>ML058469.1:7148289-9548289 GCA_003013855.2 Liriodendron chinense | reverse complement strand
TATACGAGAGACTTGTTGGGATCTCTATGGAAAATCAGCAAAGTTCAACCGCTTCGGATAGTGGTCTTGATCCAATGGTCTTGTTGTTGCATCCGTTCCTCAGTTCTCATGTTCTACCTCTTTAGCCATATCTGCACCTCTCTGGGCAATCTTCATCGACCTCAGATAGTTCATCTTTCATAGATTTAGAACACCTCCACGGTCTTCTTTCTCAACTAGAAGGTATATATCTTCTACTTCCTTTGCTCAGTCTATACATGCATCCGCTAAATTTCTCAGTCATCCTCCACCCAGCCCATCCTGGATCATAGATTCAACGGTATCTAATCGTATGATAGGTCTTTCATCCATTTTTTTCTTCACATAGCCTGTCATTTGAAAGGGTTCAAGTGAGAGTTGTTGATGGGTCCCTTTCATTCATTTCTGGAAAGGGGAATATCAACCTTAATGATCACTTATCTCCGTCCTCTGTTCTTCATGTTCCAAACTTATCCACAACTTACCGTCTGTTAGCAATCTCACTAAAGGTTTGAATTATTGTATAATCTTCTTTTCTATTCACTGTGTTTTCCAGGACTTGGTAATGAGGAAAACGTTTGGCAGTGGTCAGAAGCAGATGGTCTCTATCTTGTGGACATTATTGGTTCTCCTTCAACGTTACACCTGAGTAGTGGTCTTTGTAGAGATAATAATGTTGCCTAGATTAAACTGTGGCACGGTCATTTAGGATATCTGTCCTTTTAGTCATTGAAGCTGTTACCAAATTTTTTTAAGTCAGTTGTGGGTCATAATCTGAAGTCTGAGGTTTTTGAGCTGTCTAAACATTGTAGATCAACTTTTCCAGCAAGTTTAAATAACAATTTGTTTCCATTTCATATATTGTTCATTCTGATGTGTGGGAACCTATTCCCGTTGTGTCCATAGATGGCTACTGATATTTCATTTCCTTTGTGGATGATTTCTCTCATTGTACTTGGTTACATCTCATGAAGACTCGTGATGAAGTACCACACATTATTAAAAGGTTTCATAAGATGGTATTCACAAAGTTGGATAAAAATAACAAAATATTCCAATCATTTGGTGGGTAGGAATAGGGTGCTCACCATAGATAATTTTTGAAAGAGGGATATGATGCTCCCGAACATTTGCCTCCTTTGCATGAGGGATGAAGAGTCCGTAGATCATTTGTTCATTCATTGCCCTTTGCAAGGAGGATTTGGGAGTCTTTCCCTAAGACTCTGAATGTTGAGTGGGTGATGTCAGCCTTTATTCCTTCCTTTTTTGCTTCTTGGGATGGAGGGGTGGGTAAAGAAGGCAAAGTGGTTTGGCACTTGGCGGCTATGGCTAATCTATGGGCTATTTGGGGTGAGAGAAACAAGAGGTACTTTGAGAACAAATCCGAAGAGATGAACAGTATCACTCGCAAGGCTATATCTTGGGTCATCGAGTGGGCTTCAAGTTCGAAGGATTCGGACCCTTGTATCATTGCAGCCCTCTTTGGGCATTAGTCTTTACTTTTGTTTTGTTGTTCTGTTTTCTTATTGCTTTTCAGCTTTTTTTTTTAATAAATTTTGTGTTACCACTCAAAAAAGAAAAAGAAAAAAAAAAAAAAATCCTATCGAATAATGCCCGAGAATGCTTCAAAGGAGCATTGCAGGAGTACTTGGAAGAAAATATATCGAAGCTCCTGCCCGTACACTTAACAAAATGAAGTGGCCGAGCAGAAGAATCATCATTTGCTTGAAGTTACTCAAAGTCTCCTACCAGGGATGCACATTATAAAACGTTTTTAGGCAGATGCAGTTCTTACAGCCAACTATCTTATTAATCATCATCTAGGGTTCAAACTTAAAATCACCATATCAAGTTCTCTGTCCAGATCAACCTATTTTCATTGTTCCTCCTCATGTCTTTGGATGAGAGTATTGAGCAGTGTTTTAAACAGCTACGCTATGTAGTGTGCAGCTTACGCTACGTAGCGTAGCTTAGCCTAAACGCTATGTAGCTCATGAAAATAGCTTAAGTTGCATGTAGCCTACGCTACATGATTAATTTGGATATGCTACATGCTTTATAGACTATGCTACATGCTTCATAGACTACGCTACATGCTACATAGATCACATTACAAGTCATTTTTCACCATAACATTAAAATCAATAATGTTTTTAATGATTTGTTACATTTTTCTATTTCAATGAAAATTCGTTAGTCTTTTCCATGCTTCTAGTAAAATAATATAAGAAATATTTTTAAATCAGTATTTCAGCTCTTTCTTCACTTTTATACTTAATCATTACTCCTTGTACTTTAGGTTGCATTTGGTTGTACCAAATATCATGAAATTTTGTCAAATTTTATTATTAATCATCTAATTTGGTGCAACCAACTGTAACCTTGATTAAAAATCTTAGTGTGTAGCTTATGCTACACGCTTTGTAGCTTACGCCTCACGCTTCAGAGGGGTGAAGGCTATGCTACACTATTCGCTATTTAAAACACTGGTATTGAATCGAAACCAGACCAAATTAAATCCAAAAACCATTCGAGGTACCTCTCTAGGTTATCTAGCCACTCAAAAAGGATACTAGTGTTTTGATTTTGTGTCTAGAAAAACGATATATTACTATGGATGTCACCTTTTTCAAATTCATCTCTCTTTTCTAGTAAGCCTACCTTTCTTTAGGAAGGGTTTAGTAAGAAAGAAGAGTCTCTCTGGCTTGTCCCATCCTGTTCCTTGCAATCCATCGACCGATGTGTTAATTAATTCAAAATATCCAACAATACAGTGGAGGAACCGCAAGTATATTCAAGACGTTAAAAAGGGATAACCACTAAGACACATCCACTACCTGATTCGTATTCGTTGGAAGTAGGTAATGCACCTTTTGTCCATTCCTTCTGTCTCTGAGAATAGTCTTCTCATTGCCTTAAAAAAAGGGAAGCATCAATGTACTTCGCACCTTATATCTAAATTTGTTTCATATACGGCCTTTGTCTCCTTCCCACTCTTCTTCCTTGTCTTTGGTTTCTTCTTTCTTTGCCTTCCAGCTTCCAATGGGCAATTTCCAATCCAAAGTGGCATGAGGCTATGATGAAAGAGATGAGGGGACTAATCAAAAAGGCACATGGAAACTAGTTAAGTTACCTAGATGAAAGGAGCCAGTGAGTTGCAAATGGGTCTTCACAATAAAACACAAGGTAGGTCCACTTAAAGGTATAAAGCTAGACTTGTTGCCAAGAGATTCATTCAGGCTTATGGAATTGACTATAAGAAAACATCTGCGCCGGTAGCCAAGATGAACTCCATACATGTATTGATGTCCTTTGCTGCCATTTTATTTTATTTTTTTACCACTTAATTAGCTAGATGTGAAAATTATGTCCCTTCATGAAGACTTGAAGTGTATATGGCTCCACCTGGGTTCAAATTCCCTAACAGTGAAGGAAAAGTTTATCATTGAAGAAATCTATTTATGAACTCAAACAATTTCCCTGAACTTGGTTCGAGAGGTTCAATCAAGTTGTGACAAGGACCGATTATTCCCAGAGTCACACTGATCATACTCTCTTTGAAAAGCGATGAAGACAATTGATGACTATTGTGATTGTTTGTGTGGATGATATTGTAGTAACAGGAAATGATTCCCAAGAAATAAAAAACTTAAAGGAATTCTTTGCAAAAGAATTTGAGATTAAAAATCTAAGAAATTTAAAATATTTTCTAGGAATAGAGGTGGCTCGATCAAGGAAAAGTATCTTCATCACTCAAAGAAAATATATATTGTACTTATTTAAGGACACTAGTAAACTAGGTGCTCATCTTGCAAATTCTCCCATTGATCCTAATCACAAGCTGAGTCGAATGAGAGGGAGTTGTTACCGAATAAGGAGATGTATCGAATATTGGTTGGTCAATTACTCTCCCTATCTCTTACTCAACTTGATATACATTTGCAATAAGTTGTCATTTTCTAAACTGAAAATTAATTAAGTGCTGAATTTTAGTGCTTATAAGTACTGGAAAAAAAATGTTTGATAATTTGTTTGAAAGAAGTCCTGATGTCTGAAAATAAACACTTTTTTCACACACAAAAAAAAAAATTTGTTTGATAAACATAAATTACAAATGTCTGAAAATTGGCAATTTGTCATATTTGCTCATATTGTCCCACTTTCTATCTTTTGTAGAGTATTAGACGATACCCGTTATTGCCATGCCTCCAAATTCGCAAACCCATGCCCAATCCAATAAAAATTTAATACTTTCCCCCACCAAATAAATCTGAGTAGATAAATAGCTTAGATCTATCATGTTTGCCACATGCAATGACATGAATTGATTGTGTGATGAGGCAAGTAGGTGACGATATAGATGTGGCCTTTAGCTCTGTATCAAAGTGCATTGGTGAGACGGGCCTACACCATGGACCATGCACTATATTCTTCTTAATAGAATAATCATAACCCTTCAATTGGTGTCATTAGGGAACAAGCACACCAAGTGGGTGATACGAAGCATTGGTCGATGCATAGTGGATCCCACCATGTTGTCTGTGTTTTATCCAAGACATCCATCCATTTCACCAGATCATATTCGTGCATGATCCAAAAAATGAGGTACATCCAAATCTCAAGTGAACCACACCATAGGAAACAGTGGTGATCAAACGCCCATCATTAAAAACTTCCTAGGGCCCACTGTAATGTTTATTTTCAATATAACTTGTTGAATATGTCACACAAACCTGGATGAAGAGAAAACACGAATATTAGCTTGATCTAAAACTTTTGTGCCCCTAAGAAGTTTTTAATGGTGGGCCTTTAATCACCATTGTTTCCTGTGGTGTGGTCCATCTGAGATTTGAATTTGCCTCATTTTTGGGCTCATGCCCTACTGGAAAAATGGATGGACGGCATGGATAAAACACAAAGATCATGGTGGGCCCAGAGAGCTTTTCCAGCATCAATTGGAGGGCTCAGTGCAAAATCTGATTCCTCGATTTTGATGGAGCGGGGTAACAACTTAGTGGGTGCTAACCTGATATTGGGGCCCATCTTGATATATATGTTGTATATTCAAGCCGTTGATCAGTTTTCCCAGCTCATTTTAGGGCATTGTTCCAAAAATGAAGCAAATCCAAATCATAGGTGGACCATACCTCAAGAAACAGTGGTCATTGAACGCCCACCAGTAAACACTTCCTAAGGCTCACCTTAATGTTTATTTGCCATCCAAACTGTTGATAAGGCCACACAAACCTAGATGAAGGGAAAACACAAATATCAATTAGATCCAAAACTTTTGTGGCCCCCAAGAAGTTTTTAATGGTAGCATTCAATCCCCACCATGTGGTCCATTGGAGATTTGGATTTGCTTCATTTTTGGGGCCACACCCTAAAATGAGCTAGAAAAACTAATGGACAATGTGGATATACAACATATACATCAAAGTGAGCCCCATGATCTAGGTAACACTCACTAACGTGTTACTCAAGTAACACCTAATCTACTCCCTTTCAAAGTAGGCTCAGACACGACACCTAGTACCATGTTGACTTGGCAAAGTTTTGTGTGCCCCACCACAAAGTATGTGTTACATCCACACTATCCATCCATTTGGTCATATCATTTTAGGGCATGAGCCCAAAAATCCAAAGCTCAAGTGGACCACACCACAAAAAGGAATGGGGACAATGATGTCCACTATTGAAACCTTCCTAGGGGCCACCATGATGTTCATTTGTCATTCAACTTGTTCATAGGCCAAGAAAAACGTGACTGAATTGGTCCTAGTTACTCTTCGGGACGGAGTGGAAGGGAGTAGATTCTTGAACGAGGTCCACTTGAGCTTTGGATATGCCTCTTATTTGGGCTTATACCCTAAAATGATATGACAAAATATATGGACAGTGTGGATATAACACATACATTATGATGGGGCCCATAGAACTCCGCCAAGTTTTCTACAATCCGAGTCCTGAAAAGCTTACACGAAGTCACCTACAAAAGGTTAAAGTTGTCATTTATACAATAAAAAAAATAAGAAAAAAATTTGAGGATATTTTGGTCAAAAGTGACCAAAGATTTTAAACAAAATCACTTACTGCATTCCGTGTTAAGTCTTAAGTCAAGAGTGGAAAGCTTTAAAAAAAACTACTTTTTCAGTGAAAACCCAAATTAAGCACTTAATTTCTTAGATTTGCCAATCAATGTATGAATGAGAAAAATCACTGAAAATAGCCTATTTGAGTGATAAGTGCTAAAAATAAGTTTTACCAAATAGGCCCCAAGTGTGGTGAGTTAGTTTATGCAAGCAGACACCATGAGTCACTCGGAGTATTTTGAAAGGATCTTGAGGCATTTGAAGATGGAAGGGTTTTTTATTTGCGAATCGTGGCCATCTCAACATTGAAGATCACTGAAAATAGCCTATTTGAGTGATAAGTGCTAAAAATAAGTTTTACCAAATAGGCCCCAAGTGTGGTGACTTAGTTTATGCAAGCAAGCAAAATGAGTCACTCACTTGGAGTATGTTGAAGGATCTTGAGGCATTTGAAGACTTCTTGTGGAAGGGTCTTTTATTTGTGAATCGTGGCCATCACAACATTGAAGCATATACTTATGCAAATTGGGCTAGTGATGTAAATGACCAAAAGTCAACTACAGGATACTATACTTTTCTGGGAGGAAACTCGGTTACATCCAGAAGCAAGAAATGGATTGTTGTTGCTAAGTTTATTGCAGGAGTACAAGGCTATAACACATGGTGTAGCAGAGTTATTGTGGATAAAACTTCTATTACAAGACTTGAGAATTATGGTGAGTTCTCCTATGAAGATATTTTGTGATAACAAGGCAACCATCAGCATTGCAAAAAATCCAGTCCAACATAACCATACCAAACACATTAAAGTTGACAAGCACTTCATCCGTGAGCAAGTTATCTCTCAAAAACTTTGCCTACCATTTGTAACAATTGATAATCAACTTGTTGATATTCTCACTAAGGGAGTTGTTAAGACAAAGTTAGAATATGTTCTTAGCAAGCTTGGCGTAGTAGACATCTATGCCTAGCTTGAAGGGGGGGGAGTGTTGAGATATAAAATTATGAGAGCTAAAAAGTTCTTGAGGCATTTATATGTAATTCTATTAAGTTTTATAAAGTTATGGGTAGGGGGCCAACGCCCTAGCCTTTTCTACTCTTTGCTCATCTCTCTTGTTCCTTTTCTCTTCCTTTTTCTTTGTCTTCCCCTTTTCTCTTCCAACCTTAACTTCATCTCTTAACTTCTATTGTTATAAAAAGAAACTATAAAAGGAATCATAATACTTGGTGCCACGGCCTCAATCTCACCATCTAAAGGGTGATCCTCAAGTGCATTAGACCTTGAGGTGTGGTGCCTTGGGCATGTTGGGAGAGCCTCACCTTAAGGCAATCCCCAAGGCGTAGGCCGCCCAAACACTCAAACATTGATCCCCACTCCTTCCATCTAACACCTCCCTTTTAAGTCATCAAGGCTTCTAGCTCCAAAGGAAACACGACACGGTACCATTGTGATGCAATCGAATGGCCACACAAGCTGATTGATCTAGATTTGAAGAAAAGACCCACATCTCACACATGCATGCTCCGCACATGTGCACAAGAAAATCCCATTTTCCCTTTTTTGGCTCATCCCTACTTTCATTTTTCATTCAAATCTCTACATTAGGAAATATCTTTACTTTCCATTTTTTTTAAATCTCTACATTGGATAATTTCCTTTGATATCTTTATACTAGGCAAGAAGTAATCTTTGATTCTTCTTATTTAAGTACTTTCTTATTTAAGTGGTTTATTTAGGCAGATTCCTATCTTTCAAATCTTTGCTAGCTAGGAATCCTATTTTTAAATTCCTTAGTTTTTTATTGCAGATTGAAAAGACTACTTATAAATGTAAGGCTAAGCTTCTGGAATAAGATAAGTTGATTGACATTTCTTCAAGTAATTCTCGTATTTCTCTAAGGTAGTTGTTAATGAGGGGGAATGATCTCTAGTTCAAGACTATAGGACTATTGAGCTTGCTCACAGTCTTGCATTCACGGTCTCTAGCATTCGGTTAGAGGATCGTTCGGTCATTTTCCACTTTTCTTCTTTTCTTTGATCTATTTGCTTCCCCTTTTGAGGTATGCATTAATTTGATATTAGAGCAAGTTCTGCTCTTAGGAAATTAAAAGAAGAAGATGTCGTGGATAGGAAGATGTTCATATGTGTTGCACAATTATCCCTATTCGGACTCCCATGCCTTCCCATATCAATCGCGCTATTCTTATCTGAATTACTTCGAGGATCAAGATTGCCCTTCATATCACCTTGAGTCATACCCATTTTCATATGTGCCTTATGGTGATTCCTTTCAACACCCCTCCCCACATGTCAATTATCCAAAAAGCATCCTATTGCATGGTAATGCCAATGACAGCTAAGAATATTCAAAAGATGCAAGAGAACTTGCGGGAGATCAAGAAGGAGATCAGAGAACTTGCAGGAGGTAAAGAAGGAGATTAGAGCGTTCAAGGAAGATATTGCAAAAGAATTCAAGAAACTCAAGAAGATAATGAGAGCTTGCTTCGAGCCCTTGATTGAACAAGAAAAGCGCTATGGACTTCAATCCATTGTCCTTGGAATTTCTAAGAACGACAAGTTTGAAGCAAGTTTGGAGACTCTAGAGGAATCCATTGTTCACTTACTTGATGGATCCATGGATACAACTATTGATGGATCAACAACTCAATCGAAGGAACCGTCGGTGAAAATGGATGATCGACCATTGAATGATATGGTAGAGGAGATTAAAGGATTAACGAGTATGGACAATTCTATAATCGAAGAGATGGATGGTTTCACCATTACCATGGTGCCATCTCAATGTCAATCAAAGTCCACAAATTGAAAGCCGACTGTGATGAAGGGGCCACAATCAATGCCTAAAACATGGAGGACAAACAAGAAGCAAAAAAAGAGACAGCGCGTATTTCAACATCGTATTATGCACAAGCTACCCTTCAGGCATGTAGGTCTCCACCATCAACTGCCAACGAAGCCGAAGAAAATGCGCTACAAACGAGGATCTTCATGGGAGATTATGGCTGGCAATTTAAACTCGAAGATGAGTTTTTTACGAAGCCAGGTGGAATTGATGCAACCAAATGGCCACACAAGCCGATTGGTCAAGATTTGAAGAAAAGGCCCACAAATGATATTCTCTTTTTATGAAAATTCTCTTATTTTCTCTACAGTAGTTGTTGGAGGGGAAGCGATCTCTAGTTCAAGACTAGAGGATTGTTGAGCATGGTCATAGTCTTGCATTTGCGGTCTCTAGCATTCGGCTAGAGGATTGTTGTGCGTATGTATGTATGATGTATACTTACGTACGTATGTATGTATCCAGATTTGCAAAATATTTGATTTCTGATTTGGGTTCTTGCGGATCTAATCTTTTGCAAATACAGCTGATGTCTTTTGGAAGTTTGGCTCTTGGTTTCAGATGTAATCATGAATTTCAGTCCCACACATTTACAGTACAACTATTGGACCCTCCCACCAGAAACAAAGAACAGTAAATACTGCAAAGAAAATATTAATATCTGAGATAGAGTTGATTACCTGTTCAAGATACAACACTTTTCTTTGGAAAATTGTTTGCTGCGGTAAGCTAGGAATCGCAAGGACTTCTACCCTTTCACCCCTACCAAGATCCTTGAAGTAATCCTTATATCTTGAAATTTCTGCTGTGGCAGACATCAAGACCACCCTAGGTGAACATGGAAACCATCAGTCCCTGGAGTAATTGCAACCAGAAGACTAATTCCAAATAGTAACAAAACAGTTTATTTAACACTGAACTGCGAAAGAATGCTTCACAGTTGCAGAACTAAACCTCAAAAGATCGGTGGAAAGGCTGGGCCATCAGAAAAAAGAAACTTCATTGCGAGAATTTGTGATCAACCAACAGCAAAAGAGGAGACTTCAAGCTACATGCTAACCTCAAACTGTTGTCTCTCAACATAAACTGCTTCACACATGCAAGAACAAGATCAGATTCCACAGATCTTTCATGAACTTCATCGAGAATGATCGCCTTATATCGAAGTGCAGCAATCCCTTTATCAAGCATTTCATCCAATAAAACTCCAGCTGTTTTGAAAACTATCTTGGATCTGAGACAATACAGAGAAGTATCAGGAAAGTTACGTGATTGAGCAATCCAACAAATTGCCTAAAGTCACATCCTGGATAAATAATGGTGTCAATAGAAAATGGAGGAACCTCACCAACTATAGAAAATATGGACTAAAATAATAGTAGCTGGATAATAAGTTCAATGGGTCTAAACATTAGATCGAAGAAAAAGATATCTCCACATCACATCTTTTAGCCAAATTTTTGTAGCTATCATCCAGACAATGGGTCATAAACAAGTGTGTAAAAAAAACAGGTGGCAGAAATGGTTGTCCAAACTTGACTACAAACCCATGAAATTGAAGGCCTATAAGGCCTAACAACAAGTGGTAACTGAGCCACACAGCATCCTACTAAGGTGCAGAAAAGGAACACATTATGCCACACTGAGAAAAGAAAATGACAGAGATCCAGATAATAATCAATTATTGTGACAGCAGCCACCATAACCAAGTATGGTTTGTCGAAATGATAGATACTTTCTGAATATTGACACATTACAACCAATGCCAAGCTCATGTTTACCATGATGTGTTAAACATAAAAATAATAATAATAATAATAATAAATAAATAAAAAGGAAAAAATGTGAAAAGTTTCCCTTCATTCAACTGGCTGACAATTCAGGAAAATAAAGGTCTTTTTTTTTTTTTGGGAGGGGGGGGTCTCTCCTTGGACTGCATAAGCTGCTCAGCCTTCCCAGATGGCCTCTCCTATCTGGGACAAGGTGTTCCATAACGGTAACGGTGGCCGTAACGGCCACCACCGTTACCGTTACGATACGGGCCGTAACGGCCGTTACGGACCCCGTATCGGCCGATACGGCTCCTTTTTATTTTCTGAAGAAAACAGTTACATGACCGTTACGGGACCGTTACAGGACCATTACGGGGCTGTAACGGTCCGTTACGGGGCCGTTACGGCCTATTTTTTCTGTAACGGCCGTTACGGCCGTTACGACCCCGTAACGCGTAACGGCCACCACCGTTTCCTTTACGTATCGGCCGATACAGCCGTATCGTAACCGTTTTGGGATACCTTGATCTGGGATCTTCTTGCAAACCATGACAGAAACCAATGCTCTAGGATCCATGCTTGGTCTTTTGGGCAAGTTACTCTTCTCCAGTTAAGCTTGGTTAATTGACAGATGACAACTTTCCTTTATTTACTTATTTATTTCTATTTTGGTCCTGTAGAAAATGGATTCTATTGGCAAGGGTTGCAATATATATATATATATATATATATATATTTGAAAGGTGAAATTTTTATTTTGTTAGTCATGCAACGCACCCACCCTGTTAGTTGCGCAACGCACCCCACACGGTCAGTCACACAATGCACCCACTGGTGCAGTTACTATGTCTCGAACCTGAGACCTGCTGTTTGAAACGCCAAGGCATCAACCGGCTAGGCTAACAGGCACTTGACAAGGGTTGCAAAATTATTGTGGGCCAAGATCCAATAACAGTTGACATTGTATATAAACAAACATGCATTTGTTTATTGACATGGAAACTGGAATAAATCGAGATGAGCTTGAAACTGCTGCCTGCAGATTCCAGACGCTGAAAAACTCATGTCCGGCAGTCTTAATCACAAGTTCATGTTATTGCACATGTCCTCGAAAAGCTACATGATTCACGCAACAACTTGAGGGAATAGAACCTAAATTGCATAAATATGGCAATAGCTACCAATTTAGAGATCAAGATCCTCGAAGATGTCACAATGTAGCTACAATCCACTCCAAAATCAGCGATAAATTTTCTCCTCTTATGAGCCTCCGTTGAAGATGGCAGAGGACGAGAGGCTCTCCGTTGAAGTTAGAGCCTCAGATTTACGCCTTGCTTCGGAAGCTGTCAGGGATGGGGGCTCAGCGTATACAGAAAAAGGGAAATCTATGCTGGTAGGAGTTGAAGGGAACTGATACCAAGAATCTGAAAGGGATGACTCCTTGGAGAGTCAGGAAAAGGGGTGGTCACGGGTGGAGAGGAAGAGTCCCGGTGCAGGAGAAAAGAGAAACAGTGGAGCCACAAACCTAGAAGAACTCCCAACCCTGTTTGTCAAAGGGTACTCGGACAGTTGGCTACCTATCAATTTCGAGAGGGTCCTTGGTAGAGCGGGGGAGGTTCATGAGGTTGTCATTCTGCGGGTGAAGGGAACTGGTGCTCCTAGGGGATTTGCTTTTGTTCGTATAGGTAAGGACGAAGAAGCAGGAAGGGCAATAGAATTACCCCACGGCAAAAGTTTCGGAGGGAAGAAACTCCAAGTGCAATAGGCTAAGTTCAGACCAGAAACTGAAATAGGGGGAACAAACAGTGCCAACCATCAAAGAAGAGGGAAGCTGTAAACAGTATGCAGCTCTACCACAAAAAAGCAGGGCTGGAGGTTATGGAAGAAGGGGCCGACAGAAGCTTCAAAAAAGTCCTTCAAGGAAAGGACGGAAAGGAGACAAACCAGAGGCCGGTTTTATCTAGTGGGGAGGCAGTGGAAAACCCCCAGCACAAACATTGGACTTGGAGGAAAGAGTACCGGATGGGATGGAGGTGCATGTTGACCCACTGGTGGTGGAAAACGCTAAGGCGCATCTGCAGTCATTGGTTACTTTGATCGCTAAGGAAGGGGTTGTTCTCTCTCAAGTTCGGGTCTGGTTGAAGGCTTGCTGTCAACTAAAGGAATGGGAGTATCGGATCAAACCCATGAGTGGAAATGAGTTGTCTCTCTCAGTTAAGCTAGGGACGAATCTGCAGATGTTAGTGGAAGCTGGAGAAAGATTCAAGGATGGACATGTACTATCTGTTTCTAACTTGGAGAGCCAGTCCATGTTCGGCTCAGCTACGGGGTGGTTTCTCATTTGGGGAATACCCCTAGAACTTTGGAACAGGGAAATCATCAACTCCATAGGGGAATGTTTAGGTGAGGTTATCACCATCGATGAAGCGACTGAAACAGGGGAAGATATTAACATGGCTCGTCTGTGCATTGGAAGAGGTCCCAAAGCACCAAAGACAGTGAAACTCCATATAGGGGAGATTTCTTTGTCGTTGCAAGTTGCAAAGGAGGTCACTGAGGGAGAACCTCACCAATGGGGGGAGCTGTGGAAGAGGAGGAAGTTCTCTCGGTGCGTTTCATCCATTGTTAGGTGTTGGGGGGGAAGGAGCACCTCACGGGCGCACCATTGGAGCACTAGAACTAGGAAGACCGATGTGTGGAAAGCAGATGCGAGGCCAAGGTGCTCAGGGACAGGTGGATCGTTGTGGGCCTTTCGAAATGTCTCAGTGCGCAGCAGGAGATCTTAGGAGACAACACACGCATCTGGTGAGCTATCAGTCATCTGGAGAGGGCTCGCACAAGCTGCACTATTGCTCGTGCGGACGTTCGTTCAGGCTCAGGGGAAGGACAGGATCGCTGCGAGGGTTGGGGTATAGGTGCCTCAGTGTCTCAGGTTCAGAAGCCCGGACCTGCAGTCTCTCTCTCGGTCCGAGAATGAGCCAGCGAAAGAACAAATAATGTCTTAACACGTGGAGCTTCTAAGCCTGACCACAAGCCATCTTTTAAATTCTCGGGACAAAGGCCAACTCTTGCGGAAGATATCCTATCAACACATACTGAGAGAGAGAGAGAGAGAGAGAGAGAGAGAGGGCATCGGTGACAGTTGTGCAGCTGGTATTCCTGATACGTGTGAAGCCACTTCAGGTGTAGGGAACCCCATCAACACCTGTGTTCTCAATGGTAGTGACCGACAGGTGTCTACCACACTTGCTTTAGCCACAGCACGTGATATGTCCCTACCACGAGTAGCCGAGACATCTAATCCCGATTCGACTCTTACCCTCCTGAAACTCGTCTCCTTCTTCCTTATAGTAGAGGGGGTTCGAGGGCCATCCTTCCGAGAAGTGGTTGCAATGCGGGCGGGGCGTGTTGTGGGATCGAGCACCGTCTCTCCCACAAATAATTGATCCGAATCCACGGATCTACAGGGACTCCTCAACCTATCTTCGTCGAATCCAAGATGGGATACTCGAATCCACGAGCCTATCTTCGAATCCACGAAGAAAATACAAAGTATAAATTTAATTTCATTAAGAAAATAATCAAAGCTAATTACAAAAACAAATTTAATCAACTTAAATAGAAATAAACTAACCCTAAACTCTAACTTGCATGATAAGAAAAGACTCCTAAGTGAAATAGGAAAGAAAATCAGAAAAATCTGGGCAAATTGTATAACGCGTGTTGGGCATTGTCTTCCTTCCACCAGTACGAGCAATCCGCTCATTTGATTGCCACAAAACTTTGTGGTTTTGCTGACATCGATGTATTCTTCAAGATGGTCGGCTCAGATTCTTCATATCAGTAGTGATGAGCCACCTGGACCATCTCCAAGTTAAGTCGGCGGAATTCGGAACTTTTTGGATAGTTCGTACTATTTTGGATGCCACGGTCAATCCATAGCTCTAATCAACGTGAAACTTGTTGGGTTTTCTCGGTGTTAAGCAGCTCTACAAAATGGATGGAACGGATCATCATAAATAATCAAGATGGGCCCAACAAATTGGGCCGAAATCCAAAAACAGGAATAGCAATTTCTTGTTTTGGTTAAAACTCCAAAATCAAAAATTCATTAGTTTCCTCTTGTTTGTTTTTTTATCCATCTCCTGCAAGAAGGTGCGTGATCCACGCCCTCAATCATGGAGGTTCTTCACCTACATCAGTCTCCCCTACTTGGAGAAAACTCGACCTCGAGTTTTGTCTCAGGTGATGTTGGAGAATGACCTCCCCTAATCGTCTCTCATACCAAATTGATGCAGGGTATGCAATGACCTACCCTAAATGTAAGTGAGATCAACGGAAGATATTCAAGTCGTGAAATTTAAAACTAACTACCAACAAACACAATAGAGTAGAGAGTTCCGACTAAAGAAGATTAATGAATCATTAGGGCCACGCCCCTAGCATGAAAGTACACATAAAAAAATAAAATAGCAGAATCCAAGGGATATGAGAATATCCCTAATCTAGCATAAATCAATTCCAATCAAAGGGAAAACAAAGAAAGTGAGGATGGATGAGGAAGAAGAAAGAAGGAAAAGTGGTGGAGAATCAACAAGGGTTCACGGGAAAGGAAGAGGTTAAGAGTTATGAAGAATCTTATCTTTCATGTGCATAGAGAAGCTGAGATACGAAGAAAAGTGGAAACCGGGGCGGAATCCTCATGCCCGAAGGGCCAATCCTAAAACCCTAGTTCTTTTCACAAGGAGGAGAAAAAAACACAATTCATAAAATCTCATTCTTTCACGGCCTTGACTGGTGTGACGTGTACTCGGCTAATCCTTTGCACACTGCAGCAAACCTCGCGGCCTTTGTCTCGACAGGAAGAAGGAAAACCGCAAACAGATCTTCAAAGAAGTCAGCGTCCATGATCGCTTCGAAATCTTGCATTGTTGGTATGACATCCGCATGGACGTCTATGAATGCCAGCGCAATGAGTTCCACAACTCCAGGAATGTCTGCCAGAACTTCCTCCTCTTCTAGAAAAGCTGGATCAAAATCTGAAACAATCACTTCCTCAGGAGTTTGCTCAACCTCAGGAACAATGGGAGACTGTACTTTGCCCTCTCCTTCCATAGCCTCAACCTTGGTCGATTCAGCAACTTCTTCGTCGCGATCCTGGGCAAACAAAGAAGAATACTCCTCCTCTGTTAAAGCTTCAAGAACGACTCCGATATCTGGATGGGTGACCTCCACCTCAAAAGCTTCGAGAGGAACCTCCAGTGGTTGATGGTCCTTCGTTTCTACAGGCACATCATGCGCGCTTCTGATGGGTATAGAGGCCTGATTTTCAAAACCTTTGTACCCAAATCGTTCCAACAGCCTGCACTTCATCTGCGGCCACGAGCATATCAGGGCCTTCATCTCACGCTTCCGATCGCGCTGGAGATATTGCCACCAAGCTGTAGCAGTGCTTTTCAACTTAAGGGCAATGTACGGAACCTTCTTCTCCTCGGGCATCTGTGTGATTTTGAAGAAACGCTCAACTTCACATAGCCAATCATCAACGCAACCCAGGACATTAAGTGAGGAAGATCAACCTCTGTGTAGATTTGACCCGTCCGAACTACAAATTCTCTGCCATACACGATCATACTCATTTGATATTTTGATTTGCGGTCGAACCAAGCTTGCAGCCCTTGCATAGCTTGATGGTTCTACCGCTAGAGTGTCTCAAGCATCGCCCCAAAAGCCGTCATTTTGAGAAGATGGATCCCTGGATCACCGTCCACAGGATTTTTGTCGTAGCCAACGCCAAAAGTTATCTTCTCGAGGAAGAACCTCGCTTTGATACCAATTAATGCGGGCAGGGCGTGTTGTGGGATCGAGCACCGTCTCTCCCACAAATAACTGATCCAAATCCACGAATCTACGGGAACTCCTCAACCTATCTTTGTCGAATCCACGAGCCTATCTTCGAATGCACGAAGAAAAAACAGAATATAAACTCAATTTCATTAAGAAAATAATCAAAGCTAATTACAAAAACGAATTTAATCAACTTAAATAGAAATAAACTAACCCTAAACCCTAACTTGCGCATAAGAAAAGACTCCTAAGTAAAATAGAAAAGAAAATCAGAAAAAATCTGCGCAAATTGTATAACGCATGTTGGGCATTGTCTTCCTTCCACCGGTACGAGCAATCCACACATCTGATTGCCACAAAACTTTGTGGTTTTCCTGACATAGATGTACTCTTCAAGATGGTCGACTCAGATTCTTCATATCAGTAGTGATGGGCCACCTGGACCATCTCCAAGTTAACTCGGCGGAATTCGAAATTTTCTGGACAATTCGTACTATTTTGGATGCCACGGTCAATCCGTAGCTCGGATCGAAGTGAAACTTGTTGGGTTTTCTCGGCGTCGAGCAACTCTACAAAATGGATGGAACAGATCATCATAAATGATCAAGATGGGCCCCACGAATTGGGCCGAAATCCAAAAACGAGAATAGCAATTTCCTGTTTTGATTAAAACTCCAAAATCAAAAACTCCTTAGTTTCTTCTTGTTTTTCTTCCAGTCCATCTCCCGCAGGAAGGTGCGTGATCCACGCCCTCGATCATGAGGGTTCTTCCCCTACATTAGATTGCCTATCTATTCCTTCTATGGGGTCCAAGGGTAAAGGCAGATCTTCCAGTGCAACAGAGTACCTCGAGCAAGGGGGTCTACCAGGATAACAGCATAGAGGAGGTCGGGCCTCTTGCTCTGGCTGCAATTGGAGTCGAAACGGTGGATGACGCTGAGCTGATGTTGGGGAATGGGATGGGAGCTCTAGAGGTTATGCCTCTTCAGGCAACTTCAAGAAGGGAAGATCTTTGAGGGGAGAACGAAAGGCAAGCTACGGAAGGCGCACCTGCTGGGACCGATCTCTCGGGCGATAGCTTCTGGTCATAGGATGACATGGTCTTGACCAAAGATATCTTGAACAGGGTTGGCAGGAAGATTGGAATGTCCTTTCATGCGACTGATGAAGATGCAGTGGCCCTTTATAAATTCATTGAGCAAAAGGACCGTCGGCAAATGTGTTGGAAAAACGCACTCATAAAGGAATTAGAGAGTTGTGGCAGTTAGAAAGCTCAGTGAATTACGAGATAGGGAACAGGGGGTGCGGATCCGTCAGGGATAGACGGGCAAGATCTGTGTCTCGATAAAGATCCTCTTGTGGAATGTAAGGGGTTTGGGGTTCAAGGATAAGAAGAGGCGGGTCAAGGTAGTGTGTGATAAAGCAAAGGCCAAAGTCATTGCTCTCCAAGAATCGAAGCTTGCTTTGTTGGATCGACCGATGTTGGATGTTATCCGAAGGCTGAAGTCGAAAGTTTTATCTGTAAAAATGATGAGAGCTCTTCAGGAGGGATTGTAATCTCGTGGAACTCGGATAGTCTCAGAATTGAAGATAGCTAGCTGGATTGGTGAGTTTTCTGTTTCGGCTCTGTTTGTCGATTTGACTTCTAGGAAGAGATGGGCCTTCACATCCGTCTACAGGCCATGTCGAGCAGAATTCAGATCTTCTTTCTGGGAGGAACCTTCGTGCTTGGGGGGGGGGGGGGGGGGGGGGAGAGGACCTTCAATGTCATGCGGTTCTCATTTGAGAAATCTCAAGGTACTCGCCAAACTAAAAGCATGAGGGACTTCAATGCTTGGATTCAGAAATTTGAGTTGGTTGATATTCCGATGTCTGGAGCCAAGTTTACCCGTCAAATGGCCAGATTGATCCCGTCCTCTCACATTTGGATCATTTTTTGGTCTCTACAAACTGGTTGGAAATTTTTCCCCTGGCTTAATCGATGGCATTGCCAAAGCCGAAATCAGGTTCAAGTAGAAAGTTGGGGGCCTAAACCCTTCAAGTTTGAGCGGAGCTGGTTGGAAACTGATGGGTTCTACAATTTGGTAGAACAGTGATGGTAGGCTATTGAAGTCCAGGGTCCTACAAGTTTGAGACTCCATAAAAATTTGAAGATTATCAGGGAAAAGCTCAAGGTGTGGAGAAAAGAATTCCTTCGGGTGAGAGAAGGTGATCTCTTTGCCTTGTTGGAAGCAATACACTCTCTGGATCTTAAAGAGGAAAAAAAAGGCCTATCAGTTGAAGATAAGGAGTGAAGGGTGTCTCTTATGAAGGAACATGCTAAAATCTTAAGAGAAGAAGAAATCAAGTGGAGACAAAGATCTAGGGCCCTGTGGCTTAAAGAAGGCGACAACAATACGAAGTTCTTTCATGGGATGGCTTTGGCTCGAGCTCGGGTGAATAGGATCAACTCATTGGTGGTTGATGGAGTTCGAGTAGAGAAAAAAGAGCAAGTTTGTGAGGCTATTGTGGATTACTATCGAAAGCTATTGAATAGAGAAGAATGGGAGAGACCGAGTCTTGACTTCCTTTCCTTTGATTCTTTAACATTAGAGGTGACTAATCAGTTGGAATCACCCTTTTCTGAAGAAGAAATTAAGGTAGCAGTGTTTGCTTTGGGGCAAGACGAAGCTCCGGGTCCAAATGGCTCCCCCCCCCCCCCCTCCCCCCAGGTTCTTTGGAAAGTAGTCAAAGGAGATGTGATTGAGTTCATCAGGGAGTTCTCAGAACAGGAAAGTATTGCTCAAGCGCTTAGCGCTTCGTTTATTACTGTCATTCCTAGAAATGATGGGGTGGAAGGATTGAAAGACTTTAGACCGATTAGTCTTATCGGTACTCCTTATAAAATTTTGGTTAAGGTGTTGGCCACGCAGTTCAAGAATGTGTTGGGTGACATTATTTCTCCAACTAAAGGGGCTTTTGTGGGAGGTAGGCAAGTCATGGACACTGCCTTTATCGAGCATGAATGCATTGATGCTTGGTTCAAAGAAAAAAAGCCGAGGGTAGTGTGCAAGCTGGATGTGGAAAAAGCCTACAATCATGTTGATTGGGATTTTCTAGATAATATGCTGGGTAGAGTAGGATGTGGTCTCAAATGGAGGTGGTGGATTTGGCTCTATGTCAGCTCCCCTTCCTTCTCGATCCTTGTCAATGGATCCCCGAAAGGCTCCTTTAAGCCTACTAGGGGCCTTCGACAGGGTGATCCGCTCTTGCCTTACCTGTTTCTTCTGGTAGCGGAAGCCTTTAGCAACATCCTTGCGAAGAGCCAAGAGGCTGGCTTATTTTTAGGGCTTCTAGTGGCTACTCGGCAAATCGAGTTTCGCATCTTCAGTTTGCCGATGATACTATTTATATTTTGCAATGCGTCTCGCGACATCATTGAAGACTTGCGGAAGGTGATTATGTGCTTCGAAGCTATCTCAGGAGTAAGAATCAATGTGGCTAAGAGTGAAATGTTGGGAATCCACTTGTCTAAAGAAGAACTGTCGAATCTTGCGAGCGCTTTTGGATGTAGGGTCGGATCTTTTCCCTCTACATAATCAGGCCTTCCCTTGTGCATTGGGAAGCCACCTAAACATTTGTGGGATAGGGTGATTGAAAGGATAGAAGACAAATTATCTAAGTGTAAAGGCAGATCTCTTTCACTAGGTGGGCGTCTAACTCTCATTAAAACGCCGTTTGCAAACATGCCTTTGTACTTTGTCTCTTTTCAAGTGCCCTCAAGCAGTACGTGCAAGATTGGACAAGCTAGGAAGGGATTTCTTGTGGGAAGGGAATGCAAAGGATCGTAAGTTTCATCTAGTTAGCTAGGAGGAGGTATGCAAGCCTATATCCCAAGGGGGTGCTGGTCTTGGGGTGCTACATTCTATGAATTCAGCTTTATTGGGCAAATGGCTTTGGCAGTTCGATATAGAGCAAGATGGTTTTTGGCGTAGGATCGTTGCTTCTAAATATGGAGTGCAAGAGGTAGGTGGGGAACTAAGTTATCTTCGACATATAAAGCTTCCCATGTTTGGAAGAATGTTGTGAACACCAGGGAGGATTTCATTCGGGGTCTCCTTTGTAGTGGGAGAAGGGGCCATAATTAGCTTTTGGGAAGACGTTTGGTGTGGGGAATCTCCTTTAAATCAAGATTTCCCGAGTTTAGCAAGTGTGGCTTTGGGGGTGGGTGTGCGGGTGGTAGACTGTTACACCTGGATGGGGTTTCAGGTTTGCTGGATGCCAAGATGCAGAAGGAACTTGTCAAATGCGGATACGGAGGAGCTCATTCGTCTTCTTGGTAAGTTCCAATAGATTCACCCATCTTCAGAGGAAGATTCTTGGTTTTGGTCGGTGCACCTCTCAGGAAAGTTCTCGGTTAGCTCTTTCTACAAGCTACTTCGCTCATCTTAGGATTCCTCATCCATGGAAGGTTATGCTTATCATTTTTGGCATTATGGAATTCCATTGAAAGTTGTTGCCTTTACATGGCTGGTGGGAAGGAAAAAGGTGTTAACTATAGACAACCTTAAGAAGAGAGGGATGGTTATCCCAAACATGTGTTGTTTGTGCTATGGGATGAGGAAACGGTTGACCATCTCTTCATTTTCTGCCATTTTGTCCGTAGGGTGTGGGATCGTGTGCAAACCAATTCGGAAACTCAATGGGTGATGTCGGGCTCAGTTCACGATCTCCTTTGGGCTTGGCATGGAGGATATGGCAGCAAGTACGGGAAAGACACATGGCTAATGGTCGTGCCGGCAGTGTGGTGGGCCTTATGGAATGAAAGGAACAAACGGCTATTCTAGAATGCTTTGAGATCTCTTGAGTTGGTTGTTGACCAGCTTTTCTTGTCTATCTCGGAATGATCCACTTTTTGCCTCAACTATTGATGCTAGGAATGTTCGGGGCCTATTTCTTTTTCCTTTTGTCTTTCTTGTATTCTTTCCTTGCAGTGCTTTTTGCTCGTAGGCCTTTAACAAAATTTCCCGTTAATCTTCAAAAAAAATAATTTCATATTCAAAATCATCAAAATAAAGCCTTGAAAGTTTCGTTCTTCTTTTTCTTCTTCTCTTCTTTTTTCTTCAAGTAACAAAAAAAAAATTTAACAAAGGGAAGGTATTGCAATATCCATCAAGCTTGGGAACACTGTAATATGGCCAGCCAGCATAGCCATGCAGAATATAAAACAAAATCAAAATCATTAAAACTCCATAAGAGTGGCAAAAGGCTAACATGACAATTAAACATCATAAGTTCAATAATTAAACCATTCACTTGGATGCAAGAAGTTGAAGCAAGCAACTAAGCTTCATCCATACTAAAGGTCTAAACAACTGAATGAGGAGGGCAACTTCTCCATTGCGTTCAAGATCGAGATATCTGATTAGAAATCCATCTAGAGCTAGATAGCAAGAAAGAAGATTGAGAGATGAAAGAGCCGAGGAACGATATCATCTAGGATCAAAGTTCAACCAAGAGGAAGACTGAGTGGGTTCTCTAGAGGTCGCGATGTAGCACGACCTAATCCAATATGCATGCATAAGAAAATATGTAGATTCAGCGGAATAAAGTAAACAAATCAAGTAAACATCCACCCAACATCATCATAATTAAGAAAAACATGTGGGAAACATGCAATAGATGGGCCATCATCACAATCACGCAATATGGGATTCAAATCATGCGTTGATTGGATCCGGCGAGGGATGAGACCTCCCGATCTTACATGATTTCATCCAAACAACCAATAAGATTCACTAATCCAAGAAACCTAGGAATTTCTGGATTAGGGAATTTCAAAATCTGAGAAAAGGGTTGCTGATTGGGAATTTCAAATTATAGGAAGAAGATGAAGTGAAAAGAGAGATTAGAAGAAAGAGGAAGATAGATAAATTACCTTAGGGAAAGAAGATTTGAAAGAGGGAAGAAGAAAAGAAGAGAAAGAAGATGAGAAGAGATTCACCAAGAGGAAGAAGGAGAGGGAGATAAGCCACCAAAGTTTTTTCTTTTATCAAATCAATAGCATTAACCTAAGAAAGGTTAGGGCAACACCCTTATAAAATTCAAAATTAACATAATTATCAAAATACCCTAATTAAAAAAATTTCAAAAAAAAAGACATTCGCACAAAAAAACATGCGCACACTATCCCAAAACTCAAATAAGTAAAAGTGCATAAAATAAACTCAAATCTAAAATGTTTGATGGCCTCCGATGATCGCACAATAAAAGTGGGTCACGACGAACCAACGGTCCGATCACATCATCATCGCGATCCAACGGTCCAATAATCTCCTCCAAGCAACTTACACATGCCTTCTCAAGGTGGGGTCTTCTCAAATGTCTCGGACTACATGTGTAAGGTCTTCGATGCTCCTCAAGTCGTCACGAATGATCCTCCAAGCTCATCATCGAGCCATAGAGATACAGGCGTCGCTCGCCTCCTTCGCTGATAAACCCTAAAGGGCATGATGTCTTCATCAGGTTGAGCTTGAGGCCGGGAGGTGCAAAAGGAAATCTACATCAACAGCGGTCTATGCAGCGAAGATGAGAAGAGGGCGACTCCAGATCCGAAGCAAGGTCTCCTCCAAGGGAATCTATATTGGGGCATGGAGGGGAGAGTAAAAGGGAGGAATAGCAGGGATGGGACCAGCCTGACTGCAGAAGTTAGCAGAGGCAAGGGGATGGAAATGGAGAGAGAGAGAGAGAGAGAGAGAGAGAGAGAGAGATCTTATACATGGGGAGTGTCATTAGAAGAGGAATGAAGTAGAGAGAGAAGCTCTAAGGGGATTATAAGTTAGAAGGGGGGTGGGTTAAGGTAGAGATGAGGGGTGGTAAAAGGCCCTCCACTGTCCAGTTCTATAAGTTCCCCACCATCTTTGTGGAAATCTTCCCGAAGGGAAGGACAGAGTTCAATTTCAAGAGAGTTTGTTTTTCGGGTGGAGGAGATCCAGGAGGTGGTGATCCGCGGGTTAGGGGTTCTAGGAGGATCCAAGGCTTCACCTTCATCCGACTTCTCAAGGCGGATGGTGTCTCGAAGGTGGTTGCGACACTTAACCGAAAGAGCTTTGAAGGAAGGGAGTTGTCAGTTCAACAGGCCAAGTATGGCCCCAAGAGGGGCAAACCACCAAATCACGAGGAAGGTGGAGAAGAAAGCGGCCGACAAGCCTTCGAGAAAAGGGGAGAAATCTAGGTCTGGAGATTGTAAGGGAGCTGGGGCTAAAGATCATGTTGTGAGCTTTACCCTTTCTTTCAAGGATACAGTGGGGGGGGGGGGGGGGGGGGGGGATACTAAGGAGAGAGAATCAGAGCAGGAGTTGAGAAGAGAGGAGAAATGGTTGTGAAGGGAGGCATTTGATGCGGGTTCGGTATTAAAAGTTGACCTGAATGTGGTTGAAAATGCATGGGAGGTCCTTCAATGGAGCTTAGAGGCAACGGTGAAGGCTGGCACCACTTTGGACGAGGCAAAGCGGCAGATGTTGGAGAGTGGGTGAGTGGAGGAGGGTGACTTCATTCTAAAGTTCCTTTCTGAAAGCGACATTTGGGTTTCCTTCAAACCCCAATCAAGCTTAATCAAGTCTTACTAATCAAAGCTAGATTCAATGAGGGACCATTGGTTCATCTTCGTCAGTGGGAGGATTGCTCATTGTTTGGTTGGGAGAGGGACCGGTACCAAATTGGGGGTCTTCCTCTAGAACTCTGATTCTCGGAAGCTTTTGTTTTGATTGGTTCCTAAATTAGCGAGATGATGTTGGTGGACCTAGCTACGAAGGCAGCGGTCGAGGTCAAGGTGGTGAGGATCTTCTCAAGAGGAAAAAGTCGATTGCAGTGCTCGAGAAATTTCAACCTTGGTCAAGGTGGAGATGGTGGTCGTTCGGGTGGTGAAGGAGGTGCCAGGGCAGGAGGGGAGAAGACAAAGAAAGATGGTGCCGAAGCTTACTGGTACTCTATCCATGGGCAAATCCAGCTCGCCACAGGAAAAGGCGCTCCCAATGCTCCTGTAGAGCACCCCTCGTCGTGTGGGAGACATGGCAAATGTCGGAGGCTCTGTGCGAGACAGTCGGCCCATGTGCCTTGAAGATGCAAGGTCAGGGGAGGCGGTGCAAGTGGGTTGGGTGATAGTTATTGCCTCAAGAAGCGCTATCAAGCAACGTGCGGCTGGCCTAGGATTCCCTTCAAGAGGCTCATGGAGATGGCTGACGGTTCAGCGCCCTGGTGCCGAGAGACGCTGATGCATGTCCAGAGGGCATCAGTGAGGTCACTTATCCTCTACTCAATAGAGATCCTACCACGTGTCCAGGTTGACATGAGCAAGGGAGAGCGTTAGCCCGAGTCTAGGTTGCCTCGTGTGGAGCTCAATGCTTCTCCGACTAGTGTGGCTAGGGACTTAAGTCCTTTTAGAAGAGGGCAAAGATAAAAGATGTCTCATCGCAGATGGAAAGCTCAAGTAATTTCATTTTAGGAAACTAAGTTGCAGTCTTTTGACAAGAGGATAATGGACACTCTGTGGCATGTGAAGTCGAAAGACTTGGTGGTAATCAATTCAGTTGGTTTGGCTAGGGGGATAGCAATGGCTTGGGACACTAAGTTTTGGTCTAAGGAGGATTGGTGAGGGGTTCTTCTCGATCTCAGTGGTCCTCCAGGACACCATGACAAGGTTCCTATGGTGTTTAACAACAGTCTCCAGCCCAACTCAAGCAACAAGATGGAAAGACTTTTGGATTGAGCTTCCATAGTGTTTAGGAGGAGACTTTAATGTTACAAGGTTTTCCTTCAAGAAGTCCAGCAGTGGGAGAGTCTCGTGGCATGAAAGATTTTTTCGAATGGTGAACAGCACAACTTAATCGACCTTCTGACGCTTGAGGAGAAATTGACCTAGATTAATGGGCAAGGCAAACCAATAATATCCACATTAGACAAATTCCTAATCTCGTTGTGGCCTAAATGGAGAAGATTCTACTCGCCTCTTCATGAGCTCTAGCCAAACCCGTATCAGATCATTGCATGTTCTTGTGCATGTCAAGATAGAGAGTTAGGGCCCCGAACCTTTCATATTCAAGCTTGCCTAGTTAAAGGTTGAGGGATTTTCCAACCTGATCAAAGAATGGTGGATATCTCTTGAGGGATTTGTTGTGTTCAGATTGAGCCAGAAACTCAAGCTTTTGAAAAGAAAATTTTTGGATTGGAAAATGGAAGTTTTGGGAAGCAGAGAAAGCGAGATGGAAGTTTTTTGAAGGGGATTTTTGGCCCTTGACTTAAAGGCAAAGATATCAGAGCCTTTCAGAAGAAGAAAAAGCTCTTAGGTTGAAGCTAACCCAAGACTATTCCAATCACCTCAAGGAGGAGGAAATAAAATGGAGGCAACGCTCGAGGGCCACCTAGTTCAAGGAATATGACAAAAATACAAGATTCTTCCACAATATTGCCAGTGCAAGGGCAAGAAGTAAGATAAGAAGTTTGGTGGTGGAAGGTATATAAATAGAGGAGAAAGAACAAGTTTGCGACAATGTGGTCAACTTTTACAAATCCTTACAAACGATGGGTGGGCGATACCACCTCTTGATGACCTACATTTTAGGAGATTCTCAGAGGGCAAGGCAGCCTCATTGGAGAAAACCCTTCTATAAGGTTGAAGTCAAAGCAACAATAGAGTCATTAGGAAGGGACAAGGCCTCAGGTCTGAATGGATTTCTGTTAACCTTTTTCCAAGAATTCTGGGATGTGGTAAAGGGTAATTTGATGTACTTCATGGTGGAGTTCTTCGAGATGGGTTGTTTTGTCAACCAAGCTAGGAGCGTTCTTTATAGCTAACATCCTGAAGGTGTCAAGGGCAGAAAACTTAAAGGATTTCAAGCCAATCAGTTTAATTAGGGCGTCATACAAGATTCTAACAAAGACAGTGGCTAGCAAATTCAGGGCAATGTTATCAAGTGTCACATCCAAGAACCAGGGCACTTTATTGTGGGCAAACAGATTTTAGATAATGCACTAATAGCCCACGAGTGCATCAATTCGCGATTCAAGGAAGGACTAAAGGGATGGCATGCAAGTTGGATATAGAAAAAGCATATGATCACGTCAATTGACATTTTTTGGACTATTTATTGGGGTATATGGGATGTGGGCTGAAGTGAAAGGGCTGGATGAGAAAATGCATTCGGTTGGAAAAAATTTAAATATTGATTAATGGATCCCCCAAAGGATTCTTCAAGCGGTCAATGGGGATCTGGCAAGGTGGTCCCCTCTCCCTCCTTTCGTTCGTCATTTTGGCCGAAGCTTTGAGTAGGATGCTAGTAAGAGGTCAAAAAGCAAACATCTTAAGTAGTTTTAGAGTGGATAAGCATAAGTAGTTTTAGAATGGATAAGGAGAATCCTCCAATTTCACACCTACAGTTCGCCAATGACACTATCTTTTTTTTAGAAGGGTCAGTATCCTATTTTGTGAAGCAAATGATGCTATGGTACACAAGCTAAGGATGGTGATCTTATGTTTTAAAGAGATTTCGGGTCTCAAAGTTCACATAGCCAAGGGCGAGATGTTAGGGGTGCAAGTGTCCAAGGAGGAAGTTGAGTGAATGGTGGGAATTTTTGGATGTCATGCAGGATCCTTCCCATCTTCCTACCTTGGGCTTCCTCTCTGCATTGGGAAGCTAGCAAAGCACCTGTGGGACGTAGTTGTGAGAGACTTGAAAGAAAATTGGGGTCGGCTACACAAATCTTGTTCTACCATTCCACTCTATCAAGGGCCATAATGGAAAACCCTAGCATGAGTTTGGAATGGCAGGTTATACAATGTCAGGTCAAAGCCAATATTTTATTGACTTGGGTAAGCCAATTTTTTGAAGGATGCAAGTCTTATGGGCATCAGGTTATAAAAACATGAAACTGATACTGCAAAGAGGTTCTATAATTGCATAAATGGGAGTTTCCCTAGATGCTTGAGTCGGCACATTCTACAGGTGATGATGAAGCAACTAAGTGCTCGATGAAATTCACTAAGAACAATTTGAAGTTGTATTAAAGATTAAAGGAAATGTTTAGTCTTAACATAAATGAAGAAACAATGTGAGAATAAATGAAATTTAAAGCCAAGCAGAGAACCTGGTGCTACAGCCTACAAGAAAGTGTATAAACATGCAATGTCTGTAACAGTGACAAGAACAAGTGCTTCATAATTGAAGAAACAACAAAATGCAAAACATATTTCTACAAAACCAGTGAACCAAGATAACAAAATGATCATGGTAGTAACTTTGCAGCTGATACTGGTTGCAAGAAGAATGAGAGAGCAAGATATGAATATTTGAAAAATCGTCCAATACAATTCAACAATGTCCAAGTCATAGCAATTCCAGTCCAAAACAGAACGAGTCGACACACCAATACAGGACCAAAAACCAGACCAAGTTGGACTGAGTTGGATCACAATCCAAAACTGCTACATAAACCCATGGATATAGCCAGTTGCATTAAGCAATTATGAGGAGCCTAAAGGAGAATAATCTAGAGGAGAATTTGTTAAGGCTAACCGTGTCATTACAGAAACTGCATCACAGTGCTAAATAAGCCCAACTGAGTATGCAAATATTCACTTACATACCTTGGTGTCATGACCTTCAAATGTCCGATGTGGAAGCCAACTTCACCTCCTACCTCGCAATTACGAGCTCTAGCTACCATGCTCGCAATAGCTACAACAGCAAACCTTCTGGGTTGTGTACATAATATAGGTTCAACATTTTCTTCTAGAAGGAACTGAGGAACTTGCGAGCTCTTCCCTTCATTGTATATAAAAGTTTATTTTAAAAAAAAAAGGAGAGTGGAGAATTAAGCAGAGAGTGCTAACATTAAAATGATATAAGGAATTATATGATACATAGCACATGGCACACAAGTATGAAGTACCTCAACCCAAATTTTTGGCCCCGCTGTCGATGAGGGCGTGACCCAAAAAATCATGTTGGTGCTTCTATTCTAACCATATATTGGAGGCCTTCAATTGGACGGTTAAAAAGAGAAATGGTTAAGCATGAAAATTCAGCAATCAAATCTCCATCCATCATTTGGTTAGGAACCTCCGATCAGTGCAGTTGGACAGTTAAAAAGAAAAATGATCTGAATTGGCTGCATACATGTGCATGATTATGATCTAACACACTTTGCCAGAGTACTATATAATTCCTAAAACTAAGGAGATGAAAAAGAGGAGAAATAATTCAATAGAATCATCTCCATAGACCTGCCATGCAACCCGCCTTCTATGATACAAGTGGCAGTGGCAGCAGCAGCAGTGGATCGTGACCATCCATCCAGAGGAACCTACCATGAAAGACCCACAATTCGAAAACCACACAGGTCAGATGGTCCTAGGCTACTAGCCTTCACCTTTCCTTGCAGGCTGATTGCCAATCATCAACCATTTCAATGT
Source organism: Liriodendron chinense (assembly GCA_003013855.2). Classification (NCBI taxonomy): domain Eukaryota; kingdom Viridiplantae; phylum Streptophyta; class Magnoliopsida; order Magnoliales; family Magnoliaceae; genus Liriodendron; species Liriodendron chinense. The sequence goes on along the minus strand of ML058469.1, from coordinate 9,519,252 downwards.
TTTACCGCCCATTCCAATGCCAAGAAACGGATGGCCAGAATTATGTGATCGGTGTGACATCATAATGACGGCGACCAATCCAGGGCAGTCCCAATCATCCCCTGCCATGTATACATTGGCAGGTAGGCAGTACCAGGAAGTTCACTAGACATGTGTCTACCAAATCATTTCCAACAGACACAGAACAAAGCAAAGTTTCAGCTTTTTCAGCACTCTTCAAGAAGCTGGATCACCATAAAGCTTTACAGGTTAAGCTTAACCCACAACATGATGTGGGGCCCACCGTGATGCGTGCATGTCATCCAATCCATCCATCATGCCCACCCCCTCTTGTTCTCCTCGGCATTCGAAAATCAGGCAGATCCAGAATTCAGGTGGGCCACACCACGGGGAAAAGTTGGGACGTGGGCACGCACAATTAAATACCTTCCAGATTCTACATGGGGCCCACCGCGTTTTACACATGCCATCCAATCCATTCAGAAGATGCGTCCCACCAAGACGAACGGACACACCAAAAGTCAGGCCATTCCTAAACTCAGGTGGGCCCCACCACGCAAATTCACAGGCTTTGAGCATGAGTTTGCATTAGTTCTGAAACAGCCTGATTCCCGGACGCCAGGGACAGCATGACGGAGGGCACAAAATGGACGGATTGGATGCCATGAACATATCCACGGTGGGCCCCACACCTGCGGGTGGTAGGTTAAGCTTAACCTACAAAGCTCTGGAGTGGATCAGGCCTCCGTAAAACTCAGAAAAACCTAGAAACAGAAATGCGGTAAGATGTATATAAAGAAAGGCAAGGTAGACGAAGAAGTACCGCAACCGGTTTCCCCGACGATCAAAGTAACGCGATTTCCTTGGATCTTCTCGACGATTTTGTCTCTGAGGGCCATTACAGGAAGGGTGGGAGAAGAATGGAATGAGAAGGAAGAGCAAGAAGAGGAAGTTGGAGAAGAAGCCATGAGAGGAGCTTCGGAACTCTCTCTCTCTCTCTCTCTCTCTCTTCCGTGGTTGCGGGAGCAGGGAATGTTTCTGTGCTCCTTCTCTTGGGTTTTAAGGAAGCATAGCTTTACGGTCTCACAGCTTATATAAAGGGTTGTGGATTCCTACACACTCTCTCTCTCCCGCCTTTCTGTCTTTTCCTGTTTTCCACGAATCCCTCAGGTTGCGAGAATGGAGCGGCTCTCTAACGTGCGCCGCGACTTTCCTTTGACCCACCTTTCACCGAAATCGGATCGCATACTGAGTTACGCTTTTATCGTATTTAGTGAACTCTATTTGGCCCACTGTGAATGTACGTAGTTTATCCACTCAGTCTATCCATTTTTTCACGTTATTTTAGGGGTTGGGATAAAAATTTATGAATATCCATAGTCCAAGTGGGGCATACCATAGTAAAAAGTAGGAATAATGATTTCCACTGTTGAAACTTTTTTAAGGCCCAAAGTCATATTTATTTGTCATCCAAACTATTCATAAGATCACACAGGTATGTATGAAGGGAAAACACAAATATATATGTATGAAGGGAAAACACAAATATAAAATTGATAAAAAAAACTCCTGTAGCAACCTGAGAATTTTTCAACGATAGACATTTAATTCACACTGTTTCCTGTGGTGTGTTCCACTTGAGATTTGGATATGCGTCATTTTTTTTTTCTAAATCCATAAAAATATCTCGTAAAATGGATGGACCGATTGGATAACATAAATAAATCACAGTGGCCCCATAGAGTTTACTCACTGCGCTTCCAATTTTACAAGGCGGGCGGAAGTTCCGCAGAGCCCACCACGATGCCTGTGTGAGATCCACTCCGTCCGTCAGTTTCGCCAGCCCACGTTAGTAGGTAACTACAAAAACAAGGCAGATGCAAAAATCAAGTTGGCAACGCCACTGCAAAAAGTGGATATGTAAACGTCCACCGTTCAAACCTTCCTGTGGCCCACCGTGATGTTTATATGCCATCAATCTGTTCATAAGGTTATTCCCACCGGGGTGAACGGAAAACACAAGTATCTTCCTGATCCAAACTTCCTGATCCAAAACTTCTGTGGCCCCACAAGATGATTTCAATGGTGGGTTTTTAGTCCCCACTATTTCCTTTGGCGTGGCTCCTGTGACTTTTTATTCTCTCTAATCTCTGGACTAATTTTCTATCCAAGGATGAAAAAACGGATGGACGGAGTGGATTTTGGACTGACATCTCAGTGGACCCCACAGATCTTTCCCCATCGGTCCCACGACAGTCGTCCTCCGTCAACGCGTGGAGCCGAGTCGTGCTGAGGAGATCAGCGCGAAGTTAGTTGGAACGCGAATTAGCTACTGAAGTACTGAAGTAGCTTGACAGTAGCGAGTCTTGCTAATGAAGTGACGTCACCACATTATGTGGGACCCATCATGATATATATGTGTTGTATCCACACCGTCCATCCATTTGGAGAGATCATTTTAGTGCATGAACCAAAGAATAAAGCAGATCCAAAGTTCAAGTGGACAAAACGGTGGGGATTCAACTCCTACCGTTAAAAAATTCTTTGGGCCACAGAAGTTTCCAATCAAGCTTATATTTTTGTTTTCCCTTATTCCATGTCTATCTTAACTTATAAACAGGTTTGATCTCAAATAAAAATCATGGTGGCCCTAGAAAGGTTTCAACCGTGGCCATCACTGTCCCCACTTTTTTCTGTGGTGAGGTCTACTTGAGCTTTGGATCTGCCTAATTCTTTGGCTCATGCCCTAAAATTATCTATCCAAATGGATGGACGGTGTGGATACAAAACATACATCATTTTGGGGCCCACAGATTTTGGTGACATCACTTACGTAGCAGTTAAGTAGCTAATCCCGTTGGTCGGTGGATTTCCTTCATTTTCGCGTGCCGGGTTCTCACACGTGTGTGAGATTGTTCAGGTAGATCATGCGTTTTGAGTCAATAAGGGTGTGAGCATGAAGTGGGCCACACGTAGATGATGAACGTTAATTGTACGTTATCTTTCCTGATCGTCAGTTTCACGATACAGATGTGGCCCACATGGTGAATAAATTAGCCTGAATTTTGGCTTAAAGCATGTATTTTGTGGACCCCACCTGATGAATGGTCCGGATCGTTATTATCAGTACGTCATTGCTTGGTATACTTCGAAGAATATCTGCAGTCATCTTAAAGCGAATCTCATTGTCATTTCACGGCCACGGATTTTTCTGGAGGGAAAGATACTGCATGCGTATGCGTCTCGTATTACTTGAAGTTACAAAAGAAAATTTTTAATACTCTGAAAGAGTGTAATGGATGATACGCAGGCACTTGGAAATTACTTAAAATTGTACGAGTATCATACAGGTAATTAAATCAAAGCGTACAAATTACGACGTTCCATTATTTATTTACAGGGGGTGGACATTTATTGGACGGTTGACAATGAAAATATCCTATGATCTTGTTTAAAGGATCCAGTGTCTGCAAATCAGTTAGAATTGTTCAATCGACGTCAGTTTCTGAACATCAAGCGTCGTACGCAGCCAGAGTATAAAATAAGCTCCCATTGATTAAGCGTGTGGGAACCTTCCCATGCACATTGCTGCATGACTCGTGGGAATTGACGTGGCACATCTGAACCGTGTGTTATGTCCAATCCGCTTTTCTTTGTGAAGCCTTCAAAAACAGCACACTATCAGATGATCCAAACTTTCACTCCACGGCATGTAAAATGGATGGACAGGATCATTCGTAAAGCGTAGGTACAGTTACGATGTTTAAGTCATCCAACTCATGTGGTTTTGCACAGTGACGAAAGAAAAGCGGACTGACCAGACGGACGGTCCGGCCCGCGATGTTTCGTGGAAGGAGCGGCTTAGGTGCGGCCCCTGCTTGAGCCAACATGGTGCAGCCCTGAACGCGGGGCCCATCTTGATGTATGTGAATCATATCCACGCCGTCCATCAGTTTCGAAAGTTCATTTTTAGGGAATGAGGCCAGAAATTAAGCAGATCCAAGCATTGAGTGGACCACACTACAGTAAACAGTGGTGATTGACGATTAAAAACCTCTTGTGGGACACGAAATTTTTGGATCAAGCTGATATTTTTTCCCTTCATCCAGGTGCGTATGACCTTCTAAATAGGTGGGATATAAAATATACATTAACGTGGCCACAGAAAGTTTTTACTGGTGTGCCTTCAATCACACTGTTTCCTTGTAGTAGGCCCATATGAGATTTTTATATGCTTAATTTTTAAGATCATGACCTAAAATAGGCTTCAAAAACGAATGGACGGTGTGGATGTCCTGTATATAAATCAAGGTGGGCCCCACGGTTAACGCCGCACGGTGTTGGGTGAGGATGGTGCCGCACCTAATCCACCCCCCTTCGTGGGAAGGTTCCACGTTCTGAATCTGCATCGTTTCTCCTTACACGCTATCAACCTCAGTTGATGGGACGCGGCCCCTGCAGCACGATGGAAAAGCGCACGGACGTATGTGAGGCATGGGCCAACACTGGAACGCCGAAGGAAGGACGCGGATTCCTTGCGAAAGCCACTTCCTGCGCTTAAGAATCTTAGGCGTGTCTGATTTTTCAATTCACAGTGAAACGAGTAATTATTACATTCTCACCCGTTTGAATGCACAAGAATTCTTACTTCGAAAATTTGCCTAAAAGAATTGATTTGAATTTATGGCCCACTTTAATGTCTGTGATATATTTGTATCGTCCACTCATTTTTGTAGTAACAATTTAAGGTATGAACCAAAAAATGACGTAGATACAATACTCACTGGTCCACACAAGAGGAGACAGTGGCCCAATGACATTCTAGTGGTAAATGTTTGATTCGTATTTTCTCGTGGTGTGGTTCACTTGAGCTTTAGATCTACCTCATTCTTTGTCCCATGACATAAAGTCAGCTGGCAGAATGGATGAACGGTGTTGATAAGCAACAACATCACGGTGGCCCCACAAAAATTTTACTTTTCTCAATTTTAGTGCCTAAGAAGTAAGATGTCAAAACAAGCATGGGAAAAATGCTAAAGGGCTTGGGTAAGTAATTATTACCCATCTTCAATGCATTTACCCGGGAAGTAGAAAATCAAAGGGCCACCATGATGTTTGTGAGAAATCTAGGTTGTCCATTCATTTTTGAGATATTTTAAGACATACAACCAAAAATGAGCCACATCTTAGAAATTCCTATTGTTGAAATCTCCTGGGCCCACAGTGATGTTTATATGCCATCCATACCCTCACTTTTTCGCCTGACTTGAGATGTTTGTGAGAAATCCACGCTGTCCATTCGTTTTTTAGATCATTTTAAGACAGACGACCAAAAATGAGCCGGATCCAAGAAATTCCTACTGTTGAAACGTCCTGACTCCACAATGATGTTTATATGCCATCCATAACCTCACTTTTCCGCCTGACTTAAGCATTGGACCGAGCTCATTTTTGGACGTACATCCTAAAATGATCTCACAGATCAGATGGACGACATGGATTTCTCACAAACATCACAGTGGCCCCACCTAAATTCCTAGTGCAGTAACTTCTTGCGAAAGGCTTTAGCATGATATCCGCGTCCAACGGCGAAATCCTCGAGAGCGGATTAGGTGAGACCTCGAATACCCGAGGTGCATGGGAAACCTTATTGTGGAACCAACTGAGATGTATGTGATAAAATCCACGCCATCCATATGTATTATAATTTAATTTTAGGGCATTTGTCAAAAAATAAAGCAATTCTAAATTCCAGATGGACCATAGTACAGGAAACAGCGGTGATTGACCATTAAAAACATATTTGTGGGCCACAAAAGCTTTGGATCAGGATGATATTTGCGTGGTCTCTTCATCTAGGCGTTTATGACCTTATCAACAGGTTGGATGGAAAATAAACCTTCTGGTGGAACGCATGAAGTTTTTAATGGTGGGGATTCAATCACAACTGTTTCCTGTGGTGTGGTCCACCTAGGATTTTAATCAACTTCATATTTGGGATCATGCGCTGAAATGAGCTTTCAAAATAATTGGACGATGTGGATTTAAGGCATATGTTCAGGGGTCCCACCTAATCCGTTGTCAAAATTGTCATTTATGGATCGCGTTCAACGCTAGCATCTGCCATTATTTCTCGAGCGGGACGTGACATTGTGGTGCTTTTTTTTTTTTACACCCACACTCACTCACCATGAAAACCCATGCACTACAGTGGTACTCTCAATTCCATGACTTGGTTGAAACTGTTGTGAGTTTGCCACCGAGGCATGAGCCAAGATCCCATTGTAGTGCCTATCATCTCATATGTGTTTTATCCTTTAAGGGGGTGTTTGGGCAGTAGCGTTAGGGGGATTAAGGTAGATGGAATTGCAAAAGTTGTAATAAATGTAGTTGTCAGGTATTGTCTACTGATTAAGGTGGATTGGGTTTATCCCATGTTTTATAAAGTTATGTTTGGAACTTGCTAAGGGTACCAATCCCACAGTTTGAAGATGAGATGAGGAAGCGAGGATGGTTTGATTCAACGCTTGAAGCATCGATGGAGATTGTTGAGGAGCCTTCAAATTGTGCATTTTCTGGGTGCTCAAACCGGTCGGACGATCGGTCTATGTGTTTGGCCCAGAAACACAGTGAGGCTACTGGACTATTTTCGTGCATCCCAGACCGGTCGGGCTACCGGTCTGCAGGGGGCTCCGACCAGTCGGTGGTGAGGCAGACGTATAGTTTTGGGTGTTTTTTCCTCTAGACTGTTTTGCGCCATGTGCGACCAATCTACAGACCGGTCGTGCGCAATGGCCGTGTTGTGCATGGTTACGCAATTTTGCATAACATGTTTCTTATTCCGAGTTGATTGCTATATATATGGCATGAATCCGGAATTAGGAGTAATCCTAAGGTGTCCAGGGTTTTTTAGTGGGTTAGGAAGAGGGGAGAGAGTTTTAAGAGAGAGAGAGCTTGGGTTTTTTTTGTTTTTCCTTGCTTGTGGGCTGTCAATATCTGTAATCTTTTGGAATCATGATGGATCGCTTTATGCCGTGGTTTTTTACCCGTTGAAGAGTTTTTCCACGTAAAATCGGATTCTCTTATGGTTAAATGCTTGTGTGGTTTAATTACATTGTATTTCTCATTTTATCGCATATTTTTACTGTGTTATTCGGCTTTTGCTTCCACTGCCGGCATCTCTATTCCCAACAAACAGGCCTCGACAACTCATTTTGGAACATAAGCTCAAATATAAGGCGGATCCAAAGCTCAAGTGGACCACACCACAAGCAACAATAAGGATAGTGAAATCCACCATTGAAACCTTTTTAGGGCCATTAAGATGTTTATTTGCCATCTAATTGGGAGCAAATTAGGTGAGAATGAGGACCCTAATTGTGGGGCTTACCATGATGTATGTGACTGCATTCGCACTGACCATCCGTGTTAAAAGCTCATTTTAGGAAATGATCCAAAAAAATGAAGTAGATCCAAGTCCCATATGGACCATAATATAGAAAAAGTGGCAATTGATTATTAAAAACTTATTGTGGGCTACAAAAGCTTTAGATCAATGTGATATTTTTGTGGTCTCTTTATTTAGGTTGTTGTTGTTGAAACTTGGACAACATATGAGATGAGCGAGGGACCACCTAGGATTGATGCATGTCATTGATCTCTTGCTGGTGAGTCGACTAGATCTATGAGATAAATCATGCACAGCACAAGGAATGCTAAGAGAGTGGCCGGGGACCGGATGTTAGTCATTCGATGCCTAAGTTAAATGAGTTTAAAAAGAGATGGTGACAGTCTTTTAGTAGGTAGATTGTGTGTACCTTTGAACATGGATAAGGGTCCCTATTTATAATCCATCGGAGAGTAACCGTTAGTCATTATCGTGGGCATGATCATAGGAGTGAAATCCATTGGGTGCGCAATTCCTGTAGATTTAGATTACGCCAATAATGGCTAAAAATGTACCCATCTCCTTCAGTCGTGGTCCTGAACTTTCATGTGCCTCTACAATGATCGAGTACGACCTCGGCCAGGAGGTCAGATGACCTGACTGGTGAGCCTGAAGCCAATGAGCTTACAAGCTCGTGAGCTCCCAATTGATCATTGGGCCCAGCTCATATTTACCCATAACATAGGTCTTTGTGACCTTATCAACGGGTTGATGGCAAATAAACATTTCGATGGCCCTCGTGAAGTTTTTTTAATGGTGGGGAATCAAATGAGACTATTTCTTGTGGTGTGGTCCACCTAAGACTTGGGTCAACTTCATTTTTTGAATCATGCCTTAAAATGAGCTGTTAAAATGGTTGGGTGGTGTGGATTTAAGTCACATACATCACGGTGGGCCCCACAATCAGGAGTCCCACCCACCTGGGTGGAACCAGGGTCTCACTTAATCGGCTTCCCATCTAACCTATTGTGTCGTCCGATGAATGATATTGCGCGTGTGTCCCTATGGATAGACGCCAATTGCCTATCCTCATCCTGCACCCACTGCAAGTTACGCAAGTCCCACGTGGACCATGTTAGGACATAGTCGTAAAAATAAGCCACATCCAAAACTTAAGGGGACCACACTGCAGGAAAAGAGTGGGATGAAAATGCTCACCATTTAAACCATCTCAGGACTACTAATGTTTATATGACATCCAAATCGTTCATAAGTTCATTCTCACTAGAATGAGCTGAAAATACAAATGTTAGCCTGATCCAAGATTTCCTTGTTCCCATAAAGTTTTGATGGTCAATGATCCATCCCAAGCAATTCGTGTAATGTGGTCCACTTGCTGTTTGGATTTGGTTCATTTTTGGGCTAATGTCCTGATATGAGTTGAGGAAACTGATGGATGGGATGGATTTCTCACGGATGGAAGGGTAAAATAAAAAAGCTATTGCTTTAGCTTTCAACATTTTGGCAGTTTTTATACTGCTAAGGATCAATATAGCGTTTAAGTAGAAAGATTATTATGATGTTTATAAATTTGCTTCTGCCCAATAAAGTTTTGGGGGTGTGTCTATCACCATTTTGTGTGTTGTGGCTCACTTAAATATTGGACCTAAACGATTTTTTGTACTCATGGCTTAGATGATCATGAGAAGTTAATGGATGGTGTGGATGCTACATGGCAATTACAGTGTCAGTGAGAGCTTTTTAGTTGCACGCACTACAAGTGCCAGATTGGCATTAGCAGCGAGAACGTGAGATGTGCAACCGTATATAATACACATCAAAGGCAAAAGCGAGGGAAATGAAAGGAACACGGAGTGGCAAGATTTGATTGATAAGCAGACTATTATTGAATGGTTGATTTAGCTAACTTTTGAATCTGCTCTGTGGGGACTATTTCTACTGCAGTCTGTCATCTAATTAAATTTTGTCACATCATTAAGTCATTACTTACTCCAAGCAAGGACAATTCACAATCCATGTACAAGATTGAGAGGGCAAAATGTGATTTTACACATGGCGCGCATGTCAGATATTCATTAAATAAGGCATAATGTGTGGATGCAATGTATTATCTTTTTGTTAATAACCAAATAGCTTGTAGCTAGTAAGTTTTTTTACCTAACTACCAGTTGCCTCTCGATTTCAAATTCGGCCACTTGGTTTGTGTGGCATGCCAAAATCAAAATGCGCGGCTCGATTCAAGCTAAACAACTAAGACCCTAAGCATTATATAGGCAGCTACACGGAATCAACTGCATATGACCAAGATCAAATAAGATCGATCGCTTATTTAACCACTTATACAATGTTGTTTAAGATAATCAGGCAATTATCATATGGTGGGTTAGTCCTTTAAAGATGGGTTATACCTTTGCATTCTGTACTAAATGACTTTTAAAATGCAGAAATAAACAAAAAAGGAATGCTAACAGTCAATCGCAAGAGAATAATCACATAACACTTTTCTGAACAAAGAACTTACTTGATATTAAACTAAGTCCAACGTATGAGCATACACTTGGATTACAATTAAGGTTAACAACTATTGGACTACATTTACTAATTACGCTAAGAAACATAAAGTTGTGGCTCTCACTGGGAAGTATAAATGACAAATTATACTAAGTAGAGATGCCGATTACACTAAGGAATGTAAATGGCTGGTAACGCTAAGAAACAAAAAATAATTTTGAAAGATAGATTTGGTTTGATTTATTTGGTTGGCATGAAAAGTCTTGCTTTGTTACTTTCATCTGTTATTCATAAGCTTCAACACGCATACGACTTGGTTATCATGGCGTCTAATTCGGCATGATTTAGCATTCCAAATACTTATTTATAAGCTTACCACCTGTTCTAGTAACTGCTTCCAGGCTTTCCATCGATTCGCCCACGTTCTCTCCACCACCCTTACTTTATAGATGTCATGGCACTACTCGATAAATGCCAACTGTATTATTGTAAAACATACTTTGGGGAGATCCACACAATTCTTGTAGAATTACGAGTATCCCTTTCTAATTGGCTCTAGCAAGAATGGGCAAAAATAGGAAACAACACTACTTCACTATTTCTTATGCAATCCAACCTGTTCATTTGCTTATTCATAATAGGACGAAGGGAGGATGCAAAGATCATCCATGTCCAAAACTTTTCTAGGCACAAGAACGTTTCAACAGTTGGCATCCAATCTCCATTATATTTCCTTAAACGGCTCACTTAAGCTTTGAGTTTGCCTCATTTTTTGGGTTGTGTCCTCAAATGTGTGGCCTAAACAAATGAACATGGTAAATTTCATATCACTGTGGACCACACCATCTCAATGTCCAACCACAAAACTAGGCATAAAGTTAAAATAGTTCTTTATGTCAAAACTAGGAGCAAAAATGTCATTTTGAATTCTAATATCTCTTTTATCAATTCTACATCAGTTAAAGTGAGAGATGCTGGATTTTTCAACCATGTGCCTAAAAGTTAAAGACTTATTTTAAACAACTTCTAAAATATGTGGTCCACCGAAAATCTTTTAAAGGATGGGTGTTTATATAAAAAATTAAAAATAAAAAACTAACTCTTTTATAATAAAGATCCAAGAGTTTCTTAACATTATTTATTGACTTTTTTTCTTCCCTTTTTTATGTTTTCATTCTAACCCCACCACAATTTCACTAATTAATTACATCCATCCATACTACTTTTGAGAATGGGCATTAATATTTTTATTTATTCCTACCTTCTACAGGTCTTGCTCTTTTGGTCATCATAGACTAATCTTATTGTACAGGTAGTGCATGTGGGGCCCACATGAGTGTAATTGAATGAGAGCCAACCTTTCCATCAAGGTTGCCACATTATGAAGCTTGAACACTTCAAAAATCAAACCAACCCAACCATCATATGAACCATTGTGTGAATATTAAGTTATTTTATAGTTCTCCATTATTTTATATGATTGGCCCATTGTGTATATATGCCATCCAACCCGAGCAATATGTAAATCCCACCACGATAAGGAGATGGCTTAAAAATAAGCCTATCATTAAGCGCGCCATGCCCAAAAACAATGGGCAATCATTAAAAAAAAAGTCCAAATTCATGTGGTGACGCGTATCATGGTGGGGTCTGCCTATTTTTAGGCGTCTACCTTTCATGATGAGGGAGCTTTTGGAGCATGTTGGGTTCCATGAACACACCTAGTGGTGCACTTAGGATGGCCATGCTCAGTGCACTTGTAAAAATCCACTATGTCCATCGGATGAGAACTATTATTTTAATTGTACCCATAAAAGATAAGCCTAATTAAAAACTAATGTGGACCACCATAATGGGAACAACATAAAATTGCTCCCATAACCGCTAAGTTCATGCAATGTGGACCACCTAAGCTATTCAATCAGGTTGATTTTTGTATATTCTCTTCATCTAGGTGAATTACAAATATTTAATAGGTTTGATGAAAGATACACAACGTGGTAGGTAGACACACAAACCTTTGATCAGCAACCTATCCTTGTTGTCCCTTGTGGTTTGGACCAGAACCATTTACAACGGCTACCAAAGCTTTGTGGGCCCACCATGCTATATATGTAATTTCATCCCATCCATCAGGTGAGAACCATTATTTTAATGTATATACAAAGTATATTTGGATCACATTGATTTCTTTATTTTCAGTTTACAGTAGTGAGTTACGCCTTATTTTAGGGTTTGATGAAAGATGTGCACTGTGTGGCCCCACATACAAACATATGGTTGGCATCCCATTCTCATTATTCCATATGTTATGGCCCACCTAAGTTGTAGATCTTGTTGATTTTTTGCAGCAGGTTCTGTAATCAATGATAGAACCTAATGGATGGAGTGGATTTTACAAGCTTGGGTGCTTTTGCAGTGCACAAAACAAGTGTTGTGGAGGATTTGGGTCCATCGATGATGAGAGTAAACAAAGATGAACCTGAATGAGTTTTGATAGGGTAGGGTGCTCACATACCATAACTATTGTACGGAGTAGGGTTTTCACCTTGGATCGCATTTTAGATGACGATCTAAACCGTTCGTTTTATAGATTCCATGCTAATGGGCCATTGAGAAACATCCATGTAATGATGATTGTATACAAAGGTGAATTTCGAACATTTAAATGAATCACACTCAAATATAAGGATCGTCACTGTAGCATGATTATAAGGTCATAGCCTATACATGAGGAGACAGTGAGAACATAAAAGGGTGAGCTCACCATCGAAGTAGGGTGTCAATGGGCCGGGCTCAAGCATGAAAATCATAATTTTGAATAAGGCCAGGTTGACAACCCTGCCCAAAATAGCTCAAAATTCAGACCGAGACTTAGCCCAGGCCTGGCCCATTGACAGCCCTATTTCCAAGACCCATGCAATTTGACAAAATCCACTTCGTATAGTATTTTTGTACAGCACCCTATCAAAACCAATCAAAATATGATGATCTAAGCATGGACATGTGATTTTCTTGCCATCCCCTCTTTAGGGAGCAAAACCAAATAGTATAATTTACACATGATATCAAATCTACTCACTAGTTCAGTGGCTAGGACATGAGCCAAAAAAAATAGGACGCGGATTGCGTCTTGCCCCTACTTGGACGCATTACTGTCTGGGCAAACCTGTGGAGGGGCCTATCGTGATGTATTCGTTTATCCACTTCGTCCATCCATTTTATGAGATCATGCTAAGATATGGGCCAAAAAAGAGACAGATCCAACTTTCAAGTGGGTCACACCAAAGAGTGAGCAGACCCTGGTGACGTCATCACTATAGTAGTGATGACCTCACTAAGTTCCCGTCATTCTTTAGTGTGGCCTACTGGAGCATTGGATCTTCCTCCTTTTTTGACTCATACCTAAAAATGATCTTATAAACTGAATGGATGGAGTGGATAAACGGATACATCACGGTGGGTCCCTCCACAAGTCTACCCGGACGATAATGCGCCCGGGAGTAGGCAGGACACAATCCGCGTCCAAAAATTTAGGCAAATCCAAAACTTAAGGGGGCCACACCTCAAGAAATAATAGGGATGGAAAACCCACCATAAACTTTCCAAGGGTCCACCATGATGCTTATATATAATCTAACAGATTTACAAGATGATGATTATTGTGAAGGGAAAACATTAATATCGACCCATCCACTACTTTTGTTGCTGTGTGGCCAGTGCAAGTTTTGAATTCGCTTGATTTTTAAAATCATGTTTGAACATGAGCTAGCCCAATAGATGGACATAATGCATATAGCACAAAATCCATAGTGGATCCGATCGATGCATCATTTTACCACAGGTCATATGAAGAGATGGCTCTGCCATAAACCAAGAGCATTTGCCTGCTTTAGGGGGTGGAGGATAAAATTGGAAAATTTAATAAAAAAAACTAACAAATGAGAGGTAAGGAAGAGGGAGAATCAATGGAAATTTTACCAGTCAAAGGAATTTAGTGGAATTGGAATTTATAAAGGGGGTGATTAGTTCCAAAAATATGATAGAAGGGACATTTCTTACATGTTATTTTCTCTAATTCATGTTAGGACTTTAGCTCATAAACGCGATAGATTCAAAAGTCAAATGGGTCACATCATAAGAAATAGTGGAGCCAAATGCCCACCGTTGAAATCTTATTTAGGCCCACCGTGATGTTCATATATAGTCGAATCAATTTATAAAATGATATACTAGCATGTAGGAAAAACACAAATATAAGTCAATTTTAAACTTTGTATGGGCCCTAGGTATTCGATTCCCTTTACTCCCCATAAGATGTGGATTGCATCCTGCCCCGTTGTTCGAGCAAATCTGTGAAGGGGCCCACAATGATGTATTTGTTTATCCACTGCGTCGATCCATTTTCTAAGACCAATTCAAGGCGTGAGCCAAAAAATGAGGCAGATTCAGCACTCAAGTGGACCACACCAAATAACAAGCTTGGGTTGCATTAAAAGCACAAAGCATTAAATGCAAGAGTAATTTTTGTTGGGGTCCACTTGAGTAATGGATCTGGAAGTCGTTGAGGAAGTGTGGGCCTTCAGGATCCGACGATCTACATGATAAGAATCTTCACAAATTTGAGGATGTGCAGTGCAGTCCAGTGATCCGCCTAGTTGCTACAGGAGCAGATGGGTCTGATCACCCCTTTGATCCTATAATGAGGATAGTCCCCGGATCACGATATACAGTTTAGATCAAAAGGGACGAGCAAGATGGATACCTAAACTACTTTTCTTTATTTTTTCTCTTTAAGATAAACTGCAACTCTTGTTACTTCGTGAATATGGTATAGAGTTATCCTCTATTTATAGGATATGATAGAGAGATAAGAGACTTATCGCATGTAATCTTCTTCTGAATTTGAAAACTCTCTTTGAGTTTCAAACTCCTGTAAGAGAGAAGATGCGGGAGTAACCTATGAGCCTCACCCACAAGTGGTCCTCATTGGCCCATAATTAACATCTCTCACTCAATCACATTGTGGGATAGACATATCATGAATTGTCCATCTAGCTCATCACATAACAACCAAAATCAAAGAATTACGATCAAA
This sequence comes from Liriodendron chinense, assembly GCA_003013855.2. Taxonomy (NCBI): domain Eukaryota; kingdom Viridiplantae; phylum Streptophyta; class Magnoliopsida; order Magnoliales; family Magnoliaceae; genus Liriodendron; species Liriodendron chinense. The sequence goes on along the minus strand of ML058469.1, from coordinate 9,504,235 downwards.
AGAATCAGAGGTGTGGGACCAACCGGAACATTGTTATCTTCTCATGGATGTTTGAGTACTAAGTGACTACCTAACTAACACTCAATAACCTAGACTTTGCAATGCTTGTCCTAGTCCACATAACTACATCGGATGGAGGTAACTCCCGATATGGAATACTCCGCCAACATGCATACTTATCCAACTTATAGAGTTTTTACTGAAAACTTGGCTTTTCACAAACTTCAATTTAAATCCTTTTTAAAGTAATACTAATATATATACATTTAAAAAAAATATATATCGTTTGCAAAAGTTTATTAAAAAAAACTAGATACTATCGGCAGATAAGTCTTCGAGCGTGTATTAATAGTTCTAGAAATTATTACAAAATCTTCCCCACACAGATGTGTAATTTGGAATCGATTACACCACTTTTTTAGCATAACTGAGTCTGATTAATCAAGAACCTTTTGTTGTCGTGCACTAAAGTAGCGATACTCAATCTCATCCTCCTATATGCAAGAGGAGGGTAGCTAAGGACACAACGACTCACCTACGGGACTGGCTACTCGCACGTTTCAATAATTAGATCGAATCAAAGCAATCTGTATGTAAAATGTTATAGCACATGGCTACAATCCACCCCGTAAAGTAGATAATATTAGGCATATTTCGGGTCTACAATACGCAAGTTGTCTCACATGAGGTATGACTCATTTCATAGCCTCACGACCTGGCTATCATTCATGTCATAACATTATTCGCATGAAAAGCAATGGTGCGATTATGTTATTCGACTTTATCAGTCTCATCTTCAGTCTTTTAAGACTGAAGGCGAATACAACTCATTCGCATCCGCATCCTTTTATTATTTACAATAAAGGGTGGTTCACACTTCAGTGTACCGGCCTACCGATAAAGGTAGAAATCCTATATGATCCCAGGGTAAATGTTGATGATCTACACACATAGTCTAATAAGTGCTTAATACTGAATAAAGAAAACTTATTATTCATGAAAAATTAATGGTACATGATATAAGTATATCACTCAAGCTTTACTTAATCCCGTCTGCTTGATGTGAACCTGAAATAGATCTCTAGCTATAGGTTTCATCATGGGATCAGTCATCATCTCCTTGGTAGGAATGTAGCTGAGGATGACATTCTTATATTTCACTTGATCATGAACGTAATGATACTTTATCTCAATGTGCTTGAATTTCTGGTGGTGTTTGGGATCCTTTGCCAAATCGATGGTGGAGTATCCTCAACTATATAGGTTCGCGAACGTCTGATACAACACCCAGTACTAATAAGAATTTGCGAACCGATACACACTCCTGAACTGCAGCACAACATGCAATATACTCAGCTTTCATAGATGAAAGGTTGTAGATGTCCGTTTCTTACTCGACCAAGAGATAGCTCCCCTTTTGAGCAAGAAGACATATCCTGAAGTAGACTTTCTCTCATCGACGTCATTACCCCAAATGACATCAAAATATCCTTTGAACTTGACTCCTGCCTTCATAACACAACATTAGGTCTTTTGTTCCTATGAGATTGCGAAATGTGCGTTTGACGGCTTGCCAATGAGATTGTCCTGGGTAACTTTGGTAACGGCTGACTATGCCAACTGCACAACTAATATCCAGTCTAGTACAAAGTATAACATACATTAAGCTGCATACTGCGCTCGCATAAGGTAATGAGGACATTGTCGATTTCTCAGCTTCGGTTCGGGGACACGATTTCCTATCTAACTCGGTAGCTCTGTCCACAGGGGTTTCAACAGCTTTCGAATTTTCATTCTGAACCGCTCTAAGATCTCCTATATGTAAGTGACTTGAGACAAGCTTAAGAATCTAATATAATGGTCCCTGATGATTTTAACCCCAAGAATAAAGTTGGCTTCACAAAGATCTTTTATATCAAAGTTCAAGAAATTCAATCTTTAGTCATCATCAATAGTTGCATATTATTACTGGCTAGTAGGTTATCGTCTGCATATCTTTCAAAAATTACCGCAGTAATGTAAAGAAAAAAGTGCAACAATTACATATTACTTTACCTGTCTCTTAAAAACACTCGCACTTGACCATCGATTATTTTGGTTCGTCGGTACTAAATTGTAATATAATGTCATTTTTACATTACTTAAATGTAAAATCATCACTAAAATATACTAATGTCATTGTTTGGATTCGAGATTTTTATAGTAATTTTATGAAAATGCGAAATGATTACAATTTCCTTTACTTTTCTCTCAAATGCATTTACAATTGACAAAAGATTCTCGTTGTTTGGTTTAGCAAAGGTAAAATAATAATGATGACAAATTTCCTTTATATTACCAAGCAAATTGGTGAAACAAATGAGCCTTTAGCCATGTGGGTTTGCTTGGATTGTGGCAAAGTTACGCTATGACTAGCAACCCATGACAAGTTGTTGTAGGCTAATTGTTTGTTGAACACCATGTAAGACTCCATTAAGTGGGCCAAACATGATCATCGGTTTAGATCATGACCAGTTGGATTATTCAGATTGAGCGATTCAGTAGGCCCCACTATAGTTGTGATCATTATAAAATAGGTTTGGGGCGGGACGCTTGAACCGTGGTCCTTATTCGCGGTTATTAAGCCAGATATGGAAACCTACGGTGTGGAGACCTTAGAGGAGAGAAGTGTGATGGGTAAGCTTCTCTGGCCCTCTTTCCTATAAATATACGTCTTGGTCCCCTCACCAACACACAAAAGAAAACCTTAGTCCCATTGAGTGGTTCTCCTAAAGGTGCAAGGTGCGGAAGACCAAGAGTTCCTCTCGGCAACACGACGGCGTCGGGAATGTCTTCCCAATCAGGTATGGCTTTAAGATTACAGTATGTAATCTCCATTGTTGATGCATAGACGATCCGATTATTCCGCATATTGTTTAAGTTTCACGGTTGGTATCAGAGCTAACTATGCATTAATCTTGGGGATTTCTCTTAGCACCAAGAGATTAGATTTGCACATCTCGAGCTCGATCGAAACCCTAATATGGATGCCGGATTCCATTTTTTTTCTGGCTACCCCAAATCCAGATGCATTAAGAAACTTTTTTTTTTGTTTTTTGTACGATTCGAGCAAATCGTGGCATATTGCAAATCGTGGCATGTAAGTCACCCAATTGTCTTTTCCATACAAGGGTTTTGAGAGGGCTCCGTCTTGTTGTCGGTTATCTATCTCATCCATCAGCGGCAGCGGACTCTACTGATTATCGCCACCATTCCACCAATTTAGTAGCCATTAATGGTGGCAGAGAAATGCCATGTCCGTGAGAGCTTACAGCTATCATCGGTTAGGGCCGCTGGCCACTTTCAGTAATTGAGATTTTAAAAAAAAAAGGAACCAGACCAGATCTGTTTTCGCTGTTCTGTTTTCCCAGTCAGCGGCGAACGTCCGATGTTATGGGGTTTGCAGCACGGCTCCTGCAGCAAACCCATCTGTCCTCCCTTGTGCCGCCATCTTCTCAGGCGACTGCAGGAACCGCTGATGATTAAGACCGTTGTGGTTGGCGTGAAGTGAAACCTTCCCCGCAGCAGCCATTACAGTGCTCGGCCGCCGGATTCCTGTAGATATTGGTGGAGTTGTTCGTCTAGCATCGGCAAAATCCATCGATTCCGGCAAGGATCATCGAATTTTGTGACGAACAGAGAGGGCCAGAGCGAGTAGCGAGCCAACATTTGACGTTGATCGACTGTAACACGGACCGGATTCCTGCACAAACTAGCAGAATCGAACCTGCTGTCGACACTGAGGAAGAAGACAATCAGGATCGTCGCCAAGGGTGGTTCTGGTGGCCGGACTCTGCAGCGGCGATCGACAGAAACCGTCTTCTGTGGCAGCCGTGATGAGGGCTTGCTGCGTCTAGGGTTTTGACCTTGTTTTAGGATGTTGCTTGTTTTGGGTTATCAGGGTGTTGCTGTTTCTTTGTGATAAGCGGGCTGGAGACAGGCCCTGCTTTTGATATTCCATCAGGCCCAGTCCAGCTGGACCAGGGCTTGCGTTTAGGGCCTGCCTATTGGGCTGTGAGCGTGGGCTGTGAGCATGGGCCGTATCCAGTGGGTTGGTTGGGGCTGGTTCTTGCTACCTTTAGGCCTGTTTTCTGGGCCTTTTTGGGCAGATCCCAAGCCCCACTTCAGAGCTCACTTTAACGAGATATTTGGGCCAATTGCCGGGCTGCTTGAATGTCTAGAAAATTGGCATAATTTTGGGCCCATTTTCAGTATATTTGAAGGCCCAATGCCAATTTTAAGGTTATTTTTTGGGCCCTGGTTGGGCCTTCATTTTAGGCCTAACCCATGAGACATGGTGTCTTATTACTTCTTTTGGACATTTAAGGGCCCACTTCAGTTACTTTAGCCCATTATCCAAGATTATAACCACTGAATCAATGTACATGGAATATCCTTCCCATACGAGTAAAAGTCATATAAATAAAATTGATGGTTTGTGTGTTTTACTTGATGGATGGGCTAGGTAATTGATCAGATAAGATAATTATTCATGGTTGAGTTCAGATCTGGCCCAAAATAGGGCTATAACCCATGTCATTTGATTGATATCAAGTGTTGGCCATTGAGAATTTATCCAACCATCATTTTAGTAAATATTTGAAATTTTAGGCCATCAAAATCAGTCATATTTTGGCCGAATCGGAACTCTTACAGAATGGTTTGTTATGGGCAGAACCATGTAGCAATCCTTGAGTCTGGGTCTAGGGGTTGAAGCTGGTTGTGTTAGCCACCAAAGTGACCTCAATTAGTGAAAATCTTTAATCTCAGACTTCAGTATATGGAATTCAGTGACCCTCCATTATAGGATTGCATTCAGTTGCGTTCACATTCAGGCAAGCGGTGGTCAGAACAAAGAAGTATCATCGTTTTGGCTGAATGTAAATGGGATGGAGTGATTGGTGATGGTGATGTAAGTTTGAGAGATTCATTTCACCCAAAGGTGATGGGCGTCTTCGATTTATTTTACCAACATTGGTCAGCTTCATGTTTAGAAGAGCCTCCTGTATATTACAATTTCGCCCAAAGGAGGAATTGTGATGATACGCTGGGCTCTTGCCAGATTTTGATGATTATGGCCCATCATCATTCTAGGTCATTTGATTGAAGGCCCAAATCAATCGAATGAACATACATGCATGATATTTGTGGTTTATGTTTATGCATTATTATATGGGACTTATTTATTAATGTGAGTTTTATGCTTTGAATGTCCAGCTATAACTGTTTCCAATATTCCAACCCAATTCAATTCCATACCTTTGCTTATTGGGTCCAACTATTCCAAATGGAAGTCGTCCGTTGAAATAGTCCTAGGTTGCATGGACTTGGACCTGACCCTGGAGGAAGTAGAGCCTCCCATTCCAACTGATTCTAGTACGGAATCAGCAAAGGCTCACTACAAGGACTAGACCAAGTCAAATAAGATGTGTCTCAAGATCATAAAGAAATCGATTTCTGAGACCATGCAGGGTGTCATGCCCGACACTGAGAAAGCTAAAGATTTCTTTACTGAAATAGGAAAACGATTTAAGAAATCGGATAAAGCTGGGCTGAGTTCACTTTTACATAAGCTGACTCAAGCCACCTATAACGGTCAAGGAAATATCAGGGAGTACATTGGTGGATCGTCTGATGTAGTGGCTAAAATTCACGCATTAGACCTTAAGATTGAGGATGAACTCCTGATTTTCTTGGTTCTGAACTCCCTCTCTCCACAGTTCAATCAATTCCAAATCAGCTATAATACTCAAAAGGAAAAGTGGACATTGAACGAACTGATATTTCAGTGCGTTCATGAGGAAAAGAGACTCAGAAGGTCGAGCAAGACACAAAGTGCGCACCTAGTGACATCTGGTCAATGACGAAAAGGAAATAAGAAAAGAAGCACACTTCAGGAAAATGTTCTACGGTACTGCGGGTGGCAACCAGCCTAAGTCTGAAAAATATTTAAGAAGAAAATGAAGGGTCCTAATGATTGCTTCTTCTTCTGCCATAAGCCTGGTCATCAGAAGAAGGATTGTAAAAGATTTAAAGCATGGCTCGTTTCTAAGGGTAAAAACCATATTTTAGTCTATTTTGAATCAAATTTAGCTGATATGTCCACAGATTCCTGGTGGATAGATTCTGATGTAACTATTCACATTTGTAATTCCATGTAGGATATGCTCCAAAGCCGGACGCCAACTGATGCAGAGAGATCAGTCTATATGGGGAACGGCATTAGAGCAAATGTGGAAGCTATTGGAGTCTGTAGGCTTAGGTTATCGTCAGGACACTTTCTTGATCTAGTAAATACTGTTTATGTGCCTTCTATAAGGCGCAATTTGGTTTCCATTTCTCGTTTGGACAAATCTGGTTATGAGTTTAAATTTGCAAATGGAAAATTAAGTATTTGCTATGATTCGGCTGTGATTGGTTCTGGCACTTTAGTTAATAACCTTTATCAGTTAGATTTGGATGTTTCACATGTATATAGCATTAACTCCTCACATGGAAACACTAAAGGCATCAAACGAAGTTTAGATTGTGAGAATTCCTCCATGCTATGGCACAGGCGATTAGGCCACATCTCTCGTGAGAGATTGGAAAGGCTTGTACGTGAAGGAATTCTTCACTCACTGGACTTCTCAGATTTTGGGGTTTGTATTGATTGCATTAAAGGTAAATAGATTAGAATAAGGAAAAAGGGTGCCACTAGGAGCGTATGACTCTTAGAAGTGATTCATACAGACATCGGCGGACCGTTCCCTACAGCATCCTAGGAACGGGCAGAAGTATTTTATCACTCTTATAGATGACTATTCTCGTTATGGGTACTTATACCTTATTAACGAAGAATCAGACGTACTGGATACATTTAAGATCTATAAGGCTGAAGTCGATAATCAACTCGACAGGAAGATCAAAGTCGTTAGATCCGACCATGGTGGTGAGTATTATGGAAGGTATGACGAATCTGGGCGTAATCCATGTCCATTCGTTAGATACCTACAAGATTGTGACATTGTCGCCCAATACACCATGCCTGATACTCCAGAGCAGAATGGTGTAGCGGAAAGGCGTAATCGCACCCTAAAGGACATTGTGCGATCTATGATTAGTAATTTTACGTTGCCAGAATCTTTGTGGGGTGATGCGTTGAAAATGGTTGTGCATATCCTTAATAGGGTCCAAAGTAAAGCTGTAATGAAAACTCCATATGAATTGTGGATGGGGTGAAAGTCTAGTCTACGATATTTTCATGTATGGGGTTGTCCTGCAGAAGCCAAACCATATAACGCGCATGAAAGAAAACTTGACCCTATAACTGTTAGTTGCTTTTTTATTGGATACCCAGAGAGATCAAAAGGATTCCGATTTTATTGTCCATCATATTCATGAGAGTCATTGAGACTGGGAATGCTAGGTTTATTGAGAACACTGAAGATAGTGGGAGCAAAAATTTAAGAGATATTGTATTTGAGGAAGAGCAGATTGTGATTCCCACCACAATCATTCAGAGTAGCGTGGTTGTCCGTCCAGCAGTGGACCCTGAGATCCCTATGGACGACCATGTACAACCTCAAATACAACCCACTGATGAGGAAATGTAAAACCCAATTCAAAATAATGAGCCATTAAGACGATCACATAGAGAGAGAAGATCTGTAATACTAGATGATTACATCATCTATTTGCAGGAGCATGAGTTTGACATTGGGTTGAAAAAGGATCATGTATCCCTTTCATAGGTCGAACAAAGTGCAAATTCTTCTCATTGGTTCGATGCCATGAAGGATGAATTGAAATCCATGAAGGACAACAAAATTTGAGACTTTGTTGAATTGCCTGAAGGGATTAGGCCGATTGGTTGTAAATGGGTATTTAAAACCAAACTGGACTCTAAAGGCAATATCAAAAGGTATAAAGTCAGGCTAGTTGTAAAAGGGTTTCACTCAGCAGTGAGGGCATTGACTTTAAGGAGACTTTCTCACCTGTATCCAAGAAAGACTCCTTTAGGATCATTATGGCTCTTGTGGCTCATATGGATTTGGAGCTACATCAAATGGACGTGAAAACTGCGTTTCTCAATAGAAACCTAATAGAGAACGTATATATGTTGCAGCTAGAAGGTTTTAAAGCTAAAGGCTCAGAACATTTGGTCTGCAAACTTAAGAAGTCCATTTATGGGTTGAAACAGGTATCACGACAGTGGTACCTAAAGTTTCATGAAGTTGTTTCCTCATATGGTTTCATTGAAAACACTGCGGATGAGTGCATATATGTGAAAATCAGTGGGAGTAAGTTTATCATTTTGGTCTTGTATGTTGATGACATTTTATTGGCCAGCAGTGATATTGGATTGTTGCGTGAGACTAAGAAATTTCTATCTCAAAATTTTGAGATGAAAGATCTTGGTGATGCCTCCTTTGTCATCGGCATTCAAATTAGCTGGGACAGATCACGTGGATTACTTGGCCTGTCGCAGAGAGCTTATATTGATAGGGTTCTCGAAAGGTTTAGCATGCAAGGTTGTGCTCCTGGCCAAGCACCTATTGTAAAAGGTGACAAATTTGGTTAATTTCAGTGCCGTAAGAATGACCTAGAGAAGGACAAGATGAAAACTATTCCGTATGCGTCAGCAGTAGGGAGCATCATGTATGCTCAGGTCTGTACGCATCCAGATATTGCTTTTGTGGTTGGAATGTTGGGCAGGTACCTTAGCAATCCAGGAATGAATCATTGGATAGCTGTAAAGAAAGTGTTGCGCTACCTGCAAAGGACAAAAGACTTCGAACTCACATACAGGAGATCCGACCATTTGAAGTTGGTAGGATATACAGATGCAGATTTTGCTGGTTGTCTCGACAGCAAGAAGTCCACCTCGGGCTATGTATTCATGATGGTTGGTGGAGCCATATCATGGAAGAGCGTGAAATAGTCGATTACGACATCATCTACCATGGAAGCAGAGTATGTAGCTTGTCATGAAGCCACGAATCAGGCGGTCTGGCTTCAGAGCTTTTTCTCTGGTTTACGGGTTGTGCAGATGATTCCGAAACCATTGAAAATCTATTGTGATAGTTCAGCTGCAGTTAACTTCTCCAACAACAACAAGCATTCATCAAGGTCAAAGCACATTGATATCAAATATCTTGTTGTGAAGGAGAGAGTTCAGAATCGTCAAGTGTCTGTGGAACTCATCGGCACAAGGCTGATGATAGCGGATCCTCTCACTAAAAGCCTTCCTATCACGCTCTTTAAGGAGCATGTGACGTCTATGGGAGTTGTTGATCCCAATGATGTATTTCAGTAGTAGGAGTTTTCATGTATGATCCGATTATGTCCAGACATTATTTAGAGATATCTTTTATGCATTGATGATTCTGTTTTTCAGTTTATATCTTGCTTCTCCTTCAGTGTGCATATTTAGTTTTGAGTAAGCAAGACTTTGGTTTGTGTCATGGAGACACGTTCAGTAGGACCACTTGAAGATAAACACGTATGATCACATAAGATGTGTAATCTTCATACCACACCCCATATCATTGATCCATGTCGTTAAGGCTATTGGTATTTGTAATTGTGACTCGTCACACTTCGAACAAATATTGAATATTGTGTTGACTACCATGATTCAATATCAGTGGTCTTGATGGACCGGATCTGACAATTGTTGCTCATAATTATCCAACGGTATTGTTTTTGAAATCAGTAGGGTGCCCTATTAGGAACTTTTGAAACAAACATGTTTTATGAAATGTTTTTCACAAAATAAAATAAAATGTTTTGTTTTCTTTCAGAGATCAGTGTAGCCCAAGTGGGAGAATGTAAGACTCCATTAAGTGGGCCACACATGATCATCGGTTTAGATCATGACCGTTGGATTATTCAGATTGAGCGATTTAGTGGGCCGCATTATAGTTGTGATCATTACAAAATAGGTTTGGGGCGGGACGCTTGAACCGTGGTCCCTATTCGCGGTTATTAAGCCAGATATGGAAACCTACGGTGTGGAGACCTTAGAGGAGAGAAGTGTGATGGGTAAGCTTCTCTGACCCTCTTTCCTATAAATATACGTCTTGATCCCCTCACCAACACACAAGAGAAAACCCTAGTCCCATTGAGTGGTTCTCCTAAAGGTGTAAGGTGCGGAAGACCAAGAGTTCCTCTCGGCAACACGACGGCGTCGGGAATGTCTTCCCAATCAGCTATGGCTTTAAGATTACAGTATGTAATCTCCATTGTTGATGCATAGACGATCTGATTATTCCGCATATTGTTTAAGTTTCACACACCATGGAACACAATATATGATGGATTAAGGAACATTTGAGGAACTTGAAGATGAGTTGGTGGCACATTTATACATGTGCATGTGCACATTTGACATGTGTGTACATTAATATATGTAACATATTTTCACATGAAGATTGATTGTGGCACATGTCCACACGTGGGATGCTATGACTTAAATTGCTGCACAAATGGCACATAAGAACATTTCATGAATGTACACTGACAAGTGATCCTTGTGTGCAATCATAGAGTCATTGACAAATAACTCCCAATCTCTGTTCAACAATTCTATATCCCTACCTGTTTGCTCAAAATTGCATTAAGTCTTATATATAAATTAATTGACAAATCATGGACAAGTATAACTGTTATTACTTTGTTATGGCACATTTATACCCAAATCCAACCAAACAGGGACAAATATGGCTATTTTTACTATCTTTATTTATTTATTTTTATTAAATACAAGATGTTGATTTATATTGGACCCTATCAAGGAGACAAATGCATTGGGTTTGGATACGGATAACTTATTTTTGGATGCAAATTGAATGTAGCAAGGTGCTGCACACACCCACCATGCATGGCAATAACATGTTGCAAATAAAAAAGCCGTCACTCGGCACGGAAGGCATGGGACTATACAAACCATGTAAGGATTTTTTCTACTGTAAAATGATGATCTTACTCCTTTCATTATAGGTCCTACATCTGCCACACAGACATTGTGCTTTTCATATGTGATACATCACTGATGATGTTACTCCTTTTATTATAGATCCCACACCTGTGACACAGCAATTCAGATCATCTACTCGAATTCAATGGGATTTTCCTGTTTGCTTACTCCTGATTGGTCTAGCTCATCACTGATCTAGACAGCGTCAGTGATGAGCTGAACCAATTAGGTGGTAGGCAACCAGGAAAATCCTGCTGAGGGCGAGCAGATGATCCAGACTCGTGACATGGACATGGTGCTTTTCATATGTGACTTGTCAGTTGCCACTACAGCATCGGCGTATGCAAGCAGTCACCAGTCGTTACTCTGTCTCGGACTGATCTAGATCTAATGGACTGGGCTGGGGGAGCGGATTAGGTGAGACCCTGGATCCACTGAGGTGGGTGGGACCCTGACTGTGGGGCCCACTGATGCATCTGACTAAATCTGCACTGTCCATCTTTTTTAGGGCATGATCCAAAAATATGAAGCAGTTCCAAATCCGAGAAGGGCAATAGTACAGAAACAGTGGTGATTGACCATTGAAAACTTCTCTTAGACCACAAAAGCTTCAGATCAAGGTGATATTTGTATGGTCTCTTCATCTAGGTGTTTGCGACCTTATCAACAGGTTGGATGGCAAATAAACATTCCGGGGGAATCCGTGAAGTTTTCAATGGTGGAAAGTTTCCTGTGGTGTGGTCCACCTAAAATTCAAGTCAACTTCATTTTTGGAATCATGCCCTAAAATGAGCTTTCAAAATGGTTGGACGATTACAGATTTAAGACAAATACATCACTGTGAGCCCCACAGTCAGGGATCCCACCCACCTCATTGGATCCGGGGTCTCACCTAATCCGCTTCCCTGGGATGGGCACATATACAGACCCGAGTGCCGAGCTCAGACCCGACCCGTTTGTACCACCCCTAACTAGTAATCACCACCCCCCAAAACCCACCGAGAGAGAGAGAGAGAGAGAGAGAGGGAGAGAGATGGCGTCAGGGTGGGGAATCACAGGCAACAAAGGGCGGTGCTACGATTTCTGGACGGATTTCAGCGAGTGCATGTCCCGCTGCAGAGAGCCCAAGGACTGTGCTCTCCTTCGTGAAGACTACCTCGAATGCCTCCATCACTCCAAAGAGGTTCTCTTCTCTTTCTTCTATCCTTCCCTTTAAATTCCACAGATCCTGCTTTCAATCTGTCTCCAAAAACCCTAGCACTGCTTTCTGTCTCACATTACATTCATCCAAATCCGTTTCTGTTTGGGTTGTTTGTGCGTCTGCTAGATCGTGGCCGAGACAGATATTTAGGCCGTAACAGATCACCACATGTTCCGCTACGCATCTGAGGAGTACGGCCAAGTTTGGATGCACGAGTGAATCGAATTGCAAACGGGCGGTTCAAATAAGAGGAAATAACTTCAATTGCAGCTAGGGTGAGCTGTTGAATTGCAGTTATGTTCCTCCCGAGTTTGACTTGAGAACACTGTAATTATGATTCAGATTCCAATCCCCCAATACCAATGCTTGTGTAGGTGATTACGATTTGGTCTTTTTCCACTTTATTGGGCTACTGATTGTAATTTGATTCGATAGTGCATCCAAACGTGCCCAAAGACTGACTCTGAATGCATGTGAATTGGATTGCAATCGTCCAGTTTTATTAAGGGAAGTGGTTTGTAAACTGCAGCTACATTCTTTTCCAAGTCCAAATTGAAAGTAACATAATTGTGATTTGAAGACCAGGCCATTGTTTGAATAGTAAGGCAAGTAATTTCAATTTGGTTCTTCTGCATTACTAGATGGGTGGCAGGAATTCAAGCTGACTGTGCATTTAAATGCTAGGAGAACCTACCGATGTATGTTGTCATGTCTTAGGAAGGACAAGCAAGAAACGTGTGACTGCTTGTAGCAAAGGAGGTAGCTCCGTTAAGTGGTCTTATATAGGAAGTGACCCCCTCAAAATTACACTATGCAAGGACGGAACCTATTAAGTTTCAGCCCATAAGGAGTTGGATCTCTTTAGGTAGCTATAGAAGCTGTCCCCCCTCCTCGCACACTAAAAAAATGCCATATTGTGTTGACACTTCAAGTGTAAACGCCACACTAAGCCATACCTGATGTTTTACCTGGATAATATTGCATAGAAGCTTTGTAGTCTTGGTAGTTTGTCTTGTGGGTTGATTACAAAAATACGGCCTGGTCGAGAGGTGCCTATTTTAGATAAGACCCATTGTTTTCTTGCTTTCTTTCATGAGCCCTAGGAAGTACTGGAATTTGGAAGATGCGTTTCTGCAGTTAACACACAAGTTACTTTGTGACTATTAGTCTTCTGTTGTCTACTTGATTTTTTTTTAATGTTGCCAAGGTATGTACATTTCATTCTATTTGTCGCATGGAGAAAGTGAAGTAGGTCATAGTGATGTTGGATAGATAAAGCGGGCAGTCCAATTAGGTTATTGGTCGATGAGGTTCTGGACTAGTAAAACAAGAGTGAAGAGAGATTTATGTTTTCAGGGTGGGGGATCACAGGCAACAAATGCTGTTGCTTTGAATTCTGGACGGATTTCAGTGTGGGCATATCTACACCCTCCCCAAAGAAGATGATCTTCTTCTTCATCTTCTTCTTGGCTCGTTGAATCTCTCTTCAAAGTCGAGATTCAACACGATACAACATTCTTGTGTGTCAGCCGCTCTCTTAAGGTAGCAATAGAATCTATTTTACTTGGATGCTCAAAGTAGCATGGTTATGTTTGTCATGTCTGATTCCAATGTAAATGTATACTTAAAATTTAACTTGATGTGCAACACTTAAAGTGTACTTTATGCCATACTTTTTTGAAGGTTTAGAATCAAATTGTTATTAAAGAAAACAAACCCAACTACAACACAACAGTGGCATCAGCAAAGCTGTGCAACAACTGGATCCCATGATTACAATAAGGAGTAGTCAAGGAAAACTTACAAAGGCCTAAGTCTGTCAACCTCAGGATATGGCCCGAGGCACCTGCCTTTGCGAGAGCATCTGCAATCTCACTGGCTTCTCTACCGATATGCCTAAATGACACTGGTTTGTTTCTGCAAAGATCCCCAATTTTATCATCTCCACGACTTTCCAAGGGCACTACATAGAAGTTATGCTTTATTGGTAGTTTGTTTTGTGGGTTCATTACAAAAATACACTGTCGAGAGAGTAGGTGAAACCCATTTTTTTCTCACCTTTGTTCACGAGTTGTAGGAAGTATTGGAATTTGGAGAGGTGTTTATACACTTAATGCGCAAGTTACTCAGTGGTTATAAGGCATCCGATGTTTTCAGTGTGGGTATAGGCGTATGTATCATTGACGTAGGACATCCGACCAACTCACCAAAAGCTCCAGAGCTGATGGGGGAGGTATGGAATGTCCTTTTATCTCATAGCCCAGGCCAGGCCAGGCCCCGGTCTAACCCTCCTTCGTGAGCCGCCCCACTTCGCATGGGTCTCGCTTTGCATGGTGTAGCCGCTTCGCACGGTCTACCCCACCTCGAGTGTGCCCCCGCCTTACACAGGCTGCCCCACTCGAGCCCGATGTGAAAATGCCCATGCATTAATCCACCCTCGGTGAGGAGTCTCGAACACGAGACCTCCCGCTCTGATACCAATTTGACGCAGGACATCCGACCAACTCACCAAAAGCTCCAGAGCTGATGGGGGAGGAATGGAATATCCTTTTATCTCATAACCTAGGCCAGGCTAGGCCCCGATTGAGTTCTCCTTTGTGAGCCGCCCCACTTCGCATGGGTCCCGCTTCGCACGGTGTAGCCGCTTCGCACGGTCTACCCCACCTCGAGTGTGCCCCGCCTCACATAGGCTGCCCCACTCGAGCCCCATGTGAAAATGCCCCTGCATTAATCATGTATGACACCTTTGGGATACATGAACATACTGGGCATTGCATATCTCGTAATGTATCGATGTTTTTGGGAAACATTGGGAAATTGGTCGAATTTTTCAATGAAATTTCAAGAGATGTTAAGAAAGAGATTAATACACACTTATAACTCAACAGATCACATAAAAACAAGTATACATGATAAGTTTCCTTTGTATAGGATCCTAAACTATGCGTTGTCTGACAGAAGTGATGCAATTATATTCAAAATCAGTTCATATAATTTAAATCATAGAAGACATGTATGAAAACACAATCAATATATTCAAAAGCCAAATCTATCCTTCAATGTACAATGCACATATATATAATTTAAGTTATTTTTATAATAAAAAGTAAATTTATTTTTGAAAATAAATAAATGAGCATGGCTGATGTTAAGATCAGCACACACTCATAAATACATAAATACAAGGCATACATAACACCTGGTCAATATGATTTTTTTTTTTTCAAAAATTCCAAAAAGTTTTGTCACTTTATAAATCAGCCTCCAAGCATTCTTACAACATTTTCCCTACTTTAATTGCAAGTTAAATGGGTGAAATCAGAGAAATTGTAAATTTTTTTGAAATTCCTGCAAATTCCCCAAATTTGAAAATTGGAGGTCAATGTCAATGATTGAGCATGTAAAACATGTAAAATCATGGATTACTAACTCATTCCACATATTCCAAGCAATTTAAACAAGAGAAAATAGTTTAAATTAGCAAAAACTCACCGATTGGGTTTCTAGAATCACACGCTCTTCGATTTCGATTTCCACACCCAAATCCACTTTTCTCTCTAAACAAATGAAAAAGATTGGTCGATATCCCCTTAACAACGCAATTCTAGCAATTTTCAGAGAAAATTGGTTTCGTATGGATTTTTGGCAAATTTCCTAAATTTTTAGGAAGAGGACTGATGCAAGCGCGATATTGTCGATACATGTGATACATATCAACAATATTGGGGAACTTATAACAACAATATTTTTAGAATGTCGCAACATATTGCAATGTATCAATATATTGTTGATACTTGATGCATTGTGATATATCGCGATATATCGGATATGTGATATATCGATTGATACTGGAAAGTTTCTCAATTATAGCCCCAGTTTATATAGGCACTGTACAATATTGATAGTATCTGATACTATCGATATTGCAATCACCTACTATTGATATTGCAATCACTGAAGGTATCTACTGCCCTCTTGCTTTTTGGATGTTGCTAAGATATGCACAATTCATCTTATTAGTCTTATCTCATGGTAAACAAGTGGATTTGGTTGAAGTCTTGGCCTTTTAGATTTAAGTGGATCACAAGTACACTAATAATGCAATCCTGCACGCTTAATTGAGGCACATGATGAAGATGTCGATTGCAAAGTCCCAAGTTGCAGGTCCTATCGATGCTTGCTGGATATTGCAATCACTGAAGGCATCTACTGTCCTCTTGAGTTTTGGATGTTGCTAAGATATGCACAATTCATCTTATTAGTCTCATCTCATGGGAAGCAAGTGGATTTGGTCGAAGTCATGGCCCTTTAAATTTAAGTGGATCACAAGTACACTAATAATGCAATCCTGGACACTTGCTTGAGCCACGTGATGAAAATGTTGATCCCAGAGTCCCAAGTTATGGGCACTATGAACACTTGCTTGGTCGTTATAGGGTCCTTGTTTATTTTGTTTTTTCCTTTTTAAAAAGGTGTGTTCTACAGTATGTGTCAATGTGTTGGCTCTAATAACCGCTACAACACATGCTATAAAGTAGTTGCAGTAACTTTTGTTTTAAGGGCTAAATCATTAGTAGAGATTAGCCAATACTAAAGGTTGAGATTTTGGGTAACACACACATGATGTTTAGATGCCAGGCTTGAAATAAGAGTAGAAGTTGGGCTTTTATGATCCACTTAAAATGTTTGGTTTTTAGAAGGGAGATCGCTACTCCTAAAAAGGGTGAAAACTCCAAAAATCTCTCAAAATGTGTTGTGTGATCCCATCTCTTCGTGTGTTTTTGCTTCCTCCCTTTACAAAAATTCTACCAATGTATGTCAAATTTGTATTAGATCAAACTCATCTATGGGCTGGTTTTATGGTCAATGGCTAACGGTAGGAAGAGCCTTTTAAAGGAAGTGGATGCTGTTTACACCTAGCCTGTCACAGGCCACGTTGCCCAGTGAGAAGCTGTCATGTGTCGGCACTTATATACAAATGACAGAGGAAATTGTACTTGCACCAGAGAAGAGCCGCAAGTACTTAGCGATTAGCGACATGTAGCTTGCCAAAAGCAAGCTGGCTCAGAGTCGTACGCACGCATGCAACAGAAAAGACGAATATCATTCGTAGGACACGTGATCGATAAAGGCTCAACATGTGTAACTTTAGCGTGCGCAAGAAGTTTCCAAAGACCTGCCGAAGGTCAATTCCTCGCAATCCAATTTACGCATGGCATGACTGTTCCAAATCAGAAACAAATCTGCAGACATGGGAAATTTCCCAAATCAGAAACAAATCTACAGACATGGGAAATTTCCCTAGGACGATCAACATTTTCTCAGTGGCAGTTAAGAATTAGACCAATTAACGGAAAGACAATATAGAAGGATTAGAGCAATTAATGGAAAGACCATCCGAAATTAGAAGCAAATTGAATCACGATGGCAACATACGATAGAGAATCCAAATCCTACTAGTACAAGGCCAAATACGCAATTGAAGATTCACATGGAAATTACAACATGACCATCGCTTCTTAGTAGCCTATAAAAGCAGCACTCGAAGAAGAGTTCCAGGCTCTAGGAAATGACCAAATGTGCAATCAAAGATTCACACGGAAATTATAGCATGGCCACCTCTTCTTAGAAGCCTATAGAAGAAGTACTCGAAGAAGAGTTTCGGGCCCTCGCCACATATAATCAATTTCTTTACAGCACAACATTGTCGATCCTTAGTTTAGATATTCCACTTTTGTCTAGCTATGTTGTAGCAAGTTCGGAATCCTTAGTTTAGGTTCGCTATGGAGTCCATTGAAAATTTCCTCCGATACCCCAGGACCTGACTAGTATGTAGAAACGAAAGCTCCAAAGGTAGAGAGTCGAGACTAGAGCATTCGCGATAGTCGAACACTTGATTGGGAAAAGGTTGCGGCCGATCGCTGAACGACTCATGCCTCACATTGAAGAGCAGCCGCCCCGAGAAGCGTGTGCTCCTCCTGAGAATATGCCTATGAATGAGGACCTCGGGGATGTCCACTTCACCTCTGAGGAATACTACATGGCTGAACAGTCTTTTAAAGGATCTCTTCGTGCTAAGGATTTTTTAGAAGACGTTGGAAGCCAAATTGAAGCGCCTGGAACTCCTTGATTTGAAGAAAAAGGGAAAAGTGTAACAGTCAAATTCAGTACCTTATCACCTCCCAGGCTCCCACCCTCAACTACAAAAAGTTCTTCATCCTTCATAAGGTATTTCAAGTAAAGACTGACCAACCAAGCTGTATGGCGGACAATGTGGAAGAGGGAAGATGACACTCCAGTGCAAGCTAATATATCTTCATCTATCGGTGCCCGTAGCAATGGTATTAGGCCGCCAATCACCATTAAGGAAGGGGACAAGGCTGTGAAAGTCGTCATCATAAAGCCATTGTATATGATGACGAAGCATCTAAAGCTCCTATATGCCACCCCTCACTTGGACGGTTGAGAAGGCCCCAGTCTATGTTCGATGTTTTCTTGAATAACGTTCCTAAAAACGACTTAATTTTTTGTGGAATGAATTTTGGAGCCTTGGCATTTACGGTAGTCCCCTTTCTTTAGCTCTTCGGTTGATGGAACCCTCTATACTCAGGTAATTTAATGAACTTGACCTCCAAGAGAAGGTTGAAGATTTCATCGGCCTTAGAGATGTCAAAAGAATAATGTATGGAAAATTCGAATGCATTCTTTTAGGGATTCACTCTGATGGGTCATCACAAGGAAAATTTTCATTTCCTTAGATCTATTTCTTATTTGGGACAGCCATGCCATGCATGAATTTTATTGTGAGGAATCCACATTTGGTAGGTTTTTGGAAACGTTTTGCGCATACTAAAGTTACACGTGTCATGTGTGTGTCAGTTACGTGTCCTACGAATTATATTCATTTTTTTGTCGCAGACGTGTGTACGACTCTGAGCTAGCGTGCTTTTGGCGGGCTACGTGTCGATAATAGCTAAGTGCTTGCGGCTTTTTTCTGGTGTAAGTACGATGTCCTATGTTATTTATATATGAGTGCTGACACGTGACGGCTTCTCATTGGACAACGTGGATTATGGTAGGATAGGTGTAAACAATGCCTCCAAATCACTTTATATTTGAAGAATGTGAAGAGAAGTTGCGACGTTTCAGTTCTAGTTGTTGTTTGACAAGCGACACGCGGCGGTACAGGGTTCGTGCTCGGTCATCATGTGCACCTTTTGGCAACTGAACAATCAAATCAACCTTCATAGGTCTGATCCTAATCTGGCTAGTTTGGTGCTTAAGGTCACAAGCGTTCAATCGATTCGAGTCGAATACGACTTTGGCACACCCGACACTATTCCTAATTGCACACGTTTGACTGAATTCGAGCCATTCGTAACACTTGGCCACGCATCTGGATTGAACAACAACAAATACAAGGCGAGATTGACTGGAAGGGGCTATTCAATAGATCTTGAATACGTTGGTAAGTTGATGTCATTGCTAGACATCAAGGGAAGCTTCCATGGTGCAAAAAAGGTGACCACATCGTGGAATCTAACAACGGTGTTTCTGACAGTTTCCCGTTTTAACATCCTTGTGGCACTAGAGGTGATTGATGAGGGGATTGTATTTTGCACCTATGGGTAAAAGTTGAGGTGATTGAGTGCAGAGATGTATGTTGCAAAACTTCCATGGCTTATTGCTGGCATCAATTTTTCGAGCGGAAAGAGATGCTGAATAAGAAAAAAGTGAAGTCCATACTCCATAGCAACCAGATTACAAGATCAGATGCTTTTGTAGTAGATGCAACTTCAAAAGACCCATGGATGTATTGGAAAGGAGTTCAAGAGTTGGAGAATCATCAACAGCCAGAGACTAATAACATGATGCACGTGAAGAGTCTGATGGAGTTAGTGATGGATAAACAATTATGGATGAGGCACCGTTCCCCCCCAAAAAAAACAATTATGGATGAGGCTGTACAAGGGACGGACCTCCAAATATTTCTGTATGGTAGGTTCTGTTATCTCCAAATTTGCTCAAAGAAAAGGAAGGTTGGACGGAGGGAGGGAGGGAGGGGTGCTAAAGTAAGCGGTCGACCATCTCTTCATTCCTAAGACACATCATACGTGCCTTGGTAATATACTTGAGATCTCATCCACAGAATACCACAGAATATCCACTGTAAGCACTTTGTTCTTGCCATTTGACCAAGCAAATGTGACAGTCTCCAAATTTGCTGAAAGAAAAGAAAGGTTGGAGGGGTGCTAAAATAAACGGTCCACTATCTCTTCATTCCTAAGACACATAATATGTGCCTTGGTAATATACTTGAGGTCTCATTCACAGAATACCACAGAATATCCACCGTTAGCACTTTGTTCTTGCCATTTGACCAAGCAAATGTGATAGTCCTGGGTGGCAACCTGTAAGACCAAATGAGGTTCGTTGGATTACAAGACCCCCGAATCTGACGAAGAGGATTTCATGAAGCTGTGAAGAAGATTTGATAAAATCTTCCTGAACTTTCCAATTTCCACACCCAACTATCCTTATCAGCCGGCAATGGAACCATATGGGAGATCCAATAGACTCATCAAATCTTTCATCCCGTATAAATTCTTCCAGCAAGGGGAGCCCACACCACATGATTGGAGAATCATTGGATATAAATGCCTATCTCACTGAGGCAATGCGAGCAAGCCTAAGGTACGCCAAGCAAAGGGATTGGTTCAAGCACCAAACATCCTCCCAGATGCATCTGCAAGTCCCATTTCCCACACTAACCACTATCCCTTTCTTGAATAGTTCTTCAATTCTAAAGATTGCCTGCCACTCGAGGACTTGTAGTGAATTGCCCTTCCTCGCTCCATATTTACTAGAGAGAACCCACTTCCATGAGCTGTCCTCTGCCACCTTATCATCCATAGCCACTTTCCCAAGAGTGCAACATTCATAGTTTTCAAATCTCTGATTCCAGCTCTACCTTCGCCAATGGGTTTGCATACCTCACTCCATTCCATGAGGTGGAATTTATGGTTATCTTCCTAGACTCTCCGCAAGGTTCCCCTTTGGATCTTTTCAAACTACGGTAGTGGGGCATTGACGTAAGGACATGAAGTGTGCTGGCATATTAGATATAGCCACGTTGATCAAAGCAATTCTTCCACCAAGAGACACATATGCGTTCTTCTTATTACGAGGTTTCCTTTCAATCCTCTCAACCACCTTGCCCCACAGGTGTTTAGTAGGCTTTCCATGCACAAAAGGAGACCTAAATGAAAATAAGAAAGGCTATAAGACTTCAACATTAAAAACTTAGCTAGACTAGCATCTTCCTTGGAATCCAATCCGACTTGCAGAATCTCACTTTTGTGAATATTAACCTTCTAACCTGAAACAACTTCAAAGCACCGGATAACTTAAGCTGTCAATTTGGGATACCTCATCACAGAAAAAGAAGAGAATAATTGGCAAACTGGAGATGAGAACTCTGAAATTTAGCAATTTCCACCTTAAAGCTATTAACCAAGCCCACTGATCTAAATCTATCCAACATTTTGCTCAAAGCATTAGCTGCAATGATAAAGAGACTAGGAAAGTGGGTCACCTTGACGTTTCCCTCTGAAGCCCTTAAAGAATCACTTGGGCAAGCTATTGACTAACACAGTGATCAAACCAAACTCACACTCTTGAACCTATTTTCTCTGTGTGACTCCACAACTCAATTTCTCCAGTATATGTGTTTACAACCCCAAGTGCAGGGTCTCAACGTAGTAATAATCTCGGTGAGACCAAGGTCGATCTATGGGGAAGAAATTTAGGTTCAAACACTCTTAAGGTAAACTAGGATATATACCTAGACTAATTAAACTAAACTGAGATTGGAATTATGATAGACGAATCAATTATAAAAGAGAAAATCAATAACTAAATAATAGAGCATCAAAGATCCACTTCTAGTTATTAACAATATCTAATTCACATGATTCGATTAGCTACTCAATTGAAATTAGAGTTCCATCCTATCCAGCCGGAATATGCAGTGGTTAAATCATAATTAATCTAAGATAATTAAAACATTCATCAACATAGTTCTCTCTTATGGCTCACGGATTGGGCGCACTCAATTATATAGGCCAATCCTCTCTCAAATTATGTAAAATCATAATCGTGGTCTTCCTTAAATCTTGTCACTAGATTAAAGGTAGAACAATAATATGAACTTTAATCAAACTATAATTAACAAATAATTCCATCTATCTCAGAATTCTAAAAAATATGAACTTAGGTATTGAAACAGTTCCCACATTAAGAACTATGTTATAGAGCATAGGGAATTCAAAGCATCTACCATGCCCATAGTCTATGGTATATCAATGAACTTTATAGGTCTAAACAATGCAAAACAAGTAAACTAGATTTAGAACCTCTAAGCATTTAATGAACCCGAAGTCATCAATTGATCAAAGAAGAACTAAAACTATAATTTATTCAAACTAGAATCAAACCATGTTCTTCAATTAAACTAAACTTTAAAATCAAGAGAACTAGAACATCACTAATAAAGTAGAAGTATCAGCCTAAGAAAACATAAAAAATAATAATTAGAAAAGGAAGAAAAACTAGAAAAAGAGAGGTTCGGAAGCCTTCTTGGTCTTGATCTCCTTGCTTTCCACGTCCTTGACACCTAAAAGAGAAAGGTGCTCTCATATTTATAATGCAGACAAAAAGGCAGCAACATAACAGATTTTGTTTCGCTCGGTACGGGATAACCAACGGTCGGATTGCCTTGAAATTTGAGCTGTAGCTTCCTTGGCATATGAACTTCTTCATGGATGGTTTGGATTTCCGCAATTATCTTCTTGGTAGGCCCACGAATCAGAACAATGACTGCCTTTCCAAATTGCGTAATTCAGACACTTGCAGAACCAGTCACCTTGTTTTCAACGGTACGGAGTATACATAGGTCGGATTGGTCTCAAATTTTGAACATTAGTAGAAAACTTCCTCATCTACATGATAGACGGCTTAGATTGTCCAAAGCTATTCCAGAATTGGGTGCGAAAATCAAAACATTAAGGGCTTTTTATAAAATCTGCGCAATTGGAATATTTCAAGATGGTATCTTTTTTCAACTGGTACGATCAAACCACATATCCGTTTGACATGAAACTTTATGGTTTGGCAAATATTGATGTTCTCTAGAAGATGATTGATTTAGATTTTTCATATCATCATTGATGGGCCACTTGGACCATTCTAGAGTTAAGTCGGCGGAAATCAGCCACCTGGATTATTCTAGAGTTAAGTTGGCGGGAATCAGGAAAGTTATAGACAGTTCGTATTGTTTTGGCTGCCACGGTCAATCCGTAGCTCCGATTGACACGAAACCACTTGGGTTTTTTTGGCGTCGAGCTGCTCTTCGACGTGGATGGACTGGATTTGCAAAACTCATCAAAATGGGCCCGCGAATTGGGCCAGAAGGTGAAAAACGGGATTGCGTTATCCGTTTCCTATTCTGGTTGAAACCCAAAATGGAAACAAGCCTGTTTTCTATTTTCTTTTAAACTCAAAATACCAACCCTGTTTCTAATTTTCTTTTCTTTCTTATTTCAAACTCCAAAAACATGCAGCACTTTTATTTCCTTTTTTTTTTTTTTTTTATTTCTTTCCTTTTTGTTTTGACAGCTAGTCATGCCTCAAATTTAGACCGTTCATGTGGTGATCCATTGTGTACTGTCCATCGGTTCTCTATTGAGCTCATTTCATTCACATCTCTCCTTTGCTCCTATAATCACAAAAAAACATTAAAGTCAATCTTTAAACGCATTGTTTTATGTAATTAAAGTGTAGAATTAGGGATAAATATGCATAATTCAAGGCTTAACAATATGCTCAAGAAACTTCCAGTCAATGTGATTGTTAAGTCCTCTCCATATCAAGTAGGGCTGTCAATGGGCCCGGCTTGGGCCTTGCAAATGTGAAATTTTAAATAGGTCTTGCCTGGCTTGAACAATTCAAAATCTGGGTCTAAGAGAACCATAGGCCTGGCTTGTTGACAACTTGACATGAAGCTTACGGATAACACTTGGCTTCCCTTCCATGTACCTCAGATCAATACATCATGACCAATCAAGGTGCCATCTAAAATCTACTTGGGGAAGATAAAATCTTCTTCAAATTTAGAGATGATGCTCCCCAACACCTTACGAAATCTGAAAGTGAGAATTTTAGTAAAGATTTATAAGGCCCCCAATCAGGCTATTACGTCTAAAGTTTTTCAAACACCTGGCCTTAAGGGATCAGGGCAGTGAAAGATGCTTCCACGTCTTTTGAAATAAGGCTTCTTGTGGAATTCAAAGATGGAAGTCTTATCAAATCTCTTTTCACCTCCTCGCTAAATTTTTGAAAGAAGGCAATGGGAAAACCATCTAGATGAAGGGTTTTGCACATCATCCCAGAGACGTAATCACTAGCTTTTCAATTTCTTCCTCCTCACACAGCTTTTCCGAGTTCTCAACTCCATAGCAGATTATTGGTCAAACTCTAGAATGTCAACATTGATCTGGCCTTCCTGAAGGTGATCATAATTGAAATTAACAGGCGATCTATTTGAAAGAAGGCGCTGGAAAACCCATCTGGACCAAGGGCTTTTCACCTCCTCCCAGAGCCAAGATCGTAGCTTTTCAACCTTTTCCTCAGACAGCTTTTACTAGCTCTCAACTCCATATCTGATAATTGATCAAACTCTAGATTGTCAACATAAGGATTGACCTGTCCCTCGCAAAGGTGATCATAGCTTTTCAACCTTTTTCTCCTTGAACAGCTTTTACTAGCTCTCAACTCCATATCAGATAACTGATCAAACTCTAGATTGTCAACATAAGGATTGACCTCGCCCTTGTGAAGGTGATCATAATAGAAATTAACAGTGGAGTCAAGTGATGCTCCCATATCTTTGATTCTTTTCTCATTGATAAAAAAGGCTTTGAAATTTGTATGCATTTATGCCTGTGCCTAGAATTCACATACCTTTGATACTCCTTTCCCTTCTTTAAGCCAAACTGCCCCTGAGCACTGCCGCCACTTGGTCTCTTCTTTAGTTTTTAGGATTAACACAACTTTTATTCGAAAAAGAGAACAAGACGACAAGAAGTCATCCAGCTACAAAAAGAGAGCTCAAAGCACCCCACAGATGATTCCCCAAACCACTTCCTAAAACAGAGGAGGTCCAATCTAGAACAGGATGCTTCACTTTACGGAAAATTAGATTCATAGGGCAGGAACTGTTGCTGAATATTCTGCTATTACATTCACCTCATAACGCCCATAGAGATGCAAGGAGGAAAAAGCCTCCATGCTCTATTCTACTCTTTTGTCCCTTCAAGCCTTCATCTCAAACCTCCCTTATAGTCCGTGGCATTGCCCAAGCCACCTTGATAAGGGACAAAACTCTCCCCCATAAGGCTTGCACAGACTGGCAGTGAATGAAAAGATGATCGACCAATTCTGCATCCTCAATCTCTTTTTTATCTTCTATGAATATTCCAATTTTAAATGAGATCACAAATTCTTGTCAACCGTTGACAGGACTTCTTTCCTTGTTCTTTTTCTTTTGGAAGGTAAGTGAGCTTTATTACCAACCAAGAGGGCCAAAGCCCAAATACAATATCCAAAGATGGGGCCAAGGCCCCAAAGCGAAGAGAAAGATGCCACAGCCTGACAAAAGCAAAAGGGGAGGGGGAAATCCCCAAAAGCACTAGAAGAAAAGCTACACCAACCAAGAAACTAGTTGATGTTGCATATTATGATGGCCGGGTAACAATGCAATAGATGGTTGGGCAGCGCTTTTAAGCTTGAGGATGGATTTTTTGTGGTGTGCACTAATTGGATTGGTTTGAACTGAATACAACTTTACAAACCCGCGGTCAACCTTGGTTGGACTGTAGCGACAGTGGTCTCACAATTTGGTTTAATTTGAGTTAATATATGCCAAATATACCATTTTCAAGAGCCTGCTATTCATGCATTGTTAGGCTATCAAATAGCTCCCTCTTTCAAGAAGATTTGTGTAAGAGGCGACGTGGTAACTTTTGTTGAGCACCACGTGGTGTCCACTGTTTTTTGTGTGTAAGATCCACTCTGTCTATCAGGTGCGCCCCTTGATGTTGGGTAGTGGGACCAAAAATCAGCCTGATCCATAAGTCAGGTAGGACACGCCATAGGCAACGATGGAAGAAAATTCCTTTCATAGGTTATTCGCATTTTCCAGCTTGAACATAAGGGTCTTGAATGGCTTTTTCAGTGGCAGCATTCTGCACTTTAAGCCTGATTTCTGTAACATCATGATGATGAAGACAAGATAGGCCATGAGTGATAACCACTATGCAGTCCTCAAAGGCGAGGCAATGCTCAATCAGTTGCTTGATGTCCCATTGAATTGAATTGTCAGGAGCCCAGCAAATGAGACCAATACAGCACTCATCTATCATACTTAAAGCAAGTGTTGGGCAAGAAGAAGACGAGGCATCTGATGAGGAGGCAAGCTCAGAGAAGATGGATATTCAGTCAGCACATTCCATTAATCTTCTCTGACAAGATGATATGGCAATCATCTGACACATGCTTATGTGGGCCACACTGCTCAATGAACGGGAACTCCTAGTAAGCAAAAAAACCAAAAAAATCCATCCAGTTGTGACATTGGCAGGCGCTCTTGGTTGTTGGACCAAATGAGCTTTACACCTCCCACAGGCAAATCAATAAACTCATTCCTGTCAGCCCAATCAAAGCAGTCCCTTGTACTTCTAGCGATATGACTCCCATATAGTTTACCAAATGAGACTGTGCTCCTTCCACCTGCATCCCCCACAGTCCAATTCCATCTGGAAAGTGTCATGCTGGCCCACATCATTCGGGCCATAGGAGCCTGCTTACCAATCCTCCTCGCATTGCAGCATGGAATGCCAAATGACCGTGATACCACCTGAAACTCTGTTGCATCTAGAGATGCCTGTTCTCTGTTCCTTCCACCCTCGAATGAATCAATAATGCTGTTATCCAAAGCTGGATTCTCTGTTTCCTGAAATGGAAGAACCTGGACCTTCTGAGCTTTTTAGAGTTGTTTGATTTGGGCTTATTTTTGTGGGCAGCCCAACCCCTTAGATTTAAGAGAGAAACTTCATTTGAAGCTGTAGCTGACCCCTTCCCCTTTTGTCTCCCTTCATCTCCCTTTTTCTCTCAGGGATTCTTAACTGATTAACAGAAAGCACAGCTTGTTTGTGGTCTCCCCTTTCCACAAAGTCCTCACAATTACCGAAAGAAACCCCTGCTAGTTTCCCGACATCTTATTGCACCATTGATCCATCGGATGCTGCGCCTCACAGTAACGTTTGCTCCAAATTCCCCAACCACTGGCAGATTGAAGTTCTCCCTACTTGGTTTGTGAATAATGGGCAATGAATCTCCCTCGACGTCTGAAGAAGGGAGTCAACAGAAACTCCTCCCGTGAAAGAGGAGGAAGACCCAACAATGGGGTGGTACTCAGCATCCAAGTAGTTTTCAAAGCTAAACAGGGTTGTCCCCATTTGACATATTCTCTTGTGTCTGCGTCTGCTGCGAAATAATGATGGCCCCAACCTAAAAAGAAAACAGCAGTGCCACCACAGGGATGCCGACATGCGCATCAGCCATCAAGGGAAAATGCCACACGAGTGCCTAGGATTGCACTAATGCGGGGACCTTTATTAGTGCCACCATAAAGAGGGGCCTGCAGAATAGGACCAGGACAAGAAACCATAGCTGAAGCATGGCCGTCAACTTGATGGCGAGCTTGACTCAGTTCAGACTTGGCATGACTCGTCGAGTTGGCTTGCCTACTCAGTTGACTTGACATGCTTGGCATGATTCAAACCGAGTCACTTGCCGAGTTGATGCGTTTTTAAATAAAAAGATGTTAGGCAGTCGGTAACGCAAACTCACAACGCCAAGCAGTAAAGGCAACAATGTCTGCCAGCAGGCAAAGCGCTGCTTTGTTGATTTGGTGATTTTTCTTGCCTATTTTATACTCAACACTATTCTAACTCCCTATTATTAGAAGAACCTTGTTTGTATTTTAATTATTAAATACCGAGAAGAGTTGAATCAAGTCAACCTGACCCGACTGGATATTGAGCTTCCGAGTTTTTAAATTATGGGAAAGGGAATTTCGTGATGCCTTACAAGAGATACTGCCCTTTATCAATAGGTAATCATCTGTACCATTTAGACATGGCTGTAGTTTTTCCTGGCATTTCCTTTGATTTTGTTGAACGCACCTGTGTTCGTGTTGGCTCAAATATCAGCATGCCTGTAGGCACATTCCCCCCACCCCCCATCTCTCTCCCTCTCTCACTCTCTCTCTCGCGCGCGCACACACACACACACACTTGTGGCAATTATCTGTTTTTGCCCATTTTGATTCCTGCAGCGATTAACTAGGCTGGTTTGGAATATTGTTTCAGTTCCAGAGGAGAAACAGAATTTACAAAGAGGAGCAGCGCCAGCTAAGAGCAGCTGCACGGAAGGCCAAAGAGGGAGCTGGTGGGGGTGGTGAAAGCAATCATCACTAGCATCCCATTCGTAAGTACTTGGCTTTTGAACTGAGGAATAAAAGTTACTGTAATCCAAAATTCCAAATGCATTTTGATGACGAATGCTATAGCCATGGTTTCCTGTTCTCCTTTTCTCTCTTTTTTTATTCGTTGGTCTCAGACTAAATGTGATTTTCTATGGTCTGTGTATGCCAAGGCAACAATAGACTTGCATGGAGATAACCATTGATTTGTGTTATTGATGAGATCTCTATTGCTCACAGATTGAAAATGAATGAACTGTTTTGTTCTCCATCATTTTGATTTTTCTATTGCATTGATTTTTTATTTTTTTTAATTGGTGATGGAGAGAAGATTGAAATGTTTGGGACATGCACAGCCCTGGTCGAAGTTCCCCTCCTTATCAAGGAAGTCTCAAATCAAGCTGGTGAGAAGGGATGTGGAAGCCTTTTCACTCACCCAGGATAGGGCCTTAGATAAAAGTGATTGGTGAAACAGGATTCATAAACCAAAGAGCTCAGATAAGGCAATGGCAGTGATGGATGACCATGGTGACAAAATGTCATATAGAGAAGGAGAAAAATATACAATTGCATTAAGGGGAAGCCATTCCCGGAATCCAAAGACAAAAAATCCCCTCCTCAGTCGTCACCTATCAGTAGTATAAACCTCACAAACCTCATTAATCCAATCTGCAAACCTCCATAAGAAAAACTTCTCTTGCTGCTTCCCCACGGGACAAGTTCCCTTCAAGCATGATGGTCATGAAGGAATGATGGGCCATCTGTTTAAACCAAGGTATTCCGTAACAGTAACAGTAACAGTAACAGTGGCCATAACGGCCACCACCGTTAACTCTACGATATGGGTTGTAACAGCCGTTACAGTCTCTCTCTCTCTCTGAAAAAAACCCCAAAGAACCTGTATAGGTCCCATAACAGTCCATTATGGGGCTGTTATGGCCTTTACAAGTCCTTTTTTTCCGTAATGGTTGCGACCATTGCCTTTACGTAACGGCCTTTACGGTACCCCATGGTTTAAACCAAGGTTACCTGGATCTCAGGTCTCTTTGCTATGTGGTATAGGGAATGGGCATGCAGTATGCTGTTTCCTCCAGCATGTGGTAAGTGATGGGCAGGATCATGTGCGTCATTCTAATGCATTGTGTAGCAATATAGTTTTATATATGAACTCATATTGCAATTTATATATGAAATGATGAATATTATCACTACATACCCCATATGCTTAATGTTATATAATAAGCATAAATCTCTACGTTGTAAATATATATATGCATTAACTTAATCAATAATAAGAATATCGATCTATAATTTTCGGGTTGCTAAAAATATCAATCTGGATCGCAAATGACCCAGAATCTGGATTGATCAAATATAGAACTGTCTGAAGCTTTCCTGTTTTAGGTAACATAGGTTTAAACTTCAAGCCACAAAGCTCTGCCTCACTAGAGTTGCCAATGCCAGTCTGTCCTGCAAAACCCTCTCCATGATTGCCATCTTCCCCCGTCCCATCTATATCTATTTGTTGCAGTGATCAGGCGACCAAGAGATGCACCAAAGGATAAGAGCTGTGAACAAGGCAAGAATATACCATTCGACATGGCTGGCGTAACTGAGTTTCTTAGACCTTGGAGAAATGGACCACTGTTGTTAGATGGCCATGCCATCTTTTCATCGGAAGCTGCAATTTTTCAGTTAGCACCGTGTCATTGGTGACTCAAGAGTGTTGAACCGGATCTGGTCCAACTGAGTCCGAATTGACTTGGATGAGTTACACAGAACTGGTCAAAGTCTTGAAACCATGGTGTCTTGAAACATATTAGCTTATAGTTATCTTGAAACATGCACTGGGTCACTTGTTCCCATATCCTCTGGTGCCACCCATGGCTGGCCACTCTTCCCCCTGATCAGAGCCATCCATGATGTCCTAGCAATCCGTCACTTGGGCCCGGTGGATCCTGACATCCCGACGCACTTCAAATTCTTCAACTCACATGCTTGGATGAGTCGCACAGAACTCGTCCGAGTCTTATGACCACGGTGTCTTGAAACATATTAGCTTGTGGTAATCTTGAAACATGCACTGGGCCACCTGTTCCCCCTGGTGCCAGCCATGGCTGACCACTCCTCTTCCTACTGATCAGAGCTGTCCATGGTGTCCTTGCAATCTGTCACATGGGCTGGATGGATCCCAACAAGGCGGCAACCTGTCACACTCCAACTTCCTCAATGCAACCATGTGAGGGGGCAGCAGCACTTGTGGTGCACTAGCGATCTGCATGTGCGCTTGGACCGCAAGAAGAACCCATGGGGCAGCACCACATGCTGTGGGCAATGGTTCTGCAAGGACAAGATGCCACAAGCGATCCCAACCACTGCAGCAAGTGTGGCCGCATGTCCACGCTTGGGTTCATGTGCTGTGTTGGACACTGTGCTGACTTCCAATACGATCCACAGGTGTCTGTGCCGGGTGGGGTAACTGCTCATTTGGAATGTATGGTTATGATGGGAGTGGCTCATGAAGGCCATGCAACCATTGTTGCATGCTGCTACTGTTACCATTCTTGTCTATGTATGCAATGCTATGTTAAAATGGGCTCTTGTTTCATGTGTTTTTACTCATTGTTTCACTAATAAAATGCCTTTGAAAGATAATGATCTAAGTGTACAATGTACACACTAGATCATGATGTATAGTGGTCCAATTCATTTGAATGTTGGTCATTTCTTCATTAATGGTTGGCCCTACACAACCCATTAAAATTAGGGTTCCGTCGGGTAGGATCCCCATTTATCTAGTGAGTCCTGTCTGGGTACCCATTCATCTCAGTATTGTGTTTGGATCAGTTGTAAAAACCTAATTTCACATAAATAATATTACAAGGTAATTTGCTCTAAAACCCGAAATGCCTATTTGAGTTTCAAACTCATGATGGATTTATTACTGACCCTTGGATCTCATTCAAGGGTTCTTGATCTTCCACTTGCCCTGTTTCATATTAGTTAATTACCAAAGGGTTAAGACAAGGGGTGGCAATGGTATGTTCAACCCTTCAATTAATTTATAATTAGTAATTACTAATTAGCAATAATTAACACTTTAATTTATAAAACTATTATATATAACCGAATGTTCCACAACAATCTAGAATAGCCTCCTTCCACGACAGCTTACCTGGATGTGGCCCACCATGATGTGTGCAGTGTGCATGTGAGCCATATGAATTTGCAGGTTTTTGGGTGGTGGTCATTGTTTTCTATGGTGGGCCCCACCTAATTATTGTTGGATAGTCCTGATACATCAAGGTGATGGTCTCTTGAGTTCAGGTGAGGTTTTTTTTTTTTTTTTTTTTTTTTTTTTTTTTTATCCCTTGAAAATACTGAATTATAAATAGATACCGGACACCGTAATGGATCCGTTAGCTGCTGGGTCCATTTGAAGCCCTGCTTTCAAGTGATAAACTTGGAGAATTGTGTTCATCAATCCAAACCAACTGATTGGTCTCCAATGGTCAATCTCAGCCATCGTTGCCTGTTTATAACCATTCAATCTATAGGCTTTTTTTGGGAACGGTACTCTAAGCTGTTCCTGACCATCCATATAGTGAATTTCCAATTGATGTGATTTTTTGTTGGTCGCCCACCAAATGAATGTTCTGGATTCATCCGCCGATCGAGTGTTATTAGGGTCGGTAGCATTTTGTGAAGGGTCGCGGGGTGGTACAAGGCAGACGTGAGGCCCACGTGATGTATTAAGTCCATCCAACTCGTCCATCAGATGCATCACCTCATATAACCCCTCAGACTGATCCAACACTCTAGTGGGCCATAACATGAGAACAATGGAAGGGGGGATGCCCACCCCTTGATTTACAAGGGGGCTCACATGAATTTCGAAATAGAAAGATTTTCATCCTGACCCTTCATCCAGACCAGATGAATGGTCTGAATGGCCTGGATTATACACACACAACACAGTGGGCCCTCACTCAAATCAAGTGTGGACATTCCCTCCCAACTTGTTCCTCTGTGTTGTGACCCAGTTGATTCACGGTTCAGCCTGATTTTAGGGTCTTGGGGTTAACATGCGCTGAATCATACTATGGCTTCGTGTTTTATGCATTCATCACATGGCCCCCACATCTGCCTGGCACCACCGTAGCTTACGGTGTTACCGGTACCACTGGATCGTGTAGGGCTCTCAATGGGTCCTATTTGGATTGGATCCAACTGGATCTGGATCTGGATCTGGCTCCAAGTCTGAAAATTTGTAGATAGATTTGGATCCAATTTGAATTCAAAAGGTGATATCCATATCTGATCCATTTATAAATAGCCAGATTCATTATCGGATTTGGGCCAGATCTAGGTCTGAATCCACCATCACACATTTAAAAAATATATAATATAATATATTTAATTTAATAGCAAAATTATGCAAATCCCACTATTTATTGTGATATGGTCGACCTGGGATTGGCATATGTCCTGATTTTGAGACGTGGCCTAAAATAATCCGGAAAACAGATAGCTGACGTGGATATAACATATAAAGCTGTTTGGCACCATGGATTTGAGGAGGAGAGGATTCCATGATATGAATTCTCATCAATTTCAATTCTTATCAATTTCAGTTTATCTGTTTGGCAGCCAAGATATGGAGAGAAATCAGACATGAGGGAATGGACAATGTAAATTTTAATCCCACCGTATGCCCACCCCCACCGTGTTAGCCTCGATTTTTAAATCCATGCCGTACGTCCATTTTAACATATTATTTTACGCCAGGATCCAAAAAATAAAGCAGATAAAACGAGAAAAAGTTGAGAGTAAGACCTTTATGACACACAAAAGTTTTGGATTAAACTGGTATTTGTGTGGTCCCTTCATCCAGGTCTTTGTGACCTTATCAACAAGTTCGATAGAAAATATACATCATGCTGGGTCCCACTTTGGAGAGGATATCTCGTGATATCCCACCACCTTTTTTAAAGGATTTGAAAAAGCGCTAAAAGGGCTAAAAGTGCCCTTTTGAGTTCTCCTAAACTCCTCTTAAATCCACTTCTTTTCGGACGCATGGTGCCAAACATAATAAAGCAACCGGTTTCTCCTCACTTCTCCTCAAATCCTTGGTGCCAAACGGGTACAATGAGTCGGATCTCGATCAGTTGGATCCGGCTCAAGTCTGAAACTCTATTGACGGATCGGATTCGGATCTGACCTGCTCCATTGAGAGACCTAGGATCAAGCCGCTTTTTGTATACGGGACACGAAGAGTTCTGTGGTACCCTGTTACCCGGTAAGCTATGGTGCTAATCATGCACACGCATGCACCGTTCCCAGTATATGTACTCGCGTCAATCCAGACCATCAGAAATCCACCATATGTGGGCCATACACTATTCAAGCGATCTTAACCGTCTGATCGGTGTTATTGAATGGATGGTTGGAAGAAATGGTCATTCGTCCAAATTAAATTAACTAAATCAAATGGTTACGGTTAATCAACGAGAGTAAATATTGGTTGTCATCATCCAAAATGGGGCCCACATTTTAGCATTTCATGCTTTTTCTGATGTGGAAAAAGGCCACACGTGTCACTGTAGATGATGGTTCATTTGTCCTCTCTCTCTCTCTCTCTCTCTCTCTATAAAGATGCCTTCGCACTACAAATATGAGCTTTTCTATGCCCACACGCGTGTACAGGGCAGCTCATGTATATGCTGCAAACGTGCATTATGTCACAGACGTGTGAGATCCAATCCATCCATCATAGAGATGATACTACATAGATGAACTGATTCAAGAATCAAGTCGGTCCACTAATCAGGTGGACCACAATTTACAAAACAAATGATCAGCTGCAAAAAAGTAGGTCAAAGTTTTTTTATCCACCCGTTTCTAATATTGTGGCTCACCTTCTGAGTGGACCACTTTCATTAGGGCTAAAACATTCACATGATGAGACCCACCTGATGAATGGTTCAGATACCGTACCGGTCTGCCACATTGTACACGCGTGTAGGTTTAGCAAAGCTCAATCTATTAAAGAATCTAATTTCTCGAAGAAAGACAAAGTAGAATTATTGAAGTGGTCTGGTGTGGGACCCATTTTCATGTGGGGCCCATCTTTTCTTTGATCAGCGAATTTGGATTTTATGTTTATTCAACGTTGGGTTTAATTTTATTTTATTTGGTTTTTATTTTTTCAAAGGTCTGATGCAATGCTAACCTGAGCAGTTGGTTTGTAATTTTGGCAAGTGGGGTCCATGTTTCAGTAATCTAAACCGTTGATATGGATCTATGTAGGTCACTCCATGCACCAAACTTCCTATATTGGAAGATCCTAGCCAATGAATCTTTGGCCTTTTGTGATTGAATGTGGACCGTTGCTGTATTTTCTTTCAACAGCCGAGGGATTTTGGATTGCATGGGCCGA
Source organism: Liriodendron chinense (assembly GCA_003013855.2). Lineage (NCBI taxonomy): Eukaryota > Viridiplantae > Streptophyta > Magnoliopsida > Magnoliales > Magnoliaceae > Liriodendron > Liriodendron chinense. The sequence goes on along the minus strand of ML058469.1, from coordinate 9,468,993 downwards.
TCACATCAATGATGGGCTCCGCCTATATAATCTTGAAACCCGACGGTGTTTTTACTAAACACGTGGCATGTACCTGAAATCTGAGCCGTTCAAATAAAGAGGCCACTGTCGAAAGGATCCTATACCCCAAAATCAGATTTGACTTAGACTGCAGTGCCCTCTGATTGATGGACATTTGTTTGTTGAATTTGAAGCATTTTTTTTATTTTCATTTTTACAGTCAGATTAGATGTCCACCAAGAAGACAAGATGATACTTTGATGGGACCCATTCTGTCAGGCTCTGATATCACTTAGTATATATATATATATATATATATATATATATATATATATATATATATATATATATATATACACACGTGGCACTATTTCATTGGCTCATTAGATGCTTCCGAGAAAGGGCCCACCAACTTTCAAAATATTGTTAGGTGAGGCAGGGGTAACCACTAAGTGGGTAAGGCCATAACTGTGGGCCCACCTTAGAGTATGTGTTCTATATCCCTTGTGTCCATCTAATTTGGAGTCCTGATCCTCTGTTGAAACCGAGCAGAGAAATCCTGCTCATCACTTCTTTGATTTTGGTCAAGCTCAACCTGGCTGTGTCAGATCAGCTGCTCTGATACAGTCAGGATGGGCTAGACCAATCAGAGCAGTAGCAATAGAAGTTCTCTTGCCGGTTTCAACAGATGACCTGGATTTTCTATTTTGCTAACTCATTTTAAGACCGATTAAAAAAATGAGGTAGATCTAAATCTCAAGTGAACCATACCACATAAAGCAGTAGTGATTGAATGGCCACCCTTAAACAAATTCTAGAGCCAGTTGTAATGTTTATTTGCCATCTAATCTACTGATAAGGTTACGTGGACTTGAATAAATGGAAAACACAAACAACTGCTTAATCGAAAACTTTTGTGGATAGAAGTTTTTAATGGTGGGAATGTGGGAGTTCAATCCCTACCATGTGGTCCACTAGAGATTTGGATCTAATCCCAATTTTTTAGATCATGTTTGAAAATAAGCTGACAAAGCAGATGGACAACATGGATATACAACACATACATTGAGGGGGGGCCCTCTCCCCACCCACTACTAAGTTGGCACCCCTATCTCACCTACCTTTCTAACATACTGAATCTTGTTTGGTGGACCAATGAAATGGCAACACATTGTGGCTTGACGAAACTCAGGTTAACCTAGCTTGATGGAATCTGCCCCACGCACCCTAACAGTAGTTGTAGGGCTACCGTGTTCCTATAGTGGATCCCACTATTTCCCACATTCAAATTGGGAGTCTAGATCCTCTGTTGGTTGCCAAACACGAAAACCCTGTTTGAAGCCTTTTCATTGGTCCACATCACATTACATGATGTCAATGTAATCAAGTGTGCACTGAGGTATGATTATGTTGCGCGCGCACACACACACACATAAAGGTTGCGTGAGGATGTGACATGCTTGATCTATGTGATTACATGGACCAAAAAAAAAAGGCTCTAAACACGGTTTTCCTGTTTGTCATGCCAACAGAAGATCAAGATTCAATTGAAGGTACTTTATTAATTATTATGTGTAAAAAAGAGAGTAATTGTCATATACAGTCGCTAGGGTTTATTTCACTACCATGCACAAAACCTATACAATAAACCTCACCTTGCCTTCCATGCAGGGCTCTGTGGGGGCCCACCGTGATGTATGGGTTTTATCTACATGGTTTTTCTATATCATTTTAGGATATGAACCAAAATATGAAGCAAATCTAAGGCTCAAGTGGACCACATAGTGGGGATTGAACTCCCACCATTAAAAACTTCTCATGAGCAGCAAAAGTTTTGGATCAATATGATATTTTTGTTTTCCATTCATGCAGCTCTATATGACCTCATGAATAGGTTGGATGATAAATAATCATCATGGTGGCCCCTAGGAAGGTTTCAACAGCGAGTTTCACTATCGCTGCTACTTCACGTGGTGCGGTCCACATGAGCACTGGACCTGCTTAATTTTTAGACTCATACCTTTAAATGATCTTAAAAAATGGATAGACACCATGGATAAAACTCATACATCACTGTGGGTCCCACAAAGCCCCTACCTGGAGGCATTAGGTCAGTGACATGTGCAGTGAGATCATGTATATTTTTAAATTTTAAAATACCCGTAACTTTATTTAAAATGTCTTTTTATATTCTTTAGACAAAGGAAAAAAAAAAAAAAAATCTTTGAAAACTGTCTTTGAAGTATAGATGAACATTTTATGTTTATCACTTTAAGTAGTTTGGTTTCATCTGATCCTGTTGGATTTTGAGTCGTCCACTTTCCATGAAAAGTCCCACCAGATGAAGAGTCAGAATCTCATCCATGTGCCATTGCCCCATAATCATATGCATAGTAATATTGGGACCCAAATTACTTGGTGTAGAACACAGCACGGACCTGGTACTATGTGCTGTTGGAAAAGCTCTATGGGCCCTACCATGAAGTATTTGTTTTATCCACGCCGTCCATCCATTTTTCCGGATCATTTAAGTGCATGAGCCCAAAAATGAGCTAGATAATAATCTCAGGTGCACCACACCATCAGAAATAGTGCTTGATTGAACACCACCACTAAAAACTTTCTGAGGTTACAAAAGTTTTGGATTAAGCTGATATTTTGTGTTTTTCCTTCATCCATGCCTGTGTGATCTAATCGACAGGTTGGATGGCAAGTAAACATTACAGTGAGCCCTAAGAAGTTTTTAATGATAGGATAATCACCATTGTTTCCTGTGGTGTGGTCGACCTGAGATTTGATCGGGTTCGAATTTTGGGCTCATGTCATCAAATGAACTGTGAAAATGGATGAACAGCATGGATAAAACACATCAATCATGGTGAGGCCCACAGAGCTTTTCCAGCAGCACACGGCACCGGCGTTGGTGCTGTGTGCTACGCTGTGGAATCCAAGTCCGTAATATTGAAATCAAAAGTCTACCACGTCCTAAAAGATTTTAATTTCAACGCGTGTGATGCATTCATTAATGTGGGGCCCACCAAGAACACGTCCTGTTCCCTAACTCAAAGTCATTCAACTCATCGGGCGCGACCGGACGCGGTCGATGTAGAATATTGGGGTAGACCATGCTCATGATGAGTCTCGTAGGATGAAGGGTTGAGATTTTAAGCAATACACGTGGTCCATTTGATGAATGAACTAGTCGCAGCTTTGGTCACAGTGAAAATGGGGCCCACCTACTGAAAGGCTAGGGGAAGCCGTCCATCCACTTCATGTTAGGACCTCATCGATGGGCACGGATTCGGTGGATCCCCAGCTGTGGGGCCCACCTAGTTGTATGTTCTGTATATTCACTGCCGTCCGTTTATTTTTTTCAGCTCATTTTATGGCATGGGCCCAAAAATGAAGCAGATCTAAAACTCAGGTGGACCACACCATAGGAAATAGGGGTGATTAAACGCCCACCATTAAAAACTTCATATGCCCACCGTAATATTTATTCATCGAAAACTTTGTAGCCCACAAGAAAGTTCTTAATAATTGTCAATGACCACTGATTTCTGTATTGTGGTCCACCTAAGATGTGGATATGCTTCTGTTTTCGGTCCATCCTATAAAATAAGCTGGAAAAATAGATAAACCGTGTGTATCTACAACACATACATCAAAGTGGGCCATGGATCCACAGAAGCTGTGTCGGTCATTGATCTAAAGCTAAAGTGGGCCACACCATGGGAACAAAGGGAATGAAACGCACACCATTGAAACCTTCCCGGGACTGCCTAAGTTTTGAATCAGGTTGATGTTTGAATCATCCCTTCATCCGCAACGGTACTCACCTTTTCAAACGGGTTGAACGTCATGTGAACGTTAGGGTGTGCCAACTGAGAGTCTGAATGGTGGGGCCCATTCCCACTGTTCCATATTGTGTGTTTTGTACCAACCTGACTATTGGATTCACATCTTAGTATAATCTGGAAAAACTGGTGGTTGGAGTGGATTTCACGCAAACATCACGGTGGGCCCTACATATCTTTCTGTTGCACGCGTGTTACGTGGGAGTAAGGAAACACGTGTCACTACACGCCGAATCACTCGGTCGAATGAATCGATCTGGTGCAACTGATGTGGGCCCCACCATAATTTAGGTGGTTTACCCACTACGTATATCCATTTTGCGAGCTCATTTTAGGGCATGAGCCCGAAAATGAGGCAGATCCATATCTCAGGTGGACCACACTACAGTGGTGATTGAATGCCCACCATTAAAAACTTCCTAGGGCCCACTATAAGATATATTTGCCATCGAACCTGTTGATTAGGCCACTCGGACCTACCTTAGTGAATGAAAAATAAAAATATACAAATATCAGCTTGACCCCAAAATTTTCTTTCGGTGCTGTCCACCTAAGATTCGAATCTGCCTCAATGTTGAGTTCATGCCTCGCAAAATGGACGGACACATGAATAAAACACATATATCATGGTGGGGCCATAGAGCCTTTTGAGCACCTACTAATAAGAAAGTGGCTGGTGGCAATGTCACTAACAAATTTTAGTTCACCCCACTCACTCCTTTTGCTCCTCTATGCAAGGACATGAGCCCAAATCCAATATTCAAGTGCCCCCACACGCATGAAAAAAAGTAGAGAGAGAAATGCTTGTCGTTGGAATCTTTTTGGGGTCTATTGTGATGTTTATGTCATCCAAGCCCTTTATAAGCTCATTCTCACTTAGATGAACGAAAAACACAAAAAGCTTTAATATAATCTTATTGGGCTTCAATTTGGCCACAAGGCCATGCATGTAGTATTTGGTTGGAATTTGATTGTGCATGTGCATGTATATATGTGTTGGGCGTTTCAGAATTATGTGTTTGGAATCAAACACCTTGTGACCTTAGGTGCCAAAATAGATAGATTAAGAGTAGATCTAAAAAGATTGGTCTTTTACTTAACCATCAATTACAAGGAATTAGAGAATTTACGAAAGGGGAGAGTTAGTCCTTTCGATAAGCCAGTTTTACTTTGGAAGCAAAGACTTTTTATCACCATGGTGATATCTTTATTCTGTTAATTAAAAAGCAAAATAGTAAAGAAAGAGCAATGAATGCTAGGAGCTAATTTTATTAATTAAATAGTGATGTTGTATAATTAACAAAAAAAGCAGAGAAAATTATTGATGATAGTTTGAACGAGTGAATCGGCTATGGATAATTGACCATTGTCTGAACTTGAATGGTTGAGAAACTACAATTATTGTTAATAAAGGAAAATAACTATGGTAAAGACACAATGGACTTTTGACGCAGGGAAGGCGTGGTAGGTCGATCACCGTCTCCCTAACCGATAGTTTCTCGAATCCACGAGAAGAAATAAAAGATAAAAAGAGGAAATAAATTCCGAATAATTGAATAATTGATAATTGAATGAATAAAACGGAATTACAATGCATATAAATAGGAAACTAAACCCTAGGTAAAGTATCAAAATCCAACTCCAACTAAAACTCCTAGAAAACGCAACTTACTATAAATAGTAAACTTACTATTTATAGAAGTCGTTCAATCCTACTAGAACTCTTGGTTTTCGGCCAAAAATAGAAAGTTTTCAAACGGCCTCAACCACGATGTTCTACGAAATATTCTAAGCCCTTTTCATGTTGGGCACTAACTCTAAAACCCTACGGATGCAAAGTTATGATCGAATTAAAACTTACTATAAATAGTAAAAAACGAAAATAAACTAGCCTAATGACCGTCGATACGGTCGATTCTCGCGATTCCGGATTGGGCAACCCGGCGTAGCGGGGTTGGTTGGCTAAAGTAGCTCGAGCTACCCCAAATTGATATATTATACGTCCCGTAACTCATTCCGGATTGTGAGATACGACCGATTCATGGTCCTGACGGTCCGGATCACTTTCGGCCCCGTCCGGTCTTCTTTTGGTCTATCTGGGCCATGAAATAGTCAGCGACCTGTCCTACATCAACTTTAATCCGAAAAACCCGTCAAAATTTGACAAAGTGAGATTTCCATTTCTTCATTAAAGGATGAGTCTCCTTTAGAGCTAGAATGGATTTTCCTTAAGATGATTATGGTTTGACTAACATGTTAAAGCTTGAGGAAATCATTAAGGCTAGGGGATTTGGAATTCATTGAAATGGTTGATGAAAAATTAAACTAATTTTGACTTGCTACAGTAATGCACTAAACAAAAATAATGAAACTAAATTAAAGCTATATTAATTGATTCGAATATATTGTGTCATTGCATTGGACAGCAGTTGAGAGGCTAAATGAGAGGCTGTGTAAGATATGTGTTTATGTGGGATAAAAAAATAAAATAGGTAGCATTAAGCAAAACAAAAGCTTTGTTTAATTGAATTGGATAGGGTCCTAGTTCTTTGTACTTTAATCAATTTATAAACTTAATAGGCAGTTGTAGGAGAGCTATCTTTAGTATTATGAAAGATTAAGCTAGCTTGACCATGTGATCTCATTCAAATCTTCTTAAGCCTCTATGTAAGTGTAACATTTCATATTCGACCACATGTTAAAAAGAAAAAATCATCTCCCACAAGTAACGTGATTATACATACTATTTTAAGTTATAAAATGCTTTCTCTAATAAGTTATGTGGTTGTGCCCGCTCTCATAGGCCATTATTTTAGCTATGGTTACTCCAATATTATTGCATATAGATGAAGGTATTGTCTCAATTGTTTTGCTGACAACTTTTACTTATTGGACTTTCGCATTAAATGGCTTGTTGATTTTTTATTTTTATTTTTTTAATTTTAGTCTTGTATTTGATGTGTTATCTATACTGACATCTTAAATTTAATGCATTGTCTTTATTTAACTATTGCATGGATTGTTTCGCAATATGAATATGCCTCCAATTTTTATAGCCTTATGTTCACCTACTTGCAGTACATCGTTACCACATGGCACCTTTAACCCAGTGGTATACTGAGCGAAGATAACCTCGTTTCAATACTGGAGTTTTGGGATAGATCCCCGAGTGGGCAAACATGTCAGTGTAAACAAATCCAAAAATTTTATCACCCACAAGATGCTCAACAATGCGCTAACAATTGTGTTTATCATGTAGGCAAGTTTGGAATTTGCTTCTTCTTTTTTTCACTCATGAAAGATGTATGGACAAGATAGATTTCTCACAAACAACATAGTGAGCCATCTAGCTCCCAACTTCCTGCAATTAGAATTGCAAGGAACCCCTGTCCACACACAAATCTTTGAAAGGGCGGAAGTGAGGAAACTTGTTGCAAATCACCTGGGTAAATGAATTGCGTGATGACCCTACCGCTACAGTATCAACGGTGACCTGACGTGGTGAGATTTGACTGAGCCATGTGCCGATGCCAGCGCACCTGAGCAAGTACGTACCCTGTAGCCTTCAAATGTGCTTTGGGGCACCTTGATGGAGGTGGGTGGGATCCCTGACCTAGGGGCCCACCTTGATGTATGTGCCTTGTATCCATACCGTCCATAAGTTTAGAAAATTCATTTTTGGAAATGATCTATGAATTTACCATGATTTATGGATTTATTAACAATGATAAAAAAGATAAAGCAAATGCAAGGCACAGATGGACCACACGGGGCATTAAATGCTCACCAATAAAAACTTCTTGGGAGCTGTAAATGTTTTGAATCAAGCTGATATTTGAGTTTTGCCTTCATCCATGTCTATGTGACCTTGTCAACAGGTTTGATGTAAAATAAATATCATGGTGGGCCTTAGGAAGATTTCAACGGTAGATGTCATTATCACCTCTACTTCCTGTGGTGTGGTCCACTTGAGACTTGGATCTGCCTCAGTTTTGGGATATTGTCCTAAAAGATATCGAAAAATGGATGGACGGTGTTGATAAACCCATAAATCACAGTGGGCGGGGGTAGAACCTAATCCGCGTCCTGCGCGTTGTTTCTAGCCGTCGGTATCACCTGACGCGCGCCCCTAACGTCAAATCAAATGCCAAAGAGTAAACCTCTGATACTCTGGCGGATTGTGTTGAATGATACGCAGGCACTTAAATATTAATTACAAACTGCATACGTGGCATATAAGTACTTCGAACTAAGGTTCCAACTCATTGTCCCGTGTATCGTGAATATGGATCGGACATATATTGGAGGGTTGAAAATGAGAACTATCCAATGGTCCTATCTCAACGAACAAGTGTTCTTAGGATTGTTCAAACAGTTTAATGGTGTTGATGTTTGCCACGTGTACAATCTTTTAGTGCCTGCGTATGAGGATTGCTACTCTCTAGATTACCAAATAACTCCTCCAGGTATCACAAGTACTCTCATGAGGCAACGGCCGTAGGAAGCACTCGCATGAGCAATAATGATTCAGACGGAGATTTAGCGTATCCACCTCTACCTAAAGTTACCGACCAGCTTGAGTGGGCCCCACTCGTCCTCGTGGGTACGGGCGATGCGTGTACCATTTGTCAGTGACTCTGTAGGGACTGATCTATATGTTTTATCCACGCCGTTGGTCTATTTTGACGAATGATTTTATAGTACGAGCCAAAAAGAGGCAGATCGAAGTCTCAAGTGGACCACACCACATGAAGTAAGTGGGGATTGAGCTCATGCCATTGAAAACTTCCTATAACACAACTTGACGATTTGTTTTGCCATCCAACCTGTAGAAAAGGTCACAAAGAACCGTGTGAAGGGAAAACATAAATATCAGCTCCCTCCAAAGCTTTTGAGGCCTCCAAGAAGTTTTCAATGGTAAACCTTAAGTCCTCAATACTTCATGTAGTGGAGTCCACTTGAGCCTTAAATCTACCTCAGGTTGTTTGTTTTTTTTTTTTTTTTTTTTTTTTTTAGGTCGTGTCCTAAAATGATCTTTAAAATAGATGGACAACATGATCAGTGTAGGCTCATAGAACCTTGACATAATCATGTAGACGTTGGATTACAGGTGGATCGCACTTTTCTAGGGGTCTTCTCCTTTGAGGGCCTTGAGTTGTACTAAATGATACTAAATTTAGATAGGAGTTGCCACTAGTCGATTATTCGGTCTCAATAGTCGACTAGACTCTATAGAAACACTATGAGAGGGGATCCGAAGATTTTTAATCCTAAAGTAAGTAATTAATCTGTGATTAAATATTTAAAGTAAGGGACTATAGTTGCAAAAAGGAAGGTATTAAGCACCTACTTAGCCTGTACAAATGTATGGTCTTTACTTCACAAGCTCAAACTAATTCTTAAAGGTTAGGATTTACTTCTCGCGCAATATAGATGTAATAGTATGTGTAATGCTATGTCAAATGCAACGCCTATACAAGCTTTAGTTCAAGCTGGATAAAGTCACCTTAACTTCTCCACTTGTTGAAACATAAACTAATTGACCAGAGTTTCTGATGGGCAGAATTCGATTATATTGATAAGCCATAGAGCATATACTTAAATTGATTATGTAAGCAGTGCTATGTGATGCAATACTAATAGATAAGATGAGCAGGGGTATAAAAAAAATTTTAAAAAAAAAGATAAGCATGGGTTAAGAAGGGAATAGGTATTACACAATGTTAGAATTCGAACAATTTGATGAATGATAATGTCATAAGGATTAGATTGAGTGACTCAGATTGAAAACTCTAGTTAGATTAGATCATACAAGGGTTGAATTTTATCCCTCCCTGTTACTCTCTTCGGCGAAGGAATAGTTGGGTGATCTTTTTTTTATTTCTTTTTTTCTTTTTAAATTATTGGATGATAGAAATGGGAAGGTGTTGAGGCTATTAATAACCCTCAATCCTAGTTCTTTGATAATTTCAAGAAAGTTCAAGATTGAAATAAGGTTAAATGGATGAGATTTTAGATCGCCACATGGTATGATCGGGATGGTTAGAACGACTAGTAAAACAATGATTTTAGACTAGTAAAACAATGATTTAGCTTGCTAGAGCAAATTGATGATAGTTAAATCCTTTGTCTAAACACTACCTAGGAGTCCATTTAGGTGCATTCCTCTAGGAAACTCATTTCCTACCATTTGTAGAGGTTTCACCATTCCCTAGCACCTTGGGCATCTCCAATGGAGCATCACATGCAAGGTAGCTGATCTTGGAGCTGAAGCCTTGGCAAAGCAACGGCGTCAACGATCGGGGGAGCACAAGGGGAGCTGATTCAAGCACGGGAGAGCGAGAAGAAGCAACCCAAGACGGCGCAACAAGGGGCTCAATCCGACAAGTAAGGTTGTCTTGTTAAGAGTCCATCCACTCAATTCCCTGTGGGAGTTGAGTGTAGAGTTTGTTTGACAAACTCGCCCCGGGGTCGTCAGTCGATCCTTGGCCTATTAGTTGGGCCTAAAATCTAGGGACGTCAGCCGTTCCTTGGCACGTCAGTCGGGCCTAAAACAAAGTCTCCAAGGGGGAGCCACCAACACGGGTGCAAACGTGTAGGTTGGGAGGAACCTGTAAACTCCCCGGTTGGGTGGATCCGAGTTAAAACACCTTGGTTGGGAGGAACCAGATTTAAACTCCCCAGTGAATGCCGGTGTGCTCAAATGGGTTGAGTACTTGAACCGGGAGTGGAGTAGACACGTAGTCGAACCACTATACATCCTTGTGTTTGTGATTGTTCTTGAGCACATTTCTCCTTATGCATTGCGTTCAACTTGTTAATTATGAATGCTTAGTTAGGAATGTATGCTAGGTAATTGATAGGCACATCCACACTCATAAGATGTACTTTCACTACCTCAAGTAGACTTGAACTTCTTGATCCATCCTCACTCAAGTCTATTTGAGTAGCATAGATTAGGTTCTTCATTAGCTTAATCATTTAATTGATCTATGCTTGTTTAGACTAGGTTGTTTATATCCTTTATCATATGCTAGTCTTTTAATTGGACCCACTTAGGCTTGGAAGCCGAAGTGTTAATCGCTTACGTAGTATAATTTATTGAATTTGTTAAGTAGGCGAAAAGATTTTGAAAAAGGTCTTATTCACCCCCCTCCTATAGGTTCAGCCATAATTCTAGTTGCTCCTCAAGCTTCCGCACGCGTATGCGTAGGGTGTCGTGTTAGGCTACCCAACGCAATTTCAGCTTCAGACCCTACAGTGGGCTTATGACTTTGGGCTTGATTTTGGAGTCGGCTTAAGACTTGATTTGGCTACGTGAGTTGATTGGATTTAACATGGCAAGTTAGCTCGTCACGACTCGATGGGTCAATTTCAATATTCTTAAAGCTTAGATTTCTGGGGCTTAGAATCTTGATTTAGTATTTGGATCATCGGTTGAATTTGGAGTTGATTAGCCATTGAAATGGTTCAAATCCAATCAACATTCCGCCCGGGGGGGGGGGGGTTCCGTCTCTAGCTAGGTCCGGGTGGCGGTAGCCAGCAGCACCCAATCCGCCCTTCCTATCATGAGTAGATTGTGGCGATCGAGGAAGCCATTATCACGGCACTGATCTATTTTTTGTGTGGGCCCTACCTCTCTCAACCCACCACCACCGTCCGATCACGACAGGACAGTGTATGCTCTTCACCATCGTTTGAGGACCATCAGACACTGTTAACGAGCTCTTCTACCAAACCCACTTGAGCGGTCGAAACTTCCATAGGGTGGTGGGCCCCACCCATCATAACATGCCAACCATTAGTCGACGCATGCGATGAGACACCAAAAGATGCTCTCAAGCCAGAGAGAGGTGAAGGCTACTCGCCGGGGAAATACTCTCATCTCAGCAGATCCACGCCATCAATCATTCACATGTGGGCCACGTGTTGACCGGATCGGCCTCATTTTAAGGTCACAACACATACCTAGTGGGGCCCACTTGATGAACGTTCAGGATCTCGCACACATGTGCCCGGCTGACGAGTAGCCGTTGTAGTGGTCTGAAAAATACATTAGTTTTTACATGCATGCACGTTCCAGGATAAATAAATAAACATCTCGAACTTAGATCTTTGATTAGCGGACGCGGATTGCCTGCTACCCCCGACTGCAGGAAGTTCCTGCGGTCGGAATCTAGGTGGGGCCCACCCTGATGTTTGTGAGAAATCCACCCCGTCGATCTGTTTTTCCAGCTCAAATTAGGACGCGAAAGTAAAAATGAGGTGGATCCAAAACTAAAGTGGTCCATATGAAACTAAAAAGTAGGGAGGGAAATGCCTACCGTTGAAACCTTCCTAAGGTCCAACTTGATGTTTACGTGCCATCCAAACCGTTCATGAGGTCATTCTTACAAGGATGAAAGGACGCTTGGGAAGTTGGTGGGGCCCACCGAATGTTTGTTAGCAATCCACTCCGTACATCCGTTTTGCAAGATCGGGCATTCGACAAAAATGAACCGGATCCAAGATCCAAGTGGACGGAAAAGTCGGAAAAGAAATGCCTACCGTTGAAACCTTCCCGGGCTCCACCTTGATGTTTATATGCCATCCAAACCGTTTATAAGGTCATTCCCACTGGGATGAACTGAAAACACACAAAAATTAACCTGCAACCAAAATATCGTGGCCATAGGAATGTTTCAACGGTGGTCATTCAATCCTCACTGTTTCCTCTCCTGGGCCGCACAAGGGTCTTGGATCCGGTTCATTTTCTCCCATTGCCTAAAATGATCTCCCAAAACAGATGGACGGAATGGATTGCTAAAAAACATCACGATGGGCCCCACGTAGCTTCCAAGCGCAGGAAATCCGCGTCCGGGCAGAACTTTGCCCACAAATATTTCAACGGTGGCAATTAAATCCCCACTCTTCCCTGTCCTGCGTCTCCCTTAAGTCCTCACTCCACCTCATTTTCACCTTCATTTCCTGCCATAATCTTACAAAACGGATGAACGGGGTAGATTTCTCAGAAACACCAAACTGGGCCCCACCAAGCTTCCTCGACAGTCGCACGAAATCCGCGTCCTTGACTTCCACTACCAAAATTACCAAACCACCCCTACAAAACGAATCACAGCCCTTGGCTCGTTTTCTATAAAGAAAAGGCCCAGAAAAGCAGAGCAGAAGAAAAAAGAGAAATCATGGCAGCACAAGCACAGGGCGCACCGTACGGCGTTCTACTAGCAGTGGTGGTGGGCCTGATGGTTGCGGGCCCCATCTTTATGAGTGACCCAGCTGGGATCTTCTCAGAGGCCATCTCAGGACTTCTGGGCCCCGCCGGCCTTCTTCTCCTCCCAGTAGCTCTCCTCATCTTTATTCAGTTCATCTCGTCCGGTCGTGGCAGCGCCCTCTACCAGGTTTTCTACACGGGAGAGCCTGACTCCATACACCGCGTCGGTGGGTCTCCGGTCGGCGTCGCTCTCTTCCTCCTCCTCTTGCTCTTTCTACTCTATAGTCGGGTATCGCTTTTCGGATCCGGGGACGATGGTTCCGGCGAGTAGATGGTTTCCGGCGGGTTTTGTCCGTCTTTTCTTAGGTATGTATGTTGGTTTTGGTTGTTTCCGGGCACGTTCATGGAATTTGCCGGTCACGATGTAAATTACCAAAATGCCCTTAGTGATTGGCCGTTGGGGGCGTATTGAATATAGAAGAGCTGAGGGTATTATGGTAATTTTGGGATTGGTTTGTATGATTGTATGTGAATGTGAGAGCTCGCACTAGTTGAAAAAAATGACGTCGCACGCATTTTTAGTGGACATAATGCGTTTGGCTTCCATACACTCTGATGTATGTAAGTTAAAATACAGCTCTGTTTTCCTGTCAACTTTTTCTTTTTAAAGGAAATCTGGACCGTGAAAAACGGTGGGACCACTATGGAGATGATCTGGAACAAAATCCAGGCCGTTCTGATCATCGAGGGTGTTTCTATCAAAATCCACGGACTGCCAATGATGTGGCTCAGTGGATGGGTGTGGCACACCTGTGAGCAGATCCGGCTTATTTTCCAGAGATGTGATCTTCATGGTGGGTCCCACCTTTTGAATGGATCAGATTTTCAATGGCTCGCAGGAGAGAAAGTCAAGTTGGCATGCAGCCGGCTGGAGGTGATCAATTCTCTTTCATCACGTCCTCGCTCGCTGTCCTTGGCCACATGCGCGGAAGCAGATTAGGCGGTGTTGCCCACGGGATTTTTACTGCAATAGCCCTCAGTTGTGGCTATTTTTATTAAAAGTTCAATTTCTCGTATGGCGCATCTTTTTTGGGCTTATGATGAGAAATTGAAAATTTTACAGTCGAGAATACCCCTCTGCCTAGGGCTGAAAGTTGGGCGGGTTCAACCCGACGACCCGTGACCGACCCGACATTGGGTTGAGCTTGGGCAAGAAGTATCGAACTCGATCTTGAGCTTGGGAGCCCGATGAAGTTTGGGTCGGGCTTGGGTTGAGGTCTCGGGTTGCCCGGCCCAACCCGAACCTGATATACATACAAGTTACTAATACTTTTATTATACTTTAGTGAAATAAACTTATAATGTTTACTTGTATTTTAACTTATTTGTTTAGGAAAAGTGAAGTTCTTTACATAAATAAGTACATATATAATTAATAAAGCCATAGGTACCAAAAATAAGGCGTGTATTGAAACATAATAGGCTAATGTAACAACAAAAATATTAGCATGTATTAACCCGACCAACCTGATCAACTTGACCGAGCCCGCTTGGGTTGGGTTGGGTTGGGTTGGGTTGGGTTAGGGTTGAGGTATAGGAACCTTGGGTTGGGTTAGGGTTCAACACCAACCCGCCCGACTTTCAGCCCTACCTCTGCCCCAAGGGGAATCGGTCGGAGGGGTATTTTGTACCATAAATTTTCAATTTCTCGTAAAAGGCCAAAAACGATAAAGCAGATGAGAATTTAGACTTTTAGTAAAAATAACTCCAATTCAGGGCTATTGCAGTAAAAATCCCGTTGCCCACAGGGCGGGCGCGGTTTGGGTGCATCCCCGGATCCACTGAGGTCGGTGGATCTACAACTGTGGGGCCACTGTGATGTATGTACCTTACATCTACACCGTCTGGAAGCTCATTTCAAGGTATTATCACAAAAATGAAGCAGATCCAAATCTTAGGTGGACCATATCAAATAGCAGTGATTGAATCCCCACCATTAAAAACTTCATGAGCCACGGGAATGTTTATTTTCCATCCCACCTGTTGGGAAAGGTAACAAAGACATGGATGAAGATACCAAACAAATATCAGCTTGAACCAAAACTTTTGTGACCCACGAGAAGCTTTTAATGGTTGAGTCCCATTGTTTACTGTATTATGGTCCACCTGAGATTTGGATCTACTTCATTTTTTGAATCATGCTCTAAAATGTGTTTTAAAAATGAATGGACGGCGTGGATGTAATACAAACACATCACACAGTGGACGGCATGGTAAGGGATCCACCGAGGGATTCAGCGAAGCCGCGACCATGTCGAATCCGTGCTCAAGTGGGCCACACCACCGGAAACAATGGGGATGATGACACCCACTGTTGAAACCTTCTTAGGGCTTCATTTTCTATCCAACCTGTTGATAATGTCACACAGACCTGAATGAAGGGAAAACACAAACATCAGCTTGATCCAAAACTTTTGGCGACCCCATGACGTTTTTAATGGTGGCCGTTTAACCACCACTGTTCGTATGGTGTGGTCCACCTATGATTCAGATCTGTTTTATTTTGGGGATCATTTCCTAATATGATCTGGAAAAACGTATCGACGGCGTGGATATAAAACATATACATCATGGTGGGCACCGCAGCGCCCTACACATAGCCACACCACCGTAGTATGGTGTGGGCAAAACCACCTGATCCGCGTCCCACATGGACATGTCTGCTCAGTGGTCGCTAGATAATACTCGAGATTTGGTAGTCCCATCAAGCACAGGAGCGGATTCGGTCAGGCTGGGGTAACACCAAGTACCGTCAAGCCGTGATCGTGTGGCCCACCTAGATGTATATGTTTTATATCCACGCCGTCCATTCATTTTCTCGGTTCATTTTAGGGCATGGGACCAAAAATGAAGCAGACCCTAATCTCAGGGAACACACCACAGGAAACACTAGGTAGTGGATGCCCATCATTAAAAACTTCTCGTAGGCCACAAAAGTTTCGGATCAAGCTGGTATTTGACCTTCTCGATTGGTTGGATAGCAAATAAACATTACGGTGGGCTCTAGGAATTTTTTTGTGGCGGACGTATGGTCACGATCTGACCGAACTGGTTGTTACCCCACCGAATCCGTCCCCAACAAGCACCCCTTCACACGCAATCTACCCACAGACACGTGCCAATCTGTCATCTGTGCCGGACATGACTTGTTGTACCGATCGTACCCATCCACAGGTTATTCAAATCAGGCGCGGATTGTACTGAGTAAACTCAGTTGGGCCCACGGGGAATGTATGTAGTTTATCTACACCGTCCATTCGATTTTCCAGGTCATTTAAGTGGTTGAAACCAAAATTGAAGCATATCCAAGACTCAGGTGGACCATACCACAAGAAACAGTGGGTATAATGATTTCCACCGTTGAAACCTTTCTAGAGCCTGCAGTGATGTTTATTTGTCATCCAGACGGTTCAAAAGATCACAGAGACATCGATGAAGGGAAAAAACAAATATCAGCTTCATCCAAAACTTGCGCGGCCCCCAAGAATTTTTCAACGGTATAGGATCAATTCACATTGTTTCCTTTGGTGTGGTCAACTTAAAATTTTTATACTCTTTATTTTTCTTCTCAAGCCATAAAATTATCTTTAAAAATGGATTAACGGAGTGGATGAAATACATAAATCACGGTGGACCAGGGTTTACTTAGTACGCTAAGCGTACTGAGTTACTCGGGACGCAATCCGCTTCCATGCACGACTCGGATGTCGTCCATATATAAAGGATTGGTACGTGTGGCTACGTGTAGCGGTGCGCATGTAACGGTTCATTTGGAGATGTCCATGACAAATCCACCCCGTCCATCTGTTTTGCAAGACCACAATAGGGCAGGAGTCCACATGACCCTGTGAACGGTTTGGATGGCATATGAAAACATCATGATCAGCTCCAGGAATTCGACAGTGAACGTTTCCGTACCCTGATCTGCATATTTTTTAGATTCCTTGTCCTATTATGGTCTTGCCAAACAGATGTATGTAGTGGATTTGTCACTGACATCTCTGTGGGCCCCACTGGAGGGTTGCAGGCAATCCGCTTATGGAGCTAGCAAACCTGCCACACGAATCTTCCCACGAGGCACATGTGCCGATATGACAATTATGTAGGACATCTGAGCCCTCCATCAGGTGGGCCCATCGTATATGCAAAAATCAAGCCGATCAACTCAACAGGTGTGTCACACGTGTGCCTTAAATATGGGAATTTGGCATTTTTGAACCGTCCAAGCTTTATTTTTATATAGGGGCCGTGGCATACACGGTGCGTGGACCATTAGGATATTCATTTCCATGGTGCGAGCCACCTTTTTACCTACCAACCTTTCAAATGTCTAATGCACTTGCCAGGTTGGCTCGTGCGCGGCATGCGAGGCCTTCAAATCAAGAGAGGCCCTGTTACAAGTCCATACCAGCCTAGCCCGGGATAGCGGATTGCGTACTGAGTAAACCCTGTGGGTCCACCTTCATGTATGTATCTTATTCACGCTGTTTTTTCTGGATTATTTTAGATTATGAGCCCAAAATTGAAACGTATCCAAAGCTCAAGTGGACCACACCAGAGGAAAAGGAAAAGGCAGGATTTGAATGCCTACCGTTGAAAACTTCTTGGGTGCACATAATTTTTGAATCAAGCTGATATTTGTGTTTTTTCCTTCAGCCATGTCGGTGAGACCTCGTGAAGAGGTTAGATGAAAAATAAACATCATTGTGGGCCCTTGGAAGGATTCAACGGTGGACATCATTATCCGTGGTGCGGTCCACTTGAGATTTGTATACGCTTCACTTTTGGGGCTTGACCTAAAATAATCTGGTAAAATGGATCGACGGCTTGGATAGGACACATAATGCTAAGGGCCCGTTTGGATTGTAAGTAACTTAAGATAAGCTACTTATCAGGTAAGCCACTTATCTTGGTTTCTACTTATTAAGCGGACAAGTATGTTTGGTAAACAACCTACTTATCAGCCAATAAGTAGACAAGTATGTTTGGTTTCCAACATCATAGGTATTTATCCGTCAAGTATGCTTTGCCGCCTTTACATCCATTCTCCATCATTCAAGTATGCTTGGACCCTTTACATCCAATCTCCATCATGTGGGGCCAACCTTTGATGTGAACCATCCGGTAGCAGGACCCACCCAATTTATTTGTCTCATCACTGTCGGTTCTCCATTTTTTTCCAAATCATTTCAGGGCTTGGGCCCACTATGGCACGTGCTGGAAACACACTGTCCATCCAACTTTCTACCCCACTTCAGGGCCTGGGCCCAAATATGAGGCAGATCCAAAGTTCAAGTGGACTAGCACATAAAACAGTGAGGTATGATACTCATCCTTAGATTTTCTATGGGGCCCACCATGCTTCTTCTTTGACACCCAGCCTATGGGTACGGCCACATAGGGTCTGGGCACAGCCAAAACATAAATATCAGCTTGTTGCAAAGCTTAAATGAGCTCATCTCATGTATCAATGGTGGATGAATTTCCACCGTTGAAACACTCCCTCGGGCCCACTATGATGTTTATTTGCCATCTGTGAGCCCTCCCTAAGAAACAGTGTTGATGAAACATCCACAGCAAGAAATAATGTAGATGGAGCACCCACCGTTAAATCTTCCTTTGAGGCCCACCATGATGTTTATTTGCCATCTAATTGACCGTAAGGTCACTCGGGCCTCGTCGTCGCCTAGCGCACTTAAAGGAAGTAGATTAAAAGTTCAAGTGGGCCTCACCCTCCATGAAACAGTGGTAAATGAATTTCTACCGTTGAAACCTTCCTAGCCCCACCCTACCATTTATTTGCCATCTAACCAGTTGATCAGGTCACACAGACCTTGATGATGGGAAAATACAAGTATCAGCTTCATCCACAAGCTCAAATGGACCCCACTACAGGGAGCAGTGGTGATTAAGGGCCCACCTAGTCAAACTGTGATATGGTTGCAGAGTCACTACTATGTTGGAATGGCCGTGAACTTTCACCATGTGCAGTAGATTTTTTTGGATCCCGTGCTTTTCTCCTGTTAATGATAGCTTTCCACTTTTCAGCATGTGGAAAAAAGTTAAAAAGCAAAAACAAATCACTGAAATACTTAACCAAGTTTTAGCAAATAAGTAGTTAATGATTAAGTGTTAACCAAACTTACTTTTCTTAAATAAGTAACTGAACTCCTGACATCAGCAGGAAAAGTTACTTACCTAATTGCATCCAAACTGGCCCTAAACATGCAGCATGGATAGGCCAATCCAAACCATCCAAATTGTGGCTGTTATCGTGAAGGTTGTAAAATGTGGGCTGAGATTGGCATGGTTTGATCACAGCCCAGCCCAGGAAAAAAATCTCCTCACAAGGATACTGATGACCTTCTGATCTTGTGGCCTACAAATATACGGTTGGGATGAGCGAACAGCAACTGCACAAATTCAGCCGTAAGATGTCCAAAGGCTGATGACACGATCTTCCAATGTGAGAGATGTAGGGAATATATATGAACCGTAACAGACTAACGGTCTGGATCACCCGCTCATCAACACTGAAAATTTGGACTACCGTGCAACGCCTGCAGTCGATCCACCATCAGACCATCTTAGCCATCTGATCAGTTGCCTCTAACAATAAGCAAAATCTTAGATTTGGCAATTCTAATCCACTGCTGTTCGTTCGAAGGACGTAGTCAAGGTGGTAGGACACCATTTAAACGGTCCATATCAATGAATACAAACGGTTAGTGAATCAGAGAGCTCCCAAAGGATTAACCACCCATCCGTGCCAGATCAACCGTCCGATCAAATCCAGTCACAACACCCCGACTCAACTCAGCACAACTCGACCCCAAATCACAACTCAACTCGGGATAAAATGAGTCGGTCCTGATTTCAAGAGACTGAGTGCCCATGTGATGTGGTGATGTGCGTGTGTGAATGGCAAAAGCGATGGCCCCACCCAATGTGGTGGGCATTTTTTTTTTTTTTTGAAGTAATTTTTTGTAGGGCTCTCAATGGGCCGGATCGGAATCAAAGCTGGATCTGGATCCAGATCTAGATCCAGCTCAAAGTCCGGAAATCTGTGGTCAGATTCAGATTGGATTCAGATCCAACTCGGATTCAAAAGGTGATATCCATATCCGATCCACTGATAAATAGCCCAATGTATTTCAAATCCAAAAATTCATATAGCCATTGGATTCAAGTTAGATCTAGGTCCAAATCCACCCCATCACAAATCTAAAAAATTAGCCGGACTCAAAATTTATGTGGCCCCACAAATGTTTAACTGTGGACATTCAATCCTCATGTTTTCGGCCCACTTGAGTCTTGGATCAGCTATTTTTAGTCACACGTCCTAAAATGAGCTCGTTCCCCAGGAAATTTCCTCTCTTAGGAAACAGCGAATTAAGTGTTACCCGCAGAATAGTTGTGTTACCCATGGAATAGTTACCCGCAGAATAGTTGTGTTACCCATGGAATAGCTTAGTGGCTGTTACCCTACCGTGTGGCTCACATGGGTGACGTTTTGCCTATCCACGTCGTCCATCCGTTTCTCCAGCCCATCTTAGGATGAGGTTTTAAAAATTGTACAGATCCAAAATCTGAAGTGGACCATACCACAGGAAACTGTGGTGATTGAGTGCAAATTGTACAGATCCAAATCTCAAGTGGACCATACCACAGGAAACTGTGGTGATTGAGTGCCCCACCATTAAAAATTCCAAAGAGTCAATAGTAAGGTTTTATTAGTGTTTATTTGCGACCCAACCTCTTGATAATGTCAAGAAGATCTAGATGCAGGGAAAATATAAATATCCCATAAAAAGATTTTAATAGTCATTCATCACTGTTTCTAGTGGAATGGTCCACCTGAGATTTGGATCTTCTTAGGATTTGGTATCACGTCCTAAAATGAGATGGAAAAACATATGGACGGCGTGATACACACACAATATATCAATATGGACCCCACATGGTTAGGGTACCACCCACTAAGCTATAGTCGCGTACCAACTAATACGCTAGAGATATTCTTGGAGAAATTCTCGAAAGAGAGAGGAGAGGAGCTCGCTCTCTCCACATGCGATAGTGGGGACCCAGTCGGATCTCACTGCTAGATCTAGATCCGACCTAAATATTATTCGGATTTAATTTTGTGAACCCGAACCCGGTCCGTTTAATTAATCAGACCTATTTTAAGATCCAAGTCCGCGTTATATAAATTCGGAGCAAATCAGATCTCGTATCTGACCCGCTCCATTGAGAGCCCTAATTTTTTGATGACCAGCAGCGGGTTGAAAGGGGTTCTATAAACCCCAAATCCAAAAATATTTCTCTTTATCAATCCAAACAAACCTGAATTACAAATGATCAAACATGATTAGCAGCAAGATCAAGAAGGACATGCAAGGTTACTTGAGGTCTCCCGGGGCAAGCAGCTTTCGCAGGCAACACGCTAAGGGAGTGTTCGGATGAACAATCGAATTGAATTGCAAACTAGTCCAATAAGGCGGAAGGAACAAACAGATTTTTTTAGAGGTACAAATGGATTGTAATTTAACTTCCATGCATTCATGTTTTGGGACTCTGGCTCCAAATCAAGGATTGGGTTAGACAGGCCGCAAAAGAACACAACTGCAGTAGGAGGCTACTCCGTTGATTAGACTAAATGTCCGGTGTTCGCGATTCAATCTACTTTGGCATCCAAACGCAGCCTATGGGATTTCAAACCTCTTTAAGGGATAAAGAGCCTCAGATGAAAGTTTCCAATCAGTCAAAAAGGTAGCACCTCGGGACCTTACCCCGTCACAGTGTGGTTGCTTTTCCCCATCTGATGAGAGAGAGATGACAAATCTGGCTTTCCTCGCTTTCACGCCAAGACCTGCATAAACAACACCATCAAAAGTGTGTCTAAAACGGTGTTTGAATTGGCAACAGATCACATGGTCTTAAAATGGTGTTTGAATTGGCAACAGATCACATGGTCCCGCGCAAACAAGATGCTGTAGATATGGAGCCTAGGGTTGAGTGATCCAAACCATCAATCTAATGGTCTGCGTCATGGACACGAAATCCTATAAACCTATGGAAGATCCTAACCCTTTTGGTCTTTCTTTTCCATTGACTGTGGACAACTGTCTACGTGTGAGGAATGCAAGGGTCAGGAGGGAGATTTCCATGGCATTGTTCACCAATATCATTGCTGTTAGATCAGTGGGGGAGGGAGGGAGGGAGGGAGGGAGGGAGACCCAACAAGGGAAAGGGTGCAGTGTTAAATGCAGATAGGTTGGTTATCAGGCATTCAATCTTGATGGATGCAGCACACATGTACAAGATCTTGATCCTTTGTTTATATGACCATACCAAGGCTAGGCGACATGCCAAAATTTGGTCAGATGATCCTAGCTGCTGATCAAGGAATTTCTTCCCTTTGATTGTAAACCTGGTTGGGATTATTTTTCGTTCTCACTGCTCACTTGTGATCCTCAAAGCTCCTCCAATTAGTAGCAAGGATCGCCCAACATGTGCGATTTTTGAGCCATGACCCATCCACAATAGGGCCCCATCAGATGAACAGACCAGATTTTGTACTTGCATGCCACACATATGGAGTTTTGAAAGACTGATGAACAACCTGGATGTCTTAACTGATAGCACTGTATCCTTTCTCCATGAGAAGGAAAACAAACTCATGCTCATTCTAAGATATATTGTTTTGCATTGAAAGAAGAGATGCTCCAGTGCTCCTAGTTGCATTGGGACACTTGGACAGTCTAGTGCATTGATCTAGACTGTTCATTAGGTCCAACTCACAATTCATGGGCTAGTGCTACCATACAAACATTAAAATGATCTGAGAAATACAAACCATTCGACAATGACCCTTAAAATATATGGTCAAGATCATTTGCACAAAAATAGGTCCAATCTACAATTTGATCCCTCTTTTTGGCAGGACCCATCATGGATTGCCTATGATTCTAAAGAATCGCTTTTGTTAGGCCATTGTAACTATCTCATCCATGGCTTGGAAAAAGAAAGGCAATAGAAAACACAGCCAAACTACAGATGGATTGGATCATCTGATC
Source organism: Liriodendron chinense (assembly GCA_003013855.2). Lineage (NCBI taxonomy): Eukaryota > Viridiplantae > Streptophyta > Magnoliopsida > Magnoliales > Magnoliaceae > Liriodendron > Liriodendron chinense. The sequence goes on along the minus strand of ML058469.1, from coordinate 9,445,789 downwards.
AGTGTAATTGTTGCATGGTAGCCCATGAAATGTGTTATAAACTTAATAGACAGTTTGGATGGATCGATCAGACTGTCCATGTGAATGAATGCGACTAGAAGTACCATAACTCATAGTGTTCTCGGAGCAATGGAGCATCTCATTTGAAAGAAATAGATTTAAGTGCAGGAATGAAACAGATTGAAGTGCAGGAATGTTCAAGTGTTCTCACCTCACCAGAAAGGAAAGAATCGGTGTATGTTGAGTATGCTTTGGAAGGGTGTGTTGATGCATATGTAAAGCTCCAAGAAATTAATCCTATTTGAGTATTATCATGCTAAAACACTACCTGAGAATGTTCACATTTAATAAATCTCCTTCTCTCCACTACTGGGGTCCATTTTCAATGATTCAAGCCCTCGATATGATATGCCCCACCAGAGATTCCCATACACCATAAACATCCAAGATTAGAAGATCCTAGACATGGAATCCCTGGCCTATTTCTGGTCGAGTGTGGGCCGTTGCTGATGCTGGACCATACAATCTGATACTTCCAGCAAGAAATATATTGAAGGGATGGCACCAGGCTAGCCAAAAATCTCAGTTTATCAGGGGCTAAAATTCCCAAATCAGATATGGTCCCGTGTAATACACTGCTGGCCAATGCGATACAAGACCCTGATTTGTGGTCTGGTTGGACTGTAGGGCCCAAAATTCCAATGCATCAGCAGTCCAGTTGACCTGTTTGGCCCACAGTGTCAATCAGGATTCAGAAGGTTAGATACGCGCCTTGTTGTGTGTGCGTGCATGCGTGCACATGTGTGTGTGTGTGTGCATACATACATACATACATGCATGTATGCATCTATTCCTTTTGATCAGCTACGCAACACAATATGTAGCTTATGCCTCACCCTTTAGTGGGCGAACCCTACGCTACTTGCTACTTGTTATTTAAAACACTGTTTTTGGCATCTCGGCCAACTCAAGCAGGCCCCAACCTTGTATCTTCAATCTTCATGGTACAAGTTGAAAGCGGTCAACATGCTCTGATTACTAATAATGGCGACACTCAAGGGACCGACTGTGCAAGATAATGATCCTAAGGGGGAACAGAGAGAGGAGAAACATCAGGATGGGACTGCAACTGCATCTCTTATTCAGACTCTGTTGATAGAGGTGACTCTGAAGCTCTGCATCATAAGAATCTTAAATACTGTGAAAAAGTCATTGAGGATCCGCCACAGGAAGAAGAAAGGAGAAAGGCCCTTGCTATGACTTGGGGATAGTAGAAATAGTGATGTGATGGCCCAGAATAAAAAAGAGGTGTGTTTGCCAACCAAGATGCACAGAATGGGAAGTGAAATGCAGCAACGATTGAAGGTGAAGGATACTCCCAGCAGACAACAACATCCAGAGAAAGCAAGAGAAAGCAAGAGCAAGATCCATCAGAAATCGTGACAAGCCGACAAAGGGCACACCATCATCAACTTCGCCAAGGCAAATCAAGCCTTGCCATATAGGCCCATCAGCTTCAACACCAGCTTCCAACACGAGAACAGGTTCTTTTCAAGCCAGGGGGAAAACATATCCAAGACCGTCCAATTCATCGAATAGGGTCTACTCTGGATGCCATCGCTAGCCGATGCAAGATCATACCCTGATTTATGGTTCAATTAAACTGCAAGGCCTATTTATCCAATTCAATGGCACATCCAATGGTCCAATTGATATCCTGGATCCATAGAGCCAATCAGAATGCTGGACATACCATGAAGTTAGAAAGTGCCTCTACAAGTCCAAATGTACAGCTGCTTAGTGACTTGATCCAAACTGCATAAGAGGAAGTAGGGTTTTGAACAAGCCATGCAGTGGCCATTTGAAAATAGAGAGAACCCCAGAATATTTGGACTTGTATTTTTTTATCTAGTTGTTCTGTTTTTACACGGTGAAAGTATATTAAATAAATAAACTTATGTGGGTAATATGCTTTTAGATTAGAATTATTTATTAGCTTTTAGATTAGACCTATTTAACTCTAAGTAAGGGGCTTTATAACTTGAATATGGCTATGAAGCCATACGTGTGGGTTCACTATGGAACTTTTTTTTTTTGAGAGAGATGTTTACTATGGAACAATGATCGTGATTTTATTAAATGAATAAAATTAAGTTTTCTTTGTGGCTTGTGAAGGAATTCAAAACCCTAGGAGTGACTCTTTTAGAGCCCTTCAGTGCAAACCCTAGGAGACTGACTCCTCAATGCATGAGACCCTGATGAGGACACAAGACCATTTCAAGTGTACCAACGAAGAAAGCGCCACCCACAAGCATCGTCCTTGTGGATAGGCGACTATTGAGGAGCAGAAGACCCTCCACACGTGATCAAACACATAGAAGACCCCATCCAGGGAGGACACGTATGTAGGAAGAAGGAAGAAAAGGACTGAAGAGCTGAAGACTTCGGGCGCCCGTCGGGCGCCCGACCACTGCCTTCGGGCGCCCGATACTCGAGCGCCCGAAACTCTCTGGACGTTTTTGGACGTCTTCGGGTGCCCGACCGAGCGCCCGAACTTTTGCGCAGTTTTGTTTATTTACGCGTTTTTGCTTAATTCAAGGGTAGTTTAGTACTTTTATGTCTTTTATTTGGTTATTTAAGTGGGCTAGGCCCTAAACACGAAATTGACTTTGATATTGATTAATGAAAGCCTCTTTGAGCTTCCTCCTGCCTCCTTTCTCTCTCATGGTGATGCGTCTTCCTCTTCTCTGAATCTCTTTTCTTCTAATTGCTTCTTGTGCCCCTCCCAACTTCTTCCAGGTATTTTATCTTCTGTCACTATCGTTCTAAACTGCTGTTTTGATTATTCCCTACGATCTAAGCCTTGAGAATCGATCCAAACCCTAAATTCCCAACTCCCTAATCAGAGAAACCTCCTGGTTCTTCGGACTAGTGATCAGCATTGATCGATTGGGTATAGCCATGCAAGATCGGGAGGTCCCATCCCTCACCGGATCCAACCTATGCATTATTTGAATCCCATACTCCATAGTTGTGATGATAGCCCGTCTCATTGCATGTTTCCTTTATGTTTTTCTTAGTTTATGATGATTAATGCTAGATTTCATTATTATTATTGTTTTTACTTCCGCTGAATAATTGTGTTCATGAGCATGCATCATATTTAGGGTTGTCCTGCATCAGACCCCATCAGTGAAATATGGATATTTCACACAGGCAAGACCCATTTTCTCAAAAAAAGAAGAATTCTTCAAAGATTCGAGTTGAGTAGCTAGAGACCCGAAACCCAGGAACCACCAGAGGAGGAACGCTAACCACACTCGCTTGTTGGAAATGGACGGGGGCTTTCTCAACAACATTCCAACGTGGCACACATGTGCAGGATCCAGGCCATTCGTCAGGTAGTATCCATTGTGAATCCTCATTGGACAAAATATCAGGCCCTATATACTCACCAGCTGGGCAAGGCTTGTATAAGAACTGATGGTTAGAAAAATAGCCCATATCATGCACACGTGCTGGAATCTGTACTGAGAAGCCCTGATGTCCATCTCACATGGGCGAGTACACTTCACACTCCACCAGGAAAACTATGTTCTCTCTTATTTTCCCCGCTTTCTCTTTTCATTATTACCATAAGATTAGTGAGAGGGCAAGGTGACTCAAAAAATTCACTGAACCTGATTCTTCTGGCAGTCAAACATGCCAGCCAAGGCAACATTTTATGGTACTAGTCACATAATAAAAGCTAAATTTTCAAATCTAAATTCACCCTATCTCTGGCTTCGACTTCAAGTCATCTCATCCAAATTCAGACGAAAAATAAAACTCCCAGCCCTAAGTAACTTCATTGATCACAATAAATGACAAACTCGGAAAGAAATAACAAGCATTAAATGATAACTACAATATAAAGAACAACAAATATGAGTTTCAGTGTCCATTTGCATAAGCAAACCTCTGCATTGCATATTCATAATACTGCAATGAAACGGTAGATAAGTGAAAATTAACTCATAATAATCTAATTCAATTAGCTACTAACTAAATATAGTTAGTACTAACAAATAAGTAAACCTCTGCATCGCATATTCATAATACTACAATGAAACTGTAGATAGTGAAAATTAACTCATAATAATCTAATTCAATAATCTAATTCAATTAGCTACTAACTAAAAAGCTCACCTCATTAAAGGCATTCAGGCGACTCCAAAACTCCGTAGCTTGTCACAGTAGGGTGTCGGATAATTTCTAGACCACTGACGCCTTTGCATTTCCATGTGACAGTAGCGCCCAAGCATGCTTTTGTACTCCCTTACTACATGGTACTCGAGATTTGCTCTGGAAGGACTTCCTTCCGGAAATTGCCGATCAAAATCAGACGACTTAACATAAAATTCTACCCCATATTTGTCAGTTACCTTTGGGATCTGATAGGAATACGTCTTTTGCAAGGCATAGTCCGGCTCAGAGAAAGGAAAATATGCGATTAGGAAGATAACCAAGACAGGCAATATCTGAAGCAACATCATTACATTGAACCCTCCACCTTGGGCATTCCCCCTTTGCTGACTGGCCATTCCTCTAGCTGCCCTATAAACATGTGCAGATCGGAACACATCCGGCTGCGAACCAAAGAAGAAAGACCTGAAAATCTCATCCGGGTCGAAATTATCATCATACATATCATGTGCAGTCCTTCTCCTCCTCCTGACATTGTGCTGCTGGTTGTATTCGAATTCATCGACCAAACCCGTCTGATCATATTGCCTCCTTGACTCTTCATCACTCAAACACTTGAAAGCCTTAGAAACCATCTTGAATGCCTCTTCCGAACCCGGGGCCTTGTTCTTGTCAGGGTGGACCTTAAGAGATAGCTTCCTGTAAGCCTTCCTGATCTCCTCGACGGAGCAGCTCCTCTCTACACTGAGAATCGCATAGTAATCTTTGTGTTTCTTGATTTCTCGAATCAGCTTAACATGCTCATCGGTATAATTCCGATCCCCATTTGACGCATCAGCAACTTTCCGAGGCATCGACTCTCTTGGATTTTGACCTACAGGCCTCTCGTCAGTAGCTGAGGTGGAGGCAGTAGAATCTAGCGTCCCACACATAGCTAAAACCTCATCAACCGATAGGTTACAGTCCAGACGTTGAGCAATTCTAATGAATTTTAATGCACGTTGCTTGTTGCCAGATGCAATAGCCGCTTCGGCAATTCGGATGCATCTCAAAGCTTCGTCTTTGTTACTGTCCATGGTCAATCGACCCTACACCCTTTAAATCCCAATCGATAGATCAATCAAATTTTCACAGGTTATACTCCCATCCACATAAATTCCATGTGAACCCAAATCACATGAATTTCCAAATAATCTCAAATACCAAAGTACCAAAAACCAAACCCCAAAGAAATTCAGATTTCACACATCCAAACACCACATATCCGAATTTTCTCAACAACTCGATCTAAGCAGAGCACCAGAAAGCCCTAAAATATCTCGCATGAAAAACCCACAAAGGAAATCCCAACACTCAACTGATCAGTAAATCAATTAATCAAATTTTCAGCAGAAACAGCCAATCACCACAAAATTCCATACAAAAACCACATCAACATGAATTTCCAGGTAATCTCAAAACATCAGACTTCCCCACGATCATCTGGGGAAATAAAAATCCCAACTTCTCTCTCCCAAGATCCGGAAATTCCACAAATCCTATAAAATCCGAAATACGAATTAGGATGTCCACCGATCCAAAATCCGAAAACACTACCAAATCAATCACATAAATCCCAAAAAACCTAAATCAAAATGGAGAGCGATTAGGGTTTCATCGAACCCGGGCAACAAACCACCTGAATTTCAACAAATCTCAAGAAAAATTCAACTGCCAAACGCTGAAAAACTGCAGAGATTGAGATTCTTTGCAAAAATGAGATTTTTAGGGCTTACCTGGCATTCGGAAAAGAGGAAAAACTCTTGAGAAACTCTGGAGAAATAGCTCAGACAGAGGAGAAAACAAGGACTTGTGAATGGGGAGCTATTGATACTCTGGCGGAGTCCTTGATACGCAGTCAGTCAGAATTAACTTGATTTGACCGATAAAAGTTGTGGCTGCGCCTGTTTCTGACTTGCTGTCCCCCAAGTCGAAATGGTTGTATAATCCTAGCCTCTTACTCGGGGAAAAAATTGTCTGTTTTCATTCCCAACCGTCCAATAAATGTCAACCGATCGGATGGCCAGACAGTCAAATGAGCGCAACTTGGCTGCAACCCTGAATCAATCCGTGGGTGAGACCCTGAACCTAGGGTCCACCTGGATGTGTTTTTTGTATATCCATGCCGTCCATATGTTTCTTGTTTATTCTAAGGATACGGACTCAAAAATGAAGCAGATGCAAATTTTAGGTGGACCGCACCACAGGTTGCCGTACTCATTGAACGCCTACCATTAAAAGCTTCCTGGCGTCCACCGTAATGTTTATTGAACATTCAATTTCTTGATAAGTTTACACAGACAAAGATGAAAGGAAAAAACAAATATCAGGTCGATAGAAAACTTTTATAGCCACAAAAGGTTTTTAATGATCATTAACCGCAGTTTCTTATGGCGTGGTCCATCTGAAATTTGTATCTGCTTCATTTTTTGTACCATGGTCTAAAATAATATGGGAAAGCAGATGAACCGCTTGGGTATACAATTCATAAATCGAGGTGGGCTCCTCCGGTCAAGGTCCGGACGCATATTGCCTAGAAAGCTTTTCGCTGGCATCTCCTGCGCTAGGAATCTAGGTGAGCCCCACCGTGATGTTTGTGAGAAATCTACGCCGTCCAACCATTTTGTGAAATTATTTTAGGCGTTGCAACCAAAAATGAACGGTATCCAAGTCTCAAGTGGGCCAAAAACATGACGATTGAACTTCCACAGTTGAAATATTCATGGGGCCACAGAAATTTTGAATCAGGATAATATTTGTGTTTTCAGTTCATCTAAGCAGGAATGACATTATGAATGATATGGATGGCACATAAACATCACTGTGGACCCATAGAGGCTTCAACTTTAGGAATTTCCCTACCCACCTTTTGCTCTAGTGGGGCCCACTTGAGTCTTGGATTCCATTCATTTTTTGTCGCAACCCTAAAATGATCTCACAAAATGGTTGGACGGCTTAGATTTCTCACAAACATCACGGTGGCCCCACTTAGATTCCCAGCGCAGGAGATGCCTGCGAAAGCCTCAATCCCTGTCCTCAAGGTCCCATCTACCACATCACTTTGGGTGAGACCCTGAACCAGCGATGTGGGTGGGACCCTGAACCTAAGGCCCACCTGGATCTATTCCTTGTAGATCCATGACATCCATCTGTTTCTGCATATTATTTTATGCTTTGGTACAAAAAAATGAAGATGGTGGAATTTTGGGTGGACCACACCATAAGAAACACTGGGTTAATGACCATTAAAAACCTTTTGTCGGTCGCAAAAGTTTCCTATCCACCTGATATTTGTTTTTTCCTTTCATCCCTGCCTATGTAACCTTATCAACAGATTGGATGGCCTATAGACATTAGGATGGACTCCAGGAAGTTTTTAATGGTAGGCGTTCAAGGAGCACTGTTTCCTGTAGTGTGGTCCACCTAAAATTTTCATCAACTTCATTTTTGGGACTGCATCCTTGTTCAGGGTCTCACCACCCCTGTATTTGACTCACTTGTATGCCACGTGTACAAGTTTGAAGTGATTTCTAAGTGCCTGCGTATCATCCAACCCCAGGAATAGCTTAGTGGGTGTTACCCCGACCGTATGGCCCACATGGATGATATTTTGTATATCCACGCTGTCCATCTGTTTTTACAGCCCATTTTAGGATAAGGTTCCAAAAATTGTGAAGATTCAAGTCTCAAGTGTACCATACTACTAGAAATAGTGTGATTGAGTGCCCCACCGTTAAAATTTTCAAAGAGCCTATCGTAAGGTTTTGGTAGCGCTTATTTGAAATCCAAGCTCTTGATAATGTCAATAAGGTCTTGATGAAAGGAAAATATAAAGATAAGAATGATCCAAAACTTTAGTGGCCCACAAAACCTTTTTCATGGTTATTCATCATTGTTTTTAGTGGTATGGTCTACCTGAGATTTGGATCTTCTTAGGGTTTGAATCACATCCAAAAATGATATGAAAAAATAAATAGACGGCGTTGATATATTAAAATAAAAATAAAAATACATCAATATGGGCCCCACACAATTAGGGTAACACCCACTAAGTTGTTCCAGGGTAACACCTAATTCGCACACCTCCAAAGTGATGTTTATATACCATCCATACTGTTCATAATGTCACTCCTACTCAGGTGAACCAAAAACACAAATATCATCCAGATGTTAAACTTCTGTGGCCCCATGAATATTTCAACCGTGGATGTTCAATCTCCACATTTTCCGCCTACTTTGAGTGTTGGATTCAGCTCATTTTTTGTCAATGTCCTAAAATGAGCTCACAAAATGCATGGACGGGGTGGGTTTCTCACAAACATCATGATGGCCCCACCTAGGTTCCCAGCATAGTTCGTGTTTGAAGGGGTTAACGACTAATATGACCTTTTTTGTTGGCCGGGTTAACAAAATGTTTGTACTATAACTGAAAGATATCTTTGTAGCCTTGGAGCAATATTTACTTGATGTTTTAAACCATTTTGCCCTCTGTCTCTTTTCAGACGTTATGGCGATTGAGTTTTCAACCCAATCGAGGGAGTAGCTCCCAACAAAGAGTAAAAGGGCCTCCCATGCAAGATTATATCCGTTCATTTGAACTAGCCACCCTTGGAACCCCAGGTGAGACCTTATCGGATTATCACACAGTCCCTCGGTAGCCCATAAAAGTATCAACATCCTACATTAATTCCGGTGTTGTTTCCTTCATTGTGATTCATCTGTGTTGAGTTTCACCCTTAATTTTTTGCACATGCCATAATTAAAATCCCTATCCTCTGAATGTGGTGGATCTTTTTCCATACTCGAAAGTGGGCCACACAAAAGTCAACCAAGGCACTTATAGGATGTGGGGCCTGCCGCTTGGGGCCAAAAAGAGTTTTTTGTTTCATTTTCTTCTCTTACTTCTTTATTCTTCCGCAACGACATGGGGGAAAGGGCACCCCCCCCTCCCGAATCAGCACTTGCCCCCGAAGCATAAAAACGAGATTCAATCACTATACAAAAAGCGTATTACTAATCCATTATATTCCGATATTTTTATGGTCAAGCAGATCAGTTCGATCAAACTTAGTTAATCTGGTCGTCTTATATTGTAATGCAAGAGGGAGAGAAGCAACTATCAATGAGAGATTGAGAGGGAGATGGTTTAGTGAAATCCATAGATCGTATATGGATCGCAGCTAGGAGCTATGGATCGCAACTAGCAACTATGGATCCGCAGATGTGTGAAGTTGACTGTAGATTACACATCTACGATCCACAGATATGTAATCTGTGATCAACGTCACGCATTTGCGATCCACTTCACACATCTGCAATCTACTTCACACATCTGTGATCCATGGCTCGCATCTGCAATCCACAGTACCCTGTTGCGGTCCATATCACCCTGCTGCGATCTAACTCTCCCATATGCGATCCATAGTATACATTTACGATCCAACCCTCCCATTTGCGATCCACGTGACCCTGTTGCGATCCAACTCTCACTCATATTTGCAATCCACGGTACGAATTTGGGTTCCAATTCTCCCAACTACGATTCATGGCTCTCATCTATGATCCACAATACCCTGCCGCGATCCACATCTTCCTACTGCGATCCACATCACCATGCTATGATCCAACTCCCTCATCTGTGATCCCACACTTAACGACTTGGAAGAAGACAAAATGAAGAAAAGGAAAGGAAACAAAAAACTCATTTTGGCCCCAAGCGACAGGCCACATATCCTGTGAGTACCTTGGTTGGCTTTGGTGTGACTCACTTGCTTGTTTAAGGGAAGATTCACCACATCCAGAGGATGGGGGTTTTAATTTCATGGCATGAGCCAAAAACTTAGAGCGAAACTCAACACAAATGGACCACAATGAAGGAAACAATACAAAAATTAATGTAGATTTGTTGGTACTTTTATGGTCCACCAAGGGACTGCGTAGTAATCTGATAAGGACCCACCTGGAGGTTCAAAGGGTGGCTGGTTCAAATAAACGAATTTGATCTTGGATGGGAGGCCTTTTCACTCTTCGTTAGGACTCACTCCTTGGATTGGGTCGAAACTGGCTTTAGCTTGCAGGTCACTCAATCGTCATACCGTCTGAAAAAGTACATAGGGGCAAAATGGCCTAAAACATCCAGTGAATAGTGTTACAGGGCTACAAAGATATCTTTCGGTTACAGATAAAAATTTTGTTAACATAGTCAGACGTGAGGGCCTTATTAGTCGTTAACCCCGTCCGAAGAGACGAGCACGATTTGGGTGGATCCCTAACTATGGGCTCACTGTGATGTATATGCCTTACATCCACACCATCCATCCATTTTAAAATATCATTTTAGGGCATGATGCAAAAAATGAACAGATCTAAATCTTAGGCAGACCATATCACTGGAAATCGTCGTGATTAAATCCCCAACATTAAAAACTTCATTGGGCCACCGGAATGTTTCTTTACCATTCAACCTATTGATAAGGTCACAAATACCTGGATGAAGAGACCACAGAAATATCAAATTGATTTAAAACTGTTGTGGCCCACAAGGAAGTTGTTAATGGTCAATTACCATTGTTTCCTGTATTATGTTCCACCTGAGATTTGGTTATACTTCATTTTTTGGATCATGCCCCAAAATGAGTTTCCAAAAAGGATGGATGGCGTGGATATAAGGTACATACATCACATTTAGCCCCATAGTTAGGGATCCACCCAAACCGCGTCCCATGCTTTTTAAAGCCAGTGGCTCATCCACCATACACGTTGTGGGCATGTAGGTCAATTCATTGAATACGATGGTGATTCACAAAAGTGGGAGCAAATTACGTAAGACCACGGATCCACTGAGGTGTGGGACCTTGACTGTGGGGCTCACAATGATGTATGTGCCTTAAATCCACACACCGTCCAACCATTTTGAAAGATCACTTTAGGGCATGATCCAAAAAATGAAGCTGACTCAAATCTTAGGTGGACCCCACCATAGGAAATAGTCGTGATTAAATCCATAACCATTAAAAACTTGATGGATTCCATCAGAATGTTTATTTACCATCCAACCTGCTGATTAGGTCACAAACACCTAAGGAAGAGAACACACAAATATCAACTTGATCGAAAGATTTTGTGGCCCATAAGAAGTTTTTAATGGTCAATCACCGTTGTTTCCTGTACTATGGTCCATTTGGGATTTGGAACTGCTTCATTTTTCGGATCATGCCCTAAAATGAGCTTTAAATATGGATGGACGGTGTAGATGTAGTCACATACATCACAGTGGGCTCCACAGTCAGGGGTCCCACCCTCCTCGGTGGATTCGGGGTCTCACCTACTCTGCTCCCCACGAAAGTGTGGCGCGACTTAGGTAAAACCATGGAACCAGCAAAGTGGGTGGGACCCTGATGTGGCGCGTCATGATCAGTACAAATGGGCAAGCGCGAGCGAGAGAACCACACGTGAGAGAAAGCAAGTTCCGTTAGTGTTTAATGGCGTTTGGGGCTAGCGTCGTGGTCCAAGCCCTTTTCTCTTATACAATTCTCTCCTGCTCTCTCTTCGGCTCTCCATCCCCCCCCCCCCCCCCCCCCCCCTCTCTCATTCTTCCTCCATCATCTCGATCTCTCCCTCCATCTCTCTCTCGCAAATCCTCTCTCTCTCTCTCTCTCTCTCTCTCTCTCTCTCTCTCTCTCTCTCGATTTTATTAGTGCACTTTTCTATGGCATACTAGTGCACCTTACTTGTCAATCATGTGCATCCATGTGTTGTAATGTCGGTTGAGCCTTGGCAAGTTGTAACACCTCGTACTTTTCAATACGTGGTTATTACCATGGAAACGTAATTTAGAATAATTTATAACTTAAAGTAATTAAATCCTTTATTTTATAGAGTAACCTGTAAAACCAATAGTAGGACACACATGTGAATCGTGTCACTTGTACGTGGGAATTTAGTCGGCTTGTGGGTAGCATTCATTGTTCAAAATTCAAAACCTATACATCTTCCATGCTGGGTAGACCGTCATTCTCTGACTAGACAAATCAACCTAAGAAATCTCGATTTTTGTCTAATCTAAATGATTTATCTGGAGTAGATCTAAACTATCCAAATCTTGCTAAGTTTTCACGTCGTTCATCAAGGCCATAATACTTGATTTACCTGTCTACCATTTGATCACCCCATCAAATCATCAAATTTTGAAATCAACTGTTAAAATCCCTATAAGATCAATTAATAATATTTAAAAATTATATTGTTCAGATTTAGAACCAATTCGACCATTGAATTGATATCATTTGGCATTTAGAAGCCAAAATTCATTTAGTATGGTCATCTAAGCTTTGGGATCTGCCTCATATCTGGATTAGGGTCCTAATAGGACCATTTTAATCGAATGGATGGAATGGATTTCACAAGAGCATCATTGTGGGCCCCATTTATGGTGCATGTGCACCAATGGGTCGTGCACTCGTTGTGCACTAGACGTCAAGTCCTGATCAAGCTAAGGCCGATCTTTGATTTTTTTAGTTTCCGCTCGATTGAGAATTTGAACGAACGATAACCCGTATTTGGATGATGTGTGGCCCACCTGTGATGTTTGGTTAGAGGATCTGAGTCGTCCATCTTGTAGCCCTCGTAAGATAAACCTAACCCTATCTTCAGCAATGTGCATACATGTAGAAGTAGTCGTATCCTGAAGTCGGGTTGTCCAAATGAAGAGTGTGTTTCCAACAAGTGTGCTATCGCCAGATTTCAATCATTGTGGCCCACCTTAGGTCAATATAATATATTCATCTGTTAAAGTATAAAGCTCTATATCTAACCCTAAAGTTTCAGATGAGTGAGAGTGTGTGTGTGTGTTTTGGATTCTAGCCAGGAAAAATACCATGTGGATTGTTTTTTCGAAAACAAAAATCTCTCTGTTTTATTTGTTTCGATGCCAAACTAGCAATCCTCGTGTATTTCTCTCCAGCAATCTCGATCCTTTATTGAAATAAATCTCAACGGCCCATTCGTTGTTCAAGCAGATCGATAACTATCCAAAATCGTAAAACAGATTCGGACTGAGGAGAGAGAGAGAGAGAGAGAGCTTAAGACCCTATAAAGCATCCAGACCGTGTAGTCCTCTCATCCACTGGTCTGGGATAGTCAGGGCAATGCTATAAGAGTTAAGCTTCATTAGCCCACCTTGATGGTTTAGCCTATGCTTTATTTTAGTATTATTAGTGTTAAACTGCCATCTTCCTTGGATTAGCATAATATGTTGAATTTTGTGCTTAATGTATACTAATTTATACATTGTTCATACTTCATGTTTATCTTAGAATGACCAATTATGCATGATCACTTATACTTAGATAAGTAAATTTTCTTATTGATCATGCTCCATGTTTTAATGTCCATGCACCCTTATACTCTCCGAGTTAGCATGTGTTTATAGTTATAAGTGAGACACTCTGATCTCTACTTTCCTTTACTTAATTGGTGTACCATTAAGTGGGGGAGATTGGTTTATCAATTGCTGACAAAAAGGGAAAGAAAGATCAAGTCTCACCAAAACAAGTTATTTGTGTTTTGTGTTGCAAGGATTGACATGTTATGAGGGAGCAATCAAGATGAGCATTGCTAGTGTTACATGTCTTAGTGTATTTCAAGTTGTAATCTTTTGCTTTGACATATAATTTATTTGTTATTTTGGTATTGTCATTGGTATAGACTATAACAATGTTTAGGTTAGGTTTTCGTCACGTAACTGATACATGAAAACATTATTAGTGCACTTTTCTATGGTATACTGATTCACCTTATTTGTTAATCACGTGCGTTCATGTGTTGTAATGTCGGTTGAAACTTGGCAAGTTGAAGACCGAAGACTCAAGTAGACAAGCATCATCAAGGAAGAAGAAACAGGTAAAAGAGATGCCTTGGTGACCCCAACCCTTAAAACCAAAACAATCATAACTACTAGATGACTCGGACCTTATAGATAAACCCTTAGTCGTCATCATTAGCCTTAGAACTGTTAGAAAAACATAATAAATTAGGTTAACAAAAGAGGTACAAACTGCTGTAAATAAACTGGCCCAGACAGCAGCTTTCTAGTGGACTTCGATGCCATCGTAAAACAGTTCGATGGATCTTCGATGCCATTAAAGATCAGTTCGATTCCATAGAACATATGTCCAGCAACATTTGTGTACTCTCTAGACAGTTATTCGATGTCATCGAACAACATTTCGATCTCATCGAGGTGGCTTGTTCGATTTCATCGTAGAGTGTTCGATGCCATCGGATTAGATGTTCAGCAACTGAAGAAACCCATTGGATAGTTCTTAACCCATCGAAGTTGAGTTTTAACTCCATCAAAGACACTTCGATCGATGTCATTGAAGCGATCATTTTCTGTCTTTTTATAACCATTGGAGCTTCATTTATAAAAAGGGGAGAATCGATTTTTTAGCTTATTAAAGGGATTTTAGTGCTTTAGAGACCACCATTATTGCAAACTATTAGAGGCTCTAATCCTAATCCATACAAGTCATCTTCCTTGTGATTTATCACAAGAATTGATCATTCAAAGCTTATTTAAAAGATGAACTTGACCCTCTTGATATCTATAGTTTAGAACCTGAATTAAATAGTTAAATCTATGTTTAAACCATATAAAGAGATCCTTGTAGGTGAAATTCTTTAGGCAACCACCTCCCATTAGTTGTAGAGATTTTAAACCTACCTACCTCCTATCACCTTGGGCATCTCAAGAGCACTACATGCAAGGTGATTGATTGTTGAAGCTGGAGCATTGGTGATGCATCGACGTCGGTGATTGGGAGAGCAAATGGGAGCTGATTGAAGCATGGGAGAGCGGAGACCAAGCAATCCAAATGGAGCACCAATAGGGCTCAAATCCGACAAGTAAGGTTAATGTTATCAAATTATAGAGTTCAGATGCTCTTTCCACGTTGAGGATTGAGTATGAGAATTTGAATTGTCAAACTTGATGAGTTCGGTTGTAGGACCTATGTCCTTATGAGAGGGCCGAACCAAGTCTCCATGAGGAGCCTCCGGTGGAAGTATATGTATGCTGTAAATGTTGAGAGAAACCTTGTTAAACTCCTAAGTTGGGTGGAACTATTAAACACCTTAATAGGTTGAGATGAACCTTGTCAAGTTCCTTAGTTGGGTGAAACCGTTAAACACCTCGGTAGGGTGGAACCGAATTAAATCACCTAAGTTAAGAGAAATCTAATTTAAACTCTCTTAGTGAAATTCGATGTACTCAATGGGTGAGTATGACAGCCGGGAGTGGAGTAAACAAGTAGTCAAACCACTATACATGCTTTTGTTTGTGGTGTATTTGAGCACATTGTTATTCTAACATTGTATGTTTAATTACTTAATTTTGAATGCGTGATAGGAATGTATGTTAGGCATTAGATAGACACTCACACACAAGATATATTTTTACTAATTATGTAAACTAAAGCTTATATGATTGCATCTCATGGTCTACATAGGTTGCATAAATTAAGTCTTGATTAGTTGAATCAATTGTTAATCTATGTATTTGGACTAGGTTCCTTAATTGCATATTTTAGCTAGTATATGTGATTAGACCCACTGAGGCTTGGAAGTTGAAGTGTTCTTGCTTACTTAATTTAACTTATTATATTAGTTAAGTAGGCGAAAAGAATTTTGAAATGTCTTAATCACCCATCCTTTAGGACTTAGTCATAATTCTAGTAGCTTCGCTAAGCTTCCGCGTATAACGTAAGGTGTCATGTTAGACGATCCGACATAATTTTAAGTTTGCGGTGACAGTGGCAGCGAGAGCGACGTTGGGAATGACAGTAGGAGCGATGTCGGGAGTGGCAATAGCTTCGGTTTTGAAAACTTCGTAGGTATTTTAATTGACTCTTTTTTTTCTTTTAAACTAAATTTGTGGATGTAAATAAAAATTTTAAATGTGGATTTTTACGAATTTGAAGATTTTTCATATTTTAAAGTTTTTCTAATTAAAATCCTTAAAACCCTATTTGGGATTCCTAATTGGATAATTGGGATTAAGGCATTACTTTAATCTGGGTCTTCTTTTTTTATTTTGGCAGTAATGTAGCATGACTTGATTTGTATAAGAAATTGTTTCCTTGACAAAAAAATTGCCTAAACTCATTTCGGATTGTGTTTAGTTCATTTGAAGAAATTGTCAAAGTGGGTGTTGCGCGAATTTATATTGAATTAATTTATTTCATTTTTTTCCCCAACTGAAATCTTTATCTTGATTTTAAACACATTCTATTTTTTATAAAAAGAAAAAGAAAGGAAAAAAGAAACATGAACCCTTTTGTTGAGGGTATCATGTGATGTGACCAAGAATTGCCTCTTGGTAAATAGTGCGTTGTCAGGGTTTAATTTATTGCTTTGTCATTTTTTGTTATTTAATTTATTATGGACTTTCTATTGATGCTTCCTTATATTTGTTTCCTATATTCTGCACTTGCAGAAAATTTCATTGCAGTCAAGGCTTCAAGCAAAGCAATAAATAAGTTAGAAAAATGCATTGAGATAAACAAGTATTCATTTCATTTTGCCTTCATGCATTGTACAGCCTCAATTTCTTAATTTTGTTCTTTTGTATTATATAATTATTTTTTGTTGTCATCTAATCACAATATAGTGGTTCTCTTGCTGAGTCAAGTCATTTTTATTGTTATCATTGACACATTATCACCAACAAATAGTTGTTTTATCAGTCAAGGTTTAAGATCTCAAAACTCTGCTTGAATGAGATGGACCCTCTAAGTATAGTTGATATAAAACTCGGTCCCATATGGCTATAATCCAATTTTTTTAATATGAAACTCGGTCTTATATGGCTATATCTTACATGGAAAGAATCTACTAACAAAGAAGATAACAAATCCATAAGCATTGTTGAACAATTGTTATTGTTAAAAGTACTTGCAAGAATCCAGTGTTAAAATTCCCAATGAATGGTTTCTGTTAGCTTCACATGCAATTATGGTTGAAGATAACTTGTAGAAGAAAAAGTTCTCCATAGATTTACTAAACGGTTTATATGGGATCATGAGATAAACTCATGTTACCTTCCCATGCAATTGTGGGTGAAGAGAATGTGCATAACAATAGATTTTTCCATGAATTTTTTAAATGATTTATATGGAATCATGAAATAAACTTATAATCAATTAAAGATACATATTATCTTTGAATTTGATCTTATTTGTTGTAGTTGTTAAGAAGATGAAGAAGGACCACTCTTAATGTTAGTTTGTAAAAATTACCCTCATGGTCTCCCCGGGCTTACACATCTCACCTTCTAGACAGTTTTGTATCCTTTTCTTTTTTGTTGTTAAAGAAGAAAAGAGGGTTATCTTTTTCATCAAAAGCTTATGAGGCATACACACTGAGGGCAATGTGGGATCCTTGGGGTATATATAAGATTCGGCCAATATTTACAAGATGCAATCCTCACATTAATAAACACTTGCAAGAATGACATGTCCAACTTGGTCCATCATAATGTGGTTAAAAGGCCTTATAGGGAATTAAAACCATACATAGATCAATCAAGATCCCTCCGCAAGTTTGTACCACACATTTCTTGGTCATGTCACTCTCCACCTGAGAAATTACTCTATTAGTGAACCTCTATCATGGAAAGCTCCAAAGCTCAGTAAAATGGTAAGTCCGATGTCAAGCTTTGATAGACTTGATGAACATTTTAAATACTGATATCAATATTGGCTGAGTTGATATCTCACACAAATATGTCATATTGGCATGTTTAGTGGCATGAAGGTTGACAAGGCTCTACACGAATTTCGGCTTAACAAGCCTCTCCTTTAGGTTTTAGCATGTCTTAAACTTGGAAAAGACGGCTAATACCAACAGACCTAAATCAATTATCAGTCAACTTAGGCCTTCAAATCCAACCTCTTTTTTTTAACCTCCCATA
This sequence comes from Liriodendron chinense, assembly GCA_003013855.2. NCBI lineage: Eukaryota > Viridiplantae > Streptophyta > Magnoliopsida > Magnoliales > Magnoliaceae > Liriodendron > Liriodendron chinense. The sequence continues at coordinate 9,427,596 of ML058469.1, read as the reverse complement.
AAAATTATTTTATCCACAGAAGGAGAATGCAAAAGACTAACTGTAATATCTAATGCTACCTACCTTGGATATTATTTATACAAATCAGGGTCCTGCAATGAGGACATACCAGGGTTGTGTGGCATAGATACATAAAGAACCGAGTATAACTCCGTATTCTTAAAATCTAGGACCAAGATATAAATATATAGCCTGTTCGTAATTTTAACTAAGGCATCTGACATATCAAACAAGGTATTCTATTCACTATTTCTAACATGCTAAATCTTATGAAATGCTAGAGTTATGTAACTTTATAACAAAGCTTATGGACCTAATGTACTCCTTTGTATGACTCTATTTGTAGGATATTGATTAAGGGAATAAGAGCTTCATTCTATAATGATTTTAGAGCTTCTTTCATCCAAAGGAGGGCTTATCATATCAATAGTTTGGATCTTCTAACCGTGGCACCGACTATACGAACTGCAACACCTGGCCACCCACACCCTCGTGAGTAGCCTATGGTTTAATATTTTGATACGTTACCTTGTGCCATTTTAAGACATGATATATTCAGTAGTTTACACAAGTAGTTTATGTAGTGTTTGATTTGTGATAGTGCATGCATGTTCTCATGTAAACATTCTTATTTAGAATTAAAATTAGAAGCAATTTTCCTTCTCTTGTATTCTTTTAACAGACCACTCTTACCTTTAATGTATATTATACAATGCGTGATAGAGAGTTTCCACGACGTAGTCTGATTTTCAGTTTGGACAAGTGAGATCTAGTTCTAGTACAATCTCATATAGAAAGATCATAGATCTTGTAACTTTGGCCTTAGTTAAATGTGGACCGCTGCCGCATTTTTTTCCTTACTGCCGATTTGATTACTATTAATTGCACTCAGAAGTTCGCATCTGGAAGACTATTTGAATAGTTGGTGGATTTCACGGACCTTACAAACTATTTGAAGTGGAGAAAGATGCATAATAATAAAAAGAAGCCCTTTATAACTTGGTAGATGTATAATACATAATTTATTCAGTTTAATTTGAGTAAATACATGCTATGTGTACCATTTCTTAGTTCCTAAGTATCAAGTGTCATATGCAGCCAACGTGGCAAATAAGTAAAATGTCTAACCCAACCATCAGAGTTTCAATCTAAGAACAAACAAGTTGCTTGACTTTTGAAATAGTCACCGGGCTTAGTGCACTTAAACTTTGGTTAAGGCTATTCATTTGGCAAACATGAAATGCAAAAAGCCAGGACTCACTAAGTCAAAATAATAGAAAACTGATAATTAAATGTGAATTCATTGGCAAACATGAAAAATGTGGAAAAGCATACTTCCTTGCAATGTGGGTGAACTTCCTAACTCTATCCATGTGTGATAGACCTTATATATATATATATATATATATATATATATATATATATATATATATATATATATATATATATATATATATATATATATATATATATATATACCAGTTTTGTTGAAAGATGACATATCCTTGAAAAAAAAAGTAAGGATAAAAGAATATAAAACAAAATGAACATGATCCATGTTCTGTTTTTAAAAAAAAATGTGATTTCTCCATATTCACATGCACGCATACAGTCCATCTGAATCCATTTTTATGTACACCACATATAACTTTGTCAAATAAAAATTGTTTATAATCATTCAAGTGAGCACCACAAAAAAATGACCCTATTTTGGTTGGGTATTCTTGATGGCCGTAACCCTGTTCATTTTGTCGGGCCCAACCAAATGGTTGTACTTTTATTTTTTAGCATCAATATATTTCAGGTGGTATCCTTAAAAAATATATGTTTCAGGTTGTAACACAATTTGTCTGAAAACGTAAAAACTTATTTATGTTTGCACTAGAGGGAAAGAAAGCCCAAGTTCTTAGCTAGCAATGGAATTTCTTTTAGACCTACGGTACAGTCCGTTTCAACTAATTGCAATAAGTGTCCGAGTGCAATTAGGAGCACTATAATCTGCAACGATCTTAGAGACGATAATTATTTATCAATTCAAAATACCAAAAAACAACAGTTGTACCGAAATCTGCTATATATCATGGTTCATCACACCCGGCCTAAGTACGAAAATTTTATATTATAAGGAAAAAAAGAAAAAAAAACCCATACAAAAATAACATAAAATTTATTTACAAACATATAATCCATCAATCACCACACACTGTTGATCATCTCTCCCTCTCTCTCTAAGCGGGTTTCCCATAGATGAGATGCATGATTAGCTTCTTTTATTCCATATTTCTCATCCGAGCCTACCCTCGTGGTCCCTGGATCAAAGATGAAAGGACGTCGAAAACCTCCACCAGCACATGAAAATTGCACTAAAAAATTATATACCTATGTTTGCGTAAAACATGATCTACATTTTGTTTATCCAAGCCATTAAATCTAGTGGTTCCCATCATGCATGGACCATTCCCCAAAACTCTCCCAAATGGGAATATCATAACCATCAAATCTTTTCTCTATTGAATGTGAATTGTTGATGCATTTTTTCTTAACACATATTTTACACTTCACCACTGGAAGGGTTAAGTTGGTCAATTAAAAATTTTTTTTGGCATGGTTCATGCATCAAGGTAATGTAGGCCAATTAATGGAGTAAATCAATAATGTTAAATTCAAATCACTGACAGACAACAAACAAATCTTGACTGTGGCAGGATACAAAAAGATGCGAAAGGTAATTGAGCAAAAAAACAAAGTCTCCCCATTGATCAAGACTGAAGAATGGGAGCATGCTATAAAGGACTAGAAACACAAGCACACATCTGAGACCCCTCAGTGGCCAGGCCAACTAACCTTCCTTAATATGATATATAGGATTATTAAGCTAAATAACATATTTCTTATTGTGACCATGCAATGCTCTTTTGTAGACCATATTCAGTGCTCGTTTTAAATAAAGCCATGCAATGAAAATAAAATAAGCAAGGTGAGGTAAGACACTAGCAAAACCATTAGCTTTCTCTATCAATTCATCAATTGGCAAAGCAAAGATTGCCTCATCCCTATTTTCACCAAGCAAAGTAAGTGATGTATGCATGTTGGTACCCATTCTCAAATGGTGGTCAGTTTCCTTTCCTATTGCAAGTTGATCACTTGACAAAGCCAAAACATGTTTCACTCTAATAAATTTATTTATGAAAAATAACATTACCAGGAAGAAAGAAGATACAGAGTAGTTAAATGAGGCCCAACTTAAAGAGAATCGATCCTTGGCAAGGATGACATCAGCCCCATTAACCTCCCTTAAGACATGGTTAAAGGAATACACAGTAAATGACTTATATACGTTATAGTAGCAACTGACAATAGTACACTTTTAGAGAAAAAATTTGTAAATGGCAAGTCCAGTCAATAGCCATTAGCTAGGTCCTACCATGAACGTTAACTGAAAGAAAATTAGGCCAGCCTACTCATCAGGCGAGCTACACACGTACCACTTTACTCAAAAGTCTTCTCTCCATTTGTGGCCTATAAATAGTTAGCGCATAAAAAAAACGCAATAAGGGTTCACATCAATTTGCCATACGCCCATGATTAGAGGTTAAGAAATTTAAAATCTATTAAATTTAAGAGAAACTACATAATTTAAGCATAGATGTATTCAAGTAATCTCCCATATTACATATCAAGCTGAAAAGGGTTAAAAGTGATTGGGTGTGGCTAGAAAAATTAATGGCTTGAATCTATTACCCGTTCCTTGTAAAATTGAGAACTAATTAATCCCATATGCATCGAAATGACACAAATTGTCGATAATGAGAAGAAGATGGTAAAACAGATGACATGGTATTCTAATAAGCATGAGTATGATACCAAATAGAAATTTTTAGAGATTCTAGTCAGGACAAGAGCCGTAAATCTTCAACTAAGAACCCCAAATGGGGATCTATAGGGTTTTAGTCAAAAAAATCTTATAAATATAAAAAAAATTATAAATAGCATAAATCTATAATTAGATTTTTTTTATTCAGAACCACGCTACAATCTAAGGTTCATTTGGATGGTGGTAAATGGTTTACGTTGTAGATGATTTATTAGTAAATCACTTAAAGGTTGCAAATAATTTACAGCATGTCTGTTTGGCTTTAAGTTGTAAATAATTTTCTAGTAAATTATTTATAGTGCTTGGCTAGCTTGTAAATGATAAATGAAATATTCTCTATAGGCTTTCGTTAAAAAAAAGAGTCATTGTTATCTCTCTATTTACTGGTAATGAAATCTCAGTTTTTTACTAGTAAATGAGAAGGGGGCTTTTTGCGAGACTGTGGTAAATGGGACAACTAGTAAATTAGAGCATCCAAACACAAGTAGTAAATGATTTGCTAGTAAATCATTTACTGCTTGCTCCATTTACCACCATTCAAACGACCCCCTAGTTTTCTTTTTTTCAAGTTAACGTACACTGTATAAATTTTAAATGCCTTGAATGGTAAATATCATAATTTACCAAAGTATTAAATAACTTCCATTCTTTTCAAGATAATTAGCCAGTGATATTTTTATGTATCGATTTTCTAGGATTACATTTAAATTCAAATTGATGGTTTTCAAACCATTACGCCCCATAATTAAATATTCACAGATCATGCATGAGCAACAATATATATAAAAAAGCAGAACAATAGGAGCATTGGATTCATACGGGGATACAAACAGAGATTTCCATTCAATTATAAAAAAAAAAGAAGACTAGATTCTCATTAACCAGAATATAGGTATAAACGCAAATTTAAATTCGGTTCCCTATCTATACATTTTTTTTATACAGATACATGAACAGAAAATAAGATTGTCATACCCGCAATCCATTAATGCCAAGCTTTTTAATTGTGACCACAATTTGCTCAATGCATCAATCGCAAGGCTTGGCAAATCCTCTATAGACAAATCCACTTTCCCTAACCTTAAGTAGCTAGTAGAAATTGTTGGAGGCATTCTTGTGCTCTAAGAATGTGAAAACGACCAAGTTCTACTCCTTCTCCTCATATAAATCAGGAATACTACGAGGTAAAGATGAGATTGTGACTGTTAAGGTAGAATATTTCATTACTTGTTCCACAGGTGAGAAATGAAGATAATTCACAATTAAAAATCAATTTAAAAAAATTAAAGAAAATACTTGTGCTAGGGTTGCTCCCGTTGCCACAATCGAACCGAGAGAGAGATGGAGAGAGAGAGAGAGAGAGAGAGAGAGAGAACAGGTTCTCCCGAGGAGATCTCTCTCCTTCCTCGCGAGAGGTTTAGAGGATACGAAGGGAGGGAGAGACATGAATGAGGGGAGGGGCTGTGACTCATAATTCTTGCTCTAACGGCCATTGGTCTCTAACACAATTTGTGTTCCACACGTGCCGAAAGTCTTACAATTGAACCAGTCGAGCGGCGACACGTCAGGGTCCCATCCACTTCACTGGTTTCGAGGTCTTACTCAAGTCATGCCTGGTCGGAAGCTATGTGGGGCTCATAGAAATGCCAATGACAAATGTGGGAGCGGCTTCAACGGATCCCTTTGTGGGGCCCACTTTGATGTATGTGCCTTACATCCACGCTATTCATCCATTTGAAAGCTCCTTTTAGGGCATGATCTAAAAAATGAAGTAGATGCAAATCTTAGGTGGATCATGTTACAAGAAATAGTGGTGATTGAATATTTATCGTTAAAACTTTCTTGGGGTAACCGAAATGTTTATTTGCCATCCAACTCGTTCATAAGGTCACAACACGACCACACAAATAATAGCTTGATCCAAAACTTTTGTGGCCCATAGGAAATTTCTAATGATCAATCACCATTGTTACATATGATGGGGTCCACCTGAGATTTGGATCTAGCTCTATCAAAATGGATGGACGGTGTACATGTAAGGCACGTACATCATTGTGGCCCCATAGTCAAGGGTCCACCAACCTTAGTCGTGCATGATAAATCCACCCCATCCATCAGTGTCGCATGACTACAATACAACATGATTACAAAATTTTGGCATATCCAAAACTTAAGTGGGCTACACCACGCGAAACAACGAGAATGAATGCATATCATTAGGAACTTTGTGGGGCCGACATAAGTTTTTTTTTATCATGATGATATTTGTACTTATAGTTATCTTGAATGGTAACAGCCATATGATTGGTTTAGATGGCATATAAACATCATGGTTGGCTCTAAAAAGTTTCAACGGTGGACAATTTCATTATGGCTTTTTCTTATGGTGTGGCCCACCTGAGTTTTAAATCTGCTTGATTTTCATACCACCACCATGCCCCAACTACCATTGCCTGCATTGTTTTTGTCTTTGACTCCCAAGCCCACTAACAGATTTGTACTTGTCATCTCCTATCACCCGTGCTTGATAGGTCATTTCTATTCTCCTTAAGGCATCCATTAGAATCCCTTTGCCATTGTAGCATCTTCTTGTGACAAGATCTTTCCACAATAATTTATAGTTACCTTCTAAATTTGTTCAAGACCATCTTCTATCATCTTCATCATTATGCTCGTCATCTCTACCTTATTAGTGTTGTGCCTTAAAAAACAATGCTTATATTATGGATCCTTTTTCATTGTAGTGTGATTTATTCATTCCCCCTATTAAGACATGTTTGTTTTCATGGACTACTACGATAATGTAGTGTAAAGCTCACATTATTACATCTTACTTGTGATTGGATATTGCCAACTGTCAAATCACTACAATCTTTCTGAATCACACAAGACATGGATTAGCATAACATATTTACATGGCATAGTTTCATAGGGCCCACCATGATGTGTGTTATATCTACACTATCCATCCATATTGTGTGATCATTTTATGGAATAAGACAAAAATGAGATAGATCAAAGTGGAAATGGACCACACCACAGCTAGCAGTGGGATTGAACGCCTATCATTAAAAACTTTTTAAGGTCCACAAAAATGTTGGATCAAGCTGTTATTTGTGTTTTCCCTTCACCCATGTTTGTTTAGCCATATGAACGAGTTGGATGGCAAATAAGTAGTAATGTTTTAACGGTGGGTATCATTATCCACATTTTGTATATAAAAGACGGTGACTAGCTTTAGAATTCAACGGTCTAGGATCATAGATCGGGGTCTAAATTTTATACATTCTTGTAGTCATATGAGGCAAGTGTATGGTTCAAATTTGAGTTGTGGTTGATGATGAAAAGTAGGTTAACTAAAAAGTCCAGATTTGAAAAGATTTGATAATTCAGTTATTTCTTAAAACGAGATAACTTGGAACTTAAGCAAGAAGCTTATCAAGGTGGGGCACTTAAATCACACTATTGGTCCTTGATATGGATGATTCAAGTCACTCGCATGAAGGAAAATGCTCGACTACGACCGCCCATTAATTTTCATCACTCTATGGATATTAAAATCAAGAGTTAAGGGGATCATTTGCTAATTGGGTCACTTTTACGATGATATAAATGATGAAATTCGATGTGTAAGCATTGTATAAAATTTCAAGTCAAATGGATCATGGGAGCTATGTGATCTAGAAATCAAGGGTCTAAACTAGTGTCATTTTCATAATTATTTCTAATATGAGAGTTTTGAAAAATCTAATGGTTCTACATGATTCTAGGCATGTTTCTAAGCATATCTTACAAGAGGGACCACACCTAATTTATTAATGATTAATATTATTTACAAAATTAGTTAAAATTTTCATTGACAAAAGAAAATACACATAACAAGCAACGTACTAAACTTAAGCTAAAACAAAAATATTTAGGATATTACACTGCTTTACTATACCTAACCTGAATTCGGCCCAACTAAACTTACTTGAATTGAATTAGTGAGTTTACTCAGTGAGTTGACTTGCACACCTCTTATTGATTTCTTCTTTCTTTTCTTTTTTCTTTGTCTTTCTTTTCCTTCCCATACCAAGTCCAACAAGGCTATGGATTCAACCTAATATGACTCGACTCACGAACCATTGAGTCGACTCGGTTTGGTCACCCTCTCTCTCACTTGAATTTCTTTCGGTTTCTCTATTTTGTCTCTCGCGACAGATGTAGTTTTTTTAATATAGTTATTTACTTTATTTTAGATCTTTCAGAGACAACTTGTATCCAGATAGTGTTGAGTTGATACGGTCTTAGAACACTTACTCGCAGAAGCCGATTTAAGCATCGAGTTTTGTTTGAATACCGAGCACAACACACGTTGCGGTTTAATAATCTTTTGTTCATGGTTGAAGGTTGGTCTTGTGACCCATCTAATGGACGTATCAAATTTCAAATCAAGCCCTTCGAAGGACTACATGGTCTTAATCTTTAAACTGAGAAGATAGACTGCTCTAATGGAAAATTTCTGCCATAGAGATTTTTCTTCAAACCGTTTCTCATGAACAATTTGGATTGATGTCATGATGCTTGTGGAAGCATAAAATTAACGATCGAAGATGGTTTACCCGATGGGTTCCGCAAGAGGTGTTTGGCCATTTTTTTAGCACTATTGTGTATAGTAGGGAGAAACTGTGTGGTTTTGGTCAAGTTGGAATGCAACCGGGATTCTAAGACTGTTTCGATGCGCATTTGATGGTCAAGATTAATTTCTTTTGTAACATCCGACGGTTCTTGATGAAATACCTTTTATGATGAGTTGTTTTCGATTTTTCTCTCAAGTTGATCAACTGTTTCGCATGTTGTTGTAAAGATTGACGAGAAAACTGGCATTGAATCTCTCTTCTTTCGATCGATTTCTATTATTATGGATAGTTAGAGATCCCAGTTACAAATGGTCATGATCTGGTCATTTTCTTGCCGCTACGTGTTAGAGAATAAGAGATGGAAGGTCTGAGGCGTTGGATATTGTGCCTTCAGCTCAATAGATAGAGTCTTAGTTGTTGACATTCTCGATATAATTGAACGATGCTATTTGATCAGATGGACGGTCCAGATCAATATGTAATCATTTCCACGGATTGCTGCTAAGTTGATTTTTGTGAAAATAGTCATGGAGGAAAGTTTCTGTCTACTTGCAATGAGCATATGTTTTTCATGCACTGTGAGTTTTCGGATTCATATTTTAATGTGTATGTACATATGGACTGTTGTACATGTGGATTGAGTCAATATTGAGCTATGAGTTAATTAGAGGTCAAGCATTCAATGGTCTACCAATCGCGTGTTTTAGATCGTCGAAAATATAATTTCCATTGGTTATTCTAGATTGGGTTGACTTGGTCGAGATTTGATCCACAATTAAGGGTTGTATCACTTTTATATTCACAAGTTAAAGGTCTAAAGTATTACTTGAGGTGTCTAAATATGGGTATGCGGTCTACCTTTTCGATTGGCTGTTGGATTATAAATTATGAGGTGAAAAAATATGATACATATTACATGGGTGATTATACAAACTCTTTTTGTTCTGAAAAGTTTATAAACTGTATAATTGTTCCGATATGATTAGAGAGTTATGAAACTTAGTCAAAATAGTGCTTGATGTGAAAAATAATCTATTAGATCTATCGTGATCCGTTTGTAGGTTGGAATGATAGCATTATATGATTTTCAAATGTGTCATCCATTGGATATGATGCAAATATGATGGATGGTGGATTTTGTGAGTTAGGTCCCACAATTGACATTGTACGACTTAATTGAAATTGAACTTAGTGTTGTTTAAAATTTTATCACAATCAGTTTCCTATACATAAGTTTTATGACATTCAATGTCAAGTTAGGATGTGTACGCCATTAAAAACTTAGGATGGTGTATGGTGAATTTGTAGCCATTAGAATAAGATTTTAACGATGGAGAACATTTTTTTATGTAATGGGATTAAGATGACAGGTTCAGTTATTCAAATCATGATGTAGTGGCCCAGATTGAAATTGAAAGGTGGGATAGCTTAATAAGTCTATGGTGAATATTTTCAACAAGTTGAATTTATGATAGATCGAGTGTAATATAATATATGAAGATTCAATGTTTATTACAGTGTGTATGTATAAGCCTCGGGAGAAAAAATTAAAACGTTAAATTACAAACGTTTACATATGTGGAAAAGAACTTGTATATTTACTCATATGAGGAAATTTTCATAATATTATATTCTACCACCCTTATAAGAATTTCGTCTTCAAGATTAAATCATATAAAAGAGCACTTATGTGAATACTTGTGCTTGAAAGTTTTAAAAATGTTATATTAATATAAAGGTTCCGTTGGATGTGTAACTCGCTAATTTGGATTTCATTCGATGTGTAGGTATTTCATTCAAGTTTTATTATATTGAATCTTTTTTTGTTAAAACTTTATCATTCTTCATTTAAGTTTTATTGAATGTGTAAGTTTTATTATTCAAGTTTCATTACATTGAATCATTTTCGGTTGAAACTTTATCATTTAGATTTCTTTACATGTGTAACTTGTTCATTCAGATTTCATTGGATGTACAGGTTATTTGCTCATATTTCATTATATTAAATATTTTCTCATTGGAACTTTATTATTCAGATCTTTCTGAGAGTGTAGGCCGTTCATTCAGGTTTCATTGTATGTGTAAGTTATTCATTCATATTCCATTATATTTGATATTTTCTTATTAAAACTTTATCATTAAGGTTTCTTTGGATGTGTAAGCTGTTCATTCAGGTTTTATTGCATGTGTAGGCTTTTATGATTCAGGTTTCTTTGCATGTGTATGCTATTCATTTAGGATTCATTGGATGTATAGGCTATTCATTTAAGTTTGGATGTATAGGTTGTTCACTTAGGTTTGGATGTGTAGGTTGTTCATTTGTTCGTTTTTTTTTCATTAAATCTTATTATATTGTCTTCTTATACGCTTTGATGTATTACCTTTTTTGTTCATTTTTATAACAAGTTAAAAGCGATTCGATAATTATGATGCATGAATGGAATCAAGTGGTTGTTTTCATAGTAAAGTTGTTGCTTTTTTATTATTGTACATAATGTAATGAGAAGCAATGCATGTTTTTGTTATTTTTTATAATTTCTAAATCCAGAAACATAGGTTACTAATTGATACATGTATTCTCATAATCAGTGAAAAATATATTTTTTTTTTGTTTCATAACAATGTCTATTTTATGGATTGGACCATTCAAATATGAATAAATCGTGCGCTATAAGCCAACTAGTTATTTTTTATTTGATTTTAGACTATGAGACCAATAACGTGAGAAATATCAATTCTCGGATGAACCTAAAAACATGAAAAATCTTAAGCCTGGTCTCAGAATCAATGATTTTTTTTTTTCATAGCAATATATATTTTATGGATTGGATTATTCAAATAAGAATAAAGCGTGCGCTATGAGCTAACTAGTTATTTTCCATTTGATTTTAGCTCATAATGTGGGGAATCTCAAGCTTTATATGGACTTAAAAACGTGAACAATCTTAAGCCTCGGGTGGATCGGACCAAACAAAAAAGTTGGTGTATTGACGTCATTGTTAAAACTTCTCACATTCCATCGTAATGTGTGTGTGACCTACCATGTTCATCCATTTTATTAGGTCATGTTAGGCCTTGAGACAAAAAAGAGAGGCATATCTCACTTGCAAATGAATTGCATCAAAGAAAACAATATCGATATTGACGCCCATTATCGAAACCTCATTGGGCCCCACCATTATGTACGTGTGATTTACCCCATCCATCAATTTTGGTAGGTCATCTCTGGCCTTGAGATAAAAAAAAAATAGACAAATCCACTCACAGGTGGATAGAAAAAAAATTAGTGTGGACGTTAACGCCCCTTGTTGAAACCTTCCTAGGCCCCACTGTTATGTATGTGTGCCTTCTTACCTCATCCATTGATTTTGGCAGCTCATTTTAGGCCATGAGATTAAAAAAAAAGATGGATCCCAATCGCAGGTGGATCACATAAAAAGAACAATGTGGATATTGACGCCAACGCTCAAACCTTCTTAGGCCCCACTATTATGTGCGTACGTGTGTGTGTGATCCACTCGTTCTATCGATTTTATCAACTGATTTTAGGCGATGAGACAAAAAAACATAAACATCTTAGACACGCAGATCACAATAAATATAACAATTCTGAAATTGACACCCATCATTGAGGAATTTGCCCACCTGCGATTTAAATTTGACTCATTCTTTAAGCTCATGTCCTAAGATGGACTTACAAAATGGGGATGACAGTAATCACATATATGCATAAACGTGGGCCCCATATACTCTTTCACCCACCCACCCTAAGCAATGATGGTAAAATCGTTATTTAAGGTTAAATAGGCAATTTTCTCGTCGTATTTTCAATTTTTAAGCATTCTATTAAATATATATATTTTTTTTTACTAAAATGGGCCTAAGGTATGGTCATTTCAAGAGAATAGTCTCTCTTTTTTATTTCACTTTTTAAAGCCTTTGATAATTTTATAACTTTTCAATGTACCAAAAATGCCCTTAATTTTGATAGTTGTGTCCGTACTTACTTTTGTTTATGAGAAAAGCTTCTAAGCTCCACTCTTAATGCATGAGGTGATCATAATGTGATGATTGGGCCCACTTGAAGGCAAATTCAATCCATTCATTCTCTTCTTGACTCATTATTCCAATGAGAATACCCCATCTTCAACCTAATACAAGCTCTATGTGATCTAAACAGATGATAATGGTGGTGGTTCACTCTCAACTATTTTCTTGTGGTGTAGTCCACCTAATTTATAAATGTGGCTCATTCTTTGGCCCATGTCCTTATGGAATGCTGACTCCAACGAATGGAGTGGATTAACACATAGCCGATGATGGCCCCACAGACGGCGTCCCTGTGGTCTTAAGGGATAAGGTTGCGATTGTCATGTATTAAAGGTCGAGGTTGTCATGTATTAAGAGTTCGAGTCGTGGTTGTCAGGTGTCAGGGGTATGAGTTATCATGCATTAAGGGTCGGTGTTGTTATGTGTTGAGGGTCCGTATTGTGGTTGTCATGTGTTAGAAATTGTGGGGCCCACCACGAGGTATGTGTCGAACCACTCCATCAATTGGATTTGGAATTTAATTTAATAGCGTTGGTGAAAAAATGAGTTACATTCACAAATAGGGTAAACCCCACCACAAGAAAATAATTAGGAGTGAACGACCATCGTTATAGGTTGTTATGGGCTAGAGAGCACGTATACGACTGAAATTAGTGTTTTTTTTACTGAGATGGTGGGCTATGAAGAGAATAAACTGACTGGATCTCTCTCAAGTGGGCCAAATTACCACGTAATGATGCATTGAGATTAGGGTTACGAAGTTTCTCTCATAAACAAAGGCAAGTGCGGGTACAACTCATAAAAAGCAAGGGCATTTTGGACCTACAAATACTAGAAGGTTGTCGGGAGACTAAATAAAAAAGAAATAAAATGGGGTTATTCTCTTGCAACAACCATAGCTCGGGGCCATTTTGGTAAAAATTCCATAAAAGCAAGCTATTATTTAAGTGAACCAAAATATAGGTGATTTTTCGTAATTGACTCTTTATTTTAATATGAATGAGTTTTCTAATGATTAATCGAGCATTTTATACTATTAAAATTCAATCAACACCATTAAATCAGTATTAATTGATATCTGATTGTTAAGATATGCCGATTCTCCTTTACACTTATATAAGACATTGGGCTAATGATGGTGGTCACACGAATTGAAATATTAAGTTGGCATGAGAATGTAAATGGGCAAAATTACACTTTATATGAAGTAGGGTAAAGTCTCGAGAGCAGTGGAACATCATATATGGTGTCTCACCCCTAAACTTTAATTCCTCCCTATATATTGATACTATTTCACTGTACAAAGAGAGCAGAGAAGAGAAAAGATGAGAGGATTATTATTTTCATCCATTTCTTTTATTCACATGTCTTCGCTCGTGGTTCCGCTTAGGGTCTGTTTCGTTTCTTAAAACACTATGATAATGTGGTGTAAAAACTCACATCATTAACCTTACCACTGATTGGATAAAACTAGGTGTCAAATCATAGTAATCCGTTGAAATTACCACCGACTTGAATGGGCGGAGGTGCATTGATGTGGCATACTTTCATGGGCCCCACCATGGTGTATGTGTTATACTCACACCATCCATCCATCTTGCGTGATCCTGAAAGAGGAAAAAAAAAAGGCACATTCAAAGTATAAATTGACCACACCACATAAAGCAGCAAGGACTGAACGCCTGCCATTGAAAGCTTCTTACGGTCCACATAAGTGTTGGATGAAGCTGATATCCATGTTTTCCATTTATCCAGGTCTATGTGGCCTCAATGAATCGGTTGGATGGCAAATAAACATCCTAACAAGCCATAAGAAGGTTTCAACGATGACCATTATTGTCCCACTACTTTTTGTGATGTGCCCACCCGAGCCTTAGATCTTTCTCATTTTCATGGGGTTGTCCCGAAGATGATACTGCAAAATGGATGGATGGTGTAAACATAACATATACTGGACAAGTTACATCCACATGTATCTAATCACGGCGAGTTCTTTACATGCATGTCCATTAAAATTAAAGTTATGAGAGCAGCATTATATTTGGCTTTACTTCCATTACCAATTTACATGAAATTAAAGCACATTAGTGTTGTATTTGCTAAAACAAATAGGCCCCTAGTGGACGTCTCTTATCTTGCATACTTAGGATTTGGGCTGAGCTAGGGCTAAGGCTAACCTTAGTCAAACCTAGCTCGACCCACACTTGTAAATAGCAACAACTCAGCCTCTTGTAGCTTGGTGCTGACTATCTAGGCTGATAAAATTGTGTGTACCATTTTTTGACAAGGCAATTCTCTAAAAATCAAACAACCAGTTAATTAAAATAATCTAGTCCAAAGATGTCGAATGAATGGATAAAGATTCAATAATTAGTTGTCAAAATTTGAAGGGAAAATAGATGGTTGATATTATTTTATGAAAATATTTGATTATGCTCCAGTTGGTTGATTGAACTAATTGGGACCATCTTCACTTACCGCCATGTGTGCAATCGAAGAGTCTTCACAAGCTAGTATGTGTGTGTGAGGAGGTATGTTAAACAACTTGGATGGCCCACATAAGAAGATCTTAGGTATATGTTCTTTGGTAATTTTTTGGTCGAGTGAAAAGCATTGTTATGTTTTCTTTCTGGCGCATGAACTATCCATGCCTGTGGGCACCTATTGAGTGGTTAGGATCCCTTCATTTGGGGTTTCTTTGGTGCATGGGCCATCCAAAAATGATGCTACTCATATCAATAGTCTGGATTATTGAACCATGGGCACATTACAAATTGAAACCTCCAGTGGTCCCATAAGACTGTGGAAGCATGCATTGCGTGAAAAAATCACCTTGAATTTTCAATAGTATATGTGCCTTGGCTCATAAATTAGGTCCCCATCAATCACATCTCTCCACATACATGAAAAAAAAAAAACACTGGCCAGAAAAAATTAATCAATGGTTAACATTTGGTGCAGATGGATCCCTGACCTGACGCGAATTTTCTATTGATGGGAACTCATGCAACAAAAAACTATTTTTGGCCCACCATGGTATACGTCTTACATCCACTCTATGCATTGTTTTGCAGTAGCTTATGCTGGGATGTGATTATAAAATTCAAGTTGATCCAAAGCACAAGTGGCCCAATACAAGAAAAGTGGGAATGGAAACGGCCACCATTGAAACCTTCATAGGTTCACCTTGATGGCTATATACCATCAGCTTGTTCATAGAGTGAATCCAGCGAGGATTAAGGTTAAAACCTAATATCAACCTCAACCAAACTTTCATAGGCCCAAGGAAGGTTTCGATGGTAGGTATCTCCATCTCTACTTTTCCCATGTCGTGGCCCACTTGACTTCTGTATCTGTTTTAATTTTGGTCTCACATTCGAACCTAATTTGAATTAATGACAGGCAGAGTGAATTTCACACATACACCATGAAAATCTCCATAGACATGTTTGTTGCACTTGCTTCTGGCTGGCACGGATTGGATACTAACCCTACCAGGACGTAGCTAGAGACGGAAGGCCCTATCAGGGATCTATGGGGCCCACCATGATGTGTGTGTTTCATCCACATCATCCATCCATTTTGGCATCAACCAAAGGAGGCTGATTGAAGGCTTAAGTGGGCTACACCACAAGAAGCACTGGGGATTAAATTCCTACCATTGAAAACTTCATAGGGTCCACCGTGATGTTTATTTGCAATCCAAACTATTTATAAGGTCACATAGAACCATAAGGGGAAAACATAAATATCAACTTGATCCAAAACTTTCATGTTACCGGGAAGTTTTCAATCCCTATTACTTCCGAGTGTGGTCCACTGGAGCCTTTAGTCTATAGCCTTTTTGGCTCATGCTCTAAAATGATATGACAAAATGGATAAAAGATAAGAGTTCGGATCGTCTATTGGCTTCCAAGCAGAAAATCCCTGCTTGGAGCCTCTTCATTGGTCCTCGTCATCACATAGGTTTACAACCCTGTCACATCTTCAATGCAACTTGGTCACACCTCAGACCAGGTTGCACTGAGGTGTGACCAGGTTGCATTGAGGATGTGACAAGGTTGTAGACCTATGTGATGACGCGGACCAATGAAGAGGCTCCAAGCAGGGGTTTCCTGCTTAGAAGCCAACAGAGGATCATCTCACAAAAAGCCCCTACTGGACTGCTGGTCTCTAGCTAGGTCCTAGTGGGAACTCTATTTTGACAGATCATCTCAAGGCATGATGAGTAAAATAGGTAGCAGACTGCGAAGGCTCTAGTGGATCACACCACAGGAAGTATGGAGGATTTGGAGCTTAGGGTTGAAAACTTTCTAGGGGAGCAACCTTTAAAAAACAAAAAACTTCCCAAGGTAGTAGGAATTTTGGATCAAGCTGATATTTATGTTTTCCTTTTAGGTCTATTGGCTTTATGAATAGGTTGGATGGGAAATAAGCATATCACAGTAGGCTATAGGAAGTTTTCAATAGTTTGTAGCGTGGTCCATTTGTGCCTTTAACGTGCCTTCTTTTTGTGCTCATGCCCTGGAATGCTCTCTCACAATTGATGAACTGCACATATAAACGTTTACACCACGGTGGGCCCACAGAACTACGACAAAATTGTCTAATCTTTAGTTAGGTCGAAATCAGGGACGTGGATTGCCTGCAAAAGCCTTTCCAGGAATCTCCTGCACTTTAAATCTAGGTGGGGCCCACCGTGATGATTTTGAGAAATCTACGCATTCCAAACGATTTGCGAGATCATTTTAGGTGTTGTGACAAAAAATGAACGGGATAAAAAACTCAAGTAGGCCGAAAGGTGACGATTGAACTTCCACAGTGGAAATATTCCCGAGGCCACAGAAGTTTCGAATCAGGACAATATTTGTGTTTTCAGTTCATCTCAATAGGAATAACATTATGAACTGTATGGATGGCATATAAACATCACTGTGGACCCCATAGAGATTTCAACAGTAGAAATTTTCCTACCCACCTTTTACTTTAGTGCGGCCTACTTGAGTCTTTGATCCGGTTAATTTTTAGTCACAACGGTGATCTAAAACAATGGTTGGACAGGGTATATTTCTCAAAACATCACGGTTCGCGGAGATGCCTGCGAAGGCAATCAAGCGTCTAGAAATCAGTGTCCTGTGGGAAGGACAGGCGCAGAAAGCCTTGCGCAAGGAAGTTCCTGCGCTAGGAACAAGGTGAGGCCGAAGTGATTTTTTTTATAAACCACCCCGTCCATCCGCTTTGGGAGCTCATTTTAGTACATGAGAACAAAAATGAACCGGATAAAAGACTCCAGTGGGCTGAAAACGTGAGGATTGAGCGTCCACAGTTGAAATATTTGTGGAGCCACAGGAGTTTCGAATCAGGATAATATTTGTGTTTCCAGTTCATCCCACTCTTAGTGACGTTATGAACCGTATGGATGTCATATAAACATCACTGTGGACCTTAGGGAGGTTTCAACGATAATAATTTACCTACCGATCTTTTCCTTCAGTGAGGCCCACTTGAGTTTTGGATCCGGTTCATTTTTGTTTTTATGTCCTAAAATGAGCTCCCAAAACGTATGGACGGAGTCGATTTATCAAACAACGTCACTTTGGGCCCACCTTGGTTCTTACTGCACAAGGCTTTAGCAGGAAATCCGCGCCCGGGAAAGACTGGGATTCAGCCGGGCCAACTTTCCTATGATACCCATCTCATTTCTACACATCCCTTGTTGCTGTCTACAGTACTTGGCGAAGTATTGATATTCTCGATTTGGCGTAATCTTTCTAGGATCCAAACCGTTCATATGATGGGCCTCACCATATATGTTGGATATCCAAAAATATCCTGTCAGATTTAAAAGTGCCAACCCTTTTTAACTCCTTTCCATTGAAAAAGTACCCCGTACCATTTGACCGTTGATTTACGATCCATTAATAGAACTGTCCAATCTTGATGATCTTTTCTGGAAATCACAGGTGCACCTGAGGTACATTATATAAATGGTTTGGATCATTTAAATATGATCCCAGATCCAACGCCTGTATTTGCGATGTACCAGATAGTAATCCGTCGGGATGTACTGTAGCAAAACTTCTCAATCGTCACGCTCAAAAGCAGGCCAAATATCCAAGCGCTGAGAAACTCTCCCTCCGTCTCTCCCCCCTCTTTCATTTCTTCCCATTCGTTCTCGTCTTCTCCTCTCGACGGTAAGCTGCTGCTTCTCGCTCCCAAACCCTAGAAAAACCCTAGCTTTCGATTTCTACCCTAGAAAAATCCTAGCTGCTGCAATTCTCTTTCATTTTTTCTCCCTTTTTATGATCTGTGTATGATAACATAACGGTAGATTTATGTAGATTTGTATATATTTTCCCAGGGATTGCTTATTTTTTGGCATTTTTTCTGGATTTCTAGGTATGAAAATCTGAGAGAATGCAATTCCCCCCTTCCCTGTTGCTAGATGTTGTAATATTTCCCAATTTCTCCTTTTATTGACATTTTGCTAGATTTTTTAAAATATTTCTCTTTCCAATTTTCTGTACTTTCTTGTTTTCTTTTTGCAATGTTTTTGGCAGATTTTTCTTTTTGTTATGTTTTTGGCAGATTCTTTGGTCTCTCTCTCTTTTTCCCGAATCCGTATTTTGATTAGGGTAATGAAATTAGGATTACCGATGTTGATTCTTTTTTTTTTTTTCTGGGTTTCAGGAGCTATGAGTAGCCGTTCCAGTCGAACCCTTTTCGTTGGGAATCTTCCTGGCAATATCCGTGAGAGGGAAGTTGAAGACCTCTTCTTCAAGGTCCATTTGAGTTTTCTTTTAATGGGCATATGATATCTGCTGCATTAGATCCTTCAAAAAAAAGATATCTGTTGGATTAGAATTATGTTGTGGTGTCATTGGAGTATTTCAACTGTTTAGATTATGTTCTGATGTTCTCTCTTTTCGTACTGTGTATGCGTATGTTGGAAACCGATTTTTACATTGTTATAAGGACCTGTAAGTAGGGTTTGGCAATGGGTCGGATCAGGGTCGGCCTGAGCTGACCCATTTGCTAAATGGGCCCAGAATCCAGGACTGACCATGACCGTTGACACAAAACGGGATAGCCAGGCCTAATGGTGAGCATATTCTTAAGCCCAAGCCTGGCCTGACCCAATTGATTCCTGAAACATGTGAAAGGGATTGAACCAAGATCACTTCAATCCATTCACATATCTCTAACACGGAAGGAAGCACATGCTGATGTGCAACACTTGTCTATTATGTGTAGAAAAAATATATGGGTGAGTTGGCTGAGGCTAGGGTTAACTGGGCTGGACCTGATTGCTCAAATGGGCCACATTTCTGGACTCAACCCAGCCCGAAACCTGATAAAGTCAGCCTGCCATGTTTTAAGTGGGTTGGGTTTGTTGGCCCATGGGTTGACCTCTCTGACTGCCAGTATGACTGGCAATGTGCCGGGCCTGGGCCAGGGAAAATAATTAATATTTTGAATGGGCCTGGCCCAACCTGTTAAAAATCTGGGCCTGAACCAAACCCTGGCCTACACGTTGCCAGACCTTATTGCCAGCCCTTCCCAGAAGAGGAATTATATGACACCCTTGTGTGCCAAGTTTGTATGTGAAGGGCCAATGGTTTGATGATCTAACTTTGTCGGTCTAATGGCTACTGCTGTCGATGGATGTGTAAGCATCTTCTATATGGGATACTTTCTAACCCTTGGTCGGTGATCTCTAAAATTCACTACATGTGGTGTGCTGGTGTCAAACCTTTACTCTGTTGCATTCATGAGATCGAAACTCATTGGCCTCTTTCATTTCTCAAAACAGAAAAAAAGAAAAGAAAAAGAATAAAAAAGGTTGCCTGTGTCAATAGGTGGTTAAGAAAAATATTCTGCAGAGTTTTACATTCAGTGGAAGGAAGGCCACATTTTGTGCTGCCAAGATCTTCCAATCTGGGAGTCATAGAAGAGATCTTTGCGAGTGTTCCATCCATGGTGGGAACCGCAGATCAATGATCTGGATAATCAAACCACGGACCCAATGGTACCCTGGATATCCTTAGGCGTCATATGACTATCTACTGTAAGCCCAAGTGGTGGGTCTATGACTCACCCGATGTGATCCTACAGAGGCAGATGTATGAGAAGGGATCAAGATGAGCATATTTTGGTCACTCCATGTCCTGGCCTGTTTTTGAGTGCCAAAATGTCAAACATGAAATTAGCCTTTTTCTTAGACACTATCAGGTTGCTTCACAAATGGCCCTGGATTTCACAACTCAGATAATAACTGGGCAAGGTATGAATGATTTACGCATAGGGTGGTGGACGTGATGGGGTGTCCTGAAGTGGGGTCTGCAACTGACCTTGTTGCTTGTACTTGTGGTCTTAGCTAGAGTTTAGTTAGTTTTTGAAAGATTTAAAAAGACTTTTAGACTCCCAAAGTGCAAGGCAGATAGGGACTAGACTTGGTGTGCTTTGTTTCATGGTTTAAGGACGAGATTAGATATAGCGACAGCTTAGGTTTAGTTTAAGGCTTGTTTTAAGTTCTTTTACAATGTGTATCTATACTTGCTTGTATATGTTGTGGGGCCATTGGAACTGATTGAACAAAAAATAAAAGTATAGTGTAGAGAGAGTTCTCTCTTGCGTCGGGTGAAAACCCTAGAAATATCTCAAATGTGATGTGGAAGGTATGATTAGATCTCTTTTGCCTCTATGATTTCTTTTTGATCTTCTTCCTACAAATTACATATTGGACTCTATGTAAGAGGGTGAGTTCAAAATTCAAACTGAATCCATGACTCTGACTTGCAACCTTTATCTGCTAAGTTCTACCTTTTGCAATCATGAGATTGGAAAATTCTTAGTTTCATGTTAGTTCAAACAGTTTGAATCTGTCTGCCTCAATGATTTCTGAATATTCCTGCTTTGTGTGTTCCAAATAGCACAGGCACACCTACTGCGTAATTATGATTTCTGAAGAATATTTGTGGCAGCATAATGTTGTCACATGTTTAAAATTTCTTTTTCCCCAATGAACACTTGAAAAGAAGGAAAATTTTGCCTGTTTCATTAATCAACTTATGCTTGGTTTATTCTTTTCCGATTGTGCTTGCCTTGCAGTATGGTCCTATAGTTGTTATTGATCTGAAGATCCCTCCTAGACCTCCGGGCTATGCTTTTATTGAGGTAGTATGGTCTTCTCAAACCAATGCAACATGGTAGAAAGTCAATTCTGACTGTGGTGTTCATTGAGAGTGTTATTTGTGTTCGTTGCAGTTTGAAGAGGCTCGTGACGCTGAGGATGCTATTCGTGGTCGTGATGGCTACAACTTTGATGGCCATAGGTTACGGGTTGGGCTTTTTTCCTTGTCAAAACTTTTTGATTTTCTTTCTGCTTGTTTATTTTTATCGGTTGATGCCCTCATGTTCTCCAATATTTCTGATTTTTGCTCTCTCTCTCTCTCTCTCTCTCTCTCTCTCTCTCTCTCTCTCTCTCTCTCCCCTTTCTGATATATTATAGGTGGAGCTTGCGCATGGTGGGCGAGGCCAGTCTTCTTATGATCGTCATACTAGTAGTCGCAGTGGTGGTGGGGGTGGCCGTGGTGGAGTCTCTAGGCGCTCTGAGTATCGTGGTGAGTATTCCCATCAATAGCTGTATCCCTCTGATCCCTTATGACTTCATCATATGCAGCCGCCTTGCTTATAAACTGGTCTAACATGTTTTATCTTGCAGTGTTAGTTTCCGGATTACCGTCCTCTGCTTCATGGCAAGACCTAAAGGTAAGGTTTGGGTTGTAATCTATATATTTATTCGAATTAATTTCCCCTTTAGTTAGGGATCTTTGGAAGCTTGATGAAATCCATGCAATTCCACGTTTAGGATCATATGCGCCGAGCCGGTGATGTCTGTTTCTCCCAAGTGTTCCGTGAAGGCGGTGGTGAGTTCCATTCAATTTTTATGTGATGGTGTTAGATTTTGTTTGCTATTAAAATTAACAGTAGTTATGAAAAGGAGATGTTCAACCTGATTCAGTCGATAAATTGAGTGAATATGCCTACATGGAGATTTCCATTACTTCATCTTATGTTGTTAATTGTTATTTATTTTTTGTTGTTCTAACCTCGTTCAGTTTGCTGCCTGTTGGGTTTCTGTTTCTGTTTGTGTTTTTTTTTTTTTTTTTTTTGAATAGTTCATTTCCTCAAGTGCATGCATACACGAGTTCTGGATTCTCATTTTCTGCAAATTGTTGTATTGGAGGTGCTCTATTATTTTTGTTCTTTTTTTGAAATCCTTAAGTTTTTGCATGCTTCAACTCTTCCATGCATGGACTAGAAGAGCATGTTCCTGTCCATATCTATTTTCTTTCTACATTTTCTTTGGATATTTTGCTATGTTGTCTTCAATGTCATCTTAAATTTAATTACTCAATCGTTTGCAAATGATGGCATAAGAAAATCTTAAAAAATGAATAAGTCTTTAGAAGATGTATGCTTTCTTTGTTGGTTTATGTTGGCCATCACGGCTAGCCTTGTGGCCATTACAATATGGGCCTGTATCAATCCGTTATAGGGCCGTTACAGGCCCTTTTTTAATTTCAGAATGGCTGTTACAACCCTGTATTGTGCAGTGGCCCCCACCGTTACTATTATGTAATGGCCATTATGTAACTTTTTTCGAACACCATGATCCCAAGTGGGGCCCATTATTTGTACAGTTAATTTTGAACCACATTTTTGGCACTTGAGCTTGCATGTGAACAATCAAAATGTGCAAGAGTATCATTATTTTCACAAAAGATTATCATTGTCATCGTCTCATGATTTCGTCATCATAATTATCTTCTTTTAGGTTTATATTTCCAATCAAAACGGCGTTGCGGGCCATGCTTATCAATAGTGGGTCCAATTATGTGGACGATTTGGATTGGCAATTTGCCCACTACATGCCTAGGGCCCTTTGTTGATGGGCATAGCAAATAGATGGTTAGAAGGAAAATGGTTCTTGGTCCAAATTCGAAGGGCCAAATCAGATGAAAGACGGACTTTGGTAGTGAAAGATGTGGTGGATGGGCTTGTGTATGTATCCGAGGGAGACGGATGATTTCCAATGGTTGAAGGATGGTGGTGGCTAGGTGTGAGGTTTGTGGGAGGCAGATGAAATAATTACTAATTAAAAAATAAACTACCTGTCTTGTTTAAAAACTTGACCAAAGTAATGAGCTTTTCTCACAATTTTGAATCAGGTTGAAAACTGTTTTCTTCCAGTTGGACTTCCAAACATATTAATTAATGGATAACAGGGTAAATTTTTAACTGATCCTTTATCACTGCATCCAAAAAAATCCAAAGGCCTCATCATTTTTGTGGAATTCTGTACTCTCCTCAATGTTGTGTTTTGATCGTCTCAAAAGTCATTTACACGTAGTCCCTTCAGCTGCCGCTTCATTGATCTTTGATCTGAAATTATTGCAGTCTTTACCTGTTTGGTGAAAGTCGGATTTAGAACATAGTTTTACTTTGGACTCTTTTAGTGACTTCTCTCTCTCTCTCCCTCCCTCCCTCCCTCCCTCCCCCCCCCCCACACCACCACCACACACACACACACACACAGACACACACTCTTATTGGATATGTTGAAAAATGAAACAGATTTGCCATTTGATTCTCTTGGAAAACTTGTTGGTTGATACTTATAAATATCTGCCTGTTGTTTTTTATAGGCACCACTGGCATTGTGGACTACACAAACTATGACGACATGAAATATGCAGTAAGTTAGCTGTGTTCTATATGTTATTGATTGGTAAACTATTGAGTGTCCATGGACACCAATGGATGTGGAAACTTGTGTCAATTCCTTAATATAAGTTCTGTATATTATCGATGCCGCCGCCATCATCATCATCATAGCCTTGTCCCAGCTTTTTCGGGTTGGCATTGTGAATCCTTCTTGGCCTATCGTATTTGAAATAGGAATTCTCATCGATTGGCAAATGTTTTATGACCGGTGGCACACCTGACGTTAAGCTTACTTGATGCAGGACAGATGAATGAAAGCAATATGCCAATGCCTGATTTGAACTTTTGATTTGAAGTTACATGAAACCTGTGACATGCAGTCAAATTACACCATCAATACACTCCAAAATAATCCAGTCATAGGAATTACAGAAAAAAATCAAAGAAACTGTTTCGTTCACTATTCACCATTCAGCTTTACCACGTCTACAAATTGATGTGACACACATGCCCACATGCACACACACACACACACACATCCCCACCTTCATGGTGACATTAACAACTCCTTCAAGGGGACGATGCAAACATTAACAAGAGCCCCAAAGTTTTTTTAATTGGTATGTGGGCCATCATTGATCCATGTCAAAGATTTAGAATATCGGTTCGGAGTATTACTCATCCAAGTCCAGAACCGATATGTAAATGATGGAACTGGTATGACTTGTTTTAAACTGAACAAGTTGCATAAACATAACCCAAAAATTATAAGGGCGTTTTTGTTTTATTTAGATAATGGCATTTTTGTCATTGTCTGTTTTAATAAATTGGGTGCTTGTGTGCAGACTTGGGCGTATAAAACCATTCATTTTCACCTCTAAAAAAAAATCTTTCGCTCTCTGCTTCCTCCCTAACCAAGCAAACCATGATCCTCCTTGACATCTCCTCTGTGTGTGTGTGTGTGCGCGCGCGCGTGCCATGAGGGAGAAAAGTCTCTCTATGTGTTTGTGCGTGTAATGCGGATCATTCATCCGTCGAGCCATACAATGGACAGAGTGTGTGCCAAAAAATCTCATTATTCGAATGATTTTGGCCCACTGCTTTCAGAGCTTAGGTCCTCTCTCTCAGTTTATTGTTTTTGGGTTAACTTTATCGAGGATGTCTCATGACTGGGACAAGTCCATTGGTGCAACTTGCCCTGACTTAGATGAAACTGAGTAGACTTGGTGCAAGTCATCCTAATATGGAACACGTTAGGCTTCAAAAGGTGATTGGTTTGTAAGTTGAGGTCCTCGCCTCTCGTCTACAGAAGGGTGATTGGTTGAGTTATTTCAGACAATCAGGGAGCCTTTGTTCAGGGAACGCAAATTTTGGATAATGCTCTAATAGCCCATGAATGCCTTGATTCTAGATACAAGAGGGGCTTAAAAGGAGTGATCTGTAAGCTGGACATCAAAAAAGCCTATGATCATGTCGACTAGAATTTACTCTCTTCTATGATGCAACAGGTTGGATGCGGGTCTAAGTGGAGTGCTTGGATAAGAGAATGTGTTTGATTTGCCCGGTTCTCGATCTTCCTCAATTGGTCGCCCAAAGGCTATTTCAAAAGCTCTAGAGGCCTCCGCCAGGGAGATTCGTTATCTACCTCCCCTTTTCTGCTGGTAGTGGAAGCCTTGGGTGGTATGGTGGTGAGGGGGCAAGAGGAGGGTTTCTTCAATGGTTTTATGGTGGAGGGAACCTCTTCTCTCCCCATCTCGCAATTGCAGTTTGCGGATGATGCGCTTCTATTTTGTGATGCATCTACAAATATGGTGGATAAGGTCAGAACCATTTTTTGGTGCTTTGAAGCGGTGCCGGGCCTTAAAGTGAACGTCGCTAATAATAAATGTACAGGGTTCAGATGGATGCAGAGGAAGTAGATCAGTTGGCTGGGATTTTCAGGTCTGCGGTAGGATCTCTTCCAGCTACGTTTGTAGGGCTTCCCCTTTGTGTTGGCAAGCCAGCTAAGCACCTGTGGGATAAGGTGGTAGAGACGTTTGAAAGGACGCTCGCGAATTGGCAGAATAGAAACCTGTTGCTTGGCGGGCGCACCACTCTCATTGAGGTAGCTTTGTCCAACCTCTCAATGTACTTAATCTCTTTTTAAATGTCCAGCTTCGGTTCTTCATCGTCTTGAAAAGCTGAGACGGGATTTCTTTTGGGGGGGGTGAGAAACGGGATGCGCTTTGGGAGACTGTGATTAAAAGCAAGTACGGTTGTTCGGAGGGTGAGTGGTAGATGAGGGATTCTTTTATTTATAGAGCTTTATGAGGGGAGTGGCATTTACTTTGAAGAACGTTAACAATATCAGATTTTGGGAAGATATTTGAGTTGGGGAGTCCCCTTTGAAGCTCATTTTCGTCGGATTTTCCGTTTGGCCCAGTACCCGCCCATCTCCATGGCAGAATGCTTCTCCACACTTGTGGGGTCTTCTTCATGGGTGTGGGTCCTCCCCACGTAGGCGGTTTCTTCGTGACGACGAAGTTTCGGATTTCGCTAGCCTTCTAGATTGGATCCACATCTGCGCTCCCATCCCTGATGAGGCAGATAAGCTTTGTTGGAAGCTTGGAAGCTCGGGGAGTTCATGGTTAGATCCTTTTATGACATTCGTGATCGGGATTCTTCTCTTGACATGGGCTCTACCGGTGCTGTGTGGCACTACGATGTGCTTCCCAGATACGCGACTTTCGGCTGGCTTGTTATGAGGAATAAAGTCCTTACTATCGACAACCTCCAAAAAAAGAAGCATGGTTATGTCCAATTTGTGTATCTTATGTATGCTAGACGAGGAGATGGTGGATCACTTGTTCCTTCACTGCTCTTTTGCGAGGTCAATTTGGGCTGACCTTTTATCTCGCTTCTGTATTTCTTGGCCCTTCCCAGGTGCTGTTGACTCTTTATTATTGGCTTGGCATGGGGTGTGGCTTGGCAAGGCCAAGACTATGATTTGGAGGATGGCTTTGATTGCGGTTTGGTGGGTCTTATGGGAAGAAAGGAATGCTAGATGTTTTGATGACTCTTCCAGAGTGGCGGTTGGGGTTTCCGCTAGGGCTAGATCGCTTGTAATTGATTGGGTTTCCTCCTCCAATCTTGTGGGGGGTTGTTGTATTGATTTCCTTGCTTAGCCTTGGGTTGCCTCCTTGGCGTCCCTCCATTGTTTTCTTTTTGGTTTTTTAATAAATTGCAGTTAATTCTCGAAAAAAAAAAGGAAAGTGTTAGGCTGTGTCGGGACTGAATTGGGGCCGTATTTCTTGTTGTGGGTTTATGAATTGGATTGGTTGTCCAAAGTCAGGAATGAGTCACCAATACCGAGTTGTATATCAGACTTGATTGTTTACCATGGTGTGGATTTTTACACCATGGCTTGCTCCTAACCGAGTTGTCCAATCATTCATACAGTTAGGAGCAAGCCATGGTGTAAAAATCACGTTGATATGATGGCCTTGATCATTCGGACAATAGCATGTAAGATGGATAGGCAACTAATGGATCAAAGACACGAGAGATCCAAACTTTGTCTTGAAACATCCATTCATAAGGCCTCACCATGGATTGTTTGTGATTCCAAAGAAGCACTTTGCTTCGATGATGCTAACCATCTGCTCTATGCCTCATAAAAGATGGATGGTTGCATAAAAAAGGGCCACCTTTATATTAGGTGGCGCGATTCAGAATTGGCCACCTTTATATCAGGTGGCAGGATTCAGAAATTCTTCTATTCCTCAATGCACTTCTAGGGTGGGGGATCAAACACTATGGGGACCTTCCTTTAGAAGGAACCTACATGAAGAAGAGATCATTCAGTATACAAGGATGATAGAGTTACTCTGTAACTGTGGAAATGTCTCTCGAGAGGGTTGGATGGATATGGAAATCAAGCAATACCTGAGAATTTACTGTCAGATCTTTCTATTCAGCCCTGCAGAATCCCTCTGTACATCAGAATCTTGAGTCGATTTGGCAAATGTGCAAGCACCCATGCTCTCCTAGGGTGGGTGGCCCTTTGGTGGCTAGCTGGCAAAAAAGAAAAGAAAAAGAAAAACAAGATTCTAATGGTTGACAACCAAAGGAAAAGGATGATCATCCCAACGGCTGCTCATTATGTCTTTGGGATGAGGAAAATGTGGACCATCTCTTCTGACATTGTCCTTTCTGTAGAAAAGTGTAGAAATTTTTCTTGCCTTGTTGGAAGTCAACTGTGTCATGCCCTGTCAGCTCGAGGAATTGTTTTCCATGTGGCATTTGACTAAAAAAGGAAGGAAGAGAATGATGACATGGCGCTTGGTTCTACTGTCTGCTTTATGGTTGGTTTGGTTAGAATGTAACAGTCAGACCTTCTACGACAAGTTTCTTTCTCCTAACCAAGTATTTAACAAGGCTACATGGATGGTATTAGAATGGGCTAGCTCTGATAATGCCTTTGCAGGGTTCCATTTATAGGCTTTTCGAGGCAGTTTGTTGTGTTGGTGGGGGGGGGGGGGGGGGGAGGATCTTCTTCTCCCTCGTCACATCTCTCTCTCTCTCTCTCTCTCTCTCTCTCTCTCTCTCTCTCTCTCTCTCTCGCGTTTTTTCCCCGTTTTAATAAAATTCCAGTTACCCTTTAAAAAGGGTCACATTCAAAGGGTTAGGATCATTCACCTAGCATGGTTTTTTCGCACCATGTCTACCCTAGTCGTATCTCGTATGTATGATTGGCCATCCCACTTGTCAATTAAAAGCTTTTGGGATGTTGCTAACATCCCCATGAAGGTGTGGAAGTTAGCATTTCCTTGCACACACATGCATACACATGTACATAATCGTAGCAATCCATTAAATCTGATCCTAACAATCTTTTAATAAAATGTTATCAGTGAGTAAAGTGTCTCTTAATCCTGTTACAACTATACAACCCTTTTGTAATCATAACTCAATTGAGGTCATAGTCAGTTGATCTTGGGCTTGTTTGAAAACTAACTCAATAAGCTTCAAATTAGACCAAGTACATTTCATTTATGGCCCGTTTGGCACCATGGATTTGAGGAGAAGTGAGGAGAAGTGGATTCCATGATATGAATTCTCACCGATTCCACTTCTTATCAATTCCAGATTTTCTGTTTGGCAGCCAAGATTTGAGAGAAATCAAACATGAAGGAATGGACGGTGTAAATTTTAATCCCATCGTATGCCTACCGTATTAGCCTCGATTTTTAAATCCATGCCATTCATCCATTTTTACATATCATTTTATGCCAAGATCCAAAAAATAAAGCAAATCCACATCTAAAGTGGACTATAAAACAAGAAAAAATGGAGAGTGAGACCTTTATGATGCACAAAAGTCTTCCATTAAACTGAAATTTGTGTGGTCCCTTCATCCCGGTCCTTGTGACCTTATCAACAAGTTGGATGGAAAATGTACATCATGTTGGGTCCCATAGTAAGGAACACATTATGGTGGGTCCCACGTTGGGAGGATTTCTCCTCAAATCCCACCTTTTTTTGAGGATTTGAAAAAGGGCTAAATGTGCCTTTTTGAGTTCTCCTGGATTCCACTCAAATCCACTTCTCTTCAAATCCATGGTGCCAAACATAATAAAGCAACCAGTTTCTCCTCCTTTCCCTCACTTTCTCCTGGAATCCAGGGTGCCAAACGGGCCATTACTACCTGAACTGAAAAATAAGTGAAGAAAGTAGGGTTTATTAACCTTTTTACTAACCAAGGGGTTTTCAACTAATCCTTTTTTAGATAGGTTCTCAAGTCCTATATACCTATATCATTATGGACCATTTGGGTCCACTTCACTGACGGTATATATTGTGGAGCCCCTTCATTTACTGGGCTGAAAGTGGGGCCTACTCCTGAAATGCATTAATCTCTGTTGGTTGGGAGAACTCACCCTCAAGCTTGAATATTCTCATATTGCACCACCATTGCCTTCGAAGGTAGTTGATAATGATATGGTACTTGTATTGGCTTATTTTCATTTTCTGGATCATCATTTTTGAATTGGCCTGATCATCATTATAATCCACACCATGGTAAACAATCACTTTTTTAGTTTGATTGTGGACTTGAGTTGTTGCCATGGTCTTGATCTCACCCTTCAATTTTGAAAGAGATGTTTGAATTGTTGGGGCAAGAGCAATGCATTCATACGTTTTGATTTAAGCTTTGACTTACCCATTAGTTCTATCATCAATTCAGTTGTTGATCCGTCCATCCATTTGTCTCCTGATACATCTTCAGAATTCCTCCTTATCCTAACTTCAATCAATCAATAGATCCATCCAGCTTTTCTCTGGTCAATCCAATTGTTGTTGCATTTTTAGATCCATCCATGGATAAATTTGTAGATTCATCTGTTGATGCTTCCTTCGGTTCATCCCAAGATTGATTGTTGTAGGCGAGTGCCTGCGTATGTATGTGCTTCTGAGTGTTGGGATTTTATGTTATGAAGTCTCATTGATAAGGGTGTGTGTATATATGCTTTGGTGCACCGTCAGGGCACTATTCCTTTATATTCTTTAGGGTGTGAAAGAGAGAATTCTCTACACAACCCACTCCAAAGCTCTCTCCTGTTCTTTTTTACTTCTCCGCCATGTGATTAATTACAATCATGTACCCCTCGAGTGATTTGTGAGACTAGCAGTCTTTCTAATAAATGGAACAACTACTTTCTCTTCTTTTTCGAAAGATAAATGGAAGAACTACTTCGTCTTCTTCTTTGAAAGATAAATGGAAGAACTGCTTCCTATTTGTCTTGAGCAAATAAGTATTCTTCTCTATAGCATGGATGATATATTTATCCTGTATTGACAGCCTTACAATATTGCAGTGGTCCATTTTGACAGCAAATTTTTTCTTTTCATTTTTTGAGCTTCGAGGCCTTAGTTCATCAGTAGCCTGCAGAGACTCGAACCAGGGTCATACCTGGGAGAGTAGGCAATCACAGCCCTCTGCCCTACTCCAGCTGGTCCCTGGAGACTTGACAGCGTATCTTTAGAATACTTCTCTCCAAATGAATATGTTCTGAGGTATAGTCGAGTTGTATGGATGTTTTACACGCATTGGAAAGGATCCCAACTCTGACAATTTCATTATTGCTTCCTTGGAGAAGCAAGTTCTCATGCCTATTTCCACTCTCAATGTCCTTCCTATATATTGAACATTCAGTCCCATTAGATCACCACATGAATCCATGTTATTTGCTGATCTCAAATCTTTTCTAAGGAATTGAACTTGATACCAAAGTTGATGTAGGACAGATGGATTAAAGCAATATGTAGTACACTTGAACACGGGATTGGAGTTTTTGTTTTGAAGTCACATTAAACCTTGAACTGTCAGTTGCATTACACCACCAATGGTACGACCCTCCCACCCAAAATAATACAATTTCAAGTTCAAGGTAATAAAAATCCAAGAGGCTGTTTCATTCACCAGTCAACCATATGACATCTACAAATTGGCTATGCATAAGACAAAGAGTCTAACTAATCCTAGTCCTTCATTAAATCTGATCATAACCATTTATAAATAAGATATCAATGATAAGTAATGTGGCTAAATGTCATCACAACCGTAAAGCGCTTTCGCAGTCGGTGTTTAATTAGTTCTGTCAAAATCATAAAATCTTATACGTAAAGACTCAAAACACTAATCATCTATTTTAATAAAATATTAATCATCGTCATCCTTATCATCATCCTTATCATCATCTAAGCCTTACATTGATCCTGTTTTGCCATTCCACTCTATCAAGGACTGTATCCTCATTTAAATAATAGGTAATCAAGTATTTTCTTGCTTCCTCCACCTAGTGTTCGAACTATCAGTATTGCGTTACGTATCACATCCTTGCGATATAAATGCGTATTGGTTATCACACAGGATATATCATTTGTATCAAGTAATTTATTGCACTTTTTGGGACACATGGGGAAACATTGGGAAAATGGTTGATTTTTTCAATTAAACTTCAAGGATTGTTAAAAAAGACCTTAATACACACTTTTAATCATAACATCTAAAAAACGAAGTGCACATAATATGTTTCCTTTGTATAGGGTCCTAAGCTATGCGTTGTCTGACTGAACTAATGCAACTATATTCACATTGAATGCATAACATTTAGAGTGTATGTGATGACCATTTCATCAAACACTCCTAAATACTTCGAAATTAGTTTCAATGACAGTTGGTTAAAGGGAAATTTCGAAAAAAATTCAATAAATTTTTTTATTAAAAAATGATTTTTATTTTCCAAAAATTGACAAGGACTTAACAAATCAGTAGATCAACCCTCATACATGCTTGATTTCATGTTTGGACTGCAACATTGCAAGCAATTTAGGAGAAATTGAAGGATTTTTAATTTTTCCCCAAATCAGACCACCTACACTCAAATTTTGAAAGTAGAGTGCATGTGATGATCATTTCATCGAATTCTCCTAAATGCTTTGAAATTAGTTTCAATTGATAGCTAGTTGAAGGAAAAATTCGAGAAAAAAACATGGAGAACATGAAGAACCAATGGATTTGTAACCATTTAACATTGATTTAACATAATTTCAACAAAAAAGGGATCAGAAATTGAAAATGCTCACCGAATTGAACATGTGGGATATATTGGCACTACCTGTGCGTTTTGGATCGCACAGGTGGGATACAAGAACATGTGGGATATATTGGCCCCGCCCCTTATACTTCTAGAGCCTTCAACTTGAACCAAAGTTTCATGTGTATCAGCTACACTCACATATGAACCTAAAAAATTCATAATTTCAGCTACGCTCATCATATGAATGTGTTGCTCCTTGACTATCCAACGTTCTGTACATGGCTGGTTTTAAGCTGTCTTGTAAAATTTCTCCTTCAGTTTCATTGGTATGCGGTAATCACATATAAGGCACATCTCCCCTTCATCCACGTAGTTCTGATTCTATGAACAACATCTGTCTCAATCTCACCTCTCCTGAATTATCGACTCAAGTTATGAACTTCTTGGTCAACAATTTTAACGAATTCCTCTTTTCCACTTCTATTGTTACTAAATTGCACTCAGTAAGCTCTTGTTTGAGTCCGACTAACTTTAAACCTTTAGATTCTAAAGCATCCCTCCATAGTTCCAGCTTTGCATTTATCCCCTCCATCGTGTCGTCAATAAAAACTATCATCCACAAACATCACGCACCATGGAACTTATTCCTGTAAATGCCTCCTTGTCCATAACCAACGCAAAAAGGTTTAGGCTCAATGCCGACCGCTGGTCTTACACCTACAATAATTGAAAACTCATCTTTCCATTGTGGTCCTCATCTTTGTTGCCACTTCCTTGTACATATCATTAATCATGCCAATACATCCTTTTGAGACTGCGCTTTCCCAATGCCAACTAGATTAAGGGCCTGTTTGTTAACCCTTAAAAAAAATCATTGAACGCAGAATCAAGAAAATGCTCTGCATTAAGTGTTGTTTGTTAACACTGAATTTGGAAAATTCTCCGTGATTTTCCTTGATTTTTTTCGGCCTTAGAGGTCTGGCTTAATGCGGAATACAGAATGCGCTTCGTGGATTCTTCGTAAAAGAAAAATATTTCCTTCGAAAACTGTCCTTTGCACATTAGCATGGAGATTTTCTCTCTCTGAATAAATTGCGTAATTCACAATCCAACTTTTAACGTGTGGAACTTCTTTGGGCCGAACCATGATTTATGTGTTATATCCACACCGTCCATCAACTTTTATGGATCATTCTAAAGATGAGCCCAAAAAATGAGGCACATCCAAAGCTCAAGTGGACCACACCACAAAAAGGAGCTGGAATTGGATGACTGTCGTTGAAACCTTCCTAGGGTCCACCGTGAGGTTTATTTGCCATCTAACCTCTTCATAAGGTTACAATGACCTGGATGAAGGGAAAACACAAATATCAACTTGATCAAAGCCTTCAATGGCCCCAAGAGATTATAGGCGCTCGATTCCCATTGTTTTTAGTATTGTGGCCCACTTGAGCCTTAGACCTGCCTCATTTTTTTGCCTTATGCTTTAAAATGGCATGGAAAAATGGATGAATGGTGTAGATAAAGTATATACACCACAATATGCCTCATAGAGAGCCCTTGACAGAACCGTCCGTCTCACACTTTGCGCACGGCTTCAGATCCTCCATATATTGTTTGCCTACTGACGCTGCCAATAACGAAGTGTCTACGGGGAGTGCTCTGTGGGCCTCACCATGATATATCTATTTTTTCAAATCATTTTATGACATGAGCCCAAAAATGAGACTGATCCAAATCTAAGTGGACCATACCACAAGAAAACAGTGGTGATTGAATGCCCACCATTAAAAACTAATGAGGGCTCACTGTAAGTTTATTTAGTATCCAACTTGTTGATTAGGTCACACAAACCTGGATGAAGGGAAAACACAAATATTAGCTTGATCAGAACTTTCTGTGGCCCCAAAAAGTTTTCAACGGTAGGCAGCCAATTCCCACTGTTTCTTGTCATGTGGCCCACTTGACTTTTAGATCTGCCTCATTTTTAGGATCATGTCCTACAATAATTTGTAAAAATGGATGGACGGAATGGATTTCTCACAAACATCATGGTGGCCTCACCTAGCTTCGTCTGGAAATTTCCTTAAAACCATGGGTAGGGAATCCCATTGGATTTTAGTGGAAGGGATTGCGTGGTGTGTCAGACATTGACCTTAGTGGTGTGTTCATGTCACCAAAGTTATGTGGGTCCCACCATGATGTATGTTTTATATCCATATAATCCATTCATTTTTTGAGATCGTTTTAGGGCATCGACTAATAAATGAGGTAGATCCAAGGCCCAAGTGGACCACACCACAGTGGGGATTGAACATCTACCATTGAAAATTTCTTGAGGCCACGGAAGTGTTGGATCAAAGCTGATATTTGTGTTTTCCCTTCACCTAGGTTTGTGTGACCTTATGAACAGGATGGATGGTGAGTAAACATCATGGTGGACCTTAGGAAGGTTTTAACTTTGGGTGTCACAATCCCATTGATTTCTGTGGCGGGGTCCACTTGAGGTTTGGATTGGCTCATTTTTGGGCCCATGCCCTAAAATGATCTTGCAAAATGGATGGATGAGGTGGATGTGACACATACATCATGATGGGACCCACAAAACTTGTTGAGATCAACACCACCAAGGTTGTTGACGTCAACACAACACAATCCGCTTATGAAAAGCTCGGATTGGTTAAAATGATAGACCCACCTGTAAAGTTGCAGGAAGCGTGTATTTCATGGACCGCACCACATGAATTTTATATCACGATCTAACAAATGAACCAAATCCAAAGTGGTGATTGAATACCCACCATGAAAAACTTTTTGGGCCTTAATGTTCATTCTCTATCCAACTTGTTGGTAAGGTCACAAAGACCTGGGTGAAGGGACCACATAAATATCAGCTTGATCCAAAACTTTTGTGGCCCACAAGAACTTTTTAATGGTCAATCACCACTATTTCATGTGGTGAGGTCCACCTGAGATTTGGGTCTGCTTCATTTTGGGGGTCATGCCATAAAAGAATATGTCAAAACGGATGGACGGTGTGAATGTAAAGAAAATATATGATGGTGGGCCCACAATCAGGGATCCACTGAACAGGAGACGGGGGCAAATTTGTCAAATTAACAGATTTCAAACATTTTAGACATTTGTTAACAAACAATTTGTTTCATATTCAATACTTAATTTTCAGACTTCAACACGTCTTTGAGACGGTTACCAAACATGCTTTTAGACTTTAGATTCAGACTTCAGTTTCAGGCTGACTTCAGATTTAACAAACAGGTCGTAACTCTTTAGGGACCCTATTATATGCTTTAGCATGGAAATTTGGCATGGAGAGCATGGGGTCCACCAGCATCAGCATTCGGCATAATCCTGATTTTGTGGGATCCCCACCCAAACACATGCAAAGGATTAATGAACCGATCCTTCTTGATCATCGTTCCTCTTTCCTTTTCTTTTCTTCTCTTCTTTACTTCTTTTTCTTCTTTTTTATTCTCTCTATTTGAGAGTAGTGGGTTCTTACTTTTTATTCACCGATTTGATTTCATTCGTGAGGGGAGACTTGCGGTTGAAGTTTTTTTGGAGATCCAGTTGAAGTTTTTGCTGGACAATCTATTTCGATCAAGTTTCTGGAGTGATTTCCTTTCAGTTTTATTAGAAACTGATTTGCGATCAAGATGTTTTGTATCCGTTACGATATGGCTGTAAAGGCCGATACGTATAGTTAACGGCCATGACCGTTACGCTATACGGGGTTGAAATGGGGCAATTGGTTTTTTGGACTGTATCGGTCGTTACGGAGGCCATAAAGGGCATTATGGGACATAACAACTGTTACCCCTGTAGCGATCGAAAAACAACCATTTTTTTCTTTCTATTTAAATCTATTTTTCTCCTCATTTTTTTGTTCAATTTTCTCATTCCAAAAACTTTCCGAAATTATTTTACAAAAAGATTTCAATCACTCTTGCTATAGTTTTTAGGATTAAAACCGTAGATTGTAGCCATGTTCATAAATTCACCAGACAACTAGATACAACACTCTCACCAAAGAGTGGACCGTTACGCTACCATAAACATGTTAAAAAAAAAGAATACATATTTGGAATATTTATATTATTCTACATTTTCTAAATATTTTCCTAGAATTTTTCAGACTAAATAAAATTTTCAACTGTTACATGGGTTTCGTAACAGTCGTTACGCCCCCGTATAGGCCGTTATGGCCGATACCCATATTGGTAACGGTGGTGACCGTTACAGCCACCGTTATTGATACGGAATACCTTGTTTGCGATGGTTGCATTTTTACTGGAAGTTTATGTTCGTCAGATTTTTTGGGCAGCTATTTCGTTCAGATTTACTGAAATTTGTTTGCAGTGACAAGGGTTTGGTGACGAGTGTTGTTTGGACAGATTTTTTGGCTCCCTTTTTCTTTAGATTTACTGAAATCTATTTACAGTGATAAGGGTTTGGTGATGATTATTGTTTGGACAAATTTTTTGGTTTTCCATGTCCCATATTTGCTGGAATATGTAACCGTTAAATTTCAGATTTGTTATCTTTTTTTAATAATCCAGCTGTATGATCTTTTTCCCCTCTCCTATTTGGTTCTTCGTGAATTGTGATTTCACTAGTTTTGAGATTCGATTTGATTCATATTAGTTGGTTTAAATATAGCCCTGCTTTGTAAAGGTTTGAGACAGTTGATTCAATCAACTAAGGTGGAAAGGTTGATTGTTGATTATGAAAATCCTAGGTTGCAGATTATAACCCATAGGCTTAAGTCAAGTAATTATCATTAATGGTTGAAAGTAGTTGAGATGTTTATTAGAGGAAAATAGAAGTTGGGATATGTAGATGGCAGTATATCAGAACCTATTATGTCAGATCTTTCTTATGGAGATTGAAAATCAAATAACTTGCTTGCCAAGTCTTGGCTTCTGAATTCTATGTAATTAGTAGTTAGTGAAAGGACTTTTTCTATTATCTATAGCCCATGAGATTTGGTTGGCTACTCATGAATTGTATGTTGATCAGAAAAATATGGCTTTGATTTACAATATTTCCCATGAGATTTGTGAATTTGAGGCGGGGAGCGTTCAATTTCTAATTATTATGCTAAGATGTGTGGTTTGTGCTAGGAATTATCTTTCCTGGATGATTTCTTAACTTGTTTGTACCATAGATACAAAGGAACATAAATGAGTTATTGAGAAGAAAAGGACATTTGAATTGGTTGCGGGTCTTAATTCTGAATTTGAACCTATGCGGGTTTAGATTCTTAGTTCACTTGCTCTACCTTCCCTAAATAGCGTGTATGCTCTTGCTCTTACGAGATGAGAGATGTCGTACAACTATGAAACTGGCTTTGGTTGACAAATTTACTTTTGTGAGAGGATTTAGAAACTTTGATAATGCTGGTATTATAAGAGGTTGGGCTATTAGATGAGGTCGTGGTCGTGGTCGTGGTGTAGACTGTTTGTGTACAAATTGCGGTCAATATGGCTATACTGTTGATTATTGCTGGGTGCTTCATGGTAAACTATCTTAGGCCGTTATGCTAATTTAACCACTACAGGTGATAAAGACTTCTCGAGTATTACTAGTGAGGTGGCTTCATTGGTAAAGTTATCTGTGGTTCAACCAACTGGGGATGTGGTCCATCTCTCGAAAAGTGAGTATGATGCTTTACTAAGGGATGCCACACAGAATAAAGGCTCTCCATTTACATCTTTGGCTAAAAAAGGTCATACCTTCACTGCCCCTCACACTACTTCTAATGTAAGGGCATTTTCACACCGGGCTTGAGTGGGGCGGCCCGTGCGAAGCGGGAGCACACTAGGGGTGGGGTAGACCGTGCGAAGTGGGACCCATGTGAAGTGGGGCGGCTCACGAAGGAGGGCTCGACGGGGGCTTAGCTTAGCCTGGGCTATGAGATAAAAGGATATTCTGTGCCTCCCTCATCAGTTCTGGAGTTTTTGGTGAGTTGGTTGGATGTCTTGCGTCGAATTGGTATTAGAGCGGGAGGTCTCGTGTTCGAGATTCCCCATCGGGGGTGATTAATGCAGGGGCATTTTCACACTGGGCTCGAGTGGGGCGGCCCGTGCAAAGCGGGAGCACACTCGGGGTGGGGCAGATTGTGCGAAGCGGGACCCATGCGAAGTGGGGCGGCTCACGAAGGAGGGCTTGACGGGGGCCTGGCCTAGCCTAGGCTATGAGATAAAAGGATATTCCGCGCCTCTCATCAGCTTTGGAGTTTTTGGTGAGTTAGTTGGATGTCCTGCGTCAACTTCTATGTGCAGTCGTTGGATGATTGATTGGGGAACTATTGATCATATGAAGGGTACATATGTCTCTTTTTCTTCGTTTCCCTCAGATCTTCATTTAGGTTTTGTGAAATTAGCAGATGGTAACTTGACACCTATTCGGGGAAAGGGTATTGTTTCTACTTCACCATTGTTCCCTTAGTCTTTTGTGTTATTGGGGTTTCTAATATCATTCTAATTAGTCATTTGTGAGTCAGATCATGAAGGATGTAAATTGTAGTGTGACATTTTTTCCTAATCATTGTCTTTTAGGATCTGAAGACGGAGAAGTTGCTTGGTGGTGGACTTGAGAAGGATGGATTGTATATCATTCATTTGAATTTTTCAATTCAGTTTAGCGAGTGTGTTAGTTTAAAAAGGAGGATCTTTATCTTAAGCATTGTCATTTTGGTCATCCTTCTTATTTAGTCCTATAATCTTTTCCACGCCAATCAGTTGAGTCTAGTGATATCAAAAATTTCCAATGTGAGGCTTGCGTTTTAGTTAAATATCATAAGTTTGTTTATCCCTCTGTGGAAAGAAAGTTAAACATCGTAAGTTTGTTTATCCCTCTATGGGAAGAAAGTTAAATAAAAAAATTTCATTAGTGATGCTTGATTAATTTAAAGGATTTAAATACTTTCTCCTTTATTGGTGATGCTTCTTTTATGGCATGGATTTATTTGATGAAAAATAAAGATGAGGTTGGTTCAATTTTCAAAGTATTTCGTTCTTGGGGTCTTGGGGTTAAAAATT
The DNA here is from genome assembly GCA_003013855.2 of Liriodendron chinense. Lineage (NCBI taxonomy): Eukaryota > Viridiplantae > Streptophyta > Magnoliopsida > Magnoliales > Magnoliaceae > Liriodendron > Liriodendron chinense. The sequence continues at coordinate 9,387,674 of ML058469.1, read as the reverse complement.
AGTTTAATATAAGTATTGAAACCCTTCATATTGATAATGCAAAGGAATATCTTTTCCATTTTAGGTTGTCTTATCTTTAAGAGCACGACATAAACTCTGAAACCACTTGTATATATACCCTGCAACAAAATTGTATTATTAAAAGAAAGAATAGACATCTCCCAAAAATTACTCGTGCTCTTCTCATTGGTATATCTGTTTCCAAGTATTTTTGGTTGGATGCTGTCATTTTTTTATTAATCGTTTGTACTACAGTTCTTGAGGGTCAGTATCCCATTCAATATTTCTCAGCATTCTATTCTATTCCCGAAATTCCATTGCGAATCATTGGGTATGTTTGTTATATTTACAATATTGATCCTCGTCGAAATAAATTGTCAGATCGGGCTGTCAAATGTGTTTTCTTGGGATATTCGACTTCTCAAAAAGGGTATATGTTTTCGATCCAATCGGTAAAAAATTTAGTTGGGCCTTGATTGGTATTGGATCGCTTGGTTAGATCGCTTTACGTTCATTAAGCTGCATGTGCATGCATTATCATTGTTAGTTTATATGTGGATGATATTATTATTATAAGTGATAATGCTAGTGGGATTTCTGAATTGAGGCTTTATCTGAGCAAGGTTTTTAACATAAAAGATTTGGGACTGCTAAAATATTTTCTTAGCATTGTAGTATCTTGTTCTTTAGGGTATTGTTTTGTCTCAGTGAAAACATGCTCTTGATCTTTTGACTTTTATTAGTAATCTTGGTGTCAAAACTCTTAATTTTCCATTAGAGCTTAATAAGAAGCTTCGGGCTGATGATGGGGAACTTCTTGATGATCCTCGCATGTATCAACACTCGGTTGGTTGATATATTTGACTATTACTTGTCCTGACTCATATCATGCAATTTGTCTGGTCAGTCAAATTATGCATGCTGCTCACTCCATTAATCTTTAAGTTTGTCTCATTCTTCGCTACACGAAGTCTTTTTCAGGACGTGAAAAACTATTTAATTGTCATAATAATTTGAATATTGAAGGTTATTCCGATGCAAACTAGGTAGGATCTCTTGATGATTGTCGTTCTGCGACATGGTATTGTACTTTTTTTCAGAAGAAATCTTGTTACACGAAAGACTAAGAAAGCAAACTGTTGTTGTGAGATCCGGTCCCAAGGCTGATTACTGTGCTATGGTGAATACTACATGTGAAATCTTGTGGTTGAAAAGCTTTGTCACCGAGTTAGGATTTCCAGTGACTACTCTTGTGCCCATCTATTGTGATAATAAGGCTGTAATTCATATTGCTTCCGATCCCCTTTTTCATTGAGCGCATGAAACATATTGAAGATGATTGTCATTTTATTCGTGAGAAGGTTTTTGTTGGCATTATTTCTATTCCCTTCGTCAGGTCTACTGAATAGCTTGCTGATATCTTTACTAAGGCTCTTTTAGTTGAAGCGGGGCGACGGATTCAAGGCAAGCTGGGTATGATTGATATCTTTGCCTTTGCTTGAGATGGAGCGTTGTAGTATATATGGGCTATAGGCCTCTGGACTTGGGCCATGGGCTTCTAGGCTTTTTATTTCTATTTTAGTTTTTGCTCTCTTTCTCGTTCCTGTTTTACCCTTTAAGGGTATTTTATGTAATTTGGACTTCTTGGTATTATAAATAAAGAGAGTTGGATGTCCAACCCTAGATATCTCTTTTTCTCTTCCAAAAACTCTTCTCTGACAAGTGCTAACTGATTTTATGGACAATATGGTCCACGTCACTGTTTTGGAGAGAGCATGGATGGAACCCACTTCACTGATTGAACAAATCATTTTATTTGGGAGTGGGACCAGGCAAGCGGAGTTTCCAAATAAAATTCAATGCATATATAACTAATTTGTAGATTTCACTATCATTATTTCTTTTGACTTTTTGGGATCTGACACAACGATCATTAGTAATTTTTAGATCTCGAGGCAGAATTTCCAGTAGGTTTTCATTGTTATTTTTACTCTTGGGATTTTTACTTACATTTGTATAGGCGCATCAGCAAACTGGCTTCTGAAAGTTTTGTTTCTGATGCCCTGTATCTGTCTGAAAATGACAAATGCTAGTGTCCAAGTTACATAGCTCTTCATTTACGTATGGTTTTCTTCTTTAAAATTTCATGTGATCGGAATCTTTGAATGTGAAACATCAGGTGTTTTTTTTTTTAATTGTTTGTTGATGTTTTTCTGTGTTGACTCTGCAGATCAGGAAACTAGATGACTCTGAGTTTCGGAATGCATTTTCTCGGGCATATATAAGGGTATATTTATCACCCCAGTTTCTTCTTCTGTTCACCTTCATCTAGATCTGTTCTCAGTCTAATATTTATCCAACTGTATCTTTTTTCTTTTTGTTGCAGGTGAAGGCGTATGAATCGAGAGGGAGCTCATCTAGAAGCCGCAGTCATAGTCGCAGCCGGTCCAACTCGAGAAGCAGAAGCCCTAAACGTAATCGCAGTTCCAGTAGAAGCAGGACCCGGAGGTTTGTAGCTCTAGTGGCAGTGCCTGTTCATCTTATTGTGTTCCTTGTGGTAGTTTTTGAAGTGTGATCCAATTGATTTGCAGCAAGTCTCCCAAGGCCAAGCCTTCACGCCGCCCTGTGTCGAGATCTCGATCTAAGTCTGTTTCTTCACGCTCTCGTTCAGGGTCAAAGGCACACTCTTTGTCCAGGTATGATTTTCCTTGTCTCAACGTTCTTTCCCCTTTTGTTTATGGTTTTTTCTTTATATGCTTGGTTAAATGTATCCTAATCTCTACTTGCTTAAGTTGGCTGAATGAGATTCCCGTTACACGCTGGATTGAAGACATTTTCTGAAGCACATATTCTTCAACTTCATTTTCAGTTTCATATGATTTTAGTTACCCCCTTGGCCTCAGTCTCAGGGGCAGCTAGGGATATTATGCACGAATATGGAAAATTTAATGTTGGGAAAAGCTTACTTCTACACCAATGTTTCTCAATCTATTCAGTTTTGGCTCACAATTGATGCAGTATGAAGCAAAACATGAGCTTTCAAAATGGAAGAAATTCAAGTTGAATTGCGCTTACCAGATTTGATAGTTTGATCTTTTCCAACATAGAAAAACTGCATATAAGAACCAAGAAGTCACAAAAAATAGAGAAGAACAGACAAGAAAATAATCTAGGGCATCACATCCCTAATTCAGTAGCACCACAACCCGCAACAAATTAACCCATCATGTGCCATAGGCAGGCCTTTTATGTATCTACTTTCTTAATTAAAATATAACTCAAATCGTTTGGTTGCTAATCAAATCTCACTTAAAAAAAAGGAAACATGTATAAAATTGGAGACTAATAAATAGGAAAGTAACTTCTTACTATGCTATTTAATTCACATGTGTGATCATGGGGGCAAGTGGATGCCGTGTGTAGTCCAATCATTCAGTCGATTGGTCCCGTGGGCCTCACAGGTCAACCAGTTGACCATATACGTCCATACAATTGACTGTAATTGTCCCTGAAGTCAATTGGAGGTCTTGAGTGCGCCTTTTATGGATCAACCAGCATGTGGGGCTAAACTCCTGGTCCCATGTGTAGGTACATGTGTGATGTATGGCTTTGATGCATCAATTTCCCCCCAGCTCAGTAAGAACTTGCCCTTGAATTTTGGCTCCTGAGCTGATCCAAGCCCTTGATTTGCCTTTTTATCACGTCTTCTTTTGCTTCGGTGGAAGCAGGTGGTGGTTGAGGCCAACTTGTCATCTTGGTGCAATCCTCACTAGATTTTCATGTAAGATTGCTTCAGTTCTCGTGTCTATGTGAAATAATTTTTTTCAGTGGGATCATATCACTTTTGCCCAACCTTGTATTGCTTGTTCTGTTCTTTGCATCATTATCAACGTGTCCATAGCTTTCTTGTCCACATTTTTGTGATTGAATCATCCATTACTAAGGGAATGAATTTCCTTCTTTTCTTTCCCTCTCTGGCAGATAATCCTTAACAGGCTTTAGAATGCTCTTCCCATTGTGTGTGAGCGTATATGAATTCTCAACTCCTATTTGATCAAATTTTCGGTCATATAACCAAGGACATCCCAACAGGATGGGCTAAGTAACTTCTATGGGAATGACATTACACCAAATATATTCAATGCAAAGTGGCCTCATTGAATTATCATAGACTCAAGAAGGAAGAGTAAATTTTGAATTTCACCGAACCCATTGAAGAAACTTGGCCAATTCTGACCCAATGGCTGAGGCAGTCTGTTGGCTGTGCTGAAAAGTTATACCATTTTAAATGAACTCTTTTCCACCTTTTTTTATAATCTTTTTATGATGCTCATATGTGTCTATATTCTATTTCTATTCACGTCTCTTGCTGATTTTTACGTTGCTGTTGGAGCCATTTATCTATGTAACTGCATCACATGCATGTTCTGTGCATTTGAAGGTTTATTCAAACCATGGTTGAAGTCCAAAGCCTTCTTTTCTTGTTTTCTATGTATGTTGATATATGAAGATCTTCAAATGAGATAATGAGTTTCATAATTAGCAGGTGGAGTTTTTGTTTGTTTTCTTAACCTTTTTGGCTAAGATAGCTTAGTTCATCATGCTTTAAGTCATATAACTCTTGCCTTTGCTCATTTGTGTGATTTTGTAACTATAAACATTCCTGAACTCAGCATACATTTCATATCTAAGGCTGCATTTGGATGCACAAATGAATTGGATTACAATTCAGTTTAGTCAAAGAGGAAATGGCAAAATTTATGAGGAAGCAACGCCAAATTGCAGATGCATTTATTTCAAGTTGAACTTGAAAGTAATGTTACCGCGGATCTGGAATGCAGACATCAATATGAATGCTAATGAAATTACAATTTGGATACCTCCACTTTATTATTAGAGTTGCAATCAGTTCAATTGTGCATCCAATTCAGTTCCACGCCTATGTAGGTTGTGTTTGTATTCCTGCTCTCCTTTTGTTTCATGTCAATGGCATTGACTAGGACAACACTATTGCTGCACAGTTAATTCTTTAGTGTGTGATCACATTGTGGTGCATAAGTCTACATCTTGTTGCACTTTTAACTCACCTTAGGGCCTATTTGGATAGTGGGGAAAAAAGGAAAGAAAAGAAAACGAAGCACCTTTCCTTGTATGGTACATTTCACTGTCTGGATGGCTAAGGAAATAGTGGATTCCACCATGGAATCATTTATCCAAACACCATAGACAATTTCTTAGGCATAAGATATGAGGGATTTTTTTTTTTTTTGGTGGGAGGAAAATGAGATTTCCACTTGCTATCCAAACATGATCCCCTAAATGAAATCCTTAGGGGCTGTTTGGGGCATGGTATTAGATGGGATTAGGTGGGATGGAATTGCATTTGGTTCCGTGCAAATTCCATATGATGTTTGGGGAGGATGGGAGGCTTGGGATTAGGTGGGATGGAATTGCACTTGAGCCCATGTGGGATTTCCGTGGGATTTTAAAATCCCACACACGTGGGCCCCACATTGATGCGTGTGTTTTATCCATGTTGTCCATCCATTTAAGTCCTTTATACATGACACTATGGTTATATACATGTTTAAGTGACGGACATCCATTGTGAATTTGGTCTGTTGATTGCAATTCCATGGTCCACCAAACGGGATTTTGCTTAATCCAATGGTTTTCCCATGGTAAGTATTTGATCCCAAACATGGGATTGGATATGAAAATACCATGGGATTACTAGACATGTAATCGTTGTGCAATAAATGATGTTAATCCCACCTAATACCATTCCATCCCTTCTAATACCATGCGCCAAACACGCCCTTAGGAATCCATGTTTCAGTAGTGCTTATGGAATCCGTGGATCCATCATTAGATAAATCATTGCACTTCTCTTTATTTTCTTTTACTTTTTCCCAGTATCCAAACAGGCTCTTAATATCTAGCCTTTCTAAAAGTGTCTTGATGTTGCTTTTGGCCAGAAAGCTGGTTGAAAGCTTTCAACATTTTAGTGCTGAAATATGTATTACATTGATTTTGTCTTGAGCTTGGTATGGTACTGGTAAATTGAATGGAGGATTTTAAAGTCAAGAAGCTTGACATGTGCATGCCATGCTGTTCTTATTTAGTTCCCATGTGCTTTCTCCACATGAAATTTGCTTGCTCAAAAGTCGAAAGTGGATATGGGATTAATTAAGAAAGAGTGTATCAGGTTGCACAAATATCATCCCTTGTTCATGAAAGTTGCCTTTTTTGTTTTCTAGATATGGGAATATGCGGCGATTTGGGGATTGCATATTAGGATCTTGATGCGATTTGGTGCAAATGCCTGGACTCTTTTTGGTTAGGAGGTATGCTGTTTCATGAATGAGCAGCTTTAAAAATCACAAAGGCACTTTTAACATTTATGCGTTATCGCATAGCGGATGCCAGGCGGATGCCCGTTGCTGCTGAATGAGACGGAGAGGATGGGTTGCGATATTAAAGCTGGATTCTTTTTTAAGTGGAACTGGAACTCACCTATCAGCAGTGGAAACAATTGCATCGTTTTTTCTATCTTCATGCTAGGAGTTGCTCTCAGGAATCTGGATTTGGATTTACGGTACAAGCAAGAATAAAATGTCCTCTCCTATCTTCTAATATCTTAAATATAGATTCATCTTGTCCTTGGCTGCATTTGTTATGTAGCATTGATTGGTCTGCTGTTTGCATGACCTGACGGGTGAAGTTTCTGCCTTACATATGGAATTGTTATATTGTTTTGAGTTGGTGCCTTTATATATAGAACTATGCTAAAATTTATGGTTTTTCTTTTTCCTCCTCTCCAAATATGGTAACTCTGACGTGGAGGAGGCGTCGAGGCTTTTGGATCAAGGTGTTAGAGCAACGTTGTGGATATTGAATTCAATTGTTTCTGGAACTTTTGCAGATCTCGATCCAGATCCAGATCCCCATCTCATTCTGTAAGTAAATCTCCTGAACTTTGACATTCCTTTTTCACCACTCTTCTGACCTTCTCATTCTGCAGCCGCCGCCTCGCAACAAACGAGCAAGTCGAAGTCCAAAGAAGCAGAAGCCCAGCAGAAGCAGGAGCTTATCTCGGTCTTGCTCGCCTCCCATAAAAAGCATCGAGGATTGCTAATACCGTCTCGTGTAATAGAAATACTGTGCAGCTCCTTCATTACAGTACATGTGGCAAGCATGTTTGGTGATAAGGATTGTTGATCTGGTGGGCCTATTCACAGGCCATATCACAAAAGCAAACGATTGGACTGTGGTGGCCATCCAATAATCAGCCTACAAATAGAATTGTTTGCTAAAAACAGAATCAGTGCCCACAATCAACCTGCAAAACCCACAACAATGATGGTGCAACAACCGCAAATTTTAATCTATCGCACTGTTATCTGGACATTTCTACAGACGCTCCTATAGAAAACACAATATTGAAAATATGTACGGATAAAATGCCCTAGTGAAGTGCTGTGTCCAATGCATTCTTCACAAAGCCCCTAGTGAAATGCCATGTCCAATGCATTCTTCACAAAGGTAACAGTACCAGGGATTGAACCCTGGATCACTCCCACATGTTACACTCTCTATGAGCTCATCTAACTTGCAGGAGATGTTGGGGCCCTAGTTTTTTCACACAACAATTATTTGTAATTCTTGATGTTTTGCTAATTGATTACTTGTTTGTGAGATTACTAGTAATTGGTTTTTATTGGACTAAAATATGTTTTTTTCGAATTTTCTTCATTTTAAATGTTTCATTGTTCTATTTTATTTATTAATTTTATAATTTAATTAAAATATTATTTTTGTGTAATGAAGTGCCCCATCCCTTAGATTTTTGGAGTTCACTATGTTGGACACTTAGAAAACTTGGATACTTCAGCACCTATGCCACATGTCCAAGTAACTCCTGCCTGTAGCTGATCCATGAGGTGGCACGCTGATTAGTAGCTCTGTTCGCCGCGCGCTTGCACTTGTACCTTAAATGACAGAGCTGCATATAAACATTTCTTTAAAAGAACTATTTTCTTTATACTGTGAATGCTCTTTCAGCTTTATCCTAACCCACTTGGATTCTTTTTGGGTTCTGATACGTGTAGTTTTCTTTGATAGGTGAGATGTGATCGTGACCAATCTATCGACCCCAGACAGTTTCCAGTGACGTCTTACCACAGGCTTTGGATTATCAGTGGCCTGTTAAATATTATCGCTAAACTATGGACGGCACTGCTTTGCTTGATGATTCCCTTGACAATCAGGTTGGCTTAAAACTTGTTTGGATTTGCTGGAGAAAGTTTAGAAACTCTGTTGTAGAAGAGTCAGATTTTGAAATTATTTGAATGGAACCACCTTCATATGTCTTACTACTGAAGATGCAGAGCATGATTGTTATGCTGAGCATTGGAGATTCTTGCCTTCAATGCTGCAGACTTGCTATTTTCAGACCCTTAACCCATATTTTGCATATTCTCTTGAGTTGTTTGGTGCTATTGTGGCATGTGATCTCTCGGAAATTGTGCACATGGGTCCAAATTGCAGACTCAATGTAGATAGGTCAAGATCCCACTGTAAGATTGATTTGAACAACCCTGACTTCTGATTGGACACTTGTGTTGCATTGTTGACTAATTTTATTCCAATCCACCAAATGCAGAGTGAGAGATCTGACCAGTATATTTTTTGGTTTATCATCCACCATGATTGGTGCTCACTGTTTGGATGGTTTGAGCTATAGCTTGTATGCTATGCACCGATTTCTGTTTGGAAGTAGAATCACAGCGCCCTCTCACATGAGAAGTGGGTGTTGGAGGGCTGTAATTGTCAATTCCTTTCTATGATCTGTTGCATGAGCTTTCCCTAGTCACTGAGGTGGGGATGTGCTTGTTATTGATGGTTGATTTGGATGTCCATATGGGCCATGTTGGTGCTAATCATGATTGGGATCAAATGATGACCAGGTTCATCAGTTGTAAGGTTTTACTTTGTTGTTTGCATGATATCATGCCTGGATTTGTTTGATGAATTGTTTCAGCAATGGATATGAATTCCAGGTAGGAATGTTTATGTTTCGAAGTACTCAGGGCAGCTCGGATAAAAGAAATTGCATTAAGTCAGCTCCTGGTTATCAATTTTTAACTTTCTAAAGTAACAATGGAGTGGTACTGTTCTTTAGAACCGGGACCAGCCAAACAGCAAGCCCCAAAATGTATAGGTGTGCAGGACACGATTGTATTTGGAGTGTAACATGGATGAAGTAGGACAAGGTCTCGTTAGTGTGGCAGAAATGATGATGTTTTACCCCAGGAAGGATGTTCTGCTATAGAGAAAAAAGCGCAATGCCCGGCATCTCAGAGCTCATTGCGGTTTCTCATCCTGAATGTATGATACGAAGGGCCCCACTGTGTGGGGGGTAGTTCGTTGGATCTCCCAAATTCAGAGATTGGCAGTCTTCAAATAAATGGTTTTGTGGGGAAAAATAAATGGCAATGGTCTAAACTTGGATGAGGGTAGAAGGCCAATTATTTAGTGCAGGGCATGAGCCGGTGCTGGGTCCCAATTTATGTGGTCAGTCGCATGGATCTGGATCATACATGGCCCTAATTTCATCCCCGTTGATGAAGTTGTGGTGTTGATTAACCACTCATGGTTAATTATGGGTAATGTGCAAATTCAGCAGACGTGCCTAATGCAAGGTGTTGATATTATATGATCTTGTAGGGCGTGTAGTAGGGCTGCGTGTTTGGTGAACCAAACACTTGACACCAAGTGTTCATGAACAATATACTAGATGGGAAAAATCCTAACCTTCACTTGGTGGTCAGGTTCAAGAGGGAAAACAGCACTCCACATTCCATCCAGAGAAACAGTCATTCCATGCCTAGTTCTTCTAATCTAATTATTTGGATGCATGGATCATCCACAGTGAGGCCCCCATAACATGGAACAGTTTGGATCGCTGAACATGTATCGACTTGTTCAAAGCGGAAAATCTGATAGTAAGAAACTCTTGATTGGACAGAGCATTATATTAAACTAACACCACCACGTTAATTTGTGCTCGTTTTTGGGGCAAGCTACAGCACAGGCGAGAGGCTCTAAATCTTACACTTGGTACGTACTTCAAATCAGGATGGCTCAGAGAACAGGCCCCACTCTTAACTGGTCGTGTACTCAAAATCAGCTTAACCAGACCTCAAATTAATTCCTCTAGTCCAATTTGGACTGTTTGATGCTTTTCATTTTAGCAGCCCAATAGATATTAACCAATCCGCCAGTTAGGGCCATACTTCCAGCATATATAGTGGACCCCACCATCTGCAATGTTTGGGATTTGGGTAGATGCAGAATGTACCATACGAATCATCACCTTTATCTTAGCTACAGCACATTAAACTGGATCCAAATGAGAAGGGAGAAAGCCCATCAAACCAATTCACATAAAAGACAAGGAAGACACCCACATTAAGTAGGAGAATGGGGGAAAAAGCACTTGGAACCACAACATCAATCACTAACCATTTGTTGAAAGAGACCAGTTATATCTATGCATGATACTCAACTTTCACCAGTCCGGCCATCAAAACACGGAGAGCATCATATCAATGGCAAAGCTGAGTACCAGTCAGCCCACTCTTCCCCTTCTCCCAGCCTCTTAAAATCAAAGAACCAAGGGGGAGTTTGTGGTCAATCCATGCCTTTCTTGACTGAGTTTAATGTTTTATAATTTATTTTTATAACAACAAAAATCCGCAAGGATTGCATGCAACAGAGAAGAAAACAACCGGATTCCCATCAGACTGCTAGCAATTGACCTGGCTTCCGTTAGCATCTGACCCAGCTTCATGGCTTTCCATTTTCCTTTTTCTTTTCATTTTTTTTTTTGGCCTCACCATTCTATGAGGAATAATCTTATTCTCCTGGAGCTGAAGTCAATCACGTGACTGCCAGATGATCATTCCAGTTTTCAAGGCCACCTGACGAATAGAAGTTACTTGAATTTACAGACTTGGAGCATATATCGTTTCATATGTTCAATCTGTTTCTGTCCATGAAAATGCTTCAAATGAACCGATGGATCCGCATGTGCTGAACAGACTGGTAAGAAGAGTTATCTGTCCGACCCTGTGATGGTGGCCTCTCAGAGCCATGCCTGTGCCAAAAGCCTGTTCCACTGCTAGAATCTGACCCACCAGCAGCCTGATGGAATGGACCCCACCAGCTTGATTCTCTGTCAACAGGAACCAATGGGTAAGGTGCAAAACGATCCCTCTCCCATGCATAGAAATGATTTCCTGCAGAATTGTCTGCATCTTGAAGATTACGGCCGGACGATCCTGAAGAAGGGAAGAGATAGAAGCTGGAGTGTTCTGATGAGGAAGGGGGCGGCCCCGCAGGAGTTAATCCCCTCGGACCACCAGATCTCCTGACACCCGAAAAAATCGGGGCCCGTACGCCTGACGAATTGGGATGTTGATGGTATGCATGGGGGCCATGGGCACGGGAGTGGGCCCTAGCATTGCCAAGATACGATGGGACCATTGAGGGGATCGCTGAACTAGTTCTAGAACTAGACCTGCAAAAAACGGAATGGGGAAACATCAGATGGGCATGACAAGATGACCCATGCATGTTGCAAGCCAGCACCCACGTTATAAACTTAACAGACTCTCACCCATGACTGAGAAGAAGTGGATGCATGAAAGACCCCACTCTTGATAAACCATCGGAATCAGCCCTCGTGGGCCTCAATGTTGCAGAAGAAACTGAAGCCTGATCTGTACCACTAAAGCGGTTGCCAGTTGGCGAAAATGGGGGAGAATGGTGCTCCCAACCATGATAATGGAGATCGGCGGCAGGGAAAGCATGTGAGGTCGAGATGTCACTGGGTCCAGAAAGGGCACCCCAGTGGTGATGGAAAGTAGGGCCATCAGCGACGCTTTCGGCAGAATTTGAGGACGATGATGGTTGCAGTGGCTGAAAGTAAGCAACATATGGGCATGACTGAGCAGCCGAGGAAGCTGCTGCTGCATGTTCAGCAAAGATGGCATGATGTCCTAACAGATCAGGATCTGCATGGAGGAATACAACGACAACATTAAATTAGAAGCCCTTCCATGGTATTAAATGGAAAGTCGAAAGCTCAGCAAAACAAAAGTAACTTACAAGCAGTTGATGGTGATTCCCCTTCCCTGCACGATTTTGTAAAACAACAAAATGTTAGTGGAGCATGCAGAACTGTCATATGGTGCAAGCAATAAACGTTTTTATGGAATACAAAATGATAATGAATGTTGAATATGGTGGATATGATACCACATGGTTTATAATAATTGCATAGTAAACTTCTTTTTTTTTTAGACAAACCCACAAAGGCAAACTGTTCCTGATTACATTACAAAGAGACACTTCCCAGTACCTGCCGCTCTGCCAATTCAGCTGTACAACATTCCCCAACTTCTCTTGAGGTCTTAGCCCGGAAAACCATAACAGACCGAACTCGATCAATGACTCTGTCAACTGATTCCTATCTACGAATAAATGTTTGTCCATAACAGACCAAACTCGATCAATGACTCTGTCAACTGATTCCTATCTACGAATAAATGTTTGTCCATAACAGACCGAACTCGATCAATGACTCTGTCAACTGATTCCTATCTACGAATAAATATTTTTTGTTCCTTTCCCTCGCCATAAACTTCATTCTCACCAAAATTTCCAAGGAATTCATGGAGTATTGGAGAGGGTGTGTGTGTGTGGGGGGGGGGGGGGGTGGAATGTGACCGTGAGGAACATATCCTACTTTAGAGGTTGTCTGGAAATGGTTGTTGAGAATTTCTTACTACATTTTGCGGTAGAGTTACGCATGTGGGATAGGACACATCAATCTAAACTGGCATGAAGTTTTCTAACTTTTACTGGGGTAAGGGTAGTTAGATAGAAATTCCTATTTTAGAATTTGTATGATATACATGACTGTGATTTGTTGAGGCCATACCTTTATTCTAGTTGTGATTTGTTGTTGGGTTCATAACAGCTGGTACAGTGGAGGAACAATCACTCTTAATCAGTCAATTTATTTGGTGAGATCCAAAGAGCCAGTGCGAAAACCACATGGATTGGACAATAGCTCAGAAAATTATTAACATTAAAAAAAAAGAAAAAAGAACTATGTCATTTTAACCATCCTTCAGCCTGCTGGAAATTGGATTGTTAGGAGGTGTGTGTGGTAACCTACAAATAAATGGCTCTGAACATCAAGATGGATCCATGCGTGGTGGAGAAACAGAAATCGGAAGTAGGCAATAATGGGAATATGAACTAATAAAGATGGGCAACGGCACTTACTCAAATGACGATGGAAATCGTGCCAGTCCACTAAAAGGGCACCAGTGAACTCCAATTGGCTGCAAAAAGGAATTGAGAAGAAACAAAAAGAAATTAGAAAGGTTTCCAGACAATACACAAGTATGCACCTGCCTATGCATGAACGTGTCAACAACTGCATTAAGGCAGTGTTGGAATGCGCAAATGTGTTTGTTACGAATCAATTTGGCCAAAATGAAATGACATAAAACTTAATGATGTTTCCTAGTATTCAGAATGAATGAGTAGACCTCAAATTGCAATTATATTTCATGTCCAACTTGAAAGTAACATCATGCAATTAGGACTCCAAACCTTGTCTACCTTGCCTTCGTCACAAGATCATATATCCTATTTTTTCTAGTTCAGATGAAGCTGAGAAAATAATACTTCGGTTATTCCACTTAAGATTTTTCAAGAGCCTGGGTGAATAAATATGTGATTTGATCATGAGATGAAACACAGGGCGTGTGAATCTGTCCCTGAGATATCTTGTCTCGAATGAAATGACAATCAACTTTTCTATGCTTCGTTCTCTCATGAAACACGGGATTATTGGCGAAATATATATCGTAGCTTGATTGTCGCAATGTAAAGACATTGAAACCTTAACTTTGAATTTCAATTTTTCATAAAGAGATTTCAACCATATAAGCTCACAAGTCGTATGTGCTATTGATCTATATTCAGCTTCAATGCTTGACCTGGCAACCATATTCCATTCTTACTTTTCCAAGTAACCACATTACCGCCTAGGAACATGCAATAACTTTTAGTCGACCTTCTATCGTGTCTCAACTCAACATAATCTACATTTGAATAACCGGCTGCCTAAAGGTGACCATGAGCTTTATATAGGATACCTTTCCCAGGATAACATTTCAAATACTTGAAAATCCTCATAACTGCTGCCACATGTGGTTTCCTTTGGACTTTGCATGACTTGACTCACTATGCTTATTGAAAAAAGCAATATTGGGTTGCCAACAAGCCTTCTGTACACATAGGGGTTTTCTAACAATTCTCCTTCAGCTTCAAGTTTGAGATAAGGGTCCCCTGGTGGATCAACCAGTATAGCACCCAACATCATTGTCTCTTTCAATAAATCACATGTATATTTTCTCTGACATAGATTTATTCCGACTTTTGATCTTGCCACTTCAATGCCCATAAAATATCAAAGATCAACGATGTCTTTGATCTAAAACTAAGTTTGAAGATATGACTTCAGATTTTCAATACCCTCCAACTTATCACCAGTCACTATAATATCGTCCACATACAGAACAAGTATTATGTAGCCAGTGGTAGAGTGTTTGAAGAAGACTGAATGATCTACTTTTTAATCCAAATGATAAAACCACACTACTGAATTTCTCAAACCAAGCCCATGGTGCTTGCTTCAACTTATATATAAACTTGTTCGACCTACATACTTTAGACGACTCCCCATGACTAACATACCCATGAGATTGCTCCTTCATGTAGCCATGTGGGAATGTGTTCTTTATGTCCAGTTGAAAAGGAGGCCAATCTTGATTTGTAGCTAGTGATATGACAACCCCAACTGAATTAAGCTTAGCCACTAGTGAAAATGTATCAAGATAATCCAATCCATAAATCTGATTATACCCCTTAGAGACTAACCTGGCTTTGTAACGATCAATTAACCCATTAGGTAGGAGCTTTATTGTGTGTATCCATAAACACTTAACTGGAGTCTTACCTGAAGGAAGATAAGTTAGCTTCCAAATACCATAACAGTATATGGCTTCTATCTCTTCATCCGTAGCGCTTTTGCAATTTTCATTTGACAATGCCTCATGGATTGACTTAGGAATGGATACAGCAAACAAGGTAAGGGCAAACTTAAGATAGGATAACTAACACAAGAATGTGAAAAAATTGGAGATAGGATAACTAACAAAATAATGTGAAAAAATTGGAGATAGGGTAACTAACACAATAATGTTTACCTTTCTTAACCGTAATAGGAAGGTCATCGACAACATTAGGGCTTGTTTGGGAGCTTGTAAATGGAAGCAAATGGGAAATGGATTTGGAGGTAAATGAATTGAGAGTAAACGGCTTTACATAGTTGTGTTTGGATGGGCGTAAATGAAATGCATTTGAAATCAAAATATTTTGTTTGGATGGGAGTAAATGGGAGGAATTGGAATAAATTTGAAATTTTCAATATATTCACAAGAATACATGTGATATACCAAATTAGCTTTAATATCCCAACTTAGGCCCTGTTTGTTAACGCTGAAACTTTTTACTTATTGAGGAATTCGGAAACTGTCGGCGTTTAGTGTTGTTTGTTAACACCGAACGTGGAATGCGCTCTGTAATTTTTTGTCAAATTCTTTCAGCGACGGAGGTCTAGCTTAATGGAGAATTCAGAATACGCTCCACAACTCTTTTAAAAAAATCCAAAATTGCCTTGCGCAAGAGAGATTTTCTCCTTTGTGTAATCTATAACCTAACTTTTAACATGTGGCACTTCTTTGGGCCTACTATGATTTATGTGTTAGATCCACACCATCCATCAACTTTTCTATATTGTTCTAGAGCATGATCACTAAAAATGAGGCACATGGAAAGCTCAAGTCAACCACACCACAAAAAGTAGTCGGAATGGAACAACTACCGTTAAAACCTTCCTAGGGTCCATTGTGAAGTTCATTTATCATCTAACATCTTCATAAGGTCACACAAACCTGGATGAAGGGAAAACACAAAAATTAGCTTGATTAGAGCCATCTGT
This sequence comes from Liriodendron chinense, assembly GCA_003013855.2. NCBI lineage: Eukaryota > Viridiplantae > Streptophyta > Magnoliopsida > Magnoliales > Magnoliaceae > Liriodendron > Liriodendron chinense. The sequence goes on along the minus strand of ML058469.1, from coordinate 9,371,527 downwards.
GGCCCCAAGAAGTTTTCAATGGTAGGCACCCAATTCCCATTGTCTCTTGTAGTGTGGCCCACTTGAGTCTTAAATTTGTCTTATTTTTTGTCTAGTTTCCTAAAATGATATGAAAAAAATAGATGGATGGCGTGGATAAAACATGTACATCACGGTAGGCCCCACAGAGCCCTTTGACAGGGCCGTCCGCCTCTAGCTAGATTAGATTTGGGACTCAGATTAACGGAAGTAGATTGCGTACTGAGTAATTTAGTACGCTAGTCGTACTGAGTAAACTTTACGGGTCCATCGTAATTTATGTATTTCATCCACTCCGTTCATCCATTTTAACATGTAATATTATGGCTTGAGACAAAAAAATGAAGCATATAAAATACTTAAGTGCACCACACCACAAGAAACAATGTGAATTGAGCCTGTACCATTGAAAATTTCTTGGGGTCCAAGGAAGTTTTGGATCAAGCTGATATTTGTTTTTTCCCTTCATCAATGTTTGTTTGATCTTGTGAATAGGTTGGATGACAAATAAACATCATTGCGGGCCCTAGAAAGGTTTCAACAGTGGAAATCATTATACCCATTGTTTCTTGTGGTATGGTCCACCTAAGTTTTGGATATGCTTCAATTTTGGTTTCAACCCCTTAAATTATCTGGAAAAGCGGATGGACGGTGTAGATAAACTAGATACATTTACAGTGGGCCCACCATGATAAACTACATACGTAGTCTGATTTCCAGATTAGCTGCTATAGCGTGAGCAACTACAGTTGCTAATGAAGTGACATCACCAAGTCATGTGGGCCCTCCATGATATATATGTTGTATCCACACCGTCCATCCATTTGGAGAGATCATTTTAGGGTATGAGCCAAAGAATGAGGCAGATCCAAAGCTCAAGTGGACCCCACCATAGATAACAGTGGGGACAATGATGCCCACCGTTAAAACCCTCCTAAGGCCCACCGTGATTTTTTTTTTGATCCAACCTGTTCATAAGTTAACATGGGCATGGAAGAAGGGAAAACACAAATATCAACTTGATCGAAAACTTCTGTGGCCCCTAAGAAGGTTTTAATGGTAGGTGTTTAATCCCCACTATTTTTTGTGGTGGGGTCCACTTGAGCTTTGAATCTCCCTCATTCTTTGGCTCATGCCCAAAAATGCTCTTTAAATAGATGGACAGTGTGGATACAATACATAAATCATGATAACTGGTGACGTCACTTCAGTAGGCTATTAGGAGGTCAGTAGCAAATCCGCGTCCCGAGATCTTGGGGGAGCGAATTAGGTGTTACGGGGTAACAACTTAGTAGGTGTTACCCCTACTATGGGGTCCACCTTGACGATTTTCTGTATATCCACTGAGGTAGGTGTGACCCTTGACTGTGAGGCCCACCGTGATGTATGTGACTACATCCATGCTGCCCATCCTTATTGAAAGCTTATTCTTGGACATGATCCAAAAACTAAAGCAGATCCAAATCTCAGATGGACCATCGTAAAAGAAACAGTGGTAAATGACCATTAAAATTTTTTTAATGGGCTACAAAAGCTTTGGATTAGGATGATATTTGTGTGGCCTCTTCATCTAGGTCTTTTTTACCTTATCAACAGGTTAGATGACAAATAAATATTCTGGTCGAATTCATGAAGTTTTTAATGATAGAGATTTAATTATGACTGTTTTAAGGGCAAATGTGTCACATTAACATATTTTAAACATTTCAGATGTTAATTAACAAACAAGTTATTCTAGATTCAATATTAGTTTTCCGACTTTAGATTCAGATTTCAGGTTCAGACTTCAAATTCAGATTTAACAAATAGGCCCTTAGTTTACATATGCGATATTTAATAGAATGATTGTAACAAGCCCATTGAAATATGTACTTCAGCAAAAAATAAGAAAATTTCGAGCCTCACGTAGGCCACAAACATTAGGATAAAAAACAAGCAACTTGCGAATGTTTTTTAACCGTCCATTTAGATGGCCATCCTTTGGATGGTTTAGATCATTCTTTTGGTGTGATTTTAGTAATGTAGCCAATATTTGGATTGTTGGGGAGTATCATTAGCATGACACATGTATGGCAGACATGTGCATAGTGGCACCTTTGTTTACACGTGTGACTCTCCAAGAGAGCTCAAAAAGGTATTTCACCCCATTTACTTCCGAATCCTCTCTCGTAGAGAGGATTTCATTTACATGCACATTTACTACCATCCAAACGCACCCCAAATACCATTTACCTCCATTTACACCCAATTCCACCCATTTACCTCCAATTACTCCCATCCAAACGGCCCCTTAGGAGACTTTAAAGAAATAGGAACCTCAAGAGGTGCAATAGCCAATTGTGTGGATTGAAGAGAAATAGTTTGTAAGGCCTGGTCTCTCTTTTTTCGATAATAAGTCTGCGTGAAATCTTTATGAGGTGGAGGTGGCATCTCAACATCAAATTTTGATGGAAATACCTTTGGCAAGGGAACTTCCATAGATTTGGCTTCGATAGCACGCTCATATTTAGTGCAAAATGGAACACTTTTAAAGAAGATGACATCAGCAGTAACAGAATGCTTCTTAAGCATGGGAGAATAACATCCCATAAAAATATACTTAGCTAAACGAGGCAAAAGTTTATCTCGACTTGAGCCAAATAAATGAGCAAAGCAAGGACAACCAAACACTTTTGGAGGAAGAGAACGACTGGTTGATCAGGAAACAACATAGAGAATGGTGTTTTGACATCTAAAATTGCTAAAGGCATCCAAGCATCCTATTGATTAAATGACATATAGTAAGAACTACATCACTTCGGAAGATCTACGGACATTCATTTCTAGTAACAAAGCTCAAGTAATTTCCATCATATGTATATTCTTACACTTAACCAATCCACTTTGTTGGGGTATATAAGCATAAGAAGTCCGATAGATAATGCCATGACTTTGTAAATAGGTTTGAAATTCTTGAGAAATGAATTCCAAGGCATTATTTGACCAAAATATACACAAAACTGCACCAAATTGATTCTTTATTTCATATAAAAATGCTGAAATATATGAAAGACTTCCAAACAATGCTTTATTAGATATAACCATGTCATCGTAGAACAATCATCAATAATGAGAACAAAGCATCTAAAACCTAACAAACTAAGGACTCGAGCTGATCCCCACACATTACCATGGCCTAATTTAAACAGAATGTCACTTCTTGAATCAATTTTAGAGGGAAAATGAACTCTAACATGTTTACTAAGCTTGCATACTTCGCGCTCCAACTTTAACAACTTGGGAAGAGATGGAATCAATGTCTGTACATTCTAGAGAGAGGAATGACCCAAACGACGATGACATTGCATTGCCAAATCTGTAGGAAGCATTGTCCTACCTACTGATTTTCTCTCCAAGCAGTATAGACCATTCTTTTCACGACCTCCACCAATCGACATGCTCGTCTTGAGGTCCTGAAACACACAATAAGAAGGAAAGAAGGACAGGGAACAATCCAAAGATGTTATTATTTTACTAACAGATAAAATGTAAATGGAAACTTAGGCGCTTATAGAACTGACGACACGAAGAACGATGAATTAGTTTGAACAGTACCAACTCCAACGACATCAGCAAAATTAACAGACGCATTTGATGAAACACAATTAAAAGAAGAGAAGAGACTACGATTACCATAGATATGATCAGATGCCCTAGAGTCGATGATCTAAGAGGAGAAAGAAGATGGCAAAAGACATGCTTTACATGATTGAGCTAAAGTGGTTGTAGAGGACCTAGAGGTGGAGTGAGCATTGTTGGATGTCAAGCCATTATAAGATAGAAAACGCGCACATTCCTTCTGTGATAGTAAAACACCAATCTGATCACCACTAAAATTAGATGAAGAAATAGTGAGTCTGCCATCAGAAGAAGCATCCTCCACCATAAAAGCTTGATTAGACCTCCTCGGTGATATTCCATGAAGATTCCTACAAAAATCCATAGTATAATTTGCCAGGTCACAATAAGTACACATATGATCTCCTCAATCACCACGACCGCCTCTACCTCCTCTGTAAATCTACCACCTCTGCCACCATGGAGAGTACCACACCCAACACGTCCACCATAGCCTCCACATGAAAAAGAATAACTGGATGAAGAAGCTAATGTAGTTTTTTCATATACATTAGCCTGTACATTATCGAATTCACTTGTGAAATGAGACTTGCTAAAGCCTTGCATGAACCTTTGCTATTAAAGGAATAGAGGCTTGGCCCAAAATATGATCCTTCATTGATTCATACTCTTTTGGCAGTCTAGCAAAAGTTTCACTACTTTCATACCTTCCCACTATTTCTTCATGAGAGTGACATATAAGGTAATAGAATGATATATGGATAGCTCTTCCCACATTCTACTCAATTTTGTGAAGGGTCTTTATCCTTTTTTGGAAACAAAAGATCTCCTCATATAATTGATATACATGAAAAGTATTTTGTTCCGAGTAAATCCTCCTCATAGTGTCCCAAACATCTTTTGTCATGTTTAAGAACACTAGATTAGAGCTCACTTCAGACTCCATACTATTCCACAACCAGGATCGAACCTGTGCATTGTCACGCATCCATTGTCTGTATTTAGGGCATATTCCTCCGGTTTAGGATCCATGAGGGACTGATCTTTTTGGCGGGGCACGAGGAATACCTCGACAGACTTGGCCCATAGAAGATAATTCTTCCCATTCAACTTTATATAAGTTCTTGACGCATTGAAGGAGGGTCCTTGCATTTCCCTAAGAGACGAGGAACTAACAACCACACTTTTGGGCTCCATTAAAGGAGGGTCCTTGCATTTCCCTAAGAGATGAGGAACTACAAAAATCCATAGTATAATTTGAAGGAGGGCCCACCATTGGTTGTTGTGTGGGGCACACCATGGATCTTAGAGGAAGATCCACACACAACTAAACATCTAAAAACACATAACACGGATTTTTGGTCCAAAAAACTTTAATCCACATCAAAACCATTCCCATATTGCACACAACTTTAAGGGTAAGAATCTTCAATAAAAAAAAAAAAAACAGCTACACATAAATGAACGACTTTAAACATTACCCTGTAAAAATTTATCAAGCCTCCATTATCCGACAAGGCATTTATGCTCCTTGTTGTGAGTATTTCCTTTTGCTCGAAGAACGACCCAAAAAACAACATGTTTTTTCTGCACAAAAAAAGAACAACAAAGCACTTTCCCTTAACAATCGATCAATCCCTTATGTTTCTAAAAGATACCCAAAACTAGATCCGATAACTTAGGAAGGAAAGGAGAGGAATACGGGGCCTAAACTACTTTGGGCTATGATACCATGTAGATTAGGTAGAGATGAAAAAGAGAAGGAAAGAGAAGAGAGACGAGAGAGGAAAAGGTTGGGTTAGGGTTGCACGTCCCTAGACTCCCCACCCTCCTATTCTTTATATTGAAGTATTAAAAGGCAAAAATGGCAAAATTTCCCCTATTACATTAAATACAATGACGAACATATCCAAAGACCAAAATGACTAAGAAATAAGTGAGCCATAGACCATAATCAAATCCAAGTGTGCCATAGGCCCACAACTGTAACCTTTAAAAGCCAAATTGGTTGTGTTATGGCCCACCTAACAATTAGAATGGCCTGATTTTGGGGTGTAGGGTCATCCGGGGTGGATGTGATGTAGCGAGGTGGTCCTCTCATTGCGGGCAAAGGACCAAAGGACAGATCAAGAGAGGCCGCCCAAAAGACAGAAAAACGACCCATCACACACCCCCAGTGACCAATCGCGTATCACCTGCGATCGGCCAAATTTCGGCTGGAAAACGACCGAGCTCTCTTGACTGTTTCGGACGCAGAGCGACCGATCGCCCAGGGCCGGCGAGGCGGCGACCGGTCACGGACCCCTGAGACCGGTCGATTGGTTCTACAGAGTTGCACATATTTGCGCGAAAACTTTCAAATTTTGCTGATTTCTTTCCTAGTTAATCTATAACTCTCTTTCCGTTTTAGGGTTTCCTAGGGTTAGTTTCCTCTTTAAATAGTTGATTAAATTTGTTTTAAGTGATTCATCTTTGATTAATATTAAGAAAACCTTGAGTTTTTACTCTGTTTGCTCGTGGATTCAAAAAAGTCTGGTTGAGGAGTCCCAGAAGCTCTGTGGATTTGGAGTATTTATCCCTGTGAGAGAGACGATGATCGATCTCACCATGTCTACACCTGCGCCAAGTTGGTATCAGAGCGAGGAACAACCTTGGTTTCTAGAGACGGCCGCAACAACAATCCAGCTGGCGGTGCTCAGGGGATCCAATATCTTGCAGTGAGGATCGATGCTCTCCAACGATCGAATGAGTTGGCTATGCAAGGGTTGCAAGCAACTCTCGATCAAATTGCGACGCCTTTGGCTCCGCCCTGGGCCCTAGGCGAAGCATGACCGCAGGCAATTGCTGTACAGAACAATCGGGTTGTTCGTAAGGCACTCCCGGCAGCCAATCGCAAAGCTACTCCAGACGGTTCGAGCTTCAGCAATGAGGAAGTCGGCGGCATCATGGCCCGATGTCCTATTTATGGGGACGAACGTGCAGATCGTGCTGAAAGAAACTATCGAGGTAAGGCCGAACTTCCCAGTTTTAATGGCCTATTATGCATTGAAGAGTTCCTCAATTGGTTAGCCAAAGTAGAACGGTATTTTGAATACATGGACGTGCCAGAAGAAAAACAAGTGAAGTTGGTTGCCTATAAATTGAAATCCGGTGCATCAGCATGGTGGGAACAACTACAGATTGCTTGTGTTCGACAGAACAAGGTGCCCATCTGATCATGGCCTAGGATGAAGCGTCTCCTACGGACCCGCTTCCTCCTTAACGACTATGAGCAAGTTCTATTCCAACAATACCAGAACCGTTGGCAAGGGAATCGGTCCATAGCTGAATATCTGGGAGAGTTCTAGCGTTTGGGAACGCGAAATAACTTGTTTGAATCTAAATCACAGCAAGTAGCGCGGTTCATCAGCGGATTGCGACTCACGATTCAAGATCGGGTTCCGATGGTTCCGGTTTGGACCTTGGATGAGGCCGTCCAATTGGCCACTAGGGAAGAGACAGCTTACGAGGGCCCCTACACAATCTTACTCTGTAACAGGCCCCGCTCAAGATTCATCCCTGTCCAAGGGAAAAGAACCCATCGATGATCGCCCTTAGCATACTGTGGCCGCAACTCATGCATCGGGAAGTGGCCCCGCGAGACCACAATGATCGGCAATTGTGTCGGGCCCGAGCAAAATCCCAAATTCCTACGGTCGACCTAGACCTGATTATTGTTTCAGGTGTGGACAACCGGGCCATTTATCAAACACCTATCCTCAAAGGCCCGTGGCTAAGGTAACCATCGCCAGAGAGGATGCACAAGCTGACCCAGAAATTAACGAAACTGAGAATGCCGAGTACAAGGAAGAACAGACCGAATGGATTCCTAGAGATCATGGAATGTATTTGGTTGTGCAAAGCCAGATGTACGCACCGGAATTGGGAGCCGATCCACAATGCCACAACCTTTTCCGTACCAGATGCACCGTTAACGGGAAGGTTTGCAGTATGATCATTGATGGTGGAAGCTATGAAAATATCGTATCACGGACGATAGTGGAGAAGCTTAACTTAGAAACTACGCCAAACCCATCTCCATACGCGATTGGATGGATCCAGAAAGATAGCGTGACAAAGGTGAATGAGCGATGCCTTATTTCTTTCTCAATCGGCAAGACATACAAGGATCAAGTGTTGTGTGACATCATAAATATGGATGCCTGTCACATGATACTTGGGCGTCTGTGGCAGTTTGATCAGGATGTCGTACATCACGGACGAGACATCACCATCACATTTACCAAAGATGGCAGGAGAATTGTTCTCTCCCCTATGATTCCAAAGGAGAACCCCAAAACTTCTAAAATGGAGGGGCGATCATTCTTGGCGACATGTGGTGTTGGAATGGAATCCAAATAGAAAAGGAGGCAAACACTTCACACGTCACAGGGACAGTACGTTGCAATAGAGAGCTAGTGAAGGCATTGAACGTGGTTCGTGATTCTAACCCAAAGCAAAACTCGAGGACGAGTTTTCTTCAAGTGGGGGAGTCTGATGTAGCGATGTGGTTCTCTGATCCCGGGCGAAGGACCAAAGGACTGATCAAAAGAGGTTGCCCAAAAGACAGAAAAACAACCAGTCAACAGGATCCGCGACTGATCGCACACCCCTAGCGACCGGTCACATATCGCCTGCAACCGGCTGAATTTCGACTAGAAAACAGCCGAGCTCTCTGGACTGTTTCGAACGCTGAGGGACCTATCACCCAGAGCCAACAACCGGCCGCCACTCAACAACGATCGATCGCTGACCCCCTGAGACCGGTCGATCGGTTCTGCGGAGTTGCGCAGACTTGCGCGAAAACTTCCGAATTTTGCTGATTTCTTTCCTATTTTGTTTAGAACTCTCCCTTTCCGTTTTAGGGTTTCCTAAGGTTAGTTTCCTCTTTAAATAGTTGATTAAATTCGTTTTAAGTGATTCATCTTTAATTAATATTAAAAAAACCTTGAGTTTTTACTCTGTTTGCTCATGGATTCGAGTGTTCCCTCGTGGATTCAAAGAAGTCTGGTTGAGGAGTCCCAGAAGCTCCGTGGATTCGGAGTACTTATCCTTGTGAGAGAGACAGTGATCGATATCACCATGTCTACGCCTGTGCCAGGATGTGCCAAATGAGTGGATTGGACGGCATATAAACAGCATGGTGTGCCTCACACACAATCAATGGTGGGCATTACCTCTCAACTGTTCCCTCTGCTGTTCTTTGGGCTTGCCTCTCAATCGTCGCCCTATTGGGCTTCGGCTTTGTGGAAAGGAGTGTGGTCAGTGAAGGAAGATTTCTTGCAAGGAATAGGGTGTTCTTTGGGCAATGGCAAAAAAAAAAAAAATCAAATTTTGGGAGGATGAGTGGGCGGGCTCTCTCATTCTAAAAAATGAGTTTCCTTCCATATTTAGTTTGGCGACGGACCCCTCAGTTTTTGTAGCAAGCCGCTTCTCTAGCATTGGAGGCAAGATAGTGTGGGAACCTCTGTGTAGGTGCTTCCTTCGGGATGAAGAAGTGGATGAATACGCTGCCCCAATGGAAAGTATTCAAGTTTTTGCTCCTAGTGAAGTTGAGTTGGATAGATGGGTTTGGAAAGTGGAGAGCTCGGGCCTTTTTCGGTTAGATCTTTTTTCTCCATGAGGGGCAGATCTTCTAATCATGCTAAGATGGGAGCCACTAGATTTGTTTGGTCATATCCCGTCCCCCGAAAATTGTATCTTTCGGTTGGTTGGTGGGCAGGAAAAGAGTCCTAACTATTGATAACCTGAGGAAAACGGCCATGATGATCCCAAACTTCTACTGCATGTATATGCAAAACCTTGGGGGGGGGGGGGGGGGGGGGGGGAGCACCTATTTCTGCATTGCATTGTCCTTTCTTGATTCCGATCTGGTCGGATATTTTGGGCTGGTTCCAAATCTGGTGGATCTTGCTGATCTCAGTGGATCATTGTTTGCTTGATTGGCATGAAGTCCGCCTCCCCAAGCACAAGAAGACTCTTTGGAGAATGATATTGCTTGCATTTTGATGGGCAGTTTGGGTGGAGTGGAATACCAACAAGACGGCGAAGTGTGTTTCTCTTTGGATTAGATCTCTAGTCTGTAAATGGGTTTTGGCTACCCCCAATATCAAGGGATGAAATTTACATTTCTTAGGGGGTTAGTTGAGTCGTTGTCTTGGCGCCCTTGCTTTCCCCATGTCCTTTTCTGCTTTTTGCTTTTTTCTTTTAATAAAATTCGTCATCTTTCAAAAACAAAATAAAAAAATTTGTTCCCTCTGGTGTGGCTCACTAGAGTTTTGGGTGGGTCTAATTTCTAGGCTCAGGGTCCAACACGAGAGGGGGCGCCTTTCAGATGGAGTGAATGTTATGCACACATCACTTGAGATGGTCTATCATCAATCTTATATCCATTCCCTCCATAGAAGTAGGGGCATGCCTTGATGCAAAAATCACGGCAACTAAGTGATCATAGCCCTTTGGATATTGGCCACTTTGTTATAAATGTCCAACTTTTATGAGCCATATATCGTACACCTAACACATGCTGCTTTGGTATTACAAGTAATCTATGGAGGGCCTATTAATAGAAGTTTCGACTTTCAAGATAATCACTGGACCTATTTTGTTTCTCCTTCAATTTTGATTGTCCATTTTTCATGCTATGTTGGTCAAATAGTAAATTAGTATCCAGATAGTGGAAGTGCCAACCTGTCCACTATCCAGCTCATCTAACTAGTGGAATTGTCCATGGGAACCTTTCCATGTACCTAGTTGCATTTTGGACACATGGACAGTCCATACATTGATCTGGATTGGCCATTTTGTCCATCCTGCTCCTTATAACCTCGAAAAATCACATTGATCAGTCCAACCATCCTACAAACAACCCATGACCTCTCAAACTAAATCAACTGGTTCTGCCATCCCACTGAATGAATCATTAGGATTTGTTTTCATAGAATCATTTGCAGTCCCAGGTTCCATTGTTCCCAAAGCCTATCTGTTAATGACTACACCAAAACTTGCCTAAAGAAATGGACAGACAAAATCATCTGCTAGAATAGATCCAACCATTATGAATTTTCAATAACCCACTTGAGCATTTCTCATCCATTTGGTGGCTTGCCTTGGATTGCTTAGGGTTTTAAAGAATCACTTTGGTGGAGATGATGGCAACCATCCGACCCATGAGTTGGAAAACATAGTTATATGTAAAAGGACGTTCATATGGATGGTGAGGGTGAACCGATCAAAATGATTTCTACCGAAGTGGTCTATGAAAAGTGGGTTGGACAGAATGTATGCTCCAAGTAAATGATATTTGGTGCCAAAGTGTTGAAATATGACTACATGCATGGGAAGGTTCCAATTCACTAGCCCACTGGAGCATTTCCTTAATAATAAAATCACAAGAAAATGCGCGTGACACACGAGTGTGGAGATTGAAAGATGAGAGACATGTATGTTTGTATCCCCTATACTTCAATCCTTTACAAGTAAAGGTAAATTTCATGTATGAACAATTATCAGAATCCTCATAGCCATGGAAAAGCATGCACACAGACAATGAAACTGCTAAAATACTCCATTTACTAATAAATAGTAGATCATGAAAAAGGATCATAATGAATAAATAAGCTGTACAATGTCCTTTTACCATTTCAGAGTAACTTAGATCATATAAATCCTCATCATGTGTCCAGTCATCCATGCTAAACTCTTGAAATGAGCGATAACCATTTGCATAAAGCCATTGGCCTTTCTCAATCTTTCGGCAATTAGGACACTGCATGATACCCTTGGCATTGAATGCCGAACCAATACAATCTGAAGAAAATTATGGGAAAATTAATATTGGATCATAACCAAACAATAACAAGCACAATTTATTTTCACAAAAAACATATCGTAAAAAGAGGTATTATAGAATGCTTGGGCTGAAAGGTGGTAGGGTACCTTTGGGGTTGCCAGTTTGTACAAGCAAAATAAAGTCAGGCCCACGGTTCAGGTATCCCAAGGGTTAATATAATGAGCCCAATGAGCCCCATTTGGTTTGCTTATGTACCAAAAAGTCCCAAGATAGGATGAATCCTGATCCTTCTTTAGGTGGTTGACAAATGGATGGTTAAGAGAGAAAATACAGCAACAGTTCATATTAATCGAAGAAGGCCATATCCAATCTGGGTGTTTTTTGGTGCACAGGCCATCCACGGTGAGACTGACCATATCAAAGCTTTGGATCATTGAACCATGAGCACCACTTGCACAAACTGAAAACCCAATGAGCATTGTACTACCTTTTTGGCCCAAGCATCCGCATTATACCTCTTTAAAAGGCCCCATTTTGGATTTTTGGTACTCAAGATCAGGCAAATTCTAACACTTTGATAGTCGGTCAACAAATAAACAGTCGAGGGCGAAAATACAGCAACAGTTCACACTCAACCAAGAATAAGGCGAATTTACAAAAGGCTATGATCTTCCCAGCTGGATGTTTTTTAATGCATAGACTATCCACAGTGAGGCCAGTCATATCAATGGTTTGGATCATCGCACCATGGGTTCTCCTTGTACAATCTGAAAACCCAAACTGTCTTGTAAAACCACCGGCACCAAGGTATGAACTGAAAACCCAAACAGTATTCGGTCATTGAATCATGGGCCTGAGAATTGTCTAATACCTCTATACAGAAGCCCTATGCACAAAAGAAAGGGGCTACAGATCAAATAAAACTGAAACAATTTCCCCATCAAGCAAAATAACTCTGACATTATTGAATAAGTGTACGAGAAAAATGTCAAAAACCACATCATGGGCAGCCGTAATGGGACCATAGGACTACTGTAGACAAAAGCTTATAAGCATAAACTACCAAATGGTATAAACATAGAAAAAGATGTTCAGACACACAAAAACTGTGAATTGAAGCTTCTTATCAAAGAATGAGAAGGGTGATCTAAAGAAAGCTATTATAGAAAAGAAATAGCCATAAAGATGTGCAAATTTGAATTTTACTTCAACAACTAAAGGCGTAGTCTCTATAAGCGCACCACTACCCCCATATATTACATGAGCACTTGATAACGAATACCTAACGCTTGTTGACAATTCAATAATATATGGATAGGACCAGTTGACTTACAACAGGTTTGGCATAAATTAATAAATCGCTTGCTCCGCAATTGAATACAAAACCATCAAATCACTTGCAAGGCTTTTTTTGAAATTTCAAAAGGTTATTCAGGTACACTATGCAAACAGACTCTATTTTTCATAATTATTTGATACATTGATTTTGGATTGAGCCAAAAGTACGCAACTTGGTGAAATTATACTCTTGCCCTCATAAAGTTTTTCTTTTTCTTCTTTGGAAGAGATGACTGCGATAATTAAAGCAAAAAGGAGAAGTACGAAGGACCTAAGGGACCCCTATAGCAAGTGACCCTCTTATCACTCCAGAATAATCTGCTGGACAGAATAGCGGTGGAATACACCCACCCACACAAACACACACACAAAATCTATTCATTGAGCAAAAGGAGAGGGATTCGAACCCACACACACACATACACACAAAATCTATTCATCGAGCGAAAGGAGAGATGATTCAAACCCAAGATAGTTCTCTGTTTAGAACTATATTGATTTTCAAGACCAGAGCTGTCAACCACTCAGCCATCTCTCCAAGAGAATCTTTATTTTATTTACCTGAATAGAACATGGCCATACGAATTGATACCATAACTATCTATAGAAACATCCCGTGTGCAAATCTATATTTCGATAGTGATTTAGAATATAGTCAGCAGTCAAATGTAGTAGAATGTCTAGGGATTTCCATCTCGTTATGGTATATTCTACTCGGTTGGCATTCTTGTATTCTTTTCATTAAGATCTGGATAGAGGATCATTGCTTCTATTGATTCGATACGGATACAGAAACAAAGTGCATCGACCAATTAGATTCTCTTTCCTCGTCCCAAATTTATACCTAATTGATTTTACTCAATTGAATTCTGAGGAACCCTTACATATAAGTTCCTATACCCAAATTAGATTGCATTTTTTAGTGTAACTCTGTGTGTGTGTGTGTGTGTGTGTGTGTGTGTGTGATTCTCTCTCCTTGTCCCAAATTTATAATTAATTGATTTTATTCAATTGAATTATGAGGAACCCTTACATATAAGCTCCTATACCCAGATTAGACTACATCTTTTAGTGTGTGTGTGTGTGTCCACCGATTCCACCCTATTAATCAGATGCATCCTTCCAATGTGGGCCACAAGCCTAAAAATCAAGACAATCAATGACCTAGGTGGGCCACAAGCCTAAAAATCAAGGCAATCAATGACTTAGGTCGGCCACACCACAAACAACAGTTGAGGGTAGATACCCACCCATTGAAACCTTCATGATCGTTTATAGGGCTCACTAAGATGTGGTTCAGACATCCAACCCATCCATCGTGTGTGTCCCACTTGGATGAGGGGTCACACTAAGTTTCAGCCGTATAAAAAAAACAGGTGGGCCTCACCAAGTGGTTTTATATGTTTTAGGCACAATTTCACATGGTTTCAAATGCTATGACCCACTTGAGTTCCAGATACAGCTAATTTGTGGGATATTCCATAACCTAGAAGGGACCCACTAAATGCACGGTGTGGATGTTTAACATAGATCACGGTGGGGCCCACAAAGCTTGACCTCATGGGAAGCTCCCATGAGGTCAACCTCATAGTACCGTGCGTGTGTGTGTGTGTGTGTGTGTGTGTGTGTGTGTGTGTGTGTGTGCGTGTGTGTGTGTGTGTGTGTGTGTGTGTGTCAAGAACTCCAAAGTCCCAGCTTTAACTAGTGTTAAAGGATAGGATTTGGGAAGAGAAAAGCAAATTAGGGTTGGACGTCCAACCATCTATTTTTAATAAGTGACTGGCAAAAGACCTAAAATACCCTTAGCGTAAAGGGCAAAATAGACATAAACAGAGAAATAAAAGGAAAAAAATATATATATTACGAGGCCTATGGGCCTAGCTCATCATATATACAACAACACTCCCCCTCAAGCTGAGGCATAAATATCAATCATTCCCAGCTTGCCTTGAACACGTTGCCCCACGTCAAGAGGAAGAGCCTCAGTAAAGATATCAACAAGTTGTGCAGAAAACAAGACAAAAGGAGTATAAATAATGCCACCAACACCTTCTCACGAATAAAATGACAACCAACTTCAATATGTTTCATTTGCCTGGGGTTTGGACGAATGGCTAGAGTTGTGGGTTTGCTCCCCACAGATGCGAGTTCAATTCCCCTCCTCGTACTTTATCCAATGCACATGGTTTGTGGGTGATTACGTGCATCTGCAGGAATTAATCTCGCCTCAAAAGGGGGTGGGGACACCCTGTTGTCATTAAAAAAAAAAATTTGTTTGCTCATGCAAAACGGAATTTGAAATGATATGAATTGTAGCCTGATTGTCACAATACATGGCCACAGGTGTCTTCACCGGAAATCCTAACTCAGTAATTTCAACCACAAGATTTCATACGTAGTATTCACCATGGCACTAGATCGTGCAACAACAATTTGCTTTTTTTTAGTCTTCGATTTAACTAGATTGCCTTCGAAAAATACCCTGTCATAGAATTGTGATCGTCATGAGAGCTTGCTAAATCTGCATCAGAATAGCCTTCACAATTCAAGTTATTAGAATAACTAAATAGGATTCCACGTCTTTGAGAAGACTTGATATATTGCAGGATGTGACGAACAACTTCAAGATGTCTGGAGCAACGAGCTTACATAAATTGACTCACTAGACTCATTGTATGAGATAGGTCAGGATGACTAATAGTCAAATATATCAATTGACCAACCAAGCGTTGATAAACGCGAGAATCAACAAAATATTCCTCATCATTAGCCTGAAGCTTCTTATTAATCTCTAACGAGGAATCAATCGGTTTGACACCAAGATACTAGTGAAGTCAACAAATCAAGAGCATATTTTAGTAATCCCAGATCTTGATGTCAAACACCTTGCTCAAGTAAAGATTCAATTCAGAAATTGCATTAGCATCATCACCTATAATAATAATATCATTCAAATACACGCTAACAATGATGATATTATGTACTTGTTGCTTCACAAACACAGAATTATCTAAGTGAACATGTGTAAATCCAATATGAATCAAGACCCAACTAGATTTCTCAAACCGGGCTTGAAGAGCCTACTCCAAATCATATATTGCCTTTTCAAGATGACATACCTTCTTTTTCTCCCCCTAGCAAGTAAAACCAGGAGGAACCATATAAATTTTCTTTGTCAAATCACCATTCAAGAAAGAATTCTAAACATCTAATTGATGCAACGGCCAATTTAAATTAGGAGCAAGAGGGATGATCACCCGAATGAATTCATCTTATCAACAGGAGCAAAAGTTTCAAAATAATCCTCATTGTATGTCTAAGTAAACCCTTTAGTAACTAGGCGAGCCTTACATTGAGTTATACCACCATCCAAGTTGAACTTTCCAACGAGTAAAGCAATGTCTCCCATGTAAGATTTTTCTCAAGAGTAGCCATCTCCTCCTCCATAGCTTGATGCCATAGAGGGGAATTAAGAGTCGCTTTAAGATTTTTAAGAATAGTGGAAGAGGAACACTCACGAACAGAAACAAAAGACGTGTGTTGGAAATAAAGAATGATAGGAAACAAAACATTGAATAGGATGAGAAGTAAATTATCTTTTAGCTTTTCTGGCAGCAATAGGCAAATCCAGGGATGGAAGCATGGATCAGTATAAATAGGCAAACTAGTAGGAAGGCTATCAGTACCTGGATCATAGGATATACTTTGTGGTGGGAAGAATAAAGTACAAACATTCCTTCTTCTATATACTCTCAAAGTTGGTTTAGGTGACTGTGAATCAGAAACTACCTTATCCATGACATCATCAAATTTAAAAAATGCCTTTAGAATAGAAGAAACAGAAACAATCCGATTGAACTCAAAGACGAGAACATGAAGAATGATAGAATGATGCCCCCCTTAATCCTTAGTAAAATAAGAAGTGTCTTTAAGAGATTTAACATCCATGGAGATGTATCATCTTTTAGTGACAGGATCAAAGCACTTATACCCTCTTTTTTTGCTCCGCTTAGCCCTATCCCATTCTAGTGGTATTTTAGTGATAGGTTCTATAGGAATTGGAAGATCATATTTGGTCAAATACCTAGTGACAAACTCCTATGTTCCTTTCATTACGGTATTTCCAAACAAGATCCTGGATGACAAGCCTAAAGGTTATCTTATTGATGAAACATTGGTCATTCGGTCAAAATAAGCATAATTCTGAAGAAAGAAAAATCGTTCGATTTATGAAATACCTCTTTGTTTGAAATTTTGTTGGAGTTATGAAGAGTTAATGTAATTGTATTAGTGTCTATAATTGATTTCTTCTGTGTAATACTAATTGACAGGGCCTCATTGGTAAGTGTTACAAGATCTCATGCATCGGAACCCATGGTCATGGACCCAAATCCATTAGTATGGAACATTTTCATTTATTTTTCTCATTGCTAGTCATATGTATAGAACTAACTTTGGGATTGGGCACAATATGAAAGTCCTTTTAGAAGCACATACTCCTCCAGGCGGTCGATTGGGACGTGATCATAAGGGTCTCTATGAGAAGACGAATATCCCATGAAAACACATTTGTCAGGCCGATTTGAAAATTTACTTCGATAAGAATCTGTATTATAAACATAACAAATACACCAAAAAAACTCGCAATTAAATTGCAGGAATAAATAGAATGTAGAAAAATATTGAATAGGAGACTCACTAAAAAGAACCTAGTAGGCAGACGATTAATAAAAAAAGCAGTAAGAACATTTGACAAAAAAGACACGTGAACAAACATGCCAATGAGAAGAGCACTAGTAATTTCTAGAAGACGTTGATTCTTTCTTTCAACAATACCATTATGTTGCGAGGTATATACACAATTGGTTTGAAAATTGATATCATGCTCCTGAAGATAAGATAACATAGAATTGGAAGGACATTCCTTGACATTATTAGTACGAAGAGTGTTAATATTTGTATTAAACTGTTTTTCAGCACAAATATAAAGCACTTTAAAGATCGAACGAACCTCATCTCTATTTTTCACCAAATAAATCCATGTCATACGAGAAGCATCATCAATAAAGGAGATGAAATATTTAAAGTCATTAGAAGTGATGGAAATCAGCTCCCATGTATAAGAATAAACTAATGAAAAAAAAAATTTGTTAGATTCTCTCCACAAAAGGATAAACATACTTATGATGTTTAAATAAAACTAATGTTATCAAATAGCATAAGTAATCCCATATGACCTAAGGGAACATTTTTTAAAATAAAAAAAAATATGAAAAAATATATAAAAGGTCTACAAGTGTAGGGAATTGCTTTTTTTTAATATATAGTTTTATTAGACTATTAGACTCAGAAGTCAACTAACAACTACTCAAATGAGTGCATATACTAAAAATTGTGAAAAACAACATATAAATTTTACTGATGTCATTTTAAGAGAGAATGAGAGTAATAGAGTATGGCAGAGAGTAAGAGAGTTCAGAGACTGGAAAGCCTTAGAGATGAGAGTATTAGAGTGAGAGAGAGTTAGAGAGTGATACAGTTATGAAAATTGGGGGTAGGGAGTAACTATCTATAGACAAAAAGTGAAAAAGAAAGAAAGAAAAAGATAAGTCTCAACAGTCAGAAATCTAACCATTCGGAGGTTCAATTGTATACTATTGTACGCAATGGCATAACCGCATAACTATGGGTTATGCAGTTGCATACTTCTCTATGTGACTGAATAAGCCCCAACGACACAATAACCGCATATGCCACCATGGCATATGCGGTCCACTGGTCCAAAATGGCATAAGCGCTTATGCAATCACATATGACAACCCTGGATAAAACACAAGCCTCACGCTGAAAATTCTTGATGTCACTAGACGCAACTGACCGAGGCAACAAGGACGATAAGACTAAACTAAAAGAATGACCAAAACGACAATGCCAAAGATAAAATTCCTCCTTTTTTCCACTAAAACACTTGCTAAACTGACTTAAAGAGTTTGAATGGAGAATGTATAATCCATCATTCTCATGTCCACCACCAGGCAGTTTATTTGTCTTCAAATCCTGAAAAACACAATGATCAGAAGAAAAAAAATGTCACACTACAATATAAGTCTTTTCCAATCTAACTTGTGGATAATAAATTAGAAGCAATATTAGTGACCAATAAAACCAAGGACAGAGAACGGTGGTGAAGCAGAAACAACACCGTTTCCCCCAATAGGCATTAGGGTCCCATTTGCTAACTTCAGACAACCTAAACTAGGATCAAGAGTGAACGAAGAAAAAGAGATGTACTCGTGATATGATCAGTAGCCCCCAAATCAATTACCCAAGGACTTGACACACAAGCATTGTGAAAAGCTATGGAGGTATTACCCATCTGATCCAAAGATGTAGACGAAGAGGCCTTATTTTATGTGGCATCCCTTAACAAAGCATCATACTCGCTTTTCAAGAGATAAACCACTCACTAGCTAGTGAAATCACAAGTGACTTTGCCAATGGGCTAGCCTTACCAACAGTACTCTGAAAATTTGTGGCATCTGTAGTTGTAAAATTAGCAGGCAGCTTTGGGAATCTACCATGAAGAACCAAGCATTCAAGCAACAATCAACGATATGTCTATTTTGACCACAATGAGTGTACATACAATCTACATCGTGACACCGACCACATCTATTACCGACATCACAACCTCCTCGGCCTATAGCTCTGCCTCATCCAACACTAGTATTATAAAAAAAAAAAAAAAAAAATTTAATCCTAGCACAAGAGCAGATTTCTTAACTACAACTGGTGTCATAGCAATACGACGTCTCTCATCTCTTAAGAGCAAATCATCCACACTATTCAAAGAGGGTAAAGAAGGTGAACGAAGAATTTGAGCCCAAACAAGTTCAAACTCAGACTTAAGACCTGCAAATAACTCGAATATTTGTTTCTTCTCAATATTCTTTTGTATGCCTATGCATCTGTGGTACAAATAAATTGAAGATCATCAAGGAAAGATAATTCCTGCCACAATCCACGCATCAAATTTGAATTGTTCCCCATGTCTCAAATGCCCAATCTCTTCATAAATATTATAAATTCAAGCTATAGTATTTTGAGTAGTAGACAATTCATAAGCCATTAACACGCGCAGTAGACAACAGAAAAAGGGCATTCTCACTAACTTTTGTTTCTATAGAATTCAGGAGCCAAGACATAACTAATAAAATTATTTTAGTTCCAATCCCCATGGGAAGGATCAGAAATAGAAGGTTCCGATATACTGCCATCTATATAGCCTAACTTTTATTTTCCTCTAATAAACATTTCAACAGCTTTCGACCATTAAAGATAATTGTTGGACTTAAGTTTATGAGTCGTTGCCTACAATCTAGGGTTCTCAGAATGAACAAACAACTGTTCCATCTTCGAATCGAGGGAATCAATAGTCTCAGACATTGACAATGAAGCCATATGGAAACCCAAACAATTTAGAAAATAGAACTATAGCACGCAAATCTTAAATAAAAAAGAAAAAGAAAAAAGAAGAAAGAAAAAATCTGAATCAACAAATCACCAAGAAGAGAGGGGAGATCTTATGGATGAATAACTAAAAATGAAACTATTAAATCAAGCGATATCACAAAGAGATCCCTAAAGATTTGAAAGAAGGGCTGATGCGGAACAAAAGCATTCAAGGTGTACCAACGAAGAAAGCGCCAACACAAGTACCATCCTTGTGGATAGGCGACTATTGAGGAGCATTGAAGACCTTACACATGTAGTCCGAGACATTTGAAAAGACCCCACCTTGGGAAGACATGTGTAAGTTGCTTTGAGGAGATGATCAGACCGTTGGATCGTGATGATGATGTGATTGGACCGTTGGTTCATTGTGGCCCACTTTCATCACACCATCATTGGAGCGCATTGGACATCTTAGATTTGAGTTTATTTTACGCATTTTTTACTTATTTGAGTTTTGGGTTAGTGTGGGTACGTTTTTTTCATGCAAATGTCTTTTTTTTGAAATTTTGTTAGTAGGGGTATTTTGGTAATTATGCTAATTCCGAATTTTATAAGGGTGTTGCCCTAATCCTTTTTTATTAGTTGTTGATTTATAAAAAAGAGCAAACCTTTGGTTGCCTCCTTCCTCTTTCCCTCTCTCATGGTGCTTCTTCTTCTTCCTTGATCTCCTTCTTCTCTATTCTTCTTGTGCCCCTCCAACTTCTTCCAGGTATTTCATCTTCTATTATTATCCTTCTAAACTTCTGTTTTGTTTATTCCCCACGATCTAAACCTTGAGAATCGATCTAAACCCTAAACCCCCAAATTCTCAAATCCTTAATCCGAGAAACTTTCTGATTCTTCGGACTAGTGATCATCATTGATCGATTGGGTATGACCATGCAAGATCGGGAGGTTCCATCCCTCGCCGGATCCAACCTATACGCTACTTGAATCCCATACTCCATGGTTGTGATGATGGCCCGTCCCATTGCATGTTTCCTTTATGATTTTCTTAGTTTATGATGATTGATGCTAGATTTCATTATTATTATTGCTTTTATTTCCGCTGAATAATTGTGTTCATGAGCATGCATCATATTTGGGGCTGTCCTGCATCAACTTTGGTATCAGAGTATAGGCTTGCATGGTTTTGTCTAGATCGAGTTATCAAAAAAATTAAGGTTTTGATTTTTAGGTTTGTTTTAGGAAATGTCCAGATTTAGAAAGTTTCCTAATTTGGTGAATTTTCAGATTTAGGAACTTTCCAATTTTAGAAAGTTTCCTAATTTGGAAAATTTTCAGATTTAGAAACTTTCCAATTTTAGAAAGTTTCCTAATTTGGAAAATTTTCAGATTTGAGTCGCA
This sequence comes from Liriodendron chinense, assembly GCA_003013855.2. Taxonomy (NCBI): domain Eukaryota; kingdom Viridiplantae; phylum Streptophyta; class Magnoliopsida; order Magnoliales; family Magnoliaceae; genus Liriodendron; species Liriodendron chinense. Next base: position 9,349,860 of record ML058469.1, on the reverse strand, counting down.
TCATCTAGAATTAATTAGTGTCAGTTCATTGTAGTTTAAATTCATTGCATCCATATTGTGAGTCACCCAGTCCGTAGAGTCTCCCCGTAGTGAATGGAGTATAGGCGTTTGAGATCTTCAAGGCCATTAAGTGTTGTCGTGTGGCCGTCGAGACCCAATGGAAAGCCGAACTCCGATGACTTGGCCTACTTTAATGGTCACATGGACCCACAAACATTCCTTGATTGGCTTGAAGACTTGGACTTTTTTTTTTTATTGGTATGATATGCCGAATTATCGTCGAGTGAGGTTTGCCAAGTGGAAATTGGAGGGCCAAGCCAAGTCGTTTTGGGCAGATTTGGAGCGAAGAATTGATAGAGTTGGGAGAGCCCCGATCTCACAATGGGACGAGATGAAAGAGCGTTTAAAAGAAAAATATCTTCATATCTCTTATCGTCAAAAGCCCTTGGCTCAGAAGAGAGTTGCCCCACCTTCCCGTCCAAACACAGAACCAATATGGTCCCCTCCTTGTAAAGTGGTCCAACCCATCATTAAGGAAATCTCGGCTTATGAACAATTTGAGTGTTTAACACCAATTATATTTCCTTGGAAGCGAGATAATACCTTGGTGAATGGCCAGTTGGAAGAATCCAATCAGGTTGTTTATGAAGTGGAAGAGTACATGCCTAATGTTACTAGTGAGGAAATGGAAGAAATTGAGGCATCGCTCATCATCGTTGAGGATGACGAAGTGTGTGCTAGTGATGAAAAGGTCGAAGAAATTGAGACCGCACCACTTCCAGATGTCATGTGTGACTTAAGTGATGCAGAGCCCCAATCTAAGTCTCTTACCATAATACACACGAATAAATTTGAAAAGGAGACTAGTGAGGATATGATGGTAGACACCCACATGACTTGTGATATCCCACCAGATGATTTATGAGATAAATTTTCACCCATATGGGACATTCAACACACAATCGATCTTGTCCCTAGGTTAGCCCTGTCAAGCTTTCCTCCATACCAAGTGAACCCCGCAGAAAATATAGAAATGCAGTGTCAATTTGATAAATTTCTTGGGGAAGAATTCAATAAGGAAAGTTTGAGTTGGAGTTTTGTTCTGTGTGTCATGTCCGCTCTTTTCACTTCCAAGAACAATGGCATATGGCACACATGTGAGCATATCCTGACCGCCCATAAAGCTTCAATCAAGCGTCAAGCCATCATGCGACGTATTCACGTCATGGTGGATATGATGACCATAGTCCTTATTCCGTATCTTGGTGACATTTTGGACATTATGGTTGATGTCAAGATTTGCTTAAGACTTGGTATTACTAGTGTTTGTTCTCAAGTGTTGGGATACCTGAAAATCATCCTTGTTTATAATACTTATAATGAGAAATTATGTGTCATCCATGGGAAGTGTCCTTTTGTTTTAGTTTTTCAAATTCTAGGTCATAGGATTGTTTATTTCCATAGGATTGTTTATTCCAAGTTCGTGGATTTTTCAGAGTGTCCTTTAGTGTCACCCATGTTTGTCATCCAAAGGTCTTCAGAGTCAGCCAATGCATTCGCACGCCATATTCATGATTTGCATACACATATTAGACAGCGGATAAATAAGAGCAATGATGATTCTAAAATCTCAGCTGATTCTCATCGTAAATTGCAAGAATTTCAAAAAGGAGACTATGTAATGGTGAGGATAAGGCCAGAGCGGTTCTCACAAGGTTCCGCTACGAAATTACAAACGCGTAGTGCTGGACCATTCAAAATATTACAGAAGGTTGGGTCTAGCGTGTATTGGATCGACCTTCCATCTGAAATGGGCATTAACCCAACTCTTAATGTGGAAGATCTAGTCCGTTCCCACCATCCCATCGTTGATCCATCGTCCCTTTCATGGCCTTGTTCTGATTTTGCTATACAACCCCTTCCACCCCTTCCCCCACCCATTACCCATGAAGAAGAAATTGAGGAGATCTTGGGTGAAGAGATCATTTTTATGAGAGGCGGAGGTTTCCAAAGATACTTGGTCAAATGAAAGAACAAGCCACCGTCAGAATCTACATGGTTGATAGAACTGGAGTTACAGAGCGTTAATCCAGATTTACTAGAGCGCCATAAGAGTTTTAACTCGCCGGAGTCGAGTTCTTCTCAGACGAGGAGTATGATGCGGAACAAAAGCATTCAAGGTGTACCAACGAAGAAAGCGCCAACCACAAGTACCATCCTTGTGGATATGCGACTATTGAGGAGCATTGAAGACCTTACACATGTAGTCCGAGACATTTGAAAAGACCCCACCTTGGGAAGACATGCGTAAGTTGCTTTGAGGAGATGATCAGACCGTTGGATCGTGATGATGATGTGATCGGACCGTTGGTTCATTGTGGCCCACTTTCATCACACCATCATTGGAGCGCATTGGACATCTTAGATTTGAGTTTATTTTACGCATTTTTTACTTATTTGAGTTTTGGGTTAGTGTGGGTACGTTTTTTTCATGCAAATGTCTTTTTTTTGAAATTTTGTTAGTAGGGGTATTTTGGTAATTATGCTAATTCCGAATTTTATAAGGGTGTTGCCCTAATCCTTTTTTATTAGTTGTTGATTTATGAAAAAGAGTAAACCTTTGGTTGCCTCCTTCCTCTTTCCTTCTCTCATGGTGCTTCTTCTTCTTCCTTGATCTCCTTCTTCTCTATTCTTCTTGTGCCCCTCCAACTTCTTCCAGGTATTTCATCTTCTATTATTATCCTTCTAAACTTCTGTTTTGTTTATTCCCCACGATCTAAACCTTGAGAATCGATCTAAACCCTAAACCCTCAAATTCTCAAATCCTTAATCCGAGAAACTTTCTGATTCTTCGGACTAGTGATCATCATTGATCGATTGGGTATGACCATGCAAGATCGGGAGGTTCCATCCCTCGCCGGATCCAACCTATACGCTACTTGAATCCCATACTCCATGGTTGTGATGATGGCCCGTCCCATTGCATGTTTCCTTTATGATTTTCTTAGTTTATGATGATTGATGCTAGATTTCATTATTATTATTGCTTTTATTTCCGCTGAATAATTGTGTTCACGAGCATGCATCATATTTGGGGCTGTCCTGCATCAAGGGCCCAAAAAACTGTTCAAACATGAATGTTCAGCAAAAAATGCTAATCACACGAACCAGTTTTGGAAAAAAAAGGAAAAAAGAACCCAAATATGACTTTCAAGCAAAACCCAATCACGCATACCAGTTTCTGTAAATCTGGATGAAAAGAACCCTAAAAAATCACACCGAATATGGAAGTCCAGCTAAACATAATCACGCTAAGCAGTTTCTGTGAATCTGGAAGAGAACAAAAAAATCAAAAAAAAAAAAAAACTGATCAAATCAGAATATCCAGCAATACCTCCAACAGAAATGCCAAAAAAGAATAGCTGCAAGACCCCTGCTCACTTCAATCACATACAAACAGTGATATGAAAAAAAGGACTCTCAAACTGAGAGAACACTATGAGAAATAAGAAGAATAAAAAAGGGAAGAAGAGAAAAGAAGAGGAAGAGGAAGGAAGAGGAAAGAATATGGATTTGAATGATGGAGACCCTAGGACCTAACCTTTCGCTGGTACCATGTTAAAAGAGAAAGGATTTGGGAAGAGAAAAGCAAGTAAAGGTTGGATGTCCAACCCTCTCTTTATAGTAAGTGAATGGCAAAAGACCAAAAAATAGCCTTAGTGTAAAGGACAAAATGGGCATAAACAGAGAAATAAAAGGGGGGAAAACATTACTACAAGGCCCATGGGCCAGCTCATCATATTAATATATACAGCAACAACTAGAAACCAAAGGAAGACAAACTTATGACCTCCCATCTTTGAATCCTTTGTTCCATTCCTTTCAGATCTCCACTTGGGAAGGTGGTGCAGGGTATCTTATTGTCAAACATCCTGCCATTCCTTTTGCCCTTACAAAGTTCATTATAATTTTATTGATTGAGTCCAGTTACAAAGAGAACAAGAAGGCATCACCTGCTCGAAAATAAAACAGTCCTCCCTCCAAACACCCTCAAAATCCCCAACCGAAAACTGAGTAAAATATATCATTACAATAGCATGTGTCAATGTTGGAGGATATGCAAAATGTATGAATAATGCCAAAGTGTATTTCATCAATGTGTATAGGGATACATAAAAAAGTTATATCAGGCATCAAAATAATAGATCCAATATGTATTGGGCAATCTATAAGGTATCCAACAATATTTTAAACTGTGGATATGGTGCCACACCATGATGAAGAGCTCAGACCTCAGCCCCATTCCAACTAGTTATTCTTGACAGATCACAAAAGAATAAGCTCACGTCTCCCAAACGATTCACTCTAAGAATATCAATTTATAAATTGCATCATAGTGAAATTGACCAATTTAGTGTATTGGGAATGCATATAAACATTATATTACACTGTTATAATAAACAATCAAATAAATATTGGCAACCCATATCATATCAAATCATATCATATCATACAATAGTTTAAACTGTTGATATGATGCTACTTTAACACCTAGATGAGAGCGCAGACCTCAGCCTCATCTGAAATTGTTACTCACAGATAATGAAAGAATAAGCTTACATTCTCCCGAAGGACTCCCAATATTAATTACTCCCTTTCCTTACCCTTGCTTCCTCGAAGAATCGCCATCAAAATTCATCCTGTGACGACCAGCCAATGGTGGGTTACAAGGTTTCAGAATCATTACACCACAGGCTCAATCATCCACATCGTTTCCCCTATAACTTCTAAAACCTTTAAGCATAAGTACCATTGAGAAGATATTGCTCTGGGTTCTTTCTTTGACTACTAGTCTACTACATCTCCTTTTTATTTCTAAAAGTTCATTTGATAGGTTCTTTCCAAATAAATTGTGAAACTATGAGATTGATGAAGAGGAAAGAGGAAAAGAGGAGACAGAGAAGAGAAAGGAGGGAGAAAGGCTCTACATCCCTCTCATGCCCACACCCCTCTCTTATTTTACTAGGGCTTTCATTATTAACACATAAAAAACTTCCCCCCTTTAACTTAAACACACATAAGCAAAGCCCATAGGCTTAAACTCTATCCAAAACATACTTTGGCCCAATAATTACAAGAGACCACACGTGGGACCAAGCTGGTCCATGAGTGAAATCACAACAGTTCATTTAACACTCCCCTCAAGTTGGTATACAAGGGGAGTGAATGCTAACAGGTAGCCAGCCTGCGCTACCCCCTCCTGTTGTCCCCGATCTCCTTAGGACTCTTGCACCAACCCGTTGATGGTAGACCCCCCATCACACCCTTGGGGGAGCAAACCCCAAATGTTCCAGACGTTCCCACCAAAGAGCCATTTAAGGCAATTGGTGCATGGGGCGCCTACTCGCTTTTCATCCTAAGGCGCGTTGGACCCCAACTTCTAGGAACTCCCCGGCATCCCATTCAAGGGAGGAAGTTTCCCAGCATATGGGATTTTAACCTCTCCCCTTGAGGTAACAATTTAAGGACATGTTAAGGTCCCCTAAGTTGGTATATGAGTGAGATCACAATGGTTCATTTAACACTCCCCTCAAGCTGAAGCAGAGATATTGTACATGTCCAACTTGAAAAGTTTCAAACTGAGATTTCCCAAGAGCTTTGGTAAATAGATTTGCAATCAGATTATGAGAAGAAATAATGGAGTAAAAATCTCTCTAAGGAACTTTATCAAGAATGAAGTAGCGGTCGACCTCTATATATTTTGTTCTTTCACGAAACATTGGATTGTTGGCTATATGCACAACAGCTTAATTATCACAACATCGGAACTTGAGCCACAAATCCTAACTCTTCCAAAAGTGATTTCAACCAAACGAGTTCACAAGTTGTATGTGTCATAAATCTATAATTTGCTCAACACTAAACCTAATAACAACGTTCTGCTTATTACTTTTCGAAGTAACCATATTACCATTTAAAAAGGTATAGTAACCTATAGCAAAGCTTCTTCCAAAATTTGACCATACATAATCTGCATTAGAATTTAGAATACCCTACTATTTTAAGATGGCCATGAGTAGAGCTGGACACGAACTGAGTTTAACCGTTTGGATCGACTCGGATCGACTCGGTAAAACCCTGTTCGAACAGAAAGTCTTATAGTTCGAACACACATGGTGTGTTCGAAAAAAAATTCAATTCAGTTTCAAACACAGTCCTGTTCGACTCGAACTCGACTCGAATATTGATCGACTCGACTCGTTCGTTCAACTCGATTATATATATATATATATATATATATATATATATATATATATATATATATATATATGAGAGTTATATATATATATATATATATATGAGAGAGAGAGAGAGAGAGAGAGAGAGAGAGAAGAAGAAGAAGAAGAAGAAGAAGAAGGGTGGATGACAAATAAATGTGACTGTGAGCCCAGGAAGTTTTCAATGGTGGACATCATTCTCCTCACTGTTTCGTGTGGTGTGGTCCATTAGAGTTTTGTATCTGCCTCATTTCTTATTTAATGCCTTAAAATAAGCTGTACAAATGGATGGACGGAGTGGATAAAACAAATACATCATGGTGGGACACAGAACGAAAAAATCGGTATTTACTATTCAGTAGTAGAAAAAATATTTTCAAGCGAAAAAAGCGAAATTGTTCGAACTTGTTCGAACTCGTAAAAATTGTTCGAAATCCATATGTTCGAACATGTTCGAACAGGATTGGGTTAGACCAAATTGAGTTCGAACAGAGCCATCCCGTTCGAATGTTTGTTCGAACATTGTTCGAACACACCCACTCAAGCAGCCGAACAATCCGATCTGGTCCATGTTCGACTCGGATCGGATTGTTGTCCACCTCTAGCCATGAGAGCTCTATAAGATACCTTTCCTAGGTGCACACTTCATGTATTTAAGAATCCTCGTAACTGCAGCTAAATGTAGAGCTCTAGAATTTTGCATGAACTAGCTAACCACGTTTATAGAGAAGGCAATATCGGACATGGTAATGGTTAAGGAGTTTGCCGAAGAGTCTTCTATACATAATAGGGTATGTCAATAACCCTCCTTCTGGATCAAGTTTGAGACAAGGATCCTTAGGTGTTTCAGCGGGTTTGGAACCCAACATACTTGTCTTTTAACAAATCATAAACATATTTCCTCTGTCCTAACTTTAGATCTAACGACTTTTATACCAAAAAAATAGCAAAGCTAAGGTGTTTAATATGGAATTGAGAATGAAGGGAATATTCACCAAGTCATCACCTATAACTACAATGTCATTCACAAATACAACAAGCACAATATGGCTCAATGTTATATGTCAAGAGAAAATTGAGTGATCTACTTCTCTTCAAACCATATGATATTACCAATGTTGTTAAAAACGTACAATTTACGATTCGAATCGTATTGTACACTTGTACGATTCAAATCGTACAGTTGGATCACAAATCCCATTGTATTATCGTGAATCGTACGATTCGAGTTTTTCAAGTGAAAACTGACAGCGTCCAATTAAAAAATCTTATTTTTTCATTTTCTTTTTTTTTCTTGCAAATTTTTTTAGGGATTTCTCTTTTAAAGTGTAACTAGGTCCACCCTCATTAGAAAAACACATCTTTTGCAACTTTTGAGAGATTTTAAGGACTTTTGGAAATTGTGGGGCCAAGAAATCTTGGAGAAAGAAGTTCTCATATCTTTTTCATCGTTCAACAGAATCAAACATCGCTTGTTTCGTTGGTTTTGTACATTAAAATAGGTATGAAAACATATAAATTAGTTCTTTAATCTTTTCTTTTTCTTTTCTTCCATTTTTTGAGTAAAATATGCATTAGTTCATATCTTGTTCACATGGTCGAAATAGTGGGTAAAATAGCCCCCCCCCCCCCCCCCCCCCCCCCCCTCATCGGGGTGCACCTGGAGATCTAAAGAAACATAATACAAGACACAATCAACACCACATACATTAGAATATCTCATATTTTCCCTGTTTAATCTTTTCTTTTTCCTTTCTTTAATTTTTTAAATAAAATATCATTTGGTTCATATCTTTTAACTTGATTATGATATGATACAACACAATGATACATTTATACAAGGATACAGACATACAATTAATGACGAGAATCATGTTATGGTTAAATTGTTTTTTTTAACATATTCATGAGAAAATGGATGAGTAATATGTTTTTTAATTTTTCTGATTTATTTACAATTTTTTTTTTGTATTTTGTTACGATATATTTATGAAAATCTGAAAAAATCTTATGATTTACGATACGATACGATTCAAACCCGATTACGATTCACGATACGATTTACAATTTGACAACATTGGATATTACCACATTGTTGAATTCTTTGAACCAGACTTTGGGTAACTGTTTCAGCCCATAGATAAATTTGTTTAATCCACATACCTTACAGGACTCCCCCTAAGCAACATACCTAGGAGGTTGCTCCATATACACTTCTTCTTGCTAATTCCCACGCATGAAAGCATTTTTCACGTGAATCTAAAAGAGAGGCCAAGTGACAGCTATAAAAGTAACAACTCGAACTGAACAAAGTTTAGCCACTAGGGAAAAGGAATCTAGATAATCCACTCCATAAACCAGATCTATCCCTTGTCTACTAACCTGGGCTTTGTAACTCCCAATGTAACCTTTAGGAAACAATTTAACTGTATAAATCCACCTAGACTTAACTGGTGTCTTATTGGATGAAAGATAATTAACTCCCATGCATCATTGGAATACATGGCATTCATCTCCTCATCCATAGCCCATTTCCATTCTTATGTAATAATATATCTTGAATTGACTTGGGAATAAAGATAGAAGATAAGGTAAGGGCAAACTGCTAATAATTGGTGGATAAGTGATCAAGGAAACAAAATTTGAAATAAAATGTGAAGTACAAGAGTTTACCTTTACGAACAACAATAGGTAGATCATGGACAATCTCGGTAGATACAGGAGACGAAGAAACCTCAAAGGAGGGAACGAAGGTGTACTGCGAGAGGAAACAGTCTCCAATACTTGATCTTTTCTTCTTTTCCTATAATAGGTTTTTTTTTTTTAATCTCTCTAAGGTGGTGACGTCTTTGTAACAAATCTGTTGGGAAAATGGTAACGAAACTTCTAGAGGAGTTTGCAACATTCTCAGTTTTAGCATAAAATGGGACATTCCCAAAGAAGATTACATTAGTTGTCACAGATGCCTTTTTAAGTGAAGGACGGTAGCATCTATAACCTTTTTTAATACAGAATACCCCAAAAAGATACATTTGGTAAAATGTGGAGCAAGTTTATCTTGGTTAGGCTCAAATAGGCAGACAAAACAAGTACAACTGAAGACTTTCGAAGGAATAGAAAACATCAAATTTCTTTTTTTAAGGTAGAAAAGATTGGATTATTAGAAAATAATAATGAGAAAGGTGTTTTCCCATTCAAAACAAAAAAAAAGGCATTCAATTTATAAAGTAACATACAATAAGGACGACGTCACTCTAGAAAAACTGTGGAACATTCATTTCCAAGAGTCAACCATGTGTAAGTTTAATCAAATGTCTATTCGTGCGCTCAACCACCCCATTCTACTGAGGTGCATAAGCACAAGAAGCATGATGAATAATGAAGGAAAATTGCAAATAGGACTAAAAATCATGAGACAAATTCTAATGCATTATTAGATATAAATATGCAAAGAGTTTAGCAAACTGATTTTTTATTTCACTAAGAAAATTCTGAAATACAGAACAAACTTCTGACCAATTTTTCATAAAATATAGCTAGATCATGGTAGAATAGTCATAAATAAAAAGAACACAATATTGAAAACCTACCAGACTAGGAACTCAAGTTGATCCCCACACATCACAATAAACTAACTTAAAATGGAACAACTCTTCGTTCATCAACCCTAGAAAGAAAATGAACTCCATGATGTTTACTAAGCTAACATGTTTAGCACTCCGAACTCGACACCTTCGGAAGGGACAAAACAAGAGTTTGTAGTTTCTGGAGAGATGGATAACCCAAACGACGATGCCACTTAATTGCAGGACCTTCGAGAAGCATTGCAACACCTACTAATTCCCTCTAAAATAATACAGATCATTCCTCTCACAACCACCACCAATCGTCATGCCCATCTTAAGGTCCTGAAAAAACACAATAAGAAGGGAAGAAGGTGATAGAGCAATTTAGAGATTTTTTTAGCTTACTCACGAATAAAAGAAGGGAAATTTAGGGGCATATAAGACAAAAGATAATGATACAAACGCATTAGGGTGAGCAGTACCAAGCCCGATAATGTGGATGAGGTCCCATTAACGGATGAAGTAAGATCAAATGAAGAAAAGGAACTACGATTACAAGAAATATGATCGGAGGCTCCAGAATCTATTATCCAGATAAGAGGAATGAGATGAGAAGGGTTGTTTTACCTAAATGAGCCAAAGTAGCACTAAAGGTGGGATGGTACATTATTGGATGTAGGGTTACTAGAAGAGAGGAACCATGCATGTACTTCCTATGATAATCTGACATTAACATAATCACACCTACCATTGAACACAGTAAAAGTAGCAGGTCCACCATAAGATGGAACATCATCAACAACCAACACTTAATTGGCCCTTGGAGGCTTCCCATGAAGGTCCCAACAGAAATCCACACAACGATTTGTTAGACCACAGTGAGTGCAAAACCGATCTCCTCTACCACCAAAACCACCTCTACCTCCCTTGAAACTCCACCACCTCTGCCACCGCAAAAACCAATATGCCTAGTCCTTCCCCCATGACCTCCATGCTTACCACTATAACCAGGGAGGTAACCAAGTTTAATTTATCTAAAGACACCTAATGCCAGCACTCCCTTCTGCAACAAGACAATAGACCTCTTTCCAATTAAGCAAATGGAATTTCCTAGACAAGGCGCCTCCTTGGCAAAGAAAAACCCTCCTCAGCTTTGTCAATCTGCACAAGGATTGACTTGGGACAACGAAATAGGAACAAAGTAAAGGGGTAGATTGGAGAGGGGGGCTTTGATCAAGGTAGTCCTACCCCCCAAGCTAGAGTAACTTGCTTTTCTAGGGAAAAAGTTTACTCTCCATTCTCTCAACCACCCTATCCTAAAGGTGAAACACAGGTTTTCCATAGCACGGAAGAAAGCCCGGATAAGATGAGGGGAAGGAGCCACCTAACATCCAAAAGATATCAGCTAACTGGGACACCTCTTTCTAAGAAATATTAATACCCAAAAATTTACTCTTAGCCAGAATCATATTAAGGCGGGAGACAACTTCAAACCACCTTATAGGAATCCGCAGATTGGCCACCATAAACTCAAATGCTTCACAGAACAAAAAGGGTATTATCTACGAATTGGAAATGGTTGATCAACTGGGGGAAATTTGCAACCTCAAAACCCCAAAAAATACCCTTAGCCTAGGGAGACAAAGGATCCCCTTGACGAAGGCCCCAAGAGGTTTTAGAAAAAACCAAACGGAGAACCACTATTAAGCACAGAAAATCTTACAGAAGAAACACAGTAATGAATCCAATTTCTCTACTTAACCCTAAAACCCAGACAACCTAACATGTAATCCAAAAAGGACCAATCGATGTGATCATAGGCTTTTTCGAGGTCCAATTTGTAAATCACACCCTGCCTTGTGGCACAAATCCAAGCATTCATGCGGAATCAAGGCACTAACGAGGATCTACCTCCCAAAGATAAGGCACTCTGAACAGGCGAAATAAACTTCGAGAGCACCAACCTCAACCTCAACCTCTAATAAGGTGTGCCGTAACGGTAATGGTGGTTGTAATGGCCACCACCATTACCATTACCGTTACGGGCCGTAACGGTCTCTCTCTCTCTCTCTCTCTCTCTCTCTCTCTCTCTGAAAAAACCTGTATCATCCCCGTTATGGGTCATTTTTCTGTAATGGTCATTATGCCCATTACAACCCCATAACACGTAATGGTTGGCACCATTACTATTACATAAAGGTCGTTACGACACACCATGGCCTTTGACTCATAATTTTAGCAATAATTTTATAGGGATTGTCGAGGAGGCTGATGGGCCTAGTCCTTAAGACAATTCGTACCTTCCTGCTTCAAGATCAAGGCCAAGAAGGAACACCCCAACTCGGCCACAATACGACCAAGAGTTAAAGAATTCCTCAGTGAAAGCCTGCAAATCCAGCTTAACCAACTCCCAAAGAGATTGGAAAATGGCCAAAGGAAAGCCATCCAAACTCAGGACTTTATCCCTCCCCAAGTCCCAAACAACCTCCTTAATCTCCTCAACACAGATAGGCACCTCAAGAGCATCTAACTCCTTTAGGGAGAGAGAATCAAAAGCAAGATTATCAAGATTCGGCCTCATGTGACCTGCATCCGAAAGCAAGACTTTATAAAACTTGACAATGGCCTCAAAGATACAACCTTTGTCAACAAGCGTATTACCATCAACCACAAGAGAGAAGATACAATTGGCCCAAGCTCTAGCACTATCTATCCTATGAAATAATTTAGTGCTTTTATCGCATTCTTTAAACCAGACCACCCATGAGCGTTGACACTATTTGAACTCCTCTTTTAACCTAGAACAATAATCAGAGGATAACTTATCTTTGACAGCTAGCTTGGCTTCCACAAGCAGGCCCCCTTCCTCCTTAATGTCAAGCGCTCGAATATCACTCAACAAAGAATCCATCTCGAGCTCCCTCAGGCCATACACTTCTCGCTTTCAGAAGATAAGCTTAGTTTTCAACAATTTAGCTTCTTAAATAACTTGAAGCCTATGCAACCCTCGATATCGAATGAAGACCAACACTCGAAGACCAAGGAACGAAAACCCTCGACCTCAAGCCAAGCTAACTCAAATCTCACAGGCTTGGGCCCCAATTTAATTTCCACCCCCTCTAATAAGATGGGACAATGATTAGACACTGGCTTAAGGAGATCTTTTTTTACGAGACAAGGGAAACCTTTGCACCCACCTAGGGTAAACCAAAAAATTGCCCCGCAAGGACATAGTAGGGGAAGCCAGACCATTTGACTAGGTGAACCTCACACACTACATCGAGAGCTCTACCAGATCATGCTTTAGGACCCAATCGACAACCCCTCGCCACAAATATGTCATCTATTAGAAACCAAAGACAACTCCTCCCAAAAAGGAGGGTGGAGAGAAGGACGACTCAGACCATAGACTCCAAAAAACACCCATTTAAACCTAGAAGACAACTCCCGAAAGACACACTAACAAAGGTGGTTCCCAACCATCCTCTTTACACCAAAGATAAGGGTTCCACAGAACATCAATACCCCCAACCAACCCTACAGAATTCAAGGCCACCCAATCCACACTCCTACGATGCCATATTGACTCCACTAAGCCCCAATCAACAAACTAAAGCTTAGACTCTTGACTAATAATAATATTGGCTTTAGAAAATTACAAATATCTTTGACCAGGACACACTTTTAGGGGCAACCAAGCCCATGGACATTCCAACCTAAAATCTTCGTTGCCCCTCGCCATCCCTTGCTAGACTTCAGAGACCGCCTTTGAACATCCACCACAAACAACTGAATACCCCTTTGTTCCATCAGCAGGAATAGGGCCACACAGTCCTGATCCCTGTCTCCAAACACTGCCCCAAGAAGCCTACCCATAAGGCACATAGGCTCCCTAACCCATCTTTTCCCCCTTGCGGCTGCAACCAGACCCTCCAAACTCCAAGAGAAAGGGTCGGGGAAAGAAGATTACCAAGGGGAATCCGAATGTCATCCAAGCAAACGCTAACCGGAGTGGAGGAATATCTAGAGCGTTATCACATACTCCAAGACCAGGAGACTCAAAACCAATTGACACAGGCCCATCCCGTTGACTTTGACCCAAAGAAGGGACATCATAAGAGAAAGGGACTAAGGCAAGAGAGCCAAAAACCTCTTATTGCCAACCACCCTCGGACACTCCTAAACTGAGCTAAGGATGGGACCCTGAATGAAGCAGAAAAACGGAGGAGGGCATTATGGAAGGACTCTGAATGAATACAGGAATAAGTTGGGGAGCTGCATGTGGGAAATAAGGCAGGCTCCTCCACACGAGTAAACCAACTTGGACCTTCCACACGCATCAATGATGTCAAACGAGATGACAAAAAAATATTAAAATAACCGCCAGATGAAATCTCTCAAAACCCCTTGCTAGTTGGTGAAGAAGTGGGAGAGCCCATACACGTGTCGAGAGCACCATTAGAGCCATTAAAGCCTCTCTCTCTTAGAAACGAGGCCCACCAACCATCATTATAACAAGGTTGCCATCATCCCTTTACAACATGTCACCCTCGACGGGTCCGAGAGGGCACATAGAGGGCACTCATCAGCTAATGGAGCGGTGGCTTGACAATCATCATCAAACAAATAAATGCACATATTTGCTAGCATCAACAAACCGCCACGCATCGAGGCCAAAGGAACCTTGAAGGCAGAAGATGGAAAGGACATCTCGCAAGTCTACACATGGACACCCTGCTACTTAAGGCTGTTGTCAGGCAAAGAGAATGACAGGCTTTAATAAAGAATAAAAGATCTTACAATCTCCCTAAGTACAACTGGCCACTCATCAAAGCACTTACAACAGAGAGGGGGGCACGTGGCGAATTCTCCCCCCTCGTAACAGGAAAGTCATCAAAGGAGGGCCTTCAACAGGAAATGTGTTTACGGGGGGGACTATCCATCATGCAAGGCATACAAGGCCAACTGAGGAGAGATCTCAGTCCTCCATGTAGCAAGCCCATCGCTAGCAAATGTTGTCTCAAGGCTAGAAGTCATAATGGCATGACTAGCAGGAGTCTAAGAAGGAGGCGCCACCTGTCTCTCGTTGGAATCTTTAGAAAGAGTATAATCTTTAGAAAGAGTCCTCTCCATTGGAACACTTGGAGTCACACAGGGCGTGAACTCGACTCTTGCCTCACACGAGTGGCCCATAGGACCTGATAGACCGCAGGACCACCAAAGTACGCAAGTAGCACCATCGGGGAAAACGCCCTCTCCGACCCATAGCCATGAATTCCAACAAACCGAGCCATTCTCATGAACAACCTTCACAAAAAATGTCACATCCCCAACTATGACCGAAATGGAACAAGGAGTCGATGCAGCATTTTTTTGCCTAACATAGATTCTAGCCCACCGAAGCTCCTCCCACCTCGAGGTGGCATCATCAATGGTGACCACCTCAATCACCACCCGCACTTCTTCAAACCAATGATCTGAAGGGAGGTCATAGAGATGGAACCATACGTCAGTCCATCCAAACATCGACCAATTGGCTCAGGGGCATCAACGAGGATGGTAGAGCTACACAATGGGGGGAAATCTCCCATAAGAGCTTTGAAGGATGACAAACCCCCACCTTGCACACCACCTTCCTCGACCAACCTCGACAGAAGAGGAGTCTCATCCCAGCATGACGAGCCCCCTAATTCAAACTATTCCCCCAAAGTGAGCCCTAATCACCTTCCCATTGAAACTTTTACCATTGGTACCCTCGATAGCCTTTCAAAGGTCATCTTCACTTTCCATTCTAACGAAAGCAAACTCCCGAATGCAAGCAGACCCTTTGACCCTAGAGACGACCACCTCCCTCACCTTACCAAAATGGCAAAAACTCGAGAAAATTAATCTCTGTCCACTATTCAAGGAATCGGTCAATATATAAAGTTGATAGGGATAGCTCCTTTAAAGGCTCCCCTCCTTCCTTTTGATTTCTTATCTAACTCATTTTTCCACCCTTACCAGTCTGAAACTTCATCTAACCGAGATGCAACAATCCCTTTCCCTTTGGAAAGGCCCCTACTTTCTCCTACCCCCTCTACTTCTCCCTGCCCCTCTACTTCTAGAGGGAACACCAAACTTCCCCTTACCCGCCCTAAAGCCACTACCCTTGGATTGGGAATCTCACCTATGATACGAAGATCTCCCACGGGAACTAATCAAGAGGTATTTGCTCTCTCGCCCCCTCCCATTTGCCCGACTTTGGGCTCTAGAGGAACCCATGTCTCCTCCTCTTTTAGCAGCCTTTGAATCACCTCTGGAAATCCCTCTTGAATCAACCCTTGATCTATCTTTAGACTCGCCTCTTTGAGCACCCTTAGAACCTTCTCTGGAATCATCTCTAAGATCGCCTCTTGAAGTGTCCCTCCAATCACTTCTCGACTCACCTCTTCAATCGACTCTAAATTCGCCTCTCGAAACACCTAGTATACATCGAAACACCTCTAGCGAGAAAGGGTAACAGCAAAAGACTTCACTCGTGAAACAACATCACAATTCTGCGGAAACACGAGCCCTACCCATTGCTTGAGAAATTATTCACGGGGATTTCATGCCAAACAAATCCTTCATCTTGGAATGCATGTATTTTCCCAAGTCAAATCAAGAAAGGACCCAAAGTCTCTACTTAACCAAAAAAGCAGGAGCATGAACTTCAAATAAATCTAAGAAGAGCTCTTTAAAGACTTCCAACAAATAAGACTCATAATCCCAATTTGTGAGAGGGGGTTGGTGACCTCATTTCACTCATGAATTCAAGAATATCCTCATACTTGAAATATACTTAATTGCCTTCTCTTTCCTATAATGAGAATTAAATAATGTTAAACTTTTGTCTCAAATGCTATCTCAACTCCCAAGGCCTACTAATAGAATTCACCTTCAAGAAAGCCATCCTAGTTATAAGTATCCAACAGAAGCATCTCCATGCTCCTAAAGTCCAGAGAAATCAAAATTGTTTGATAACACATTTCCATCCCAAATCATAAAAATACATGGCAAGCCCTTATCTTGAGATGGTGACTAAAGACGCAATCATCCCCCAAAGTTGAATTATCAAGCTACATGCATGATCTCCAAAACACAACTCAACACAAATCAACCTTAAGTTTTTAAAAATTCTCTAACTACCACCTACACTAAAATTCTATAAAAACCCAAAGCCCCAACATTTTAAGGCAATATTTTTCGTCACAAAATGACAATAGAAACAAAAATATTTCCATCAGAAAACTTATAAACATTCCTTTTTCCTGACCCCTCCCAGCCTGTAGGAACCTCCACTGACCTTATATCATATTTCATAAGGGGAAAAAAAAAAAAAAAAAAAGTCCGCAATCCCTGAATCACCATCCCTTTACAACTTCCATTCTTGCAACCAGGCATCTCATTATTTGCAGTTAAAACTTTCCATCAAAACGTCACAGTCGTCACTTGAAAGACAACCAAAATTTTTGTTATTCCTTCCATTTAAGAGTTTATAGCTACTCTCAATGCATTTTTGGCAGAATGGAATTTTATTTGATGTATTCCAGTAAATCTTTAAATGTCCTGATAGCATACCTTTATAAAATTAGTATGCCTAGACAATGTTCTAACTTCACAAAATTCTCCATCCATACTCTCAAATACGTTGCAAGGACTGAAAGAATTTCTGATCAATCACACACTGCAGAGAAACATACCTTCAAGTTCAATCCCACAAGGCTTGCGTCCACAAACATAGCCCGAATCGACTCAAACGATCAGGACTCTATTCTCCATTCTAAAAACTGTATTATAGCTCCATTTCTCAGTGCGCCAAACAACAGAAATGTTACTAAGTAAACAGACCCAGATCCCAATTCTCTCAGAAACCCAAAGGTGTGTTGAGATGCTCGATTGAAATGAATTACAGCAGCCCTGGTCAACCAAGAGGAAATAACAAGTGCTGGGATAGCATAGCCCCCATTTCATTCACAACAAGGGGAAACCCCCAAACCACCATTACAACCATCTCTAGTCCAATTTCAATCACATGCCATTGCAATTAAGGGGATTGACCATCATTACCAAAATGTAACCGTCTTAGGCAATTTCCTTTCTATTACATTGATTTATCATAATTGATTGAGCTCCCAAACACACCATAAATACCAATCGAATTGAACCGCGAAAAAACAAATGTAGTGAGCATAATTGGAACAAGAACCAAAACCGCCATTGGAATCCTTTCTTAATCCTGCAGCACCCACCAAAAACTAAATTTCCAAAAGTCCGAATCTCACATCATAAAAACTAAAAACACAACGATCTTTAAAATAAAATAATTATTCTTCCCAAAAAAAAAAATCAAATTTTACTCACCGAGATGAAATTCGTGCCCACATTGCAGCTTTGCCGTTGATCGGTCCCCATTATCCGTCACCGCATCGAGGCAGATAGAGCAGGAAACCACAGATGCGACAAACGACATCACTCCGTTGCTGCCATGGTCTTCCTCCAACAGATCTGTCTCTCCCAAACCCATGCCTTCATAACAAATCCCCCCAATTTCACCAAATCGCCAAAAATTGGGCGAAAATCACAAGCAATTCCCCTCAAATCGACACCCAAAAAACCCCTTCTGAATAAAAATTATAAGAGAAAATCAGAGATTCTAGAAATTCAGAAACCGGAGATGTTCATGAATGGCAGAGAAATGGGAACCTCTCGCTCTCTCGTTTTTCCGACCTGTTGAAATGCGGCTTTCATTTCGGGGTCGGGGCGCTTTTATAGTCGGCTGTGTCGAGGTAGCAGATTAGGTGCGGACCCGGCCATTCCCAAGACGGTGCGGCCCTTAGCGTGGGGCCCACTTTGATGTATACATTTTATATCCACGCCGTCCATCTGTTTTTCTATATGATTTTAGTGGATGATCCCAAAAATTAAGCAGATCAAATTCTCATGTGGACCATACACTTGGAAAAAGTGTTGATTGACCATTAATGGGCCATAAAAGTTTTGGATCATGGTATTTATCTTTTTTCCCATCATCTTTGACCTTATCAACAGGTTGGATTGAAAATAAACATTGTAAAACATTAAGGTGGGCCCTAAGAAATTTTTAACGGTGGGTAGTTCAATCATTGCTATTTCCTATAGGATGGTCCACCTGAGATTTGGATCTTCTTAATTTTTATGTTTATGCCGTGAAATGACATGTTAAAATGGATGTCTGGAGTTGATTTAGAATACATAAATCAATGTGGGCCCTACTGTCAGGGTTGCACCGTGTTGGGTGCGGTCAGGCCGCACCTAATTCCCTCTCGATTGGATTAGCCATGTTCGGACGGTCTAGATGATGCTTCGATTTTCGGAATTTTGTGGTTTTTTTACAGCCGCCAACTCAGCTCTCTGGTTTGACTTGATGGATGTGAATCTATGTGCGATGCTTACAGTGCACTTTCAAAGGGCATTGCCTCGCATATGAAGATGAAAAACACGTGTGAACAAATCAAGTCCACTCTTCGAGAGATCCCATCCGTGTAAATGCCAAATCTGAAAATTATGTAGGTACGATCATTAAACTCGTTATATTTGTGAATCTAATTGGGGCCATTGTTACTTTATTTTAGCCGGTTCATTTGTTTTGATAGGTGTGGCCCACCTGATTATTATTCCCACTTGATAATCATATAATTTGACTAGTGTGATGGTTGGCTCCTCTATCGCACGTGTGCCTCATTTTTTCGTGGGAGCACACGTTTTGAATGTAGCATTTGGGTGGGATTTTTACTGCAATAATCTTGAGTGTGTCTATTTTTATTAAAAGTCTAATTTCCCCTTAAGCTCATTTTTTTAGCCTTTTTACGAGAAATTGAAAATTTTACAGTTGAAAATGCCCCTCTAACAACCATGTGCCAAGGGAAAATTCACCCCGCCCCGGGGGAATCCATAGTCCCAGGGGGAATCAGTCGGAGGGGCATTGTTGACCATAAATTTTCAATTTCTCGTCAAAAGGCCAAAAAGATTAACCATACGAGAAATTGAACTTTTAGTAAAAATAACCACAACTCAGGGCTATTGCAGTAAAATCCCCTACCATGGGTATGGAGTCAATTAGGTGTGGCTCTACCATACCCAAGACGGTGTGACCCTTAATGTGGGGCCCACCTTAATGTATTTATTCTATATCCACACCGTCCATATGTTTTTACGTATCATTTTAAAGCATTAGAGAAAAGTGAAGCAGATACAATTGTCAGGTATACAAATACAATAAGAAATAAACTCCACCATTAAAAAATTCCTAAGGCTGTCTTTAAAGTTTCCATAATGTTTATTTGCCATTCAACATGTTGATAAGTTAAAAAAAAAAGTATGGATGAAGGGGAAAACAAAACATCAGCTTGATCTAAAACTTTTGTGGCCCACGAAAAGCTTTTAATGGTCAGTCACTGTTGTTTCTTATGGTATGGCCCACTTGAGCTTGGATATGTTTTGATTTTTGGCTCTTACCTTGGAAGGAATTTTCAAAACAGATGGATGGCGTAGATATGGAATAAATACATCAAGATGGGCCCCACAGTAAGGGCCGCAGAGTCTTGGGTGAGGCCGGGGCCGCACCTAATCAGCTCCCGTTTGGGTCGCAAGTAGAACGTAGGATCCTCTGCCAAGGATATGAATACGTACTCGGCTTTCCAGTTTGGATAAGTAGGGCCTACGGTGAAATGTTTCGTGAACAAGATATCTACTTCGTCAGAAATGTTATCCATTGAAATTGGGTCTTTAAATGGATGGATGATAACAATTATGCATCAAGAATTCACATTCAAGCTGAGATCAATTAGCTATTTTCTTCTGATTTTAGAGATTTTTAAGTAATCCACTATTCCTTGTGGGCCTCAGCAAAACAATGGTCTTGATCATTAAACCACTTGTCCACTTATACATATTGAAAACTCAAATGTTGGGTGCATATCTTTAGACAATGATTATACAATTTTAATTCAATCGTGTTAGTCGCGTGCAGCTGTAGGTTGGATAACCTATGAAATATTTTAAACTTTTGATAACCTTCAATAGTGAGAGTTTCCTGTCATCTTCTATGTTGTGGTCTCCTAGGTTAATTTCATGTGACACCTATTTCCCATACCATGTGCAACAAAAAGATCTATGGGCCAGCCTGATGTTTGTATGACATCCACTCGAATGTAAGCTTAAAAATTGCTGGTCTAAAATCAAAGTGAGTTATGTTTGAGTAGATCTGATGTGCTGGATTTGACGATGCAAATACGATTACATGGTAGGTACAAAAAATTTATGACGTGCGTTGAATATATAGAAGACAAATCATTAATGACCAAGTCTTTGAATAGTCATGCCGCTTAGGTAACTCGAGAATAATAATAAGTAACCACTAGAGCTACATCAACATTGAGGCATAATCGGTAATTGACTATTCTTATAAAAACGCACTCAATGAAGACAAAACACAATCGATTAAAGGCAACCACCACTTTACAGTTGGTAGTATATGATGTTGTCACATAAGCAACGATTATTCTCACAACGTTGTCAGGAAGACTATAAATAGCAAAAGAGAACGCCAAACAAAACATCAAAGATCAATCAACAAAATCTCAAACAAACCAAATCTAGCGAAATATTCCTTATCCAATCTTTTGAGACATTTATCATTTCCAACGCTCATCAGCATGGAACCCATTAACATTTAGGAATAGTTAAGTTTGTCCCTGCTCTTCGTCAAATCAACTTAGTTGTAATCATTAATTGTAATTCCTTTTCACCTACGCCTGCGTGCCAAATCTAGAAGAAGACCATAGTCTTAGGAATTGTCTACCTACACTCATGTGATGAGTTGACAGTAGCTTGTAAGCTAAACGCTGCCCATTCATCGCTTATTAGACATGACCTCAGCGTTAGGCTATCTTCACTCGATCTACCACTTGAGCTATGGATCCGGGTGTAAGTTAAAAAATAGAACTCACTGGAGGGAGAGCTCCAACTTTGCAAATCGCCTGATAAGCAAACCTTGACAGTTATAAAAAATGAATGGAGTTGATTTAGAATACATACATCAAGGTGGGTCCTATTGTAAGGGTTGCACCATCTTGGGTGTGGTTGGGCCACATCTAATCCCCTCTCGATTGGATTAGGGATGATTGGACGGTCAAGATGATGCTTTGATTTTTAGAAATTTGTGGTTTTTTAGCAGCCGCCAACTCAACTATTTGGTTTGACTCGATGGATGTGAATCTATGTGCGATCATTCCAAGACACTTTTAAAGTGTATTGCCTCACATATGAAGATGAAAAACATGTGTGAAAAAATCAAGTCCACTCGTCGTGTAAACGCCAAATCTGAAAACTAGGTAAGTATAATCATTAAACTCATTATATTTGTGAATATAATTGGGGCCATTGTTACTTTATCGTAACCGTTCATTTACTTTGATAGGTGTGGCCCACCTGATTATCATTCACCACTTGATAATCATATAATCTGACTATTGTAATGGCTGGCTCCACCATCACATGTGTGCCTTATTTTTACGTGCGACCACACGTTTTGAAAGTGCACTGGAGCAAGTATATGTAGCATTTGGGTAGGATTTTTATTGCAATAGCCTTGAGGTGTGGCTATTTTACTAAAAGTCCAATTTCTCGTTTGGCTCATCTCTTTTAGCCTTTTGACGAGAAATTGAAAATTTATTGTCCGAAATGCCCGTCTAACCACCATGTGCTCAAGGGAATGCTCAGTACTCAAGAGGAATTCAGAATCACTCAGGGGGAATCCATAGTGTTCATGGGGAATTCGGAATCGCTCAGGGGGAATCCATAATGCTCAGGGAGAATTCGTGGTCATAGGGGCATTTTGAATGTAAAATTTTCAATTTCTCATCAAAAGGCCAAAAAAGATGAGCCGGAAGAGAAATTACACTTTTAATAAAAATAGCCACAATTAAGGGCTATCGTAATAAAAATCTCCATTTGGGTTTGGGTGTGGAGCGGATTAAGACAATGCTACCCTTACTATGGGGCCCACCTTGATGTATTTATTCTATATCCACATCGTCCATATGTTTTTCCAAATCATTTCAAGGCATTAACAAAAATGAAGCAGATACAAATTTCAGGTGTATAATACAATAAGAAACAGTAGTGATTGAATGCTCCGCCATTAAAAAATTCCTAAGGCTCGCTGTAAAGTTTCCATAATATTTATTAGGGCTGTGCATGGTTCAGTTTTGAGGGGCAATACCCAACCGAACTGACTCGGTCGATTTTGAATATTTAGCAACCGAACCGGATCGATGGAGCCTCACAAACCGAACCGAACCGAACCGGATAAATTTGGTTCAGTTCGATTTTGTCGATTTTATCGGTTTCATGACAGCATTAAAAAAATTAAGAAAATCTAAATTTTTGGCGGACCACACCAATGTAAAAACTAGTGAATGGTCATTAAAGCTTTTTATAATTATAAGCCACAAAAGTTTTGGATCAAGCTGAAGGTGAAATTTGACTTTTCCCTTCATATAGGTCTTTTTAACCTTATTAAGGAGTTGGATGGCAAATACACATTGCAAATCTTCTTCCGATGACATTTTTAATGGCAAGCGCTCGATCAACATTGTTTCCTGTAGTGTGGTCCACCTAAGATTTAGATATGATTAATTTTTGGGAACACATCCTAAAATTGGGTTGAGAAAACAATTAGATAGTGTGGATGTATAAGATATTATCAAGGTGGGCCATACAGTAGGGGTAACATTAATAAATATAATTCATATATATATATATATATATAGTCGGTTCGGTTTGGTTGAAAACGGTTTATAATTTTCACAAACTGACAACCAAATCGATATTCTCGGGTTTTAATATAAAAAAACCGAACAGACTCGAAATAGAATGAAAAACCGACCGAAACCGACCGGTTCGGTTCGGTTGATTTTATCAGTTTGGTCGATTTTTTGAACAGCTCTAATATTTATTTTCCATTCAACATGTTGATAAGTTAAAAAAAAAAAAAAAGTCTAGATGAAGGGGAAAACAAAACATCAACTTGATCCAAAACTTTTGTGGCCCACAATCAGTTTTTAATGGTTAATCACTATTGTTTCTTATGATATGGCCCACCTGAACTTGGATCTGTTTTTATTTTTGGCTAATGCCTTACGAGGAAATTTCAAAACGGATGGACAACGTAGATAGAAAATAAATACATTAAGATGGCCCCCACAGTCTTAGGTGAGACCGGGGCTGCACCTAATCAGCTCTCGTTTGGGTCACGGGTAGAACGTAGGATCCTCTGCCAAGGATATGAAGATGTACTCGGCTCTCCAGTTTGGATAAGTAGGGCCTACGGTGAAATGTTTCGTGAACAAGTTATCTACTTTGTCGGAAATGTTATCCATTGAAATTGGGTCTTTAAACGAATAGATGATAACAATTATGCATCAAGAATTTACATTTAAGCTGAGATCAATTAGCTATTTTCTTATGATTTTAGAGATTTTTAGGCAATCCACTATCCGCTGTGGGCCCTAGCAAAACAATGGTCTCGATCATTAAACCATCGGTCCACTTATACAGATTGAAAACTCCAATGTTGGGTGCATATCTTTAGTCAATGATTATACAATTTGTCATTCAATCGTGTTAGCCGTGTGCAGCAGTAAGTTGGATAACCCACGGAATATTTTAAACTTCTGATAGCCTTCAGCGGTAAGAGTTTCTTGCCATCTTCTATATTGTGGTCTCCTGGGTTAATTTCCTGTGACACCTGTTTCCCATACCACATGCAACAAAAAGATGTATGGGCCAGCCTGATGTTTGTATAACATCCACTCGAATGTAAGCTTAAAAATTGTTGGTCTAAAATCAAAGTGAGTTATGTTTGGGTAGATCAGGTGCGCCGGATTTGACGATGCAGATACGATTATATGGTAGGTATAAATTTTCTATGATGTGTGTTAAATATATGGAAGACGGCTCATTAATGACCATGTCTTTGAAAAGTCGTGCTGCTTAGGTAATTCGAGGATAAGAATAAGTAACCTCTAGAGCTATGTCAGCATCGTGGTATGATCAATAATTGACTATCCTGGTTTTTTTTTTTTTTAGTCATGCAATGCACCCACCCTATTAACTGCGCAATGCACCCACCCACTAGTGGGATTAGTGTGTCTCCTTAGCACTCGAACTTGAGACCTGTTGTTGAAAAGCCTAGGCGTCTTCTACCTGATAAAAACGCATTCAACAATGACAAAGCATGATCGATTAAAGGTAACCGTTACTTTATAGTTGGTAGTATGTGATATCGTTATGTTAAGTGACAATTATTCTCACAATGTCACTAGGAAAGCTATAAATAGTAAAGAAGAATGCCAAGCAAAAGATCAAAGATCAATCAACAAAATCTCAAACAAACCAAATCCAACGAAATGTTCCTTATCCAATCTTTCTAGACATTTATCATAACCAACGCTCATCAACGTGGAACCCATTAGCATTTAAGAGTAGTCAAGTCTATCCCCACTCTTTGTCGAATCAAGTTAGTTGTAATTCCTTTCACCTGCAGTTGCGTGCCAAATTTGAAGGAAGACCATAGTCTTAGGAATTGTCTACCTACGCTCATATGTCGAGTTGACATTAGCTTGTAATCTAGACATTGCCCATTCCTCGTCCATCGGTGCATTGCTCAACTAAGCACCATGTTACTCTCAGTTAGCACGGTGATGTTTCAATAGTAAGTTTTATCCTTCGCTCATTGATAATTTTTCATTCGATTTGTTCAACCTTTAAAAGTCATTGATTCCCAAGGAAAAAAAGAACTCATTGGAGGGAGAGCTCCAACCTCCGCAAATTGCTTGATAAGCAAACCTTAATAGTTGGAAAAATGAACAGTTGGCATTTCAACATTTAATTTAGCTTCTCTATCTTGATGTCAGAGGTCAGTAGTGTTTAGTTTGAATCAAACGGCAATCGATTCTGACGCACCTGTAAATTATGCAAGTATACCACGTGGCCGAATTCTAGACCAACAGGCCACGCTATGGGGAACAATAGGGATGGAAGTACTAACCATTAAAACCTCCCCGGCCCATCGATTTATTACTAAGATATGTGTAAGTGATATGGATTGCCTATAGACTGGGTCACTAGAAATACAGCCCCCCACAATGTATGTATTTTATCCACGTCATCCATCCTTAACACAAGAAAAAAAAAAAAAAGGAAAAAAAATCGTTGTCCATCATCTGCTATACACGCTACATGTAATGCGGCAATCTGAACCATCCAAATCGTTGCCCCCCATTGTGGATGGACAAGATTTTAATAGTCACATTGGTCAATCAATCTTAATTGTCTGATTTCACTCGGTTAAGTTAAAATAGCTGGCTATTTTATTTTGAACCTTCCATTTGATACCCCATTAAGTGGTCATAATTTCATGCATGGGTCATCTGTGACTGGGGTGTTATATAACACTTAGGCAGTAGATGACGCTTAATATGCAGGTACTTAGGAATTGTACACGTGACAGATGTTGATTAAAATCTAACTGACTAAATTGTAGAACCCATCTGTCCCAAAATCAGAATGAAAGAACAATGCTAACCTTTGATTCGTGGACACTTGTCTGTGGAAACAAGATCATGGGATATTCTTCATTTTTAACCGTCCAATAAATTTCCACCGATCTGACAGTTTGGTGGGAACCATAACTTCGACGGTTTTATTGGACTTAGTTGCATGCCACGTATGTAAATTTTAAATGGCTGTTTATCACCCATCCCACTCTGCCAGAGTATTAAAGTTTAAAGTTTTTTTCTCTTCGTGATTTTCATCTTTGCTTTATTCATGTTAAGCCTTCGATGTTGGACGGCCTAGATTGTCATGCATGTACGCTCCACAATGCACCGCAGTTTAGGAAGTGAGGATCCAAGATTCCTTGTGGACGGGGATTGGATATTGCCCCTGCCGTGATGTATGATTTTATCCACATCGTTAATTTATTTTTCCATATCATTTTAGGATACAACCCAAAAAAGAGGCAGATCCCAGCTCAAGTGGGCCACACAGTGGGGATTGAACACCTACCGTTAAAAACTTTACGGGGGCCATAGAAGTTTTGGATCAAGCTGATGTTTGTGTTTTCCCTTCATCCATGTCTATGTGACCTTAAGAACTGGCTAGATGGCAATTAACTATCACGGTTGGCCTTAAGATTTCAATAGGGTGTTATTATCACCTCGCTTCCTATGGTGTGGTCTACCTGAGCCTTGGATTTGCCTCATTTTTTAGGTTTTACCCTAAAATGATACGAAAAAATGGATAGACGGTGTGGATAAAACCCATACATCATGGTGGCCTCTTAGAGACCTTGTCTGTTCCTAGCAAGCGGCGGTGGGGGTAGTACCCAATCCTCACCTTTCCTAGTCGCCCAATCAATAGAGGGTGATGATAAGGTAGATCAAGGAGAAGGGGAAGAATAGTACCACCAATTTTAGTGCACCTGGCAGTGATGTATTAGTGATGTATATAGGGCTGTAAATGGTCGGGTTCGGGGCGGGTTTAGCCAAAACCAGACCCGCCCATTTACTAAACGGGTCTGGGTCTAAATTTTAGACCCAGACCCTTTTACTAAATGGGCGGGTCCGGGTCGGGTCCGAGTCAGCCCATCAGACCCATTTATAAATGGGTCCGGGTCTGGTAGAGGGAGATCCACCCAGACCCATTTATAAATGGGCCGGGTCTAATGGGTCCGGGTCTGGATCAAGTATGCAAGCATTTTACAAGGCTTAAAACCGGGTCTGGACGGGTCTGGGCTGGACGGGTCCCTTGTAACATAGACCAAACCCGCCCACTTACTAAATGGGTTTGGGTCGGGTCGGGTCAGGCCTAATATAAAGGAAACCAGACCCAAACCCGTTTAACAAATGGGTCTATTCTTGGACCCAGACCCGTACCATTTAACAAATGGGTCGGGTCTGGGTCGGGTCTAAATGGGTTGGGTCCGGGTACCCCATCGGGTCCACTGACCCATTTACAGCCCTAGATGTATAAATTAGAGCCGTTATCATCACAATCGTCCTTTGTGGCTTCTACGGTATTAGCCGCCTCCTTAAAAAAAATCTCTAAACTTCTCTTGCCTTGGTTTGGGATTCTCACAATTCTTCTTCATGTGCCCTTTTCCCCCACAATTTCAACACCTCACTTTGCTCTTCCATTTGCCATTGGATTTTGGATCTTAATGACAAAGACCCCCCACCCCACTCAGAATTCCTTTCCCTCATAATCAGTGCCTCGTCAGAGGACGATCCGAAGTTACCGCTCTTCCTTTTTATCGCCTTCGCCTTGAGGGTTAAGATAACGGTTTCAATGCTAATGGTTTCCTCGCCCGTACACAAAGAGTCCTTAAACGACTCATATGTGGAAGTGAATTAAATAAAATACATGCCTAATATTCATTTTTCATCGGTTCATCTAGTTCCAACAACTTACAAACGAGCCTATTTAACATGCTAATGTGACTCTTAACATTAGTCCCCTCTGCCATCTTCAAATTGAACAACTACATTATCAAATACAAACAATTTGTAAGAGATTTCTTCGTATAGTATTATCTAACTTCGCCCATGTATCAGTCGCAGTCTTCTCCCATATGATGTTGTATAAGACCTCATCCGTTAGGCACAACTGAATTGAGACTTTGGCCTTTTTATCCACTTTCTTCCACTCTTCTTCTTTCATAGTCTCCGGTCACTTCCCAATGAGCGCTTCTTCGACCCTTTGTTGAACTAAAAGGCCTTCCATCTTTACCTTGCACACTTCAAAGATATTTTTCTCGAAATACTTCTCTATGTATAATCTCATGCTAGATCCCATTAAATCCTCATCTCAGATTTAGATCTACCTCCCAACGTTCACTTTGATCCACTTGTCGGGAAGGAAAGAGATTGGCTCGTGGTATAAGCTAGAGATCAAACGAGATAATCACAGTGATCAAGCAATATTCAACACACACAAAAAGGCAATCTGAATTTTACATAGAAAAACCCCTCACGAGTTAAAAAACCACAGTACAAAGCAAATAATCCACTATGAATCGAAAGTTACAAGAGAATGAAGAAAACTTACCTGGATCCCAAAGCCCCATAGAGAGAAACCTAAGCTTTTCCAAAGAGAGATCAATGTGGCTCTTCCTCAAGCTTATTCTCTCACCTTAAAACTCTCTCAACCCACTCGAACATGTTCAAGACTCCTTATGTTATCCTAATCTCGCATTACACCCTTTAAAATAAGAAACAACCGGAATTAGAAACAAATCCCGTGCAAAATCGTGCAACTGACTTTACAATTTACCGACCATTGGGCGCCCTACCTAACTTCGTCGGGCGCTCGACAAAACCAAATTCTATACAAAGTGTTCCAACAAAAATCCAGGGAAATTTCTGGCCTCCTACATCAGTCGTCGGTCACCCTACACAGTCGTCGAGTGCCCTACAACAGTCGTCAAGCCCTCCACAACCCTTAAAAAAAAAACAAATCCAACAATCCAAATTCTAGAAGCCTATCCAAGGCAGTTTCAGGCACTTGACTAAGTCTCGTTAATCGCTTGAAGCCCTCTCATTATCAAGATTGAAGACATCCACACAACACTTAGGACCTACACAAAACAAGTGGTCTCAACTGTGTGATGTGGTGTGTGGTGCCTGAGTTTTAATTATAATGTTTGGGTTTGGGGTTCAATGGTTAAAATAAGGGAGCATACTTTTGTTGAAACTTTATTTGACGATGCTATATCATACAATATAGGTAATGTCACTTGCCAACAATTAATATATTAAAATAAGACAAATATAAGATCTTCTACGCTATTACGACAGCCGAAGTCAACCAAAACACTAAGTCCTAAAACTTGAAAAAGGTTAATTTTAGTTGGTTACTGTCATAAGACAAATGTCACATAACATAGTAAAGTTTGAGAAATCACAATAAGCCAACCGCCTTAGCAATCACACAATCGATGGCTGATAACGATCGAATAGGGTCAAGCTAGCAATCACACAACTGCTGGCTAATAACACATCCCTGATGACTGTCCAGCTACGAAGTCAGTTGAGCAGGTGATTCAACTTTCGTGCTCGACAGCATTCTTGCTACGAGCAAACATTCATTCCAACGACCGTCTCATTACAAACAGATTGTTGTTAGTTATCATTTTTCTTTTTCTTTTTCTTTTTATTATTTACTTTTTCAACCGACTGTAATTAAAACTTATTTATTTAATTGATCAATTTTCAGCTTAATTTTATTCTTTTTCATTATATTATTTTATTGTTGAACAATACAAGTTATCATGCACATAATTGAAAATCCTTTCTCCAAGGGGCAAAAAAACTTATTAGAATGGTGAATCCTCTCCTTGTAAATCACTTGGTTCTGCGCAATTGGTAGCTGAATCACAGATCCAGTGCTAATATATATATTTCGGCACCTGGGCACAAGGTGATCAGTTCGAGTTGAGCCGATATCAGATCTGGCATGCCCATGAGACACAAACACACAATAAATGTGTGTCGAAATTCGACATCAATAATGGGTTGAATCTTAACCACATTTGTTAGTGGAATCTTGACTGCAAGCGATTAAGCATGCATATCTTCAAATTCCAACATGCCCATTGACTTTATTTAAAATGTCTTCACATCTCCCTTAAACACACGGTTATCTATATGTCTCCTATTATTGGCATAGACGCATTGCCGATGTGTAACATGTA
Organism: Liriodendron chinense; assembly: GCA_003013855.2. Lineage (NCBI taxonomy): Eukaryota > Viridiplantae > Streptophyta > Magnoliopsida > Magnoliales > Magnoliaceae > Liriodendron > Liriodendron chinense. The sequence continues at coordinate 9,319,198 of ML058469.1, read as the reverse complement.
AAAATATCCCACGTGTCAATGTTTCACTTGTAACAATGTGAGACATGTGCGCCAATCTATCTTCAGTGCATCACCTTCCGTCTTGGAAAAAAAAGTTTCATGAAAAATTCATTTTTTCCAGACAGCATACTTAGAAATGAAGAAAAAAATTTCAAGAAAAACTTGTTAAAAACAGCCAAGAGAAACCACTTTCATTTCTCATTGTTTTCTAGAAATGGTGTTTTTTTTTTTTTGCAAACTTAAACCATCCCAAAGAGTTGAATACTTGGATTTATTTTTATTCCTTTTCATGTGATCCACTTTCAGGATAAACAACAATGTAAAAACAACAGAAAATTAAATATACTTGAAAGCTTAGCTTTCCAAGGAGCCCAATATCATGCAATTCCAGCATCGTATAAACTAATCATTGCAGACTTTCTGATGATGTGTAAAGTTCTAACAGAAAAGACATTTTTGCTATTTTCAATATTTTGTTGAAATATCTAGTCGTTGTTAGAAGTCAGGTGGAGTGAAGATACTAAATTGACTAGGCTAGGGTTTAATAGTTTATTTAGCATTTAAGTTGTTAATAAAAAACACCCATAGCTGAGAGCATGATACTAGAAATTGTTGTATACATGTGTGTGCTTGTGAGATTGAAATCTAGCCCGACCAACGGCTCTTCCCACTCTCACTGTCGGTTGATTGGGAGCGGATAAGGTGAGACCCAGGCTCACCCAAGACGGTGCGGCCCTTACCATTGGAGCCACTTTAATGTAAGTATTTTGCATCCACATCATCCGTCTGTTTTTCCAGATCAGTTTAGGGCATTATACCATAAAAGAAGCAGATCCAATTATCAGGTGGGCCATACCATAGGAAACAGTGGTGATTGACTATTTATAGGCCATAATTTTTGGAACAACCTGATAATTGTTTTTTCCCTTCATCCGGGCTTATGTGACCTTATCAACGGATTGGATGGCAAATATATACTACGGAAACATTAAGGTGCGCCCTAAGAAGATTTTAACGGTAGGGCATTCAATCACCACTGTTTCCTATCGTATGGTCCACCTGACAATTGGATCTGCTTCATTTTTTTGGATATAGCCCTAATTGGATGGACGGTGTGGATACAGAATACATACATCAAAGTGGGCCCCACGGAAAGGGCTGCACGTCTTGGGTGAGGCCGGGATCTCACCTAATCCGCTGGGCTGGTTGATCGGTACGGTTGTGCAGTGACCTCCAACCAGTTCAGTTCTTTCATGTTGACCATAGTAATCTCCAACCAGTTCAGTTCTTTCATGTTGACCATAGTAATCTCCAACTAGTTCGGTTCTTTCATGTTGACCATATGCTGTAGAAGCTTTTAAATATGTGATTTGGGCCATCACATGGTGGGGCAGATGGGAGAGTAGATTGGGCACATCTTAGGCAGAAATCTATGAAACACCAAGTTATGTCCAGTTTTGTGGGCCATGGTAGGACCAACTAGGAACGTCCCATCAGCTGGATTTCATTCCAGAGGACACAGCACACATGTCACACATGACCCGTTGTGGAATGATCTGAAACATTGATATGGTGGTACCCTAGTGAATGTTCCTTGGGACTGAAAATAGGGCCCACCCATCTACAAGGATGCTGATGACATTTTCAGCCCACTGACCGGGGGATATCTTCATGACAGGATTTTAGTTGGGACTCTATAGGCATCGGTGCATTTTCCAACCACTTTCGACACCCAAAAAGCACTGTTAATGCAAAGGATTTAGTTTAGATGTCTTAATGCAGCGTGCTCGTAAAACAAAATACATTGCAATGGCAGCTTCCCTCCACACAAAAAATGAGAACAGGATTTATACACCAGGCCTTAGGCCCCACATCATTCAGATCGTCTCGATTGGAACCCATCATTTTGAAGACAGCGTCTGGGGATGCAGTTTCAAAGAAAAAGGAAAAAAAAAAAAAAAAAAACAAGAGAGATGGAAGGAATGAAAAGGAAAGAAATGACCATCTTGATCATATTCAATGCGCCTTTCCAAATGCATGAACTTAAACGTTGACTAGAATGGAGTCAGGAAAATCTATAGAAACATTCAGCCCTTTTATGAAAACAGAAGGCAATGGCTTACCAGCTTTCTGGTATACAATGGACACCAAAACAGGAAGGAGTGACTGCAATCTCTCACTCTTCATCGGGCTTCGTATTTTTCTCAGTTTGGAGGGGTTCCCTTCTTTTCTGGCTTTTCACGGGCAACGCCCGAATGCTCAGATACTCTCATTGCGTTTTAATATTTAAATACGCAACCTTACCAATTGAAAAGAAAAGATAAATAACTGAGTCTTGGAGCTGACCTCAACTGAGATTTAACTGCAACCAAGATGTCTGAATCTCCTTTTCTGATGTTGGATTTCAGCTCTGTTGGTGCATGTTGGATTCCAATCCTCTATTTCCATTAATGGCCAGAAGATCAGCAAAGTTCGAGTCAAACAAACCACACAATCACAAAAAAGCATTCACACCATTGCAACTCTGAATAGATTACACTGCTATTCAAATGGTACCAATGGTGGCAAAAAACCACCATTACTCTATGAGAAACTCCGAAAGAAAAGATGTGCTCTACCCTACCAAAACACCCAACCTAGGCACCCACCACCCTCTGCCAATCACACCTTACCTCTTCCAGCTTCATGTAGTATACAGGAAACACCAGCTCTACCCTACCAAAACACCCAACCTGGGCACCCACCACCCTCTGCCAATCACACCTTACCTCTTCAAGCTTCATGTAGTATACAGGAAACACCATGTCAAAGTTCGCCCATTGCGCAAGGTTGGGCTCTATGCTGGCAAAACCTAGTTCTGGTTAGATGTTGATGAGCCGGTTTAGATCAATTAAGAGCTGCATCCACATGCCAAAACAGCAATGTTCTCCACTGCAAATCCACCCATTAGTTATGGAAGTGCCTAAAGGCCCACCTCTCAGAAGATCTGGGGAATCTGTCAATGCCATGCCATTTCTACAAGCCCCACAAAGTATGCAGCCATCTGCTATTGTACATTGCATTGCTGGAAATCAATCTGTAGTATCTCATGGATCATTCAGCTCTCAAATTCAAAATCTCCTTCACCGTTCTCTTCCTGAAATAGGGCATGTGTTCCTAGAAACACAAGATACAGATCCAGCTCAATCCAGCACTCCGATTGTACAGTGTATGTTATTATAAAGGGTTGTTTGGCTCTTGGGAATCCAGCCACTGGGGAAACAGATTCCATTAGTGAGGGGCCGAATTTGTGTTTGGGTACTGGAAAAGGGCAGGAAATGAATTCTCATAGGAATGAAATTCCCAAAAAAATTGCCCCTTTTTATGATTCCCATCTTTAAGATGCGTCTGAAAATGAATTCACGTCCAACAATCATATTTTTGAAAAGGATAAAAAGGCCTCTCCTCTCCATCACCTTTCTTCGAACACAAACTGGATTCCTGAGAATAGCTTCCCCAGTACCCAAACACCATAGATAGAATCTTTTTATTAGGAATTTGTTTCCTGAAAGCAGATTCATGACTCCTAAGGGAATGATTCTGTACACATCACAAATACTGAATAATCCATGTACATCCTCATCACCAGTCTGACCCAACAATGGCACCAAATGGCTAGGGAACTACCTACCAGAAAATTTTGGGTCATACCATCTCAAGAAACAGGTGGCGCACAAACCTAACCATTGTTCAATCATGATCAGACTGGTGATGAGTGTTTACATGTATTGTTTGGTGTATAATGTTATATTTTGGATCATTTTCCTATTCCAGAAGGTGGCAATGGTTAAGAAAGTAGCCCAGCCAACAATTAGTTGAGTTCCCATAAGTGACAAGGAAAATACTTGGGCTTTTGTACAGTGTGGTTTAGCGGAAGAAATTGATTAGAATGTTAAAAATAAAATAAAATAAAGAAACCTTACCTGGCAGAAGCAAAGTTCTAAACCTCTGCTGTAGAAGTCTGCATACTTAATCATGAACATGCCACAGTCCCACCTATTAAGATTGGAGAAACAACTTTTCAGAGCCATCTCACAGGAAATTGCAAACCAGTGCTACTGGGTAGCCTTGACAGGCACCTTTAGCCTGTGCCCACCACTGCAATACTAAAGGACATGGAGAAACTCCAAAATTTTAGTTTTACGTTCTTTTTATTTTTCTCGAATGCTTCAATGCATAGTTTTGACTTCTAAAAGACTAAAATCCCCATTTCCCAGAGAAAAAAAAAAACAAGAAGAAGAAGAAGAAAGGAACCTTATCCTTCTAGATGCAAAATTTTGAATTAAGTATTTATTCTGCCTGATGAAGAATGAATTGGGGTAAAATAGAGAAACTCTGCCTGGTAGCAACCAGTCACCAGCCCAGGCAAAGGAGTGTTGATGTCAGTTGGAAAGCTGGTTGTCGAAATTTTGCCAACTACCATGACAACAGATGCAACCGAATAGCTGGGATGAGACTATGATGATGGTGAGGATGACAATGATGACTGACATAAATTGAGTATCGATCAAGTTATCCCTAAATAAGGATAAATTTAACTGATCTGATGAACAGAGACAGACCAGCTACAAGTAGCTCTAAACTCCCTCCTGCATTTGCTGAATTAATTTAAGCCAGCAGGACATCCAGACTTGTTCACAAATGCATGCATGGTGTTTTGGATGTGCATCTCAGCAGAAGGGATATAAGTACCACCACATTATTGTCATGGGTAATTCCAGCTTTCACAGGAAGATATAGGACAAAAAAGAGAGAGAAATGACCACATACAATGCTTTTTTAAAATCCGAAACATAAATTTATGAAGATAGAAAAGATGAGTTGGGACATACAACCAACAGTAGGTGATCAGTCCTCAGAGAATACTGGTGCCCATGGGCAGGAACAAGAATGCATACCCATTCTGCTGTTCAGGAAGGTCATCGACAAATTCTAGCTTCCATGAATGTACATCAACATCCCCATCATTCTTGTCCTTTACTTCATCCACAAAATATCTAGCCTGACATATTATAAAATATCAGCATTGGGATTATTTCAGCATAACAAGATTATAATCTAGAACCAACATTAACTAAGATTCTTGCAAATTCCATAAAGAACCGCTTAAATCACTACTTTACCTCAGTCTGTCCATTCACATTTTTGGTATGTAGCTATCAGTTACTGACTTTGACATATCTCACTTGTGACCTTTGTGAAGCACAGAAGCTGATATTAACTGCGTGGGTGTGTGTGTCTGTGTGCCCGGGGGGGGAGGGAGGGAGAGAGAGAGGTCTCCTAATCTAGTTCACTAAGTATTAGAATTAGATAGTTGGCCCATCATGACTAAATTTACCAACTACAGAGGGCTTTAGCCTCTCCTAATTATAATTTAAATATTTCTTCTAGAACACAGAGCTCCAGATCAAATGAACAATCAAAGACTGGGCTGCAGGCACCATGTACCACATCATGTGTACCCCATTGTAGCCATCCATCCAGTCCACTGCAGAAGGAAACCTTGTAAAATCCCAGCCCCCAATAGAAATTTATGCATGAGTATACCACCAAAAGAGGAGAACAACAAGATCAAACAGAAAAATAGCCACCAATCATTTTGGGGGGAAACTGCAATGAAATAGAAATCATGCAAGAAGATAGTTAGAAAGAAATCAGAATCCACACTAGATGAAGGGAAATCAAGTTGGATAAGAAAGTTGGGAAAATCAGTTTATGGAGTATGCTTGCACATGCCTTATGTGGGGCATATGGAAAGACCGTAATGGCAGAACTTTTTAAGGAAGCCAATTCACCATTGCTTGTGGTAATGGAATGGATTAAATACCATATGATGAGCTGGGTGCCTTGGGGTCACCAAGAAAAGGAGTTTAAAGGAGCTTTATGTTGGATTCGAGCAGGAATAGGAATCAAGCCATTTCGGATTATAGTAAGCCTCAAGAGATTATGAGGTCTGGAGACAACTTCCTCCGGGTGGATGAAGCTGAAATGAATGGATGGCTGTTGAATGGGCAGCCCTGGTGACACCAGCATTGGCATGGTCGTTAGGGATGAGAGAGGATCTATGCATTTAATCTTTTTGAGAGAGCCACAAGAAGGGCTGAATCTTTTTTTTTACTCTTTTGGTGGTCCTCTTTTGGCTGAAGGCAACTCCAAGAGAGCCCTTTCTTGGATGAGCAGCCGCCGCCAGTACTGTGGAAGCATCCTCCAATCATATGTGAAACTAACGGTAATTGTAACTGGATCTCTTTTAGTCATGTGCCCAGCAAGGCAATTCCATAGTTGATTTGTTAAAAAAGGGGCCTCCAGATCAGCCCTGTATTATATCAGAACCTCCTAGCTATTACCTTTTTACTCCCCACACACACCCATGCACCCACACCACAGTGGGATTTCACCACAATGGGTACTCGAACCCATGACCTTGTGTTGAAACTCTTGTGAGTCTGCCACCGAGGCATGAGTAAGGACCCTATTACTTCAATGGATAACAGTTTCCTTTTCTCTTTGAAATTAAGTTTCCATTATATCTTTCCCAAAAAAAAAAAAAAAACAAATTCCACCATCATTTTTTTAAAACAAAAAGGAAGAAGAAGAATCTCAACCTGAAACCTTTCTAAAGAGTTTAGAAGTTAGAACACCGAAATTTCTGTAGCTTCCATTCTTTGACAATCAGCAATAACAAAAAAGTATCAAGCTAAAAAAACAGTGTTTGATAATACACATGCATAGGCCTTTCAAAGAAATAATACAAATGCATAGACACACATGTCCATCTGTGTCTGTATATGTAAACGATGTGAATTTCAATGTTATATCTTCTCAAACATGAATCAACAAAATAACAAAGCAATAAGGAGCTCCAAGATCAACACAGCCATAAATTTTCAATTCATGTATGCATCTCAAATAGCAATTTTAACCTAAAATCCAAGTGGAGTAATTCCTTAAATGAAATGTATATTTACTAAAAGCCGAACCCAATTATTTGAGAAAAGGCTTAGATGATGATGAAGATGATGCTGATGACAGATATATTTACTAAACATACCAGTACTTTAAGCACTCGGGCATCTCTGCCTCCAAGCGAATCAAGGTATTGGAATTTTTGGTCCTTGATATTAATAATTGCCAAGCACCAGTGCACCTCTTTGTGTATCGGGACAAATATCTGTACATAATCGGTGAGGCCAAGTTAGAGATGAAAAGGAGAATACAGGTCAAAAGAACAAGTGAGAAAATTAGTAGGGGCATAACAACTTTACTTTGTCACATTCAATAAGGCCGTACCCTATCTTCCTTGGGGTAGTCCATCGTCTGACAGCTTTGAAGTCATAACCATTCTTCCCACTAACAAGCTACATTGAAAAATCAAGGGGGGGAAATGACGTTATAAACATCAACTGACAATTATTAACTGCAATCGAGAATAAATTAAGTCATGGAAAGAACAAGGCGATCATAAAAAGTCAACAAGACAACCGACAAGGATAAAGGGAAGCAACAGAGCAAAGACATTCGAAATCTGCGAGTCTATATTCTATTCAAAAAAAAAAAAAAAACAAGGTGCATGGATCATGAAACTAACAGTCCAATGTATGGGGATGCAGGTGATAGAAGTAGCCAACCTTTTTAAAGAAGAAAGTGTTGAAGAAATGGCACTTCAAAAACTTCTTTGGTTCCCTATTTTCCCTCTCCTTCAATAATTCAAGATACAAGTTTATGACCTGCAGAAGAAGAAAATGAATGCATATAAGAAAAGCATTTGATATGTACAGAGTTTTGCTAATTGCAAATGCGTGTTGGATCCCAGCCCATCCACATGTAAGCACACGTTCCAACGAGAAACACGTGCTAGATCTGAGCTTTCCATCAGGTGGGCTACACTATTTAGATCTGAATGAAACAGACAGATTTCTGAGGCAGAAGATCTAAGCATTGTTCCCAAGCAGATACAAAGTTCTGATCTCGCACGTGTACCTGCATGTGGATGGGCAGGGCTCCACGAGCGTGTGGGATTAGCAAACTTCTGCATATTTGTGCGCGCGCGCACACAAATTATTGAGTAAGCTTTTATCAAACATTAAAATGTTTTGTAATGTAGGTTAGGCAAAGAAAATAAAGAAAATCACCTCATCATTCAACCATTCACCAGGTCTCAAGCACGTCAACATCTCTTTGGTGATCATAATATTAGAACTCTGATGTGTAACTAAGACTCCCCGCCTGCACTAGAAGAGACTCAGTCAAACAACACTACCAAAAGCTATTGACACCTATGCACCAGAGCTCAAACGGAAGACCTACAAAAACAAAAGGTATGATGCAATCGATCTAGGGATTAACATTCACAGTCGATTACAATCTTCAAACGCATTGGTGTAGGATAGGCTCACAATAATTCCCACTACAAACTCTTTAAGTATTTACAGGACTTTAAACACAAATCCACCAAAGAACTTCAAACTCCAGCACAAATAAACAGACCATCTAGAGCAACTAATCAGTGAAGTCAGCACTTGAACTAATTCCAGAGACTGAAACTGAGTTTCAGCTAATACAGAACTCCAGCAATCAAATTGGCTACAATCATACCAGATTAGACAAGAGGTGATGATATGAAAGAATCTACCTTGAATAAAGGGGTTTAAAAATAAGGCCCAAATACCTGAAAAAGGTCTCCACATTTCCTCTAGGAAAAGAAAATACAGCAACCGTTCTTAAATTATATATATATATATATATATATATATATATATATATATATATATATATATATATATATATATATATATATATATATATATCATAAGGCTAAATGAACCCTAAAGCTATTTATTGATCTCAGCCATAGGCCGATCATGTCTCAGCCATTACAACAAAAACAGAGTTTCTTACTAAAGCAAATAAAAATCTTACACAAACTGGAGTTGTCCTATATTCTACTAAAACCACGTGCACTCAAACCTATATTCAAATAAAAGCCCCTTCATGATAGGAGGCACTGAGGTCATCAGTTGATAATGCGAACAAGTGTCACAAACAAGCATTGACAATAAAGGTGTAAGTGGACCCAGTGCAGTCCAAGTGGGGCCCAGCTGTCAGCCATTCAGTTGCATAAGTGAATAAGTCCAAATAAGCAGCAAAAACTGGGCCTGAAGCAATGCTTGGAGAGCAAAGGCTGAAGGGTTGATGATATCTGGAAGTCACCCACTATGACATCAATGCTTCCCTCATACCAGGTGGGCTTTCACATGAATATGGATCTGCATGCAGGTGCCAGGTGGTTTGAGTTGAATATAAGTGTAATCTAGCTTGTCTAAAATATAATGGCCAAGATTTAATCAAACTATGGCAGAGATTAAGAGACAGCAATAGGGTTCTTTGGGGGTATGATAGCTCTATTGACAAACAATTGTAGCACCCCTTTTTTCCTGGAGGAAACTTCGAGACCTTTTTGGGTGTTTAAGGTTATTTTCGAACACTTCATTCAAAGGTTCTTCATTCATTGTATCATTGCATGTGCTCAAGATCCAGCATGATATATGGTAAATTTGATTGCTTAAGGTCTTTATTAGCTGCCGGAAATCAGTCTGGACTGCTGGGACTAAGTGCTGATTTTGTTGATTTTTGGTAGTTTGCTTATATTGCTGGAATTGAAGTTATTCGATGTATCTGTGTTTAAATTCCTGCAATACGCAAACATTATGGGAATTGTTGTGGGCATGATCTATACCAAGCATTCAAAGACCGCAATTGATTGGACAAGTTAATCCCTAGAATGGTATATCAAAATATCACCACACCTATTGGGACCAAACAAAGCATCATGAACGGTAACCTCTTCCTCATCTGTAAGAGGAACAAAAGCATCGCGACCTACAACCTGAAAATATTAAGTAAATTGTTAAAGCACAGTACATAAAACCCAAAAAGAAGAGGGAATAGATTATCATGTATAAATTATAATCCATGACTGCATTTCTTTCTCCTTTTTTTATTTCTTTCTTGATGAATGGTTAGAATAGTACAATGGAGAAAATTGTCATGATTACAAACTAATCAAAATGATAATGGAAAAAAAACTAACCCTTTTCATGTCATCCTTTTAATTTTGGAAAGCATGACAAGTAATTATTTCATGGTGTCACCAAATAAAGCTAACACAGATGCTCAGAGGCACGCGGTTCCCATATATGTTCATAGGTACATATATTACCAACAATAACAATCCTTCAACAAATTTTATATCTAAAGGATTCTGCCAGTTGTTTCCTTTCATTGTTTTGATTGATTCTCCCATTTGTGATGACCAAGGAAAGGCCATCTTAACTAGTGTTTGTAATCAATAGGTAATTTAAATTTTTATTGTTTTGGGAAGAATTTTATTCACCAACTAAAGCAGCAAAACTGGAGAGCAATACAGTGATCATTGTTCCTCAAACCAGCAAATATTAGAAGACAATGTGGAGCAGAGAGGAGTTGTGAATATCAGGCAGTAAAGCAAGTGTGGCAGTGGTTAGTACCTAGGGCTGTACATCGAGCCGAGTTGAGTCGAGGTGGGCCAAGCTTGGCTTGACTCATCTGTGCTCTCCTCGACTTCGAGCTCGAGCTCACCCTCGAGCTTACCATTAGAGCTTGCCTTGTTTGCTAAAACTTTCGAGGCGAGCTAGTGGATTGAGTCGAGGCGAGCTTACCTCGAGTTGAGTCGAGCTTGCTCCTACCTCAATTTATTATATTTTTTGCTACAAAATATAAGTTAAAATTCAACAACATTAAGTTCAAGAAGTCACACATATATTAGGCGAGAATAGTATTTCTACAGGTGGGACCCCACCATTTAAATGACCTAGCTTTGATCGGTTTTTTCTTTGGCCAGGTCACACACGCATTGAATGCAGACCACTAGTAACATTTTCTGAACCATAGATTAACACAGTACATGCATAGCTCACCACATGAATGGACTGCCCTGATCATTGTGTGGACCATCTTCATGATGAGGCCCAACTGATTCATGGATTAGATGCACCACCTCCCTCATAAAATTGCAATCAATAGCTGCATATGGTGTTTAGTCTTACCATAGCCCCTGTTTTGTAGATGTGTATGGTGTGTGGTCTCACAGTAGCACCTGTTTTGTGTAGCGTGTAAAACAAACAACCACTGTGTGCTCACCATGTTTTGTACTTGAAATTACTCAATCCATCAGGTATGCTCAACAAGAAATGTTCTTACTTGAACAAAATAGTAGGATTAACAAACCCACCCAACGTGTGAGGGTTTTATATGTCCTAAGCTTGGACCCCAATGTGTGTGTGGGGGAGGGGGGAGAGAGAACCAAGAAATAAGAAGATTAGGGTTTTTTTTTTTTAACAAATATCTATATGAAACGAGTCGAGTCAAGTTTCTAGTGACCCAGTGGTCGAATGTGACTTGATTTTTGACTCGAGCTCCTAAATGAAGCTTGACTTGACTTGTTCTACTGAGTCGAGGCGAGCCGAGGCGAGTTTTTTTGAGTTGAGTCGATCGAGTTTCTCGAGCTGACTCGGCTCATGACCAGCCCTATTAGTACCCCCTTGATCATGATCCTTGGACTTGCAAACAAAAAGCAAGTGGGGTCCATAAGGAAATCCTACTTCAATTTAGAATTTGCAAGCAACTAGCTAAAAGGATCTTAAATAAGGACAATAACAGCAGAACTCCTCCTCATTAAGGGCCTGTTTGTTTTCTTGTTTACACTGCAAATACCATGTAAATGAGTATTCATTATTTATTTTTGTAATTCACTTTACCTCCTTTCACTTGACATTGACAGCTGCTTTTGTTTGGAAATCTGGGATGCTCAAACCGAGGAAATGATAGAAACAATCCACTAAAATCTGTGGGACTGACCATTATGTATGTGTCTGATCCATGCCATTCATCTGTTTTACCTGCTCATTTTAGGGCATGAGCCAAAAAATGAGGCAGATCTGAAGCTCAAGTGAACCACACCAGAGGAAACAGGGGGAATTGAATGTATACCATTGAAAACTTCTTGGGGGCCACAGAAGTTTTGGATCAAGCTGATATTTTTTTCTAACCTTCATGCATGTCTGTGTAACCTTATGAACAGGATGGATGACAGGCCCAGGTTTTAGATTTGAACGGTGGACATCATTTTCTCCCTTGTTTCCTGTGGTGTGGTCTACTTGAGCATACAATCTGCCTCATTTTTGGAGTCATGACCTAAAATGAGATGGTAAAACGGATGGACCGCGTGGATTAGACACATACATCACAGTGGGACTCACATGTTTTACATGGATGCAATTCCCATGGTATTTAATGTATGCAAGCTACATTTTCAAGGTGTAATTAAGAAGAGTATTTCCCTCTCTTCCAAACACCATCTTAAGATAATGATTACTTATTTACACTCAATTATAGTGTAATTCTCAAAAACAAACAGACCCTAAATAGAAATAGCTAAAAGGATATTAAATAAGTACAATAGCAGCAAAACTGGGCACAATTGTGATATTCTTCTGTGCAGGGATAATGTTTATTTCCTCCTCTATGAAAAGAGCCAGACTAATGCAAGAAACCTAAGACCAAGCAATTGCAAAGAACTTGACCAAAGACAGACAAAAGACACAACAGAACAATTTACGAACAGTTTTAGAACTGAAGCCCAAGACAACACATCAACTTTCACCCTCTTGAATACTTCATCAGAGCAAGAGAGTGGATTGCAAAAGCATCGACAATTGCGCTCTACCCATATTCACCTAAGGTCCGCGAGAAGAGACAACCTCCACAAAATTGTCCTTTGCTGGCTGAACCCACAAAAAAATGAGTCGCTCGTAGCCGGCATTACCCAACAGCATTGATGAAGATCAAAAGAATCTTTCACGCACTGCCCTTGTGAAAATACAGTTGCATCAATAAATTATCAACTGACTCAGCATCCCACAGGCACATTTGCACATATTAGGAATAATCGTGTGCCTCTTCTAGAGATCATCAATTGTTAGCACTCTGTTTTTTCCTGCTAGCCAAGCAAAGGCAATGGCAATCGGATCCTTATACAACCAGATATGCTCCATAGGATCACGAGATATCCGAGGGAAAGGAAACACAGCACTGGATAGAAGGATCTGATAGAGAAGCTACTCAACCTCTCCATGCCAAACCAAGCCATCACAAACGGATACAGAGTGTGTGCTGCTCTGCAAAAGAACCAGAAGTCTCACCATATCCTGCTAGCCAAGCAAAGGCAATGGCAATCGGATCCTTATATAATCAAATATGTTCCGTAGGATCACGAGATATATGAGGGTAAGGAAACACAGCACTGGATAGAAGGATCTGATAGAGAAGCTACTCAACCTCTCCATGCCAAACCAAGCCATCACAAATGGATACAGATTGTGTGCTGCTCTGCAAAAGAGCCAGAAGTCTCACCGTATCCTATGATTCAATCCTTCATTAAATTCCAAGGCAAGGTGGCACCCATACCCATGTCCACCAAGATCCTAGGTATCCCTCTCTCAATGTCAATATGAACCAAACAGGGAAAGACCAGACGAGGGGAATTGCTGCACCAAAAATATTCCCAGAAACGAATTCTAAAGCCATTGCTAACGCAGCAGCACTAATTTAAAGATAGCCTTCCAAGCCCCCAAGCCTTATATATAGGAGAGGGCTTAATGAACCATCCCCTTTCTTCCACCCAATATTTGCTACAAGAACCTGTTTTCGCAAACCGTCAGCCACCCAGACCTCCAAAACCATTCTCCCAGTAAGGCAATATCAATATTTTTTAGATCTATGATGCCAGCTCCACTTTCACTAAAGGGTTTGCACACCTCACCTCATTGCATAACATAAAATTTATGCCCATCTTCTGATTCCCTCCATAGAAAATCCCACCGGATCTTTTCCAATCTACTGAGCGCACTAGCTGGGCGTTGAAACAGGGACATAAAATATGAGAGCATATTAGACATGGCTGCTTTAACAAAGGTGATTCTGCCTCAAAGGGACAAATATATACCCTTAGAACTAGAGAGTTTCCACTCTATTCACCCTACCTTATTCCATAGATACTACCAGGCTGACTAATATACACTGTGAGGCCCACCGCCCATGTAAGTAGGAAGGCTACTAGCCTTGCATCAGCTAGCCTCTCAAATTCCTCAAAAGCCATCCTGATGCCCAATATCTCGCTCTTGTAGATGTTAATTTTTAGCCCTATCATGACTTCAAAACATTTGATAAACTTTTCCCCCCGTCGTAATATTTGATAACTTTCCCAAGTTGTCTACCTGCACTTCCTCTATGTTGCAGAAAAGACGTGAGCAATTTGCAAACTGAAAATGAGAAATAAAAAAACTATGCATTTTCACTTAAACCTATTGATCAGACCCACAGAGCCTAATTTCTCAAATGTTTGGTTAAGCGCCTCAACCACCACCACCACAAACAAAATTGGGGATACATGGTTAACCTAGAGAAGACCTGTCAATCCGCTAAAGAAACCCTACGGCAAACCACTGGCCAAAATAGAACAACATGCCAAAGATGCATTTTTTGGATCCACTTACTCTGCGTTATGCCACACCCCAAGTGAAAAAGCACATAACATAATAAAGAAACTTCCAATTGACATGATCACAAATCTTACCCACAACCAGCTTACAACTAAAGATAAGGAGAGAGCATGCACAGCATCAAGCCATCAATGAGTTTGGCATCGCCTCAAATATCTGATCCAACTCAACTTGCAGATGAATTAATCCAGCGCTCGCCCTGAATGATGTACAAGTGCAACCCTCTACACTTCTGAAATACTTGAGTGAGGAAAGAGTTCAAAGCAAGTTTCCTACAATTGGCTTCCCCATATCCAGCTTAAAAATGACCCCCTTCCTCCCATCCCTGTATCTCGAATCAATGCATTTATGGAATAACAATGCACTGTCCAAAATCTACTTGGCAAAGATGAATGCTCCTTGTGACTTCGAAATGACATTCCCCTACCCTTTCCTCAAATTTGGAAGCAAGAATATTCACTAGGATCATATACAGGCCCCAGATAAAACCAGCGGGCCTGACATCCCTTAAGCTATCAATCCCTTCTTGCTTTGGGATAAGACTGATAAAAGATGCTTCCACCTCTTTCAATGCATGTCATCTATAGAAAAATTCCAACATAAAAGCCACCAAATCATCTATCTTGTGTTTTCTTTCTTGCCTACTTTCCTTTTTTGTGAAATTTCTCCATCCCATTTTCATCAGGCAATTGCCTAGGCTGTTTCGGATGTTTTCACTATCTCGATAAAACACACTAGAATTGGTAATCTGTCTTAGAACAAAACAGTAGTCCAAACTCTCTGAACAATTTGAAGAAACTAAATGACCTAGTTGGTCAAGAGAAAAACAGAAATGTTATGTCTTCATGGATTGAAGCCGTTCAAGTGTTAACAGTTAAATCACTTCATGAAATTTTGGTTTTTATTTGAACAACAAGTATGATATCAAAGGCAAAACCATAAATTTGAATGACTGGTAGAATTTTGGGCACCTAAAGTAGCAAACAAAAGGGAGTAACTGAGATTTACAACAACCGTTTGTAGACTTATAAATGGCAAGCAAATTGCAAATGCTAACTATCAGTTTGTGGTTCATTTGGGGAGGGGTCCCATAAAATCAGGATTAAGGTGCTTAATCCGGGTTTTGGCTGGGACAACACCCCCTCCATGTCAAATACTCATGTGCAAAAGCAGAGCTTCCCCGTTTAATCAAAGTTATGCAGAGTTTTAAGAGGCATAAAAGAACAAAGACCGAAAATTGTAATCAAGTCGGGTAAACCATGCTCTGACAGAAGCTTAATCTAATGCAGAGGGCATGGGACCTGCCAAATTTAGGATTAAGGCACAATCTCAGTTTTTCGGGACCAACTACCCAAACAGCCCGTTAATTACTGTATCAGCATTACCTTTCTATGCATAATCATACGGGAACAGATACATGGATACAAACAGATAAAAAGTACCTGTTTATAATCAAATCAAGAACTGAGAGAGAGAGAGGTAGAAAACCCATTTACCTCTTTTACTTCCTGTGCCTGGCTTGCAATCTTCAATGAAGATATCTTCTCTTCCGTTAACCTAAGCTCGAAATCCAATGAAAACAATTTTGGATCTCGTTTCTTCGAAGACTCGTACAGTTCTCTGTAGGCAGGCGGCCTCCCAACCCTCGTCTCCCCCACTTCATGGTTTACCAAATTGGTAAAATCTACTGTTTTCCCTTTCTCAGCTTTTGGGGTCAAACCCATCAAATCAGACACCGCATCCGGGGACGACGGATAGAAAAGAGAATCCGGGACCTTCGGTTCTGGAAAACACACATCACCACTCGCTGGGTCTGAAACGATTGACTGACCTTCTTGCACTTCAATCAGTCTCTTGTAATCGTCTTTACTCAACCGCTCAGTATCAGCTGCTGCCACACCCTTTCTTGACCACCATCGACCAACCCGGGCAATCACACCATGAAGAATTCCCATTGCACCGCCGACGTTACTCTCCTTCGTCTGGGACTTCTTTGCCGGATTTGCAGGTTGAGAGAACTTCGAACTTCTCTGCGGGGCGTGCACGGGTCGGGGCAAAGGCTGAGGTGGCGGCCAGCTGCGGAGCCTAGAGTTGGAACTCCCAGGAGCCTTAGATGAACTGGGTCCGTCAGGAACAGATCGCACTGACGTAATTCTGACCTTTTTTGAGGGCTGAAGGCCAACTTCGAACTCTGGATTGGAAAAATAAGAAGAAGCAAATGCGGGGTTCAAGCTGAAATTGTCACAAAAGCGCTTGCGATTCTCCGTTAGGGCGCCCATTTGTCGTCGAGATTACCGAAAAATCCCGGGAAATCGTTCCCATCTACGGACTAACCATCGATCGAAATCAAAACCATAAGATGAGATGAAAATGAAATCTTGCAAAGAAAACCCTCAAAAAGCAGTGATTTTTTCGGGAAGAGACTGGAATTGGAGTCGTGACTGGAGGAAAAAAAACCTACAAAATCATTTGCATGATGAATATTACAATAAAAACCCTAGAAATCAATTGAATTTACCGAAAAAAGATATTATCAGACAACAGCAGATGAGGAAAACAAAAGAAGAAGCGGAAAATTCGCAGAGAGATTTCGAGAAGAAACCCTAGAAATCATACTACTCCGAATCTTTCAAAACAGAGAGAAAAAAAGGGCAAAATCCTGTGAAGAAATTAGGGTTTTTGAGAAAAGAAATGTTACCGGCATGAAATCGAAAGGAAGGAGAGAGGAAATTACGGACGGAGGTATGGAAAGAATACACGGATTTTGAGAGATGGAAGGAGGAAGGGGGTCGCACGAAGGAAAGTCGATTCATATGTTAGTTTTACACACTTTAAGAAATGGTAGTGACTCATCCTTCTTAGCACTTGAACTGATATACATCTTTCCAGACCATCCAAATTGCGGGTCCCATTGTGTATGTAATATACATCTAAAACCACATTGATCGAGTAATGTTAACATCTAATTAATGGCAATCAAATGGATGGTTAAAAATAAAATAGCGAGTGGTCCAAATTCGATAGGAGAAATCAGAAATTTAATATGATACTCTCCGTCCAATTTTTAGGTTATGGTCCATCCAAGGTTTCATCAGCGATTTGAACTGTCTGGATTAGTCTAAAAAATTCTCTGTTTACGGTGGAGTAGGCACACCATTTTTTTAAAGTCGTATAAAACTAACATGCCGTGTACAGTAGGGAAAAGTGCTGAGAGTTCACCGGACGCGGATTTGCTTCCAAAGCCTTTCGCACGAAGTTCCTGCCTGGGACTTAGGTGGGGCCACCGTGATGTTTTTGAGAAATCCACGCCGTCCATCCGTTTTTTGAGCTTATTTTATAACATGCGATATGAATCACTAAGAGGAAAATGTGGGGAGGGAAATTCCTACCGTTGAAACCTCCCTGGGTCTACAGTGATGTTTATATGCCATCCACACTGATAATAACGTCATTCCTCCTGGGATGAACTGGAAACACAAATATTAGCCTGATTCAAAACTTCTGTGGCCCACGAATATTTCAATTGTGGACGTTCAATATTTGTGGGCCACTTGAGTATTGGATCCGGTTCATTTTTTGTTGCATGTCTTAAAATGAGCTCACAAAACCGATGGACAGGGTGAATTTCTTACAAACATCACAGTGGGCCCCACCTAGGTTCCCGAACTTGCTGCAAAAGGCTTTCCCAGCGAAATCCGCGTCCAGTTCACCCGATCAGGGATGAGCGGATTGCCTGTGACCCGGGGCACAGAGATATCTCTGTGCCCGTGGCTGTGTGGGGTTCACAAAGATGTCTGTGATAAATCTACTCCGTCCATCTGTTTTGAAAGACCATAATAGCACAGGATTCAAAACTTCAGGTTGATCCATAACTCATGTAGGCCATACCACATTAAACAGTGGAGACTGAACACCTGACGGTGACAGAAGTTTTGTATCAGATTGATATTTGTCTCTACAGTTTATCTGAGTAGTAATAATTCTATGAACGGTTTAGATGGCATATTAACATCATGGTAAGATCCAGGAAGGTTTCAACAGTGGAGGTTGTTGTTCCCACTGTTTTGTTGGTGTGGCCCACCTGAGTTTTGGATCTGTCTTATTTTTATGATCTTGTCTTATTATAGCCTTTCAAAATATATGGACGGAGTGGATTTCTCACGGACATCTGTGTAGACCCCACACAGACGTGGGCACAGAGATATCTCTGTGCCGGGGTCACAGGCAATCCGATCTCGGGATGATACGCGACACGCGTACCGACTAGCGCACGAGCGAGTTCGTAGCCGCTAATTAAGTGGGCGGCACGGAGTAAAGGGAAAACTTTGTTACTCCGGCAGAGTGTGATGTATGATACGCAGGCACTTAGAACTTACTTTACAATTGCATAAGTGGCATTCGCCTCAGCCAATTAAACTGTTCAGATTATGTGTTTAGATGTGACATGTACAAAAAAAAAAAAAAAAAAAAAAAACAGTTACTTGATTCTCCCAACTTCAGATTGGTGGGCATTAATTGGACGGTTAAAAGTGAAAATCGCCCAATGATCTCATGGCATCAAGCAACCGTCCGCTCGTGAGAATCTAAAACTGGAGGACGCGAGTTGCCTCCCCATGTAAAGTTCCTGTGGTCGAAAGCTATGTGATGTGAGCCTAAAGAGATGCCACTGACAAATCCACTCCGTCCATCAGTTTCTCAAGACCTCAGTAGAACATAAATCAAAAGATCGGAAAGATCCGAAATTCGAGTGGGCCACACCACACGAAAAAGAAGGAATTGAAAGCCCTTCGGGCCATAGAAGTTTTGTATTCGTATGATATTTGTTCCTGCAGTTTATGAATGATAAGAATCCTATACAAACGTCATGGTCGGCTCTAAGAAGTTTTCAATGGTGGAAGTTTTCGTTCTCACTTCTTCGCGTGGTGTGGCCCACCTGAGTTATGAATCTGCCTGATTTTTGGATTCTTGATCTATTATGATCTTGAGAAACTGATGGACGGAGTGGATTTTTCACGGGCATCTCTGTGGGCCCCACATAGATCTTACTTGGGGAACTTCATGTGGGGAACTTCATGTGGGGCACAGGCAATTGCGTGCGATTTTGGAACTGCCACTCAACGATCCAATGGTTGTGGAGCTTTTGAGTCACCGTAGATTCAGCGAAATCGGTTTGTAAGCTTTTTATTGCACTGAGTAAAGTCTGTTATGCCCACCATAAATGTATGCGATGCATCCACTCCGTCCATCCGTTTTTCCATATCATTTTAGTGGTTGAGCCAAAGATGAAAAGATATTCAAAGATAAAGTAGACCATACCACAGGAAACAGTGTGAATAACGATGTCCTTGAAATATTTCTAGGCCCACAGTGATATTTATTTGTTATCCAAATTGTTCATAAGATTACAAGGATATGGATGAAGGGAAAACAAAAATATCAGCTTGGTCATAAACTTCTACGGCCCCGGATAATTTTTCAACGGTAGATGTTCAATTCACACTGTTTACTATGGTGTGGTCCACTTAAGATTTGGATATGCTTTATTTTTTGCCTAAGGACCTAAAATTATCTGATAAAATGAATGGACCCAGTGGATAAAATACATAAATCACAGTGGACCCCCCAGAGTTTACTCAGTACGCTAAGAGTACTCAGTATGCAATCCGCTTCCATATTAAGCGGCGTACTGCACCGTAGTATCAAATAGGTACCCAGGTGAAAATAAAAGAAAATCACTTTACACGTGGGACACGTGCGCATAAGACAACCGACATGGTTTTTTTAACCGTACATTTAACATTTTGCGAAATCGGATTTCGTACTGAGTTACTCAGCACGCTCTTATCGTACTGAGTAAACTATGATGGGCCCACTGTGAATGTAATTGGTTTATCTACACCGTCCATCCGTTTTGCCAGCTCATTTTAGGGGTTGAGCCCAAAATTGAAGCATATCCAAAGTCCAAGTGGACCATATCATAGGAAACAGTGGGAATAATGATTTCTACCGTTGAAACCTTTCTAGGGCCCACAGTGATGTTTGTTTGTCATCCAACCTGTCCATAGGATGACAAAGAGATAGATGAAAGGAAAATACAAATATAAGCTTGACCCGAAACTTTTATGGCCATAAGAATTGTTCAACGGCAGATGTTAAATTCACAATGTTTCCTGCGATATGGTCCACTTGAGCTTTGGATATGCTTCATTTTTTTCTCAAGCCTTAAAATTGTATGACAAAATGGATGGACGGAGCGGATAAAATACATAAATCACAGTGGAGCCCACAGAGTTTACTTAGTCAGTACGCAATCCACTTCCCCGTTGGGTTTGATTGTTGCCTTCAAATTGACGGTCTAAAAGAGATATATAGTCCGAGTTTAATAAAGAAAAAACCTAAAATAGTGGCTAGGATCTATCCGTGTAAGGGAATTAGGGCATGGTCCCATTCACGGTGGGACACTACAGATCAGTGGTCTGATTACCAAGACAGGCCCCAATTGTTATATCGAGGAACCGGGACGCTTATAACCTGCTCGCTGCTGGATGGTGCTCAGTGGGCCCCACCATAGTGTATGTGTTTTATCTACGCCGTCCGTCCATTTTTCCAGCTCATTTTAGGGCATGAGCCCAAAAATGAAACAGATCCAAATCTCAGGTGGACCACACCATAGGAAAAAATTGGTGATTGAACGCTCGCAATTAAAAACTTCTTAGGCTACAAAAGCTTCGGATCAAGATTATGTATGTGTTTTCTGTTCATCCAGGTCTTTGTGACCTAGTCAACAGGTTGGATGGCAAATGCATATTACAGTGGGCCTTAGGAAATTTTGGCATTCAATCACCACTGTTTTCATGTGTTATGGTCCACCTGAGATTTGGATCTGCCTCATTTTTGGCTTGTGCCCTGATATATTGAACCAAAATAAATGGATGGTACGGATACAGCATATACATCATTGTGGGGCCTACAGAGTGGTATGTCAGTATGCAATCCAGGTCGAAGGAACCATGTGGTGTGATGAGGATTGAGGAGTTGGTGGAGGCCTTTAAGCATTTCTGCTTTTCCACATTATAATGGTGGGAGGGGTTTGGAAAGTGAGATGTGCAGCCCTTCAGATGAGGGTATTTTTGTTATTTTAATTATTTCAAGCCATTAGCCTGCTTAGACTTTCTCTTTGAGTTTGGAGGTCATGGTACAAATGTTGTACACCTTTGGGACAGCGGGAGACTGAGTGGAGATAACCTCATCTCAACATGGAGGTCCTGGTATCGAATCCCAACATGGGGGTGACTAACATTTGAAAGGGTGACTACTGACTAACACTTTGGGTGTGTATACTACTCAGTGGGATGCGTGAACTAACCTTAAAAAAAAAAATGTCGTATAGGACTAAGCATGGTGATGATGTGATATCCACTTGTGCATCTACTGTATAGCTTAATTTTAAAATTTAAGCATAAAAACAAATTAATTCTAAAACATGAGGGCCATAACACATTAAAAAAAAAAATAGCTAAGGCAAATTGTCATATCGAGATCATTATGGTGTCCTTCTCTTTCTCTATTTGCAGCTGCCACTCACCTGTGGCCCGACTCTGTCCTCTCCCTCTCTCTTTGTCTCTCTCTATGCCACACGGTCCACACCTCCCTGCTATCTATCTACACTACTCAAAGTATATTAATATTTTCTCTAATCTTATGAAATTATGTACATGCCCTCTTTAATTTAGTATCATATAAGTAACTTTGCCAATTCTATTGATTCTTTAGCCTCGGGCCTCATCGATGAACTTGAGGGAGCTGCTAGCTTCAGTTCTCTACTCTGCCTCAATGGAAATTGTTCAAGCCAATGCCTTGTCGAAACGAATAGAGTCAATAGAAAGAAGCTCTGAAGGGTGGCCCCCCTTTCAATTTAGTGTCTTATAAGCAATTTTTTAGCTTTCATTAGAATACATACGCTTAAAAAGAAATCTTTTTTTTTTTTTTAGGGTGGGGGGTGATTGGATAGTAAGTTACTTAAGATATGCCTCAAATAACTTATCTTGGTTTCTACTTGTTAAGTTGAAGTGATCAAGTAATTTTAAGTGAAAAAGTTACTTATAATTAATTATAAACAAAACTTATTTATCTGAAATAAGCTACTTATTTGTTGCTGTAATTAAAAAATGTAACTTATTTGGTGGTATCCAAACAGGCCCTTATAACTTTAGGGGCATTAAAGAATTTAATTAAAAACTTATCCACTAGAGTTCATGAAAGGATAAAAATTTCCTTCCCACAAATGGAATGAAAGAAATTCATACGGGCCCCATAATACTCGTGACTTTTATAAATATCTCAATGCTTATGAAACTAAGTATGCATTGAGATACTGAAGATTGTTACACACATCTTAGTAATTATGAAGTTACGTAAGAGCATTGATGGATTGATGTTCATGCTAAAATTTCATTCATTGGTGCTTTCTGACTACTCTCTTCTTTAATAGGTGAAGAAACCCCATAAGCAAAAGAAGTGGAACTGGATAGAGATCTAAATAATGACTTTAATTAGAATAAGATGGAGAAGATGGTGTAGATCATGCTATTATGCACATAATTCCACCATTGTGGTCAATCGATGTTGAGTGTATTGAGAATGCTTAAAACTCTATGTTCATAGCAGATGTATGCATGTAGTAGCATGTATAAAAGAAAAGAAGAAAGAATAATCATGTATGAGTATCCATGGAAAATTAGATCAAGCTAGTTGATTTTTTATTGAGAGTACTTGAATTTGTAGGGCCAAGTCCAATAATTTAAGCATTTGATAACATGGGTACTACCGTGTAAATGGCCGACATGATAATGGCCAGCCCTAAAAGTTAGGCCCATGATGTGAGCCACACTAAGGGGGTGTTTGGATCGAAAGCTACTTGAGCTATTTATGCCTTAAGTAGCTTTTCTTGGTTTCTACTTATTAAGCTAAAGCCATTAAGGGCTTGTTTGCATATCACCCAACAAGTTACTTTTTCTACTTACAACAGTAGGTAACTTATCAAAAGTAGCTTTTTTATTTAAGGTTACTTAATCACTTCAGTTTAATATGTAAAAATCAAGATAAGCTACTTAGGTTATCTTAACTAACTTACAATCAAAATGCCATCTAAGTAACTGTAAGTAAAAAGTTACTTATAATTAATCTCAAACCAAACTCACTTATCTCAAATAAGGTAGTGATCTACTGTAAGTAGAAAAAATAACTTATTTTGTGGTATCCAAATGGGCCTTAAAAGTTTTTTTAGAAATGTGAATATTATTAAGAGCCAAAAAGGCCAGAGAGAGAGAGAGAGAGAGAGAGAGAGCAAATAGGAACAATCAGGAAGAAAAAAATAGGGCAATAACAGATTTCAACCCTTGAACCTACACCTAGCTAAATAACATTGCCCGATGCCTTTTTTTGCCGCAGGGAGGGGGGGGAAGCAAGCGAGTACTACTCTCTTATTACTTGGGCGGGGCGAAGCCTGAAAAGATACAATGGACGAGACAAGCCCCAGAAAAAGAAAAGGAAAAGGAAGTAACCCACACCCCGGCCACAAGGGAGGACAAAAAATGAAAGAGAAATGAGGGGAAAGAGGAAGAGACCACTAAGGGAGGAAGAGGGCCCCGTAGCCCAGGCCAAGTATAAAATCAAATCAACAAGCTCAACCTCAGTGAAAAATCTGGAGGGGTGTGCATATAAATGACAACCATCTTGGAAAGAACCGTTCGCAGGCGATCAGGAACAATCCCGACTTGGCTTCTGGAAGAAGTAGCAAAGTAGCACAATCTCATAGCAAATAGGTGCATCTCCTAAGAGGAGGACGACAGGTCTTTAATGACTACAAGACTTTGTTGATTCTTCACCAATATGCTAGTCCCTGCCGATTGAATAGTACAAAAGAAAGGTAAGGCAGAGGATAAGGTTTGTAAACACTTATCCACCGTTCATTGAATGTTATATTCAAAGACAATTCCCCAAATTGGAATAGCATTGGGATTGCAGCAAAGAAGCCCAACCCTAGATGATGAAATCTCAGCACAAGCCAGGGTCCAGTCAGGAGTAGATTTAGTGCCCCGAGTAGCTTGGCAAATTGGAGGTCGCCCAATAGAAAAGGCAATAGGATCGTCCCAAGCAACAAAAATAATGCCGGGGGACCTTAGCTGCAATAGAGGGACCAAAAAAGAAAAGAGCCCTAGCCCTCAACTCCCATGTGATATTCCTAAATGTGATCTCTTTTGAGGAATATTTATTGTTAAATAGGCAATTATTTATTTCTCTCCAAATATGCCATACAAGGACCGAGAAAGAGAGCTTACAAAGAGAAGAAGAAATAGGGTCACTTGCATTTTTCACAAAATGAACAACATATTGATGAATAGTAGGATAATGGACAGAGGGAATAAAAAGTTTAGAGTGCGGATTTCTTCATATCCAACCAGTATACCTACATAAGAAAAATAAGTGAATAATGAATTCAACACCGTGCTAACAAAAAACACAAGCAATGTCATCGACAATACTTAGTGATTAAAGCAAGTCCTTTATTTTAAGTTTCTCAAGAAAAGCCATAAAGGTTGCAATAGAGTGTCTAGGGATAAAATCATTAAACCATAAAAGATCACTCCAAATCAGGGCTGGGCTAACAAGTCTGCAGGCTTGTAAAATTAAAGTTAAAGGCATTGAAGAGAGGGTCCAAACAATTTCATCCTGCACCGGGATAATTTTATATGATTTAATCTCTTGTAAAAGATTGGCCAAGATAAGAGTATTATGGTAGGAAAACTGCCACTCGGTATCATTGATTGGGAGACTAACCGAAAAGTTAGTTCCTAAGCCCAAGTCCTAAATGGCAGAGGAACCCAAGCGATCAAAGAGACTAGAATCCCCCAACCAAGGGTCAAACCAGAGTTCATAAATTGCCCATTTGCCACCTAAAACCTAGTATGGGCCTTGGCAATGTCAGAACATTAAGGATGCTGCTCCAGGCCTGGGAAGTATTACAATGTGGACCCTCGCCGTTTCGCGCTCCCGAACGTTCTCTCTTTCCTTTCGGAAAAGGAAGAAGAGGTGCGTGCGAATCGTCGTTTGTGCCACTGGCTTGCCTCGTTCTTGAGGGCTTTGTTTGGTTGTCGTTTTAAGCTGGATGTGTTTAGATGAGTTTATATAAGACCAGAGTCGCCACTAGCCAGTTACTTCGAATCTATAGTCGGCTAGACCCCGTAGAAACGTTAGAGAAGGGGATCCAAAGATTCATTTCTCTAAATGACTCCTTTTGATCTGCGGCCAAAGATTCAAGGTAAGGGATCACGGTTACAGGGTGGGAAGAGGTTAAGCACCCCACACACTGTCCGTACCGAAGTACGATCTCTACTTCACAGAATCGAACTAATACTTGAAAGTCTGTTTTAATCCTCGTATATTCTCATAAGATGACATGATGCATGAATGAGGGTCTGAACAGTAAGAGTTTCTGATGGGCAGGTTTTCATTAACAGGCAAGCCCAGAGCATACGCTCGAACTGACAGGTGCTTTATGCGAGATGCATGCTGTGTGTTTGAATAATCAAAGTGCTTGTAGTGGCATGTACATGAATGCAGGTCTGAACAGTAAGAGTTTCTGATGGGCAGGTTTCCATTAACAGGCAAGCCCAGAGCATACGCTCGAACTGACAGGTGCTTTATGCAGGATGCATGTCGTGTATTTGAATAATCAAAGTGCTTGTAGTGAAGCAGGGGGGTTGGAAGAAAAGTAAATGACGCACTTATGTTAGATGCAAATGAGATGATGCTGGTAAAAGAGTAGCTGGATGGACGGAGGTGTCGCAAGGATTGGCTTCGAGTGGCTGAATCAAGACTTGGATGACTTGGGAGACTTGGACCAGTGGTCAGGCTGGGCTGGACCAGGGCTAGGCTCTCCTCACTCGGGCTCTCTTTGGTGGAGGAATGGGCTAAAGGGTGGTGAGGTGGAGTGCACTCAGACTGGCTTCGGATGGATTGGCTTGCGTTGGATCGGGTTGGATTGCTGAAATGAGAAGGGGAGGGGGTATTTATAGCAGCAGGCAGTGGCAGAACTCGTAAATAATTTTGGGCGACCCTCAGGGGGCCGCCCGTACGGACGCTCCTCGGGTTCCAGCGCGTGGTACGGTCATGTCTCGGGGCTGCTGCTTTGGACTCAGTGAGTTGACTCGGTGGGTCGACTCAGCGGGTTGACTTGGTGATTTGACTCAGTGGGTTAACTCGGCGATTTGACTCTGTGATTTGACTCGACAGGTTGACTCAGCGGGTTGACTCGGTGATTTGACTCAGCGGGTTGACTCAGTGAGTTTGACTTTTTAAGAATTTTTTGACTGATTTTTCTTATGGGGGATTTTTCAAGCTGATGTTTAGAGGCGAGTTGACTGGGTTCAGGCTTGAGTTAGGCTATGGATTGGGGCTTACAAGGGTGAGTTTGGCTGAGTTTGGACATGGGATTTGGGGGTATGGTCCTCCATTAATCCAGCTATCTCTACCAACAGTGTAGCCGAAGGTGGGGTGTCTACAGATGCCCCTCTTTGGCAGAGGTTGCGTGCAACTGAATGCCAAAGCGAGTGGACACCCCACTTCTGACCCGGTCATTCATCGATCATGGTCTGAAATCTTTGCTTGCCTTTGCATCTGTACCAGTTGATCGTCTGGATATCGATCACTCGCACATACCGCGGAAGTTTGGAGAAAACGTTACGATTGTCCCTGCAGTTTGCTGCAACCTGGGTACCCAATCGCAACCCTTCCATTCCCGATCGGTACTAACATCGGAAAGGTACAACAGAGCCTCTGCGTCGTAGTCTTAAGAGGTTACTGACCCTGTGATTGATTGTATGTTTGATGTTTTCCCGGATCACTCCAGGAGTACTTGTTTCGCTTGACTGTCAAAGTGGTTAGATGCCCTGCGTCATGTAGTCTTACGGGATTCTACTACGCCGACTTGGACTCAGTCAAAGTACTTCAGGCATCCATGCCTAGGTATGTGCGGGTGGACTTTTTCCACCCGATCTGCTGGTTTTGATGCTTGGTTTGCAATTCATTCCTTCCTAGATCTCGAAGTCAGATAACATCCTCGTACATTCTCATTAGCAAAGAAACAGCATCTTGGGATGATGGACCTGATCGACCACGGGTCGGGATCTTGACCAACCCGCTGACCAAACACCTGTAAAAAAAAAAAAAAATCCCCAGGGAAGCACAACTTTGCAAGCAATAAGCTCAAAATTCTCTGCATCTCCAGCAAAAGCAAAATCATCAAACTGAAAGAGAATGAGCCAAGCCATGCATCCATCATCAAATATGCATCTCCATGCATCAGCATCCATCGCATCAATCATCATGTTTACCTGCTTTCAAAATAAAAGTCGGTTAGCTAAAGACCCCACAGGCATCCCTAGTGGAGGCCCATGCAAACCTGATTTTCATTTCAAAAAAGACAAAAAAATATTTCTATTTGCAAATAAAAACCCCACGGAGTATCACTCTCCAGAGTGGGTATCTTTTCAAAAATCCAAAAATATTTTTTCAGTAGAGCGTTCGGTCTCCAAAACACCGAGAGATCTTCCATATCTCTGGGTAGGAGCCGACACAAAAATCAAATAAGATCCGATGTCTCGCGGTTTTCCCGAAAACCATCGGATCCAATGCACTCAGAGTACGATCGAACTGAACTCCAGTGTCAGTGCGGTCGTACCACATGCCAAGATACGAAAAGATGAAAGCCAAAAGGCTCGGTCAAAGAAACCATTTGAACAGGTGGAAACTCCCTGGGGAACTTTCTGTTACAGGGTAATGCCGTTCAGTCTGAAGAACGCAGGAGCAACATATCAGCGAGCAATGACAGCACTATTCCACGACATGATGAACAAAGAGCTTAAGTATATGTGGACGATATGATCGTCAAATCTCGCACAATTGAAGGACACTTTGAAGATCTGAAGAAGTTATTCAACATATTAGAAAAGTACAAGCTCCGCCTCAACCCTCAGAAATGTGTCTTCGGTGCAATGGGAGGTAAGCTCCTCGACTTTATGGTGAGCGAGGATGGCATCAGGGTCGACGAGACCAAAACCAGAGCAATCATCGAGATGCCCCCTCCTAGAACAAAGAAAGAAATTCGTGGCTTCCTCGATAGAATTCAATACATCAGTCGCTTCATCGCACAGCTCACACCTATTTGTGAAGCGCCTGTTTAAGCAGCAATCAGAACTTTGGAACAAGCTGGGATCAATCATGGTCTGCAATGCTCGCTTGTTCAAAGTCCCGTGAATTTCAAAAATCCAAAAAAATCAAAAACTTTCAAAAGCCAAAAATATCTAGCATTTCAATTCCAGAAAATATTTCTCATGGGCTGACTGACTGACAGCTGTTAATTGGGTATTCTATATAGTTTTATAACTAATATATTTCTCATGGACCTACTTAACCAAAATATTGTCCTCTCTACAAATGATTTTCCAAAGTTGCTTAATAAGGGAGGCTTTGGCAGAGACCTCCAAAGAGGTTTTGTGCCAATGTCACTTTTGTTTTTGGGCTTGCAGATTTGCTCCCAACTGATTATATAAAAAGACGAGAAGCTCCATAAAAAAAATTCATAATACACTTAAAAATAATACTGTAGCAAGTTTTGGGTAACAAAAACACATAAGACCAAAAGATATGGAGCTAGAAAGAGTAGATCTGATTAGCTCTAGTCCGAAAGAGAGGAGGGGCGCATTGTCCATTCACCAAGCTTTCTATTAAGGCTATAAAGCAGTGGTTGACAGTCCGCAATATGGAGCCTTTGTCCATGCCAATAATACTTTTAACTTCATGCTTGCAGGTGCAGGAGCCAGAGATAAAAAGCACACTTTTTTTGAATGTTGACTTAAAGGCTCAAATTTTTATGAAAGTTATGTAAAAAGCGTTGCAAATTATAAGCAGAATGAAGATCCACACTAGAACAAAATCATTAAATCATCAGCGTAAAGGACACGAGAGATGGAAATAGCCCCAGCTTTGAAGGGGGTATGAATTAACCCATTATCATAACATTAACCTAACAGAGTTGAGAACATCTCCATGGTAATCTAAAAAGGAAAGGAGACAGGGAGTCTCATTGCCTAATACCTCTATTACTTTTGAAATAGCTGCAAGCCTCCCATTAATAATAATCGAGAAAGAGGAGGTGAAAATAGTAGCTTGGATCCAACTAATCCAGGTGGTAGGAAAAGTAAGAATACGGAGGGCTTTAATGATAAAGTCTCACATGATAAAGTCAAAAGCCTTTTCGAGATCAATATTTGCACTCATTCTAGGCGGACCTCCTTCCAAGTGGATACCTCAAATGAGATCATGATTAATTAGATATTATCGATGCTTGTTTTATTGATAGAATGGAACATCTTATAAAGAACTCTACTCTCGAAACTTTTCATAATATTAAAACAACTATCGTTTGGCTCCAACCAAATGAACCGCATGATTGCCAAATGCCAACTACTGAGCTGATAGAATCATTATGTGAACTGCAATGTAAAAAACAATGGACAACATTCAAAACCTCTAAATTCAAATTTAAGTGATGATCCATATAATGGTTGGATTGACTTGAATTTTATAATGACCAACTTCCATGGTGTAGTGACCCTAATTAAGGGCCTATTTAGATACCACCAAAAAAGTTATTTTTTTCTACTTTCAACAGTGGATAGGTAACTTATCCACTGTTGTGATCCATAAGCTGGTTTATAATCAATTATAAGTAGTTTTTTTTTATTATTTAAAGCTACTTAATCACTTCATTTTAATAAGTAGAAATCAAGATAAGCAATTTAAGGCATAAGTAGCTTAAGAAAGTTAGGATCCAAACGCTCCCAAAAGGATAGGTTAGATGTCATACACACTCCACACATGATCTTTTGAATAACTCATGCAACACAACTCATATGAGAACCCATTTCTTTGCATAATCCATGATTCTAGGAAAGAAACTTACAAAGTCTGAAGTAAAACTCCATGCTCGTATTGACCATCCATCCTCATGCATAACCATTTTACATATGGAATGCATGATCTAGATCATTAAAACCGTGTCACTTGCCATGGATCAGAGATAATTAAAAAATAATCCAAAGTGATAATCCTAAATGTCCATTATTATCCACAGGGACCGCAAATAGACGGCTAATTAGAAAAGATAGTAGTGGTCCACTTTTATAGGAGAAGCCATGATGTGGTGAATCATCCATCCATGATGGGTCCCATCACATAGGCAATTTGGTTAATTGATACCCGAGAGTCATGTAAATCTTCTTGTCCAACCTGGTGCATGTATGGGACACCCAAGTTGCCCATTTGGTGGGCCATTGGATGATCTAAACCAAAATCTAGGATGTCAACTCATAGTGTGGAATTAGTTCATCAAAGATAATTTATACTATAAATTTTTTCTCAAGTTCATCTAAGATAACATATTTATAACATTATTTGTGTGAGAACTCGTTTGAAATATGTGAGCAGATTTGGTGTGGCCTAGTCTCACCCAACACAATATAGCCCTGACTGTGGAGCCCACCTTGATGTATGTGTAGTATGTTGTTGTCCATTTGATTTGCGAGCTCATTTCAAGGCATGAGCTTAGAGCAAACATAAATCTCAAGTGGACCACACTACAGGAAATAGTGGTGATTGAATTAAAAAATTACTAGGACCCACCACAATGTTTATTTGCCATTAAACTTGTTGATGAGTTCTATGTCATATAGACCTGGATGAAGGGAAAAAAATAAATATCAGCTTGATGAAAAACTTTTGAGGCTCACGGGAAGTTTTTAATTTAATGGTCAATCACCATTTATTTCATGTAGCATGGTCCACTTAAGATTTGGAAAAGCTTCATTTTTGTCTCAGTCCCTAAAACAATATGGAAAACTAGATGGACGATGTGGATATACTACACATACATCAAAGTGGGCCCCATGGTTAGAGCCACATTATGTTGGGTGAGGCTTAGGCGGCACCTAATCCACCCCCTTGAAACATATACACTTGTCTCAGGCTAGGCCCAAACCTGAACAAGAGGCTGCATAAATAAAAGGACCCAGACCTAGCACACTAAGGGGGCATTTGGATCGTAAGTTACTTTAGATAAGCTACTCATGCCACAAGGAGCTTATCTTGGTTTCTCCTTATTAAGGAGATATGTTTGGTAAACACCATACTAGCCAAGAACTAGAAAAGCATGTTTGGTTTCTAACATCATTAAGTATTTATCCCTAAGTATGCTCAGTCCCCCTTACATCCACTGGCCATCATGTGGGGCCAACCTTTGATGTGGATCGTTCATTGTCTGAGCCCCGCCTTTGATGTGAGCTGATCATCATGTGGGGCGCACCTTGGATGTGGGCCATTCATCGTTAAGGGCTACCTTTAATGTGCACCATCCATTATGTAAGGCCCACTTTTAATGTTGGTCATCCATCATGTGGGCCCACCATCAATGTTATTGTCCATCATGTGGGGCCCACCTTCAATGTCCCACCGCCCATCATGTGGAGCCACCTTCGATGTGGACCCCACCATCAATCGTGTGGGCCCCACCTTCGATGTGGGCCATCCATCATTTATATCAATGGAATTGTCACTTATAAATCTACTACATGACAAAGTGACAAATGGCACTGGTAAAGATCCCATCCATTCATCCATCCGGACCTTCGGTGGGACTCAACCCGAATGTACAAGATGCTCGCCATTCATTAAGCAGGCCGTATCATGTGCCTTGGTCCAAATGATTAGGCCGGTCCGCTGCCCACATCAATGCACACGTGTAGGCCACTCAATGAAAGTATCAACTTTCTTTTGGGTCATTGATCTGGTGGGCCGCACGTGGATAAGTTGTAGCACCCATTAATTGGTGTGTTTTCGATGTTAGTTCTCGACTGTTCTCTATTTTTTGTTCAAACTGTGCCAACTATCCAGTTATATTCACGCCTAATCCAAGACGGCTAATATCGGCCAAAGGAAGGATGACACCCGACATTGTTCGGAGAAGATATAGCAGTAATAAATGAAAGCTTATGGTGTCGACCTCCTTTTTAGGGAACAATTGGCAACGATTGATTTTGCCATGAGAGTAGTGACTAGGCAAGGCAAAGGCGAATCTGATAAAGGAAGTAAGACAATATGAGAAATCATGTAGCTAAAAGATAGAAGGGCCTAGAAGAAGGAATTGTGGGAGGTAGTTATATAACCGCCCACTAAAAGATGTATTTGGATGGTCGATTGAGAGTTATAAATAAGCAAGGTAGAGAACGAAGCAGGGGTCCAACACCAACCAAACAAAATCAAATCTATCCAATTTATCTTCAAAAATTGCAACGCTCCTTAACGTTTTGCTTTTGATGTTCCTTAGCATAACCCGCAACTTTGTTTTCGCTAGTGTAATCTTGCTATTTACTTTCCGTAGCATAAGTTATGAAGTTACATTTCATAACAGCAAGTCTGTAGCGCTAATCCAGTAGCTGATAATCATAGTTGTGTTCAAGATCATCGATCATTCATCGTGGTTTTACTTGGAAGAAGCAATCTTTAGTTTACCCTTGGTGACCGATTGTAAGTTTTTGTCTCTCCTTTCATTATTTTAACATTTAAGAACCGTTTCCACATAAGGTAAAAGTACAATCCATTGTTGGAGGAAGAACCCCACCCTCCAAACATCGCCTAATCAATATCAAACAACCAATTGAGTGGTTGAATAGACGATCGATCTTCTCAAATTTCGGTCATATACGATCGATTATAACATATCTGTCTGTCTTAGCGCTCGAGGTCATCGTTATTCGGTTGGAATCGAGTAGCATAATCGATTCTGGCACACCCGCACACATCTCACAGACATGGCTAAAGAAAAAAGCAAGTAACAATTACAACCCCCACTTGTTGGAAAAACATTGTAGTTTGATTACCTTTATTTCGGGTGTTGAGGTGTGGAGCCAGCACACCATTTATTTTGCTAGCCTGGGGTGGTTGAGCACCCAGATGGTCTTGACCGGGCGACCGAAATTCACTCGAAATATACAAATTGTTTCTGGACTGTTTTAGAGACGATCAAGCACTCGACTGTGAGGTCATCGAGCGCCTGACCATGTTGGGTCGGACGCTCGAAATTTAACAGATTTTCTCTTCAACTCGCTTGACAAATTTTATATCTGTCGGGCGCCTAACCATGTGCAAACTGCTTATGTGAAGTTTCTTATTTTGTCTCCGATTTTCCATTTAAGCTATTTAAAGGGCTGTAAATCGGGATTGGGGTATGCATTAAGGTTTTTATAAGTCCAAGGAGAGAGAGAGAGAGAGGACGTTTAGCAAAAGGGTCATCTTTGTGCATGGGAAGCATAATAGAAGGTAAGATTGCATTGTAAACTTCATTTCTGTTCATAGTGGAGATTGCATCTGTGGTTTTTTTTACCCTTATTGGGGGTTTTCCACGTAAAATATGTATTGTGGTTTGTTGGTTTGCTTGAATTCCGTTTCTACTGGTTATGTCTTCCTGTTTATCGTTTGTGGGTGATATCGGAGATATAATCTCGGTTCGTTGGCGTTGTTGGCTTGTTACGCAACAACCGGTATCAGAGCTATTGGTTTAGTTTAAGTGGAAGTGATGACGAAAGAAGGGAAGAGACGGATTGAGAAGTTTGATGGATCAAACTTTGCCTTCTGGAAGATGCATATGGAAGACTATTTGTATCAGAATGACCTCTATATTCCTTTATAAGGAAAAGAGAAGAAACTGGAGAAGATAACCGATGATGAATGATCTCTTATGGATCAGAGGGCATTGGGAACGATCCGACTCTTTTGATCAAAGAGAGTCGCCTTCAATATATCCAAGGTGAAGACCACAAAAGACTTGATGCATGCACTAGCTACGATGTATGAAAAACCCTCAGCGTTTAACAAGGTTCATCTCACGAAGCGGCTATTCAACATGAATATGTCAGATGGTGGGAGCGTGGCTGAGCATCTAAACGAGTTTAATTCAGTCACAAGCCAGTTGGAATCTGTAGGGATTATCTTTGATGATAAGGTCAGAGCGTTGTTGATCTTGTCTAGTTTGCCAGACAGTTGGGATGGTTTGGTGGTTGCCGTGAGTAATTCCACAGGATCGACAAAGTTGAAATTTGATTATGTGACAGGTCTAATTCTCAGCGAAGAATCTAGAAGGAAGGCATTAGGAATTTAAAGGGAATCTGGGAATGCTCTAAACGTTGAAGGGCGAGGAAGATCGTCGAGTAAAGAAAGCAATAAACGCGGATGTTCTAAGCCAAGGAAGAAGTCCAAAGGGCCGAAAGATAAGGACGGGTGTTGGCATTGTGGGAAGAAGGGGCACATGAAGCATGATTGCAGGGCGCTTAAGAAGCAAGAAAGAAGCTCTCAAGGTGGGAAGGATTCAATGAATCTATCTGAAGAGAGTGATACGGAAGCGTTGATCTTGTCTTTTGATGCACGAAATGAGTCTTGGGTTACAGACTCGGGTGTTTCATTTCATGCCACTTTGTCGAAAGATGTTCTTCATGATTATGTGTCAGGTGACTTTAGAAGAGTTTACCTGGGTGATGATGAGCCATGCAGTATTGTTGGCAATGAAGAAGTTCAGATAAATTAGAAAGAAGGGACAATTTTGAAGTTGAAGGATATTCGACATGTACCAAGCTTAAGAAGAAACTTGATCTTAGTAGGGCAGCTAGCCGATACTGGACATATAACGGCATTCGCTAGTGATTCCTGAAAGGTCACAAAGGGTGCCTTGGTGATAGCTCAAGGTAAGAAGTAAGGTACTTTGTACGTGACTTCTGAATCATATAGTTCACTCGCAGTCGCGTCAATTGGAGTGAATGGGCAGTTATGATATCAGAGGTTGGGACATATGAGTAAGAAAGGAATAAAGGTGTTGTTGTCAAAGGGGAAGCAACGGGCTTGAAGTCTATCGACTTGAAATTCTGCGAGGATTGCGTGTATGACAAGCAGAAGAGGGCAAGCTTCAAGAAAACAGGACAAGCTCCAAAGAAGCATCTATTGTAGCTTGTACACACTGATGTGTGGGGACCGACACATGTATTATCTCTTAGTAAATCACGTTGTTTTGTTTCTTTTATTGATGGTGCTAGTAGAAAATTATGGGTTTACTTCTTAAAGCATAAATCTGAGATATTTGATGTATTTAAACGAGACAGGTAAAATAGTAAAGTGTCTTAAATTTGATAATGAGGGAGAATATTATGATAAGAGGTTTGAGGAGTATTGTACAGCACAAAGAATCAAACATCGAAAAATGGGTACAGGGACACCACAGTAGAACGGTGTGACTGAGCACATTAACAGGAATATTCTTGAGCGTGCCAGAAGTATGAGGTTGCATGCATGGTTGCCCAAGATATTTTGGGCAGATGCTGTGAATACTACCGTCTATCTCATTAACAGAAGTCCCTCAACACCATTGGATGGAGGTTTACCATAGGAGACGTTGACTGAAAAAGAAGTGAGCCTTGCACATCTCAAAGTGTTCGGCTGCACTTCATATGTTCATACTAATGCAGAGTACAGGAACAAGTTGGATGCGAAGTCCAGGAGGTGCATGTTTATTAGCTACGGGCAGCATGATTTTTGTCACCGATTTTGGCATACAGATAATCAGAAAATTATCAGGAGCAAGGACGTAGTTTTCAATGAGAAAGTGATGCATAAAGACATTTTGGAGCAAAAACAGAATAAGGCCGATGAGAAAAAAAACGTAGAGCTAGAAGAGTTACCAGACATAGGAGCATGATGAGGCAAAGCCGCAGACACTGGTTGTGAGGAGGTCTACTCATAAAAGAAAACCCAAGGTCCGATATTCACCCTCCTTACATTAGCTATTGCTGACGGATAATGGTGAACCAGAATGTTTTGAAGAGGCGTTACAGTCAGATACCCTAGTTAAGTGGGAGCACGCTATGGATGAGAAGATGGACTCTATTGAGTCCAATCATACGTGAGATCTCGTCACTCTACCTAAGGGGAAGAAAGCTCTTCATAACAAGTGAGTTTACAAGTTGAAAGAGGAGCATGATGGTTCGAAGTGGTACAATGCCAGATTTGTAGTAAAAGGGTTCTAACAAAAGGTAGGTATCGATTTCATTAAGATATTTTCACATGTGGTGAAGATGTCTACGATTCGCACGGTCTTGAGTATAGTGGCTACAGAGAACTTACATCTAGAGCAAATAGATGTTAAGATGGTCTTTCTTCATGGGGATCTTGAAGAAGAGGTATATATGCATCAACCGACAGGATACGTGGCACCAGGAAAGGAGAACAATGTGTGTAGGCTGAGAAAGAGCCTATATGGCCTGAAGCAGGCCCCTAGGTAGTGGTATAAGAAGTTCGACAATTTCATATCAGGAAACGGGTTTACGAAATGTCATGCAAACCATTGTTGCTATTTGAAAAAGTTTGATATGTCGTACATCATCCTTCTTCTGTATGTTGATGATATGCTTGTAGTCGGTTCAAGCATGAATGATATCTTGAATCTCAAAAGATGGTTATCTAGAGAGTTTACCATGAAGGATTTGGGAGCTGCAAAATAAATATTAGGCATGAGGATAAAGCGTGACAGGAAAAACAAGAAACCGATTTTATCACAGGCATAATACATAGCCCAAGTACTTGATCGATTCAATATGGGAGATGCTAAGCCGGTTAGCACTCCATTAGCTAGTCACTTAAAGCTTTCTAAGGAGCAAGGTGCGAAGACGCATGAGGAACGAAACTATATGGCAAAAGTCCAATATGCGTCGGCTATAAAGAGCCTCATGTATGCTATGGTGAGCACGAGGGTAGATATTGTTCAAGTAGTGGGAGTTGTTAACAAGTTCATGAACAACCTTGTGAAAGAACATTAAGAAGCTGTGAAGTGAATCCTCAGGTATCTAGCAGGTACTGTGGAGGTAGAGCTGTGTTGTGGAGGATCGAAAATCAAGTTATAAGGCTATGTTGATTCGAATCTAGCATTAGATATTGACAGCGAAATGAGCACTACATGATATGTCTTTACTCTACGTAGTGTTGCAGTGAGTTGGGTCTCTCAATTGTAGAAGATAGTGTCCATCAGTACAACGGAAGCAGAGTATGTTGCAGCTACAGAAGCGTGGAAGGAGATGTTATGGATGCAATATTTTATGGAAGAGTTAGGGAAGAAGTAGATTGTAAGCTGTACAGTGACAGTCAGAGTACAATACACCTGGCGAAGAACTAAACTTTTCATTCGAGGACCAAGCATGTTGATATCAGGTATCACTTCATACGTTCGTTATTGGAAGATGGATCGATTATTCTGGAGAAGATCCATACAAGCGAGAATCCTACAAATATGATGACAAAGGTGGTCACACGGGAGAAGTTGAAGTCCTGCTCAGCTTCGATTAGTCTTCAGGTGTGAAGATGGGGAGGTGATGCACTCCGGATGCAGAAGACGAACGAATCTTTGGTGATTTGTATCCAAGTGGTAGCACACCACTTATTTTGCTAGCCTGGGGTGATCGGACGCTCGGTCGATCTTGACCAGGTGACCGAAATTCACCCGGAATATACAGATTGTCTTTGGATTGTTTTAGAGACAATCGGGCGCTCGACTATGAGGTTATCAGGCGCCCGGTGCCCAGATCGGGCGTCCGACCATGTTGGGTCGGATGCCCGAAATACGGCGGATTTTCTCTTCAACTCGTTAGACAGATTTTGGATCTATTGGGCGCCCAACTATGCGCGAACTGCTTATGCGCAATTTCCTATTTTGTCTCCAATTTTCGTTTTAAGCTATATAAAGGGCTGTAAATCAGGATTGGGGTATGCATTAGGGTTTTTATACGTCCAAGGAGAGAGAGAGAGAGAGAGAGAGAGAGAGAGAGAGAGAAGACATTTAGCAAAATGGTCATCTTTATGCATGAGAAGCATAGTAGAATGTAAGATTGCATTGTAAACTTCGTTTTTATTCATAGTGGAGATTGCATCCGTATTTTCTTTTTCTTTTTTTTACCCTTGTTGGGGTTTTTACACGTAAAGCCTGTCTTATGGTTTGTTGGTTCGTTTGAATTCCATTTCTACTTGTTATTTCTTCATGTTTATCGTTTGTGGGTGATATCGGAGATTCGATCTCGGTTCATTGGCGTTGTTGGCTTGCTGCGCAACAACGGGATTGTAGCACATCTACATGATTACCCTCCAGATAAACAGTTCTTGTGCACATATGATTCTATAGATGACACTTTATAGAACTTATGATCCATGTGGAAAATTTTACATACAAATTCATGGCTGGCCTTTACAATTCAAATGTCACAATTTTCATATATAGGATGGTCTTGTATACCCCACTAGGGAGTTGAAATTTGCATCCTTGAAGGCAATGGTTTGTCTCACCAGATCATATACCCACATGATCATCTACCCATTCATTGAATGAATGGTTATGATCTCATGGGCATAGTGAGGTGTTCCCTTCAATGAATGGTTATGATCTCATGGGCATAGTGAGGTGTTCACTAAAAAAAAATATCTAAGCTACTGTGTCACTAACAAAAAATTGAAGAAAATAAGTTACTTGAGTAGTTATTTTGTTTTTTATTTTTGGGTCAGTACACACTCCTATGTTAGTACACCCATCCCCCTTGTTAGTCACACCATAATGTTAGGTACCTCCACTATGGGAATCGATTCGATTCCATGACCTACGTACCTGATAAGACTAATTTGAGTTTAGAAATAGGTTATTTTTTTCTTCGTAAAAGCAACTCATTTAAGTTTAATAACCAATCATAATTAAGAAAAGTAACTTATTGACTTCGAAGTTTAAAAAAAGTTACTTATCCATTGTATCCAAACAGGCCCTACATAAATAGGTTAGTGGTCTTTAACTCTGACCCAATTACTAAATGTTCCCTTACTCCCTTAGGCCCGACCTGACTCGACCCATCCCGTGTGTTACAGCATACCAAGTGAACTCTGTGGAGCCTATCTTAATGTATGTGTCTTATCCATGTGGTCCATCCATTTTATCAATTCATTTTAGGGCATTAAACCAAAATCGGAGCATATCCAAAGCTTAAGTGGACCCCATCACAGGAAATAGTGTGAATTAAATGTTTATCGTTAAAAAGTTCTAAAGGGCCACAGAAGTTTTGGATCAAGTTGATATTCCTTCATCCAGGTAGATGTGACCTTATGAACAGGTTGGATGACAAATAAACATCACCATGCGCCCTAGGAAGGTTTCAACGATAAACGTCAGTATGGTTCATTTGAGATTTGGTCCTTTGGATATACTTTAATTTTGGAATCATGACCTAAAATGATCTATAAAAAAGGATGGACAGTGTGGATAAGAAATAAACATCCACGGTGGGCCCCACTGAGTTTACTCATGCCTAATCCGCACGTGTAGCTCTTGCCATTAGAGCTGAGCACGAATCGAGCTGGCTCGGTTAGCTCGCTCGATTCGGCTCGTTCTAGCTCGATTCGACTTGATTTGGAGGGAGAGTTCGAATAGAGCTGAGCAGAGCTCAGTAGTTCATTTCATATTTCGAGCCGCACACGAGCATGCCCAAGCTCGGTTTGATTCGGCTCGAAGCTCAGCTCGTTCGAAGCTCGATTCGGCTCAGTTTTTATATAAATAAATAAATAATATAAATATTTTATATATATATATATATTATAACTTATAACTTAAAAAGTAGAAACCCTAAACCCCATTTCAGACTTCGAACGAGCGCCGCTACTCGGCTGTCCCTCCCCAAAACCCTAACATTGTCCGTCCGGCCCCCGCTGCCTGGCCACCAACCCACCCACCCACCCACCCACTGGCCACCTCTCTCTCTCCCTTAGACACTCTCCCTCTCCAAGTCGTCTGGTGAGGCGGTGACCAGCCTGTGATCCCTCTCTCTCTCTCTCTCTCTAGTCCGTCCAGCGACAGCTGTCGTCTGGCCGTCACTCAATCTCTCTCTCAATCTCTATTTCTCTCTCACTCTCTCACTCTCTCTCTCTCTCTCTCTATCTCTCCAGTTCGATTGCCGAACCTCGCCCGCCCTCCCTCTCCCTCTCTCTCCCTCTCTCTCTCTCTCTCTCTCTTTCTCTCTCCCTCCAGTCTGTCCAACCGGCAGCCATCCAGATCGAGTTTTCCCTATGGCACTGCCCGGCCACTGCCTGATTCTGAGCGTCAGGCCACTCCTGCCCGGCCGCTGCCTGATTCCGAGCATCCGGCCAGTCCACTACTACAGTCGTTGCTTGGCGTCTGACCGGCGACCAATCAATCCGGCAGATTTTACCCCAAATTGCATTTAAGGTAATAAATTATTTAATATTTATTCTTAATTATTTTATCATTATTTAGTTAATTAAATTGTATAATTAAACTAACTATTTAGGTAATTTGTTACAATTGTTTACTTAATTATAAATTTTAGTTGTAATTGTTTAACTAATTATTTATCTTATTGTTTAGATGATTTAACTGTGAAGCTAATTAGTAATTACAATTGCAATGATAATTGTGAAGCTAATTATTAACTAGTTTAATAGTCTAGGTAATGATAATTATAATGTGCATATAATTGACATTGTTAGTATTTTTTATTTGTTAATGTTAGTAACCATGTGGATCGTAATTGTTAGTAATCGTTATTTGTTAATGTTAGTAATCATGTGAATCGTAATTGTTAATAATTGTTATTTGTTAATGTTAGTAATCATGCGGATCTAAAGGTAATTGTTATTTGTTAACTATTTAGCTTTAGCAATTTGTATTTGTAATATGTAGATAATCAGTTGCTCATTTGAGCATTCTTATGTGGCCAGGCATAGACTAGTATGTCTTTGGTGCATAGCAATCCTCAAATTGTCCCATTTTTCGACAGTTCAGGATCAGATAAATTGTAATGTTTTTGTTTTACTGATTTAAATGCTTACGTCTGTTCCATGCTGCATCTCTGTTATTCTCTCTATATGTATTTATTTAATTTGATTTTATTATCATTTATCATCACTTTGTGTGGATACTTGACATTGAAAAACAAATGAGAGATAAATATATTATGGAGAGATAAGGGGAGATGCTGCCGGAATTTCGGTGCAGACATTTAAATCGGTAAAATGAAAGCATTACAATCTATCTGATCTTGAATGGGTAACTGATTTAGGTAGAAAAGTCGCAGTGTCGACGGGTCGGAGTTGTATATATACAAGTATAGGTGAAATCAACACCAAAGGTCAAGTTTATATCAAAGGTCCACAAGTTGACATTATTTAGTATTTATATTTGTAGATGACTAGTGTGGATGTTGTAAATACTCCCGGTGCATCGGTAACATCACCACTAGTTGTAGAGGGAGATTCTTTGACAATATCTGCAAAGGGAAAGAAGAGATCATCAGTGTGTGATGATTTCGA
Source organism: Liriodendron chinense (assembly GCA_003013855.2). Taxonomy (NCBI): domain Eukaryota; kingdom Viridiplantae; phylum Streptophyta; class Magnoliopsida; order Magnoliales; family Magnoliaceae; genus Liriodendron; species Liriodendron chinense. The sequence goes on along the minus strand of ML058469.1, from coordinate 9,277,055 downwards.
AGAAATCTTAGTGAATGGGGTGAAGAAAGTTAAATATAAACATTGCAAAACTCTATACACGAATAATCCAGGGGGTGCAACTACTCAGTTACATAGGCAGAGTTGTGTAAAAAGACCGAGAAATCCATTGGCCGGCCAACAATTGCCCTCATTTACCAAGAAAGAAGGCGGCGACTCTTCCGGCACAGTTTCCACTTATCAGTTTGATAAAGATAAGCTGAAAGAGTGGTTTGCAAGGTTAGTGATTGTTAAAGAGAAACCATTTAGGTTTATAGAGAGCAAGTCTTTTATGGGGTACAGTAAATTCCTTAATCTTAAAATAGAGAGGGCATCACAATTCACAGTGAAGAGAGAATGTATGAAGATGTATTTAAAGGAGAAGTTGAAATTGAGATCAGTTTTGGCGTCGGTCTTCAGAATAAGTTTGACTTCAGATTTGTCGACGACGTCCAATCAAACGAAATGTTATATGTCATTGACCGCACACTTTATCGATGAAGATTGAAAACTTTGTAAGAGAATTTTAAACTTCCGTCACCTTCCTCTTCCTCATTCTGGTTATGTGATTTCAGATTACATATACGGTTGTTTACAAGAGTGGGGCATTAAAAAGAAAATATTCGCAATAACATTAGATAATGCCTCTGCTAATGACAATCTGATTACAATCTTACGTAACCAAATGAAGTTGACTGAAAATTTATTTTTTGAGGGAAAATATTTCAAATTAGGTATTGTGCCCATATTTTAAATTTAATTGTCCAAGAAGGGCTGAAGACAATTGATGATATAATTGAGAACATCAGGGAGAGTGTAAAGTTCATCAAGGGGTCACCTTCAAGATTATATATATGGAATGAGACCGTCCAACGTTTATGTTTGCAATCCTAAAAAAAATTGAAGTTGGATGTTTGCACACGTTGGAATTCAACTTTTGAAATGTTGGATTCAGCCATTGAATTAGAATTGGCATTCCTTGAATTTGCAGTGCATGAGAGAATGTATGTTTAGTCTCCTAGACAAGAAGATTGGAGAAAGGCGAAAGAAGTTCATGGGTTTCTCAAGATTTTCTACGACTGCACAAATATTTTCCCAGGAACAATGTATCCCACAGCAAATCAGTTTCTTTCGTATGTTTGTCAGATTAAAGAAGCATTACAAGAAACAACTAATGATGGTCTAGATTTTATGAGGCAGATGGCAGAGAAAATGCAATCGAAGTTTGATAAGTATTGGACTGAATGTCATTTGTTAATGTCTTTGGTAGTTGTTCTTGATCTACGATGCAAGATGGTGTTGGTGGAGTTCATTTTCATGAAGATTTATAATATTAGAAGTGCATCATTAGAAATCTCCAAGGTTCGTGATGCAATTGAAGAGTTGTACACTTTGTATTCCTCTAGTGAACCCACGACCACAAAATTAGCTGAAGGAGTTACAAGTCCAAGTTCTTCTAGTTCAAATAAACCTATTGGCAAGATGATCAATGAATTCATGACTTTCGTAGCACAAAAAAATACAGGTATGCAAACAAAGGAATCAGAATTAGACTCGTATCTCAAAGAGCCGATCATGATGTTCCATGATTCAGATTTTGATGTTTTGGAATTGTGGAAGATGAAAGCAAGTGAAAAAAATATCCTATACTATGAGATATAGCACGAGACATACTAGCAATTCCTATTTCAACCGTAGCATCAGAATCAGCCTTTAGCATAGGCAGTAGCGTTGTTTCTAAGCATTGAAGCTCACTTTTACCAAAGATGATCGAAGCATTAGTTTGTACTCAAGATTGACTGAGATCGATTTGGGGAGGTAGCAGTCAAGATGTTGAAGATGACGAGGAAGATGAGGTCGACTGCGAAGATGAAACTGTACCTGAAGCAACATGAACATTCAATGATGTTAAAGTTTTGTTAATCTTTGAATGTATAAACAATGGGATTGTACTTTAATTTTCTTTAATTTTCTTTAAGTGTTAAAGTTGATTATGCTTTCATCAATCATCATAACATCTTGCATCATTATAATGATTTTATTTTATTCATTTTGTTTTGTTTTTACAATTCTTACTTAATGTTGTTAGTACATATCTTTAGTGTTTACTATTTCTTTCATGATTTTGTCAAAAGTATTAATGTGTTAAAAACATGAAGTGTAGACATGTCGTCTTCTGACCCATTAACCGACATCTGGGAGTACGGTTCCCTAGTTCAGTCTCCAAATTCAGGGACTACGAAGATTATGTGGAAAAAAGTTATTTAACAAAACTAATAGGCTTAAATTACACTTAGCATGTCGAGGTGGAGATGCAAAATCATCCCCTAAAGCCCCAAAGGATGTTCAACTCCTTTTTCAAGCCCTTCTAAACTCAAACAAAAAACCTTTGACTCATAAATCTTCCACAAGAGTTGTGATTACCAAACATTCTGATACACAAAAAGTGGAGAGAAGTCATCGAGAAGAGGAAGAGGAGGAAGAAGGAATAGATCTATCAGAAGAAGAGCAAATACAACTTGCTTTGAAGCGAAGTTTGGAAGATGCTTCTACACATCGTTGATGTCCTCAAACTCCAAGACATCACGATAATGAAGCTGGCTCGAGTAAAAGCACTAAGAAGAAGAGTAACAAAGCGTCAAATTTCCTCTCCAGACTTGGTGAATTTTACAGGATGCTGGGTACTTCGTATAAATCATCTCACAAAGAAGGCCTAAAAAACCTAATTGCGTCTATCAAAGAATATAATGGAACACCCTCTCCACCTTCTGATTCAGGAGAGGTGAATGAGTTTCTTTACGAAAATTTAAATAGTAGCTCTAACTCACGAAACGAATCTCGAGAAGAGTAAAACTTAAAAGTAAGTTTTTAATATTTAAGTTCTAACTTTGTTAAAGTAAGTTTTTCTAACACTGTATAGATACTAAATAGTATATATAATATGTAAGTTTTGAAATTTTTTTAACACATTAAAACATTATGTCCAAGCTCGAATTCAGCTCGAAGCTCGGACGAGCCAGCTCCAACATAAAAGTCCAGCTTGATGGCCGAGCCAAGCCACAAGAGCCAGGCCACTCAATGGCCAAGCCTAGCTCGAACATGGCCGAGCTCGGCTTAGCTCGGGTTGTGCTCAGCTCTACTTGCCATTTCTCGAGAGCTCAACTTGGGTGAGACCCTAGAACCAACGATGTGGGTGAGACCTTGACCGTAGGGCTCACCTCGATATATGGATTGTAGATCCACGCAGTCCATGTTTATTATAGGATACGGTTCCAAAAAATAAGCTGATGAAAGTTTTCAGTAGACCACACCAAGAAAACAATGGTCATTGAATTCCCACCATTAAAAGCTTCCTAGCATCCTCGTAATGTTTATTGACCATCCAACCTATTGATAAGTTCATATAGATATGGTTGAAAGTAATAAACAATTATCATCCTAATTTAAAACCATTTTGGCCCACAAAAGGTTTTCAATGGCCATTAACCACTTTTTCCTGTGGTGTGGTCCACCTGATAGTTTTATCTGCTTGACGGCGTGGATCTATAATTCATTCATTAAGGTGGCCCCTACGGTTAGGGCTCACCTACATCGCTGGTTCCGGGTCTCACCCAAGTTGCGTTGATTTCTCCAAGCGGATTGGCATCTGACGGCTTCAGTAGCCAGGTTCGCTGCTGAAGTGACGTAACCAAGTTCTGTGGGTCCCACCATAATGTATGTATTGTATCCACACCGTCTATCCATTTGGAGATATCATTTTAGGTCATGAATTAAAGAATGAAGCAGATCCAAATCTCAAGTGGACTCCACCGCAGAAAACAATAAGGATTGAACTCCTACCATTAAAAAATTCAGAGGGGCCACAGAAATTTTAGATCAAGGTGATATTTATGTTTTCCTTTCTTCCATGTCTGTGTGAATTGATGAACAGGTTGGATCTCAAATCAACATCATGGTAAGCCCTAAGGTTTCAACGGTGGGCGTCACTGTTTCCACTTTTTTTTTTTCTGTGGTGGGTCCACTTGAGCTTTGGATCTACCTCATTCTTTGGATCATGCCATAAAATGATCTCTCAAAATGGACGGACAGTGTGGATACAACACATACATCACGATGAGGTCCACAAAACTTGGTGACGTTACGTCAATAGCGAATCTCGATACTGAAGCCGTCAGTAGGGCTGTACATCGAGCCGAGCCGAGTCGAGTCGAGGTGGGCCAAGCTTGATTTGACTCGTCTGTGCTTTCCTCGAGCTCAAGCTCACCCTTGAGCTTACCATTGGAGCTTGCCTTGTTTGCTAACACTTTCGAGGCGAGCTAGTGGATCGAGTCGAGGCGAGCTTACCTCGAGTCGAGTTGAGCTTGCTCTCACCTCAATTTATTATATTTTTTACTACAAAATACAAATAAAAAGTCGACAACATAAAGTTCGAGAAGTCACAAATAGTATTTCTACACGTGGGACCCCACCACTAAGATGACCTAGCTCTGGTCGGTTTTTTCTTTGCCCAAGTCACACATGCATTGAATGCAGACCACTAGTAATATTTTATGAACCATAATTAACACAGTACATGCATAGCTCACCACGTGAATGGATTGCCCTAATTATTGTGTGGACCATCTTCATGATGAGGCCCAACTGATTCATGGATTAGATGCACCACCTCCCTCGTAAAATTGCAATCAATAGCTGCATATGGTGTTTGTTCTAATCATAGCCCTTGTTTTGTAGATATGTATGGTGTGTGGTCTCATTGTAGCACTTGTGTTTGTGTAGCATGTAAAACACACAAACATTGTGCTCACCATGTTTTGTACTTGAAATAACTCAATCCATCAGATATACTCAACAAGGAATGTTCTTACCTAAACAAAATAATAGGATTAAGAAACCCCCCAACGTGTGAGGGTTTTATATGTCCTAAGCTTGGACCCCAATGCATGTGTGGGGGCGAGGGAACCAAGAAATAAGAAGATTAAAGTTTTTTTTTATTTAGCAAATATCTCTATGAAATGAGTCGAGCTCGAGCTCGAGCCGAGTTGAGCTTAAATTGAGTCGAGTCGAGTCAAGTGACCCAATGGTTGAACTTGACTCAATTTCCGACTCGAGCTCCTAAATGAAGCTTGGCTTGACTTGCTCTACTGAGTTGAGTCCAGTCGATCGAGTTTCTTGAGCTGACTCGGCTCATGACCAGCCCTAGCCGTCAGTAGCGAATCTCGATACTGAAGCCGTCAGTAATTCTCTCTCTGTTTCTTTTTTATCCTTCGGACGCTTCAAAAGGAGTGGGGAACTGTCGGCGATTCCGGTCCGAGTTCATTGCTTTCTAGGGTTTTCCTTTTCTGCTCGAGACCAGAAAATGAGGTGAAATTTCTAGGGTTTTCCATTTCTCAGATATACATTGCCTCTTTCATCCAAACGATATATACCATTTTCATTTCTCACTGATTTTTTTGTTATTATTAATCTGTTTTCATTCATTCATTTATTTTTATAGACAATCCATTACTTTTATTGTAGAATGATTCTCTGATGCCTTGAATGCTCTTATCATCCAAATGATTTTTTTTACCCATTCTTCTTGTGGAAACGAAAATGCTGTTTTTGGGTGTGAATTGGAATGGTCACAGGATTAGAACAAAAACATTTAGGGGTCGTTTGGATGCCTGTTAATGGGGCTAACTGTAAATGATTTACAGTCTGTGTTTGGATGCTGAAAAATGCCTTTCAGCCCCATTTGCCAAAAAGCTGGGATTTCATTTACAGGCTCTCCATTTACAAGACTTCAACAATTTACAGGCTATCCAAACACAGACAATCAATTACCTGTAAATCATTTACCACTTAAACCATTTATAGGCATCCAATCGATCTCTTAAGAACCGGTATTTGTTCCGTTGTGTGGGTCTTCCTGATGGATTGAGTGGGCCCAACTGTGTCAGTGGCCCGGACCTAGAATCAGGCCAGGTCCATTTATCAGCCCGGATGCATGTGTACTGTGAATGTGGATTGTTTGGAGTTTGTTATGGAAGTGCCGATTGTCTTTATACTTGCTTGCGGCCTGCCTGACGAGTTGGCTGGGCTAGTCTGTGAGCTGGTTCATATGCATGGTGGGGTCCACCTGTTTTGTAGTGCATGTTGGAACTAGGAGTAGCAAAGGTCATCTTCTTTATGCTCATTTGATGGGATGGGAGACGCTTTCAAGGTTGTGCTGTAGGGGGAGATATGTTCACTGATGCAGCTTTTACTTCGGATATCTTGAGAAATGGCTTCCTACAAGCTGGCTGCCAGAAATTCTAAGGTAATTTCACCTATGCAGCTGTCCCTTCAGATGTCCTAAGGAAATACTTCCCTATGGGGCGGTTGTTGGAAGTTCTAAGGTAGAAATGGTAATTTCGCACATGTAGGTGTCACGTCTTGAGGAAATGGTTCCATATTAGCTGCTTGCCAGAAATTTGAAGGTGGAAATGGTAATTTCACCCAAGAAGTATGTGGACTTCTCTCATATTCACACCCTTTTGTCAGCTTTCATTGGTGATAGACGAACATCCTGCAACACAGAGAGAAGAGACAGCAACTCGAAGAATTCCTTATTTTTCAAATTTATTCTTAGTACTATGTTCCATAATATCGTTTCGCCTCTAATATCTGCACAATCTCTTACCGAAACATGTTTTGCCCTTGCTAACCTGTAAAGACGAGGGTACTTGGAAGCTAGAGAACAATTGCAAATCCAAATGATCTCCTAGAACAGAATATTGTGTCCACTATTAGCTGACAATCTAAATCCCTCCAATAATGATTTGCCCCAAGGCTTCGAATTATCCCCATTATGATGATGTCTTTCCATATTCTTGTGCCGGGGATGTACAGGAGTAAGCTGGATGCCAGCCCTGTTCGCAGCCCCATACTTCTCCACTGGGATTTTACACCATAGAGTATCTCTTTCTCTACCGAAGCACCGCTACCATTTGTTGCTCATCAGGCTTCAATTTCTCTCCCTCACCTTGCCTATGCGGCTATGCCTGATCTGCCTGTTTTCTTAGCCTTTTGCACCTCTTCCTATTTCACTAAATGATTTTTTTTTAGCCGAGGAGGCAAGGACTCCATAAAAATTGCCTCTAAAATTTTCAATTTGTGCCGCAACTGATGCTGGAATCTTAAACAAGGATACAAAACAAACAGGAAGATTTGACAAGGTCGATTTGATGACTGTTATCCTCCCTCCCAACAATAGGTATCTGTGCTTCCGCTTGCTAACTACTTCTCTATCCTTTCAATCACCAGCCCCAATATACTTGAAGCAGATCCATGCGGCTCCCAATGGCAGGCCCAAGTAAGAGATAGGGAAGTCAGTGATTCTGCATCCTAGCAGATTCACAAGGATTCTCTAGGGTGATTCTCATGGTGGGGCATATCATTTTCATGGTTCTTAAGCTGTACATAAGAGTCATTTTAGTAGGAAAGATGGTATGGTACCACACATTATGGTATCCTTGCCCGTAGGTGATCAGCTCTCTTGTTAATAATGTGCAGACCAGCCAGACCAGTAATAAAAATCTTGAAATGGTAACAAGGGTCAGTCTGGTCCCAATTATCACTTGGCACAACCAGGCCTTTCCAATCAGGGCCAACCATAAGATCACCTGAGACAAAAGTCATGCTGGACCAATGATCAGGTGGACCACACCATTGGCATCAGTGGACAACTGATGGTCTAACTCAAAATATAGGTGTGGACTACCTAGTGAATGGATCAGAAGAGTGATTTTCATGGTGAGGCCTATCATTGTCATGGTACTAATGCCCTACATAAGAGTCATTTTGGAAGGAAAGATGGTATAGTACCACACATTGTGGTACTGCTGCCTGTAGATGACCAGTTCTCTTGTTAATAATGAAACCCGTAATAAAAATCTTGAAACTGGATAACATTTGGCTGAAGGTACAGCATTAGATAGGCATTTTTGGTGACATATGTTTCATAGAGCTGATCCAAATACCTGGGATGAGGCTGTGATGATGACGGCAACTGACTTTCAGCAAACGCGTGAGTTTATTGCTGATATGATTTTCAAGTTAACTTCCAAGAGCTGAAATTGGTTCATCAGATTTTACTTCTATGGCACCATTGCCTGAAAAAGTGGGGGTCTGTCATGGTTTATGCTTCTCTCTAGAACAAATTGCGTGAAAACTCCATGCAGGCTTACTTTCTTTACCATTTTTTTTTGTCCAACTGACATGATTATTTATAATGCTTATGTTTTGCAGTCGTCATCCTGAAGTGAAGTGGGCAGAGAGGGTTGACAAAGTTTATATTACAGTGCTATTACCTGATGCAAAAAATGTTAAAGTCAATCTTGAACCTGATGGAGTTCTTAATTTCTCTGCTGGGGCGGAAAACCATTCTTATGAGTTGAAGTTGGACCTTTACGATAAGGTGAATGTAGAGGTAAGGCTTATTCCTTGACATCAGTTGTAGATGACATGTATTTGCTTGGACTGGTTAAGGGCGTGTTTGGGCATGCTGCCTATCATGATTTATTGGGCTTCTGTGATGGATAAAGTGTGCTTGGCAATTGGGAATTGGTGAAAACAGCACCCGTGTTGGTAAACTGGACCCACATTATTGGGGCTCCAGTTTCCTGCTTTGCCCAAATTGCATATGAAATGAGAGCCGGGTCTCTTTCTTATCCCCTTTACAAATTGAGTATGGTGCATCCCCATCTGTCTTGTAAAGTAGGAACATTGAGCAAACCCTAAACAGTTTTTTGTTTCCTTTTTCCGTTTTCTTCTATATTTGTTTCTAAATATCTAACTGTATCAGGAGAGCAAAATAAATACTGGTGTTAGGAGCATTTTCTGCATGGTGGAGAAAGCAGAGAAGGGGCGGTGGAAGAAGCTATTGCGTGGTGATGATAAAACGCCGCACTACGTGAAAGTTGATTGGGACAAATGGTTGGATGAAGATGATGAGAGTGGTCTGTGATTCTTCTCAATTTTTTTGTTCTTGGCTTCATATATTTGTGTACAGTTTGTTTGTAGTTAATGACTTTCGTTATTGCTTCTATAGGTCCTAATGATTTGGACTTCGGAGGGATGGATTTCTCGGTATGAATATTTGATGCACGTGTTATGTTCTTTTGATGTCTCGATTATTCAAACTGATTGTTTAATTTCTGGATTTGCATACAGAAATTGGGTGGTATGGAAGGCATGGGTGATGACTATGATGACAATGATGATTATGAAGGTAAGCAATCCTTAAACTCATAGCAGAATATGCATTAGTTTGTGTTCATGCATCTATGAACTTGGTATTGCAGGTCTGGCCTTTGCTATGTGTTGTAATTTATAGAAACCGAAAGAGGTTATGGTCACATACATCCCTTTAATTTTAGTACAGCCCCATCCAAAAGAGTTGACTTGTGCAATACTCAAATTAGGTATATGTACCATGCCCCTAGGTCCTGAGTATAATAGTAATGGGGACCCATTCCCAACTGATTCAGGCCCCAACATGGATGGACCATGCCCCAAAAACCAAATTGAAGATCTCAGCCATCCAATCTTCGGCCTTTTACGTGTGAATGTGGATCTTTGCTGTATGTCTTTTCTTAACTGTTAATTTTCAGTGTACACATTTGAGGGCTTTTGTTTAGTTATTTTTAAAGAAAAGGTTTTATTAAGAAAGCACACCAAAGTACAAGCTAAGGTGGAAGAAAAAATTTACAGCCCGAACAAAGAAAATTATTACATACATCCACGGCTTTCAAGATGGAAGCCCATTCCACTGCATAAAACTTGACATTTCTTACCACTGACCCACCCATATTCTGAAAACAACAATTGTTTCTTTTTCCCCCCAAATAGCCTATAGAACGGCAAGTAAGACTAACTGCCATACCACCTTTCCTTCCCGACCCTCCACTGTGCCAAGCCAAAAGAGGATCTTTGATAGACCCTGACGTCACAGAAGATATGTTGAAGAGAGCGAGGAAACTCACCCGCACCCTTAGAACAAAAGGACAATGAATGAAAAGGTGATTGATCGACACGGCATTTTTCAGGCATATCATGCATGAGCTTTTGGGGCATGGTCCATCCAGTGTGGGGTGCATGAGATTGACAGTGTGGATCAAGGTATGGGTGCACTTTGACATGCTGAGAATGGAAGGATCCCATGCATAGCCACTTGTGGACGTTCATGTCGTTCCTCTATCAAATATGATTTGGATCACATGGATACTGGAACGGGGAATGATTTGGTAGAGCTATCTCTGGCATAATATTGCAGGTGCATCCATTCATTGTCCATGCAGCGGGATAAGTGGTAGATTGGGACTGTACGGCTTGTAGACTCTACGAAGGGTGGCCCATTTTTGGCCAAAACGGACCTTTCGAAATATTCGATTGGTGGCATCCAAATGCACGGTAGGAGTAGGACACAAAGTTAATAGCATTGAAGGGGGAAAGGTGAGAGTATGGGAGGGATGCCTAGGATTGTCCTGTTAGTATTGTTTATGCTAAAGATAGTTCTACCACAGCGGTTCTGAGTTTGCAAAGAGCACACGAAAATTCATATTCCCTGCCATGATTGGAATACCACAGAACCTCTCCTATTCTGATGTGGGTTGCGCAGTATAAATCTCGGGAATTTCTTGGGAGATTTCCAAAGAGACGGTTTTCTTGGGATATTGTTGGGAAAAGCTTGCTAATAATAAATATTTTAAGTATCATTGTAAATGAAAAAATATTGTTAAAATTTAAACTATATCATTATATAGTTAATTACTTTAATTTTTGAGTGAGTTTTGCATTAATATGGGGATGAATCATGAAAATAAAAACATGTGATGTCTTGAAATCTCTTCCTATTATCGTGCAGTATCCTCCCACTTGATTTTTCATGAAAATATCGTGCAATTTTCATATTCTCAGCATTATTTGTCATAGTGTTGGGGTGAATTTGCTGTTCTTTTGTGTAGATCAAGAAGTGGAAAGGACAGAAACAACTGAGGAATCAGAGAAGACGGAAGCAGCTCCTGCAGAGGAAACTAAGGAAGCTCCACCAAACACATGAAGGGTGGCCTGTGCATGATCATTTTGCAATTACAATGGTGAAAGAAGAACCTTGGCAAAGGTGTTTGTCAGATCTTGATCAGCACGACAGCGCTATTTTTATCTGGTATTTTCTGTTCCAGCAAGGCAGTTCCCCAGTTCATCTGGCTTAGGGATGGTTGAATTTCAGTTCCTTTTTTGCCTGGGCGGATGCATTTGAAATCAGGTTTCATGGATGGGTGCCAACATAGACATGTATGCAGTTACTCATCTCATGAATCACGTTTTGATTGTTTTTTTTTTTTTTTTTTTTCTCTCCCTCTTATTAGATGCCTGTCTTTAAAAGCCTTACACATTTCATGATACCGCTATTGAGCTGATGATTCTTGATTCTCAAGGCATCTGTTTGGAATGTAGTCCTATCATGGGACAATTTTGCTAATAACGAGCACAGATAGTCACTGCTGAGTAAGAACTGTTGTGGTGAAAATCTGTGGTCCGCCACAAGTGGGCGTCATGGTTCGATGATGCATGCAGACCATTGAGCTGATAAGTCCTGTAGCAGGTGGACCACGGCTCGGAAATATATGAATTTTTAGAGATCATTGCTATACAATCAGTTTGATTTTGGGGCATGGCGTGCCTTATTAATAGTGGATAAATAGATGATGTGCAATTGTAGAGAACCCAAGATCGAATAGAGGTTGGCATGATCCCTCTCTAGTGCTGACAGGGCTAATGCAGCAAGGCGGCAGCGGAGGGCTTCCAATCTTCATTGGATCTTGCACAATTGAGTAAATTGTTGGGTCGGTTCAGTGCTTCAGAGAGAAGCTTGCCGTGGAGACCAGGATGGAACTGTAAATTGCACCATCTTGTGTTCTGAAGTAGGGACCATGGCTTGTTGTTCCTGATTGTTTTATGTAGTTGCAATGAGCCATAACCCCAAATCTCCTGAAAGAAACTCATCCTGAAGTAATGGCATGCAAATAGATATTAAACAATCCAAAAGCATCTAAAGGATCGAATGTACCAACATGAAAACTGCAGCACTCATGGATGGAAGCATGGTATGAAAATTGGCTTCGGCGCATTGTATTGCTGTGCTACAGGATCCAAAAGCATTGTTTCGGTCAATTCTTTAAACCTTGTGCAGACATCACACCTGCAGAACACATCATCATTCTTGTACAGACATCCCATTATGCATTTGACATTCATTGCAGCTAATCTAGGCTGTCCAAACTGTGGGCCTAGTTATAGAAACTTCTCCCAGTGGCTGGGCAGATCCCGATAAATGGGCATTTTCTTATCTAAAGGGGCAAAATGCCTTGGCAGTCCAAGGAAAAAGGCCCACATTCTTAGCTATACATGCCATCATCAATATTGGATAGGGATGCAGCATGAGCCATGTGGAGGGAGCCCAAAATATCCCAAGCTGGAAGACCCCAACCCTTTGATCCTGGCCTAGCTTTCCTTGAATGTGGAGACTGCCATATTGGATTCTTAACCACCTACTCTGTAGGCCGTTTAATATCCCCTACCAACAGTCAGCCCATCAGATCAATGGTCTGAATCACCAAATAATGGGTCCTAGTGCAGAGGACCCCACCCAGCAGCAAGCAGTACATTCTGTTGAGCATGGCCTTATCATTCCTCAGACAGTACACTTAAGACAATGTTACCATCATGGCCCAAGAACATGTTAAAATCCTCACCGCCCATTTACTTCTAAAGGCCCTAAATATCCGTCAACCACAGATCCATTGATATACAGTTCTGTTTTATTGTGCAACACCTTAGTTCTGAGAAGATCCACAATACCTTCACGCTAGAGGCTTCTCATTCCATCCCGAATACATACATATGTCATGTGCATGCACGGATGTATGCATATATGTATCTTACTGGATCATGGAAAAACAAAAGCAAACATGTGTCTTATATGATCATGGAAAAACAAAAGCAAACAGAATAAAGCATCTTGAAAACACCATAGCCATAGCTACTGCTACTCTCCATTTTTTTTTTCCCGATCAACTGCACCCCGTCCTCTGAATAAGGCTTCCTCCCCACCCACATTCGAACTGATCTTGCTCTGTGAAATCTCAAATCCATTGCAAAAAGTGAACAAATATTACATTCATTCACATAGATAGTGAGATAGTCGCCTCAAAAAATGGCACATGCTCGCTTCTTCCAAATTGTATCATCCACGCCCACGCCCTCCACCTGTTATTGTTCCAAAGACATTGGAAGCAAACACATCAGCTGCTTTCACAAATGGGGGCACAATGCTGAAAAGTTCACCAGTGAGGAGCGCTCTTAGAAACAAAATGAATGCTGGGAGTAGGTGCCTGGGTACCCCCGATGGCCCCACATTGGCAGATCCTGAATAGAAAGATGGTGCTGTACTCCAGCATGTGGGTTCCGCCACCTATGTGAAGTAGTTGAAGGTCATGCAGGCACCTTTTCCAATGTGCACGTGGGACTAGCATTACTATGTATATTAATACTTAATAATAAGGTCTCAAGTCCAACTGGTTGGACTACAAGGTATGGTCCACCAAGTGGATAACTTCCAACCAATTAAGCAAATGTGACATGCAGCCCTTCCAGTAGGTTGACTCCATGAGGATCACCCAGTGCAAAATTCGTTTCCATCTACTGGTCAAATGGGCCACATGATAGAAAACAATGTCTAGCCATTAATAAATAGCAAGATGTAAGTGCTGTCCACTCGATGAGGAGATATGGCTGATTTTGCACAAGGTAGTCCTCATGATGGGGTCAACCAACTGGATGGGTTGGATGTCATGCACAAATGAGAGGTTGAAAGTTTTTAGCTGGGTGGCAGCAACTTACATAGTCCAACTGGTTGACCACACACACACAACACATGAGGCACTCTCCAAGTCCAACCAGTTGGACTATACCTTGGGTCCAACAAACTTAGGAATTGAAAATTAATCAGTGATTAGTTAATACTAATAAATGTAGAGGGAGAGAAGGGGCGTGCATTAGGTACTACCCCCACCAGGACCTAGGTAGAGAGAGATGGTTATGGCAGGGGCTCTGTGGGCCCCACTGTAATCATTATGTTCTATCCATGTGGTGCATCTATTTTGACAGATCATTTTAGGGCATGAGCCCAAAAAGGAGATAGATGGAAGGCTCAAGTGGACCACATCACATGAAGCAGTGGGGATATAAAACCTACCGTTGAAAACTTCTCGAGGCCGCTGGCCTCGAGAAGTTTTCAACGGTAGGTTTTATATCCCCACTGCTTCATGTGATGTGGTCCACTTGAGCCTTCCACTTGTCTCCTTTTTGGGCTCATGCCCTAAAATGATCTATCAAAATAGATGGACGGCATGGATAAAACATATAGATCATGGTGGGCCCCATAGAGCCCCTGACATGACTGTCCTTCTCTAGCTACGTCCTAGTGGGGTTAGTACCAATCTGCAAGGGGTTGCCCACTTGGGTGGGCCCACTGTAGTGTTTATGTGAAATCCACCCTGACCATTAGGTGAGTCACCCCATGCTAGAGCTAGGGCAAAAAACTCAGCCCCATCCGTGCTTCAGGGACCACACAATTGTAAATAGTGTACAGGGAATGCTCACCCTCCAAACTGTTTCCCTATTTCTGGCCCACTTGAATTGTGGATGGGCCTAAGTTCTGGTTTGGCATCTAGTGGTTGGAGTGGATTTCATATAATCATCACGGTGGGCCCTGTAAAAATCAAGGGTGGACGTCTTTCTCCCAACTGTTTCCTTCGGTGTGGCCCACTTGAATCAGAGGTCAACCTAATTTTTTGGCTGTAGGCATAACATGGGATTACACATTTAATGGTGGGCCCCACCGTGATGTGTATCAGATATCCACACCGTGCATTTGGTGGGCCCCATCTAGGTTATGGAATATCCAAAAAACCAGCTGCATCCGGAGCTCAAGCGGGCCATACCATTTGGAACAGTGTGAAATAATGCCTAAAACATTTAAAAGCACTTGTTGGGGCCCACCTGAGTTTTTTATACAGCTGAAACTTGGTATGACCCCTCATCCAAGTGGGGGGACACACAATGGATGGGCTGGATTTCTAAACCACATCTCAGTGGGCCCTATGAACGATCATGAAGATTTCAATGGGTGGATATCCACTCTCAACTGTTGTCTATGGTGTGGGCCACCTAAGTCATGGATTGGCCTGATTGTTAGGCCCATGGCCCACCATGGAAGGATGCATCTGATTGATGGGGTGGATATCTATCACACATCATGGTGGGGTCCACAGAGCTCGACCTCATAGTACACACACACACACGCACGCGTGCGTGCACACACACGATCTGTGGTTTTTGTCATTTCTACTCCCTTTAGCTTGTCAGTGGCTTGCTTTAAATACAAATGGCAAATGTGTACAATATCCAAATCAATCATTACAAAGGCTTTCTCTTGGGGGGTCTAGCCAAAAAAATAGTCTGACAATTTGAACCATTTGGTCAGGTTTTGGGGAAGGACAATAGATCGTTATCATAAAAAAGGTCAACCAAAGTTCCTTTGACTTCCGTTTTTAAATCCTAAAAAGAACCTCCAAGCCAATGTTTGGGATTGGTTGAGATCCAGTACATATTTATCATCTGTGCACAAACTTTATAAGAAGAGAGCCAAAAACTACATCAGAGGGGCATAAATGTTCTTAGTAATTTCAATGAGAGGACCCACAAAGAAGCAGTGGTTCAGGAATTGCTAAATATGGGCCAGAAGAGGTGTATTCAATGGTAAAAGAAGAGAGGGTTTGATTCAGTATTGAGGAACAAAAGACTTTATGGCGCAAAATACCAAACGAAACTATATTGATTATTAGTGTTACTATATTTATTTTTCCATTACTAAGAACAGAAGGGCATGCCTGTCTTCCCACTTTTCTATAATATAAGTAGGAAAAAGCAGAAATGCATACCTCTGCTGCTGCTGCCACCTTTACCGCCAGGTCCACCCCTGCCACGGCTGCCTCCAAGTCCTCTACCACCATCATCCTGTCCACGCCCAATGCCTTTAGCAGGCCTGCCACTGCCAGCCTCCTCTCTACCTCTTCCCCTTCCACGGCCCACACCAGGTGGCTTTCTGTCTGAAGAAACCAAATGAACAATGAGATGCAATCAGGATTTAAAAGATTAGTCTCTCATCCATTTTATTCTTAGTTTCTTCTTTCATGCTTTCCTTCTTTCTTTCTTTCTTTCTTTCTTTTTTTTGTTCTTAGTTTGGCTAACAATGTTCTGGAAGGACAAATTCAAATTACGCTTGACCTGCAAAGATGGAACCTAGGCCTTGACATCAATTAGCACCATGATCAGGATGTAAGCAGATAAATCACATAATTATTGTACAATAGAACCAAGGAAGCATAGAATTTACAAGAACATTAGTCAGTAAATAACAGACAAACAGTTGTGCAAGTTCATGCCATGGACTTGGCCTCATGCTTTCTGGGGCTGGCATCATAGGCGTGTATGTTCCTCAGTCCCAGCTGTTCAGTTTCTTTTCTGAGTACTTCACATTGAAATGTATAAGATAGCCAGAAAAGAAGTTAAAGCACCCTGGTTAAAATTGCTTAACCACAGTGCTTTAAATTCTTTAGATTCTTTTTTATTTGAAAGGTCACATACACCATTGAATTCACCAGAATCAAGGGGGGTTCACAAAACATACCTGAGCGGCTCTTGTTGGTTTCTTCCTGAACTTTGTCAATCACCTGGAAAACAAAACTATCAATAACCACTCATGTAGGTAAATCTAAAAGCGACAAGAAACACAATCAAGAATTATCTGAGATGAACTGTGCGCTATGTGTTTACAAGGTAAGTGTAAGATCATAAATGGCAAGTTTGCAAAACTAGCAAATTGCCTAGCCTTCCAATATGTGATCCAGAGACAAGGGAATCAATGCAGAATTGCCCCAAGGAGCACTGACTAGAGTCAGAACACCTGATTTGGATACTCAAAGCCTTATGCCACTATAAAAATAATTTCAAAACCCACAATTGCATTCAATGTATTCCCACTATTAAGTCAGAGATACAGCAAAAAATTTGAAGGATAATAATGGGAGATATCATTCGATTTGAAAATTGCAATAAGCTTATACATAATTTTTTTTAATGATAAGCCCTTCAAAACTAAGGAAAATATCTATGGGAGAATTGAAGGGTCCATCCAGATGCCTACAACATTCAAACAGATGAATTTCACAAGTACAGAAACAACATAAATTAAAAAAAAAATCTGATAAAAGATATTACTTCAAAAATCACTGCCACGATAATCTAGCCCAATGCAGAAATGACTACTCATATCAAAAGCCACCAGGAAGTACCCACTCCCTTCCTGGTTATTCTGATGGCATGCCCTGATGCGGCAATGTAAAGAAAATATAGTGACAACAAGCCAAAAGGGTGAAAAGACCCAAAAGGACAATAAAATATTTAACAAAAAAGAAAAAAAAAAGGAAAGGAAAAAGAAAGGAAACGAAGAAGAAGAGGAAGCAAGGAAAGCTAGTGACTCCAATTCAAAATAGGTCTGAGTTGGAAGGCATGGATTACATACAAATGAATATCGGGAATCCAAGAAAACATGTCTGGTCAGCTAGCAACCAATCTCGATGTTATCATCAGAGATATGGGCTCCAACTAGAGGCCTTCTCAATGTAAGCTCAACAGAGTGCTTAGCAAAGGTCACCAGGTGCTTCTACCAAAGCTCCCATGATTGAAGCTGACACGAGAATGCCTCAAGGAGCACTCAAATGTCTGATTTGGCTAATAATGCATCATCCCAGAACAAACTTCAAGACCTGGACAGCATTCAGATTGCTGTTTTCTGCAAATTTTCACTCGCAGCTCGACAGCTAATTATGGGGGCGACATTGGATTTGACATCAAAGGGGCACATAATTGCTTAAAGTTTTTCTTTCCTGGAGGTACTTTTGTTGAAAAATTTGGTCGGAACATATACAGCAAAGTGATAGCTCTCAATAACAGCTTTGAGCCCTAAATAGATAGATGTGAGAAACAAACACAGACAAACCATCAGACAGCCAAGGAATATAAATGTAAAAAAAAAAAAAAACTGCTTTCAGTGTCGTGACGTTATAAGATCAAAATACTTGGGTTGTCTGGTTAGAGGAAAAACCGTTGCTTCCAAAATCTTTGGGTTTCCTCAGCGGGGGTTTTGAGTAGGGTTCTTTTGTATTTTAGAGATTGGGTGCTTTGACCTTTATTGGGTTCCTTCGTGGGTTCTCTAGGTTTTGGCCTAGTTGTATTTTTAGTCTCTTGTTTTTTTTTTTTTTTTGGCTATTCTTTGGACTGTCTAGTTAGAGAGGAATAACAGTTGCTTTCGGACTCTTCAGGTTTCCTCAGCGGGGATTTTTAGTAGGGTTCTTTTGTATTTTAGAGACTGGGTGCCTTGCACTTTGTTGGGTTCCTTTGTGGGGGGTTCTTCAGGTTTGGGCCTTGTTGTTGTATTTTTAGTTTTCTAGCTTTTTTACTCTTTTTTTTTTTTTGGTTTCTAAGGTTTCTTTCTGTTTGCCTCTGTTTTTTGGGTTGGCCTAATAAATTGCTTCATCTTTCCAACAACAAAAAAGAAAAAGAAGGAAAGATCAAAATACTTGGACAAGCTCACTGTTGAGCTCTTAATTGTGCATATTCTAACCCCAATTCATCACTCATTATGCATGGTTTCATGATTTAAAGACTAATCTAATGCATGGATTTGTGATTGTAGGAATAAGGGAGAGGATTTACCAATTGAAGACTTAAAGATGTTATTTACAAGCATTGAAGATCACAAGACTAAGCATGAAAGGGCGGAAGAAAGAAGAAAAGGAGAGAAGAAAAGAAGACAGGAGAAATACACTCAAGACCGGTCGTCCGACTGGTCGTCAGCGTAACAGATTGTGCGCAAAGCTCCGATTTTCTCTGCGCAATTGTGTAATTCCTTGCGCAATCCAGAATCTTCCGCGCCAATCTATAAATAGGACTTCTCCTCTTCATAGCAAGGCATGCTAAGACGTGGGGATCATCAAGGAGGCTTGGGAGACGGATTCTACTTCAAGTTTCCCTAGTTTTTCTTCTAGTTTTAGTTGTTTCTATGTTTTTTTGAGGCTTTTAGTTCAAGGATGTTAGAGATGAACTAAAACCTCTTAGCTAGGGCTAAGAGGTGAAGCTTTTGATTTGTTTTTAATGGATTGATGCAACCTAGGTTTCCTTTTATATTTTAATTGAAGAATTTTAGTTTAATGTGAGTTTGAATCAAGTACTAATTTAGTTTACTTTGATCTCTTGATGACTCCGGGCTTATGTGATTCTTAGTGATTCTAAACTTAGTAGCTTATATTCTGAGCATTGTTTATGCTTGTGCAGTTCATTAATCTATCATCGACTCTGGGCATGGTAGACGCTTTGATTGCGTTGTGTACAATGGCCTGATTTTCATGTGGGAACTCATTCAACTAAAGTTCGTATCTTTTGTTATAATCTAAAATAGCTGTTTGCTGATTGATTTTGATTTAATTAGAGTTCTCATCATTAGTTGTAATCAAGTCTAGTGACAGGATTTGATGAAAGCTATGATTGTGAATCTCAACTAGATTAGAAAGAAGCTTGGCCTACACAATTGAGTGTGCCTAAGGCCTGAGCATTGTTATGGGAATCGAATCAATGAATGAGCAACTGTTTTAGATAATTGTTTATTGAACCGCTCTATATTCCGATCGGATAGAGATATGAATTCGATTCCGATTGAGTTATGTGAGATCTAGTTGTGTTGATGCATTGAAACTTGTTAAAAGTGGATCCTTGGTGCTCTAGTGCCTTTTTAGATTGATATTACCTTACACATTCACTGTTTAAACCCAAATCATTATTTTCCAGCTTTATTTCTTAATAGGATCTTAATTATTAGTTATTTTAGACAAATTCTGACAATACCCATTCATAAATCTTTGTGGGAATGATACTCGGTCTTTCCGAATTATTACTACTTCGCAACCCTACACTTGGGGAGTGAACACTCACATCGAAAGCTATCAATGGAAAAAAGAAAGGAGATCCCAAGGAATACCTCATCAGGAACTCGAAGATACTTAATCGTATTTCCACGAATATAGCATTCAGGCATTCGCCAAAACCTGTCTCCATCCTACAGAAAAATCTCTACTTTCAGCCCCAACACAAAAACAAAAAGACAACCTTCTTAAGCAAACTCTAGAATTCCATAAGACAAAAAAAGTTACCTTTGAAGTACAGATAACTTCACGGAGATGAATGTTCATCCAGGTATCACAATTCACCAAGTGACCATTATAAGTCTCCCCATTCTTCAGCTCCACCAACTGTAATCCACCGCCAAATCCAGGAAACAACTAAATATTAACAAAAATGCCAAAACAAAAAAGGAGAAGAAAATGAAGGGTACTCCCAATTTAGCTACTCTGCTTTGCTCCAATTTGTGGAAATGATCCCAAGTGTAGTGTGGGACCCATCTTTTGCCCCCAAAGGGGGAAACCAATTCAATAAAAATAGTGGAGCCTATTCTGTTTCATCAGTCGGATGGTACAGAGCTGCTGTCTCAAGTCTCAACAATTACAATATCAGCTGTAGACTGAAAATACCATCATGCTTTTGGAAAGGCAACCCCATTTACACACAACCTTTTTGATAGAGACGCCCTTTTCTTTCCATCTTCGTTAATACAGTATTACAAAAGAAAAAAAAGGGAATTGTTATCAATGGAGGTGGATGCAGACACTCAACTTATGGTTAAATAAAGTATATTGTTATATTATATCAGCATTATGGGGATATTTGGGCAGCTGTTTCCAAATTTATTGTTTTTCCTCAAATCTTGCTAATTTCTTCTATTTTCATTTTCTCAAGGATTATTCATCAGGAGATTTTTCCTACAATATAACAGGGAATCTAAAAAAAAAAAAAAAAAAAAAAAAACAGTGAGATATTCGCATGACGGAACACAGTCAGGAACAAGATTACTCACTTTGTATTCATTTGCTCCCATGAAAATTATGAATCATATATGTGGCACAATACTCCAGTTACCAAAACTCTTCATTTGGTGGGACTACCAAGAATGGGCCACAAACCAAAGATCTCATCAATCAGATGACATTCAGAGTCCAAGGTTGACCCCTAAATGAACAGTATAAAATATTGTCAAACGCCTGCATTCAACAGGAATAAATTGACTCATTGTGCGCTAGGATGGTCTCTTGTGCAATTTCTGGACATGGAACATCCATGGTGAGTTCCACTAGACAAATGGTCCTAACCACTAGACCAATATGCCATGTCCAAATTTTCGTCGGAGCTCATGCTAAGCAACAGCGGAACACTTGGATGTCCGTAAGCACATGAAGTGGAATTAACTGATACTATAAGAGTATGACAATCTGTCCACTGAAGGTACCTCACTCCAAACGGTTCAAATCATGGGCCACACTACATATGGTTCAGAACCCAGCAAACACATTTTTAATGGTTAGATTGGTGGCCATAAAACGGACATTAGAAATGAAAAATAGTCAATGGTCCAAATTCTACAAACAAATATTCATTAATCAGAGGTTAGGATTGTCCAACCACTACAATGTTGAGTAGGGGTAGCAACCAGGTTCAGACCGGGCTTGGACTTATTTGCTTAGCCTGTGGGCTGGGATTGGGTGTGGGCTCAAGTCATTTTAGCCCAATTCAGCTTGGTCCTGCCCAGCCTCATATGCACATGTGTTCTATCCTACAAACGTGTTATTCCAGTCTTCAGTTAGGCAAGATATGCATGTTGCATGTAGACTGTTGGTTTCATTTTGTCAAACTTCTGTCTTTGTCCGTGTGGAGCACATTTGATCGATGGATGGATCAGAAACATTCGAGTGGGCAATAGGGATTCAATCAATTCTCGGGCCAGGCATGAGCCCAATCAAAATTTCAGAATTGGGCTGGAGCCTTATAGTGTCAGGCCGGGCCTGGCCCGGCTGGCCAATTGCAACCCCTAATTTTGACGTTATGCCCCATCTACCATGGAGCCAAGGGTTTGGTTTGACACACATCTATGCCATCGTTTACAGTGGTTGTGTGCCCTGGGATCATCATACTCTGGTGTTGGATCAAATAATCATGGTTTCAAGACTCAGACGAGTCCCCTGTGACTGGTTCAAGTTAAAATCATACTAGGTTGGATCCAATCCGGCTTGACATGACGAATCACCCATGACTCTGACGAGTCGGGCCAATCCACAGTTGAGCCACTTGACTCGCGATCGGATGAATCATTCCGAGTCGCCAGGTCTTAAAACCATACAAATAACTCTATTTCTCAGACAAGCAAAGTAAAACCATCCAAACAGAGTGTTTTTTTTTTTCTGGGGATGAATGAGCAGAGGTTGAAAGCTCTTACCATGGGATGCCCTTGTGCTGTCTTCAACAGTGAAAGGGGAAGCTGTGAAACACCGCAAAAATTACAAAAAAAAAAATCAGTTCTGGTAGAAAAAAAGGAACATTTTCATTTTCTACACAAAAATTCTACCAAAACTCCGAAACGCTATGTCAAGAACAAACCCTAATGAAACAAAACCCTAAAAATAGCACTTTGCTTCCAATCGAACTGAGTTCGCATTAGCTCCACAAGAGACATACCATTTTCGCAAGCCGAAGACAGATCCAGTGACGAACAGCTGCAAATCATCAGAAGAAACGGAAGAGAAATTCAAATACAATCCATCGGAGGAATGTAAGAAGTAGGGATAAAAAAAAAAATTCGAGAAAATTGAGAGAAACAAACCCTAATTTATGGATTTATAGCATCGTGAAGAGAAATCAAAGAGATTCGTGAGATAATTCGACGAACTCAAAACATCAGCAATGAGAGAGAGAAACAAACCCTAATTTATCGATTTATAGCATCGTGAAGAGGAATCAAAGAGATTCGTGAGATTATTGGAGGAACTCAAAACATCAGCAATGAGAAAGACGTTAGGCAACTCGGTCAAGACCGGAATCGTCTACACCTGTTTCAAATAGCGTGGAAAACGAGAGCGAAGCGTACTGAGTAAACTCTGTGGGGCCCAACCGTGGTGTATGTGTCTTATCCACGCCGTCCATCCGTTTTTAGATCTCATTGTAGCTTGTGATACAAAAATTTAAGCATATCCAAAGCTTGAGTGGACCACACGACAGGAAAAGTGGTGATGACGACATCCACTGTTGAAACCTTCGTACGGTCCACTGTGATGTTTATTTACCATCCAGCCTGTTCATAAGTTCACACAGCCATGGATGAAGGAAAAACACAAATATCATCATCCAGCCTGTTCATAAGGTCACACAGCCATGGATGAAGGAAAAACACAAATATCAGCTTGATCCAAAACTTCTGTGGCTCCAAGAAGTTGTGGACGGTAAGCATTCAATTCCCACTGTTTCTTGTGGTGTGGTCCACTTGAGCTTTCTATATGCTTCAAGTTTCGGATCATTCCTTAAACTGATCTAGTAAAACGGATGGACGGCGTGGATAAACACATACATCACGGTGGGCCTACAGAACCTACTTAATTGGCTAAAGCTTACTGAGTTACTCTTTACGTAATCCGCTCTTATTGAAAACACCAAAGCCGAGTGGGGCCCACCATGTTCTGGATGTAAAATCCACACCGTCCTTCAGGTTATATGCTCGATTCTGGGTTCTGGTGAAAAAAAAAAAAAAATCAGCAAGATACACAACTCAGTGGGCCACACAGCAGAGTAATGATTCTCGCTATCAACTGAATGGATTCACATCTAAAATTCAAACCGTCCATCGGAGAGGTTAGAAACCTTATTTTCCCGGTACATACAAAAGATCATCCTGATGATTAGATGGGCCAAAACAGAGTAAATTTACGCCTGAAACCTCTAAGCTTAGCAGGTGTGGCCAGCCTGAGTTTCGAATCAGGCTCATTTTTATATTTTCTCTTCATCCTTACTATTTGCACCTGATGAACGGGTTTGATGAAAGAGATACATCATGGGGCCCACACACAAACCTATGATTAGCCTCCCATCTCCAATGTTCCACGTGAGATCTATCAGAAATTTGGCTCAAGGGACTAGCATGATGGATTTACTTAATGGATGGAGCAAATTGTTAGGTTATTACGTACAAATGCAACAAAATATGAATTGAATAAAATTTGATCATGACACCTATTTTAATGAATGTGATGCTAATTTGTCGATGTCAATCTTCTAAATTAATGAGTCTCTTCCTTATTCATTATAGTATAGGAGAATCGAGATAACCCAACGTTTAATCTTTTAGTAGGTGTTAAGGAAGACTTATATCATCTACATAAGTGCATCCCATGTTGGGATAATTGAGGAGGATGGAGTGGATCTCTGTTCTATGTTAAGCTTTCTCTCTTTTTCCTCACACTCACACAACCCATGGGGTAAAAAAGTACATGGTTTTTTTATTTTTCTTCTCTGAGATAGCATCATATAAATAAGGAGTGGTTAAGTTTCTGGAGTGCACTTAGTATGGTGCTTTGTCACCTTTTGAGAGTGCAGATAGTCTATGTTGGGCCAAGAATCCAGCGCTGCCACTTCTTATTCGCCCACGTCATAAGAGCTTGTGTGAGCTGACGTTATCAATAAATAATAAAAAAAAAACAGTAGGAATACATTTCCATTTTTATATGTATCTACCCATGGCTTATGCGAAATACCACTCATTCAAATTTGATTTTACAGGCCGGCAAATCTTCTGACAGCTAGCACATCTACCCGAGTAGCAAACATTGCTAGTGAAGTGACGTCACCATGGCACGTGGGCCTCAGCATGAGATATGTGTTGTATCCACACCGTCCATTCTGTTGGGGAGATCATTTTAAGGCATGACTCAGAGGATGAGGTTGATCCAAAACTCAAGTGGACCCCACCATAGAAAACAGTAGGGACAGTGACATCCACCGTTGAAAACTTCTTAGGGGCCGCAGATTCGATCAAGTTGATATTTGTGTTTTCTCTTCCTCCACATCTGTGTGAATTTATGAGCAGGTTGGATCTCAAATAAACATCATGGTGGGCCTAATAAGTTTTCAACGGTGGATGTCACTGTCTCCACTGTTTTCTGTGGTGGGGTCCACTTGAGCTTTGGAACTGCCTCATTATTTGATTCATGCAATAAAATGGTCTCTCCAAATGGATGGACGGTGTGGATACAACACACACAACATTCTGGGCCCATAGAGCATGGTGACGTCACTTCAGTAGCGATGTCCGCTACTCAACCCGTCAGTAGCTAATCCGCTTCTCGGAGGAGTGCATAGTCTATGGGCCCACTATGATATATGTGTTAGATCGTTACCGTCCAATCGTTTTTACAGAAGCCGATCTAGAGCTCACGTGGAACACACCATATAACATCATAAAAGGTAGTGGGTATTGTACTCCCACCACCGTTGAAACCTTCCTAGTGCCCCATCACGTTTGTTTGTTTGTTTGTTTGTCTTTTTTTTTTTTTTCCATCTAGGATGTTCACCTGGTCGGACAAATCTAGATTTAATGTATATACCTTACATCTACACTGTCTATGCATTTTGAAAGCTCATTTTATGGCATTATCCCAAAAATGAAGCAGATCCAAATCTTAAGTGGACCATACCACATGAAATAGTAGTGATTGAATCCACACCATTAAAAACTTCATGGTGGCCACTGGAATGTTTATTTTCCATCCAACCTGTTGAAAATGTCACAAATATCTGGATGAAGATGCTAAACACATATAAGCTTGACCCAAAAATTTTGTGACCCACAAGAAGCTTTTAATTGTTGAGCACCATTGTTTACTGTATTATGGTCCACCTGAGATGTGGATCTACTTCAGTTTTTGAATCATGCTCTAAAATGAGTGTTTAAAATGAATGAACATCGTGGATGTAATACACACATCACACAGTAGATGGCACGGTAAGGGATCCACTCACCTCAGTGGATGCGGGGATCCAGCAAAGCCGCGCCCCGCCTAGGGACGCATTTTGGTGGATGTGGATTTCCTGCCAAAGCCTTTCGTCGGAAGTTCCGGCGAAATCTACCTTGTCCATCCCTTGTGTGAGCTCATTCTAAAAAATGCGATAAAAAATTAGCCGAATCCAAGATTCAAGTTTGCCGCACTAAATGAAAAGGTGGTAGAGAAATTCCTACCGTTGAAACCTCCCTAGGTTCCACAATAATGTTTATATTCCATCCATACCGTTCATACCGTCATTTATACTGGGATGAAGTTAAAACACAAATATTAGCCTGATTTAGAACTTCTGTGACCTCATGAATATTTCAACTGTGGACGTTCAATCCTCAAACTTTTGGCTCACTTGAGTCTTGGATTCGGTTTATTTTCAAACGCATGTTTTAAATTCAGCTCACAAAACAAATAGAAATAGTGGATTTCTAACAAACAAACATTACAGTGGCACAACTTAGGTTCCCAACCTAGGAAATCCCCCAAAAGGCTTTGGCAGGAAATCCACTACGTGACACTAGCTGTGGTCGATGCTCTATGTGACCCATCATGATGTATGTGTTTTATCCACTCTGTCCATTCATTTTTACATATCATTTTAGGGCCTAATATAAAAAAATGAGGCATATATAAATCTCTGGTGAACCACACCACGGAAAATAGCAGTGATAGAATGTCCACCATTAAAAACCTCCTAAGGTCCACTATATTGTTTATTTGATATCCAACCTTTTGATTAGGTCATACATCCATGGATGAAGGTAAAAAAGTTTTTAATGGTGAGCGTTCAATGAATACTATGTGTCCCCTTGAGAATTGGATATACTTCATTTTTGGGCTAATAGGAATAGTGTTTATTGAATGTCCACCATTAAAACATTCTCGAGGCCACAAAAGTTTTGGATCAAGCAAATATATATATATATATATATATATATATATATATATATATATATATATATATATATATATATATATATATATATATATATCCGTTCATCCAAGTCTGCATGACCTAATCAATAGCTTGGGTGGCAATAGACATTAAAATGGGCCCTATGAGGTTTTTAATGGTAGAGATTCAATCGCTACTATTTTCCTATGGTGTGGTCTAAATGAGATTTAGATACGCCTAAGTTTTTTTTTATCAACACCTAAAATGATATGAAAAAATGAATGCATGATGAGAATAAAACACATACATCATGGTGGCCCCACATAGAACTGGCCATAGCTTCACTAGCCAAATCCCATCCAATTGGTAAGTGGATTGTCCAGTGACCATTAGCCAATGTCTAGTGGTCATTTTTCTCTGGGCCCATCATGATGTATGTGTTTCATTCATGCTGTTCATTCATTTTTTTCATATTAATTTCTAGTATGAGCCCAAAAATAAGGTAGATTCAAATCTCAAGTGGACCACATCTTAGTTTTGTCAAATAAACAATACAGTAAGCCCTAAGAAGTTTTTAATAGTGGACATTCAATCGCCACTGTTTTCTATGTTATGGTCTACCTGATGGACGGCATGGATTTACAAAGAACACATCCAGGTGGGCCCTGGGTTCAGGATCCGACCCACAACGCTGGTTCCGGGGTCTCACCCAAGTTGCGCCCGCGCAGCACCTCCAAAGGCTGCGAAAGCCTTGCGTTGGGAACCTAGGTGGGGCCAACCGTGATGTTTTCGATAAATCCACACCGTCCATCCGCCTTGTTAAATTATTTTAGGATGTTAGACAAAAAATGAACCGGATACAAGACTTAAGTGGGCCGCACTAAAGGAAAAGATGGGTAGGAAAATTCTTACCGTTGAAACCTCCCTGGGATCCACAGTGATGTTTATATGACATCAATACCGTTCATAACGTCATTCCTATTGGATGAACTGAAAACACAAATATTAGCCTGATTTAAAACTTCTGTGGCCCCACGAATATTTCATAATGTGGACGTTCAATCCTCACATTTTCGGCCCACTTGAGTCTTGGATCCTATTAATTTTTCATATAATACACTAAAATGAGCTCACGAGGCAGATGGACGGAGTGGATTTCTCGAAAACATCACGGTGGGCCCCACCTTCGTCTCCAGCTTAGTAACTTCCTGCGCATGGCAATCCGCGTGGACGGTGATGGGGGAGACTAGACGAAGATTGGCTAGGCGGTCAAGGCTATGTAGGCTCTAGTATGATTTTGTGCTTCATCCATACCGACCAACCATTTTTCTGGATCATTCTATGATGTGTACTAAAGCAGAGGCAGATTCAAATCTCAAGTCGACCACAACACAAAAAACAGTGTTGAATGAACATTCACAATTAAAATGGTTGGTGTTCTAGTGTGGTCCACATGAGCTCTAGATCAGCTTATTTTTTGGATAGTGCCTTAGAATAATCTGTAAAAATGATTGGACGGTAACGATCTAAACATATATCATAGTGGGCCCACAAACTATGCACTCCTCCGACAGATGTGCTAGCTGTCAGAAGATTTGCCAGCCTGTAAAATCATATTTGAATGAGTGGTATTTCGTATAAGCAATGAGTAGATACGTATAAAAATGGAGAAGTATTCTTTTTTTTTTTTTTTTTTTTTTATCTTTAAGTTATTGATCACGTCGGCTGGCATAGGCCCCTATGGCGTGGACGAATAAGAAGGGGGCAGCGCTGGATTCTTTTGTGCGGCCAACATAGATGATCCGCACTCTATGAACTGCGATATAACTTACTGTGAAAAAAGCTCATCAATCAGCCTTACTCATGCACATATTTATGATTCAATCCCTCCACTGCTATGGCATATCCACTAAGGATCATATCTCATATTAATCAGAAGTGGACCATCGGCTCAGGGTATCATCATGTGTGTTTAAAATAATTTTAACGGTTAAAACAAAAACTTTAACGGTTAAAAACCTTTAAATGGTCATGGTCTAACAGGATACTGAGATCCATGGACGATGACTCTCCTAAGTTAACGACCGTCATGTCCAATCTCAAGTTCTCAAAGATTAACAGAAGAATCACTCCTCAATAAACTTAATGAATGAGAACAACACTAAATTTGTTTAAGGCATCTTACTTATCTAATTCAAGACTCATGGTGACCACGATCAATGGTTGAGATCTGCCCAATTACATCCACGTAGTTAGTGGATAAGGGCATGAATGATTTTTCTAGGGCACTAACTTGAACACAGAGCCATGAGAACAGCATGGTGGGTCCATAGAACTTTATTATTGCATGCTGCAAAAAATAGATGCTTAAAGATTCGTCTATCTGTGGCAGTAGTCTCTCTTAATTCACCCCATGACTGAACTATCCTCCGTTGCATGGAATGGATTTCATTAACCTTATCCGAGCATACCCTAAACAATCTTAAATACAAATCTTCTTTTGGGCCATGTTCTATGGACAGAAGGAATCAAATAAAAAATGTTATTGATTTTCCGCTTGCTTCTTTTATTAAAAAGTGACTTTTCTTTTTCTCTGGATAGGTACCTCTAGGACCAGGAGTTTGTTCCAACAACTGTCATAAGTGAGATCTGGATTGTCTTCCTTTCAGTTGGCACGATAAAATAATCCGGTGTCTCATAATTCAAAATCCATTCCTGTCTTTTATCTCAAATAATGTTTCATTGATTATGGATTTCTTTCAATCTATATCATTCATAGTTTTTCTTACCCTTTTCAAGCCATGGAAGATTTTGATTCCTTTCCACCACGTAGGTTTATTAGGCTCCATAGCTCCGCTGGTCTTGTGTTCTTGTCTATCCCTAGAGGTTATGTGCCCACGGCCACTTCACTCTCTCCAGCCAAGTCCTTTTGAGTCCCTTTTCTTCACTAGCTTAATAGCACCTAGGGAATTCGCCTGCTGGGAAAGGAAGGGTCTTGCTGACTCGCAGACTCTGTGCATTTGAGACGTAAGTTTGGTGATCCAAACCGTGGATCAGATGGCATCCACAACTGATGAACGGATACCAGAAAATTGACCAAATTGAAAATTTCTAACCACTAGATTATTGGAATTCCTCCATTGAGTCGGTGACCTATCAGATTACCGATTTGGATCACATAACTACATTCTAAATATTTAAAAATAAATAAATCATGTGGACGTTGCTAACAGCAGGGCAAAGGTGGCAATCGTCCGAATCTGGGTTGGGCCAAGTCAAGTCAGCGCTGGAGGGAGGCAGGCGCGGATTGATTAGTGACGCTGCCAGGCTGCTGGTCGGTGCTCTGTGGGCACCACAATGATGTATGTGTTTCATCCATGCCGTCTAACCATTTTTCCAGATTATTTTATGATATAAGCCCAAAAAAGAGGTGGATTCAAATCTCAAGTGGACCATATTGCATGAAACAATTTTGATTGAACGGCCACCATTAAAAGCTTCATGGGGGCATAAAAGTTTAGGACCAAGCTGATATTATTATTATTATTATTTTCCTTTTTTCCCATTCGTCCAAGTCAGGTTGGATGTCAAATAAACATTACAGTGGGCCTAGGAGGTTTTTAATGGTGAACATTCAATCACTACTGTTTTCCTGTGGTGCGGTCCACCTAAGATTTACATCTACTTCATTTTTGGATCAAGCCCTAAAATGATCTGGAAAAAAAATGGATAAAAAACATTGATAAAACACATACATCATGGTGGGGCCCACAGAGCACTGACCAGTAGCTAGGTGTGTCACTAGCCAGACCCTGTTGGCTCGAGCCCGATTCATTCAAGCATCTTTTGGGAGGTGTACTTTTTTTTTTTTTGTTTCTTTTTTAGTCATGCAATGCACCCACCTTGTTAATGGCGCAACACACCCACCCACTGGTGGGGTTAGTGTGTCCCCTTAGTATTTCGAACCTGTGAGACCTGCTGTTGAAACGCCTAGGTGTCTTTCAGCTAAGCTAGTAGGCGAGACACTTGGGAGGTGTACTTCATATGCCTTGAATCTAGAGTTGGACATGAACCGAGTTTGATTATTTAGATTGACTCGATAAAACTCTGTTCGAACAGAAAGTTTTTATGTTCGAAACAAAGTCTGTTTGACAAAAAATTCAAGTCAGTTTCAATCACAACCTTGTTCAACTTTACTCGAATATTGACCGACTCGACTCGATTCATTTGTTCGACTCAGTTATATATATATATATATATATATATATAGAGAGAGAGAGAGAGAGAGAGAGAGAGAGGAATGCTCACCTACGCACTTCTCGTGAAAGAACTCGTGAGCACTTTTTCTTGGCTCATCACCCATGATGTGAGCCCAAAATCTGAGCCGTCCATGTGATGCAGCATCCCAAAAAACCCCTAAGGCCCATCTTTCAACTTGTTCCAGAACTTTGGTGGGCCATGAAAGAAGGAAACAGTTTCCTCCCTTGATTTGCCTCTTGCTTTTTGTTGCTGCTCACCAGAGTTTTGGATCAGGTTGAAAGATGGGCCCTAAGGATTTTTTGGGGTGCTGCATCACATGGATGGCTTAGATTTTGGGCTCACATCACGTGCGATGAGCCATGAAAAAGTGCTCATGAATCTCTCACGAGAAGTGCCTAGGTGAGCATTCCTCTCTCTCTCTCTCTCTCTCTCTCTCTCTCTCTCTATATATATATATATATATATATATATATATATATATATATATATATATATATATATATATATATATATGACTGTGGGCCCTAGGAAGGTTCCAATGGTGGACATCATTCTCCTCATTGTTTCTTGTGGTGTGGTCCACTTGACCTTTGTATCTGCCTTATTTTTTGTTAGTTAAAAACTTTAAACCTTATGATTTGTCATTTGTGATATGTAATTTGTGAACCAATTGGTATTCACCATTCAGTAGTAGAAAAAATATTTTCAAGCGAAAAAAGCAAAATTGTTCAAACTCGTAAAAATTGTCCTAAATCCCTATGTTCGAACATGTCTGGGCTTGACCAAACCGAGTTTGAACAGAGCCACCTTATTCAAATGTTTGTTCGAACATTGTTCAAACACACCCACTCAAGCAACCGAACTATCCGATATAGTCCATGTTCGACTCGAATCGGATCATTGCCCACCTCTACTTGAATCTAAGTAAATTGGGATTGATGTTGGATTAGAATCACAGGTGTGCTTTTGGTGCATTTGCTGTGACTTGGATATACTCTCCCAAATACACTAACTTTACTTATTCACACAAAACTCCATTGCATCTAAGCCACCTCTTATTGAACTGGTCAAGAATTTCGGCCGACCTATAGGGCTAGCTTGATCTGCATCTAGATACAACTAAATTCCAAAACTGCATAAAACTAATGACCAGGATGTTAACTTAGATTTGTGGCGTATGACCATGCAGATGTTTGATGTTGATCTTCTAACATAAGAAGTTTCTCACCGATCTAACCTAATCAAAAGAGGAGCAAAGAGCCGCCATGAACCCTTAATTTAAGACTCATCGCATGTATCTGTAACCGTCCACGAGATGGACCCACATGTGAGAAGGTGTGATGGATGGAAGGAGGCGGGGGAGTTTTCTCTTATTTCTTCCCTTCTTTCTTTTCTTCTCCTCTTTCTTTCTCTACAATAAACATCAAAGGGGCCTGTGGAGTCCAAGGTTTTCTTACTCTATCCTTCTTAGAATAAGATACATTTATAAAGAGGAGTTAGGGTTTTAGAGGATGCTCTTCGTTCTTGCAGACTTTGGTATTGCCCCATTGCATCAGAACTCTGTACGTCTTCCTTATCTATGGGCCTAAATTGACTCAATCCCTCCACCATCCATTGCAATCTACTCTTGATCATAATCGCATACTCCTCTAAAAGGTGGACCATAAGGTCTCAATAATCAGATGCTCATCAAGCACAATAAAGCACTTAATAGTTAAAATAAAAGGTCAACTATTAAAAACATTCAACTAAACATTTAAAATCTTTAAGTACCAAGACCCAGCTAGAAAATTACTTAATGAAAAATCCGATCACTAAGATTAAGCAACTTTTTGGTGGTAAGAAGTAGATCTTATGTTATAGCATATGGACCACAACTATATCTTTGATGCATATACCCAATTACATTGATATGCTAGCTACCAATACAGTCTTGTAGGGTGGGCTAAAGCATAAAACATCAGGAATCCGCACTTTCCATACTTGATACATGAGTGAAAGCTAGTATAAGATGAGTAAATTGGATTCTTGCAAAATAGGTGCAAAATAGGTTTCTTAGACGAAAGACTTGATCT
Organism: Liriodendron chinense; assembly: GCA_003013855.2. Classification (NCBI taxonomy): domain Eukaryota; kingdom Viridiplantae; phylum Streptophyta; class Magnoliopsida; order Magnoliales; family Magnoliaceae; genus Liriodendron; species Liriodendron chinense. Next base: position 9,243,699 of record ML058469.1, on the reverse strand, counting down.
GATCCTCTAATTGCAAGTACTTGGTCAAGCTTAAAATTAAGAACCTTTATTTCATGAACACTCATTCCTACATGGGTTATAACTATGGCTAACTATTCTAATGGTGAAGAGCTTTTTACCTGAACTCATCAGTAGTTTTCTCATACACGATGAGTAATTTACTTTTACGGATTGTCCAATCCTACTATTATAGTCATGAAATTTAAGGCATTGAAATCTATGGCATACAACATTTCTTCGGTGATGAAGTCCAAATTCATGCAATAGGAGACTTCCCATACTTTATTATGACATCCCTGGCGTAGACCAAACATACGTGGTCATAAATGTAAATGATCGTAGCCATCATCATTGGCTTTACAGGATAAGGTCACATATAGAAACACACATCAAGGTAGGCCCAAAAAAAAAAAGAAAAAAACATTCCATTGCCGGGATTTGAACCCGGGTCGTCTGGGTGAAAGCCAGATATCCTAACCGGACTAGACGACAATGGAAGTTGAAAAAAAATATAAAAAATATATATTTATTTATATATACACAAGGCACACCTGAAGGAAAATATTGCATGTTCTGGTGGACCATGAAGGATATGTATTCCAAACTCTCACTCTGTTCATTGCCAATGGGCAGAAATCAAACGTACATTCGAAACGGGATTTCTGGCATAGAGATTCCTGGGCACCATCATTGGACGGTGGGAGATTCGAGAACAGAATCTCCTATGTTACCACACAGCGAACAAGGTTTTAAATCGGGATCGCCCGCTAGCCCAGGGAGCGGTTTGGGTAGATCCCTAACTGTGGGGCTCACTGTGATGTATGTTCTTTACATCCACACCACCCATCCATTTTGACAGCTCATTTCCGGGCATGACCCCAAAAATGAAGCAGATCCAAAACTTAGGAGATCATATCACAGGAAACAGTCTTGATTGAATCCTCACCATTAAAAACTTCACGGGGGCCACCGGAATGTTTATTTTCCATCCAACCTGTTGATAAGGTCACAAAGACCTGGATGAAGAGATCACACAAATATCAGGTTGATCCAAAGCTTTTGGGTCCGACCATAAGTTTTTAATGTTTGATTACTACAGTTTCCTGTATTATGGTCCACCTGAGATTTGGATCTGTCTTCATTTTTGGTATAATGCCCTAAAATGAGTTTTGAAAACAGAGGCATGGCCTGGATATAAGAAACGTATGTCGTGGTGGACCCCACATTCAGGGATCCACTAAAACCGCGCTCGCTAGCACCCGCTGGGAGACGCCTGTGCGTTTCAACTGCTGGTCTCGGGTTCCGAAACCCAATAACCCCACCCGTGGGTGGGAGCATCGTGTGACTGACCGGGTGGCTGTGTTGCGCATCTAACAGAGTGTGTGCGTTGCACGACTAACCCCAAAAAAGAAAAAAAGAAAAAAAAAAGGTTTTAAATTGGTGTGTTGGGCATCGTATCGTTCACCACTGATACAGCTGTGTTGCCCCTGCATCGAGTTGTTTTGGGCTGGCACAGCATGTGATGTATTGTTCATGGGTGATATGTACCAATTTCGGACTATGCTTTAAACCTTGATTGCAAATCGTTCAAGATGGTTTCTTTAGGTGGTGCAATTCTTTGTGATGAACCAATTCTAGTTTGGCTGCTTGAGGTGGTGCAATTACTTGATATCAACCGATTGGGTTGTGTGAGGTGTATATTGTGATGCAGATATGACATCTAGGGCTGCAATTTGGGTTTGGGTCAACCCAAACCCAATCGACCCAACTAAGTTTGGGTTGGGTTGTCAAGGTCCTCAGGTTGGGTTTAGGTTAGGTTCAGGTTGAGGAAATTTGGGTCTGGCTATGCTGGGTTGGGAACAGTCACATGTACTTTAGTTGGTTTGGGTTGAGTCAGATCGGATTGGGCCCAACTTAGAGAAATTTGGATTGGGTTGGAGTTGGGCATCTCAGGTTGGAAAGGTCGGGTCAGATTGTGGGTTGGGTCCTCAAGTTTGGGCTGACCCGTCAACCTAAGCCAACCTGGATGCGATCATTTCCGGACTTCTAATATCACCCTTGTACTTAAGAAAAGGACATGGCAACAATGCATATGGCTGTCCATGGGTACCCAGCCCATGATAGCCTATGGACCTTAACCAATTTTAATGGGTCCGGATCTAAAGAGTTGGACCCGCAAAGCAATCAGGACATGTTCGAGTCTGATCTTTTATGCCCCAGTTAGCATCCGGGTCTAGTCAGGTCCATCAACTTGGACCTATTTAAAATCAGGTCCTGTTAGTTACAATAAAAATATTAAATACGAATTTAACTACTTTAGCAACGGCATACCATTTCCTAAGCGACAGGCATGTAAAATAAACTGTTTCCCACCAAGCACATGAAAAAGTGGCTCGTTTGTGATTTGATCGATCCATCTGGTGGGCACAACCATGTAAATACTATTATTTGACCAGAGCTAGAAACCAAGATTTAAAGACCAGATGGGCACTCGAACCCAATTGGTTCGAGGTTTGGGTCTTCATAAACGAGAACCAGGCCCGGAAGGGCCCACCTGAACCCAACCTAACCTATTATTGACAGCCTTAACCATGCCACTGATATGAGAAACAAACAAAAAAAGCAAAGAAATTTTGGAGGACATTACAAAACAAGTCAGTTTGCGTGCTGTTTTTCTTCAGCTATATTCAGTATCTTTCGATTTCTTTATGGATCCATACCCACCTTATAACTCCAAATGGTTTCTATATCATCCTTTGATTTCTTTTTGGTTTTATACCAACCTCATCGGTCAAAACATCTCACCACTTCAAGAAGAAATGAAAAAATACATAGGCTTTTTACACCAATTACCATCCAAATGACTAAAATTACCATATGATGAATACAAAGATGATAAGCATTTCCAGATGCAATCCACAACACTTTCAGACATTCACAGAAAGTCGATGATTCAGCAAACCGGATGAGGAAGACACGTGCTCTGATGGGATTCAAAGAGCTACGGAAGTAAAATGGCAGACAAGCCCAATACTCCAAACAGAAGTGTTGCAAGGTTTACCACACATTAGGTGGCTTCACTTCCCATTTCCAATTTCTCTCGTAAGGTCCTTATTCAGACTGACTTGCAGAGTATTATGCCACGGGAATAGAGTTCGAGTCACTGGAAGCTTCCTCCGGAGGTCCTGATTCATTAGAAAAGTCAAATTCCATATTGTAGGAAAAGAGCAGCAGAATTCTGACATGAAAGGAAATAGGCTGGATGCATGGACTCAATGACACCCGAGTTTTGTAAGTGGCCAAAATCTTCATTGAGATTACAAAAAAGTCTAAAATTTGTGGGTTTTATTCGAGAGGTTTGGTAGCAAGGTTCCCCCAGTTTGCCTTCCTCCTTTACCTCACCACATGATTATCCTGATGTTAAATCTATAAGGTCCCACCACACTATAAGTCCCAGCAAAGAAAAAAATCTCAGTATCCAAGATCCTCGCCATCCTTATGAATGTTAGAAAATGATTTCTGGACTTTTGTTTCTAAGGTGACATTTTATGGTCAATAGGACATCTGATGATTTTTTTTCCCCATACGGACCATCTAGAGAAGGGAACCTCCAGATGAAAGGTCTTGATTATCATGGGTTGAGCAGATTAGGCAAGCCTTGCAAGGAAACCTCGTTATTCGGAACTTCTCCTGATACTACTAAAAAATATCTAAGCAGTACCTTGAAAGTAGTGTCGGGCAAATTCGAGTAGGACGTCTGCAAAAGATACAAAAGATTAATGAGAATGAATGAATGAGAGAGGGGAGGGGGAGATGGAGGGAGAGTGGGAGAGAGAGATTGCAGAACCTCAAGAGATGCCATGTACTCATTTTCGTGGTGGCGGATCATTGTTGTTATAGAAGTTGCACAATCTTCAGCTGACTGAAAATACAATGCATAGTGTAAGCAATATAAACAAGAATATCTGTATGAATGTAACTACAACAATGCAAATGCATGGAACTTCCAGCTACAGCCCACTTGAAAATATTAGCAGATGCAGATATATTTAGGTGAAGCAAATGGATTCACAATGCCACTAAAAAATGTATGATGAAGAGACATTTATGTATGAGCTTTGAGCTAGCAGGCTTGTTCATATCATCATTCATCATCGTCATCTAAGCCTTATCCCATCTTTCAGAAAAAAAATAATAATAATAATAATCTAAGCCTTATCCCTGCTAATTGGGATCCGGCTACATAAATCCTTTTCCGCCATTCTCCATCAAAAGCCATAACTTCCAGTAAGACCATAGGTCATTGAGTCTTTCTTACTACCTCCACCCAATGTTGTAAAATTGTGTGATATATGATTCAAATCGTATGGTTTGAAACATATTGTAGATATGTATGATATGATTCGCATGGCCGAATTGCAAATTGCACTGTATGATTCATAGTTGAATGGTACGATATTATCGTGTAAATCGTACAATTCGATAACCTGTGCAAATAACCAGAAATTTCTGGTTAAAAATCCAAATTTTAAAATTTTTTCTAGTTTTGCAAATTTTTTTTAGGGTTTTTCTTTTAAAACGCTTTTAGGGCCAGCCCACATTAGAAAATCACTTCTTTTAGTTTTTTGAGAGAGCAAAGAGTTTTGGAGATCGTGGGGCCTAAAAACTTAAAGAAAGAAATTCTTATATCTTTTTTCATCGGTCAACAAAATCAAATGCTGCTTATTTCATTGGATTTCTACATTAAAATAGGAACAAATAATTAAAATATTTTTTAAATCTTTTCTTTTTTCCTTTCTTCTATTTCTAGGGTAAAATATGCATAGTTTTATGTCATTTTCCTTTGTTTTTCATTTATTTCAGAATTCTTGTCATTTTCCTTTGCTTTTCATTTATTTCAGAATTCTTGTCATTTTCTTAATGATTTAAAATTAAATATGTTTATTTTAGCCTGGATAGTTGTTTTTCTTAACACATAGGGTTAGACATTGATTCTTATTGAAGTATTCGAGGTGAAAAATAAGTCGAAGTCCAAGGATAATGACCTTACGTAGGATTATTGTTCGAAGGTGGATGAGAACAATAACTTTTACCTACAATGTAATTTTTGCAATAAGGCTTATTGGGGAGGTGTGTTTCGAATGAAACATCACCTTGCCCAAACTAAGAAGAATGTAACGGCATATTCCCAAATGGATGATGATGTCAAATTCAAGAGGTAATTAGATAATAATGTGAGTGAAAGAAGCAACAAGAAGAACAAGAATACAATGTTTGAAGAGTTTCAATAATTGATGATGTGGTGGAATTGGGTGGAGAAAAAGGAAAAGAACAAGATAGTGTATGCTTTTTTGTTTATCGTCTCTTGCACGTGAACGCTCTACCTTTTAATCTTGTGAAGAGCCCCTTCTTCGCACCCATGATGGAAGTAGTCGCCACATTTGGGCCAGGGTTGAAGCTTCCGTCATATTATGAAGGAACAAATTTTTTAAGTTGGAGGTTGAGTCTATAAAGAAGTCCATTGAAGTTTACAAGAAGGAATGGGTCAAAATTGAATGCACGATCATATCGGATGGGTGGATCGATAGAGTGAATCAGTCTATTACCAACTATTTAGTTTATACTCTGAGTGGTTCGTTTTTTTTGAGATCCGTTGATACGTCCAATATTTCGAAGAATGCAGATAATTTGTTGGCTTCACTTGAGTCAATTATTGATGAGGTGGATGAAGAGAATGTAGTCCAAGTCATTACGGATAGTGCATTTGCTTATGTCAAAGTGGGTCAAATGTTCATGGAAGAGAAGTTTTGGTCTCCATGTTCGGCCGATTGTATAGACATTATACTTGCAGGCATTGGAAAATTGCAAGTTTATTATAAGATTGTAGCGAAGGCAAGGACTATAATGGCTTACATTTACAAGCATTGCTGGGTCTTGAATTTAAAGAGAAAGCATACAAAGAGAGAGTTGATAAAATTGGCCATAACAAGATTTGCTATGTGTTACCTGACATTGAAAAACATCAACGAGATGGATTGGCTGGAGGTCAATGTTTACCTCAAAGGAATAGAACGGTAGTAGTTTTCCTAAGACCACAACGGGGAAACAAGTACGAGATATAGTGTTAGCCGATGTAGATTTTTAGCCATGTATCAAGTTTTGTTAGAGGACTACTCTCCCATTGGTTAAGGTTCTACAGTTTGTTGATTCAGATGAGAGGCCAACCATCGGATATATTTAAAAAGTGATGATCTAGCAAAAGGGGCGATCGTAAAGAATTTAGATAGTAAAGAAACGGTATTCGACTATATGGAAAATCATAGATCAGTGGTGGAATCTTCAGCTACATAGGCCTTTACATGCGACAACTTCTTAAATCTAAGATTTCAGTATAATAAGAGTTTCCGTACAAATTTAGAAATCAAAACTGGCGTATCTGATTGTATTGAAATAATGATTTTTTTATTCAAGGCAAAGGGTTATCATTGATGAACATATGAAAAAGTTCAAAAGTGCCTATGATTTGTTTAGAAGAGAAACTGCAAAATGAACAAGAATGATAAAGCAACCAAATAATTTACTTGTTTGACTTCTTTAAGTAGTTAGATCATAAATGTATGTTTTGACTTTTACCTTTTAGATTATTTAGTTTATTATGCAATTATTTAATCTTTAAATTATTTATGTGATTAATTCATAGGTTTATGGTGGGAGAGTTATAGAGACGTGTCCATAATTAGAAAAGCCGGCTATTCGTATTTTGAGTTTGGCATGTAATGCTATTGGTTGTGAGTGCAACTGGAGCACTTTTGAATAGGAGAGAAATTATTGAAATCATTACTTATCTTATGAATTTTATTGTTAATTGATTTGTTTAAAATTTTATATTTATATACTTAATAATTATATACAAATATACTATAGTTAGATCCTCATGAAATTATACATTCATTGCAAATGCATTTAAAAAAGAGAAATAGACCCAACAACAGAGATTGAACGCTTTCATTTTCATAAAGCACAATCTCCATCTTGAAGTTTATCATGCGAAGAGAGGGAAAGACCAATGGGTTGTTCCTATTTGCTTATTAGATATGGAATCCAATGATGAGTGACTTATCAAGAACATCCTACCCTTCCTACAGATAATACTTGGATGGATAAAGGTGAATGCGTAGTTGAAGCATTAGAGGATGTGCAAGGTGCAGGTGACTTTACCTTACGACTAGATGAGAGACGTGGTATGATTGCATGTTGTAGACTTGTTGTTTAGTCTTGTACTCTTGTAGTCTTATAATTAATAATTTCATTTAATTATGCCGGACTAATAACTAATAAGCATAATTCATAAACTTCATAAACTATTTTGTAGGTCATAAAAAACTTTCAATTAGAAGTAAAGCAAAGGGGAAAGCTAAAGTGAGAGAAGAGGAGGAAAATGAGTTTGTTTTGATATTAAATTCTGAGGATGAAGATGATGTTGATATCATTGATGATGATGAGGAGGAGGATGGCGCTGCGACCAACCAAGAATAGATTTATTTGCACCTTTTGTTTTCATTTTTATTTATATAAATGAGTGAATACATTATATATGTAAATGGGGAAAATGTTATTTTTTGAATCATATAAAAAATTACATGTATATAGGATGGGGCAAAGGGTTATTTTTTAACTTGATTATGACATGACATGCCACAATAATACATTTATACATAATATACAGTTGATCACAATATTCATGTCATGGTTAGATTTCTTTTTGTGCATATTTATGATAAAATGGATGATTGATGTTTTCTAATTTTTTGATTTATTTACTTTTTTTTTTCTTCGTATTTTTATGATATTTAAAAATAACTTACGGTTTAGGGCATGATTCACAATACAATATGATTCATACCTGATTACAATTTACCATATGATAATGATTATGACAACATAGCCTCCACCCATGTCCTTTTGGTGCTCCCCCTTGCCCTTTTAGAGCCTTCAATTTGTACCAACTCTTCCTAACTGGCGCAATTCTTGGTCTCCATTGTACATGACCAAACAATCTAAGTCTACTTTCCCTCGTCTTATTACCTCTACTCCTAAGTTCGCTTGAATGCATTCATTCCTAATTTTATCCTTCCTCGTCTTGCCACCCGTCCATCTCAACATCCTTATTTTAGCTACACTCATCCTATAAATATGTTGTTCGTTAAACTACCCAACAATCTATCCATAAAGCACGGCGGGTCTTATAGCTATCCTCTAAAAATTCCCTTCCAGTGGTACATAATGATCACATAAAACTCCAGGACATCTCCATTTCTTCCACCCAACTTGAATTCTATGGGCAACATCCTTTTTAATCTCTCCACTTCCATAAATTATCAACCCAAGATATCGGAAGTGGTTATTTTGGGAAACTTCTTCGTCAGCAATCTTATCTAGTTCCTCGTTTCCATATCAATTGTTACTAAAATTGCACTTCATATACTCTATTTTAGTTTGAAAAATTTAAATCCTTCAGATTCTAACGCATCCTTCCATAAATCTGGCTTTGTGTTTACGCCCTCTCTCATCTTGTTAATCAAAACTATGCCATCTGCAAACAAAAGCATCCCTCCGTAAATCTAGCTTTGTATTTATGCCCTCTCACATCTTGTCAATCAAAACTGTCTTGTATTTACGCCCCTTCACATCTTGTCAATCAAAACTATGTCATTTGCAAAAAAAAGCATACACCTTGGCTATCTAAGTTAGATGTGGACACATTTGCTAATGTCGAACAAGAAAACAGTGTGTTAGATACAGTCGATTGTGAAGAAGAATTTGCAGACGTCTGTAAAAATACTAAACTAATCAACTCCAAATACAGAGGGTCCATTTATCATGTCTTTGTTTATTTATCAGTTCCTTCTCCCTCCCTCGTCCTGTCAATCAAAACTATGTCATCTGTGAAAAAACATACACCTCAGATATGTAAGTTGGACATGGATACATTTGCTAATCTCGAACAAGAAAAGAGTGTCAGATACAGTGGATTGTGAAGACGAATTTACAGATATATCCATACAAACACTGAACTAATCAACTCCTAAAAATACACAGGGTCCATTTATCATATACCTTTGTTTATTTATCAGTGCCTTCTCCCTCCCTCTCAAACACGGAAACAGAGTTCCAGATAAAATGATTGTGAAGGCGAATTTGCTAACATATCCATGCAAATACTGAACTAAACAATTAATAAATTAATATGTTATAACACTCTATTGTCATTATTTATATGTAAAAGAATCCTAATGAATAAATCATAAATAAACATAATATTCATTAATTTTGTTTGATCGGGAATGAATGTTTTATTAAAAGAAAAGAAAAGAAAAAACATGCGGGCCATTACAAAGCTAATGCAAAAGAATAAACATCCAACCAATGGAGAGGGATGCATCCTGGACTAGGAGAGGACAAGAAAACCAAGGTCTCAGCCCATGAGCAAACAAGGCGTTAACTTAAACAATGGCAGCCGAGACCAATGCGCTAATGCTATTGAAAGTGCAATTGTTCCTTTCTTTCAAAATAGCCCAAAGGACAGCCACAAAACAGAGATCCTATGTGAGTTTGTGCTTCCTTTGAGGAAGACGCAGTCTCCACACGTCAACAAGCTGCTGGATGGACTGCAGCATTGACAAAGCCACAATAAACTGTCAGAAGCACTATCCTCAAATTGCAGCAGCAAACAAGCAGTGGATGAGGAGAAGGTTGGCAACTTAGCATCCCTCAAACACATGGAGCAACCATTCATCAAAATCATATTTCTTTGACACAGGCGATCTATCGTCAAGATACCATATCCTGGGGTGCAAGGCACACAAAGGCAATGGCCTCAGGAGGGGCTTTTGACTCCCATGTCAAGCCCATAAGGCAGTAGTAGAAGCATCATTGCTTGACAACCAATTGTACAGAGATTTAACCGACAAGGTGTGGGAGGAGTCCCAATGCCATAACAGGATGCCCTCCCTTGGTAAGTCAATCTTCGCCTGAAAGAGGAGCTGCACAATTCAGGAAGTCTGCGTCCTTTTACTCAGATAAGTGCCACCTGAACATTGGGGCCAAACTAACTGATTCCCAAACTCAAGTGATCTCTAACTTTAGCCTCCTTGTGGGGAACAAGAGCATAGAGGTGGCTAAAATAAGATTGCAGCAGGAAGTCCCCGCAACAACAGTCTGCCCAAAAACTGATAGAGAGCTCATCACCAACATCAAAAGCCACATCTTGAAGCCCAACCCCTCACCAACTACCAGAAAAATATTTAATTATTCACCTGTAGAAAAGCATCCTTAAGAAACAAGGATGAAGAAAACCCCAAATGTAAGGTGTATGCAGTGTAGTCGAAAGCGCTAAGCGCACCCTAGGCACAACTGCCCCTGGAATGCCCGAAATGCCTAGGCATGCCTATACACACTCGTAGATAATGCAGGTGCAATTTTTAAAAATATTTTAATATTATATACATGTTATGTATAGATATGAGCTTTGCTAAGCACATATGCATGTGAAATAAAGCTCATGTACATGCCGCATGTGCTAGCATGGCACATACGTGCAAGATCTAATCCATCCATCAGGTTTGCCCTACCTTCTCCACATTTTTCCAAAAATAGAATCTGGTCCAACCAGCATGTGGAACCCAATATTGGAAACAGGTGGATGGGTTAGAAAAATTCAGATAAGTTTTTAAGAGCCGTACATTTGTTTGCTAACTGTGGCCCACTTGACCAGTGGATAAACCTGATTCTTGGGCTAGGGCATTACTATAGTGGCGCCTTCTGATGGTTGGATTGGATCTCAGACCAATTGTGCCATGTTGGCACCTGTGGCATGGCATGTAAACGAGCTTGATTACATGTTTGTGCGGTTAGCAAAGCTCTATACATACATATTGAATTTTATTCAGTAGTTTTAGCTCTAATTTTAACACACTAAAATAGAACTAATTGTAAAGTTCTCATGTATTATACACAAAGCATAGTTAAACACCACTTCAAAAAACTTACATGATTACATCTACTGAAATATTCCAGTGACTCCAAATAACCCTAGAATTTCAAATTCCGCAATTTCCCAAACCCAGAAACTCTAATTTCATAAAATTCTCAAGTCCTCTTTAGCTCAAAATCCCTTATCTCCAGTTTTTGTCCTACATTTCACAAATTCTAAACCATAATGTTCGAATTTCCTCGAATCCTCACCCTAAACTTCCTAATTTCCAGAACTCTCCCAAATACACTAACCTTAAATCATAATTTTGCTAAAATTCCTAAATTTTCCAAAGCCTAAAAATCCAAATTTTCAACATCCCCAAATCCTCTAATCTAAATCTTCCAATTCCCCTAAAATTCCCATCTTATCTTGTATCTCTTATATGGCAGAAATGGAAACTCAAAGTGCTTTTAAGAGGTCCAGTGCAGTACTTAAATCACCAATAAAAGAAGATATCATGAAGAGATCTCACAAGTTAACAAGGAATCCAAGTAATTTCAGAGGAGAAATATTTTTTGTAAATCAAAGCTTTGATCTAAAAGAAATGAGGAAAATGTGCTCAAAAGGGGTTTATACGACGTCTTTCCACCCATAATAGGTGTCAACAAACTAAGAATACCATTTTGTGAGTTATTCAGAAGAGTACATCACAATATTATGTAGATGGCAACTGGACACACACAAGTGAGCCTAGGCGTTAGGTGCTCGCCTGGGGGCAACACCTTACTTGCGGCTTAGGTGAGGCATTGGTGGCCCAAAATGTCTAGGTGTGTGCCTGAAATGGTTTTGCCTACAATGGGCATATGGTGAATTGTACAATAGGTGAAGCACTTGAGAGTAGAGATGGTACACATGAACTAATAAAATTGAGGGAGGGGATGAGTAGAGGCATAAACCATATTAGATGCATTAAGGGTGAGGACCGGAGGGTCTTGGTGGAAACAGTGAGATTATGGAGAGATGAAGAGATAATTTTCAGAAATTAATTTTTTTTTTTTTCCCCAGAAGTTACTGAATGAAGATTAAGTCATGAGGATAGAACTAGGCAGAGCCTTAGAACTTAGAGGTTTGGGAGGGTAGTGTTATATTGTAGAATTTGTAAGCAAAAGTAGCCCCAGCAAGGATGAATAAAGGAAGGTTGTGCAGATAGATGATATACCAATAGATCTTCCAGGTGAAATTGGATCGGTATGATTAACTAGCCTTTTTGTAAAATCTAGTAGACAAAATGCCATGACTGTTTTGTTGAAGGAATAACCATCTTTTATTAAAAAGGTAAAGAAGAAAGAACAACACAATAAAACATAGGGGAAGACCAAAATACCCCCATGATTCGAAACAACAGCCCAAGCAAACCCAACACTGGCACACAAGTTACAACATTTTCCCAAACCCACACAGAAATAGACAGCAGAAACCCTTGACACAAACCAATCCTAACATCATCCAAAATAAATTTAGATGCCATGACACCATCTTTGACCTAACAGTCTGCTTCCCCATTCATTTATTTGAGAATGTGAACAAATGACATATGGTGCTCGGTTCTCCAGTCAAGAACCTCCCCCAGCATGTCTCCAAGCCTCCAAGGATAGCGCCCATCTGACACTGAGGAAGTCACATTCTCAGAATCACCTTCGATAATCACTGGACAAAGCTTCAAATCAGCCACCACCTGAACCGCCTTCCAAAGTGCTGAAGCCTCTGCATGCTTCGAATCCTGAACCACGATGGGTCACCAAAATGAAACTAAGATCTCCCCATTACCATCACACATCAGGCCTCCAACACTCGCTAGGCCCAGATTGCTCAAGGAACACCCGTTGAAGTTGACTTTCAAGATATTGGGAGGTGGAAGTTTTTAGCTAGTAGCTCCTATGAAAGATGCCACAAAGCGTTATCATTATTGTATCACAAATCGCTATAGTCTCGCAAATCGTATCATAAATCATAAGAAATTTTCTGATTTCTTAAATTTCTTAAAAAAAATATATAAGTATATCAGAAAAGATTAAAAACCCATCAAATCATCCATTTCCCATCAACATGTACCAAAAAAAGTAATACATATCATAATATTATCAATTGAGAAAATGTATATGGTATACATATCATGATAGTAAAGGATTCTGATCTCTTTTTTGTTTGTTTTCTTTAGTTGTCTAAAAAACAAAAAACCTTAAAAAACATACAAGATTCCTCGAATAATTTTGTTCTTTTGTACCCTTCTTGAGTGCAAAATCATGTTACAAAAAATGGCATTCGATTCCATTGAGTGAATAAAAAATATCTTGATTTCTTTGAATATAAAAATCCCCAAATCTCTCTCTCTCTCTCAAAAGAAAAAAAAAATGAGGATAATTTTAATAGGGGAGCGCCTTCTTTATGTTTTATACAGAAAGAAGAAAAAATTGAATAAAAAAAATGATTTTTAAAGTAATTTTTGGGCCCATTTAACGCAGTCTATGATTATCATGCGACTTGATAAGATTCACGCAATAGTTGTATGAGTAATTTAAGATTTGTGATTTGGGTGTAGGATTCAAATTGTAGACCCATATCATATGACATGAATCATATGATTCTGATAACACGACATGGTAAGACATCAGCTCACTTGTGGTGCAGCACATCAGAGGAACAACCCCTAAAACTCGAATGAGCCTGGGCCCACCCCTGAATCATAGATAAAATCGTCTTCATCACAACACTAGCGGATGACAAATTCCCCGGTGCCTAATTTTGCACATAAAGGAGCTGCAACATCTCTGAACAAGATTAGCAAGGTTCCATTGTAAGTTAAGACAGAAGTGTGAGGCCACTGGTAGCCTAGGTTTAATGTTTTTCTCCTAGAAGAGATGGGCCAAATGAATAGCAAGATCAATCCTTCATCACTTCTTCCAATGGGTAAGGCTGCTTGGCTCTTCACATGCCATTATACAGTAAATTCCCACTCAAATCTTCTTGCATATTTCTTTTAGGCAAGTATCTAGAGAATCAAAGTCTTCATCGGATTTGTAGGCTAAGGAAGGCGTCTCTTGACGATTTCTTAGTGCTGGGAACGTGAATCCATTGCCTTAATGGATATTGTAGCTCTCTCTAGTTGATAAACTTTCTTTTGAGAAGTAAAGAATTTTATTAAGAAACAGCCTGAGGGCAAAGAGAATGCAAGCGGCAAGCGGCAAGCAGCAAGCGGTGCATCACCAAAGGAAAAAACTCTGGGGGGGGGGGGGGCACTCCCTAACATAATTTACTTCCCTACCGCTCACAACCGCAGCAGGCTTGCTAAGGTTCCTAAAAGTGTGATTGTTCCTCTCGGCCCAAATAGATCAAAGGTGTGTCACACACCAACTCGACCTGTCGTTCTTATCAGGGCCATGTTCGTGCCATGCAGGGAACAAACGATTGACAGAAGTTGTCAAAGCCCACAGAATTTTGGAAACCTCTAGGATGACGAACCAAAATCCCTGAGCAAAGTAGTAGTGGATGAAGATGTGATCCACTGATTCGGTGTCGATGCAGAGGATGCAAACATTGGGGAGCAGCATCTCTCTCTTGCATAAATTATCTATGGTGAGTACCCTTTTCCTACCAATGAGCCAGCGGAAGGCTGCTACCCTGGGCGGGGCTCCATAGGACCAAATTGGACCTGTGAAGGAGCAAGTCACGTTCGATGGCGATCAGTGGATCCTACAAAAATGGATTTCACCAAAAAACTTCTGGATTGATCTAGCAACCAGACCATAGAATCTTTCAATACCAGAGATGGACTGATACCTTGGAGGCGATCCAAGAGGCTCAGCAGCTTAGACAACTCAGTGTCATTTATGTTGTGCCTACAATGGGATTCCACTCACCACTAACACCGCCCTGAAGAATCATTGGACTACTGAAAGATTTGGAGGAGCGAGGGCAGCCAGGCTAGGGAACTCTGATGTATGCGAAGATTCCCCAAACCAAATATCATCCCAGAACCTGATCTGTGCATTATCTCCGACAGAAATCTGATTCCCTCAAAAACTTTACTTGAAAGATGGACAGCCCTTTCAAAAGATAAGATGCTTTATAGAGAGAAGCTTTGGTCCACCAGCCCATGGAAGAGACTTATTTGCCTGCTATGACGGATCTCCAAAGGCTGTCCTCTTTAATATATAAACTTTAGCTAGTGATGAAATAAAAAAACACACACATGGCCCGCCTGATGAACTGACCTGAATTTCGGGCCAAGGCATATTCCTTGGAAGATATTCTTTTCTCCACCTTAATTTTAGATGAGATTGTGAAGTTATTATTGTGAGCCTTTATCATGGTTGGTTCCAGAGCCAAGGTAATCAAGGTTGATGCCTTGTGGCAACTAATTGTAAAACTTGTGCCAATCTATCATTTAAAATCTGGCCCCAAATTGCTGGGAGAAAGACGGTGATGATAACAGAAAAGGCCTACTCAAACCTGAAATTTCAACTTTCAATGATATAAATAAGACAAAAGGGGACAAGCCTCAATAGAGAGCAATGACCAACCAATAACGGGTGACCCCCTCATCATTTCCTCTTTTGCAAGAGCATCGGCTCTCTCATTAGCATCTCTTTAAACAACCAAGAACAAGACCACTTGCTCTAAGCCGATTCCTATCCTCGGAAACACAAGACAACTCTAAAGAAGCATTGTTGATGGCATTGTGAAGGTCCTCTTTAGTGATAGAGAACCAACATTCCACAGAGATGCAACACACAAACCCACCAAGAGATTTCCGTTTCATTCGAGCCCATAATGCCACAAGGACCAAAGAACATCAAAATCTCCACCTTGTTTCTGAACCACCTCCCACGCTAGAGGACCTGGTTACCCGAGGGGATAACTAAGAAGGCATATTGCATACAAAGGTGCTGATGAATGACCAAAAGAGGCATGCAAATTCGAAAAGAGTATTATTGTACAAGGATATGTAATATGGGCATGGACATGAATCTCAACACTAAAAACCATGGTGAAGCCATGAAACAGAACACGATGACACATACATGCTGATATACGTACTGCCCAAAGCAAGGAGAAATGTAATTTCAGAAATTTTCTTGACTATCGAGCCAAGTTGGTCACATATGCACCCCAGCCACGCATCTCATTGCAATTACTAGAAAATGAAGAATCATGTTTTCACTTTGTCTAGATGGATAAGTGAGTTGAAGTGTGAACATTCGGTTTCAAAAAGATGAAAGAAATCAATGATGTTTCCTAGCATTCATAATGAGGAAGTTGCCATCCGAATGCATAACAAACTTCAACTTCAATTTAGAGCCAGGCCCTTGACATGAATGTGATTGAACAAAAGTACAATTTGGTTTTTTTGCACTTTAGTAGAGTAATAACCCCAGTTAAGTTCGTTATGCATCCAAGCATACCCTTGGACACTAATGGGCTTCAGGACTGTGGACAGCATCATGTAAGACATTTGTACTTAAAATTGTAGCGTCTGATGCAGATATGAGACCCAAGCAAAGTATCCGGTAACATAGATAATAGAATAGCCATTACTAACCTGAAAGATGGTGGAGTCCACGCACTCATGGTTTGCATCCAACTGCACATTTCCTTCTTCAAAATAGTGGGCATCTACCTGAGAAAAACAGTAATAATTAAATATTGATTTTTGCAACATGTTCATAGGACGAGTTTAGCTGAAATGAGGATGTTGAGATGGATGAGTGGCAAGACAACAAAGGATAAAATTAGAAATGAATGCATTCGAGGGAACTTAGTAGAACCAATAGGTAATAAGGTGAGGGAAAGTAGACTAAGATGGTTTGGTCATGTGCAATAGAGACCAAGAACTGTACTGGTTAGGAGTGAGTTGGTACAAGTTGAAGGCTCTAAAAGGGCAAGGGGAAGGCCCAAAAGGATGTGGATGGAGGTAGAAAGAAAGGACTTGTTAGTCTAAATGAAGTTATGGCCCTTGATGAGTAATGGTGGAACGGGATTCATGTAGCAAGCCCAACTAGTTGGGATAAGGATTAGATGATGATCATCATGATGATGAATTAAATATTGATTTTTAGCTGGTTTAAAACTTGAAACAGAGACTATTTTAAATAAAATAGCTGAATTTAATGAATTAGCCATTATCAATAAGTATTACCTTCGTGCATAGTACATATGAACATGAAGCATGAGATTTAGATACAATCTCATCATACATTTATCCGGGATATTTGCTCATGTCATATTACCTACTAAAACACAATACCTGCATTTTGCCTCTTAGCTCCACTAGTTGCACATCGTCCCTAAATTCAATATTCCAGACAGAGCGCCAACTTCCATTGCTGGACACCAAAGAAAAAGGTAGTTAGAGCCTCCCTTAAAAGCACGAATGCCGAATGTTATATCCTACAATATAGTGTAAATGGTCAGGCAAAATGTCAGGTTTGACCATGGTACGTGAACAATCTCAAAAGAACAGGATGGTAGTACTTTCAATTGGCCTGGGTCCTTTATGACATCCAGCAGCATTGGTAAATGATATCACTCCCATACCCTTTACCGGTGCACTTTGGTGGAGGAACCAAACATCCAATTAGTGGATCCCCACTTGGATTGGATGACAGTGAAAAAATTGCATAGATTGGAAGTTCACGACTGTCCATCCACATTCTTTGATGGTCCAGAAATTTACAGAAAAAATCCCAGAAAAGGCTATATATCAATTATCACATGACTAGAAACATCCAATCATTGCCATTGGCCCATCCATCTAGTAGTCCATCAGTTGGTCAGCTTGGATTGATCAACACATAGTCATTTTCTTGATTGTAGGGTTGATAACTTTTACTAAACAGTACTAGATGCGAACTAACTTGGCTACTTTCAAGTTACATGTGGAGATGTTAGGCAATGTTGGACACTGACTCAAGCTTCCAGGCGTAGGGATCCCAAAACACAGGATATGTTGACCTGTACATACAGTTTGCACAATACTTTTTTTTTTTTTGAGAAGCAATAAGATTTATTAAAGCAGGCCACAGGCCAAAATTAAACAAGAAACAAGTTGCAGCAAGCAAAAATATGACAACTAGGAAAATCAGGGTGCCCACTACCAAATATACATTTTAGCTCTCCTAAGAACATCCAAATAGGATGCCACTATGATTCCGAAAGCAACAGTTATTCTGCTCTCCCCAAAGGGTCCAAAGACTAGCAAGCAAGGCCAGACACCACCTTGACCTACCTCCTTTCTCGGATCCACCATTATTCCACGTGGGACCCTCAATAGATCCCGGCATCACCCAGGGGACTTTAAACGAACCAAGGATACATCCCACAATCTCCTAGCAAAGGGGCAATTGATGAAAAGGTGGTCCACCAATTCCACGTCTTTCATGCACATTAGACAGTTATTGGGAATCGCCATAGCTCTCTTATGCAGGTTATCAATGGTGAGCACCATGTTCCTTCCCACGAGCTAAGCGAATGCCACTACTTTGGGAGGAGCTCGATAATACAGAATTGGACCTGTATGGCAACATCTCCCACCGGCCTCTAAATGGGAGATCAAGCCATAGAAAGATCGCACGGAGAATCATCCCAACTTATCTTTCAACCAAATTATCAAATCTTGAACTCACGCCTGGCGAAGGGCAGATTCCTTAAAGATGGGACAGAAGCCGCACCAAGTCATCCACCTTGATGTCTGTGGGGTTGTGCCTATAGGGAGGGCCCCAAACACCATCTACACCCACCCAAAACAAAGAAGTAATGGGTGATTGAGATATCCGGGGAGGGAGAAGGCCTGGCGAGTCTAGGAAACTCCAATCTAAGTAAGGCCTCCCTTATCTAGACATCGTCTCAAAAGAAGATCTGCTCCCCGTCTACAATGAAGAAACCAACCCCTCCAAGACTTCGCTCACCAAACGAGCGATCGCCTTCCAAAGGCTAGACACTTTATAGAGGGAGGAGCAATGTTGTCAAATTACATACAATCACATAAACCATCAGCCTGGGCTGATCACTTATGCCATCGCATAATTGCACGAGTGATCATTCAGCTTGACGGCTTTTTTATATTTGTAAAGTTAAAAAATCGAGAAAAAAATTTAAGAAAAACTACATCTAATTACTACAAGTGATTGGATTGGTTTATTTTATTTTTTACGTATTTCATTGTAGTTTAACTATTAGACCATCTAAAAGTTATATTATATAATATAACAAAACATTCAACAAGTTACACAGAGAGAATTAATTATTAAAAACTACAAATATAGAAATTTTATTGAGAACTTGAATTTCGATGAGTTGATGTATGCATAACATAATTCAATACAAGTACAAACTCTACAAGTTACAAACAACTAAACTTACAAGGTACAATCTTAGGAAGTATGCCATTGCATAAGGTGTACGCAATGGCATAATCGCATAAGCCATCGCACACTTTTCACGTACAAAAGTATGGCATCACATACACCCTAGACTGCACATGCCATCATGGCATACATGATTTTAGTCGCCCATTTCGCATATGCAATCACATATGACAACACTAAGCAGTCCCTAATTGATGCAGGATGGCCTAATATGCATGCGGAACTTATAAAGGAAGTAGAATCATATAAACAAATCAATCCCCTTTCAACATACATCATCATAATCATGAATCACATAAGGGAGCACGTAATAGTTAGGGTCATCATCACATCCACACAATATTGGGTTCAGATTCATGCGTGGATTGGATCCGGCGAGGAATAGAACCCTCGATCTTACATGGTTCCGTCCAATCGTTCACGGGATTTCACTAGTCCAGGAAATTGGGGATTTTCTGGATTAGGGAATCGAAAATCTGGAAAATCTAAACTAGGGCTTGAATTTCTAGAAATTAGGTTATAGAAAAGAGGAGAAAAAGGTGTAGAAGAAGGAAGAGGATTAGAAAGTTACCTGAGAAGAAGAACAAGAAGAAGAAAAGAAGAGTTGAGAAAAGAAGAGAGATCCATAAGAGGAGGAGAAGAGGAAGAAAATGGCACCACCATAGGGTTTTCTTGTTTTTATCTCAATAACATAATGAAGAGAGTCTAGGGCTCAACCCTATAAATACTCCAGAAAAAAAAAAGACAAAAATAACCTTGAAAACCTAAAAAAATCGAGAAATTGTAATTTCCGCAAAATTGTGTCGGGTCGTCGGGCGCCCTATGAACAGTGGTTGGGTGACCGAAGTCCTCCAAAATAGCCCAGCGAGCAAACTTGCAAATCAGATGAATTTCGGACGCCTTAGGACATGTTGTTGAGTGCCCTACAAATACGACAGTCCAAAAGCGTCGGGAATATCAATTTCCTACTTTTCTGCAACACTTCCGGGCATCGCTCTTGTATGCTTCCATGCTTTCCTTGTTTCTCTTACACGTCTTCCCATGATAGGGTTTTCTCAAATGTCCTGAATGCATGCATAAGGTTTACGCTCTTTCAAGTCTTTGAATTTGATTCGGGCCCATCATCAAACCATATGGACACGGGCATTGCTCGTCTCCTACACCGGTACACTCGACCCCCCCCCCCCCCCCCACACACACACACACAAAAAAAAAAAATCCAACAAGTGGAATTTACCTTTTGTAGCGCCACCTTGCCAAAGGAAGTCCCTCCCCAACCTCTCCAACCATGCCGAGAATCGAGATTGACCTCAAGCACCTGAACAAGGACATGGAATATGGGGGAAGTTTTGAGAGATTGGCCTTAATGAGCATGATTCTTTTGCCTAAGGATAGAAGTCTACTCTTCCATGACAATAACTTCCTCTCCATCCTTTCAATGACCTTGTCCCACAAATGCTTTGCAAGTTTACCTACACAGAGAGCGAGGCCATGGTACATAGAAAGGAAAGTCCTGGCCCAGCATCTGAAGACTTTGGCCAGCATAGCCACTTCTTCCAAGGACATGTGAATCCCAAGGATCTCGCTCTTGGAGATGTTGACTTTCAATCCCTATACCACCTCAAAACATCCAACGAAGTTCCTTAGGTTGTCCACCATGGACTCATCTGCCTCGCAGAGAATAATAATGTCGCTGGCAAAATTCGAGATGGGAGACATGAAGATCGATGCTCTCCATCCTGAACCCTCCAAAAAGATCCACAAACTAGCCTTTACTCGGCATTCTGTTAAGAATTGTTGAGACTATCACAAATTAAAGGGAGAGATCCCCCTGTCAGAGGCCCCTCGAGACCTGGAAGAAACCAAAGGGAGAGCCATTAATCAGGACAAAATTTGGTGGACCGAACACAAGCCTGAATCTATAGTCTCCAATGAGTCCCATAACCCAACCATCCCAACATATAATCAAGAATTTTCCAATCCACATGATCATAGGCCTTCTCTATGTCCAATTTGCAGATAATACCTTTACTGCCTGCCCGATGATAAGAGTCAATGCACTCATTGCAACCAACACGCTATCCAGAATCTATCTACTGGAAATAAATGCACTTTAATGAGTGGAGATTACCTTCGAGAGGACAACCTACAATGTTTGGGCCAGGATCTTAGTAATGATTTTTTCGAGGCTGCCAATAAGGCTAATGGGCCTAAAATCCTTTAAGCTCTTAGCCCCTTTTATTTTCAGGATAATTGTTATAAAGGAGTTCACCATCTCCAACGGCAGCTGGCTTGACTCAAAAAACTCGACTGCAAAGCTCATCAAGTCAACCTTAACCACCTCCCAAAACACTTGGAAGAATGCTATGAAGAACCCATCCAGCCGTGGAGCTTTGTCCTTGCCAAGCGCCTCCACCGTTGCTTTAACTTCTTCCTCCAAAAAAGCCCCCTTAAGAGTAGCAGCTTCCGCATTTAATACTCTATCAAATACCAAGTTATCAAGGCTCAGTCGCGCCCACTTCTCTTCCGATAAGAGGTTCATGTAGTACCTGGCGATGGCATTACAAATGTGAGATTTGTCTTTAATTCTCCTGCCATCCACCAACAAAGAAGATAATCTGTTGAACCTGGCTTGAGCACTAGCAATCCTATGGAATAACTTTGTGTTTTTATCCTCCTAAGCCAAGTTTCCCTTGATTGCTAACACCATTTGCTTTCCTCCTCTTTTAACTAGTTTTTGTAATCAGAGGATAGTTTTTCCTTCATTGCTCTCTCATCTTTCGGTAACGCCCCTCACTCTTGTTTTACAACCAACTCTTGGATCTCTTGTAAAATGTTGTCCATTTCTTGCTCTCGCTACTTGAACACCTCTTTCTTCCACACCTTAAGCTTGTCTTTCAATATCTTAAGCTTCTGGAAGAGTCTAAAGCCTACGAAGCCATCTACCTCGAAGGAGTACCACCAGCCCGACACCAACTCATGAAAGCCCTCCAACTCGAGCTACGCCAACTCGAAATGAAAGGGTTTGGGGGCCCAGTCATCTTCGTTGACCTCCAAGAGCACCGGACAATGGTTAGAAACTAGTCTAGGAAGGCCCCTTTGAAACAGTAATGAAAATCTCTTCCCCCACGAGAGAGACCAGAAATCTACAGAGCTTCGACATAGCGACTCTCTCTTGGCCATTAGACCAAATGAATTCGACTCCTCCCATTAACAGGTTCACCTTTGGACCCAGTTTGAGAAGCCTTGCATGTTGCTCCAGACACGACCCCCAATAAGCTTCTTATGAGAGAAGCTGATCACATTGAAGTCGCCACCCACACACCAAGGAAGTTGCCACATATGAAGGCGAAGGACAACAGCTTCCACAGTAGTAGCCGGAGAGCCAATTGATCAGACTGTATACCCCAAAGAAGACCCACCTAAAGCCAAAGGCCATCTCTTTTAGAGTCGTTGAGACCACAAAAAAAAATTAAAAAAAAAAAAAAAAGACCATTGTAGCAATCTTCCCTTGCCCAAATGCTCGGGTCCCATAAAAACCATCACACCCCTGCCGAACCCAAATTGTCCAATGCCTCCCACTCCATACCCCTACCCCCCTAAATTGACTCCACTCTCTGATTAACTAACTGAGTTTGGTCTCCTAAAGGACAATCAATTGGGCTTTAAATCTCTTGCACTTTTGAGGCTCTTTTACTGACACCCAAGCCCTCTCACATTCCAGTTTAAGATCTTCATAGAGGAGCCAACCTAACCTCTCTTCCCCTCCTTTAGCTTCTTGAGATGGCCTCAAGATTGCTACTGAGAGAGACCCCAAGGTCAGCTAGCTCCCTAGGGGTCTCTCTCAGTAGCAAGCAACCAACATGAAGAATGAGGACCGAAGTGACCTTGAATATCGAAGAATAGGTAGAATGGCTATTAAAAGCTGGTTTCATTTGATCGATCGGGTATATAGAATGGATCTCAAATATAGTACCCATCATCGAGAAAAATGGTAAGTTAAAGATATGCATTGACTTTAGAAACTTGAATCAGGCTACTCCAAAGGATGAATATCTAATGCCAATTGCAGATCGGTTGGTGGATTGAGTGGTCGGGCATAAGATGATATCTTTCACGAAAGCCACTAGATTTATATCGCGGACGAAGATGTCCCAAAGACAACCTTCAAATGTCCCGGGGTGATATGGACATATTCTTGAGTTGCCATACCTTTCGGTTTAAAAACTGTTGGTGCGAGTGTTCGAAGTTTCGGTATCGCTACAAGTTTCACTAGCCAAGGATACGGAAACAATATCAATATCGCTGATAACCGGAAATGTGGGGAAAATGGGAAAAACGGTGGAATTTTTCAGAGAAACCTCAGGAGACGCTAAAATACACATATTTTCATATTTAGGAATAAAAAAAATTGCGAAAAGAATGCATACATAATACGTTTCTATTTAATGGGAGCGTAAAAGCATGTGCTGCTGTAATAAATCAGTGCAACCATCTCATCCATCACATCTATCCATCCAATATCTAACCTTTCATCCAAACATCCATTGATATTTCAAAATATCGTCAACACGTGATATTTCCCAACAAATCATCAACAATTGAAAATGAAACTAAAGATTGTGGTCTCGTTATTGCCATGTTGCGATAATGATACACTATCGTGATATTATCAATATTATTGTGATATTATCAGTATTATTATTGACAAATTGAACGTTGCATACGACCATGCGCCCATAAAAAATATGAAATGGGATTTTTTTAATATACAGATTTTTGGCAATATCGATACATTGGTGATATTATCGAAATATTGCAAATACACTGACGATACATGCGACACCTGGAATTTACACAGTAACAAATATTGGCGATACACTGGCGGTATCAATGCATTGGCAATACAAACTACGCCTGAAATTTACACAGTTGAAAATATTGACGATATCGATACATTGGTGATATTTAGTGATACATTGTTGATACCTAGAATTTTTTAGACTGTCAGTGTTATCGGTATCGTTGAGCTAGAGATAGAGATAATATCGAGGATATTCTGATAGTATTAGAGATAATTCGAACACAGGGTGCAACTTACCAACGGGCCAGGAATGTTTTATTTCATGACATGATAGACTGTTTTATGGACATCTACATTGATGATGTGATTGTTAAATTGATCGATACAATTATCTCGTACATTTGAAAAAGTCATTCGGGCGGATGGGATTGTATAAATTAAAGATGAACCCACTCAAATGTTCTTTTGGTGTATCTGCCATAAATTTTGTCAGATTCCTGATACATCAGAGAGAAATTGAGGTTGACCGAAATAAGGTTCGGGTGATCTTGAAGCCCAACCACCAAGGAATAAAAAGAATTACAATGGTTCATTGGTCAAATCAATTTCCTACACCAATTTATTTTTAATTTGGCAGGAAAGATTAGTGCTTTCTCACCTTTGGTGAAGTTAAAAGCAGGCAAGGAGTTCAAGTGGGAGAGCGAACATCAAATGGCCTTTGAGAATATTTGAGAACTTGACGAAGCCATCAGTGTTGATACCCCTACGTCCCCAAATTGACTCCACCACTCTCTGATCGATTGATTGAGCTTGGTCTCCTGAAGGACAATCAATTGGGCTTTAGATCTCTTACACACGTGAAAGGGCTTCTTTTGCTAACATCGAAGCCCTCTTACATTCTAGCTTAAGATCTTCACAGAGGAGCCAACCTAACCTCTCCTCCCCTCCTTTAGCTCCTTCAGATGGCCTCAAGATTGCTATTGAGAGAGAACCCAAGGACAGCTAGCTCCCTACAACCCTTGGCAAATTTTGGAGACTTCCTCTGGAGATGTTCTCTGGTTTTCAAGAGACCTTTACAAGTTGGAATAGGGTGATGTAGTCCACATGACAATCACCAAACATTACTTCAATCAATCACCCCACCTGAATGATAGCTTCTCCGATCCATCTCTTCCCCCTAGCCATTGCAACCAAACCCCTTTCACATGTAGACAGGGAAGCACGAACATAGAGATTCCTCGAGGAGCCTCTAATCACTTCATCGCAGATGGCCACTTGCAGAGGGGAGACGCCCAAAGCATCCGAGAGAAATCCGAGCTCGACAACTGCAAGCACCAAGGGTGTGACTCCACTATGAATCAACTCAACAAGGGCTTCATCAGAAGGCATCGCAACCAAAATAAGGGAGCCGAACCTGGAGGATCTCGTGAGGCCACAAGCCCTCACATATCAACATCCAGGGAAGTGTCACTTGGGACAAGCAGAGGAATGGACGACTTGGACGGGGTATGAAAGTCATCCGGGGGGGGGGGGGGGGGATCGCATAAGACAGCTTCGGATTTGACAGCCACAATCACAGTAGTCGCATCGATCTCCATTTCTTGACAGTGCACTCCCAACCGTAGCACTTCAGCCTCCACCTGTCCCTCACTACCTTTTTTTTTGTAGAGTTATGAATAAAATTTAATAACTCACCTGTCCCTCTCAACCTATAAGACGCCACCAAGCAAAGGCTCCAAAGAGATGTGTGGGGGGCTTGGCTCCATCATAGCACTAAGGCAGTTGACATCCTGACTTTGAGATTGTTGTCCTGCCACTGCCTTGCAACTAACACGGGTTGGGATGCATGTCACCTGTACCAAAGCTTCTCCTCCACCTTCCACCTTCAAGTTGATCTTTGTTGACCACGTGATAGTCTCACGACTGAAGGCTTCGATGAGACGTGAGCAACACAGCTCCATCAACGTGCTACGAGATCTGACAGACTGTCAATGAGATAGTTGTCCACCACTGCCTCGTGCCTAACAACCTCCGTGGACCGACCGACCTCCTCCCCTTCCCAGACAACATGAAGGAGGGCCTTCTCTTCTTTGACCACCACAGGATCCAATCATGTACCGAGTGACTTCTTCAGCCTCATGCAAACTCTCTCAACACTAAGCTCTGCCATCGCTCTGTTATTGGATCAATGGCAACAACCTCACCATGGTGGGACCCCAACGACTCCATGAAACATAGCTCCAATAGAAGTTCCCACAATTGGAAACAGATGCCGACCTTCCCAAACTTCGACCTCTCAGCCCATTTGCCAATGGAGGCAGCTAGCCCGTTCCTGAACACATGGTGGGCAAGGATAATTATTTCCATGTTCTCGATTTGACGCAAGGAGATCCAGACCTCCGACCTGTAGAGAGGGCGAAGAATCCTATCGTCTTACTCCAGCCCGCAACATTGGTCAAGCCACACTCCCAGGTCAACAACGGAAGCACCATGCTTCAAAGATGCAACTAAACTCAAGAATTCTCAATCACCTAGGGGTGGACCCTCACCTTCGGTTCAAGAGGGGATGCCTCCTTCCACACCCAACTATTTCCATCCAACATGGGATTGGATTGATCCCCATCAAAAACAACAGGAGGCTCACCCTGAAGGACCACTGGAGAGCCCGGCACAATGGTCTCTCTATAGGACTTTGCCTCTCCATTGACACGCTTCCCTCTTCCTTCCATCATCCCTAAAGCCTCTACTGACTTCCTACATCCTATCTTCCGCACTCCCTGCATCTTCCTCCCAACCTTCTTTTCGCTTCCCGATTCATCACTTCCAGGCCATAGTGCATTTCTACACACGAAGTTTTTTTCCTCCATAGCTTCTTCCCTTAAGCCCTCTATCGCCCTAGCCATCTCCTTAGACAACTCATTTGTATGAAGGCAAGACGCAGGATGGTCAGCGATCGTTGGACACCTCCCCCGCATAAACAATATATACAAATTATTCCATAAGAGCACAAATAGAGTTGTATCTAGACAAACATATCATAAATTATATAAACAATACTAGATGATAAAAATGATAAATTGAAGTTTTTACTCTAATAGCCATCGAGATACATCTAACCCATTGATTTTAATCAACCAATGCAATTATCTATTACATAGTGTGTGTGGGAGTGTTGTGCTCTCATTGTTGATCCCAAGCCTGAATAAAGGAGGGTTGTGTCAGGTTGGCGGCTGGCATGAAACTTTGGCCACAACTTTTATCATGTATCCTGACAATATGACATTAGTCTGTCAAGGAGTGGAATGGTGTATCATGAATCATGTATCTTACCCCAAAGAGTTAGGATGAGGCTTTGATGCTGCTAATGGTGATGATAAGCCATTGAGATACATGTGTATCCAATATAATAATAATAATAGTAGTAGAAGTAATAAAAATAACAACAACAATAATAATAAGTGATTTAGCAAGTTAACGAAGTCCTTGTTATGGTGATTTCTCCATCATTAGGTTGTTCCACAGTTATTCAACTTGCTCATTATCTCATTTTGTCCCATTAAGCTTTTCTTTTCTTTCATTCTTTTTTTTTTTTTTTTTCCTTTCTTTGGTATGGTCATTTACTAGAAAGGGTTTTCAAGCGTAAGCTATTTCACATGGGCCCCTCAACTTCTCAAGTAATTTCAGCCTCTCTCTCAACGATAAATGATCGTGGGGTGATATTTCAGTCAGTAAAGTGCCTTCAGCAAAAAGCAGGAACTTGGTGCCAGCCACCAAATGGATTGAACAACAAAACAAAACTACCAGCAGAAACTTAAAACGAAAGTGCATAATCAGCTCCAGTATACGGTAATTCGCGCACCAGAAATTCTGAGGGCTATGTCTAGCCGCAGAAATCACCACTGCAAGCTCAAAGTTGGTCCCTGCTTCTTCTGCATCTTTCCCATTGATGCAATAAACTGAACAAACTCCTTTTGGGTAAGTTTCGCCAACATATTTGAAAAGTTCAGCATCCAAAGCACCTCTGCCATAAATCCACAAAAAAATTACCAAAAGAAACATGAAGGTACCACAAATCCGTTATAGTCTATCCTACAAATGACTTTCAGGCTAATAAATATAGCATTGAAATTGTGTGACTAATATGTATACACACTCCCAAGTTCTCTCATCTGTCTGCCATAAGCACATGGTTAATGCAATCAACTTCAGCTTCCCAGCAAAAGCTCTCAATTTTTGTGGGTTTTCATCGATTCTTCCAGGGATTGATTTTCAAACATATGCATAAAACCTGGTATGCACATGGCAAACTGTCACACCCTGAACTCGGCAAACGGGCTCTCCAACTTCCTGAACTCCGAATCTGGGGCCGACAGTATTTTTATTTATTTATTTTGAATGGTACCCAAGCACAACATTGGCTGGCAATAATCAAAGAACATGAAACGCATATACAAACATGTCCAGTACAGAGTACTTTGATTATTGCCAGCCAATGTCGTGCTTGGGTACCATTCAAAAAAAAAAAATACCGTTGGCACTGGATTCGGAGTTCGGTAAGTTGGAGAGCCCGTTCGCCGAGTTCAGGGTGCGACACAAACATGCATGGTGATTGGGACCATTGATCTTGTGAGGGCTATCCCATGGATGGGCTAGTGACTGGATGAGTCCGACTATCTGATTGGCCAAAGACAATGGGATAGTCACACAGTAGACCATTCTTTTCCCTTGTGATGGAAGGCCACTGTAGACTTCAAAGAGAAGTTAGAAGGCTTTAACGATTTACCAGGAGGTAATTAACTCAATATCAAGAAATTGGAACCGTTTAAAGGTCAATCAAATGGAGAAAAACAGTAAACCTATTGAATGCAGGTTTGTGGATTGGAAAGCAATAAAAGAATGGTGAAAAATAACGAATTTCTCACAAGTAATAGCATCATGATAGCTCAGTAATAGCTATTCAAGAATAACAAACTCAGAGCATGACAACTTTTTTTTCAAGTAGAGAATCCAGAGTGAGGAGGATATGGTTTGACACGTTCAGAGAGATCAATGCAGCGCAGCATGAAAAAATTAAATAAATTAATGTATCATGGCTCATGCCATACATAAGAACGAACATAAAGGAAATGCAAAATATCACATAATACAGTTAACGGGCACATGAACCTACCGAAAGTCCTCAATATAAGAGGATGGAAGCTCTTCATTAGTAGCAGGTCTCACTTCTGTACAAACCTAAGCCATTCGTAACACTAGAATTAACCACTGGTGTACAACATCACTAGGTAATAAAAAGCAAATAGCCAAGGCAAATTATATCATCCATGGGCATAGCCAGGAGGATCAAATGTATAAGAATGCATTTTCATGATTGTTATAGGAAAAAAAAAAAAAAGAAGAAAGAAGAAAAAGAGAACAAACCAGACATGGTAAAAGTAAGTAAAGGAATAAAGCTTTTCCATAGAAGTTGCATTGGGAAGAAATTCAATATTTCAAGAACCTCATCAAAGGAAAGATTCCTAAAACAGACGGTCATGTTATCAATCCTTTTCTTTCTTTCTTTCTTTCTTTCTTTTTTTGGCGAAAGGTCACAGATAGTTTATTGAAAAAAAGCACCCAAGATGGCGCAAAGCTACAACCTAAGAAAAGGAAATTTACAATCTTTTAAAGCATCTATACAAGAGGCCCATTCTACTTCATATAACTTTGCCTACTAGAAATCCACTCCACCTTATAGCACTCATTCCGAAAGCACCAATCATTCCTCTCTCTCCGCAAATTGTGCAAAGGGCAGCCACCAAGCATAGCCTCTAAAGAACCTTTGCTTGCTTCCGAGTACAAGCAAGCAAAGGAAATTTACACATCTTTTAAAGCATCTATACAAGAGGCCCATTATACTTCATATAACTTTGCCTACTAGAAATTCACTCCACCTTATAGCACTCATTCCGAAAGCACCTATCATTCCTCTCTCTCTGCAAATCGTGCAAAGGGCAGCCACCAAGCATAGCCTCTAAAGAACCTTTGCTTGCTTCCGAGTACCCACTCCATGCCATGCCATGAAGACGCTTGCCGACTGATGATAGCATTGTCCAAGAAAAATTGAAGCTCCTTAGGAACTCATTCCACACGTAATGAGTCAGGGGATAGTTGATGAAAAGATGATCGACAGAGTCAACTTAACATACACATGAGGCAGACGTTAGAAATCATCATTGATCATTTTTTGAAATTGTTGACGATCAAAACCCTTTCCCTTCCAACTAACCACCCAAACGCCACAATCTTCCAAGGGGGTCACAACCCCTTCTCAGAGCTTGAAGCGCATAGCAGAGAATGATCAAACTAAGAAATGACTTGACTTGCCTTTCAGCCAAGCCATCCTTTCCTAGTCATCTCACATTGGGTAACATACTCATCCACTTCTTCATTGCAAAGGACCCAATGGCAAGGAGACCACATAACTAACTCCCCATTGAAGGAAAAGCGACCAAGATATTGCAATCCAAAGCGAGGCAAGCCATATTCAGAAACGCTATTTACGAGGTTGTTTCTCCAATCCATAAATCCTCCCAAACTTGAATCTTCTCCCAATTACGAAGAGAAAATCCAACCCCCTCTTTGAACTTCATGAAGGAAATCCCTTTCCACATTGCAGATGCCCTGTAAAGTGAGGGGGTCCTTGATCCACCACCCTCCCTCCCTCCCTCCTAACACCTATACTTCTCAGCAATATTCTCCCTCTACAGGGCCCCCTCTTCCGCCCCAAACCTCCACCAACACTTACCCAGAAGTGCCAAGTTCGTCAACTCCAAATCTCTTACACCAACTCTTTCCTCCTCATAGGATTTGCACACCTCTCTCCAACCCAACAAGTGGACTCTTTTCTCTTCTAACCCTTGGCATAAGAATTCACGGCCGAACCTTTCCAAACTCACCAACACCAACTTCATGCATCTAAATAAAGACATGAAGTAGAGGGGCAAGTTTGACAAGGCCAATTTGATGAGAATAATCTAGCCTCCAAGAGACAGATACCGACCCTTCCATCTAGTTAATTCCCTCTCAAATCTTTCCATTACTTTGTCCCACAAATATTTAGTCGGCTTCTCAATTGCAAAGGGGCGCCTAAGATAAGTAGAGCAAAACAAGCTTGCCTTGTATCCGAAGATCCCCACCATTTGTTTGATATCTTTGTTAGGCACATGAATTCCCAGTATCTTACCCTCTGCGATGCTAACTTTTATCCCTAACACTGCTTCAAAACAACTTATAATCATTGTCAACTTGTCGACCATGATCAGATCGGCCTCGCGGAAGAGAATCGTGTTATTTGCAAACTATAGATGGGATATTGAACGGCTTAATCTTTCCACCCTAAATCCACGGAAGTGATCTACCTCCTACCCCTATGATCATATCCAACATTCTTCCCAAAGCTTTTACAACCACCACAAAGAGGAAGGGAGAATGTGGGTCACCTTATCTGATACCTTTCAAGCTTTTGAAGAATCCTTTGGGAGAGCCATTAATTAGAACTGAAAACTTGACTAAGCTTATGCACTCTATAATCTCTATTTCCTTGCACATTTGACTCGGCCTAGAATGTAATCGAAAACGCCCCAATCAACATGATCGTAGGCCTTTTTTCACGTCCAACTTGTTAATGACACCTTCTAGCTCACCCTTATATCTCAAGTTTATGCACTCGTTCGCAATTAGAGCATTATCCAGGATTTTTCGCCCTTCAACAAATGCTCTTCAATTCTTAGAGATGACACATTGACACTAGCTAGAGCTGCCATGGATCTTAAAGCTAAAACTTTGGCGAGGATTTTGTATGGCCCTCAGGCTGATTGGTTTGAAGTCCCTCAAGCTTTCCACACTTGTGACCTTCAGGATAATGGCAATGGAGGATGTCCTAATCTTAATTGAAAGACTCTCCCCCCTCAAAAAATTGCAACATGAAGCACAAAATTTTGCCTTTCACGACTTCCCTGAACTCTTGAAAGAATGCCAAAGGGAACCCATCAGGGCCCAAGGCTTCATTCCTCCCTAAGGAAAACACAATGGCTTTGACTTCATCCTTGGAAAAAGGGTCTCTCAAACGATTTAGCTTTTTCCCTTGATTGGCTACTGAAATTGAAGCTTTCCAACTTTGGTCTCCTCCACCCTTCCCCTACTAGAATCTCTGTATAAAATTGGACCACCAAGTCACACACTCGATCTTTCTCTTAGATCCTTCTGTCCTCTACAACAATGTGGCTAATTTGTTACAACTTGCCCAAGCATTCACAATACCATGGAAAAATCTCATGTTCTTACCGCTCTCCTTAAGCCAAATTGCTCTTGAGTGCTACCTTCACATGATCTCCTCCACCTTAACTAGCTTGAGTATCCACGGGCTAACTTTAACCATAAATACTTTTTTTTTTCCTTTGACAGCTCTATCCCTTCTGCCTTTATGTTGAGATATTGGATCTTGCTAAGAATGTTTTTAGCTCTATTCTCTCGCTTCACCGACACTTCCCTCCTCCAAGAGTTAATTTTTCCTTAAAAGATCTTTAGTTTCTGGCTTAATTTGAATCGAGTGTAGCCATCAACATTGAAGGATCCCCACAATTCTCTTATCAACTTGGAAAACCCCTCCATCTCTAACCACGTCAACTCAAACTTGAAAACTTTGGGGCCCTAGTCCTCTACCTCCAGCAAAATAGGACAATGATTCGATGTGGGCTTCGACAACCCACGCTTAAAAACCAACGAGGACCTCACTACCCATTTGGTCAAGACTAAAAATCTATGGAGTCTTGACATCACAACCCTATCTTGACTGTTCAACAAGTCTACTTGCCACTTCCTATAGGAAGATTGATCATCTCGTGAGTTTCCACCCGATACAAGAAAGCCCTCATACTACGCATGATTTTCCCTTTGCTTGACTTTTCAAACAAAAATCTAGTGACATTGAAGTCACCTCGTACACACCATGAACCACCAGTGTTTTCAATATCGGTATCAACGCATGTATCTCTCCCTTGGGATGCAAAAACATATCCCGTATTGCATGTATCGCGTAATGTATTGCCGTTAATGGGAAGCATTGGGAAATTGATAGGATTTTTCAATGAAACTTTAGGAGATGTTAAAAAGGACATTCATACATGCTTAGAACTCATAATATCACCCAAGAAAAGTACGCATGATAAGTTTCCTTTGTATGGATCCTAAACTATATGTTGTCTTATAGAAGCGATTCAACTATATTAAAAATCAGTTCATATAATTTAAATCATAGAAGACATGCATAAAAACACAACCAATACATTTAAAAACCAAATCTATCCTACGGTGTATGGTGCATTTATTTAAAAAATAAAATTTTAAATTATATTTATAATTTTCTCAAAAACTAAATTTATTTATGAAAATAAATAAATGAGTGTGGTTGATGTTAAGATCAACATACACTAATAAATATAAGACATAAATCACATTTGGTTAATGTAAGTTTTCCAAAAAAAAAAAAATTGTTTATTTTTTCAAAAATTCCAAAAAAGTTCTATTAGATTATTAGCCTCTAAACACACATGATTTTTCCACACTCTAATTGCAAGTTAAATGTAGAAAATTTTCGAAATTTCCCCAAATTCCCCCATTTTCCCCAAATTTGAAAATCCGAGGTCAAAATCCATGATTGAGCATGAAAAAATATGGATTACTAACTTCATTTCATAGATTCCAAGCAATTTAATAAGAGAACAATTTAAGTTAGCAAAAACTCAAGTCACAGATTGAGTTTCTAGTACCACATGCTCTTCGATCTTGATTTTCGCACCCAAATCCCCTTCTCTCCAAACAAATGAAAAAGGATTTGTTGAAATCCCCTTAGCAATGTAATTCTAGCCAAAAACAAAATAGAGAAAATCAGTTTTTTGTAGATCTTTGGTGAAATTTTCAAAAATTTTAGAAGGGGACTGATGCAAGTGGGATATCACCGATATGTGTGATATATACTAACGATAACGGGAAACTTATAAAGAGATATTTTCAAAATATTGTACTATATCGATATGTCGTCGATACATTGCGATGTATTGACCAATGCTGGAAAGTTTAGGAACTATGGCTCAGTTTCGTATCGGCATTGTGCAATGTCAGTAGTATTAGCCGATACTATTGATTCTGCAATCATTGTGGAACACTGACCTTGCCACAAACCAAGCTCAACTTTGCCCAAAATTCATCCCTTTGTCTTGCCACACTACGGGACCATACATTGCATTGAGTATCTATATGATGGCCTTTGCTCAGCAAAGGAAAGAGCTTTGCTGACACTTCCCACCCTAAAACTCTTCCTTCCCAGCGGTCCAACAGCCAAAATAATAACCCGCCCATCCAAGGATACTTTACATCACTGCCAAAAAGGTGGGCTTGAAATCTCACAAGCTTCTCCATAAGGACCCGGAGAATAGGCAAGGATTCATAGTGACCAGCCTAGCCCGTTGCTTTGACTTCTATCTTTACGATAGGACACCTAAGGCTAGGGGCCGCTCTTGTCCTTGTCTTTATTGGGGCCAACAAAATTAGCATCCTAATTGTCTTTGTCATTTCTTCTATAGGATCCTGACGAAAATTATTGCTAATTTTCTGGCCTTGGTTCTGCCTAAATTGATATTTGAGGAACAAGGTGCCTTCATTGAGCACCATTCAAGACACCCTTCAACAACACCAACACAGAAAACTACTCACCCCACACATTCTCCTTAGCCTAGACGTTAGAATCCCACACAACCAAAATACCCCTCGGGGAACCAACGACATTAATGGCTACCCAATCCTTAAGAGTTGGTGTCCTATAGAGAGTCCAGTAACCTCCCATCAAAGGCCTGAACCTTGGTCTCCTAAAACGTGATCACCTAGGCCAACGATCTTCTACTAATATCCCTAATTTTCCCCCTTACATTCCAACTCAAAATCTTCATTTGTGAATCGATCTCCCCCTTCAACCCTTCATCGCCCTTCCTCGCCCTCCTTAACAAACAAACTAATGCAAGGGCATGTTTTCATGGTCCGGGCTCGAGTGGGGCGGCCCGTGTGACTCGGGGGCACACTCGGGTGGGCGGCTCGTGTGGGGTAGGTGGCCCATGTGACTCAGGCCCCACCTGCACGAGTGGCCCGTGTGACCGGGTGGCTCGTGAGACACGACCCATGCGACTTGGGGCCCACGTAGGAGGGTTTGACTGGGGCCTAGCCTAGCCTGGGCTATGAGATAAAATGATATTCTATGCCTCCCCCATCAGCTCTGGAGCTTTTGGTGAGTTGGTCGGATGTCCTACGTCAAATTGGTATCAGAGTGAGAGGTCTCGTGTTCGAAACTCCTCATTGGGGGTGAATAATGTAGAGGCATTTTTTCATGGTCCAGGCTTGAGTGGGGCGGCTCGTGCGACTCGGGGGCACACTTGGGGTGGGCGGCTCATGTGGGGTGGGTGGCCCATGTGACTCAGGCCTCACCCGCGTGAGTAGCCCGTGCGACTTGGGCCCCACCTGTGCAACTCAGGGGGCTCGTGAGATGCGACCCATGCGACTTGGGGCCCACGTAGGAGGGTTCGACCGGGGCCTGACCTAGCCTGGTCTATGAGATAAAAGGATATTCCGTGCCTCCCCCATCAGCTCTAGAGCTTTTGGTGAGTTGGTCAGATGTCCTGCGTCACAACCTTCAGACCCATAATTGATATTAGAGGTGAGACTTACCAATTCTCTGCTTCCTGGGGGGGATTGTTGAAACTTACATTGTATGATAGCTTATTGCTTCTACTTTCCCTGAGCATCAACAAACTGAAAAGGGCATAATAATCTTCGTAGTTGTCCCCAAAGGTAACTCCAGTTTGCCTCCCCACATAATTTAGGGCTTCCCTAATCCATCGATTTCCCCTAACCACTGCAACGTGGCTAGCCATCTTATCTTCAACTTTCTCATTCAAACATCCTGACAATTCACGATAAGTGGTTATCTCTATCCCTTTAGTGACTACCACCTACCACCAGTGTTTGAAGTATTGGTATTGCTACATACATAAATAATATCAATATTTCTAATAATCGGAAACGAAGGGAAACATGCGAAAAATAGTGGATTTTTTTCAATAAAACTTCAGGAGATGCTAAATATACATATTTGCATATTTAAGAATTAAAAAATTGCAAAATGAATGCATACATAATAAGTTTTCATTTAATGGGGGCCTAAAAGCATGTGTTGTCGTAAGAAGCCAGTCCAACCATCCCATCTACCCATCCAAATATCCATTGGTATTTCAGAATATCAACAACACGATGTTTCACAGAGAAATCGTAGATAACTGGAAAGGAAACGAAAGATTGTGGTCTCGATGTCGCCCATGTTGCGATAATGATAATATTACGATATGATGGTATTATCGTCGACAATTTGAACACTACATATAAGCATGTGCCCATAAAGAAATTTAAAATGAAAAGTTTTTTAATAAACAGAGTTTTGGCGATATCAATACATTGGCGATATTATCGAAATGTCGCTGATACACTAGTGATACAAGCAACACCCTGAATTTACACATTCGAAAATATTGGCGATACAAGCAAGGCTTGGAATTTACACAGTAAAAATATTGGCAATATTGATATTGGCGATACTTACTGATACATCACCAATACCCAGAATTTCTGAGACTACTAGTGTTATTGGTATCGCTACAAATGTTATCGGTATCGCCGAGCTGGAGCTGGGATGATATTGGGGATATTTCGATAATATCAGGGATAATCCAAACAATGCCTGCAGTGTGGCAATCTCTAGGATTTTCAAAAATAGGATTACATCCCTCGCACTAACACTTAAAGGGCCTCGCACATGCAGAGACTGCACAAAGGAGAAAAATGCATGAGCCAGCAAGAGCACACACCTTACAGCTCCTGAGACACATGGAGCTATCTCTACATCAAACTCGACATGAATCAACTCCAGTCTAAAACTCTTGTTGTCTGGACCTGACACCACCATCTTGAGATCGTACTCGGAACCATCACGTGCCATTTGAACCTTATGCTCAAGCCCCCGAACCTCGCCGCCAAAGCTTCCTATAATCCCGACCCTACAGTCTAGCCCTCCATGTATCCCGTCTCTCAATTCCAGTGCGACAGTCGAAACGTCTCCCCCTGACATTGGCCTAGACCTGTCCATTGGCAAGACATGTGCCACTGAAGCAGTCGTCCGACCTTCACCTAATGGCTGGCAGTGAGGCGATGGACTACATGCATCCTCCCAGCAATCTGGAGCTCTGCCAGAGAACAAGAAATGTACTCTTCACCTTCACTAGGCGTTGTTGAACCCACCACCCACAGACCACCAATGCATTCCTCCATTGCAACTCCCTCAGCCCCAGCTCTCCCTTCACCACCCTTATTGACACTTGGCGCCCCTTGCTACAAAGATAACCCTCTCCAGCATTGGCAACACTTTCTTCTTCCTCATGCAGATCCTTGCTAGCCTCGGGTCGACCGCGACCACCTCGCCGATACACAATCCCACATTCCCTCTATTACAAAAGCTTCCACAAACTATATCTTTAATGCCATCCCCCACACTTGGTAACACACCTACTCCCACACGAACAGTGATCACTCTGACCATCTGCACAAAAGCTTCACAAGTCCAACCCTAAACAAGACCCCTATGATAAAGAATCTGTCCACCTCCAGCTTCGGGCTCAAGGAGATACAGGCCTTGTTTTCGGAAAAGGAATTCGAGGATGCTTTAATCCACTACCACACCACCACTCTCAGCTAGCCAATTCTTCACATTGTTAATGCAGGCTCCTCCTGTAACCTGTGCCACCAGATTCCATCAGAGCATCTCCCACGCATTCTCAACAATCATTGGACAAACTCTCACCACAGGCTTGTCTTCAGTATCATCCCTCCATAACCACTTCTCGTCCTCCTTCCTCCCCAATTAAAGTCCCCTTCGAAATATCCAGGGCACCTGGAATACATAGTAGGGCCACCATATCAAGATTCTGGATACTGAACGATGGATCACTTGTGAGGGCACATCTAGTCATGGACTGATGCATTAGGACCTCATAATTCCTTGTATTTACTTCCATAGCAATGGCATGTAAATTGCATCATTCAACTTTAAATTTATATGGAGCATGAATTCAAAAGTGTATTAGCCATCTCATTCCTAAGAGTGTATGAGAAGATATGCTTGAGTTAGTTGTTTGTAGAATGAGCTTCAGGCTGTAGCTAATTTCTAGGTATAGTCATCTAGGATCCACTTTTCCTTCTTGTTTATGTTAACTCTAATCTGGTAGATGCTAAATTTTCTTAGAAAGAATCTATATGTCTTTTCTTTCCACAAAATTTATAAGAAAGGGAAAAAGAGAAAACTTAGGCATAGTTGCAAATCAACAAATAAATTGATGCAATCTGGAAGTGCCCTCTATAGCAAGTGAAATGGGCAGTTACATTTTTTTCCTTGATATCGTGTTTTCCTTAATACATGCCTCCTATTTGTGTTAGTCATTACTTTTGTTCTCCATAGATAGCCCTGTTTTCAATAGCTCTATTGACATCTCTCCCAGATTTCCAACTAGAGCAGCATTAGTAAATATCCAAGGAAAGACAGATGCATGGATCAATATCATTTTTATCTAGATATAATAAGCATGCCTTTTGTAGATAAAGCAAAGGCTTCCAAATCTAGTATTTTCCTCATCCCAGAAAGAAAAGAAAAATGTAAGATAGCTGAACAAGAGTAAAGAAATTACTTGCTTGACATGGTCGACAGTGGCAACTTGACAAGTCCTGGGATCAAGATACTCAGTCTCACTAAGTTCCCCAAATGTTGTAATGAGCACCTGAAAGTGAATATAAGATGATAAACATGTAAACAGAGATAATTTGGGAATAAATGCTTCATCATGTCACTTGGATAGTATGTCAAATTTAATAAATCGTAAAGCAAAAGGATCTCCAGTAAAATTTTGCACGAATGTAGCAATACAAATGTGTTATCTTGGGCCTGGCATTGGAACCTAGAACAAATCCAACGACTGTTTCAAAATCATAAATTTCCCAATAGAATTAATCTATAACTGTCTGTTGGAGTAATAAATACAAAATGTATTGGATCATGAAGTTAGAAACAAGGATGGCAACTCATATAACAAATGAACTCTAAATGATAGTGATGTAGAAAATATATGAAAATTGAATATCGTGTATGGATCATTGTGAATAACCCCTCCTGGGCAAATGCTTATTGTTTTTTCAAGAAGGAAAAATTTGTGCCAATATAGAATGCAAGAAGGGGAGTGATATACAAAGCGTCCTCTCAAAATGGGTGTGTTCTAAAGAGGGGAATTGATCTTAGGTAAGGTTTTGGGAGGACAGATGGTGTGGCAACGGATGACTTCTGTAGAAACCTATGAAGGAAGATAGCAACTGATGCCAGGACTTTGCCACTATTTACAACTGAACCATAATGAAGGAAGATGACAAAAATGTCTCTCTAAGGTTGGGGGAGAGGTGGCATGGGAACCCGCTTTTCTAGAAACATATCAGATGAAGAGGCTGATAAGTTCTTCAGCCTTCAGGAGTGGTTCACGTATCCGTACCTCCATTGCCAAACAAGGACAGATGGCGATGGAGATTTGATGACACAAGGTGCTTGCCAGTGAAGTTTTTCTATACCTTCCTCAAAAGTGATGAAGTGGAAAAAAATGGAGGTCCCTACAACCATGATCGGGTCTTACCAGCGTCTGAAGGATGAAGATCTATACAGGCATGATTTGGTCTTACCAGGGCCCGTCGAGAGTCGTGGCTGGCAGGTCAGCAAAGACAAGGTTCTTATTGCCTCATCTAAGTGGGAAGATGACAGTTACAAATGGTTGTACCGCATTTTTGAGAAATGCAGAATCGGTGGCACACTTGTTTATTCATTGTTCCTTCATGACAGAGATGTAGAGGAGGTTCTTTGCATTTTTTGAGATGTCTTGGGTCATGGCAGGAACAATAGGAACTGAAGTATCCATGCCTCCTTGGTAAGAGAAAAAGACACATTTTGGAGACTATCTCTATCGTTGGGCTCTGGTTGAATTGGAATGAATGGAACAATAGAACTTCTACAGCAACTTGGTACCGTCAGAAGTGGTCTTCCCAAGAGCAAGAGGGGAGGTGATAGATTGGGTATAGGTGTTAAGGCTTTAGTTAGATGTGGTAGAGACAAGTTAATGGATTCCTCTTGGGGTGTGGAGTCAAGAATTTTAGAGCTAAGATGATTTCCCATCCTCCTCTTCTTCTTTTTTTTCTTTTTTCTTTTTGGAAAGATGACTAAAATTTTATTAAAACAAACTACCACACCGTTTGGCACCCTAGAGTTGGGTGTAATTGGAGGTAAATGCACCAAAATCCAATGTTTGGCGCTGTGGAATCGGAGGTAAATGAAAACCCACTTTTTGGTGTATTTTGAAATCTGTGAATTTGAAGTAATTGGTGCGAAATAGCTTTTTAGCCCCCCTTTTAAAGGTAGGAGAGTTACATGAGTAATAAAGGTGTCCCTAGGCTACAAATCTATCGTATACTTGCCACACTAATCATACCCCAAAACATACGAATTATCGGTTACATCACTAAAATCACACCAATAGAATGATTCTAACTATCCAAATGTTGGTCATCTAAATGGAAGGTTAGAAAACGTGGGCGAGTCCCTCGTTGGTGATCCTTATGTTTGTGGCCCACCTGAGGCTCAAAATTTCCGCACTTTTGGTGGAAGTGTGTATTTCAATGGGTTCATTGCAATCATTCTATCAAATATCACATATCTACACCAATTTGGGATATTAAAGATGATTTAGTTGATCAAATTCAAGTTCCTATAAATATATTGAAGAAATCCAATGCATTCCAATTGCAGGCATCCAAACATAATTTTTGGATTCAAGTGCATTCCAATTACAAGCTGCCAAACACAATTGAGAGTTCCGATTCACATGGACTCCAATGTAATCGTGCATTGGATTCCAATGCATTCCAATTACATGGTGCCTAACGAGCCCTAACAAGAATGCACAAACATTGAGGGCTAAAAGCAAGTAACCCTCTTATCACTCCACCTCAGGCCCATCAAGGCCTATAACACAAACAAAGAAAGAAAATCAACAAATGGTTAAAACCATGGTCAAGGAAACAAAATGAGTGATCTCACTGATACCATCCCATTTCCTTAAATAGAATATAAGCATGCCTTTGAATTCAGGCCTAGCCATTGCCAATCCTATTACTACTGCCACGAAGTAAATTTTCCGCACTATCACTTCGATCAGCACCTGCTTCTCTGCAAAGATTTTTCCATTTTTTTTCTTTCCAGACCCCCCACAAAATTACAAAGGGAAACATCTTCCACATAACCCTTCCCTGAGCATGGTGGGG
Source organism: Liriodendron chinense (assembly GCA_003013855.2). Lineage (NCBI taxonomy): Eukaryota > Viridiplantae > Streptophyta > Magnoliopsida > Magnoliales > Magnoliaceae > Liriodendron > Liriodendron chinense. Next base: position 9,202,016 of record ML058469.1, on the reverse strand, counting down.
TCCCGTTGGCCATCCATCAATGACCTCTTTTTCTCATTGAATGCATCTTTTAGTGTCCATTTGTACACCGCTGATCAAATGGTTAGGATTGTCCTATTGGTATGACCTCATGTTCTTGGTCCATTCACTACTGAACATGTTGAGTGTATGGTCCAGATCTCATTTACATGTGCTATCACCAGTGTTTGCAATATCGATAATATCAGCCGATATTATCGATATCGGCAACCAGCGATAAACACCGGCCTAGTAATAACAGGCCAGTGGCCTGATTCTTGTGTATCGCACGAAATATTGTGCGATATCGATAATATCGGCAGATATATCGATATCGCATGATACATCGTCAATTTATCGCATTTTTTTCTATTGCAGATTCCAAATATCATCGATACCTGAACAATATCGTCCAAGTATCGGTCAGACGCACAAGAGTCCCCCATTTTGTTGAAAAAAATGTTTTTTTGTTCGATTTTCTTCTAGTTTCTCCTCCCTAAAAAAAAAAAAAAAAAAAACTGTTGGGCAGCTCGTCCCGCGTTCCAATTTTGCGTAAGGGTCATAGTTTGTTAAGTCCAGTTAGCCATTTTTCTAGATTTTATTGAGTCCTCATATAGATCTAGGCCACATAGGATAGCCTGCATTGCGTTGAACTAGGATAGTCAAAATTGCATTTGGAGGATACTCAGTCAGTTGCATCATCTATAAGTATATTTCTCAACTCTCTTGCTTGTTTTACTTTGTCAATGCATTGGTTGTGTTTACATTAATGTGTTGTTACATTTGTATATCTTATGGAATCAATTTAAACAATAGTTGCATCAGTTCAGTCAGATAGCGCATAGTTAGGATCCTTTTACAAAGGAACTCCATTATGTGGACTTTTTTTTTTACATACTATGATTTAAATGTGTGTGTTGAGGTCCATTTTAACAATCCCTGAAGTTTCATTGAAAAATTCAATCAATTTCCCAATGTTTCCTCATGTTTCCCAAAAAGTGCGATATATTCCGCGATACAACCGATATTTCCCTACTGATACGCGATATGTATCTTTATCCCAAGGGCGCGAAACGTAACGTGATACCGATTCTGTGATCACTAGCCATCACTACTAAAATTTCATTGATTCACCACTATCCAGAAAATCCCTTAATCGGGCAATCCTAAAAATCCAACCTATAAATTCTAAAATTGAAAGTGTGCCATCACTACTAAAATTGCATGCCCCAGTGATCGAATGGTCAGAATTTCGATTTGTTTATGGTTCATTCTTTGTTGGACTAGCTTGATGAGCAGTCCGGATCATGTCCACCCAGCTGTGCGTGTGGTAAATGATGTGGAGCAATGATGACGGAAGTATCCAAAAAGAACTCAAGAAACTCACAGAAACCAGCTACAATTCGGTAAATATAAAAGGGAATAAAACACGGATGCAGAACAGCTCAATGCAGATCGAAGATAAACTTACATCGCCAGTTCTGTTGGGGAGTTCAAGAGAGATCAAATGGGTTTTGTTGTAGGAAGGGAATGCTTCTGAAACCGCTGCCTTGTAAACGTCTTCATCCGATACAACCGATCTGATGTCTGGAATTCAATTGCAAGATTTCAATCGATACGGAGAAAACCAAACCGAGAGAGAGAGAGAGAGAGAGAGAGAATGAAAAGACCTTTGGCAATGTATTGGATTTCTCCAGGAGGGGCGTTGGTAAGGAACCATTTGGCGATGTCTTTCTTCTGTTTGGGAGTCAGTTCTTCCATTTCTTGGGATTCGGGATCTGCCATTGATGGAAGGAATCAACGGCTGAGAGAGAGGGAGGGAGATTTCAGGGAGAGGGATTTCAGTCACTCTCGAAAGGAGACGAACCAGGGTGTGCGTGTTACGCACAGTGTGTATGGGACGCTGCAGCCTGCTAAAGCCCACACGCGTGTAGAATGTCGTCTACAGGGGACGCGATTCCAACGTCCAAAAGCTCTGTGGGGGCCACGCAGTGTCTGTGTTATATCCAATCCGTCCATCTGCTTCGCCAGCTCATGTTAGGGCTTGATGTCAAGAATCATGGAGGTTCAAAACTTAAGTGGGGCACACAACAAGAAACACTTGGGATTGAATGGCCACCGTTGAAGCCTTCATGGTGCGGACGGAGGTTTTGGATCAGGCTGATGTTTGTATTTTATCTTCGTTGGAAGTGGATTGCGTGGTGTGCCACGCACCCCCACCTCGGTGGTGTGTTGACGTGGAAAGGTTCCGTGAGCCCCACAATGATGTATCTGCTATATCCGCACCGTCCATCCATTCTGAGAGATCATTTTAAGACATTAGCCTAAAAATGAGGTAGATCCAAACCTCGAATAGACCACACCATGGAAAGCAGTGGGGATTGAGCACCTACAATTGAAAACTTCCTAACGGCCACAGAAGTTTTGAATCAAGCTGATATTTGTGTTTTTTCCTTAATCCAGGTCCGTGTAATCTTATCAACAGAGTTAGTGGCAAATAAACATCACGTGGACGGTATAAATGGTGGATGTCATTGTCCCCACTGCTTTCTTTGGTGTTGTCCACTTGAGGTTTGGATCTGTCTCATTTTTGGGCTCATGACTTAAAATGATCTCAGAAAATGGATGGACGGCGTGGATATAATACATATATCATGGTGGGCGCACAAAACCTTTCCATATCAACACACCACCAATACCTTGGCGCAATCGGCATCGGAAGCGAATTTGTTGTTGCCCTGATAACACATTAGTGGGTGTTACCCTACCGTGTGGGGCCTACCTTGATGTATGTTTTGTATATCAATGTCGGACATATGTTGTTACGCCTAATTCTAAGATGAGATCCAAAATTATAAGAAGATCCAAATCTCAATGGAACATACCAATAGAAAGAGTGATTAATAATCATTAAAAGCATTTTGTGGGCCACGAAAGTTTTAGATCAAGCTGATCTTTAAATTTTCCCTTCATCCAGACCTTCTTGACATTATGAAGAGTTTTGATTGCAAATAAATATTACCAAAACCCTACGATGGGCTCTTTAGAATTTTTAATGGTGGGCATTCAATCAGCACTGTTTGCAGTGGTATGGTCCACTTGAGATTTGGATTTGCATAATTTTTAGAAGACTACCCTAAAATGGGCTGGAGAAATAGATAGAGGGGTGTGGATATACAAAATACTATTCATGTGGGCCACACAGTAGGGGTAACACCCACTAAAGCTTTTCCAAGGTAACACCTAATTTGCTCCCTCTATCTTGGTCAGGGTGGGATATCCAATCCGTCCATCTGTTTCTCCCATCCATTTGAGGATGGGTTACTAGATCCAAATCTCAAGTGAACCATACCATTGTAAACAGTGGTGATTCCACCATTAAAAATTCCAAAGAGCCCATATTAAGGTTTTAATAATGTTTATTTGTAATCCAGCATGTTAGTAATGTCAAGAAGATCTGGATGAAGGGAAAATATAAAGATCAAATTGATCGAAAACTTTTGTAGCTCACAAAAAGCTTTTAATGGTTATTCATCACTGTTTCTAGTGGTATGATCCACAAGATTCAGATCTTCTTAGAGTTTTGTATCACGTCATAAAATGATAGGTAAAAACATCCGGATGGCATGGATATATTAAAAATACATCAAGATGACCCCACACAGTTAGGGTAACACTCACTAAGCTATTCCCGAGTTTGGATAGAGTACTATCCCACTGGTGCCAAGCTCCACGCACTCGATGTGGTGGATTTGAATAGAAGGTTGACTGCTATTAAATATGAGGCCAATCAAGTATCAACTGGAATAACAACTTTATTATATGTACTTTTTGTGGATTACATCTTTGACAGCAGTATATCATCCAATCAAGTTCTGTTATGGCAGTACTCAATTCAAATTAATCACTTGTGGATGATATATAAATGAGCGTTTTCTTTATATTGTTTCCTTTTTTGTTGCATGTGTTTGTGCAATTTAATTAAGCATAAGGCTACAGTGTATCAGTGACGATTGTATTCAGATTTTGTATGCGATTATGATGTGTAGGCAGATAAATTTGTACTTGACTCAATGTTTTGATTGAACACTGGTGATCCCCCGCCAAAATGAATGTGTAGGACTGGATTTGAAAATCCAACTATCGAGTTACCACTGACTGTGATCAACGATCAGGCAATTTGTGAAAAGGTAGGAGTGAGTATTTTCTAATGAATTCTTTTTGCCTTATAACATCGGGACTTTTTATTTTACCACTGCTTACAATCAATATATTTTTTAAAGGAATAAAAATGAACAAATAAATTAGAAAGGCTTAAACAATATTAATTTTTATTAATATGAAAATGTGGCTCATTACAATCAACAAAATAAAAATAAAATAATTAGAAATAAAGAAAGACAAATACCTAATGAGAATAGACGAACCATGCAAATGGTCAGTAGGATGTGACAAAAAATATCATCATCCAAGTAAGAACTCAGCTGATCGGGATCCATTAACTTAGGGCTGTGGATGTTTAATCTAATCCTACGATATTGTAGCGATGGCGTTGGACAATAATGATTATGCTAAGACAAACAAAAAAGATAAATGTAAAAGAGATAGATTGTGTTTGGCGTGGGGGCCCGAGCTCTTCATCATGTGCTCCCTTTATAAGTTGTTGAGGTGGCAAAAACCTCGTTGGGTTTCTTTGCTGGTTCTAAATCCTTTGCATTTACGACATGCATTTCAAATAGATTCGTGTAAATCTAAATTCGTTAGTATTCAGATCTCTACTTTTATGTAGATGGTCTCATATTGGAGACCTTTAAGACTCTCCTGCATCTAGATTTTGGATCAATCAGGGATCTCTACTATTGATCACGGATCTCAAATCGATCAAGTTATTCATACATCTGAATGACCCAATCGAAGCTGCCTCCATCATTCCTTCCACCATGTCCCTTCTGATTGTCGAACTGGTGGGATCGGATCCACCATCAAACTCTTCCATTATTTTAATTCCGATTATTGTACTGTTCGAGACCCAATTCGCTGATGTCCACCCTCTCTTGATTTAGGACCGTGTTGCGACCAATTTGCTCGGATATCAGTTCGATCTTCAGACATTTAGAATCTTTGTGATCACAGCAAAACCTTCGAACGTATCTAAGAAGATCTCCTATTTTATAAGGATTATAAGATGTAGCATTATTAAGGGGATGTTTGTTTTTTTCATTTCGTTCATATTTACCTGTAAATATGCAATCATTTGTTACATATGTAAATTTGACTACTTTCATTTGAAATACACTTTATGGAATCATGTTTGGTTATTTTCTTTTTTTTTTGTTGTAACTAGTCATAATTACTAGGCATTCTTTTTTGTTTTTTTCCTTGTAGTTTCACATAAATGGCTAACATTTTATCACAAAAAACTCACTGTGACCTTCGCTCGAATATTAGGTGCACGTTTAACGTAGATGAATGCCATCTATAGCAAATCGGGTGATTAATGAATCAGCAGGTTTGACCTATAGCTTCGTCGATCCTCCTATAAGCAACCGTTAATTTTCAATTTACAGTCATTCCACATGTAACTAGTCCACCATCACGCTACACATATACACAAAGCTTGTACAGGTATGTGTAGACTGACAAGAAAACCCACTTACAAAACTATTCAAAAGACATATTGAGCTTTTAAAATGCCCAAGTACCCTAACCAAATTGTCAAAAAATGATGATAATGTCATGTTATGAGAGTTACATACATGACATAAGCAATCATTACCATCCCAGTAGCATGCACCAAAAAACTTTTAAAGCACACCCACAAAAGTCCATGTCTAGATTACATATGTAACTCAAATCCACTGTGAATACCGGTTCTTCCACGTCAAAAAAAAAAACCTTCGTACGCCCATAGAAACCAACGTCCGATCATCTCTCAATGATAGAACATCAATTGTATGGTTATGATAAATACCAATAAGGCGCATACAAAGCCAAGAACAACACATTCATCATCCCCTGCACAGCTACTTTCATCGACCTCGAAATGTGTCAGTGCAGTTACAGATGTGTGCAAGGGTCTGCAAATATGTGGATAGCGAGGGAAGACTCCATCTCGCTCATGATGTATCGTGTCTGAGTATATAGCATGATCGACAGCATGTTCAACTGGCAAATCTCCTACAACAGTGTTCGTATCCTTATATAGTCGCATGAATATGTTCTAGGCTTTAATCGCATCTTTTTCCTTCTTGTACGACTTAAATTCCGCATTGATGTATCCGTCCACTTGAGCTTTGCACTCTTTCCACGTATAGTAGATGCCCAGAATCATTCCATTGAAGACGACGTAAACCTTGCCCATCTGTGAAACAAACAGCAGAAAAAATAATATAGAGACAATATTATATGAAAGAGTAAACATTATCTATCCGGGGATTACTGTCCCAGACCTCTTCTACTCATATATGCTGATTAAAAAAAAAATGGCTATGATGAGCACAACCACACAATCATACTGCTGTATCATACATTGCATTTTTGAAAGACGAAATTTCAAAAACAAATGTGCCCCACTGACATATTTAAAAATCCAAGTTAGTCATTACATAACTTTCAACGGCACTTTGTTTACTATGCGGGCAGCCTAAAATGACAAAAGATTAAAGATTGTCCAAAATATCGTAACTATGTCCATCACTAGAGAAGTTCCTATTATGAAAGAAACAAAAAGGACATAAAATATACGCACAAAAGTTTCACATAGGTCATATTTCAGCATGATGGCAAATCAAAGGCCCCCATCATCTCCCCCTAACAGCATCACAAGGAAATGATACTTCTCCTCTTTGGGCAGGTTAAGGAAAGAAGAACCATACGCTTCTTCATTGAAGAGCAACTTAGTCGCGACCAGTGTGTCCCTTGATGTCAAGCCTTCCACCTCATGCAACGCTGGAATGATTGTACCCATTCTAGAGTAGTCCTTCCCCTGCTTCATAGTAATAGCAATAGATTACATAGCTTCTGCAATACTGGTCATCACAGTACCAACCATTTTTTGTGGACGGATAACTCTCGCCTACTTTCAAAAGTTCATTGTGCTCGTGGTATTGGCAGAATTATTTCCATTGTGTGCAGGGGTAGGAGTAGGCATACTAAACCCTTCCCTATTATCATAGCTCCAGTGAATATCTGGACCACTATCTCCATAGTCCTCAGATAGTAAGTTAACCGTATCTTCATTGAGATCCACAGTCCTAGCAGTTGATTTAGATTGGATGTTGGTTCCCTTCCCACGTAAACTCAGTGTAATGTTTCCAATTGTGCATGTCTGACCTGTTGCTCGATCATTCCCGAATAAGTATTCTAGGTCATCATACCGCGGCATCGGTTTCCCTCCTAAATGTTTTGCATAAGGATAAGACTGATGAATGAAAAATACTTTAGGTTAGATTAAAAAATCAATATATTGTGTAGAATAGAAATATAAATGACTATCGCATACTTAAATATGTAAATTGACTAATTCGTATATAATCCTCCCACACCCCATCTGTTGCAATAGCCATTTTCAGCTCATTGTCCCAACCAAATCTACTAGTGTTCTTCAGATATTTAGCCTGAAAGTATAATTTCTTAACCGTACGAAGTCGGTTGGTCACATTTTTTGTTGTAATGGACATTCGTAAGGTGCATTTTAGTATGTCGATGACGGGCTTATAAGGTTCTTTTTTAAAGCCGCATTCGGCCTTACGCTCATTAAAAACTTCTTTCATTAACGCATCAATTAAGCAATTGTTTATTTTATCCGTCCAGCGAAGCATTCCAGGTGGGGAGTCCCTTTCCTCACATAACTTTGAAGTGTACTTTCTTGGTGTCCGCTTCAGTGTGACCATGGGGTCAAGTTCATTATAATCTATTGATGTGTGACCCTGATATTTGGTTGGAGTTAACAGGAATCCGCGCTTGTTCGAAGACATTTCTTTCAATATCAATACGTTTATCTACAGCATGGTATGAGATATATTGTAATGCATCATTCTGTAAATAGATATTGATAAAAATTATCATATTTTAGCTTTAGCGAATCAAAAAACCATGCCATAATTGACGAATTTGTAATGAAAGAGACGGAGATTTCACAATCAACAAGACCATACATCAGTTTCACAAAATACGCAAACACACTTATGACAGTAGTAAGCAGTCATGTCCAAGATTCTATGATTATCTACAGATTTGACAGCTCAATTACAACACACAAAGTAATACAGAGAATTAAAACATTTTACTTATTGGATGAGCATAATTCCACAGTCTCGTTGATATATCGTCATGAACTCTTGCCTAGTCATCTCTCTCGGTCCGTGTCGCTTTAATAATGATGCGGCTTTCATCTATTGTGTTAATATCCACAGGCGATGGAGTAACGCCATCTCCACCATCCCTAGATGTCCTCTCAGCATCGACGATATCTTCATCTCCTGCACTACGTATGAAGTTGTGCAGTACGCAATATGTAATCGCAATCTTAACTTAAATAAATATGTTGTACTGTGGAGTAATCTTTAGGATAAGAAATCTAACCTTCAAGACTCTAAAGCAGCGCTCGATAACATTGGGAAATTAGACATGTCTATAATTGAATAACTCTTTCTTGTTGGTGGGATTACGATCAATATGATACTCGTTAAAATGGTATCGAATACCGTGATAAGGGGCCATGAAACTGGGCGAGTGGGCATATCCGGTATCAACTATTTAATATTTGCCTACATTGTAATAGTCATCTCATCAACAAACAAATTTTGATTATGGATGCAAGAAGAGACAAACAATAACTTAAGTACTTATAGTTACCATGTGGGATCGTAAATTGATCAAGTTCATGGGTCAATGCACTTTATAAAACCCGAGCATTAGATGCGGATCCTACCCATCCAGCTAGGACATATGCAAACTTCATATCGAATGTGCACACAACCATTATATTTTAGCTCACCACTCCTTTTCGATTACGATAGATGATACTCTCAATGATTGGAACGTATGCCGGTATATGCGTACCATCTATTGCACCAATACAATCCTGTTTCGATTTTCAGAGGAACAATAACTTTATCAAATCAATGAAACAAATGATGAATTTCACTTCAACAATGGTAAACCTATGAAAGTCTCCTCACTTAAAAGTATAAACTCCAATGTGGGTTTGACGTTATCTTAGCGGGAATTTCAGGTCCGGGTAGTTTCACATATTCATGTTATAAAATCACTATCGCATCCAATACCTTATGAAAATATCGACTTGCTGTTTCACCTAACCTTACGAAGCGATGCCCAATGACACGGTTATGGACGTTATGTCCTAGGGTATGGAGGAACATAATAAGTTGTTCTTCCATTGCTATATGCTTCGCATCCGTTATGATATTTCGTTCTCGAAGGATTCCACATAGGTCGAACAAAGTAGTCTTTTGCATCCTCAATTGTATGATGCAATCTGTATCACCAACCCTAATTATATTGTTGATGACACGAATACATTCGTAATCTGCTTGTCTGTGTGGTCGTGTGACAATACTCCCCTGCAACCATCACGACTGTTGCAACACCTAATATTATGGCAACAAGTGCCAGTTCCCACCCGCCATTATATCAAGCTACCATGGCATATTAATAAGTTAAAATCAGGAAATGTATAATATATGTATGAATATTTATTTATTTTCATGTAAGCATGGACATAAAATGCATATTTGTTTTAATAATCACATTGGTGCTATCTCCTAAATAGGTCGCGCTTCCTAAGGCTAAGGAACTAAACAAAAAACCTAACAGATGTTACATGCAAAGTGAATCTCATATATGGGTCATACATTAGAGACACTGGCAATTTTAGAACTTGGAATTGCTGTGCGAAATGATAGATTGAAGTGATTTGTGAATCTATTATGGTTATGAAAACATTTTAATCAGTTAAGGATGCAACCGGCAGATGACATAACGCAAGCATTTCATCCACTGGGCACCCTTCCACAAAGTGAAATTTTTAGGTCCAAAATGCACCGAGTACACAACACATTCACTCCACGCTTCTTTGCCTGTACAACCTGTGTGGACTCAACCAACCTGACTTAAGTATTTGTACTTGAATTGCTTAACCTGAACCCAACCGTACCTTAAATTAGGTTAAAAGTTCCCAATCCTAAGGCACCCTTTAAAGGCCTTTGACAACTCAATTGAAGCCAGACTCAGGTTGAATCAATTGCAATTTAAGGTTGGCTTGAATCCAAGTTGCAACCTATAGCTAAGGAAGAACAAAAATATCAAAAAAGAAATTTGATATGCACTCATTGAGTAGACTTGGTGCAAATCGCTATGACTCAATAAATAAAAAAAACCTGTTTACTCCTTTCATCATGGTCCAACCAATACGTGAATGACGTCATTGCTTCTTACCATACCAAACTACAAAATTTCTTATTACATGCGTCTTTTATTTTATCCAACTCATCCGTTTTCCTCTTATACCAGATTTCAACGTAGATAAAACACATATAACATTGTGTGGCCTATTGGAAAAATTCATTCCACCTTTCTCCTTCAGACATTAGGGCCTGTTGTGGCTTGTACACAGAAGGGCAAACCCTTTGATAATGGATTGCCTGTGACCCTGGGCACAGAGATATCTCTGTGCTCTTAATTGTGTGGGGTCCATTGAGATATCAACGAATAATCAACTCTGTCCGTATGCTAAATAAGATCGAATTACGATCGAAATATAAAAGTCAGGCATATTAAAAACTTAGCTGGGTCTTATAACAAAAAAAGAGCGAATAAAAGTATCAACCGTTGAAACCTAGTTGGAGCTGCCCTTTGTTTTTTAAATGGCATCCAAAACTTTCAATGCGTAATGTGTACAATGGAGTGATTTTTTTACAGACATACTGTATGACCCCCATACAGTTGCGGACACAAAGAAATCTCTGTGTCCGTGTTCACAGGCAATCCAGCCTTCGATCCACATCAAACCTTCAAAATAAAATGATTCTCCCCCCCTCCCCCCAAATTTTGATTCAGGAAGAGAGCTAAAAGGAATTTCTGGGAAATACCTTGAAACAGTATGACACCAGCGAGGCGGTGTATCCGAAGGTGTATTCCCCTAACGACGCGGTGGATGTGAAAGATTGAAGAAGGGCTCTTACATGTGGATAATAATAACAAAAAATGTGAGGTAAGCCACTGTTGAAACCTTCCTGGATCCGTCCTCAAACATTATATGGCATTCAAACCGTTCAGACTGCAAATAAAAGGACAAAGTGAATTTTTTACAGACATCTCTGTAGCCCCCACACAGCTCCGGTACTTGATAATATCTACGTGTTTGAGGTCATAGGCAATCCGATCTCCAAAACCCATTTAACTTTCAAAACAAAAAATCATACCCCCCACCCCCAAATTGAATCTGGAAGAGAGGTAGACGGAGTACCAGGGATATACCTTGATAGAGTATATCCTGATGCGAGGCGGTCAGTCTAAAGATGCTTTCGCCTAGCGAGGTGGTTGTTGTGAAGGATCGGAGAAGGCCTCTTGCATGTGAAAAAATGAGAGATTTGCCACCAAATAAGTAAACAACAGTGATGTATATCGATTGCCGCCTTATTGGTGGAACCTTCTTCTACAACTGCGGGGAGGACTTCCACCATTTCTGGATATATAAGAAGCTTATTATGAAGGTGTAGAAACGACCGTAGTAAACAGAGCTACCAAATCTCATTCGGTCTTGTCGACGCACGGTTCGAGGAGACGATGTTATCTTGGCGAAGGGAAATGAAATCCTCCTGTGGTAGGTGAAGTATTTGATGTGTATTTACTCGAAGTATGGTTGTGGCATTTACCACACAACCAAACGGCGACTCAAAGTCATAAATGCTCATTTAATTGTAAATGAGTGTAAACACGAAAAAACAAACATACCCTGAGTGTATCATAACCAAATCTGTGGTACTCTTAGTGGGTCTTTATAGATTTGTCGGGCACATTGCTTCATTAATTGGCTCTCTAATCACAGTCATATAGCATCCGATAATTCGCTCCCATAAAGGTATGCGTTTGGTTCTGTGCCATTGCATTAATAATGAAATTCGTATCACCGGAGCAAGACAATTGAAGATATCTTCGTGCGCGAGTATAATTTTGCCAATACTAAACCTGTAGTGAAACACGTGACGATTTTTCATTGGTCCACATCGGCGTGCTGAAAATGGATGTAAACATCGTGGTCCACTTGATTCTGACTCTGCATTATTTTTTAACTCTATCCTAATATGATCCAGAGAAATCGATGAACGAATAGGACGTTAGAGGTGTTGGGAATCTCAGCAGCAGAAGCGAATCAAACAAGCAGCCATAATGGCAAGCAACAATCGACACACATAAGAAGGCAATCCGAGTTTATGTGGAAAAACCCCCTCACAGGTAAAAAATCACGGCATAAAGCGAATCCACTATAATATCAAAAGTTACAAAAGAATGAAGAAACATAAACCCGGATTTAAGCCGCTCCGAGAGAAATCCCAAGCCCTCAAAGCTCTTTCTCGCACCTTAGAACTCTCTCTCTTAACCCTTGCCAATCTAGGATACCATAATTCTCATTAACACCCACTTAAATAGGCAACAAACCCAAATTAGAAACAAACTTATGCAAAACCAACTTAAACAACGCAAGTTCGCATTGCCGCCGATTAATCGATCAACGGCCCTACTCGATCGATTGATCGACAGGCTAACCTGGTCGATTGATCACTCAACCACAAAACTGTCCAGAGAGCTCACTGTGCAAAGATCCATAATTGCGATTAATCAACCAACCCTGGTCGATCGATCGGTGGCCCTGTCTCAACATAGATTTAAGTTACCAATTCCAATAATCTCTACCATGATAAAAATCTTCATGTTGTATCTCGCCATACTCGATCACCCATTTTTCATCTCTACTTCATCTTCATCATAGCTCCACCTCTTCTCGTGCTTCTACTGACTTTATCCTCGTACCTTCACCCCCCGGTTGCTCTTCTTATGTGACCCTTGGGCACTTGCCACATACGAGCAACCATGGATTCCACTGTCGATCCTGCAGCTCCACTGTGAATAGTGTTCCTGACCAAGTTATAAAGATTGCCACATCTTCGTGCCTTCATCATCACGAGTGCCCCCTTTGTCACTTTACAATACTCACCATAGCCGATGAACCTGCACCCTGTCGCCTCAAGTACACCAAGAGAGATCACATTCTTCTTCAGCTCAGGGATATGCCTCACATCTTCCATGACTCATTCGATCTCACTGAACATTCTAATACACACTGTACCAATACTCACCACCTTGTGGGCGTAACCATCGACCAAGAATACCGATCTACCATCATACTCGCTATATGACATGAATGAACTTTGGTTAGGACATACGTGACATGATGCACCTGAATCTAAGAGCCACTCTCCACCGAGAGACCCCTTACCGGATACAGTCAGTACATCGCAAACATTACACTCATCCTTTGTGGCTTTTGCGGTTTTGCGGTATTTACTCCCTCTCTAGAAGAATCTCCATACTTCTCTTGCTTTGGCTTGGGATTCTAGTAATCTCTCTTCATGTGCCCTTCTTCCCCACAATTCTAGCACATCACCTTGCTCTTCCCTTTGCCTTTGGATCTAGAGTTCGATTGAGAATATCCATCATCCCAGTCAGAGTTCTTTCCTCTCATAATCAGTGCCTCCGTAGAGGAACACACATCACCACTTTTCTTTCTCATCGCCTTTGACTGAAAGGCTGAGATAATGGTCTCTATGCCAATGGTCTCCCTACCTGCATACAACAAGTCCTTGAATGACTCATATGAAATTGGAAGAGAATTCAACAGGATCAACGCTTGATCTTCATCCTTCATCGGTTCATCTACATCCAACAACTTGTAAATGAACTTATTGAAATTGCTGATGTGACTCTCAACACCGGTCCCCTCTACCATCCTCAGATTGTACAACCGAAGTTTCAAATACAGGCGATTCTTCAAAGATTTCTTCGCGTAGATATTCTCCAACTTCGCCCACGTTTCGGCCGAGTTTTCTCTTTTATGACGTTATACAAGATTACGTTAGGCACAACTGGATTGAGACATTGGTTTTTTTCCAAGGAGCGCATCTTGAAGCCCTTGCTGAACTAGAAGGCCTTTCATCTTCACCTTTCAATGTTCAAAGTTGTTTTTCCCTGAATATTTCTTTATGTAGAATCTCATACTTAAAGCCATTGAAACCTCGTTTCAGATTTTAATTTACCTTCCAACGATAGCTCTGATACCACTTGTTGGAAAAAAATTAGACCGCAGCGGAAGAAGCGACAGATCAAACGAGATATTCTCTCAACAGCACACACTAAGCAATAATCGACAATTACACAACGTGGAAAAATCTCCTCATAAGTAAAATATCATGGCATAAAGTGAATCCACTATGATATCAGAATTTACAAGAGAATGAAGAAACAAAAAAACCCGAATCTAAGCCCCACAAGAGAAATCTCAAGCCCTCAAAGCTCTTTCTCTCACCCTAGAACTTTCTCTCTCTGTAATGACCCAGATTTTCAAAATAATTAAAATAACAATTTAATTGATTATTTAATAATTTATGTGAATTATTATATTGATAAATTAATAATAAATCAACTGTAGTGAATTCATGTAGGATCCCTCTATTAAAGTTACTCAAAAATACACCCTAGGACAGCGTAGAAGTGTCAGATTTCATAAAACTCATAAATTTACAATAATTACGAAAATGCCATTGGTTAAACTTAATTTATATAGATGATTTTAAGTATACCAGTTTCTGATGATCCGTTTCATGCAAAACTTTATATAATAGTTTAGAGACCTAATCTAACCGTACACGTCAAATTTCAGCCCTCCGATCATCCTACAAGTACTCTAATAAGAAATCGGGCCATAAGTGGGCCATCGGAACTCAGATCTGCCTCATTTTTGGTGTCATACCTTAAAACCATGTGGCATAACTGATGAGTGGTGTGGATGTTACACATACATCACGGTGGGACCCACGTGCACATCGTGCACGTCATCCCTACCGGTCAGCGGACGTTGACCGCGTCTACAAGAAGCCAGCGTCTTCTTCGCTGGGCGCTGCAACAGCGAACGGACGCTGTCCGTCCAAACCATCCACGTCGTCCGTATGTGGGCCCCACATCTAAGATCTAAACCGTCCATCCTCCTCCTCTAACCCACATATGGAGTCCCCTTGAGTTTCTTTCACATCGGTTGCCAATCCAATCTTTTCCATACTACCGTCCGAACCAAAATATCCTAAGATCCAGTCCGTTGCTCTGCATGGACGGACCAGACTTCTTCCGGGAGTTCGTGTGGACCTCACCTAGGTCTCCAACGTCTCACTTGTGGCTTTGTCTCTAAGAAACGGAAACGGAAGCCTTCTCCAACTCAAACTCCACCACCTGAGGTCCGGTTGTACTACCGCAAACACAGGCTGTTCAAGTCCATCTTGGACCGTCCAAACACGTCTAGGGTAGTGTATAAAACCCCCTAGGTGTCTTTTCCGAGAAAAGAAACGTAGAGAGAAAGAGAAGGTCGGGTAGAGAGAGAGAGAGAGAGAGAGAGAGAGAGAGAGAGAGAGAGATCGTACGGAGGGTGGGTCCCATCCGTCTGTTGGGGCTACTGCTGTCTGATCACTTCCAGGAAGAATAAGAAAGAGAAGAAGAAAGAGAAGAAGAAGAAGGAGAAGAAGAAGAAAGAGAAAGAAGAAGAATAAGAAAGAGAAGAAGAAGAAGAAAGAGAAAGAAAAGGAAAAGAAAGAAAAAGAAAGAAAGAAAGAAAGAAAGAAGGAAGAAAGAAAAAGAAAAAGAAGAATAGGAATGTGAGTTCATCTCGTAGAGTTTTTCGTTTGCAATCTTAGTATCGAAATTTTTGGTTGAAATTACGTATATCCTTGCTTGGATGATTTCTTGTTCAAAGTTATTCATCACTCATGTATTGGAAGTTTATGTTTCTTGTTCAAAGTTATTCATCACTCATATATTGGAAGTCTATGTTTTTATTCTAGTGCTGGAGGTTTAAACCTAATTCATAATGTAGTGTTAGACTTATCTATTGAATTTGATCTATTTGATTTGAGACAATATTGTTTAAGCATGATGAATAATTGAGATTTCATGAAACTATGGGACTCTAATTGTTATACTTAGAATTTGAATTAAATGATCAAAGATGAATTTTGAGACGATTTTGACAAATCATGAGAATTTGGCTGAATAACATTGCATGATTGGGAAGTTATGTGCTTATATGTATTATGATGGTAATTTTGGTGCATTGAGAAGGCTGGAAGGTTATGTGTTTGGTTTGGAATTGTTTGGAAAAAAATGAATGGCATGTATCATGCATTCCATGTGATTGAGAATTCCAGTATGTGGTTGATCACTTGAGTTGATTTGAGTTAAGCAAACGTGAGTGTTGCAATAAACCGTTGCTCCATTGATCGAGGCCGGTTGGGTGAGCACCCAAGTGTGTGCGACAGACTAGCTACGCAGGCCAGGTAGAGGCTCCGTTGATCGAGGCCGGTTGGGTGAGCACCAAAATGTGTGCAACAGACCAGCTACGCAGCCCAGGCGGAGGTGTGGAACAGATCGTGATCCGAGTTGGCTGTGCCGCTAGGGACCGATGTTCTAGATGATAGTGTTGACCAACTGGAGATTCTACTGATAATCGTACTGAGACAGCTGATGTGTGTTGGTTTACATTATATTACATGCATAATTTGAAGACTTGGCTATTATGTTTTAGATTTGGATAATTGATGCCATGTGGTTTGACAAAATTATTTTAGGTGATGTTATTTACCTGATTTCGTGTGATAAATTGTACGAGATTACTCACCGGTTCTTATAGCTGACGCAGTGTTATGCGATTAACTGTAGTGGCAGGTGATGATTTAGAAGATTACGAAGAGGCGATTCCAGATAAAGAAGTACTTTAGAAGACCTTTTAGATTTCATTATTTTCAGTATTGGAAGCTCGATGTAATAAGGCCCGTTAGGTGGTCATTAGTTTAGACAGTTTGGAACAATTTAGTGAATGCATTGGTTTATGGTTTAATTTTCAAAGTTTGGTTTATTTTGGTTCTATACATTTGGTACCATGTGAGTGGAAAAAAAAAAAATTATTTTGGTTCATTTATTATTTACATAACACCCTTGATTTCGAGATTTGAGCTTATATACTCGAGTGTCGAATTTTGGGGGCGTTACACACACACACTCTCTCTCTCTCAACCCTTGTGCATCTAGAATACCCTAATTCCCGTTTACACCCACTTAAATAGGCAACAAACCCGAGTTAGAAACAAACTTATGCAAAACCGACTTAAGTAGTGCAAGTTCGCACTACCACTACCGTCGATCAATTGATCAATGGCCTCAATCGATCGATTGGCCAACCCGGTTGGTTGATCACCCGATCGTAAAACTGTCCAGAAAGCTCATTGTGCAAAGATTTGTAATTGCGTTTGATCAACCAACCCTGGTTGATGGACCACTGGCCCTTTTAAACATAGATTTGAATCACCGATTCCAACAAGTGGAACATCTCCATGAGCCCCATAAAGCACTCTGAGTTAATACGAAATTTCTCATTGTTGCCAGATTTCCATCTGTCTGTTAGACCACGCTCGATAGATGTTCTGCACTAAAAATAAAATCAGACCATTGAAACTCAGGCCGTACAAAACTCCTAAGAGCAAGGGAGAATATGGTAGAACCACCTTTCCACCGTACATGTACGGTGTGTGACGACCAAATTCGGACCACCCTATGCGGGGCCCTATTATAAATGGTTTATGTCTCAAAAATCACACCTTTTAAAGGGTCCTATCCATATGATCCACGTGAATTAAGTAAATTGACGGTGGAAAATAAATGCAGTTCGCTGAATTAGCAGCCGAAAAACAACAATGGAAAACGTAAAGAGTGAGATTATCCCATGAATTTTATTTTTTAAACACGTAGCCATCCATCCCAATGCCAGTACATGGGTGGACCCAATGGATACATCACCCTACTACATGTGATGTGGAGAGATATGGCTGCACCAAGTTCTTCTACCGTATTTTCTCCTTAAAAAAGGAGTACATTCTGCTTCTATTGCGACTTAAGATTCAGAGTGTGTGGCCACCCTTTGGTCTAGATGCCGAGATGGTCCAATGATTTGAGCTATTTATATCTTTTTTTCTTATAATTATCTATTTTTGATAATCTTAAACATTGATGCTATTTGGAGTGATGGAATCTAAAAAGTAAATTAGAAAATAAAAATAAAAATATAAGATATAATTGATGAATTAAAAAAATTATGAAAAAAATCTAAAAAGATTGTTAATCCTAATAAACATGATTTTCATGGAGAAGTGAAAATGTCAATTGTCAAAAAAAGCAAGTACCATCTCTTAAAAAAAAAAGAAAAAAGAAAAGGAAAACAAGATGATCAAGTTTTCTTCAAGGAAAAACAAATCACCATTTTCTTTTTGTAGGAAAATCATGAAAAGGAGAACCATTTGAACATGTCATTTTATTGTTACGGTTGGTGAAAATATTGCATTTATGGAAATTTTTGCTTTTTCAATTTTATAAATTCAAACAATCATGGGAAAAAAAATGCATTTTGAAGAAACCAGGAAGGAAAGATAATTTCCTTACAAATTACTTTTCAAAAAGATTTTTTTTGAGGGCTTGTTGGACTTATGGAGAGAAAAATTAAGAAAATGGTGTTTTTCAAGGAATACAATTTAAAGAAAACTTCCTTTTTCTTGGTTGCTTTTCTTGAAATATTTTCTTCCACTTCTAAAATCTGTTGTTTAGAGGAGAATACACACACACACACACACACACACACACACACGGAAATTTTACATGAAGATGAAGTGACAATTGTGTCTACCAAAGATGGATAATGGCACCTGTGTCACACTATAACATGTGGGACACTGTGCATGTGAGCTGCTTGAACATGGATGATGGCTGCGCATGTGACATGTTGGCATGTGTGGCACATATGGAACATTTAAATGTGCTGCCACCCATGTGGCCCACTGTTACATGTAGGGTACTTGAAAGTGAGGGTGGCATATCACATGTTGTGAATGTAGACATTGAAGTGTGTGACATTGACATATGGCCACTTGAAATGGTGGTTG
Organism: Liriodendron chinense; assembly: GCA_003013855.2. Taxonomy (NCBI): domain Eukaryota; kingdom Viridiplantae; phylum Streptophyta; class Magnoliopsida; order Magnoliales; family Magnoliaceae; genus Liriodendron; species Liriodendron chinense. The sequence goes on along the minus strand of ML058469.1, from coordinate 9,182,748 downwards.
CACATGTGGCACATTAGCACATGCCTATATTGGCAAATGTGGCGTGTTTGACGATGAGGATGACACATGTTCTGACATATTGAGGTATGTGGCATTCGTGAGGCACTAAGATGGGCGGCGCACACATTCTACATGTGGCACATTGGTGCACATGTGGCATTTTAAGATGGACCGTGGTACATTGGCATATGTGGGGCAGTTGAAGATGGATAGTTGCACATTTGGGGCACTTAGGAGATGGGTAGTAACATATAGGGCGCTTTATAAAAAAAAGGATTATTTTATTTCCTGCTTTGGAAGTGAGGTATAGGTAAAGAAATGAAATGGGCATTTTCAAGAAATGAGAGGAAATTAGAAGATAGTGTTTCTTAAAAAAACAAACAAACAATAAAAATGAGATTTCCATGGAAATAGCAGTTTTTTCAATTTATGTTTCAACGAATCTAAACTAACTTCAAAAGATTTTTCTACATTTTCTAATCTGCTGTTTGGCAAGAAAACTTTTCATGGAAAATTTGAATATGTAAGAGAGCACACATGTCACATTGGGTACATGTGGACCATCGGCACATATAGGTTGCGAGGATATTAACGCTGACCCCTGGCAACAAAATTGTGCTGGTTGTTGTTGCTTGTGTTCTACTTGTGGACCATGCAAAGCATCCAGATCTACTATTTCGGGTGTTTGGACTTGCCCCATGACACGCCGGAGCAAGATCCAGGCCATTCACGTAGCACCTGGTTTTAAGACCCAGATAATGTGGGGTGTATGACACAGCGGAGTGAGAGAAAGGGAGGAGAGATAGGAGAGAGAGGGTGAAGAACAGAGGAGAGAGAAAAGAGAGATTGTGCCTGGGGCACGCAGTGTTCTTGCATGTGTGGGGTATGTGGTATGCGTGTGGTACGTAGTGTGCGTGCGATACATGGTGTACGTGCTACATAGAAGGGTCCATTTCTGTGCTAGTTTGAGGTCGCGTGTGCCAGCAGATCATCGTCACCGTCGGAACAAGTGATTTGGCTCGTCTTCTCTTTATGTAGTTGATTCGAGTAAGTCACCAGTTTTCGTGTTTCAACTCCTTAATTTGATGTGTAATCACATTGTTTGATCCGCAATTATAATAATAAACCCAACACCGCGATGCTATCTGTCTGCGTCCAATAAATAAGTCTAATTCAACTTGTCCGCATTGAGTTGTAGTTGGTCAAACCAGATTCTGATACCACAAGTCACCCTTGACTCAGATGAGTTGGGCCGATTCAGCCCTGACTGGACACAGGATCAAATGAGTCAGTCTGGCTGTGTCTTTAAACCAGGCCCAGCATGCTCTAAATGGGCCAGTCCCAAGAAAATGGGCTGCTTCGGTGCTCATCAGGTGGGTCCACATAAGTGGGAAGAAATTGACAGTTAAACAAGCTTGCCAAGTACTCATATCCCAGACCTTATAAGTGGATTGGCCCAACCATTTTGCCAGTTGGGTCAGAGCACATTTGCATTGCATCGTCACACATGAGGTGAGGGTGAAAACACCCACACCTTTGGGACAGTGGTAGACTGAGTGAAGATAACCTCGTCTCAACACTGAGGTCAAGGTATTGAATCCCAACATGGGGTGGCTAACATTGAAGGGTGACTGACATTGTGGGTGTGTGTACTAACGGTGGGATGCGTGATCTAACAAAAATTAAAAGGTGAGGGTGAATCTGCCTTCTATGTTAGCCAAATTTCCAAGCCTCAAGCAAAGACATTCCGCGGAACCTGCCTTCTAACTATCAGCTCGGCGCATCAGGCTCAGGCCATTTTAGCCCAATTGGACTTTCACGTATATAGATTTTATCCAACAAATATCCATTCCTATCAATGTCTGCCCATGTGATCAACAGATGGATTAGAAACATTCACCTTCGGAAATAGGCCAAGTTAGGTGCAGACCTTACCACCATTTCTTCCCGGCTCAAGATTAGGCGAGCTGTGCTTAGGCCCATGCCAGGCTCAAGCATTGTACTGGCTCAGGTCAAAGGTTGGATGTGCTTCAGCTGGGACCCAACTCTCCCATGCGTTTGGTGCAGATCAGGATAGGAAACACACCATGCAGCCTTCCACTCATGGTCTAAAGACGCTGGCAACTTGGACCAACTTGTCCAGTCTCGCGTCAATTCATGACTTGGGTTGGGGACGAATCAACCCAACTCGGCCGAGTCAAGGGTTGTGACTTATGGTGTTGAAACAGATTGGGTCCCACCAAGTCGGAGTCAAATAGGACCAGTCACACTGGGCTCGTCCAAGTCTTAAAACCACCTCCCTATTTCCCCACTCAAAGCTTAAGCTTCGTGGAAAGTGTAATTTAGAAATAGCCATTGGGTCATTCTCCAAATATTGTTTTGAAGCCTGACTGGGGTTATTCCTAATGCGCTTGACCCAGATTTGTGCAGCCTAAACTTATGTAGCAAATTTCACGATTTCCCCTCTTAATTGGATTTTTTTTTTTTTTTCTTTCAAAATCATGCAATGATACTCAGATTTCCAGATTTTTATACCATGCACCTTTCCAACAAGCAAGAGCCTCATTCCACAATTCCGAAAAATTCCTGCAGCCCGCCCATCCTGAGGCCTGATAGCCATGAGCCAGCAGCCTTGATCAATTGCAGAACCAATGGCTCAAAAATAACGAACGCAGAGTATAGCAATTGATATGTGCAGTGCTCATAAGTCGAAATTAGACAATTGGATTCCTTTCATTTTAACCGTCCAATTGACGTCCCTAACTCAATAGTCAGGTAATCAAAATAAGTCGAAATCAGACAATTGGATTTCTTTCATTTTAACCGTCCAATTGACATCCCTCGACCCAATAGTCAGGTAATCAAAATAAGAGCGTAGTTTTCGGTCCATGGTTCATGATACATCCAAACTGCCTGCATATCATCCATGACACCACTGGAGTATCAAAGTTCTCCTGAAATAAACGCCAAGGCAGCTGGATCACGCACTCAAGTCCCAGCCGCCATTAAAAAAGGATTATTGAATATCATAAAGGCAGAACATAAGCAAACACTGATAAGATCGATTTGGGACATCCAAGTCCTTTGGAAATGATGGTTTTATCCTCCCACTTTCTATCAGTCCATGTAGCATGTTTGTATATGTTTCGGATCATCATACACATGTCACATGTAAGGAATATAAGTACAAACATGGAAAGATGAAAAAATTTCACCTGCTCGGGTGAACTAGATCTCCTCCCACTTCATTTAACTTGAAAAATTCAGAACTTAGCCCTGCTCATTCTCCCGCTTGTATTTACATAAACTCGTGCTACACTGGCCACAAAAAAAGTTACATGCAACTCCAATGCTGGAATATGTTCCCTTCCAAGTACTGCTTCCATGCCTTCAAGGGACCAACTTCTCGGATGTGAATATGATTTTCCTTCCATGTTCTGCCGTTCATGAACAACCCTCTAACCGCAAATCCCATAAGCTCGGATGGATTCATGTAACCACGGATCCTTGAAACAATCCCACCTTCATGTGAGAAACCCATCCTAACATGCCAATTAGGAGGGGCGGCCTCTTGTGACTGGTCAAGATGGGGCATTGTTTGGGTCTGGATTGCCTGTTTAAAGGAGGGGGAATCGTCATCTGTGAATACATAGCTCCCCATGCCAAATGCCTCCCAATCAACCTGCTGCAGAATCCCATTTGCTCGTTTTGTGTTCTGTAGAGAATAGTCACGGACTTCAGATAACTGTTCGAGAGCTAGTCTTTCAACTTGGATTTTTAGCTCCTGGAGTCTAAGACCGATTCTTGATGATACAGCATCATATAAAGTTCCCCTTGAAATATGCTGGGCATCATCGTTAGTGAGGAGGAAATCATTGAAATGGATTGGGTCGCCAATGAGCACTGTGACCTACATGTACTCAAATCATGAACCAGGGTTACATAAAATGTAGTTGCAAGTGATCCACATGAGATGAGAACGTGCTATAGAAAAATATAATCATATTTCAGTACATCCCAAGTGGGCCATCAATCTAATCATGCAAAAACGCACAGGCCTAGGATAAATTGCAAAGCAAGAAAAAGGGGAGAGAACAAGGTTCTGAAAATCAGTTTTGGGGCCACATGGCAGCCGTGTATTGGACCTGTATCAACCAATTTTTCTAAACCAAAAAATTGCCAAAAATTATCAGAAAAAAAAAAGGAATCACAGTAGTCCAATCGTTTTTCCCCTGTACTGTATGGAACCATCTTTTAGAGTTGAGATTTCCACCCAGTTGGAAATAATAGTTAGATTTCTGCATAAAAAATCAAGTTGTTTCACACTTGGGTGGGCCAGGTGGAAATAATAGTTAGATTTCTGCATAAAAAGTCTTGTAGTTTCACACTTAGGCAGGCCAAAATGTACAGAGTAGATTGACATTCAAACAAAATTTTCTAGCACTCCATTTGTGTTGTATGTTGTCTGCACCACCACCAACACGCCGTAGCTGCCCAGCCACCTGAGGTGTGAAGTGGCCTGCTTTTTGGGCCAGAAGATCTAACCTATTGGAAAGATCTGCAGGTGTGCTTGCATGTGAAGGGGCAGGCAGGGCTTCAACTGACGTGTGGAATTAGCACACCTCAGAAGAGATAGGGTTGCTTGATCGAGGAGCCTTGGACCCATATTAGATGTTTTTCAAGGCGTCAATTTGCTCACTCTTTCCAGAGTAATTCGAGATATAATATACCAAACTCATGTGAATGCTTTCTTGTGGGATCTCATACACTAGGCTATGTATATGTGTGGGTTTAGTAAAGACCCTCGAAGACAAGCAACTCAGAGTTACAGCTTCAGACTCGGTCCCACTTGGACACCGAAAGAGTCAACAAAGAAGAGGAAAAGTACCCAACAAACAAGATCTATCTTTTTTTTTTTTTTTGAAAGATGATAATTTTATTGAAAAGAGAAAGAAAGAAAGAAAACAAACAACAAAAGAAAAAAAAAAAAACCCAGAAAGAAACCAAACAATAAGAAAAATTAAACCTAGAGGAAAACTAGCAAAAAGAAAAAGCAAAACGACTTCCTAAGGATAACTGACCCAGAGAAAGACACCCTAAGAGGCCCAATCTCTAAATAACACCAAGATATGAGAGAAGACACCCACCTTTGACAATGAGCGATTGCGAAAACAACAGTTGTTTTGCTCTATCCATAAAGACCAAATGACCATCAAAAGGAGAACACGTTATTTCTTCTTGTCAACTGCTCCTCCAAAATCAGCATGCCAGCAACTGAATAAACTATCTATGGATTGAGGCATGACCCACTGGATTCCTGCTAATCTCAAGATGTTCCACATCTCTCATTTGCAATTTGTTGATGACACCCTTATTTTCTATGAAGCTGAAGAATTACAAGTAACCTTTCTCAACATGACCATCGCTTGGTATCAAGTGGTGTCAAGTATGAAGATCAGTATCTCTAAGTCTGAAGTTTTTGGGATCAACATTAATCTTGATACGCTATTCTTTAGCTTCTTCTTTTGATTGTAAAGTTAGTTCCCTTCCCTCCATATATTTGGGATTACCCCTCTGTGTGGAAAAACCTCCTATGGCTGTCTGCAAAATTCTGAAAAGGATGGAATGGAAAATGTCATCTTGGAAGCTTAATCCTCTATCCTTTGGAGGCAGGTTGAATCCCATCAAAGCCTCTCTTTCTAATCTTCCTGTTTACTTTTTGTATCTCTTTTGATGTCCTAAACTGATTATCTCCAAGACAAAATTAGAACGAATTTTCTTTGGAAAGGTGATTCCTTTGGTGGTAAATCCCCTTTACTTAATGGGAAAGAGGTTTGTTTATCTTACGAGGATGGTGGAGCCAACATTAGAGATCTAACCCTTTTCAATGAAGCTCTTTTAGGAAAATGGGTTTGGAGATTTGGCAATGAGGAGTCCTCTCTTTGGCACTAGATTATTGCAGTTAAGTACGACACCACTCCCATAGGATGGAGGACAAAAAATTCTTCCTCGTATCGAGCCTCCTTTATTTGGAAAGGAATTGCCAAATCTTCGGGTCTCATGTTCGAAAGAATCTCTTTCAATTTGGGCAGAGGCTCGAAGATCAGATTCTGGCTGGACATTTGGATAGGTGGATGCTCTTTCGCTAATCGTTATCCAGCTCTTTTTGCGATCTCCTCTGATATCAATGTTCTGATCAAGGATTGCTACAGCCAAGTTAGAAGTAGTGGATTTTCGTCTCCTTCTCTTGGATTCTAGCCGATTCTAAGCTTAATGATCCAATAGGGCTTTTCTCTTCTTTCTTTTTTCTTCTTCTTTTTTCTTTTTTTTTTTTTCTTTTTGCAGAATGCTCTTGTGCCCAATCTATTGAATCCAAAAGCCTCTGAATTGGATGCCAGCTAAGAATCGAGCCTTCTTAGTCAAAGCCTTCTATCACTCCTTGGCTTCTCTTTCTAGCTACACTCATGCGAGCCTTGTGTGGTCCTATGGAGTCCCTCATAAGATTGCGGCTTTCGAGTGGTTAGCAGGCAAAAAAAGAATCCTAACAGTATACAACCTCAAGAACAGAGGCATGCTGGTTGCCGAATGTTTGCTTTATGTGCCTTCATGATGAAGAGAATGTTGATCATCTGCTGATACATTGTTCCTTCTCAGCAGACATCTGGTGGAACGTCTTGAGATTAACAGAAATCTAGTGGGTCATGCCTCAATCCATAGATAGTTTGTTCAGTTGTTGGCATGCTAATTCTGGAGGAGTGATTGACAAGAAAAAATGACGTGTTCTCCTTTTAGCGGTCATCTAGTCTCTATGGACAGAGCGAAACAACCGTTGCTTTTACAATCGCTCATTGTCAAAAGCGAGTGTTTTCTCTCGTGTCCTGGTGTTATTTAGAGATTAGGCCCCTTAGGGTGTCTTTCTCTGGGTCGGTTATTCTTAGGAAGTTGTTTTGTTTTTTGCTTTTTTGTTTTTTTTTGCTAGTTTTCCTCTAGGTTTAATTTTTCTTATTGTTTGGATTCTTTCTTCTTCTTTTTTTATTTCTTTTGTTTTTTGCTTTCTTTCTCTCTTTTCAATAAAATTATCGCCTTTCAAAAAAAATAATTCCTTGAATGTTTTTCTTCCCTTCTCAACATTAGAGAAGCAAACCATTTTTTTTTTTTTTTGAAAGATAACTGAATTTCATTCAAAGAAAAACGAAAAAGAAAGACAAAAGGCGAACCGACTAACGCGCAAGAAAAAGAAAATTACATCCCTTTAGGGAATCGACATTGGTTGCCCACTCAATAATCTGAGACCTCGCCCTAAGGGATATAGCCTCCCTCGACTTGCTTTCTCCTCGAAAGCATCTGGCATTCCTCTCTTCCCAAATGGACCACCAAACAACCAAGAGGGATATTCTCCATAATGTTGTTTTTTGTTTGCCCATTTTAACACCGTGCCAGGCTTTTAACAGATCTCCCGTTGAGAAAGGAAAAGACCACGATACCTCAAACTGAGCTAAGATATCCGTCCACAACATATTGATGAATTTGCAGTGGATAAACAGGAACAGAGACATGTTGGGAATTATCATTCCTCTCTTGTGCAAATTGTCCACTGTTAAGGTCTTCTCCCTTCCAACCAACCATCCAAAAGCTGCAATCTTCAAGGGAACCTTGTACTTCCACACTTTTCCAGTAGCTGCTTCCTCAGCTAGAGGAGAAACCGAACATAGGGAGTTGTAGAATGACTTTACCGAGAAGGAAGAAGATTTGTCGAACCTCCAAAGTAAGGAGTCCAAAGAGGCCAGATCCGGCTTACAATATTGAAGTTGATTGAGCAAATCATTGATTACATGATACCAGCGTTTTAAATAGCTACGCTATGTAACATGTAGCTTACACTACATAGCGTAGCTTAGCTTAAACGCTATGTAGCTCATGGAAATAGCTTAATTTGCGTGTATCCTATGCTACTTGATTAATTTGGATATGCTACATGCTTCATAGACTACACTACATGCTACATAGCTCACATTACCAGTCATTTTTCACCATAACATTAAAATCAATAATGTTTTTAATGATTTGTTACATTTTTCTATTTCAATGAAAATTCGTTAGTCTTTTCGATGCTTTAAGTAAAATAATATAAGAAATAGTTTTAAATTAGTTTTGTTGCTCTTTCTTCACTTTTATACTTAATCATTACCCCATGCTATCACTTTAGGTTGCATTTGGTTGCATCAAATATCATGAAATTTTGTTAAATTTTATTATTAATCATCTAATTTGGTGCAACCAAGTGCAACCTTGATTAAAAATCTAAGTGTGTAGTTTACGCTACACACTATGTAGCTTACGCCTCACGCTTCAGAGGGGTGAAGGCTACGCTACACACTATTTGCTATTTAAAACACTGCATGATACCAAGAGATGAGCCATTGAACATGTTTTTAGGAAGGCAAACATTGACTGCTGTTATGGACACCAGTGTGATAAAGAGTACAAGCATAGCACAATCAGTGCAATTATATTTAAGACCTGAGTGGTAGCATTGATGTGATGAATAGTACGTACCGTCTTGCCAATTTTTGGGAAGTGTGTTCCTACGGGCATAATTTCTTGCATCCCTGTGTGCACAAAGGGGAGAACTATCGGGATGTTGTCTGCATCCATCACCAACCTGTAGTGCAATGAGAAAAAAATTACAAAAGAAGAAAACACATTATATTCCATAATATCAAAAGACTAATAGAACTTCTCTTAGAGTGTCCAAGCAATGTGCTTTTCAAGCAAGGTCAGGAGGCACTGGGCTGTTTGCATTTTTGTGATTAAAAAAAGGATATTATTATAGGCATCCTTCTTTTTTTTTTCCCGCTCATCACCAACAGGTTCCGCTGTGGCAACCTTGGCAATTAGCAGAACAAGTTGGATTGCAATAGGTTAATTTCCATTTAAAGAACTCGGAGGCGTCGTTTCCACTAAATGATCAGGACATCAGTAATGATACCCTTCTAAGAATTTGTCAGTGATATTGCTTGAATGCAAACAGGCGCTTAAATAACACTAGTGAATATTGATGGGCCTCAACCGCTTACTTTACAAAACTCTTATTGCATAAGTATGGGCCCTGTAGAATACTCAGGCATTTCTATGCTTATAGGGTTAAAACAGGTAGGGGTGACCCCAAAATGGGTCTGGCCAGGTTACTTGGGTAGTTCAAGTATGGTCCACAAAGCCGTTTTCCTAAAAACCAACGGAGAGATCCCCAAGGCCTAAGTACCTTCAAGCACCTGATATAAATCAAAGATCACATGCTAAGACATCAAGATTGTGTTTGAGCAACGGATTTAAACTAAGGGCAGCATAAAATTTCTCTGAGTTTAAGATCTAAGATTTTGTTTTGATGAAGTGCCAATTTTGGTTGTATGACTGATTTGTTCCTATTTTCAACTGCTCAAGGTACTTTTAAGTTAGAATTTACAAGAATTTTATAGCAGACCTAACTTCAAATGGAGAATCATTCCATTTCTTCTCCTTTTTTTCTTTGGACATTCTTCAAGTTCAACTTGATTTTTGCTTTACAACAACATAGCAGTTCAACCAGAGAAGAATCTTCAGAAGAAATACCACATAAGCTTTAGTACCAATTATCATTAGTCATTCTAGTAATCTGAATATACCCAGCTAATTTGAGGTGCTGAAGCCATAAACTTCTGATAGATTAGGACGACAAGCATGAGCAAAGGATTGTCATACAAAAACATGAAATTATATGATACAGGGGACGCACAGTTTTACATCATTTCTCACCTTCCAACACCTCTCTTGGCAGACCCCATGGTTCTTCCCCCATCCCGAGAACGACTTCCCTCTGGGAATATATGAACCCACCCACCCCTGTTCAATTTTGAAAGAGCCATGTCCATTCCCTGAAAAAGGTTAAAGATGTAACATGAATCTTTAAAAGCATTAAAGACATAACATGAACTATAAAAAGCACATAGATGAGATGGATGAATGCCAAATATATAATACTTGTTGAAAACTTTAAACCTACAATTGAATGGCCTGTCTGTTTTATCTTTATTTTCTCTATTCTTCCCCCTTTCTTTTTAGGTTCTAAATTAGGGAAAGGAACCACTAATGACGGCCTTCAGAATGATTAGCAAAACACAGTGTAAAGCCAACCCAGAAACAGCAACGACAGCAGCAGTGACAACAACAATGTGAGGTTGTCTCACATGAAACTAGTTAGATGCTAACTTACGGTGCGACCAGCGTATAACTGCAAATATGTCATGTTGCATATGACATGCGACCCGTCCAACAATGAAGAAGATCAACTAGCACAAAAATCAGGCCGGTCCACTCAACAGGAGGGCCATGCATGTACTCTGGATTAGATTGGTGGTCATCCACTGTGTTCTATATTTCTATGGTGTGGCCGACTGCCCACATGATGAGTGGATCAGCCTAACTTCTGCATCAGGTGTGCTTCATGGTGGGCCAACATTTTGGACAGCTTCGATATTGTACTTATGCCTTGTACAGTGCATGCCTTAGTTGGCCGTAACTGATTGTCCAAAGTAGTTGCATGTGAGGCTCCCTCTAAACAACAACCACAAAAAAAAAATATCAATTTCTTTGCTGCTAATAGAAAGCAACAATATTGCTTTTAGTGCCACATTCATTCCCTCACAAGAATTGCAAGTTCCAAAGAAAACTGCATGTTTGTAACTAAATAAAATTTCATCACTGATTTCACATTTGATACGATCCTGAACTGATTGGAGTAAGTGAATAAGCTTACTGTAAGGTTGGCTACTCAAATCAAATCAAATTGTAGAGTCGTATAAAGATGAATCGAGTTGTACATTGATCTTGACAGACATGTCAAAGGAAGAAGACCAGAAAGTGGATGTGCTGATTTGGATTATCAAGGATTGGAACTGGAAAAAAGGCACTGAAACAGGCTCAGAGGCTTGACAACCTACACATCTCCTTAACAGGCTTTTAATATTTAAGCCATTACTAGATCATCTGATCATGAATGTGATATCACAACTAAGTATGATTGCAGCTGAGATATCAACAAGATAACACAGGCAAGAAGTTCCCAGTCTACACTTCAAAAGATAAAAATAAAATAAAAAAATGCCTTATCCTTTTAGAGGCTAAAAATAGCAACAGAATGGTAGCAGAACTTCAATATCAAAGAACATGTAAATTAACAGGAAACAGATTGCTCATAAAACATTCAACAGGTTTTGTAAAGATGAAATAGAGATGGGTAAATAGAATACCTTTTGGTAAACACCGTCACCACGAGAAACAGGTAAAACTTTGACACATCGAAAGAATGCAGACGTCACTGGGTTGCTAAAACATCGGTCCGTTGCACAGAGTGTCCATCTCAAGCTATTAGCATCCAATAAGACATTTGGTGGCAGAAGAGAAGCAATCACAAACGGATCATCTACAGCAGCCACATGGTTGCTTACCTGCAAAATATAGCATCGTAATAACATACAACCATAAAACAGAATGCAGGGATTTAAGACGGTAGAAAGCGCACACAACCTAGAAGTGTAAAAGAAAAAAAAAGAAAAAAAAGAAGAAGAAAAAAAGAAAAGAAAAAAGAAGCCATCCAAAGGACCAAAACTATAGAAAATGAGAAGCTAATCAACTGGTCACTATTTCAACCCCCTTCTCACTGTGGCAATGTGTTGCATTAAAAATTCATAACGTCTTATCATACTGGCAGTCTGGCACACATGCAAGTGCCCCAAGCTGCACCATCTAAACCATTGTATTTTATAAGTGAGTTAAGTTGATCACAAGTTGGGTGCAAGAGTAAAAAGGACCATGAACCATCAACATGAATCCTGCACTAATTACTACCCAGTGTTCTGTCCACTGGCCAAAGGACATCAGATGCACTCAACCCAGAGCAAAATAATGAACTGGTGTAATTCAAAAGCACGGAGTCTATGAAATAATGACTACCATTTAAAAAGCTAATAATGTAGACATCCCTCACATTTACAAGCCCAAAAACTTGTGAAATTTGATTATTTGAAGTCAACAGATATGACAGATGCAAGCAAAAGGAGTAAACATTGGTGATGCATAAGAGAAATCATGAAAACAATTAAATATGGAATCACATATAAAGCGTCGCATAATGAATGTGAACAATAGTCTAATTCACTGCAATGGGAAGATTATAAAACGTCCAACCAATTTATCCTTCATTAAAGAATAACTACTGACCGTTATAAGAGGCTTGCCTTCTGATCTCTGTAATAAAGCCTGATGTAGTTTTTCTGCACCATATATCTGGCAATAATACGGAACAAATCAAGCCAATACCTAAAGGGAAATATTCTAAAAAATTAATTTAAGGGGCAAAATTCAAGGCAGTTTTGTCCAAATACCTGGACACGGTTGAGCCCGTGCATAAAGACATGACAAGCATTTCCAAGAACAGGAACAGCCAGACCTTGAAGCATGCGGACGATGATCGAGTCTTCGATTGCATCAACATCCTTGCCGACTGCAGTCACATGAATTTCAAAGTGATGATGTAAACCCAGTATATGTAAAAGGCTTCTACCTCTAACTAACTTGAATGGCTACATGCATCAGCCATTCACTCGTTCTGGTTACCTCAATGGGTCGAGGCAGGATGATCCTTTCTCTGCAGATGAATTATTGCATCCTCCAATCGAGAATATGCAGTGTATCAGGTTTTCAGTTTGGCCAGGTGGGGCCATGGTTCAACATTCTGGACCATTGGTCTGTTGCGCCTCATGCTGGGTGCCCCATGCCCCAAATATCTCCTTGATAACATTTCAACTTGTTGCCTGCAGATAGGTGGTTACGAAAAGAAGTACCGCAGCGGCCCACATTTGACTGAAACAGGGCACGAGATTGGTGGCTAGGATGTTCCACTCTAGGGGATTTTTGGGGCATGGTCCATGCTGGGGCCTGCTATACAATTAGTCTGGATCAATGAAAAATGTGAACCCACTTGCAAAAACAGAAAAACCTGAGTATTCAATGTATATCTTCAGGTTGAGGATTCTATAGTTTATCTTCTATGTTAGTGCACTTTTCTGTGGCATACTTAGTGCACCTTATTTGTCAATCACGTATGTCCATGTGTTGTAATGTCGGTTGAGCCTTGGTAAGCTGAAGATTCAAGTGGACAAGCAAGCATCGAGGAAGAAGAACAAGTAAATGAGATGCCTTGGTGACCCTAACTCTTTGAACCAAAACACTCTAAATCTCTAGATGACTTAGACCAACTAGGAAAACCCTTAGTCGTCGTGATTAGCCTTAGATCATATAGAAAAATATGATAAATTAGGTTTAATAAAAGAAGTGGAAGCTGCTGTAATCAGAATAGCCCAAACAACAGTTTTCGATACGTCTTCAATACATCGGAATCCAATTTCGATAGGATTCCGATCGATCGGAAAGCCAGTTCGATCAATCGAACATATGTCCAACAACTTGCTGAACTCTCTGGACAAATTCTTCAATCAATTAAATTGATCAATTCGATACATCGAAATTGATGTTTCGATCAATCGAAAATATGTTCAGCAACTTGCTGAACTCTCTGGACAGATTTTTTGATCAATCGAATTGATGGCTTCGATCAATCGAAGATAACTTCGATCAATTGAATGGTTATTCTGATCAATCGAATAAGCCGTTTTCCGTCCATTGGAGTTTTATCTATAAAAGTGGGAGAGACTTTTTTGGCATTAAAAGAAGGATTTTGAAGAATTTGAAGCCACTATTATTTGAGACCATTAGAGGCTCAAATCCTAACCCTAGCAAGTCATCTTCCTTGTGATTCATCACAAGAATGGAGCATTGCAAGCTCATGAAAAAGAAGTACTTATCCCTCTTTGATCTCTAGAGTTTAGACCAATCTAGATAGTTATATTCCTATCTAAATTCTATGATGAAATCCTTGTAGGTGAGACTCTCTAGGCAACCACTTTCCATTAGTTGTAAGGATCTCAAAACTACCTCCTAACACCTTGGGCATCTCCATCGGAGCATCATATGTAAGGTGGCTGATCGTTGGAGATGGAGCATTGGCGACGCATCGGTAACAACATCGGGGGAGCACAAATGGGAGTTGATCGAAGCACGGGAGAGCGAAGATCAAGCAACCTGAAGCGACGCATCAACAGGGCTCAAATCCGACAAGTGAGTTGTCAAATTGTGTTGAGTCCATCCACTCTCCTCCCGTGGGGATTTGAGTGTAGAGTTTGTTTGTCAAACTCGATCTAGATTCGTTTGTCGATCAATGGCTTGTTAGTTGAGCTTAAAAGTCTAGAGGCGTTTGTCGGTCCTTGGCTTGTTTGTTGAACCTAAATTTTAGGTTCGTCTATCGATCATTGGCACGTTTGTCAGGCCTAAAACAAGTCTCTAAGGGGAGCCACCAACACGGAAGTAAACATGTAGGTTAGGAGGAACCTGTAAACTCCCCGGTAGGGTAGATCCGAGATAAAAGACCTAGGTTGGGAGGAACTTGATTTAAACTCCCTAATGAATGTCGGTGTGCTCAAGGGGTAAGTACTTGAACCGAGAGTAGAGTAAACACGTAGTTGAACCACTATATATGCTTGTGTTTGTGATTAATATTTGAACACATTTTCTATTATGCATTGGGGTTTAATTGTTTAATTATAAATGCTTAATTGGAATGTATGCTAGGCACATTTACACACAAGATGTATGTTCACTAATTAGTGTAGACTTAAGCTCATATGATCCATCATCATATAATCTACATAGGTTGTATAGATTAGGTACTTTGATTAGTTTAATCCTTTGTTAATCTATGCATACTTAGACTAGGTAGCTTAGTTGTTTTAATTATTTGCTAGTCTTGTGATTGGACTTACTTAGGCTTAGAAGCTGAAGTGTTCTTGCTTACTTAGCTTGTATTGTTAAAAATCATAAGTAGGTGAAAAGATTTTCGAACCCCCCCCCCCCCCCCCAAAGGACTTAGCCATAATTCTAGTTGCTCCGCTCTAAGCTTCCGTACGCATAGCATCCATCAAAGTGACGCAATTTCATTATATATACCTCGTCAACAGTTTTCGCAAATAATCACTGCTCAAATATGTTCTGTCCATCAAAGTTTAATACCAAATAGGTTTTTAGGTTTCTAACAAGGATCACCCACAAACGCTTGCAGGTTAGCTAAAGCTACAACCCGTGCCAACTTGTCAAGCATGCACGTAGCCTAGCAGTGCAACAACAGTGTCCACCATGAAGTGGGCCACATATTATGTTGAATCAGACCATCTGGAGGACTGATCTAATCCGTGCACTGTTTCCATACAGAGTAGCCAGCCTGATGACTGGACCAGCCTTATTTTGCACCTAGCTATCTTGATGGTGGGGCCCACCTTTTACACAGCTAGGATACCATACACATTTCACACATTGGCATGTGTGTAGTAGCTTTAACACAACCATTTGTAGGCGATCGTTATTCTTTTATGACTTTCCCCTTAACAAAATTATAGCCAGCGACGGCATTTCAGCATCGTAGTAATATTTGCTAAGAAAAGCGAAATGATATTTCCACCCCAAGAGCGCAATGTCATGACCACACAACCATCAAAAGCAATAGCAGAAAGGTTCACGATGACCAAATCAACCAGGTAGGGACACACCTCGCTTGCGATAGAACGGTGTAGGCGGTAGAGAAGAGGCCCTCCGGAGGCTGCGGAGTCTAAGAATCCAACGCTGCAGTAACGACGAATCATACGAATCGGAGAACCTCTGCCAGCGCCGATGCCGATCGACAGCTACACGGAATCGATCGCGGATTCGGAGCTGCAAGGCTCGGACCTTGGATTTCCAGCGATCGGTTCCTCGATCAATCAGATCATACTCTGCCATAGAGGCTTCCGGGTAGATTTTCAATGGCTATTAGGATTTCTTAGGGTTTGGAGAGAGGAATCTGTCTATCCAATGGATTTTTCTGCTGAGAGAGGAAGAGCGGAGTGTGGAGAAATCTCCAGGTCGACCCTTGTGATACTGCATTTAATAGCCGTGAGGACTTCTAGAATGTATGTAGTGCGCAGTGCGCACTGCCCCTCTAGTTGCCCTAAAGTTAAGTGGGGGGCCCACATACTACCGGCTAGCGCATTTAGTTCGGCCCACTTGAGTCTTGTAGCGTGTTCAATTTTGTTCTCATGTCCTAAAATGAGCTCCCAAGACGGATGAATAGGTTATCAAAAACATCGCTGCAGGCCCCACCTTGGTTCCCAGCGCAGGAACTTCCTGTGCAAGGCTTTTGCAAAAATGAACCAGATCCAAGACTCAAGTGGGCCAAAAACGTGAGGAACATCTACAGTTGAAATATTTGTGAAGCCACACGAGTTTCAAATCAGGATACTATTTGTGTTTCCAGTTCATCCCAGTAGTAGTGACGTTGTGAACGGTATGAAATCCGCGCCCGAATACGTCTTTGCTGACGTGGGTGCGGAGCAGGTTCTTGGATAAATGGTGGTCCCATATGATATTCCGGAGGGCGCGAATTAGGTGTTACCCTTGGAACAGCTTAGTGGGTGTTACTCTAACCGTGTGGGGCCAATCTTAGTGTATTTTTTTATATATCTAAGCTGTCTATATGTTTTTTCATATCATTTTACGATGTGATCCAAAACCCTAAGAAGATCCAAATCTTAGGTGGACCATATCACTAGAAACAGTGATGAATAACCATTAAAAATGTTTTGTGGGTCACAAAAGTTTTGGATCAATCTGATCTTTACATTTTCCCTTCATAAATACCTTATTGACATTATAAAGAGCTTGGATTGCAAATAAACACTACCGAAACCTTAAGATGGGCTCTTTGGAAATTTTAATGGTGGGGCACTCAATCACACTGTTTCTTGTAGTATGGTCCACTTGAGATTTGGATCTGCATAATTTTTGGCACCTCATTCGAAAATGGGCTTTAGAAACGGATGGACGGAATGGATATACAAAATATCATCCATGCTGGCCATACGGTGGGGGTAACACCCACTTAACTGTTCCCGGGGTAACACCTAATTCGCGCCCTATTCCGGAGGGGAGCGGATTGCCTGTGACCCCGGGCACAGGCTGCGTGGGGTCCACAGAGATGTCCGTGAGAAATCCACGCCGTCCATCTGTTTTGAAAGACTACAATGGGACAGGATTCTAAAAATAGTCAGATCCAAAACTCAGGTGCGTCACACAAATAAAAGAGTGGGAACAGCAATGTCCACCGTTGAAACCTTCTTGGAGCTGATTACGATGTTTATATGTCATCTAAAACGTTCATAAAATTATTGCCACTCATGTAAACTGTAGGAACAAATATCATTCTCATACATAACTTCTATCACGGCTAAGCCTTTAATCCCCAGTGTTTAGTGTGCTAGGCCCTAGGGCTGTCAATGGCAAGGATCAGGATCTGTATCCGATCCAGATCCACTCCGATTTAATCGGATTCGGATCAATAATCGGATCATCGGGTCGGATTCGGATACCAAAAAATGATCCGTTTAATATTCGGGTCGAATTTGGATCAACCTTGATCTGGCTCGTTAACAACTTGATTTAAAAAAAAAACCAGTCGTCTCCTTCGTCTACTCTCTACTCTCCACGCACCACCACGCATGGTAAACAGAGCATCTCTCTCTCTCTCTCTCTCTCTCTCTCTCTCTCTCTTTGTTCTTTGGAATATGGATGGACAGTCGTCGATTGGTGCTCTCTCTCCTGTTCTCTCCCGTTTTCAGTTGCCATTTTTTAAAACCCCATCGGCTGTATCATATTTGGATATCGGGTCGGATCATATTCAAATTGAAAACGGGTTTCAAAATGTTTAAACAGGTCGGGTTCGGATCATATACTTGTGATCCGAATCGGATTCGGGTCGGATATATCCTTAATCAGATCGAATACAGATCATCACTGATCCGGCCCGTATTCAATCCGTTGACAGCCCTAGTAGGCCCACATGAGTTTTGCATCAACCTGGTTTTTTTGAATGCGTATTGGGTAGTGACCCTGCCACTAGCCATTGGCTAGTGGTCGGTCCTCTGTGGGTCTCACCATGATGTATGTATTTCATCCACGCCGTCCATCTATATTTCCATATCATTTTATGATATGAGACGGAAAATGAGTTAGATCCAAACATCAAGGGGACCACATCACAGAAACAGTGGTGATTGAGGGCCCACCATTAAAAACTTCTTGGGCCCATAAAAGTTGTGGATCAATTTGATTATTTGTTTTTTTCCCTTCATCCATGTCTGTATGACCTAATAAACAGGTTGGATGTCAAATAAACATTACAGTGACCCCTAGGATGTTTTTAATGGTGGACATTTAATCTCTACTGTTTTCCTGTGGTGTGGTCCACCTGAGATTTAGATCTACCTCATTTTTGGTATCATGCCCTAAAATGATATGGAACAATGGATGGACGGCATGGATAAAATACATACATCATAATGAGACCCACAAAGCACTGACCATAAGCCATTGGGCTAGTGGCACGGTCACTAGCCAAGCCGCGTCTGGTTTTTTTAATCCTGTCCTGTTGTGGGTTTTCAAAAAGATAAGATGAACGAGTTCATGAAGATCAGTACTCTTTAGTCACCAATTACACTGAGTCAAAAGATCCGTGAGAGTGAAAATTTATTTTCTTAATGAGTTCCTTTTACCTTTGTTCATTTATTTTTGTTAGTCATGGAATGCACCCACTCCGTTAGTCATATAATGCACCCACCCACTAGTGGGATTAGTGTGTCTCCTTAGCACTCGAACATGAGACTTGATGTAGAAACACCTAAGTGTCTTAAGTGCATAATAACTTACACTTGTTCAACATAAAAAAAAAAATATAACTATAAAGAATAAAATTAGGCAAAAAATTATAAATTAAATAAATGAATTTTAATTATATGTAACTATTAAAGTAAATGATAAAAGGAAAAGGGGAAAAGGATTACTAACAATATTTGATTTGTAATAAGACGGTTGTTAGAAACGATTGTTTGTTCATAGCACGAAGGTCGTCAGGCACGAAAGTTTGAATTGCTTGCTCAATTGACTTTGTAGATGGATGATCGTCAAGATGACAATTTATTCATCATGAGCCGAGCTTTATCATGCGAGACAATCATGGTTCATGAGGAAAGATGGATATCTGTCTATTCCATTGCCGACTTCGCGACTAGATAGTCGTCGTAGCAACTACTTGTTTGTCGTATAGGACTGAGTTCGGTAGCTTGAAGGTTATTGGCCGGCAAATCTTCAACAATCTATTGGTTGCATGACAATTCTTCGTGGTGAGGCAGGCGTAGTTAAACAGCCACCCGTTTGTAACCCCATACAATTGAGCTTTGTGGCAAGTCAATCATTTAAAAATTGATCGACCTTTTGTCACTTAGCCAAGTACATCGTGGTGAGAAGACTGGTGGGGGTGGCATCCTATCCATCATATCGGGGTCTCACTTCATGGCGAGATAGTCATAGAGAGATTATCCATTCTTTTCTTGGATCTTGATTCCGTGAACAAAGTTGTCGTGGGATGACCAACAATTCGTCACTATATTGGATTCTATGGCAATGCAGCGGTAATAAAACGACGATTTGTTCGTGACCTGGTCGAATTTCATGGCGAGGTTGTCGAACAAAATCTATAGGCGTGCAACAAGATGGCCCCATTGGCCATCCGTTCGAGACGTAGAGATTTTCTTAGGTCCAATAACACGGTTGTAAATATAGGGTGCCTAACCATCTTATTCTAATCTACTCAATTTAGGCTGCTTTTGCAACATTGTGCTGGCTTGATAGTGGAGAAGTTGGACTGAAGAATAATAATAAAAAGTGTCTATGACTAATGGAGAATAGGCAACGTTGTGTTAGAAAAAGTAGTGTTGTGCTGTATCTTCATTCTCCATTGAATTTATAGACGTGTAAGGCGGTTTGTTGGTAACTCATATTGGAACCAACCATCAGGTTCTTCTCTTGATCAATTGGTCAATTTACAAATGTGTCCGAATATACTTCTAACTCTATATGAGTTTGCGATATTTTTTTTAATCAGCCAATTGGTTGGTAAGCATAGCTAATCACATTTCTATCTTGAGAGATGTCATCATGATTTTCGGGTAATCAACTCGCTTTCGGATGTGCATAACCAATCACACTCCATGAAGTATCGCTGTTGATCACCGCTTTAGCTAATCATGCATATCAAAGGTTTTTGCTTATGGCTTTATGTGTCTGCAACCACTTGACCCCTAGTGTCATGATAAGCATTATTACCATTTAAACACAATAGTTATTACTTCTTTTCTACACCATTAACGAGCATATGGCTTCTTTCTGTAAGTGTCATGCATGAACTTCCACCCAGGCACAATGATACATGCCTTGTGGCAGCAACGTGCTTCAAAATATTTTCTTGTTGATTGCATTGGTGGTAAGTATCTTATCTTGATCTTTTCTACAATAATGCTACCATGTGTCAGCTCACTAGTAGTCAAATCTGGTGCTACCAAATAAGGTGTAAACAAGATTGAAGTGGATTGCCATGTGACCTGGGATATCCTAGTGACCAAACTCTGTGGGGCCACCACGATGTATGAGTTTCATCGAGGTGTCTATCCATTTTTGCAGCTCTCAATCCCCATTGTTTCCTTTAGTGTGGTCTATTTGGCGTTTGGATTTGTTTTATTTTTTTCTATCTCATGTCCTAAAAGAAGAAAAAAAATGGATTGAAGGTGCGGATGAAACACATACATCACAGTGGGCCCCACGTCGTCAGGGAGATAGCTGGTGACCAGATCAACGGGCAATAGGCTTAACTATC
Source organism: Liriodendron chinense (assembly GCA_003013855.2). Lineage (NCBI taxonomy): Eukaryota > Viridiplantae > Streptophyta > Magnoliopsida > Magnoliales > Magnoliaceae > Liriodendron > Liriodendron chinense. The sequence goes on along the minus strand of ML058469.1, from coordinate 9,161,864 downwards.
ATATGGTATTAACTAGAACATGGACGGTCCGTACCATCAGACCATCTTATCATGTGGGTCCAAGCGTCGCCACATATGCATGAAGAATTCGTTTCCAAGGTTTGTGGCATGGATCTCGCTCATAGGCCCACCCCTATGGCCCACAATCTGATTATCAGATGGCTCATCAAGAAGTTACCGCCCTAGTTTCCCAAATCATGTTTGGGCATAAATCCAAAAAAATGAGGCACATCCAGGACTCAAGTGCAGCATGCCAAATAAATGCAGCCCACATGAGTTCCGGATCGGCTTGTTTTTTGGCTAACGCCCTAGCATGAGTTGCGACAAATGACAAACGGAGTAGATATCATGCGCATATCCTGGTAGGTCCAACAAAGGGTAAATCAGTCTTTTGGTGCTCTTTGTTAGGCTTGTTCTTTGGCTGACCCAGACCTAAACTTGACCCATTGGGCTCATATTTGTACCGAAAATTTGAACCAGTCAGGCAAACAAAACCTGAACAGAGGGGCTATTAGGGCTTGTTTGGCACCATAGATTTGAGAGGAAGTGATGAGAAGTGGATTCCAATGATATGAATTCTCATCAATTCCAATTCTTATCAATTCTAGAATTTTTGTTTGACAGATTAGATTTGGAGAGAAGACGATAAGAGCGAATGGAAGGTGTGAATTTTAATCCCACGGTATGCCCACCTATACTTTGGATTTTAATCCCACCATCCATTAAATTTTAAATCCATGCCATCCATCCATTTTTATATATCATTTTATGCCAAGATCCAAAAAATAAAGCAAATCCACATCTTAAGTGGACCATAAAACAACAAAAAGTGGATAGTAACCTTTATGATGCACAAAAGTTTTGGATTAAACTAATATTTGTGTGGTCCCTTCATCCAGGTCTTTTTGACCTTATCAACAAATTGGATGGCAAATATACATCATGTTACATGCCATGATTTGGGATGCATCACGTTGGGTCCCAAGTTGGGGAGGATTTCTCATCAAATTCCACCTTCTTGGGAGGAATTGAAAATGAGCTGAAAATTGTCCTTTAAATTCTTATAAATTCTTATGAATTCTTAAAAAACAAGTGGTTTCTCATCACTTTTCATTAAATCCATAGTACCAAACGGGCCATTAATTTTCCACTAATTTACTATTCCAAAATAACAATTACATTAGTTTCAAATAGTATTTGAAATAGCCTGATATTAATGTGTAAAATCATTTCAACTGCGTCCAGCAGCTCCAGAGTGCATGTGCATGCGGCAATTCCACACCAGTTCAATTGTACTCATATCGATTGAATGACACTCTTTGATTGGAATAGAGAAGCCCATCAAACTACTCCTAACGGAAAGCTCATTTCCACAAATAGAGCACAATCGCCAGATTAATGCACCGTTTTCCATTTCCACAGGAATCTTTGTTGGTTTTTCATGGTAGCGGATTAGATGTTTTACCCTTACTGTGTGGGCCCACCTTGATGAATTTGTTGGTTTCTCAGGTGGACCACACCACTGGAAAACTGTGGTGAGCGACCATTAGAAACTTTGTGGGCCACAAGTTTTGGATCAAGCCGATCTTTGTATTTCCTTCCATCCTGGACTGGTTGACCTTATCTGCGTGTTGGATGGCAAATAAACATTACAGTTGACCCTAGGAAGTTTTTAATGGTAAGCATTCAATCACCATTGTTTTCCGTAGATGGCAAATAAACATTACAGTTGACCCTTAATTTTTTCGGACCACGTCCTGAAATGTGCTGGAAAATCAGATGGACGGCATGGATATACCACAAACCATATGCCAGCGAGTGTGATTGCACGTCCATCACTGTTGCCTTTTTCCCATCTATCTGGGGTCAGCTCTCTGAATCAAATTCAGCAACCATTAGTCCTTCGTATGTGAAGAAGCAATGTCCCTTCCCACCACAGCTGTCCAAGTTCTTTTAAGGGTTCTTTGAGGCCCTTCAACCCTAATCGATGTTCTTGAGCTAAGATGCATGCGCCAATGCAACCTGCTTTGAAAATGCATACCTTCTATGCATGTACTATGATATTATAATGCATATAAATGGATTCATGACAGCAAGTATCATTCAACAAGGATATTGTTTGTAAATGGAACTGCCAGTAACTATAAAAAGTAATCTACTAATGATAGTAGATGCCATGTTCAGTTGGGACAAGTAAGCCCCATGGTTCAGTGGTCAATGTTTTTGGGCCCCACTATGGATGGACCATGCCTAGAAAATCTCCTCATGAGAACAATCCCAAGTCCCGCCGTTTCAATTTGTGACTAGAGAATAAACACTCAAGCAAGAAAAAATGCATTGACATCCATATTTAACTAAAAGGACACAATTGGTGGCCAAGGTCCTCCAATCCGGGATAGGTCAGGGACACGATACATTGACAGTGGGGGCCATCAGAGCAATGGTCCTGATCATTCAAACATGATCCTACTTGTACAAACTACAAATTGACATATCGGGAATACCATGTATATCCTTTTAAGTGGAGGATGATATAATTCCTGTCAACAAATGAATATCTGGTCGCCTGCAGTTGTATTTTCCACATTTAAGTAGTTCACATCAACCACAGCGTCCCCAAAATCGTCTGCACATAACATGATTTCATCAGATTGGAGGCTTTCTAGAGTAACGATTATCTTAGCTAATTCTCAATGTAAAAACAGTAACTGAAACAAACATAATCCCAACCTTCATAGATGGTCCTCACATAATCAACATATTCAGGTACCAGAGTTTTATAAATGATTCCTTCCGGATGAGCATCCAAGACCACCAGCACTCCTAATCAAATAGGAGTAAACCGAATCACATGGAGCAAGGAAAAATAAATAGTACTATCTAATCTCCTGTCAATTTCAGATGTTGAATTGAAAGTCTATACAAGCACACACTAACACAGCTGTATAAATAGCATCCACTCTGACTGCGAAGCACATGCATCCTTTCCAATTTTGGTAATACAGCAGTACAAACTTCGTAGAATTGTATCACCAAAAGTGCAAAGGATGAGTGTATTTAGCATTCACAATGGGCATAGATAGTGGTTCCTGTCGAGGCAGCCGATGTCTCCAACATGGAAACGACTCTCTCTCTCTCTCTCTCTCTCTCTCTCTCGCTCGCTCGCTCATGTATGGTAAGGCCTAGTTTCACTAGGTTTCGGTTTTTCTCTCTTATGATGTGGTCTATATAAGGGGGATAAAAAAGAGAGTATTCTTCTAGGGTATTCTTTGGTGTGAGGGTTCTCAGTAGATGAAGAGGGAGAGAGGTAAACCTTGTATTTCTGATTTATCTTATTTTAGTGAAGAAAGTTCCGCGTTGCTGCTCCATGGATGTAGGCATATTCCTGAACCATGTAAATCTCTATGCTTTGTCTTTTGCTTTTCCCTTGACCTTTTGGGTTTTGGTTTGGCTCCTTTTCTTTTGTTGTTTTGCTTTGCCTGCATCAATCGTGCGCGGTTGTTTTTCTTCAACAATTGCTATCAGAGCCAAAAGTTAAGAAACCTTTTAGCGCAAGATCAGTGTCGTTGTTTGTGTTACAATTGTGTTTCCGATTATTGGATCGAGTTCTACCAAATTCGAGGTGTTAAAGTTTGACGGATCCAATTACCCGTTGTAGAAACTGAAGATAAACGCGGTATTGGTGAAGGAAGGCTGTGCAATTGTGATAAAAGGAAAAAAAAGAAGAAGCCATTTGAGGAGAAAAATCAACTAGTTATGGTGGATCTTCTTCCTGCACTAGGTTCTTCGATTTTGTTCAACATGTACAGTGAAACCACTACAAAAGGTTTCTAGGAAAAATTGTAAAATTTGTATGAAAGGAAATCAATGTTTAACAAGATTTTTCTCCGATGACAACTATATAGCTTGAAGGTGAAGGGTCCTCTTGTAAGAACACTTAAATGGGTTTATTACCCTGATTAACAAATTGATGGTGGTTGATGTGAAGATCGATAATGAAGAAAAGGTTGCACTTGTGCTTTGTTCGAGGCCACATTCATGAGATGGTTTGAGTATGAATCTTAGCAAAGGTCCAGATCTCAATATGGAGTTAGCCGTGTCCACATTGCTTATCGAACAGTCCCGTAGAAAAACATAGGTTTGGTGATGTCATGATGATAAGAGGAAGATCCACTAAGAAAGGTACTAGTGGTAGAGATCCAATAATATCCAAGTCGAAAGGGCACAAAATAGAAAAGTGTTGGAATTGCGAAAAGAATGGTTACTTACGCAAAATTGTAAACTTGGGAAAGCAAATCAGGAAGATTTCAAACCTGATTTACATGATCAAGTATTGGATTCAAAGGGTTTCCAAAGAAACCTAGCTGAGAAAGGCGATTTATCTGAGGATGAGAATCCATGAGAGAATCTAAACCATTAATGGAAGTGGTGGGGAGGCTCATCCCCTCCTTCCTTCGTTTCTCTCCCGGCTTTATTAGTTAGGCAAGTATGTATTCAAGTGCTTCATTCCATATGATTTCACATATGGACTGTTTTTACACACATCTGTTATGTGACGACGACACAGTTTACATGGGTGATGATAGCATGTGTAAAATTGTGGGGATTGGAAATGTCATAATTACTATGTTTGATGACATCATACGTACAATTTCGGTGTGGCACGTAGCGAATTTGTGGAAGTGTCTTCTGTTATTAGGAAAATTTAATGAAGATGGCTACAATTTTTCTGGTGAAAAAGGCCTGTTGAAGATTGTAAAAAGGGCAATGATGATGGCAAAGGGAGATTGATAGGTAGACTATATTGGTTGATTGGCGATATTATGGTTAGCAATGCTATCGTTGCCCATGTCATGACAAAGACTGCTACAATTTGGCATAGGCGATTAGGCCATACAAGTAAGCAATGACTAAATATACTTCTTGATCAAAATTTAATTCTTAGTTTAATCTATTAATTTAGATTTCCATGAGGATTGTTTATTTGCAAAACTCTATAAAACTCACTTACCCTCTACTGCTAAAAGTAAGGATGTCTTAAATCAAATTCATTTTGAAACTTGGAAAGCTCTTGTCAAATCCTTAGGAGGTTCGAAGTATTTTGTTTCTTTATTGTCGTTTTCTCTAGGAAGGTATGAGTTTACATGCTCATGAGGAAGTATTACATTTTTACTTGTTTCATCAAGTTTAAAGCATTGGTTGAAAACTAAATGGGAAAGAAGATTAAGTATCCAAGAACTGGCAACAGAAGAGAGTATGCCTTGAAAGAAATAAATTTTTTACTTATTTTATTTTTATTTTTTATAGTGAGCATAGCAATGAGAGGCACTACAAAGTCCCTGGAATTCACAACAGAATTGAGTCATTGGACGTATGAACCGGATGCTTATGTATTGTGCTAGGAGAATGCTGAGTTCGGCTAAGCTTGAGTAATGTTTTTGGGCAAAAGTCATTAACACAGCTTGTTACTTGACAAATTGTTTTCCTACGACTGCACTAGATTGAAACCCCTGAAGAAGTATTGTCTAAAACACCCGTTAATTATTCGCTCCTTACTTTTGGTTGTGATGCTTATGTATGAATTCCCAAAGAGCAAAAGACTAAGGTTGATGCAAGGTCTAAAAAGTATATTTTTCTTGGCTATGCAGATGAAACAAAGAGGTATAGGACTATATTGCCCACAAGTTAGTGATTAGCCGAGATGTCGTTTTTAATGAAGATTTAGTGAAGAAAGACAAAATTGTCAAGCTCAGAGTTGTGAGAGATAATTGAATTGAAATTTTCGAACGATGTTTAAAATTAACATACTGATTCAAAAGATTAACAAATTGACGATTTCGTTGGAGATGAAGTTGATAAAGAGCATGTAGATTAGATATTGAGCACAAAAACTCAAAGTGATCAAGGTTGACCGAAGAGAGTTGCAAAACCTTTTGTTTAGTTTAAGAATTATGTTATGGCTCATGCTTGCATGATAGAAAAGCGAGAACCTTGTTCATACCTAGAGGCATGCGAATCTATGGATGCTAACTAGTAAAATGTCCAAGGAGGAGATGAAAGTTTACATAAAAATAAGACTTGGGAATTAGTTGAATTATCCAAATTGTGAAAGGCTACTGGTTACAGATGGATTTATAAGCTGAAAAAAGATACTAATAAGAATGTTGAAAGATACAAAGCCCGATTAGTGGTAAAAGGGCATGCTTATGAATTAGGTATTAACTTTAATGAATTTTCTCTCTAGTTGCCCGACTAAGTACTATTCGTACTGTGTTGAGTGTAGCAATGGTGCTTGACTTGTAGCTTGAGTAGTTGAAAGTAAAAACTGACTTTTTATATAGGAATCTTAATAAAAAAATTTATGTGACTCAACCCATAGGCTTTATTGAAGAAAATATGAAGAATCTCTTTATTGATTGAACAGACTGCTTTACGATTTAAAGCAAACATTAAGCTGTTGGTATAAGTTGTTTGATTCCTTCATTGTAAGTTTGGGATTTTAAAGATGTGAGGCAGACCATTGTGCCTATGTTTGTAGCTATAGTGATCGTGATTTTATTATCTTGTTACTGTATGTGAATGACATACTGGTTGTTGGTACTAGTAGAAATACTACTTCAATACACAAAATTTAATCCAGTCAATACTCTACTTCTACTGGTTGCAAGCTGCCTTCTCCTAGCACAGAAGTGGAGAAGATGTCTCAAGTACCATAATCATCGGCGATAAGGAGCCTTATATTTGCTATGATGTGCACCAGACCAGACATTACGCAAGCGGTGAGAGCAGTCGGTAAATACATGACAAACCTGGGTAGAGATCATTGGACTACTGTGATGTGTATCATTCGTTGCGAGGAAGGTATTTGGTTGAAGATGTTACTAGAAGAATTGAAATTCAAGCAGAAAGTGGTGGTGATTCATTGTGATAGTCAGAGCGCATTACACTTAGCTAAGAATCCAATATTTCATGCTTGAACAAAGTATATCGATGTTCAATATCACTTTATTTGCGACGTGGTGGAAGATGGATAGATCTTGTTGTAGAAGATTCATATCGACGACAATGTAGCGGATATACTGATTAAGCCTATTGTAAAGGAGAAGTTTGTTTGGTGCAGGACTTCTCTTGGACTTGTTGCTACTTAGTAATTAGTGACGTTTGAGCAGCTGTTATTAGGAATGTCTTTTCACACTATTAGAGAAACTAATCTTCAAGTGAGAGAATGTTGAGGCGGGTGACGCCTCCAACATGGAGACATCTCTCTCTCTCTCTCTCTCTCTCTCTCTCACACACACACACACACACACACACACACACAAACACACACACACACACACACATGTACGATAAAGCCTAATTTAACTAGGTTTCGGTTTGGCTCTCTCTGTGATATGGTCTATATAAAGGGAATCACATGTAGAAAGAATGAATTCTTCTGGGGTATTTGTTAGTTTGAGAGATCTTGTACAGAGGAAGAGTGGGAAAGAGGTAATCCTTGCAATTTTTATTTCTCTTGTTTTGGTGAAGAAGAAAGCTATGTGTTGTTGCCCCATGGATACAGGCATATTACCGAACCACGTAAATCTTTATACCTTTGTCTCTTGTTTTTCCCTTCGCCTGTAGGGTTTTTGTTTGGCTCTTTTTCTTTTGTTGTTTTGCTTTGCCTACATTGATTGTGTGCGGGTGTTTTTCCGCAACAGTTCCCACATAAAGAGACCAAACAATGGAGATTGTTGATCATCCCATTATGACAAAGGTTTAAAGTATCGTCCCAAACCTGAGCATGTCGCTTGAAATGAACCGGTTTCGTTTATAAACGATATGGCTGTATTGGCTTGATATGGGTGGATATGACCTGGTTTCAGTGGTGACCGATACGGTACACAGAAACAGATTTTCAATCCTTGATTATGAGTATTATAGAAGACAGATGACAGATGAGAATAAGATATTACTGTCCAGATTGTGTTTGACAGAATCCTACAGGGGATATAGTATGGTCAGCAAAGACAAAACAGGCCATTTGTGACAGGCGAATACCATGGTCATACCTGATATTTTCTCTGCACATAGCATTTAATGCAGTTTCTCAAACAGTATCTCCTATTGATGGTAAAACCCTGCCAATAACATAACACTCTCCCCTTGGTATTCAGTCTTCCTCCAAATGGCCTCAGTCCTCCTATGAAATTATATGCGTTAATCTGTGCTGATGATATGTTATGATGCTTGTTTTGCGTCAGTTGGCTCAAGACACACCACCTACGTATGCACGTGTAAGCTGGACATCTTGAATTCTGTTTTACTTGGGTCCACATCAAACTGATTTTAAAAGGCCTTTGTATTGAGACTGCATGCCTGCCATCTATACATACAGAATTCAGACAATATAGCAAGAATCATACTTCAAAGTAAATTCACGACTTTCCTTTTTCCTTTTCTTTTATTTGAGTCATACTGTTATACACATGTTCCATCATCTTTCAAAAAAAAGTTATGCCCATGCACCATCCGTATATTCAAAAGATATCATAAGTACACTTAACTTAGGGAGGGAGGGAGAGAGAGCTTATCTAAGTTATGACAAGCTGATATTCCAGCCTCAGGGAACAGGGTGTTATGAATGTCCTTTCAATGGTTTGAAATGTGAAGTCAAATGGGACCTTTGGAACTTCCCTAAGTATTAGATGCTCTTGTAAGCCCTAGATTCCTGTCTTTCACCATCTACATATTCTTGCACAATGGGTTTAAGTGGATGTAAGATAAGGGATGCAGCACGAGGTTCTTATCAGGCAACCAATGTCTCTCCATGCTGATTGCATGGTACAACAGCCAAAACTTTACCCACCAGATGTCAATACATTATGATCTGTAAGCTTTTAGATTTTATATCTTTTAATATCTAATCATGTTATTCTCCTTGATCAATTATAGGGTAACTAAATCCAGCTTCTATGTGCAGGCTTTTCCTTGACAAACAAACCCAATCACATTGATCGAGAAAAGCATACGGAAATGTAAGAGCTTATCTCAACAGCACTGTAACTGAATCAGATGGACTTAGAATGATATACTCAATGCTCAATGCACTTCCAACTCTCAGAATGCATCCTCCACTCTAGCATCTAAGAAAAGATAATCAGGAAATCAAAATATAGGTTCTACGAGGGGAAAATTCAACCAGATATTAATAAAAAGAACTATTAAATGTGTGAAGATCTCATTCTCAATCTGAAAACAATGTAAACCATTCTACAGCAAGCTTGGAAAGAAATACAATTTCTAAAACAGAAGCATGTATAAAAAGGGTATCACAGGCTGAAAAGAGAGTGTCTACTGCAGAAAACAAGTGAAACAACATCATGTGGAAGAACTCAAAAAATATTCTGTAATCAGGTGGTGGCTGCAACATTTACCTGGCGCCAACCAAGCTTTTGTGAGATCACTAGGCAATGGAGCCAACCAAAGAATGTTCCGCAGATTCATTGAGTCATCATACTTCACATTAGATCCTGAAAGTACCACAAGGCGGGTTAGAAGTTAGAACAGCACTCAAGTCATGCACGACCGGTAGTTTGGAAAGGCAGAATTACAAGAAAAAAAAAGAAGAGAGATTCAAAGGCAAAGGGCGGACACAACAAAATCAGAAAGAAAAAAACAAAAGAAACCACACATAAAACAAACATGTCTACATTTTTTTTTCAGAAACACAAAAACAAGAGTAGAAGAATGCCTCCAACCATAGTTTACCCGTTTGGCAGTATCCCATATGATAAGGGAACACTTCCTTTTCATAGGCTGGGTATTCTTTGGCATGGAACCTGGAAAATTGGAATGAATGAATCCCAACCATATCAATATATAATATTAATAAGAATCAGATTTTCTAGTTTAAATGATGCATGAACAGAACTTGAGTATCAGAATATCCAACTGATAATCTTTATATGTTTTACAAACATCAGAATCGATTTGGTTGTTATGATTTAATGCCTAGAATTGCATGCAGAGCTCCATGCAAGGAAAGAAGCATACATGCAGGGAATGTAACTGAAGGGCATCTTGTGGTTATATTTATTTTGGACCAAATTCATTTTTTCTGTCTATCCTTGGTCACCCTTGTCTTGCAGAAAATATTAGTTCAGGGGACCGACTCTTTGTCGCTGCAGTTTATAGTAACATGTGCACTAGGAACACTAGTTTAGAGAGATTGTTATTTCAATCCACGAGAAAAAAAAGGAGGAAGGAAAATGAGCAATGTACCATTAACTTCAGACTCTAATGAAAGAAATATATCATTCATGTGATTAACAAGATAATGCAAACAGGACTAACTTGCATGAGATCAATGATTTTCTTTGCAGCACGTCTGCCATGCTAACATGGCATGTTTGCTAGATTGGGGCCATTCGTCAAGTAGCACTTAACTGTGAAAATTCCGTAGCCCAAAAATCAGTCTGGTCCGCGTATGTGCAGAATATGAACCCTCAGTCATATTGCTCCAATTGTCTTACTTTTCATGCATGTGATGAGCATTGGATGAATGGAGAAGCCTGATATTTGGGCCAGATCATGTTCACAGTGGTAGATCTGATAAACGCCCAGGATCTAGCACACTCATGCTACTTTGGCACGTATGCCATGAAGACAACCCCTATCTCTTGAAACCAGATCTGGTTCTCATGGTTCAGTAAACAAAGCATTCATGGAGCTTCAAACTAAATTCTATTCAATTAAATGACATGCTGGATAAGGATCCATGAACTCACAATATGCCAAGCCTTCCAGAGTCTGTGGCGAGGAATAGGTGACCATGGAACAAGTCATAACGATTCAGTGATACATTCAATCCAACTGATGGACCACGAGTGGCAATTATTTCAAACAAGAATGCAAGGTATGAGTTCAATTCCTGCACATGGTGTTCAATTGCAAAATGTAGCTGGGTTGATCATCAATAATCAATATGATTGAGAAATGAAATTTGTTTTAAAGAATGAATCATTTGATGTAAACCTTATCAATGAAGCGCCGCCCATATGGAGTTCTTGTGAGCTCACATCGGTCCTTCTTGCATCCATCGACGTCAGGTACCTGTCATATTGTGATATAATTTAAGCTTTAAGTAGGTACATCTTAGGCTCTTTCAATGGGGAGATCCAATCTGAGTGCACATGCCAATTTCCATTTTGTGATCCAATCCGGACTGTTGATCAGTTGGGTCACACAGTGGAAGTACCACTTCTGTAATTCATGTAGATTGGATGATCCTAGGTCCAACTCATTGGACTTTCCCTTTCAATGGTTGCTGGCCATTAACAATATTGCTGGTTAAAATGATCCAATTCTACAGACCCTGATCATTGGTGGGACCCACCTGATTAGTTGTCTGGATCATGGATCACTGTGTCATGTGCCTGATTTGAGTGCAGAGTACCATCCAAGGAAATTGTGCGTCGTGCTGTATTAGATTTCCCTGTAAGAATTGTGGCAGTTGTTCATGGTGAGCTGAAAAATGAAATTGATGTAAAATGGGTTCCAATGCAATAGAGACAGTATCATCATCATCATCATCTAAGCCTTGTACCAAGTTACCAACTAATTGGGTTCGGCAACATGAATCCTGTTCGAATGAAATAGAGACGATATATAAACAGAAAATATACAAAGGGCCTTGGTCTAATGAGGAATTGAGGATGATGTGTAGATAGAAAACATAAAAAGGGCATTTGTCTAATGAAGGATCCAATGCGGGGCTTGGACTATGCCATATGACTATTGGCGCTATAAAATGCTCAGGCTGAGAAATTGTAATTGAGAATTGATCACCTAGAGGAGCCTGCACCACTAATAGTGATGCAGGGTTTTTCTAGCTATTGGATGCATTTCCCCGTGGAAATTAATGCATCCAATGGCTACAAATGCCCCGGACAACTATTAATTATTAGTGATGCAGGCATCAGTCGTTGATCAGTTCTCATTGTATGATACCGTCCGACTTGTCATATGGTTGAGAGATCCAAACGGTGGATATTATGGTCCCCATCATCTATGGTCCGCGCACCAAAATCTCCAAGACAGGTCAATGGGTGGGGGCTAATGAAGAAAATAAATCAATGGTTTCCATTCAACCAATATAAGGCAAAATAATACATCTATAGCTAGGATCCTGCAATCTGGGAGGTTTTGGTGCATGGGACATCCCCGCCAAGTCCCATCACAGATGTTTTGGATGATTGAACCATGGGCTACACTTGTACAAAGTTCTGTACAGTTTCTCACCCCAGCATTGTATATCAACTCCACGATGAAAGATCCAATCGGTGTGGATGCTCAGCATGCAGCATGAATCATCCGATCGGTGAGATTTGTATATTCATGTCCATGGTCCAATACATAAAGGTAGCAATCTTATACCGGTAATGGGCCCAAATGATTTCTAACAAGAATATGATCAAGTAGGGCCACTTGAAATAATTGCCGCATCTTGATCCATGATAATATTTGTCTGCTATGGGTACCTCATACTGAAGCATTTCTGTTGAAGTTACCAGAACAACTACACATGCCAACTCGGCACACGTGTGAGAGATCCATCCCACACATCGAGCAGGACTCGTGCCGACACCCTAGGGCAGAAAATCAGCTTGGTCGCAATCGCAAATGAATGTTAATGTGGACAGTTGGTCACTTAACTGTATTTCTTGTGAATATGGCCCACCAGATCAGCAAACAGGCCTAGTCTTCAATGGACTCCTGACATATATCAAGGTGTCCGGTTTGTTCCTACATCTACATCTATCTCCAAGATGTTTGGAGATTTCGAAACTTCATGGACAGCGAAATGCTATTGCTATTCTGACAAAGACATCACTTTTACCAAATGTGGATTGTGATTTTTTATTTTTATTATTATTATTTTTTTGTGTTTCATTCGAATAACAATTAAGGTGTAGAGTCAGTAACAACCAATCTCTTTGTGATAGAGAGATCAATTTTGCAAGCTTGTTATTATGGGTAATTCCTGCAATGGATTGGAGCAATGACATTATACAATACTTGAAAAATCAATGTGTGGGCCAGGATATCTAAAGGTGGGGCCCACCTGATTAGCAGATTGGCTTGTGCACATATATGCTACAAATGCATCACAAGTAAACAGGAATTCCCTGTGCAGGTGGAACCGAACACAAACCGGACCTGATTAAATGGTGGACCCAAACCTGAACTGATTTCTCAGGGGTTCCCAAAAATGGATCCAGGGTCCAGTCCATTTTAGACCTAGTCAAAATTCAGGTCTAGCCGGGTCCTGGTCAGGTCCATGAACTTAGACTCAGTTACAATTGGGTTAGATCAGGTCAAGTCAGGTCCAGTTTGGGTCCAGTTAGTTTTAACATTAATCATCATCATCATCTAAGGCCCACTGTAATGTAGTGATTAAATGTTCAAATTTGGATGTACCTCATTTTTGTGCTCATACCATAAAATGATCTGGACAAATGGATGAACGGCGTGGATGAAGCAAATACATCATGGTTGGGCCTAAAGAGCACCGACCGCTAGCCATTGGCTAGTAGCAGGGTCACTAGTCCAACCGCGTCCCTCGTTTTTGGGCTCATGCCCTAAAATAATGATACAAAATGGATGGACGGTATGGATAAAACACATACATCATTTTGGGGCCCACAGAGCAGCGTCCAGCAGCGACGTTGCTCGCTACTGACAGTGTCAGTATGCAATCCATGCCCTTCGCGTATAGTCATCGCATTTTCCAGTCAGACATATCAGCAGACCCAAACGATCGGCTCAATGGAGTTTCCCGTTCGAACTTGACCCTTTTCTTTTAAGCCGTCCGTTTGAAGTCCACCGAACAAGCGATCACGACCGTCTGCCTGGAGCGAGTTTGAACAACAGCAACATCCACAGTTCTGCCCACCAGGCGCACGGTCTAGATCCTCCAACCGTCCATCCACGTCCATGATCGTGTCCTGCGATTGGCACATCTTGGTCCACCCAGCTTGACCACACACTAATAGCAACCAGATTTTCCAGAAGTTCCAAACTCACATTCAACATTGTCGGATCGAGCGCTCGGTGTATCGCGGCCGGATCTCCACCCGAATCCACCGCCAACCTGGCCAGCTCCATCACCGGCTCCGGCGGCCACCACACCAGCTCGTCCTCCTCCCTCTCCGTCAATCTCCGCCGTCCATCGATCAGATCTCGCCTTCGGAAAGAGAGTTTCTCGAATTTCTCGCTGGAATTGGGAGCAAACGGGACGAGAAACCGCAGGCAAGATCTCAGGTCCTCGGCCTCCTTGCGATTGATCCTCGCCGCTTGTTCTTGACTCCCGAGAAGAGAGAGAAGATCAGAAGCGGCTGTTTTGGGTGAAGAATAAGATGACGGGGATCTGATGAAAGAGAAGGAGACAAAGGAAGGAGAGGTTGAAGAGGAAGCAGAGATTGCGAGAGAGAAGGAGAAGACGAACGCGAATTTGAGAGGGAGAGAGGGATTTCTCATCTCATCTCGCGAAATGTTCCTCTCTTCTCGCCCTACTCTACTTTTGCTGGGCCCTTTTATTGGGTGGGCCCCCGTCCGTCGCGATAGATGCAACTTCGTAGGGATTGTAGAGGGGGAAGGGTCATGAGCAAAAGTACTGTTCGCTTATTTACGAGTCCGGAATCTTTACTTGAATGTGGGGGAATATTTTGGTAATCTAAACCGTTGATCTGATAGGCCTCGATGTGGATGGGTGCCACTGATATATAAAAATAGTTTATACACATCAAGATTTATTCCTTGGACACGAGACCATGGTATACACGTGTTGACAAGAAAAGAAAACTTCTAATACTCAGGGCACCTTTGGATTCTAAGTTACTTAAAGATATTTTTACTTGACAAACTGATAAGTATGTTTGGAAACAACATATTTCTCATTCAAAAAGTAGAAAGTAATGTTTGATGTGGACTGTTCATCATCTTGGCCCCACCTTTTAAGTGGGCCGTCCATAGTACCAACCCTTTTTGGATGTGGGCTATTTATCATTATGGGCTGACATTTGATGTGGACCATCCATTACATGGGTCCACAATAATATGGAGTCATCCATTTGTGGGACCATCTTTGATGTGGACCATCCAGTGTGTGAGCCCCACATTTGATGGGATAGTCTATCGTGTTGGGTCTCCTTTGATACGGAGCAACCTGGACATGAAAAGGGAGCTTATTAGCTTCTCCTCTCTCTCGTCTCTACTAATTATCTCTTTAACAACTTTTGAAAAAGTAAAGTGTTTATGTCTTTTAAGTAAAAGAAGTTACTTATAATTAATCACAAACCAAACTTATATGAAATAAGTCACTTATCTACTGTTGTAAGTAGAAAAGTATCTTATTTGGTGGTATCCAAACATGCCCTAAGTGTCCGGGTCCTCTGTTTACTCATGGCTGCAAATATAGATTTTCTGTCTACCGCGTTTTCAAATGTTTTTGTTTTGATTTTTTTTACCACTGAGATACTTTTGTAGTATGATATGCATGTACTTGGAAATCACTTGCAAATTATAGCTCGTTTAACAACTTGTTTTCAAAATGCATTGGATTTCAAATTCATTACATGAGAGATCAAGTGAGTTGGAGTCCTCAATTATATTTGGCATCTAATTTCATTTAATTAGAATGTAATGGAATCCAAAGCTTTGTGCTTTGTAGCCTGTAATTTAAAAGACTTGGAATTCCATAGGGTGTGGTATTTGGAATTGCTGGGAAGGATTGGATTAATGCAAGTATTTGAACGTCCGTCAAAAATTGAAATCAACCGAATTTCTGCTGGATCTCCAAATCCATTACATCAGTGGGCCTCATGTTGCATGTGTTTTATCCACGCAGTTCATCTATATGTGCCCTTTACATATTACACTTGCATTAGAATATAGGTGACTAGCATCATTTGTGAAATCTGGTATGTTGATTACAATTCCACTTCCACATCATGCTGATTTTACCTAAAAAGTTGTTTTCCCCAAAGAAATAATTCCGTCCCAAGTGTGGGATTGGATGGTCAAAATACCATATATGGGATTTTCAGGGAGGTTACTGTGTAATAATGATGTTAATTTCATTTAATGCAATGCATCTTACAGCTCTTGAAATGCTCAGGAAGAACATTAAATTTATTTAAAATATTAGCAATTCAAGTCAAGATTCGAACCCCATGCATCTGTCATTTTATCTCAAATTTTATTCATTTCCCCCTTGTGTTCTACACGATTTTTCAACCAGAAGAAACCTATGCCAAAGGAACTGCAAGGGTAGGAAACGAAGCAAAGGAAAGAAGCTCTTGATCACGTTCGAATCGGGCCATCTCTTCCTCCTCCATGCAAATCCAAACCTCCATTCCATTGTCTGATCTTGTCTCTATCAAAACAACACCATACCTAACATAAAAGGGGCCCAAACTTACCCAAATGGGCTTTCCCCAGCCGAAATCTGCTTCATAGATAGGAAATCTACACCAACTAGTGAAGACGCAAAAATCCAGACCACATTGGGAATACTTCTCACCTAAAGCTTTGATTGGTCCGT
The DNA here is from genome assembly GCA_003013855.2 of Liriodendron chinense. NCBI lineage: Eukaryota > Viridiplantae > Streptophyta > Magnoliopsida > Magnoliales > Magnoliaceae > Liriodendron > Liriodendron chinense. The sequence continues at coordinate 9,145,276 of ML058469.1, read as the reverse complement.
GAACCTCTTGGGGCCCACCTGGCCCTTGCAATCTTCTAATCTGATCACCGTCCACTTTTTTTATTGCATCCCTCAGCTGGCCTTCTAGGAAGTGTTGCATGTCCCCATTGCACTCTCTAGCCAATGGTGATGAGATTGCACCTACGAAAATATTACCAAAGGAATGGTATGGCAATGGTGGGACCATCCTCCTACGCAAGCACACAGGCTGCCATACCACGGATGCCCTAGTGGACCTCGCTTCCCCTCGGGCTCTCATGGCGCACCGCCAGATGAGTGCCGATACCGCCTCGACGCGTGTGGGGCACCTGACATTGCTAGCTCTAGTTCGTAGGGCGGCGATCTTGGATCCGTCAATCACAAACCTCTTGGTCATGAGATTTTCTTCTTCGGCGATGACAGAGCTTGGCGCGGACAGCGGCAGTTCCCTTGGCGGGAAGAGTGAAGCCGAGTTGAAAATGGGAGCGACGGCTTCATGGGTCCCACGTGCCGTCGCGGCCCACTCGTTGAGGAACATGAACAGGGAAGCTCCATCGGCGATCTGGTGAAAAATACCCGCGCCAATCGCCAGTCCACCACAGTCGAAGAAGTTGGCTTGGATCGCCAGGAGGACGTCCCTACCTGACCTACTGCAGGTGGTATCGCAAGGGAGGAACTGACTGACCATCTCCATCTCAGGCCTTCGGAGAAACTCCGAGAGCTGACCGTCGACTCGGGCTTCTACGAAATCGACACCCTTGTCGTTGCAATCGACGGAGCTGTTTCCTTTGATCCGTCCGGCTAGCGGGTAGAAGCGAGTTAAGGTTTCTGAAAGAGATCTCTTCAGTTGGTGAGATTTTTCAAGGGGGCCACTGCCATCGTTAGAGTAGAAGAGAACGAGGCGGACATATAGCTGAGGGCTGAGCTGATCCAGCAAAGAGAGCTGGAGTCTGCAAAGGTGAGGTGGAGTTGGAGATGATGGTTTGATGGTTTCTGTAGATATGATCTGAACCGTCCGCATCTCAACCTTTCAAAAATTCCAATAACACGAAGAAAATGCTCTGTTTGGAGGTGCTTCTGTTGAGAAGGTGCTTCTGCAACGTTCATATATATATATATATATATATATATATATATAGAAACACGAAAACTTGTGTGGGCTTGTGTGGGGCCCATTGTGATGTATGCATCACATCCACTGCATTCATCATGTGCGCCCTGTCGGAGAAATGTTCTCCCTGAATGCTAAAAATCACTAAGACTACATGGTGTGGCCCACTTGAGTTTTGGAATAGGCTATGGTTTTTAGGTGTCTAGTCATCCCGGTGGAATGACTTGAATAGCATGTAAAAAACACGGTGGGCACCACAGACTATCTGGGCGTCCCCATCCCAATTGTTCTCTATGGTGTGACCTACCTGTGCTTTGGATATAACTGATTGTTTGGACACTGGGTGAATCTGAACTGAGCTCCCTATGGACAGAGTGGATGTGGGCCCTCCATCACAGTAGGCCCCACAAACTTGTAGAATAATCTGATTCTAAAATAGGTGTAGATAAACCGGCTTCTCTTATGCTTCTACTATCTTTCGTGTATACAACATCCAACCCTTCCAAAGGGTGGGCCTCATCATGAAGATGATCTGGCAAAAAAATTAGGCCGATCCATTTATCAGGCGGGAAACACGTATCAAATATTGGACAGCCGACTTCTGTATATATGATTGTTAGTAGTGATCAGAGTGGCCCACTTGATAAGGTGTCCGGCGTGATTTTTGCAGCAGCCGATCTTCAAGGTAGGGCCATAGTTCGGATACTGCACACGCTGGACGCGGATTAGCTACTGATAGGTTGAGTAGCTATCTCGCTCCTGAAGTTACGTCACCAACTTCTGTGGACCCCACCGTGATGTGTGTTGTTGTTGTATCCACACTGTTCATCCATCTGGAGAGATCATTTTAGGGCATGAGCTAAAGAAAATAATAGATCCAAAGCTCAAGTGGAACCCACCAAAGAAAACAGTGGGGACACTGAAACGACCGTTGAAACCTTCCTGGGGCCCACCATGATGTCTATTTGAGATCCAACCTGTTCATAAGTTCACACAGACATGGAAGAAGGGAAAACACAAATATCATCTTGATCGAAAACTTCTATGGCCTCAAAAAGTTTTTAATGGTAGGAGATCAAACCCCACTGTTGTCTTTAGTGGGTTCCACTTTCGCTTTGGTTCTGTCTCATTCTTTAGCTCATGCCCTAAAATGATCTCTCGAAATGGATGGACGGTGTGGATACAACACACACATCACGGTGGAGCCCAAAAAATAGGTGATGTCACTTCAGTAACGAGATAGCTAGGGCTGTAAATGGTCGGGTTCGGGGCGGGTTTAGCCAAAACCAGACCCGTCCATTTACTAAACGGGTCTGGGTCCAAATTTTAGACCCAGACCCTTTTACTAAATGGGCGGGTCCGGGTCGGGTCCGAGTCAGCCCATCAGACCCATTTATAAATGGGTCCGGGTCTGGTAGAGGGAGATCCACCCAAACCCATTTATAAATGGGCCGGGTCTAATGGGTTCGGGTCTGGATCAAGTATACAAGCATTTTACAAGGCTTAAAACCGGGTCTGGACGGGTCTGGGCTAGACGGGTCCCTTGTAACATAGACCAAACCCGCCCACTTACTAAATGGGTTTGGGTCGGGTTGGGTCGGGTCGGGTCGGGCCTAAAATAAAGGAAACCAGACCCAAACCCGTTTAACAAATGGGTCTATTCTTGGACCCAGACCCGTACCATTTAACAAATGGGTCGGGTCTGGGTCGGGTCTAAATGGGTTGGGTCCGGGTACCCCATCGGGTCCACTGACCCATTTACAGCCCTAGAGATAGCTACTCAACCTGCCAGTAGCTAATCCGCGTCGGCACACACTTGACGAGTATGCCATGTACGCAAGACTGATGGGGGCGCGCTTTGGGTGGATCCCGACCCGGATCCACTGAGGTCGGTGGATCCCCAACTGTGGGGCCACTGTGATATATGTAACATAAATCTACACCGTTCATGCATTTCGAAAATTCATTTTAGAACATGATCTCAAAAATAAAGCAGATCCAATTTTTAGATGAACCATACCACATGAAACAGTAATGATTGAATCCCCACTATTATAAAATTCATGGGGCCAATGGAATGTTTATTTTCCATCCAACCTGTTGAAAAGGTCAAAAATACCTGGATGAAGAGAGCAAACAAATAAAAGATTGATCCAAAACTTTTATGGCCCACGAGAAGTTTTTAATGATTGAGTACTGCTGTTTACTGTATTATAGTTCACCTGAGATTTGGATCTACTTCATTTTTTTGTATGATGCTCTAAAATATGTTTTCAAAATACATGGACGGCGTGGATGTAATACATACACATCACACAGTGAACTCCACGGTCAAGGATCCACCCACCTCGGCGCCTGTTGATTTTTTCAATGCCAGTTTATTCCCAGTCTTACACGTGTTTATTATTAGGGAATAATTAAAAAAAAAAAGAATACCCACCTACTTGATATAAATATTCCACCACCGTCCATTACATTTCTTTAAGTGTCTGTTGGGTGGGCATTAAGGAAATGGGTTGGCTGCTTGGGTAGGTTCCACCGTTATGTTTATGTAAAATTCACATTGACTATGACTATCACGTGCATCAACTTATGTTAGGCTAAAGACCCAAAGTTCATCCTTATACCTGATTTATTGGAACCACACCACTGCCAAGTGCACAGGGCAACCATCACCCTCCAAACGGCTTCCTTTAATATGACCCATATGAATTACAAATTAATGAGCCTCATTTTTAGGATCTATGCCTAAATTTAGTTTCATATAATTATCCTGATAGGCCTTTTCAAATCAAGAGTGGACATTTCTCTCCCAATTGTTTTTTTTTTGGTGTGGCCCACCTGAAAACAAGTTGGCCTTATTTTGTTCGCTTTGAGACTAAATTGGGATTACACATGTAATGGTCGGCGTGTATTTTGCATACACATCACAATAGGCCGCCAAAAACCAATTACCGATGTCCCTCTCTAACCATACAGAGAAATTATATTTTGACGACCCAATCATCATATTTATCTACGATCCACTTTGACCATTAGATAGCTAGGACGAGATAAATGATGTTGATATTTGATTCTGATGGGCAACACCAACTGAAGCAACTGGGAGTGTGATGTCTACTCTTGATTTTTACAAGGCCCACCATGATAGTTATATGAAATCCACCCTAACTATTAGATTACAAACAAAAATTTATGCCTGTAGGCTAAAAATCATACTCATCCATGATTAAAGTGAGTCACACCAATGGAAACATTTTGGATTGTGAGCATTACCCTGTACACCATTTCTAATTATGTGGTCCACCAGAAACATGGATGGAGATGATATTTGACCCTTGGCCTAACATGGGATGACACACTTGGTGGTTAGGGGGGATTTTACATAAATATCGCGGTGGGGTCCACCTGAGCTATTGACCCATTTGCTCTTATATAGATTAATAATGAGGTATCTTTACAAAACCCTTATTGAAAAAGGTTCAGAATTAATGTAAACTCCCTTATTATTATAAAGTGATCCAGTGGGATTAGCGTACAGAAACCTTGCCTGTTGGCTTCCACAACGCGTGGTTAGATCGCCACTTAGGTACCATATATTCAGTGGCATGCAAATAATAGATGGAAAAGTCCGGCCGTAGCAGGTCTAGTCATTGAGGTTTACGACCATCCGATTATTGTGGTTGTTTTTACACTACCTCTTGGCATTGAGGTTTATGACTGTCTGATTATTATGATTATTACAGACCTGTAAGCTGGATGCAACCGATTCCAAATGCGACTAAGTGTATGGGAACACTCAGCCCGCTTGATCACATCTTCTTTTTATCTTTCCGCTAAATTTAATAAGAGATGGATAAAACTACAGTCTAACACGTATAATTATACATTTGTCCACATTTTAATAATTTAATTACAATTATACTCTTAAGCATTTTATAAGACTCTTTTCATACACTTTGTGAGCAAGTCAATAATGGAATTTATTTAAATAACTAAGATACCCTTTTCGATAAAGTCAACTTGCTCATGTTTATAGTTTAGTCCCAAGTTGAGTTGCAACTCACTCTAGTAGGAGTGCGTATGGGCCCAGCTTGCTCAAGTGGGGTGATTCATCTTATTGAACCGGATTAAGTAGTGTAGAATGAGAGTCAACAACCCCAAGTTGCACCCAACTCGGACGAGTCTTAAAATCAGAAGCAGATAGCGTGGGACCCAGTCTCAGAGATATTCCTTCAGGGCTTTGTGGGGCCCACAGAGATGTCCCTGGCAAACCCACTCCGTTCATCTGTTTTAAAAGACCACAATAGGACAGGATTCTGAAAATCAGTTAGATCCAAACTCATGTAGGCCATACCACACCAAATAGTGGGGATTGAATGCTTGGGGTGACAGAAATTTTGCATCAGGATGATATTTGTTCTATAGTTTATTTGAGTGGTAATAACCCTATGAACAGTTTGGATGGCATGTGCACATCATGGTCAGCTCCAGGAGGGTTTCAATGCTGGACGTTCCTGTTCCCACTGTTTTGTTGGCGTGGCCCACTTGAGTTTTGGATCTGGCTGATTTTTAGAATAATGTCTAGTGTGGTCTTTCAAAACAGATGGACGGAGTGAGTTTGTCATGGACATCTATGTGCCCCCACACAGCCCTGGCACAGGTATATCTGGTGCCTAGGGTCACAGGCAATCAGCTTCCCTTAAAACCATGATCCTACTGTTTTGTTTTCGAAGATGAAAACACTAGCTTGATAGGGGCGTAACTATTCAATGAGGTTGGATGAGATACACACCATCGATGAGGTTGGATGAGATACACGCCATCAATCAGGTGCGCCACCACAGATTAGGTCTTTATCCTGAACATCACAAGCTCAAGTGGGCCTCACCGTAGGAAACATTGTAAAATCTGCCCAAAACCTTTAAATTCATGTGGTGGTCCACCTGAGTTGATCTCTTATCTGACTAAAATGATCTTTGCTGACCAGTATCAAATCATCTCCACATATACGATTGGGTGCGTTTCAACCCTCGTTATTTATTCAAAGTTTTAAGCCCTGTTTGGTTGCCATTTGAAATTGAATACATTTCATTTTGGCCCAGCACAACTACCCATTAGATATCAATTTTTTTTATTGGGATTAAAATATAACCAACAACTTACATAAACTATGATTTCTGATACATAATTACCATTAAATAAAATGAGTTGCACCCATTTTTAAGTTGAACCCATTTTTAAGTGGCAACCAAACATGCCCTTAAAATATACATCTTCTGACCAAATTTGATAACCACGCAAGTAATAAAAGATAAAAGGAATATGGTGTATTTGCTAAAACTCATTTTTTTACTTTGATGCCAAAACACAGTTTTGAGTACTGGGTATTGACCGAAATTAGTGGGCCCATAATCTTATGTGATCATAAGACTGGTCCACTGCAGTCATCATGTGAGCCATGGGCAGAGAAAACCGTAAACGACAATGGGTCCAAAGTACACATGTGGACCACCTGATTAGTGGATTGGTGTCTGATTTCTGCACGAGATGATCTTCATGGTGGGGCCAACCCTTTGGATAGATTGAATTTCATATAACACATGACATATGAGCAGTTATATATAGCTAGAGTCTTCAAATCAAAGGTCTTCGAATGTGTCTGGGCCATCTAAGGTGGGCGGCAACAAAGGGGGTAATGGGGAAGGATGCCCCACAGGCCAGAGTATGAAAAAGTCCTATAATGGTGTGGGTTTGGATTGTCAAGATGATCTTTATTTGATCTTTGGATGGGTCATCATATGGATATGATGAAAAGCTTCGATAGACTACGGGATATTGTGATCTAAGAGTGGGGATTAACGATATACAAGTCAAATAATTCTAGTGACCTTTGGTTAATTTTCTATCAGAATTGGATATTGTGGACCCTCGCCATTTCCGCGCTCCCACACGACGTTTTCGTCTCTTTCCTTTCGGGAAAAGAAGGAGAGGATGCGTGAGTGCGAATCGCCGTTTGTGCCGCTAGCTTGCCTCGTTCCCGAGGGCTTTGTTTGGTTGTTGTGTTAAAGCTGGATGCGTCTAAATGAGTTTATATAAGACCAGAGTCGCCACTAGCCAGTTACTTCGAATCTACAGTCGGCTAGACCCCGTAGAAACGTTAGAGAAGGGGATCCGAAGATTCCTTCATTTAAAATGACTCCTTTTAATCTGCGGCCAGAGATTCGAGGTAAGGGATCACGGTTACAGGGTGGGAAGAGGTTAAGCACCCCACACACTGCCCGTACCGAAGTACGGTCTCTACTTCACAGAATCGAACTAACACTTGAAAGTCTGTTTTAATCCTCGTATATTCTCATAGATGACATGATGCATGAATGCAGGTCTGAACAATAAGAGTTTCTGATGGGCAGGTTCCACTAACAGGCAAGCCCAGAGCATACGCTCGAACTGACAGGTGCTTTATGCGAGATGATGCATGCTGTGTGTTTGAATATTCAAAGTGCTTGTAGTGATATGTACATGATGCAGGTCTGAACAGTAAGAGTTTCTGATGGGCAGGTTCCACTAACAGGCAAGCCTAGAGCATACGCTCGAACTGACAGGTGCTTTATGCGAGATGCATGCAGTGTGTTTGAATAATCAAAGTGCTTGCTGTGAAGCAGGGGGGTTAGAAGAAAAGTAAATGTTGCACTTATGCTAGATGCAAATGAAATGATGCTGGAAAAAGAGTAGCTGGATGGACGGAGGTGTCGCAAGGGTTGGCTTCGAGTGGCTGGATCAAGACTTGGATGGCTTGGGAGACTTGGACCAGTGGTTAGGCTGGGCTGGACTAGGGTTAGGATCTCCTCACTCAGGCTCTCCTTGATGGAGGAATGGGCTAAAGGATGGAGAGGTGGACTCAAAGCTCTCGGACTGAAGAGAGGGAAGTGTCTTCTGAAATGAGAAGGAGAGGGGGGTATTTATAGCAGCGGGCAGTGGCAGAACCCGTAAATATTTTTGGGCGGCTGTTGGAACTAGAAAATGAACTGCGGGGAACATTTTCTGAAATGTGGTGTTTGGTTGCTCTGGGGTTCTGAATAATAGAAACATTCATAGACAATCACGAGCATTCACAAGAGTACACAAGAAGAGATATCGCAAGGCGAATTTATTCCAGAGATTCTGAGACCTTGTACATTCCAGGCAGTGATCTGGCACGAGCCCTTAATTACATCGAATGATCAATGACTGATGTAGGACGGGTCGCTGACTATTTCATGGCCCAGATGGAGCAAAAGAAGACCGGACGGGGCCGAAAGTGATCCGGATTGTCAGGACCGTGAATCGGTCGTATCTCACAATCCGGAATGAGTTACGGGACGTATAATATATCAATTTGGGGTAGCTCGAGCTACTTTAGCCAACCAACCCCGCTACGTCGGGTTGCCCAATCCGGAATCGCGAGAATCGACCGTATCGACGGTCATTAGGCTAGTTTATTTTCATTTTTACTATTTATAGTAAGTTTTAATTCTATCATAACTTTGCATCCGTATGGTTTTAGAGTTAGTGCCCAACATGAAAAGGGCTTAGAATATTTCGTAGAACAGCGTGGTTGAGGCCGTTTGAAAACTTTCTATTTTTGGCCGAAAACCAAGAGTTCTAGTAGGATTGAGCGACTTCTATAAATAGTAAGTTTACTATTTATAGTAAGTTGCGTTTTCTAGGAGTTTTAGTTGGAGTTGGATTTTGATACTTTACCTAGGGTTTAGTTTCCTATTTATATGCATTGTAATTCCGTTTTATTCATTCAATTATCAATAAATCAATTATTTGAAATTTATTTCATTTTTTTATCTTTTATTTCTTCTCGTGGATTCGAGAATTATCGGTTAGGGAGACGGTGATCGACCTACCACGTCCTCCCTGCGTCATTGGTATCAGAGAGAGGTTTCTTCCTCAGGACGATGGCCTCTAATGAAGGGTTGGATTCTCATCCTAAGGACGGTGCTCCAAGGGACTATCTAACGGCGACAGCCTTCGAGGCAGCATTCGAAGCAGCACGACGGGAGAACCGGTTGATCCTGCAAGGTATACAGGCGACCCTCGACCAGATTGCAGCATCGCTAGCTCCTCTTCGAGCCCAAGGCGACCAACAACCACCAACAGTTGTTATACGGGACAATCCTGTTGTCCGTAGAACACCCCAGGTGGATAACCGTAGGGTTACGCCAGACGATTCAGAACCAAGCGATGACGAGGTCGAAGACATGTTCGTACGACGACCGGCGCTAGGGAATGAGCGTGTGGAACGAGCAGAACGAGATTATCGGGGCAAAGCTGATCTTCCCAGCTTTAATGGCCTACTTCGAATAGAGGAGTTCCTCGACTGGCTGGCAGAGGTCGAGCGATACTTCGACTATATGGACGTGCCGGACGACAAGAAGGTAAAACTAGTTGCATATAAGTTTAAATCCGGTGCTTCAGCATGGTGGGAAAACCTACAGGTTTCCCGCACCCGTCAGAATAAGACACCCATCCGAACATGGCCTTGGATGAGACAGCTTCTTAGAGCTCGATTCCTTCCTAACGACTATGAACAAATTTTGTTCCAACAATACCAAAATTGTCGTCAGGAAAATAGAACCGTAGCCGAATATCTTGAAGAATTCCAACGATTGGCTACACGAAATAATTTATCGGAATCAGAGGCACAACAATTATCACGATTCATTGGTGGGTTGCGATTTGCAATCCAGGATCGAGTCCAGATGCATCCAGTTTGGACGTTGAGTGAGGCCAACCAATTGGCCACTCGAGCAGAAACACAGTTGTCACGGCCCCCTGCTCGACCCTATCCGGCAACACGAAATCCCAACGCCGGACCCATTCAAGATACAACGTTGGCCAAAGGCAAGGAGCCTATAGGAGGGCGTCCTCAACCTCCTACGGTCACGAACCGGGACTGGGGAAGCGGTTCCTCAAGACCTCAACGTACAGCTCCCACTACAGCGGGTTCCAGCAGGATCCCCAATCCATATGGTCGGCCAAGACCAGACCATTGTCTCCGTTGTGGCCAACCAGGTCACTGGTCGAATGCTTGCCCTCAACGCCCTGCAGCACACTTAACTACGAATGAAGGCGGCATGGAAGGTGAGCCAACAGAAGATAATCCTGAATTGGAACAGGCCGAAGAGGGGGACACAGAAGATGTTGATTGGCTGACTGAAGATCATGGGGAATCGCTAGTAGTAAGACGACTACTTTACGCCCCTAGGAAGGAAGTGCACCCACAACGACATAATATTTTTCGCACAAAGTGCACCGTGTAGGGCAAAGTCTGTGACGTGATCATAGACAGTGGGAGTAGCGAAAATATTGTCTCGAGAATTATGGTGGATAAGTTACATCTGCCTATGACAAAGCACCCTACCCCTTACTCTATCGGCTGGATCAAGAAGGTGAACGAAACCAAGGTAACTCATCAATGCATTATTTCGTTTTCCATTGGTAAAAGCTATAAGGACGAGGTCCTCTGTGATGTGGTTGACATGGAAGCCTGCCACATGTTACTTGGGCGGCCATGGCAATCGGATCGAGATGTGACCCACAGTGGACGGGAAAACATATACATGTTCACCAAGGATGGTTGAAAAATTGTTTTGGCCCCTATGACACCAGACAAACACCCTGAAGCTTCTAAAGTGGAGGGGAACTCTCTCCTTACCATTCGCGAGTTTGTTAAGGAATCAAAGGAAACAGGCGAGATTTATGCTGTTATGGTAAAATGCGAGGAGCCAGGATCCTCTAATATTCCTCAACGCCTTAAACCGCTGCTAGAAGAGTTTCGAAGTACTTGGCCTGCAGAGTTACCTGATGAGTTGCCTCCCATGCGAGACATACAACATCACATCGACCTTATCCCAGGGTCCAGTCTACCCAACCGACCGCACTATCGGATGAGTCCGAAAGAGTGCGAAATTCTACAGGGACAGGTGGAGGAACTGATTCGTAAGGGTCTTATTAAAGAGAGCATGAGCCCGTGTGCCGTTCCGGCACTGCTTACCCCAAAGAAGGATGGAACATGGCGTATGTGCATCGATAGCCGCGCGATCAATAAAATAACAGTTAAATATCGATTTCCAATACCGCGCTTGGATGACATGCTGGACATGCTCGAGGGCTCCAAGGTGTTCTTGAAACTGGACTTACGGAGTGGATACCATCAAATCCGTATTAGGCCAGGTGACGAGTGGAAAACGGCCTTCAAGACCAAGGAAGGGCTATATGAGTGGTTGGTTATGCCCTTCGGTTTGACCAACGCCCCAAGCACCTTCATGCGTTTAATGAACCAAGTGTTGAAGCCGTTCATTGGCCATTTCGTTGTCGTTTACTTTGACGACATTCTAATATACAGTCAGGATGAAACGGAGCACCTGACCCACATCAGAAAAGTGCTACAAGTGTTGGCCGACAACAAGCTATACTTAAATCTGAAAAAGTGTAGCTTCTTAACTGATCAATTATTGTTTCTGGGGTTCATCGTGTCGTCCACGGGTATCCGAGTGGACGAAGAAAAGGTACGAGCTATTCGGGATTGGCCGACTCCGACAAACATTCATGAGGTACGAAGTTTTCATGGGTTGGCGACCTTCTATCGTCGTTTTGTGCGGAACTTCAGCAGTATCGTCGCGCCGATTACCGACTGTATGAAGAAGGGTCCGTTTCAATGGACCGAAGGGGCTGAGAAGAGCTTTGCAGAAATTAAACATCGGTTGTCCACTACCCCGGTTCTGGTACTCCCTAATTTCGACAAGCTATTTGAGGTAGAATGCGACGCATCTATTGTCGGCATTGGGGGAGTCCTTTCTCAGGAGGGCAGGCCGGTTGCCTTTTTCAGTGAGAAACTCAGCGACACACGACAGAAGTGGTCGACCTATGAACTTGAATTATATGCAGTTGTTCAAGCACTGCGCCATTGGCGCCATTATCTTATTCAAAGGGAATTTATACTGTACACTGATCATCAGGCCTTAAAATTTATCAATACTCAGACTAACGTGAATCGTATGCATGCTAGATGGATTTCGTTTTTACAGGAATTCACGTTCGTTCTGAAACACAAATCAGGGCAGCAGAACAAGGTGGCAGATGCACTAAGCCGACGTGCATCCCTTCTTATTACAGTGAGCAGTGAGGTGATCGGGTTCGACTGCCTTAAGGAACTTTATGCCGAGGACGAGGATTTTGCAGATGCATGGAAAAAGTGCCAAGAAGGGCACCCGAGTGACCTTCTAATTCAAGATGGTTTCCTCTTCAAAGGAAATCGACTTTGCATCCCGCAGAGTTCGTTACGGGACAAAATTATTATCGAGCTGCACGGCGGTGGCCTCGGCGGTCATCTAGGACGAGATAAGACTCGAGCGATGGTGGAAGAGCGGTATTACTGGCCGCAACTTGCTCGTGATGTGGGCAGGGCGGTACAACGATGTCATATTTGTCAAACCGCTAAGGGACAATCTCAAAATACAGGTCTTTACACGCCATTACCCGTGCCAGATGCCCCTTGGGAGGATTTATCTATGGATTTTATATTAGGGCTCCCACGAACACAACGCGGCATGGACTCAGTGTTCGTGGTGGTAGACCGATTCTCCAAGATGGCACACTTCATTCCGTACAAGAAGACCTTTGATGCGATACACGTTGCGAACCTTTTCTTCAGAGAGGTTGTGCGACTACATGGGATTCCTAAGACGATCACTTCAGACCGGGACACAAAGTTCGTTAGCCATTTTTGGAGAGCCTTGTGGAATCGGTTCGGTACACGACTTCACTTCAGCAGTGCTTATCATCCACAAACAGATGGACAGACTGAGGTCGTCAACCGCACATTGGGCAATCTCATCCGTTGCCTTTCAGGTGACAAACCAAAGCAGTGGGACATGGCCCTGGCTCAAGCAGAGTTTGCGTTCAATAACATGGTAAACCGATCGACAGGAAAGTCTCCGTTCCAGATTGTTTATGGGTGCGTTCCTCGTCACACACTCAATTTGGTTCCCCTGCCCAAGCTTCCTGGCATGAGCGTTACAGCTGAACATATGGCAGACCGAATCATGGACATACATGCAGACGTGCGCAACAAATTATAGGCTTCGAACGAGAAGTACAAAGAAGCGGCCGACAAGCATCGGCGCGCCAAAGTGTTCGAAATAGGAGATCAGGTGATGGTCCACCTACGTAAAGAGCGATTTCCTACCGGGACCTACAACAAGTTGAAACACAAGAAGATTGGACCGGTACCGATCATTCGCAAGATCAATGACAATGCCTACGTTGTTGATCTTCCAGATGACATGGAGATTTCAAGGACTTTCAACGTGGCAGATCTGTACGAATATCATGAACCAAAGCTGGATGAGAACTCGGGGTCGAGTTCTTTCGAAGTGGAGGAGATTGATGTAGGACGGGTCGCTGACTATTTCATGGCCCAGATGGAGCAAAAGAAGACCGGACGGGGCCGAAAGTGATCCGGACTGTCAGGACCGTGAATCGGTCGTATCTCACAATCCGGAATGAGTTACGGGACGTATAATATATCAATTTGGGGTAGCTCGAGCTACTTTAGCCAACCAACCCCGCTACGCCGGGTTGCCCAATCCGGAATCGCGAGAATCGACCGTATCGACGGTCATTAGGCTAGTTTATTTTCATTTTTACTATTTATAGTAAGTTTTAATTCTATCATAACTTTGCATCCGTATGGTTTTAGAGTTAGTGCCCAACATGAAAAGGGCTTAGAATATTTCGTAGAACAGCGTGGTTGAGGCCGTTTGAAAACTTTCTATTTTTGGCCGAAAACCAAGAGTTCTAGTAGGATTGAGCGACTTCTATAAATAGTAAGTTTACTATTTATAGTAAGTTGCGTTTTCTAGGAGTTTTAGTTGGAGTTGGATTTTGATACTTTACCTAGGGTTTAGTTTCCTATTTATATGCATTGTAATTCCGTTTTATTCATTCAATTATCAATAAATCAATTATTTGAAATTTATTTCATTTTTTTATCTTTTATTTCTTCTCGTGGATTCGAGAATTATCGGTTAGGGAGACGGTGATCGACCTACCACGTCCTCCCTGCGTCAATGACCCTTGATTAGAAGGCAAAAGACTAGTCAGCAGGGACTATGGTCTTGGAGTTTGTGGTCGTAGAGACCTGTATTGGTTTTGCTGTGTACTGAACCACCTTACATTAGTCAGATGTCTATGTCCCATATTTTGGCCGGAGACCCGGGTTGAGACTGTCAGGGTTTATGACCGAGATGGACGCCTCTGGGCCCGCGCCTGTCAATGTGGGGACAGGTGACCTCGGGAAGTCCATTCTACAGTTGTGTGTACCTGCGCAGCCCAACCGGCGGATACCGTTTAGATGGGTAGGGTATCGACTTGTTGTGTTGTGGCAGTTTGTAGAAAATCAAAACTCTTTGGCATAGTTTATCATGGTAACCATGGCCCTGCTTGTCTAACTTTTGACATAAATAGGATCATGCCTTTTCAGTAAACATAAATGACGGCATATTTGCATAGCTCTGGATGTTGGCGACTCCTTTCCGGGGAGTTACTTCGTTCATCATGTCGAAGCGGGTCAGGCCTCGAAGATGCTTGGTTCCACTTGTTTAGAGTCTTCAAAACGTTCGTTCGACCGTTCCATTGCGTCCGGAATGCTTGAAATACCCAAGATAGGCTCAAACGGACCTTGAAAACACTTAAAATTGAGCCCGGTGCACCTTTGCATGTCTTCTGTAATTGGCTGATTTTTTTGGTGCGTGGGACTTAATTTACGGGTGCGTGGGGTTCCACGCACCTATTAATTATATGTCGCTTTCATGGTGAATAAAAGGGTGCGTGGATCCATATTCAGGATGCGTGGTTCCAATTTTACATATCTCATACTTGATGGATTTACAGACGCGTGGGACTTTAATTAATGGACGCGTGAACACTTTTCAGGTGCGTGGGTGGCTGTTGTACTTGTTCGATTTGACGATTTTTAAAGATGCGTGAGTCCGACTTTACAGACGCGTGGGACACTTTTCCGGTGCATGGCCAACCTTGTGGGATTCAGACCTATAGTGATGTATCTATGATCGGAAAGGGGATTCTGATTGTTGGAAAGGTATTCCGATGGTCGGAAAGGTATTCCGGCGAGGATTCCGGCAAGGATTTTGGGTTTCCGGCGGCGGCAGCTCTCTCTCTCTCTCTTGAAATTCTCTCCAAATGAACGGGATGAGGAGGTATTTATAGGTGAAATCGGCCAATGGGAGAGCGCCACGTGCCACGCACCTGTCAAACGTCCCTAACGCACCTGTTTATTGATTTGCGAACGCCCGAAAACGTGCCCCAAACATACTCGATTTTTCGGGTGAGTAGGGCTTAATCGACGGGTGCGTGGGACTCCACGCACCTGAAATTTGATTTGACAATCCATGGATTTTAAGGGTGCGTGGACCCATTTTCAAGGTGCATGGGGTGTCTACAAGCCTCTATAAATGAAAGATCAATGTCCTGTTTTTTAAGGGTGCGTGGGACCATTTTCAGGGTGCGTGAGAGTCAAAACACCCTTGGATGGATCCCTGCTTTTGCTGATTTTTTGGGCGCATGGGGTGTCCGAGTTTTCAGGGTGCGTGGACACGTAAATGTGGGCTCCACTGATTGGGTTTTGATTTTTGGAGAGTTTGTGGGGCCCGTTTCGTCACGCAATTACTGGCACTGTTTACCATAAATAGTAATGAAGTTGCGGGCTCACTTCCGGGCGGTTCCGAACACGATGATCGGTGGGGCCCACTAGAGAATTTGGCTAAGTCAGGAAATCCTGCATATTTCCGTTTTGCGTGCACCGGAAGGCGTTTCTGCGTGATTTGCTTATTTTAAGGGTCTCCACTATTTGGGACCCAACAGCGGCCCACTGTGGGCTGCCCGTACGGACGTTGCTCGATTTCCAGCGCGTGGTACGGTCATTTCTTGGGGCTGCTGTTTGACTCGGTGGGTTGACTCGGTGAGTTGACTCAGCGGGTTGACTCGGTGATTTGACTCTGCGGGTTGACTCAGCGGGTTGACTCGGTGTTTTGACTCGACGGGTTGACTCAGCTGGTTAACTCAGCGGGTTGACTCAGTGGGTTGACTCAGTGAGTTTGGCTTTTTTAGGATTTTTTTGACTGGCTTTTCTTATGGGGGTTTTTTAGGCTGATGTTTAGGGGTGGGTTGAGTGGGTTCAGGCTTGAGTTGGGCTATGGATTGAGGCTTACAAGGGTGAGTTTGGCTGAGTTTGGACTTAGGATTTGAGGGTATGGTCCTCCATTTATCCAGCTATCTCTACCAATAGTGTAGCCGAAGGTGGGGTGTCTACAGATGCCCCTCTTTGGCAGAGGTTGCGTGCAACCGAATGCCAAAGCGAGTGGACACCCCACTTCTGACCCGGTCATTCATAGATCATGGTCTGAAATCTTTGCTTGCTTTTGCATCTGCGCCAATTGATCGTCCGGAAATCGATCACTCGCACATACTGCGGGAGTTTGGAGAAAACGTTGCGATTGACCCTGCATGCGCTGCAACCTGGGTACCCAATCGCAACCCTTCCATTCCCGATCGGTACTAAGATCGGAAAGGTACAACAGAGCCTCTGCGTCGCTAGTCTTACGAGGATGTTGACCCTGGTGATTGATTGTATGTTCGATGTTTTCCCAGATCACTCCAGGAGTACTTGTTTCGCTTGACTGTCAAAGTGGTTAGACGCCCTGTGTCAAATAGTCTTACGGGATTCTACTACGCCGACTTGGACTCAGTCAAGGTACTTCAGGCATCCACGCCTAGGTATGTGCGGGTGGACTCTTTCCACCCGATCTGCTGGTTTCTATGCTTGGTTTGTAATTCATTCTTTCCTTGATTGTAGTCTGGAATCTTTGTTGTCCTTTGTATCTGAGTCAGATGATTGTTTGGAAATTGATAACTCGCACATACCGCGGGAGTTTGGAGAAAACGTTGCGATTATCCCTGCATGCGCTGCAACCTGGGTACCCAATCGCAATCCTTCCATTCCCGATCGGTACTAACATCGGAAAGGTACAACAGAGCCTCTGCGTCGCTAGTCTTACGAGGATGCTGACCCTGGTGATTGATTGTATGTTCGATGTTTTCCCAGATCACTCCAGGAGTACTTGTTTCGCTTGACTGTCAAAGTGGTTAGACGCCCTGCGTCAAATAGTCTTACGGGATTCTACTACGCCGACTTGGACTCAGTCAAGGTACTTCAGGCATCCACACCTAGGTATGTGTGGGTGAATTCTTTCCACCCAATCAGCTGATTTTGATACTTAGGTTACAATTCATCGTTTCCACCTGTTCAAATGGTTTTTTTGACCAAGCCTTTTGGCTTTCATCTTTTTGTATCTTGGCATGTGGTACGACCGCACTGACACTGGAGTTCAGTTCGACCATACTTTGAGTGCATTGGATCCGATGATCTCCAGGGAAACTGCGAGACATCGGATCTTATTTGATTTTTGCGTCAGCTCCTACCCAGAGATATGGAAGATCTCCTGGTGTTTTGGAGGCAGAACGCTCTACTGGGAAAATGTTTTTTTTTTAATTTTTGAAAAGATATCCACTCTGGGGAGTGATACTCCGTGGGGTTTTTATTTACAGATAGGAATATTTTTTATCTTTTTGAAATGGAAATCTGGTTTGCACTCCCCTGCACTAGAGATGCCTGTGGGGTCTTTGGTTAACCGACTTTTATTTTGAAAGCAGGTAAGCAATGATGATTGATGCGATGGATGCTAATGCATGGAGATGTATGATGAATGCATGGCTTTGGCTCATTCTCTTTCAGTTTGATGATTTTGCTTTTGCTGGAGATGCAGAGAATTTTGAGCTTATTGCTTGCAGGGTTGTGCTTCCCTGGGGTTTTTCTTTTTTTGTACGAGTGTTTGGTCAGCGGGTTGGTCAAGATCCTGACCCGTGATCGATCAGGTCCATCGTCTCAAGATGCTGTTTCTTTGCTTAATGAGAATGTACGAGGATATTATCCAACTTCAAGATGTTCTTCTGGGCATAAATGCGATTGAGACGGTGTTTGGTCGCCAGTTTTGGTCAAGATTCCAATTTGCTGGTGATTGGATCCGTCATCCCAAATTGTGAAGAGAGTAGAGTTCAAGACTCCTGAAGTGTAGTGCTGGGGGATAGTGATAATTTTTGTGATTTTTGCAAATATGTGGTCCAAATCTTTACCCGAGTGGTCAGGATAGAGATCGGTTATTGAAAACAAAGGAAATATTTTTGTGATTTTTGAAAATATTTGATTTGAAAGCAAGGGAAATATTTTTTTATGATTTTTGCAAATATTTGATTTGAAAGCAAGGGAAATATTTTTGTGATTTTTGAAAAGGTGATTTTGCAATGTTTTGGTATTTTGTGATTTTTCTGAAATGCAGGGAAAAGTATGAAATTTTCATCCACTTCCAGCTTCTACTGCTGGTAAGGCACCCGATCCATTTTACGTCAGCGAGCAAGACGAGTCTCACACAGTTAAGTGCCATAGTTTTACATCTTCGGATGAGGGGATTTTGAGGGTTTTCAGTCAACACACCCACAAAGTTGCCTGTTCCTTATGTGCAATGCACATAGACCACGTATTGTCCGACGGACTCCTTCGGCCACAAAATGAGCCACATCCTCACATTTTCCTTTGGTCAATCCAGTTTGGGGCCTTACGTTGCTCATAATTCCGTGAGGGTGCGCTCCACCTCCCAACAGCCTTAATCCCCTTCATGAGTTTTAGGAATAGGGAACATCCGTTAAATTCAACAGCGACTTCCAAATCAAGGTTGTCTATCACGGTGCGTTCAACACGAACAGGATTGTGGGGTTCTGCCCGCCTCAGCCTTTACCTGTTTAAAAGATTCCGGCCACCCGTACGATCAAGTGTCAGCCATGTCCGAAACAGGTTAGGAAAAAAAGCCCCCGAGAAGTTAATCCCAGTGTAGTTTTAGGTCTTCGGACCACTGGGGGTGAATTTGTGAAATCGATGGTGAATTTTTTTTGAAAAAGTTCCAGACTTCAACTCAAGTAATCGAAGTTGATGCTGGTTTTATGGAAAGCTTGAAATCTTTTTGGTATTTTTAGAAATGATCCGGGCTATCAAACCTTGATCCCAACGGTCGAGGCCGATGCCGATTTTTGGTTGAAAGCGGGAAAGGTCCCCCGAGAAATTAATCCCAGTGTAGTTTAAGGTCTTCGGACAAAAAATATGTACAAAAGAGTGTTGGAAATGTATATATATATATATATATATATATATATATATATATATATATATATATATATATATATATATTTGTGATTTTTTGAAAAATGTCCGGTGTTGTCGGATCTTGACTCGAGCAACCAAGACCGATGCCGGTTTTTATTGAAAATATCTCAGGATGTTGATCCCGACGTAGTTTAAGGTCTTCGGACCCAAAATATGTACAAGCAGGGCAAACACATTTTTTTTTCGAAAAATGTCTGGTGTCAGCGGATCTTGATTTGAACGATCCAGACTGCTACCGATTTTTTATTTAAAAAGTCCCTTGGGATCTTGATCCCGACGTAGTTTAAGGTCTTCGGACCAAATTTTTGTACAAGCTGAACATACATTCTTTTTTGTGATTTTTCAAAGAATGTTCAAGGCTGTTAAATCTCAATTTTGAACGGTCAAGATTAACACTGGTTTTTATTGAAAGTCTCTCGGGATCTTGATCCCGACGTAATTTAAGGTCTTTGGACCCAAAATATGTACATGTAAACAGTAATCAAGGGCGGAGATTCTTGGGATTCTTCTTGGAATGGTTTGGATAATCAGGTCATGTCTTTGGATGGTTGTAATCACTGTTTGACCAAGTTAATTTTTTCTTTCTCTTCCTTGAAAATTCCATGAAACTTTTCCACATCATCAAGCCCATTTCTCACCAATTTCTCTTAAGATGAGATTTTGTTGAGATTTCTTACTTTTTCTCACCATTCTCTTCCATCACTTCATTCTTACAATGAGGTACAAGATTCACTTGCAACCACTCTTCCCAAGGAGGAGTTCTTCCCAAGGAGAGAGGAGGAGAGGTTGTTTCAACTAGGTGGAGGGTAGGACGGCCCCCTGGGCGCCGCCCAAGCCGTCCCTGCCCTCCGGTTTCTTCAGTGGATTGGGTAAAGGGGTGCACCCCCCTTTTCTATATAACATGGGGCACCCCTACCCCATCCAACGTGCAATCTTTCTCTTCTCTCTCTCATACTCTTTCTTTCTTTAAGTTTTCTCTCTCTTTTTGGTGGTTCTTTGCTTCTCTCAAGTGGTGGGCCTTAGAGAAGTTTTGGGACAGCAAGGAGGTCCCCCTTTGGTGAGTGGTAAAGGTATGGACCACTCCCTTTCTCTTTCTTGTCCTTTTCCTTCTTCATTATCTCTTCTCATGGTTCCTTTCTTTTCTTCATGTAGCTATTCCAAAAGGAGTGAAGGTGGGCCCAAGCATTCTTGACCTTTTTTCTAGATCTCCAATCTATTTCAAAAGTGGTGCATGGAGAAGGACCTTGCAAGCTTTCCATTTCATTTTTCCTTTTCTTCTTTTCACACTCCCTTCATGTATATGTAAAGGGTAATTTGCCATGTCCATCAAGTGTGCATGGTAAAATATACTATCTTTTCCATGGGAGTTAGGCCTCTTTTCATATTATCAAATGGGCTCAAAGTGAAGTCATGGCCCTTGGTGTATTTGATGGGCCCAATGCTTCATTTTGGGCTCCCTCATGCTTTCTTGTTCTTGTCATTTCCTTTGAAGCTTTCTTTTTCTTTTCCATTTTCTTTCCAAGGTTTTGGCCCATGGGCATGGTAGGGCCCATCTCAAGTTTTGGGCTCATGGGGCTCACTTTAGGTGAGCCCATCTTTCTTCACATGTGTATGGACCAAGGTGACTAGCCCATTCTTTACTTGGATCTCAAGTGGGCTAGATTTCTTAGTTGGGCCTTTATGGGCAAGTAGCCCAAATCTTCTACCATCTCTTGATTATGATGTACATCCTTATGTTCAAAGTGTGGTGAGTTCCTTAGGATTTTTCATATGGATGGGCTTTTGGGCCCTCATTGGAATTTGGATTTCTTTGGACCATGTGTGCACCACTACACTTTGTTCATGTATGATTTTTTTTTTCTTTCATGCTTTTTCTTTTGATGGATGGAGGACTTGAGTTACTTGATCATCTACAAGTCCCATGAGTGAGTTGTTCCAACAATCTCACTAAGTTCAAATGGTTTTTTCTTGTGGGAGGAAAGTGGTCCTCTAGAGTTTCCTTAGATGTTATCAATCTCAAATGGATGATCCTCCTTCAAGTGAGCTATCCATGCAACCATAGCTCCTTGAACTTCCTTTGGGGGGCTTGGTGGGTCATCCACCATCATTCTCAAATATGAGTGATTTTTCTTTCAATTTGTGAAAAAAAGAATGATACCCATAAGTTGCCCAATTTTGTCCCATGCTTTGGGGCACTTTGGATTTTGATCTTCAAGTGGGCTATGTATACCATTCTTAGCCATTTTCATGATGGTTGGGTGACCCATCAAGCCATGCCCTCTTGTGCTCAAATGGTCTCCCTTTCTTGTAAAGAAATTGGTGCACATAAGTTGCCCAAGTTTATCCTTGCTTGGACATTTCCACCTTAAGTTCTTTATGTGGGCTATGTGCATCAATTTTTACCCTTGGCTTCTTTAACTCATATATTTATGGGTGGACCATCATGTTGTATTCTCATGGTCAAAACTTTCATCAAGATGGTGCACATAGGGCTGCCCATGGTTAACCCATGAATGGGTCCTCATGTTCTTCAAGTGGGCTACGTGCTCCCTTCAATCCATTGAGGTGAGGCATTTGGGTTACTCTTGGGGGCCCACTTCCTTTCTATCCCCTACTTGTCCATATATATGTGTAAAATGATGGAAACATCTTAAGTGAGAACCATGGCCTTGGCATAAAAAAGTGGATCAATCCTTGGCCATATATGGACTTTGAAGAGGAGCTTCTCATGTGAAGTAGGATTCTTGTCCTTTGTTGATCTCATGGCACTTGAGTGCATTTGTTGTCCAAAATGTGTCCTTGGATGATGGACTTTTCTTGCCTAAGGCATGCCATGCAACCTTCTTTAAGGTGGGCCTTGCTTTCTTCAATGGGCCCAACACATATCCTAGGTAACACATTGAGTTGGACTTTAGATCTTGAATTTGAATGTGAGTCCAATCCCATGGGTTTCCTGGATGATAATTTGGATTTTAACGGGTAAGGGATAGGGACTTACCTTGCCAAGCTTGTAGGATTCAATGGCGGACGGTACCAGAGGACGTCGAGTGATTGATGAGGATGATCCTGCCTTTATCATCCGCCGAGGGGACCACATGTGTTCCTTGGCTATGGAGCACCAACCTCTTCTCGCCATTAAGGGTCGAGGTACCAGGGATCACTGGGATAACTGGGTGAAGGATCCACAGCCTTTGCTTGAACGAGTATTGGCTGGTACTCCTTTTGCTGGCCTCCTGACCTTATGCTTTCATAACAACAGTGCCAACCGCATGATGCTCGCAGCCCTTTGCGAAAGGTGGCGGGACGAGACCCACACCTTCCAGCTCCCTTGTGGTGAATGGGAAATAACTCCCCTGGATATTTATATGCAAATTGGCTTTCCATTTCATGGGGCAGTTGTTCCCCAGGTTGGCTCTCTGGCTCCCATCACTTCCACTGACTGGCTACGGCTTGTCGGTGATGTCCCACTCGAGGATGAATTCCAAGGCTATCAAGTAAAGATGCGATGGTTCTACAACACTTTTGCCTCCGTCATCCCCACTACCGAGCTAGAGGCCCTCCATAAAGCACGGGCCATGATCACTTATGCCTTCGGGTCCTTCCTTCTCTGCCACGCCAATGAGAGGGTCGATCTTAAATTTCTTCGCTTAGTTGAGGATCTACACCACCCCTACAATTGGAACGGGGCTATCCTGACTCATATTTTCCAGGGTCTGGATAAAACCTGTCGGAACAGCCGGTCTTACACCGGTTTCTGGCCTGTCGTCGAGGTATTTCTTCATTCACCTTTCTTGGAGACATTTACCCTCCTCCTCTTTCTAATTGTTAGGTATGCCTTTGCCCAGACTTGCTTTTATGACCATTTTTCCCATCTTGTGCCGAGGATGCGGGACGATATTGAGCCCTCTTTGTATCGCCACATGTACTGGCACCAACAAAACCGTCAGCGGAACTCCAGAGTTTCTAGGGACAATTGGCGTGCTGACATAGACGGGTTGACCGTTGATGATGTAAGTATCTTGCTTTCCTTATCCCTCGCTCTGTACTGTAATTGACCGTGGTGACCTCATTTGTTGTAGCTCGCTCGAATGCCGTATGCCAGCTTCCCTCTCTATTACACCCCTCAGCGTGTGGAGGCATATGATGCTTCATGTCTTCGAATCATGCTTTCTGACGCTGAATCATTTCAGTGGTATCTAGGTGAGAGGCTGCTTCGGCAGGTCACTGGGGTGGCTCGGGTCCCTTGTTCTGCACCTCCTCCAGCTGCTCAGATTCATGCTGACGAGATGGCTGATGCTCTTGCGGGCCAGCTCAGGTTTCATTTCACGATCCCGGATCGCGACTATGATGAGTGGTATTTGCTATACGGCCAGGGGCCTCTGCTTCCTTCGCTCTATGTTCCAGGGGGCCATCGCAGATATGCTGGAGGATCGGTGACAGTTCCTTTGATGGATCTTTACCGTCGGGAGCGGGACAAGAGGAGGGACGATGACGACTATGTTGGCGACTTGTAGCCTGCTTTTGTGAAGGTGTATTCAGCTTGCTTGATGTACAACTTTTGCTTTTACTTTCTTCTATATCGAACTCTTCTGAATGAATATACCACCTCAAGTCTTCTCAGATTACTTGATGGCGCCTGGATGCTTTGATTTCAGACTCATTCTTTAATGATTTGTGGGAGATGAGACTTCTTAACTGTATGGATGATGACTTGAATGGTTCAGATGGCTTGATTTGACCCTGTGGGCCCACTTGAGACCTCGGCCTTACTTTGTAGCACCCTTTCTTGATGTTTTGTGAGGTTAAGAAGGCTTCTCATGGTGTGGATGATGACTTGAACAACTCAGATCGCTTGATTTGGCCTTGTGGGCCCACTTGATGATCAGATCTTGGATTCTGACCCTTCCTTTGATGATCAAACCCTTGGTCTTGCTATTTTATGACTCATGTGAATTCTTCCATGGTTTAGATCATGATGATCTGGTCTTTGAATGGCTCAAATTGCTTGTGGCCCTCTCTTGATCATCTTTCTTCTCTTTGACTCGATCATACCTATTCTGGCCGCAGTGCTTCGTGATTGGACCGGTGGGGTACCTTCTAGATGATCTTGATCAACCTCAATCGAAATCTGGAAGGGATTGGAACCTTGGGCGGCCCTCAGGGTGCCATCTGCTGATGTGGACTGTCAGCTTCACCTACCAACAACCATGGAGCCAATCCCGCGGAGAGAGAGAGAGAGAGCGCGTCCGTACGGGCGGCCCAGAGCGGGCCGCCCATGACTCGCCTCTTGTGCGGTCCGTGCGGGTTCTGGTTCGGACATTCCTCCCCTGCTTTCTGTTGCTGTCTCCTCATTCCCTGTACCAGGCTTTTCGATTCCAGCCATGTTTCCTCTCTTTGTCTCATCCTTTCTTCTCTTTTTGTCTTCTTCTCACTTTATCCTCTCTCAAACAATGGATGGTGGAGATTCAAGGGCTGTGGGGACTGTTCATGATGGGTCCCACACTTCAGATTTTCAAATGAGCTTTGATAAAGGGGAGATGCCTTTAATGGATGGGGTAGATGGGGCATTAAGAGGGGGTATTGATGAAGACTTAAGCTTGGTGGTTGGTGGAGCTTTGAATGACTCCATAAATGGTGGGATGGCTGTAAATTTGGATTCGAATGGGGCCTTCATTATGGGAGAATGGGATGGCATGGATGAGATGATGAGATGGGACACAGGTGAGGCTATGTGTCCCTTGAGTGTGGGCCATATGGATGATGTAATTGATGGAGGTGATGGGACCATGATGGACATAGATGGGCTGATCTCATGTCTGGATGGGATGGATGGTTCAGATGATACCTTTGACGGTTTGGATGCTCTTGATGATGGCCGAGATGTGCAGCATACTTGTTTGGGTGGACTTGATGTGATCATTGATGATGTCCCCCTGATGATGGACGGTGTGGACGCCTCGATGATCCCTTTGATCGGCCAGGATGATGACTGGATTCGTGATTTCCTGTTGGAGAGGGCCGCAGGTCCAGATCTGACCGTTGATTTTTCGATCGGGGTGGCCGAGACCCTTCTTGATGGTTCAGATGTATTTCTTGATGGTCAGATTGATCAGGATGCCATGATGTGTGGTGTGATCTTCACCGATAGCCCTTTTGCTGGAGAGTATCGTCCTTCTCTTGATCGTCGGTCTTTTGCGCACTCTGTTCATGAGGTGGGCGAGTCTTCTCATGTGGCTGAGGTTATGACAGTTTCAGATAGTGATGCGACTATATCAGACATAGCCGTTACTGATGGTAGGTCAGGGGCTGTCGAGTCTGCAGAGGTTCTAGCTTTTCTTTCTCCTTCGCCCGTTGACCTTCTGATCCTCGATGAGTCGTCATTGATTTCTGAGCCTTTTGTTCTGCAGGGGGTACCAGTGAGGACTTGTCAGCTGCTTCCTCGTCCTTCTTGCTCGCCACGGCTGCTTGCTTGGCTTGATGGTTTGTCAGCTTATGAGATTCGGGATTTGGAGTCGTATGGCTTCTGCAGTCTGATCTATATGGCTAGAGTTGACATTGATTGGAGGATGCTCTGAGCTGCCTTGATTGACTAGGTCCCTTCGTTGAACTTGTTCGCGTTCAATGATATGGAGATGGGACCCTCTTTGGAGGAGCTTGCACGTTTGACAGGCCTACCTTGGGATTAGTATTTCTCGCCGAAGACATCGCTGAAGACTGCCACACCGCAGAACTGGTTTGGGATCCCCTATCTTGTTCGGCCTGCAGCTGCCGGCCAGGATGCTGTAGTGTTCTCCTTGGACTTGCTGTATGATCTTTTTTCGGGTCCTCGGAGTGTGGCCGATTCTACCTTTGCTCGGAATGCACTGATGTTCTGTTTGATAGCTGAGGTGCTGTTCTCGGGATGGCGCAGGTCCCAGACTCCTTTGCTTTTTGAGGTGATGAGTCGAGCTATCCGACGGCAGGGGATCATTTCCCTCGTCTTAGCCGAGCTGTTTAATGGGCTGACTGACTGTGCCCTGGGCCGCACTCGCGTCCTTTGCGGCTGCTGTGCCTTTCTTCAGGTTTTTTTTTTTGCACTTTTCCTTTCTTACTTTTTAGGAATTGCTTTGCTCTAGCTGAACTTCTTTTCCTTCTTGTGATCAGGTTTGGCTATGGGAGTGTCTTTTGCTGACTATTCCTGTACCATTTCCTGACACCCGTCGCCTCGACCTTATGCGGCATATCATGGAGTTTCTTCTGCATACAGCTAGGATGAGCTAGCCTTTGTATCGCAGGATGTTCGCTGATCTTCGTGACTGGAATGTTCGTTGGGAGTCTTCTTGGCTTTCACTTCCTCCAGTGCTTTGCGATGCATACCGCCTTCCTCTAATGCTGGTAGGCTTTCGATCTTACTTTTCTTACCATCACATTCGGTTCCTGCGGCAGTTTGGGTACGAGTAGGATGTTCCTCTTTTCGCTTTCACGGGTATCGGGCGTCGAGCACTTCCATCTAGATCCTCTGACTTTAGGACTCGGGTTGATGGATCTTGGGCGAGTTACCTGACTGTTGATCTGCTTGGTTTTGAGTTGCGGGCCTTTCCGATGGCGACCGCCCCATATCAGTACTGGGTTACTGAGCAGTCTTTGTATCGACGTATCCCTTGCTAGCACCAGACTGTTGATGAGGATGAGCAGGATATCCTTGGAGATGCTGGCTCTTCATCTGGTTCATATGAACCTTTTGAGGAGTGCCCATTCATTGATCCTTGCTTCCTTTTGGCCACTCATGGCCATCTGCTATCTGAGATTTCGGCACTTCGGTATCATTGTGAGATGAAGTCGAGGAGATTGGTTGCTGATCAGAGGTTGTCTGATGAGGAGACGGCGATCCGTACCCTTGAGCGAGATGAGGTGCATTACCTGCGTATGGAGGTAAGCAGGTTGAAAGCGAGACTACTTCATTATGAGTCAGAGGACTTACCTGATGTGGCCGAGGAGGAGGGTAGAGATTGATTGTATTGGCCACCTGCACATTCTTTTTTTGCATGGTATATGATTGATGATGATGCATTTTTTTTGTATATTTTTTTTTGAAAAAGATGACATGATATGTGTAAAAGAAATATGATGCTATGAAAAAGAAGAAAACTTTTTTGAGAATCTATTGTGCCATGAGTTGTCTTGTGAGTGTGTCTGGATTTTGTGTCGGGATATAGGAATCAGAGTTGGGGCTCAGCCAATGCTTTGACCGATGTCTCAAGATTTGACTTGTGTGATCCTTTGGTTCCCTAAAGGTGTAGGCAACGAAAACTGTTGCCTCCTGAGATTGTCAGAATTTGTAGAGCTCTTCACTCCTGACTGTATTTGTTCTGGTTCTTGAACTGTAACTGTCTGAACCGATCTGGACTGTCTGATTTCTTGGTACCTGCACTTTTCATTTTTTTTCTTTTTTCATTTGAGTCATTTTTGCCTGCAGTGCTCTTTTCGAGTTTTCACCACAGCCGGCCTTTTCCCGTCATTTTTTCCTGTGGCGCCCTTTCGGGTTTTCACCATGTCCCGGGTGTTTGATCTTGCCTGCCCCTTAGCAGCTATGCTGTTTTTACCCTCAGTGCCCTTTCGGGTTTTCACCAAGTCCGCTGTATGCCCACTGTTTTTACTCGGAGCGCCCTTTCGGGTTTTCACTCCGCCCTTTTTGTTTAGGCACACATTTTTTTTTTTTTTTTTTTTGTATCTTTGGATAACTGCGGCGACTAGAGGTCGGGAATTTGTCATTGCCGGCCGTTGGCAGTCTTTCAGCCCTTATCCTAAGTTACGACAATAGAGCTGTTAGTCTTAGCTAAAGACCTTTCTGAGATGGGTGGATGGATGACTGTATTTCTTCTTGGGTTGATTTTTTTTTTCTCGGGTGCCTTGCTTTGGCTTCCCTTTTTCTTTTTCTCTCTCTTTTTTTTTCTTTTGTATTCTTTTTTCTCTCTTTTTTTTGTATTATTCTTTTTTCTTTTTCTCTTGAATCCTCTTATTTGAAACACTTGTTGGTGGACGAAAACGATTTCTCAGAGGTTTTAGCTTCGACCTCTTGACTTCAGCTCTATTAAAGTAACTCTTGATAAGGTCAGAATGGTTTACCCATGAAAGATCTTCACATTGTTGGCGTTGGTTGGCTCAGGAAGATCCACCCCTCTCATGCTGGTGAGTCTGAGGGCGCCTCCAGGAAGTACTTTTCTGATGATCAGCGGCCCATCCCATGAGGGTTTGAACTTTCCTCTGGAATCTGGAAGGTGCGACGGTAGAATTTTCTTCGTGACCATGTCGCCTACCTTGAAACTTCTTTTTCGGACTCTCTTGTTATAAGCCCGAGCGATCCTTTTCTGATAGCACTGGGAATGACTTAGCGCACGCATACGCTTTTCATCTGCTAGCTGCAACTGATCGAATCTGGCCCGTTGCCATTCTCCTTCAATTCCGCTTTCGAGTAACACTCGTAGTGATGGTATTTCCACCTCGACTGACAGAATTGCCTCCATTTCATAAGTAAGCTCGAAAGAAGTAATGCCTGTAGCAGACCATACAGACGTTCGATAGGCCCAAAGTACATATGGGAGCATATCTGACCAATCTCGATAAGTCACGACCATCTTCTCAAGTATCCTAACGATTGTCTTGTTTGCGGCTTCTACCCCACCATTCATCTGAGGACGGTAAGGGCTTGATCGATGACGTTGAATCTTGAATCTGCTGAGGAAGTCATCCATCTTCCTGTTGACGAATGGAGTTCCATTATCTGTGATGATAGCATTAGGGATTCCATACCGGCATATGATGTTGTTCTTCATGAATTTGATCACCTGAGATGCTGCAATCGTGGTATAGGAGGCTGCCTCTACCCACTTGGTGAAGTAGTCGACTGCCACAAGTATGTACTCATGACCGTTTGATGCTTTGGGACTGATCTTGTCGATGATGTCGAGTCCCCACATGGAGAAGGGCCAGGGAGTGGTCAGGTTGTATAATTCTGATAAGGGGGCATGGATTTGATTCGCATGCTCCTGACACTTGCAGCATTTTCTGACGTGCTGGCAACAGTCTGTCTCCATGGTGAGCCAATAGTAGCCGAGTCGCAGAATCTTCTTCGCCATCATGTGCCCGTTCATGTGTGAGCCACAGATTCCTTCGTGTATTTCTTCCACGATCTTTGCAGCTTCTGTTTCATCGATGCATCGAAGGAGGATGTGATTATAGGATCGCTTGTAAAGAACTTCGCCACTGATGGTGAACTGGCCGGCCAAACGCTGGATGGTTCGGCGATCTGTTGCTGTTGCTGACTCTGGAGACTCCTGGGTTTCGAGATATTGCTTGATGTCTGCATACCAGGGTTTGTCAGGGGTAGCTTCAGCTTCTTCTATTTGCAGGCAAAAAGCAGGTTCTTCTTGAATTTCGACTGTGAGCTCCCATTCTGAAGCTCCTTTTGGGATCTCGAGCATTGACGCGAGTGTGGCGAGAGCATCTGCAAACTGATTCTTGGCTTTGGGCATGTATGAGAAGGTAACTTCTTTGAATTCTTCGATCAGATTATCAAGATACACATGATATGGTATCAACTTCTCGTCCTTGGTTTTCCATTCGCCATTGGTCTGATTGATGATAAGCTGTGAGTCTCCAAATACTCGTAGCTTCTTGACACCTAAGATCATGGCTTCCCTTAAGCCAGCGATGCATGCTTCATACTCTGCCATATTGTTGGTGCACTCGAATGCTATGCACCTTGAGATAGGAATAGGGACATCATCTGGAGAATAGAGGATTGCTCCAATACCACTTCCTTTAGAATTTGCTGCGCCGTCGAAGAATAACGTCCACTCATCTTTTTTCTTCTTTTCTTCCCCTTCAATAAGCAAGAGATCTTCATCAGGGAAGAAAGTCTTGAGCGGTCGATAATCCAGGAGGGAGTGGGCGACAAGATGATCGGCGAGGGCCTATCCCTTGATTGCCTTCTGAGTGACATAGGTGATGTCGAATTCAGATAGGAGTAACTGCCATTTAGCTATTCTTCCAGTGAGTGCCGGTTTCTCGAACAGGTACTTGAGCGGATCCATGTGAGCGAGTAGGAGGATAGGGAATGTAATCATGTATTGACGGAGTCGCTGAGTTGCCCAGACTAGGGCGAGGCAAGTCTTCTTGATCGGGGAATACCTGGTCTCGTAGTCGGTGAACTTTCGGCTCAAATAGTATATTGCTTGTTCCTTCTTCCAGGTCTCATCGTGCTGCCGAGGACACAGCCAATGGCTTCTGCTGCTACCGAGATGTATAACAACAGTGGATGTCCAGGAGTGGGCGGCACTAGGATTGGAGGATTCATGAGATACTTCTTGATGCGTTCGAAGGCGACTTGGCAATAATCATTCCATTCTTTTGGAACGTTCTTCCGAAGGAGCTTGAAAATGGGCTCACAAATGGGTGTGAGCTGTGCGATGAAGCGACTGATGTATTGAATTCTGCCGAGGAAGCCACGAATTTCTTTCTCTGTTCTAGGAGGAGACATCTAGATGATTGCTCTGGTTTTGGTCTTGTCGACCCTGATGCCATCCTCGCCCACCATAAAGCCGAGGAGCTTACCTCCCATTGCACCGAAGACACATTTCTGAAGGTTGAGGCGGAGCTTGTACTTTTCTAATCTGTTGAATAACTTCTTCAGATCTTCAAAGTGTCCTTTAATTGTGCGAGATTTGACAATCATATCGTCCACATATACTTCAAGCTCTTTGTTCATCATGTCATGAAATAGTGCTGTCATTGCTCGCTGATATGTTGCTCCTGCATTCTTCAGACCGAACGGCATTACCCTGTAACAGAAGGTTCCCTAGGGAGTGATAAACGATGTCTTCTCGCGATCTTCGATGGCCATCTTGATCTGATTGTAACATGAGAACCCGTCCATAAATGAGAAGATCTTGTATCCAGCAGTATTGTCGACCAGAGTATCGATGTGTGGCAAGGGGAAGTCTTCTTTAGGACTGGCTTTGTTGAGATCTCGGAAGTCGATCCACATTCGAACCTTGCCGTCTTTCTTTGGTACTGGTACGATGTTGGCGAGCCATTCAGGGTAGTTGGAGACTACCAAGAATCCCGCATTGTACTGCTTGATGACTTCATCTCAGACTTTCAGAGCCCATTCTGGCTTCATTATTCGAAGTTTCTGCTTCACTGGCTTCATATCTGCCTTGGTTGGCAGATGGTGTACAACGAGCTCTTCATCGATCCCCGGCATGTCCTCATATGAGAACGCGAAGTTGGACAATCTTGGTGCTAGGAACTCTATCATTTTCTGTTTCATCTCAGGTGGCAACGATTTTCCAATGCGTACTTTCGTAGGGATCTCAGGTGTCCCCAAGTTTACTATCTCGAAATCATTGGCTACAACATTGGCTTTAGATTCGAACTTTTTGAGGAGATCCTCTAGTTCAGGAGCCGGATCATCATCTTCCTCATCCCGAGCTTCGTCCAGGCCCATGAGCTCGAAGTCTAATTCGATATCAAAGTCATATGATTCGACTTCAAACTCATGTGACTCTTTAGACAAACTTGGCACACTATTGAATGCAGGAAAAGAAATGTTTTTTGGTTTTTGAGATTTTTCTGAAATGGAGATGCTGGATGTTTTTGGCTTTTGAAAATTTTTGATTTTTTTAGATTTTTGAAATTCATGGGATTTTGAACAAGCAGGCATTGCAGATCATGATTGATCCCAGCTTGTTCCAAAGTTTCGGTCGCTGCTTAAACATGCATTTTTTTTTAAACCAGAGCCCTTAGATGGCTCTTTGGCTGATTCAAAAGTTAGGGGAACGGATGACCATTCAGGACCCCACACTTCCTCCCCTGAAGAGGTGGGGGTCGATGACTTGGGTGAAGAATCACAGTTTGGCCCAATGACCATGATTTCTCGCTGGTTGGGCTCGAGATCTGAGTCATACTCAGTCCCTCCCAGATCACTTACCTCGCATTGCAGTTCATCTGGTTCCATAGTGAGACACATGTTTGGGATCTGGACATCAGACCAATCCAGGACTGGCCATTTCCCTTTCTTGGTCCAATGAATGGGCTGCTTCTGCCCCTGGCTGATGATTGATGGTGTTGATTCTGCAGAGATGGGCGAGTCGTGCCCCTTGCTGATTGATGCTGAGATGGGTAAGTTGTGCCCCTGACTGGTGGGCAGGTTGTGCCCCTGGTTGGGAGCAGGTGTCAGAGTAACCTGGTCCTGAAGTTGCTGTATTTGACTTCCTTCTTCGTCTTCATCATTTCCTTCTTCTTCTGGAGGCTTAGATGGTTCGAGAATCTGATCCCATCAAATGGGGGGCCACGTGGCCCAAACTAGGCTCATCGGGAGGCTTTTGTGTAGTGCAGTCGATTGATTCTGTCCTAGATCTTTGCAAGGTTCTCCTGGCTTGACGAATTGGATGGGTGAGCACCGAAATTTCTTCCTTCTTTTGTCCATGAAGATTGCCCTGTATCCGAGTCCTCATTTGCGTTGGTTATATATCAGCGGTACCTTTCTAGACTTGAAATGATTCTTCATTCGGTATTTGAGGCTCAGACGTTCTGCTGGTGAAAAGACACGGTCCACCCTTACCGGTTCTGGATTGGCGATAGAGTTCATAGTCTCGAATTTAAAACTGTGAAACGGGATATCTTCTTCAGAGTGCCGAATATCGATGACCGGGATGTCTGGTTCAGTGGCAGTAGCATTGGAAGGAATGATGAGCTCCTTCTCTGCATGGATAGAGATCACTTGATTTCCACATATGTATTTCACTCGTTGATGCAGGGTTGATGGCACAGCCCCCACCTTGTGCAGCCAAGGTCATCCGAGCAACATGTTGAAAGAGGCTGATATATCCAAAATTTGGAATGTGATAGTGGAGATTTCCGGACCTATCTGTACCTCTATGTCGACCTCCCCTTCCACTGATCGGCGGGTGTTGTCGAATGCTCTGACGCATATGGTGCTGGGTCGAAATGAAGAAGGACTGATTCCTAGACGTTCCGCAGTCTTGAGTGGGCAGACGTTTAAGCTTGAGCCATTATCGATAAGCACCAGTGGGACGCAGAGGTCATTGTATCGTAAGGCTATGTTGAGGGATCACCCATGATCACGTCCTTCTGGTGGCAACTCATTATCGGTGAAGGTGATGGCGCATGGAGCCAGGAGTTGTCCAATCATCAATGCTATCATCTCTGGTACCGTATCGGAGGAGACGTGAGCATCGCTCAAGGTTTTGGCGAACATTTCTCGGTGTATGCAAGATGTGCAGAGTAGCTCCCATACTGAAATTTGAGCAGGGATTGACTTGAGCTGAGTCGCCACATCATATGCGGCTTCATTTTTGTTGCCAAGACCTGAGAGAGCGCCTTTGGGATCTCCTCTGTTATGATTATCTCTTCGGATGCAACGCCCATTGGGATTCATGTTTCCCACTTTTGCACATTCTGGATAGTGCCATGGGACCTCTTTATAATTTTCCTCACCTTTTCCCTCTAGGACCACAGGTTCTTGCGATGGTACTAGTGTGGGTACCAGATCTTCCTCGTACAGAGCTTTTGCCTTGAGAACTACATTGTTGCCTGTGCTGAAGGGGTAATATCGAGGCTTATCTTCATAGATCACATAAAGT
This sequence comes from Liriodendron chinense, assembly GCA_003013855.2. NCBI lineage: Eukaryota > Viridiplantae > Streptophyta > Magnoliopsida > Magnoliales > Magnoliaceae > Liriodendron > Liriodendron chinense. Next base: position 9,111,195 of record ML058469.1, on the reverse strand, counting down.
TGCGGTCCTGGCTTGACCGTTCCTGGAGCAGGAGGCTCCCATGGAATGAATACTGGTCCTCTTAATATGGCAGGAGGTTTCTTTGTTCGTCCTAGCTGTCGTAGTGTGATTGACACGCCTCCGGGATTTGCCCCTTGCAATATGACTGGCTCAACTGGAGGAGCTCCTTCCAATACAATGGGTTCTTGCTGCTGATGAGTATAGTTTCTCCATGGCAAATTGTATTGTTCCTGTGCTAAAATTGCCCATTGCAAGACGACAGGTTCGTATGTGGGCTCGATGTATGATTGTGCTCCTTCCAAGACGACTGGTTCCCAACATGAGGGGCCGTAAGATGCCCCTTGAACAATTGGCACATCGTATGGAAGTGTTCCATCGAGTACTACTGGCTCGAGGACTGGAGGAGGAAAGAGACTTGCCCCTTGCATGATCGGATGAGGATTTGTCGGCCCATAAGTGTAGGCATGAATGGATTGGATGGGGGAGAAGAAGCGATCGAGGTGCTCTCCTTCTTCTATGCTGTTGACGGTGGGGCCTCGAGACGAACTGGGGTCCGTCTGATGTTGAGGCAGAGGATTCTGAAGAATGTTGGTGGGAGCTGCTACAGGAGTCCCAGGGACCGAGATGACGATCTTGCGGTCATCAATCAAATCTTGTATGGCATTCTTCAAAGTAAAGCATCGATCAGTAGTATGGCCACGTCCTTGATGGTAGGCATAGTACTCATTTTCTCGGTAGTTTAGAGGCAGAGGTTGAGGAGGAGGCCTAGGTGTCATCAGAGTGAGTAACTGCTTTTGTACCAGCATAATTATAACTTGACTAAGTGGCTGAGTGAGCAGAGTGAACTTCCTGAGCTCTCTGTAATTCTGCCTGTTCTTGTATGGGTACTGACCGTTTCCTCTGAGCTGCTGCTGCTGTCGAGGTGGTTGTGGCTGTGGTTGCGGATTTGGTCGTGGTTGATATGTAATACCCCGAAAATTTGGGCGCACGAGTAAGTACACGAGTGCAGTTTCACACGTGGAAAATTTAAATTATGGGCTGTGTTGTTCACACGCACACCCGCACGTATATACTTTTATACGCATTCTAACACTTTGTAAGGCCTTTGAAAACTCAGTATATTTAGCTAAATCAATAAACTGACCATTAGAAGGATCTATCATTTCTAGACCGGAGGATCTAACCGTCCACTCCGATTTCGGAGTACGCGATCGATGTAAACCGCCGTGCATCGCCCTGTACACATGTCTGTCCATAAAATTGACCCATACATCGTGTCCGTCATAAGGCAGGTGCTTAGACCAAGGATTTCTTGGCCCTATGAACATGCTCGGGTGTGTTTGTGACATCCTAGGACCTTAGAATAATGTAAATTATAGATTAGTTAATTAGTTAGTAAATTAAGTAACTTAAGTATTGATAAATTAATATTAATTAAACCGTAAGAAATTAAAATATGTTCCCTTTATTAAAGTTGCTTCAAATGGATCCTAAAACAGCGCAGAAGTGTCAGACCTCATAAAATCATAAATTTATAATAAGTACGAAAATTTCATTAGTTAAACTTAAGTTATGTGGTCATTTTCAAGTATCATGATTTCAGACGATCATTATCGTGCAAAACTCTATATATTAGCTATAGGAAATGATCTAACCATACACATGAAGTTTCAAACCTCCGATCATCCTACAAAGGCTCTAATCGAAAATCGGACCATAAGTGGACCATCTGAACTCGGATCTGCCTCATTTTTGGTGTCATACCCTAAAATAACGTGGCCTACCTGATGAGTGGAGTGGATTTTTCACATACATCGAGGTGGGGCCCACGTGTATAGTACAGCGGCCGGCCACGCGGGTCAAACGCGCGTTGACCGCGCTTCACGCGCACGCGGACGCCGAGTCCGTTTCGGACACTGAGCAGCGGCAGCGTCACCGTTGCTGCCGTTGTGGCCCACACCGTCCATCACAGTGGACCCCAGTAGCCGATCCAACCCGTCCATCTGGAGCGCTCCTCGCTCGGGCTTCGAGGGTAGGTGACCTTAATGTAGTCGGAAGATTGTACGGTCCACCACGGCTTTCCAAAACCGACTCTTGGAGATAAGAAACTCCGAGATCGACAGACCTGCGATGCATGGGTGGGCCAGGCCTCTTCCAAACCTTCGTGTGGACCCCACCTAGCTTCCCAACGAGCCTCATATGCACAGGAGTCCCGAAACTATTCAGTTTCCTTCTTCTACTCGGAAATGCATCCGAGAATCCGTCTGCAATACGCCGACCGTCCATCCGTCCTTGAGTGTATATATATGCCATGATAGGTCTCTCTTTCCCTCCAAGAGAACGCCAGAGAGAGAACTGTCAGAGAGAAAGAGAGCTGCTAGAGAGAAAGTGTGAGGGTAGAGAGAGAGAGAGTGTGTGTGAGGCAGCACTTGCGGCCGTTGCTGCGCTTGCTGCTGTTTCTGCGGTTGCTGCCCATGCTGGGGCAGCAAGATAGAAGGAAAAGAAGAAGAAAAGAAGAAAGAGAAAGAAAAAGAAGAGAAGAACGAGAGAGAGAGAAAGAGAAACGAGAGAGAGAGAGAGAGAGAGAGAGAGAGAGAGAGAGAGAGAGAGAGAAGTAGCAGCACGTGCTGCTGCTGTTGTTGATGCTTGTACTGCTGCTGCTGTGATGCTGGGGCAGCGGTCCAGGTTAAGAGAAAGAAGAAAGAAAGAAAGAGAGAGAAAGAAGAAGAAGGAAGAAGAAAGAAAGAAAGAAAGAGAGAGAGAGGGAGAGAGAAAATGTGTATGAGAGAGAGAGAGAGAAGAGAGAGGTAACGGGTGAGAGGGAGAGGTTTCCATACCGTTGCCATTGCTGTTGTTGCTGGGGCAGCATCCCAGACAGAGAAGGAGAAAGAAAGGAGAAAGAGGAAAGGCAGAAGAAAGTTCTTCTCGATTCCAATCCAAGTCGACTTGCTGAGCGACTCGCTGAGCCAACTCATATTCGAGTTTGGGCATGTGTGGAGTCTATAGTTCATCATACGGTGAGTGATTCTTCATATGGGAGTTCCTGTTAATTTTCCTAGATTATTCCTTTTAGTTGTTCTTCGATTTAGTGTTTAAGTTTTTCTATTTTAATTTACTTTCAAATCCTCATCCTAAGTAAAGGTTTTACCATTGGTTCGTATTCTTAAGTCCCACGTTCAGATCCATTGCCCTTATAAGTATATTTATCTCTAACTCTCCACGTAACTCTATGTAGAGGTTTTACATAGGTTGAATGCGTTTCTCTAGAGATTGTCTTCCCGAATGGTCAAGGTAAAGGCCTAGGTAAACATAACTTAGGTGTTGAGACAAACCTTAAACAATGTACATCTTTCTCAACTTTCTTAATTTATGACAAATATTTAGATAATGAATTATTTGAACGAAGATAACATACATGGCGTGATTGGGCTTGGATTTTGATATGCATTGCATGCTTGATGAATGCTTCCATCAACACATACATAAGCATACCTTTATACACCGCGACAGAACAGGAGCATGGTTGATTTGACTTCTGGCGTGCATGGTTGATTTGCCGCCTCGCTGTACCGGTTAGGTGAGCATGGTTGATTTGCGACAGGTTCCTAATGTTCAGTGGCAGCGAGTTCTGGTCGTTTCACTTATTGAGCATGGTTGATTTGCTCGGTTGGATCAGTGGTGCATGGTTGATTTGCCCACTGGCGTGCATGGTTGATTTGCCGCCTCGTTGTACCGGTTAGGTGAGCATGGTTGATTTGCGACAGGTTCCTAATGTTCAGTGGCAACGAGTTCCTAGACGTTTATTGCTCTCGCACCTATCATAACATACATGACATCATGATCATTATGTGACATTTATAATAAATCATAAAGTGTATCAATCATGACCTTATCCTTATATATTTTCTACAATTCTATCCGTTGATGATTCATCTCCTATCTCTTATTAACTGGAATATTACCTGTGATGGAAATGACCTCACTGGGCTTTTAGCTCACCAAAATCACCACAGTTCTTGCAGGTTCACAGGAAGAAAAAAAAAACATAGACGGAGCAAAGTACTCAGAGGGTCACATATCACACGAGCGTCGAATGTAATCGATTTATTTTAGTTTTGTAAAATTCAATGTAACGAGACATTATTGGAAAAGAAACTTTATATTTGGGATTTATTTTAGTTATGCGATGTGTGGAATGGAATCTCAAGGAATCTATGCTCGAATTTTCAATTCACACTCTGGAACTCGGGCTTTGGGTTATTATACTCGAGTCGCGAATTTCAGGGCGTGACAGTTTGGTATCAGAGAGAGATTTCGAGAATTCCAAAGTGCCTAGGGTTAGGGCTAGCACCTAGTGAACTTAGAGTTAGGGTTGGGATCGCTAGTAAAGCCTCAACTATGACCCTTTTATAAGTTAAGATGGTTATTTAATTAACGCAGGTTACATTTAAGTTAGACATGAAAGATCACCTAAGATGTCGGAACCTGGGTTTTAGACTCCATATAGATCTTAGTTATAGTTACACTAGAGCTTAGGTACGAAACCTAGAGAACTGAAATTTCGTTCTGTACTGTGTAAGCTAATGAAATTCGAGTAGGTTCCATAGTTGGACATAGGAAATAGTCGTAGAGAACCTGAAAATAGGACAACTTGTAAACACACAGGAATGGGTGCGCTATGTATGATTTCTGTTGCAATTGTACTTGATGTTTGTTTTTATTTTTATTGGTGGTTGTTTTGGTTGCAAGGTTGTCAAATTGCTTACTTCTACTTAGGGGTGTTGTGTGCTATGATCTCTGTTTTGCTAGAGACGTTGCTTGTAGGATAAAACCTATACTGTTGAGGTTAGTATGTTTGTGGGTTTTGTTTGTGATGTTTCTTTTGATTGGACTGTTTGTTTTGCTTGTTTCATTGTTGGCGCTATGATTGATTGCCTAGCTTGTGATGTTTCGTGCTTGAATGTTTTGTTGACTTCTTGCCTTTCATTGGTAGCATATGGTTAGGCACATTAGAGTGTAAAATAGAAATTAGGTCGCGGGAGTATTTCGAATCTCGAGGACGAGATTCCTATAAGGGGGGTAGGTTGTAAGAACCCACATTCTGGTTAGCAAACATACACACTTTTACGCCCTCAGACCTTAGATTCATGAAACATGTAAGTCCCTTCAGGAAAAGATCTTCATTTGTTAGCTTAGTAGGTGGATCGAATTTCGAGGACGAAATTCTGTGTAAGGATGGTAGAATGTAATACCCCCGAAAATTTGGGCGCACGAGTAAGTACACGAGTGCAGTTTCACACGTGGAAAATTTAAATTATGGGCTGTGTTGTTCACACGCACACCCGCACGTATATACTTTTATACGCATTCTAACACTTTGTAAGGCCTTTGAAAACTCAGTATATTTAGCTAAATCAATAAACTGACCATTAGAAGGATCTATCATTTCTAGACCGGAGGATCTAACCGTCCACTCCGATTTCGGAGTACGCGATCGATGTAAACCGCCGTGCATCGCCCTGTACACATGTCTGTCCATAAAATTGACCCATACATCGTGTCCGTCACAAGGCAGGTGCTTAGACCAAGGATTTCTTGGCCCTATGAACATGCTCGGGTGTGTTTGTGACATCCTAGGACCTTAGAATAATGTAAATTATAGATTAGTTAATTAGTTAGTAAATTAAGTAACTTAAGTATTGATAAATTAATATTAATTAAACCGTAAGAAATTAAAATATGTTCCCTTTATTAAAGTTGCTTCAAATGGATCCTAAAACAGCGCAGAAGTGTCAGACCTCATAAAATCATAAATTTATAATAAGTACGAAAATTTCATTAGTTAAACTTAAGTTATGTGGTCATTTTCAAGTATCATGATTTCAGACGATCATTATCGTGCAAAACTCTATATATTAGCTATAGGAAATGATCTAACCATACACATGAAGTTTCAAACCTCCGATCATCCTACAAAGGCTCTAATCGAAAATCGGACCATAAGTGGACCATCTGAACTCGGATCTGCCTCATTTTTGGTGTCATACCCTAAAATAACGTGGCATACCTGATGAGTGGAGTGGATTTTTCACATACATCGAGGTGGGGCCCACGTGTATAGTACAGTGGCCGGCCACGCGGGTCAAACGCGCGTTGACCGCGCTTCACGCGCACGCGGACGCCGAGTCCGTTTCGGACACTGAGCAGCGGCAGCGTCACCGTTGCTGCCGTTGTGGCCCACACCGTCCATCACAGTGGACCCCAGTAGCCGATCCAACCCGTCCATCTGGAGCGCTCCTCGCTCGGGCTTCGAGGGTAGGTGACCTTAATGTAGTCGGAAGATTGTACGGTCCACCACGGCTTTCCAAAACCGACTCTTGGAGATAAGAAACTCCGAGATCGACAGACCTGCGATGCATGGGTGGGCCAGGCCTCTTCCAAACCTTCGTGTGGACCCCACAGGAGTCCCGAAACTATTCAGTTTCCTTCTTCTACTCGGAAATGCATCCGAGAATCCGTCTGCAATACGCCGACCGTCCATCCGTCCTTGAGTGTATATATAGGCCATGATAGGTCTCTCTTTCCCTCCAAGAGAACGCCAGAGAGAGAACTGTCAGAGAGAAAGAGAGCTGCTAGAGAGAAAGTGTGAGGGTAGAGAGAGAGAGAGTGTGTGAGGCAGCACTTGCGGCCGTTGCTGCGCTTGCTGCTGTTTCTGCGGTTGCTGCCCATGCTGGGGCAGCAAGATAGAAGGAAAAGAAGAAGAAAAGAAGAAAGAGAAAGAAAAAGAAGAGAAGAACGAGAGAGAGAGAAAGAGAAACGAGAGAGAGAGAGAGAGAGAGAGAGAGAGAGAGAGAGAGAGAGAGAGAGAGAGAAGTAGCAGCACGTGCTGCTGCTGTTGTTGATGCTTGTACTGCTGCTGCTGTGATGCTGGGGCAGCGGTCCAGGTTAAGAGAAAGAAGAAAGAAAGAAAGAGAGAGAAAGAAGAAGAAGGAAGAAGAAAGAAAGAAAGAAAGAGAGAGAGAGGGAGAGAGAAAATGTGTATGAGAGAGAGAGAGAGAAGAGAGAGGTAACGGGTGAGAGGGAGAGGTTTCCATACCGTTGCCATTGCTGTTGTTGCTGGGGCAGCATCCCAGACAGAGAAGGAGAAAGAAAGGAGAAAGAGGAAAGGCAGAAGAAAGTTCTTCTCGATTCCAATCCAAGTCGACTTGCTGAGCGACTCGCTGAGCCAACTCATATTCGAGTTTGGGCATGTGTGGAGTCTATAGTTCATCATACGGTGAGTGATTCTTCATATGGGAGTTCCTGTTAATTTTCCTAGATTATTCCTTTTAGTTGTTCTTCGATTTAGTGTTTAAGTTTTTCTATTTTAATTTACTTTCAAATCCTCATCCTAAGTAAAGGTTTTACCATTGGTTCGTATTCTTAAGTCCCACGTTCAGATCCATTGCCCTTATAAGTATATTTATCTCTAACTCTCCACGTAACTCTATGTAGAGGTTTTACATAGGTTGAATGCGTTTCTCTAGAGATTGTCTTCCCGAATGGTCAAGGTAAAGGCCTAGGTAAACATAACTTAGGTGTTGAGACAAACCTTAAACAATGTACATCTTTCTCAACTTTCTTAATTTATGACAAATATTTAGATAATGAATTATTTGAACGAAGATAACATACATGGCGTGATTGGGCTTGGATTTTGATATGCATTGCATGCTTGATGAATGCTTCCATCAACACATACATAAGCATACATTTATACACCGCGACAGAACAGGAGCATGGTTGATTTGACTTCTGGCGTGCATGGTTGATTTGTCGCCTCGCTGTACCGGTTAGGTGAGCATGGTTGATTTGCGACAGGTTCCTAATGTTCAGTGGCAGCGAGTTCTGGTCGTTTCACTTATTGAGCATGGTTGATTTGCTCGGTTGGATCAGTGGTGCATGGTTGATTTGCCCACTGGCGTGCATGGTTGATTTGCCGCCTCGTTGTACCGGTTAGGTGAGCATGGTTGATTTGCGACAGGTTCCTAATGTTCAGTGGCAACGAGTTCCTAGACGTTTATTGCTCTCGCACCTATCATAACATACATGACATCATGATCATTATGTGACATTTATAATAAATCATAAAGTGTATCAATCATGACCTTATCCTTATATATTTTCTACAATTCTATCCGTTGATGATTCATCTCCTATCTCTTATTAACTGGAATATTACCTGTGATAGAAATGACCTCACTGGGCTTTTAGCTCACCAAAATCACCACAGTTCTTGCAGGTTCACAGGAAGAAAAAAAAAACATAGACGGAGCAAAGTACTCAGAGGGTCACATATCACACGAGCGTCGAATGTAATCGATTTATTTTAGTTTTGTAAAATTCAATGTAACGAGACATTATTGGAAAAGAAACTTTATATTTGGGATTTATTTTAGTTATGCGATGTGTGGAATGGAATCTCAAGGAATCTATGCTCGAATTTTCAATTCACACTCTGGAACTCGGGCTTTGGGTTATTATACTCGAGTCGCGAATTTCAGGGCGTGACAGTTTGGTATCAGAGAGAGATTTCGAGAATTCCAAAGTGCCTAGGGTTAGGGCTAGCACCTAGTGAACTTAGAGTTAGGGTTGGGATCGCTAGTAAAGCCTCAACTATGACCCTTTTATAAGTTAAGATGGTTATTTAATTAACGCAGGTTACATTTAAGTTAGACATGAAAGATCACCTAAGATGTCGGAACCTGGGTTTTAGACTCCATATAGATCTTAGTTATAGTTACACTAGAGCTTAGGTACGAAACCTAGAGAACTGAAATTTCGTTCTGTACTGTGTAAGCTAATGAAATTCGAGTAGGTTCCATAGTTGGACATAGGAAATAGTCGTAGAGAACCTGAAAATAGGACAACTTGTAAACACACAGGAATGGGTGCGCTATGTATGATTTCTGTTGCAATTGTACTTGATGTTTGTTTTTATTTTTATTGGTGGTTGTTTTGGTTGCAAGGTTGTCAAATTGCTTACTTCTACTTAGGGGTGTTGTGTGCTATGATCTCTGTTTTGCTAGAGACGTTGCTTGTAGGATAAAACCTATACTGTTGAGGTTAGTATGTTTGTGGGTTTTGTTTGTGATGTTTCTTTTGATTGGACTGTTTGTTTTGCTTGTTTCATTGTTGGCGCTATGATTGATTGCCTAGCTTGTGATGTTTCGTGCTTGAATGTTTTGTTGACTTCTTGCCTTTCATTGGTAGCATATGGTTAGGCACATTAGAGTGTAAAATAGAAATTAGGTCGCGGGAGTATTTCGAATCTCGAGGACGAGATTCCTATAAGGGGGGTAGGTTGTAAGAACCCACATTCTGGTTAGCAAACATACACACTTTTACGCCCTCAGACCTTAGATTCATGAAACATGTAAGTCCCTTCAGGAAAAGATCTTCATTTGTTAGCTTAGTAGGTGGATCGAATTTCGAGGACGAAATTCTGTGTAAGGATGGTAGAATGTAATACCCCCGAAAATTTGGGCGCACGAGTAAGTACACGAGTGCAGTTTCACACGTGGAAAATTTAAATTATGGGCTGTGTTGTTCACACGCACACCCGCACGTATATACTTTTATACGCATTCTAACACTTTGTAAGGCCTTTGAAAACTCAGTATATTTAGCTAAATCAATAAACTGACCATTAGAAGGATCTATCATTTCTAGACCGGAGGATCTAACCGTCCACTCCGATTTCGGAGTACGCGATCGATGTAAACCGCCGTGCATCGCCCTGTACACATGTCTGTCCATAAAATTGACCCATACATCGTGTCCGTCACAAGGCAGGTGCTTAGACCAAGGATTTCTTGGTCCTATGAACATGCTCGGGTGTGTTTGTGACATCCTAGGACCTTAGAATAATGTAAATTATAGATTAGTTAATTAGTTAGTAAATTAAGTAACTTAAGTATTGATAAATTAATATTAATTAAACCGTAAGAAATTAAAATATGTTCCCTTTATTAAAGTTGCTTCAAATGGATCCTAAAACAGCGCAGAAGTGTCAGACCTCATAAAATCATAAATTTATAATAAGTACGAAAATTTCATTAGTTAAACTTAAGTTATGTGGTCATTTTCAAGTATCATGATTTCAGACGATCATTATCGTGCAAAACTCTATATATTAGCTATAGGAAATGATCTAACCATACACATGAAGTTTCAAACCTCCGATCATCCTACAAAGGCTCTAATCGAAAATCGGACCATAAGTGGACCATCTGAACTCGGATCTGCCTCATTTTTGGTGTCATACCCTAAAATAACGTGGCATACCTGATGAGTGGAGTGGATTTTTCACATACATCGAGGTGGGGCCCACGTGTATAGTACAGTGGCCGGCCACGCGGGTCAAACGCGCGTTGACCGCGCTTCACGCGCACGCGGACGCCGAGTCCGTTTCGGACACTGAGCAGCGGCAGCGTCACCGTTGCTGCCGTTGTGGCCCACACCGTCCATCACAGTGGACCCCAGTAGCCGATCCAACCCGTCCATCTGGAGCGCTCCTCGCTCGGGCTTCGAGGGTAGGTGACCTTAATGTAGTCGGAAGATTGTACGGTCCACCACGGCTTTCCAAAACCGACTCTTGGAGATAAGAAACTCCGAGATCGACAGACCTGCGATGCATGGGTGGGCCAGGCCTCTTCCAAACCTTCGTGTGGACCCCACCTAGCTTCCCAACGAGCCTCATATGCACAGGAGTCCCGAAACTATTCAGTTTCCTTCTTCTACTCGGAAATGCATCCGAGAATCCGTCTGCAATACGCCGACCGTCCATCCGTCCTTGAGTGTATATATAGGCCATGATAGGTCTCTCTTTCCCTCCAAGAGAACGCCAGAGAGAGAACTGTCAGAGAGAAAGAGAGCTGCTAGAGAGAAAGTGTGAGGGTAGAGAGAGAGAGAGTGTGTGTGAGGCAGCACTTGCGGCCGTTGCTGCGCTTGCTGCTGTTTCTGCGGTTGCTGCCCATGCTGGGGCAGCAAGATAGAAGGAAAAGAAGAAGAAAAGAAGAAAGAGAAAGAAAAAGAAGAGAAGAACGAGAGAGAGAGAAAGAGAAACGAGAGAGAGAGAGAGAGAGAGAGAGAGAAGTAGCAGCACGTGCTGCTGCTGTTGTTGATGCTTGTACTGCTGCTGCTGTGATGCTGGGGCAGCGGTCCAGGTTAAGAGAAAGAAGAAAGAAAGAAAGAGAGAGAAAGAAGAAGAAGGAAGAAGAAAGAAGAAAGAAAGAGAGAGAGAGGGAGAGAGAAAATGTGTATGAGAGAGAGAGAGAGAAGAGAGAGGTAACGGGTGAGAGGGAGAGGTTTCCATACCGTTGCCATTGCTGTTGTTGCTGGGGCAGCATCCCAGACAGAGAAGGAGAAAGAAAGGAGAAAGAGGAAAGGCAGAAGAAAGTTCTTCTCGATTCCAATCCAAGTCGACTTGCTGAGCGACTCGCTGAGCCAACTCATATTCGAGTTTGGGCATGTGTGGAGTCTATAGTTCATCATACGGTGAGTGATTCTTCATATGGGAGTTCCTGTTAATTTTCCTAGATTATTCCTTTTAGTTGTTCTTCGATTTAGTGTTTAAGTTTTTCTATTTTAATTTACTTTCAAATCCTCATCCTAAGTAAAGGTTTTACCATTGGTTCGTATTCTTAAGTCCCACGTTCAGATCCATTGCCCTTATAAGTATATTTATCTCTAACTCTCCACGTAACTCTATGTAGAGGTTTTACATAGGTTGAATGCGTTTCTCTAGAGATTGTCTTCCCGAATGGTCAAGGTAAAGGCCTAGGTAAACATAACTTAGGTGTTGAGACAAACCTTAAACAATGTACATCTTTCTCAACTTTCTTAATTTATGACAAATATTTAGATAATGAATTATTTGAACGAAGATAACATACATGGCGTGATTGGGCTTGGATTTTGATATGCATTGCATGCTTGATGAATGCTTCCATCAACACATACATAAGCATACATTTATACACCGCGACAGAACAGGAGCATGGTTGATTTGACTTCTGGCGTGCATGGTTGATTTGCCGCCTCGCTGTACCGGTTAGGTGAGCATGGTTGATTTGCGACAGGTTCCTAATGTTCAGTGGCAGCGAGTTCTGGTCGTTTCACTTATTGAGCATGGTTGATTTGCTCGGTTGGATCAGTGGTGCATGGTTGATTTGCCCACTGGCGTGCATGGTTGATTTGCCGCCTCGTTGTACCGGTTAGGTGAGCATGGTTGATTTGCGACAGGTTCCTAATGTTCAGTGGCAACGAGTTCCTAGACGTTTATTGCTCTCGCACCTATCATAACATACATGACATCATGATCATTATGTGACATTTATAATAAATCATAAAGTGTATCAATCATGACCTTATCCTTATATATTTTCTACAATTCTATCCGTTGATGATTCATCTCCTATCTCTTATTAACTGGAATATTACCTGTGATGGAAATGACCTCACTGGGCTTTTAGCTCACCAAAATCACCACAGTTCTTGCAGGTTCACAGGAAGAAAAAAAAACATAGACGGAGCAAAGTACTCAGAGGGTCACATATCACACGAGCGTCGAATGTAATCGATTTATTTTAGTTTTGTAAAATTCAATGTAACGAGACATTAGTGGAAAAGAAACTTTATATTTGGGATTTATTTTAGTTATGCGATGTGTGGAATGGAATCTCAAGGAATCTATGCTCGAATTTTCAATTCACACTCTGGAACTCGGGCTTTGGGTTATTATACTCGAGTCGCGAATTTCAGGGCGTGACATGATACCTCTGAGGTTGGTGCTGAACCTGATTCTGCTGATGCTGTTGATGTCCCTGTGGGGGAGAGTATTGATTACCCTGAGCTGTGATGTTGATGTTGTTTACCTCTGTCGGGCGGGGAGGAGAACCGCTGCGGTTTTCGTTCCCATATCCGATGGGTCTTCCCTCCACTCTGTTCTTTTGACTGGAGTGGCTTGATGAGGCCATGGGGAGATTGTCCCGGCACGGATTCCTGCTTCGACTTGCTCTCCAGCACGGATCAGCTTTGAGAAATTCACGTATGGATGCGAGATGAGATATCCAGATATGCCCGGATATGTTGAATGAACAATCGTGGAGATTTGTTCTTCGTCGTCGATAGGTGTCCGCATTCTGGCTGCCATAGCTCGCCAACGTCCCACATAGGCTGATAGCGTTTCATCACTCCTTTGCCTGAGAGCAGCGAGGTCAGCTCTTCTGGGTGCCATGTTGAGATTGTACGCGAATCTGTCGACGAAAGCCTGGGAAAGTTGTTCCCATGTCCTGATGCGATGACAGTCCAATGACGTGTACCAATCTAGGGCATCGCCCTTCAGAGATTTTTGGAACAAACGAATGAGGGCCCCTTCATTTCCTGAGATTGCACTCAGCTCTCCACAGAAGGCCTTGAGATGTGCTGTGGGACAACCGCTGCCATCGTGTCTTTTGAACTTTGGTACCTCAAAGTTTTGAGGTACTTGAGCATCTGGGAAAGGACATAAGTCTCTGAACTTGGTTGAAGGTAGATCGATTCCTTGTTGTCGCTGAAGTTGATTTTGCAAGATCTGGAACTGCTTCCGCAACTCTTCCAATCCTGAGTGATCTGTTCGAGCGACTGGTACCTCTTGGAGCAAGGCACTTTCTTCTTCGGCATAGTGGTCGATGTCTTCGACCCTATGTTCTTGCTGAAAAGCAACCGCGGGTTGCTGAAATTGATTTGATGACTGAACTGGATTCTGATGAACTTGTGCTTGAGAGGATTGTAACTGAATTGGAGACTGTACTGAAGGTTGAACTTGAACTTGCTGGAAATTAACTGGAGATTGCTGAATTGAAGATTGCTGAAAATTAACTGGATTTTGCTGAATTGAAGATTGCTGAAAATTAACTGGAATCCCATCGGCGGGGATGTGCTGGAATTGAAAAGTGCTCCTGTTTGCAGGAGGCTGAGATGCTGGGAAGTGACCCCCTTGTTGGGTATTCGCCACTGTCCGCTGATTGATGTGGGCTTGACACTGTCCCCCATTGTGGGCATTCGCCAGTGCTGTCCCTGTTGCTTGAAATTAAATTGAAATCCCATCGGCGGGGATGTGCTGAAATTGAAAAGGTGTCCCATCGGCGGGGACATGCTGAGATCTATTGAGATTATTGTTTGCAAGATTGACTGGAAGCTGACTAGAAGTCCCTGCGATGGGAGTGCTCTAAGATGGCCCTGTTGTCGCGGGAAGGTATTGAGGAGGATGTCCCATAGCGAAGGGCTGAGATGGCTGCTGTCGGTAGTCTTGGGCAGACTCCGATGGGTGTGCTTGATTTGAACTGGAGGCCGGAGGGACCCGGCATGGCTGCTGAGATTGCTGAACTGGGCCAACCTGATTGTTGGCTGCTGCGGTAGCTTGCGCTTGCATGAATTACAAGAGCATTTCTTGCATTGCTCTCATTCCTTGTGCCAATTCTTGTATGATTGGCGTATTATCGATGAGCTGTTGCGCTTGAGGTTGCGCTTCGGTCATCTCAAGAGCAGGGAAGAGATGAGTTTCTTCTTCGTGGTCGGACATGGCTTGCTGAGCCCGAGTGCGGATTATGCTGAGAAAGGGAAGTTGTTTCGGAACACGTTGAGCCCGAGGAGGCGCAATGGTGAGGACTATACTTTACTCTTTTTGGGTTTTGAGATTTTCTATTTTTTTGTTTTAGTTTTGGGTAGAATGCTATGCAGATGAGATTGTATGAGGACTAATGACTTTCAAGTATAGGAATGATTCTGTTTTTCAAGTCGGATCATGACTAGTGGGACTAGCTCATCCTCAGCAGAGTCGCCATTCTGTGGACCCTCGCCGTTTCCGCGCTCCCACACGACGTTCTCTTCCCTTTCCTTTCGGGAAAAGAAGGAGAGGATGCGTGAGTGCGAATCGCCATTTGTGCCACTGGCTTGCCTCGTTCTCGAGGGCTTTGTTTGGTTGTTGTGTTAAAGCTGGATGCGTCTAAATGAGTTTATATAAGACCAGAGTCGCCACTAGCCAGTTACTTCGAATCTACAGTCGGCTAGACCCCGTAGAAACGTTAAAGAAGGGGATTCGAAGATTCCTTCCTCTAAAATGACTCGTTTTGATCTGCGGCCCGAGATTCGAGGTAAGTGATCATGGTTACAGGGTGGGAAGAGGTTAAGCACCCCACACACTGCCCGTACCGAAGTACGGTCTCTACTTCACAGAATCGAACTAACACTTGAAAGTCTGTTTTAATCCTTGTATATTCTTATAGATGACATGATGCATGAATGCAGGTCTGAACAGTAAGAGTTTCTGATGGGCAGGTTCCACTAACAGGCAAGCCCAGAGCATACGCTCGAACTGACAGGTGCTTTATGCGAGATAATGTATGCTGTGTGTTTGAATATTCAAAGTGCTTGCAGTGATATGTACATGAATGCAGGTCTGAACAGTAAGAGTTTCTGATGGGCAGGTTCCACTAACAGGCAAGCCCAGAGCATACGCTCGAACTGACAGGTGCTTTATGCGAGATGCATGCAGTGTGTTTGAATAATCAAAGTGCTTGCAGTGAAGCAGGGGGGTTGGAAGAAAAGTAAATGTTGCACTTATGCTAGATGCAAATGAAGTGATGCTGGAAAAAGAGTAGCTGGATGGACGGAGATGTCGCAAGGGTTGGCTTCGAGTGGCTGGATCAAGACTTGGATGGCTTGGGAGACTTGGACCAGTGGTCAGGCTGGGCTGGACCAGGGTTAGGATCTCCTCACTCGGGCTCTCCTTGGTGGAGGAATGGGCTAAAGGATGGAGAGGTGGACTCAAAGCTCTCGGACTGAAGAGAGGGAAGTGTCTTTTGAAATAAGAAGGGGAGGGGGGTATTTATAGCAGTGGGCAGTGGCAGAACCCGTAAATATTTTTGGGCGGCCCGCTGTGGGCCGCCCGTACGGACGTTCCTTGATTTCCAGCGTGTGGTACGGTCATTTCTCGGGGCTGCTGTTTGACTCGGTGGGTTGACTCGGTGAGTTGACTCAGCGGGTTGACTCGGTGATTTGACTCGGCGGGTTGACTCAGCGGGTTAACTCGGTGTTTTGACTCGACGGGTTGACTTAGTGGGTTGACTCAGTGAGTTTGACTTTTTTAGGATTTTTTTATTGGCTTTTTTTATGGGGGTTTTTCAGGCTGATGTTTAGGGGTGGGTTGACTGGGTTCAGACTTGAGTTGGACTATGGATTGGGGCTTACAAGGGTGAGTTTGGCTGAGTTTGGACTTGGGATTTGAGGGTATGGTCCTCCATTCATCCAGCTATCTCTACCAACAGTGTAGCCGAAGGTGGGGTGTCTACAGATATATACAAATGGATTTTTGAGAAAGGTTCATAGGTATTGCATGTGTACCCTTACATTGAGATTTTAACGGTAGGGTAAGCACATATATATGTGATAAATAAGATGAATGGATTTGAATATCGAATGAAAGTATGTATGAACGGATATAATGATCAGGTAGTTAGTTTATTATAATCAAGTGGTCCAAAAGTGAAGTGGACAATCGAATAGTTTAATCTAATGATGAATAGTTATTCTGACAGTCAGCTTGATGAATGGTTAGTATGTTAAGATATATAAGGGCACGATAATTATTATGACGGTCAGCGGCGGGCGAAACCCACGCCTTTTCGGGGGTTAACCCGGGGGGGGGGGCACGAGGATTTATGGCTTTTCACGGGTTCGCCTCTTTCGAGGGCTTTTGTACTGGTCGATGGTTTACGAGGGGTTTGTCAAAGACTAGAGTCGCCACTAGCCAATTACTTTAAATCTACAGTCGGCTAGACCCTGTAGAAATGCTTAAGATCTAGGACCTGAATTAGATTCTTAATCTTAAGATGACTCCTTGATCTGCTGCTTGAGATTCGAGGTAAGGACCGCAATTACAGAGAGGGAAGGGGTTAGGCACCCACTCTACCCGTACAGGTGTCCGGTCTCTACTTTACAGGATAACACTGATTCCAATGATTAGTTTCGGTTCTTGCACTTTATGAATGCTGTGTGTGCTAAATACCGTGTTTTATCACACTATCGCTTGTCAAGCAGTGTCTCGGGCCCGACATCCCTATCCTGAATCACTAACTTACCGCGCGGAGTGGCTAGTCAGCTCAAGTTTTTGATGGGCAGGATCCAAGATAACTCGGCAAGCCTCAGAACATACATTTAGTCGACTAGGGAATGCTATGAATGAGATGAGCAGGGAGCTAGGTTGAGAAGGGAATAAGTGTTGCACAATACTAATGCATAACTGGATGTAATCGATTATAGACTAGAGGCTTGGGTGGATGGTAGTATCGCAATGATTGACTCGAGTGGTTTAGAGAGGAATGAGTTGACTCAAGAGGCTAAGGTAAAAGGTTGGGTTGTACCAGACCTATGACCTATGTTAGACTCCCTTACTCTCGCTCTCCTTGGTGGAGGGGTGGCTAGGGGTGGCTAAGAGGCGGGGAGGCTAAGGGACTTTAAGGGTTTTGGATGCTTAGAATTCCTAAGTGTTGTGGGATGGATGAAAGATTTTTGTTATTGAAAATGAGAGAATGGGGGGCTATTTTATATCCAACTCAACTCAGGTCTTTCTATAATTAATGGCAACTTTGAGGGCAAAGAAAAATATGAGATTTTTCACCTAGGGTGGGAGTTAGGCTTGGATTAGGCTTGGAGTTAGGTTTAGTTTGCCAATATGGGGTTGTAAGAGGGGCAGAGAGGTTATTGGACTTCCTTGATTCAGACAAGAAAAAAGGGCGCGAGCTGATGTGGAGAAGTGCTAGCTGGCTAAAGCTGGGAGGGAGTTGACCGTCGCCTAGTGTACCACTTTCTCCTCGTTTTGGCAGAGTGTCTCCTTCTGATGCATGGTCTCCTCGGCCGCTATATGGCTGGTTCTCTGTCTACGTTGTGAGCCTCGATTGGGCCTGGGCTTTGGGCTTTGGTTGATGGGTTTTGAGATGATTAGGGCCAGCCCGCTGGGCTTGCCTTGTTGAGTCAACTGAGTGGGTTAACTCAATGGGTTGACCCCTTCATGTAGATCTGGGTTTAGCTAGGGCTTGGATTAAGGATAAGATCAAGGTCAAGGGTATGGATCAGGTTAATAGTATAGATCAGGGTCAAGGGCATGATTACCATCCATCAGTCTGTGATCAACTTATCAGCCAGGGGTGGGGTGTCTATAGATGCCCCTCTTTGGTGGAGATGGTGTGCCATCGAACGCCAAAGCGAGTGGATACCCCACCCTTTTTAGTCAGTCCTGGATTGTAGTATGAATTTATTGCCTGCCTTTGTGTCTGCGTCAGTTGATTGTTTGGAAATAGATGACTCGCACATGCCTCGGGGGTTTGGAAAAATCGTTTCGATTGTCCCTGCATGCGTTGCAACCTGGGTACCCAATCACAACCCTTTCATTCTCGATAGGTACTAACATCGGAAGGGATGTCATAACTCCTGTGCTCCAGGTGACTTTGTGGGGGTGCTGACTAGTACTAGAATGTCCGTGGTTTCCGAGATCACCCCAAGAGTACTTATTTTGCTTGATCATCAGAAGTGGTTAGCTTGCCCTACGCTTTTTGCGGCTTTACGGGTGGTCTCACTACGCCGAATTGGACTCGACCAAGCTTCGCAAGCATCCAGGACTAGGTATGTGCGGTGACCTTTTTTCAGGCAATCTTCCATTTTTAACACTTAGGTTACAATTCGTGTTTTCTATCATTCATGTGATTTCTTTTGAGTAGGCTTAGCCTATCATCCTTTCGTGCATTAGTATTTGGGTACGGTAGTCTTGACATTGAAATTCAGACCAATCATACTTTGTGTACATTGGGATTCAAAGATTCCGGGGTAGCCAAGAGTCGTTGAATTCTTATTTGATTTTGCATTGGCTCCCACCTAGAGATATGAAAGATCTCTTAGTGTCTTAGGAGCCTAATGCTATTTTTAGTATTTTAAAAATCACCCCATCTTGGGGAATGAGACTCTGCGGGAGTTTTTATTGCAAGAAGTTTTTGAAGAAGCGTTCAAGTGCACCACTGGGGATTCTTCGAAAGAGAGGCCTAGCTTCGCGTGCCTCCACTGGGGTTACCCGTGGGGCCTTGGTGCATTGATTTTTATTAAAGTTATGCAGGAGGATTGATTTGTCTTCTCATGGGTGGATGATCGTGATTAGGATTACCCATGATGGATGATGTGATGGATGCATGAGTAGGATCTAAACTTATTACTTTCAAGTTTTTGGTTTAGTGTAAATATTTATTTTTTAGGGTTTTCGATCCCGCTAGGGATTTGTTATTTACTTTTTAGAGTTTTTGACCTGCTAGAGATTGGGGTGGAGATAAAATTTGTGATTTGGTCAAGATCCAAATCCTTGGTCGATCAGGTCCATCGTCCCAAATTGCATCTTTTACGGGGATGAGAATGCGTCTCGAGCAGTTCTTTATTGCGATGATCTTACTGGCCGATCTTGGTTAAGATTTCGATTTGCGGAGGATCTGGTCCATCGTTCCAAGCTTTAACGAGTTAGATGAGGGTTCCACTGGGAATATTTATTTTTGTAGATTGTGGTAAAGGTTCGGTTTATCGATCATGACTTGAGTGGCTGCGATCGACGTTGACTTTGTTTTTTTTTTTTTTTTTTTTTTGTAAATATGATTTTTTTGCATGTTTTCATTTTTGTGTAATGCAGGAAAACAATGTGGAATTTCCATTCGCATTTAACTTCTACTGCTGATAAGGTACCCGATACATTTTACGTCAGCGGGTAAGATGAGGACACACAGTTAAGTGCTGTAAGTTTAAGTCTTCGAACGAACAGATTGAGGATTTTTGGTCAACGCACCCACAAAGTTTCCTGTTCCTCTTGTGCAATGTACATAGTACAATGCCAAAATTGCAATTGCTTGGTTTAACAACGTTAATGGAAAAGGTCCATTGCAAATCCGTCTACAAGGGAGAATTTGGTGGGTTTATCGTCGTTGGATTTTATGACGGATCATGTTCGTCGCTCAATATAGATATGTGATGAATTTAGTCCGTCGTAAATTAGTGACAAACCGAATCCGTCACATATGTATATCATCCAACGGACGGGGTCCATTGCAGCGAACAAAAGTTGAGCGACGGACAAACTCTGTCGTTAAATCAAGTTTTTTTATAAGATTTTGAAAAGAAAATTAAGATATTTAAAAAAAATTATGATTAAAAAAAATCAAGATTTTGATAGAAAATTGACATTTCAAAAATGAAAGTTTAGTTTAAAAAAAAATTGACAATGTTTGGGTAAATTTGATATTTAAAAAATACCAAAATTTTGAAAAGGAAACAAGCCTTTAAAAAAAAATTGAGGGTAGAGTGAAAAAATAATTGATTTTGAAAAGAAATTGAGATTTTTATAAAGTATTTGAGCTTTCGTATTTTAAAATAAATTAAAAAGTTTGTTAAAAACAATGAGATTTTCAAAAGAGTAGTGATTTTAGGAAAAAAAAATGAGGAGTTTGATCAAATTAATTTGATATTTTGAAAAAAAAAGTAAAGTTTATAGAAAATTAAAATTTTGAAAAAAAAATTGAAATTTCAAAAGAATCAAGATTGTGAAAAAAAGAATTGACTTATCGAAGAAGAAAATTTAGAGGTTTAAAAAAATCATGATGTTGAAAAAATGGACAATGTTTGAGAAAAATTGAGATATTGAGAAAAAAATTGAGATTTTGAAAAATATTCACAATTTCGAAAAAAAATTGTCGCTTTGAAAAAGAATTATATGTTTGAAAAAAAAATAGATTTTTAAAAAGAAACTGAGATTTTGTATTTTGAAAAAAATTAAGAAGTTTGATAAAAAAAATTGGGAAGTTCGAAAAAATAAACAGTTCGAAAAAAAATAGAGGAGAAAAAAAAATTGAAATTAAAAAAAAATCGTGATTTTGAAAAGCCAAGTGTCATTTTGAAAAAGAAAATTGAGAAGTCTGAAAAATATTGTGATTTTGAAAAAAACAAATTCCAAAGTTTGAAAAGAAAATTGATAATGTTTTAGATAAATTGAGTTTTTGAAAAGAAAGATGAGATTTAAAAAAACTTTAGATTTTGAAAAAGAAAATCGGCATCTTGAAAGAATTAAAAATGTTTGATAAAAATAGAGATTTTGAAAAAAAAAATTTTAAGATTTAAAAAGACACTAAGATTTTGACAAAAAAAAATTGACATTTTCAATAAGAAATTTTTTTGAATTGCGATTTTGTAAAAAAAAGTTTATAAAAATTGACAATGTTTGAGAAAATTTAAGATTTTGAAAAAAAATTGACATTTTGAAGTAAAAAATTTGGCATCTTGAAAAAATTGACAAGTTTGAATAATAATAATAATAATAATAATAATAAAAGATTTTTCATAAGTTTGAAAAAGTTCAAAAGTTTGAAAAAAAAATAGAGATTTTGAAAAAGAAATGGAGATTTGAAATTAAAAAAAAAAGAGATTTTGTATTTTGAGAAAAAAAAAAGTTAAGAAGTTTGATTTAAAAAAAAAGAGATTTTGTAATAAATAAAGTGAGATGTTTTAAAAAAATGAGAAGTTTGGAAAAAATAAGATTTAAAAATAAAATTTGAGATTAAAGAAAATTGAGAAATTTGAAATGAGTGAACCAAATTTATTGGACGGTTAAAAATGAAAGATTACACTCATTCAGTTAGTTTCCTATGACATTGGTTTATGCATACCAACGAGTTCACTTGTTAAAAAAATGATGGCCCAAGTATTATGAAGTGTAATTGCAAGAATAACTTATAATGATGAGATTGATCAAATCTTATGACCAAGCCATCCTATAGTTGATCTGAACGGTTAGATATCGTAACGTGCTAATCAAATCCATCCAAAATACTCTTTAAATGGGCATGATTAGTTTTTCTAGATCTAGGTAGATTTTGACAATATAATCGGTCAAATTGAAGAGTAAGTGACTTCAGATGATTGGATTAAATTTGACTCAAATCTAACCGTTGGATTGCAAGATATTGCCCATCATATTGTTGATCAATCTTGTCTACCCAATATCTTTCTCATTCTAAACCTAATCGGTGTGAGTGATGAGTTAAATAAAAGCTCTTGATGACTAAGATAGAGTGACTGGACCAGATTTCTAAATCGGGCCAAATTTTTAGGTCAAAATTATGCTGCAACTTGCTGACCTCATGAAAATTCAAGAAATGTGTAGTCATTGGACCCCAAACTCTAATCCGACTGTTGAGATTTGGATCTTCTTAAGGATTGGTATTGCGTCTTAAAATGATATTAAAGAACAGATGAACAGGATAAATATACATAGAATACATCAACTTGGGCTCATACAATTAGGGTAATGGACGCTGATGGGCTAGTGACCTTGCCACTAGCCAATGGCTAGTGATCGGTACTCTGTGGGCCCTACCATGATGTATGTGTTTCATCCACGCCGTCCATACATTTTTCCCGACCATTTTATGGTATGAGCCTAAATTGAGGTAGATCCAAATCTCAAGTGGACCACATCACAGGAAAAGTGTTAATTGAATGACCATCATTAAAAACTTCTTGGGGGGCATGGAAGTTTTGGAACAAGCTGATATTTACTTTTTCCCCTACATCTAGGTCTTTATGACCCAATCAAGAGGTTGAATGTCAAATAAACATTATAGTGGGCCCTAGGAGGTTTTTAATGATGTACATTCAATCAATATCATTTTATTGTGGTGTGGTCTAGCTGAGATTTAGATCTACCTCATTTTTTAGATCATACCTTAAAAGGATCTCTCCGAATGGATGGACGGTGTTGGATTTTGGACTTGAGGGTGAGAATCTCCCGGGCCTCATAGATATCATGACGGGTCTTCAACACCCCATCCAGCCCCTACACTATCCTCGTCACCGATCGCTCCACGACATCCTCAGGAGACGATTGGTCAATAGGGTTCATCGTACTAGACCCAATCTTCTAAAAAAGATAGGAGCAGATCCGGAATAGATGGTCTGGCACCACATAAGGCTCCGTACCACCAGGGGCAAGAGCAATAACGAGCGGGGCCTGTCGGGAAGATTCGCCAAGAGTCGGCACTCCAGTGGACAAGACGAGGGCATTCGGCATGTCCACGGTCAGGGCAACTGAAGGCTGTCCAGCATCAGATGGGACAGATGGGGGACGGTTCGATGTCGCAGGAGGAAGAGAGGTCAAGTTCCCTGAGGCCTCCACCCTCTGAGGAGTTACGACTATTGCAGTAGGCGCTACCCTGGATTGAGGAACCACGGCCGAAGAGGATGGTCGTGATTGAGTAGCAACGGATAAGGATTCGCCCCTTTTTCTCTTCTTCTGGGATCCACCCTTCCGACTCAAAAGAGCTCTCACCTGGGCAAGGTTTGAAGGGTCTATTCCTAAAAATAAAAGAGAAGAGAAGAGACATTTGCAATATCCAAACAAATCGGAAGGAGACTACAACCGCAAACGACAATTTATGGTGATTACCAGGGAGGCACGCTTTGAAGAGTGACGAAGGATGAAGTACTTCACATCCCGAGCTCCGTCGGACACCCTCCTTACTGCCACTATTCTCTCATTTAGGCTACTCCTCATATGGGACCTAACCATTGCCTTTGCCATGCTGAAGTCCCGATGAACATGAAATCCGAAATCCAACTCTGGGCAAGACCAATTCCTAAATATAAAAAACCATCGGTTTTGACGGTCCTTATTGGATGATAGGTCTCTGAGGATGAAATTTTCCCCATGAAGAAATGTTATGTAATACCACCCTGGCTTCACCCCGTCTCCTCAAGGTGTATAGCCTTTGAAATTCCCTAGGGGTTAGTTCTCCACTTCCTACTTCTTTTCAGAGAACATACACCCCAAAGACCATGCGCCATATGTTTGACATTAATTGCCCTCAGGCGATATTGTATATGTTCAATATCCTGGCCATGTATGGGAGCAATGATAGACGAAACCCTAAGGGAAACATAAAATCGTAAACTACCACTTCACCCATTCGAGGATTGTCGGTTGTCTCCTTTAGCCCTGGTAGCCGGAAAATGACATCCTCCGGGACATTGAAATCCTGTCGAATACGGTTTAGCTCTGCTATTGTGAGAGTGGAGGGATAGTCCTTGGGCGTAGGTTTATTCGAAGAAGAAGAGTATTACCCTTTCCTTCTTCTTTGGCGAAGGCCATTTGATGATAAAGATTTAGGAGGATCCTCCCTGATGGGCACACGAGCAGAGCTCAACGAAGACGACATAGCAAGAGAAGAAGAAACTTACAAACAGAAGAAGGAGATGAAGGAAGGAGTAATGAGACTTAGCGATTAGGGTTTCTCAGAGAAAGCGTAGCAGTGAAGAAACCCCGAATTTTGGTATATATGCACAATCATCACACCCCCTCACTCTTTCGACACATGCCTTTTCCCCGTCCGATATTAAAATCGAAAAGCCCACCGCATTAATGGAGGACACACATTAGGTGCACATTCATCCGAGAATAGAAAATGGCATGTCGCATTAATGATCTGACGCTTTGTATGAGGAGAGACGTACGTTACTTGTCTTTTTCTCTCCTTCCGTACGGCGACAACTTTTCGATAAACGCGCTCGACGGTTAAGCATTTATTCGAAGTTTTGTGATCGGTTTCTGTAAACATACAACATAAAGAAGATCATTGGTCGGGAAATGTTGTGTGACCTATCTGACTCATCGTTGAGGACCTGGTCATCGGTCGCCTCAACAGAACGCTCAAGAACGATCATTCGGAGATTGATGCATAACACTCGGTTCTAGCAAAATAAGGCTTATAATCACAAAGAAGACATTTTATTTCATCATCAAAATCGCGTTACAGAGAGCCCCACGGGGTAAGTTATTACAGAAGATCATTTTCAAAGAACTCGAAAATTAGTTGAAATTATCTTAAGGCGCTAGAAGAGCAAAATAGGGAAAAAGAAGACCAAAAGAGGGAAAAAAAAGGGAGCTCAGTGCCTTTATTTTCTACCATGTCTTCATCTTCAATCTTTATCCCTGACACCTCTTTCAGCATCGCTTTCCTTTCCGCTCAAATCGAACTTGGGCTACCCTGTAGCGGAGATAGGAAGAGACAAAGATGCCCCTGATGCAAGAGTTCACACCAGAGGCAAATAGTAGCCAAGTGTGGACAACACATTATAAATTAACGTCCTCCGTCCTCCCAACATTGTTTTCCCCATGAATGACAAATTTCTGCGAAGCGTTAATTCACATCATTAATTAAAGATTTCCATCCATCCAGCCATGATCCATGTTTGCTAGTCGTTACCGAAACATTAACCCAAATAAGGATCTCGCTGGGAGTTAAGGAATCACCTCCACTCCGGAACTCAGGAAGACATATGCTTACACAGAGGGTAGCCATGATTACCTCTCATGGAGCTTGAGCCAGAGAAAAAGCAAAGGGTACCTTTTATAGAACTGCTATAACCATTTCGTCTCCCAAGACTGCCACGCGTTAGCGCCTAGTTGATCACCATGCCCTGTTTCCTGAGCATAATAAATGAGGACAGGAAAACGAGAATATCATCTTAATTCGTCTCGAAGAATCCCCTGCCACATGGTGAACCATTACTCTCCTAAAATAACACAAAAATCGAGGATTAGTTCTTTTTGCCTTCTTGCTCTCAAGACAATTAAAATTGGACTCGAGAACAGGGGGCTGAATGTTATGGGTTAATCTGGGCTAGACCAGATTGCGTAGCTAAAGGTGATGCACGAGCATAGTACTGGCATCCTCAATTTCCGTGCCGTGCCTAAAGGTGGGCATCGAGTCGAGTCGGACCGAGTTTGGGCTGTCTTGGTCCGATCTGGCCCAGGACATGGCCTCAATCGAGTCAGATCGGAGTAAGTACCAAGTCAGCCAAGCCTAAACTGATCCGAACCAAGTCAACCAAGTCTGATTCGATCCGAGTCAAACTTAGTCATAGGGACCGAGTCAGATCGAGTCATAACCGAGTCAGATCGAGTTTGTCAATTAATTAAAAAAAATCTGAAAAATGGCAAAGCAAAATCTCAAATATTAAGTTTTTTTAAACTTATACCTAAACCCGATTTGAATAAGATTTCGGATCAAATCGGATCCATTTTGGATCGAATTTCGAGTTAAGTTGATTCGATTAAGGTGGATTCCGAACTCGACTTGATCTGAATTCAGATCCTATCCAGAATATTCGATTCGGGTCCGTTGTTCTGTCTAATTGGTCGAGTCAAGTCTAACCGGTTCGGACGAGTTGAGTCAATCGAGTTGACTCGACTCGTGCCTAGCTCTAGCCGTGCCCGACCAATAAATGCTTGGTTGGGGATCTTTATCAATTTTGAGGGATTATGTCAGGGCCCTAAAACCCGATGAGATGTTGAGTTACTTATTAAGATCAAGCGCCATATTCCTAGATATGCGGTCGGTTCTCTTCAATACCCGAATGATCATTACCAAGCACTCGCCATATCATCGTGCTCGATCAGATCGAGCGTTTCTTCCCGAACCTTCCTTCCCGAATGCTTGAGACTCAGGTAACGTTCTCCGCAAGTCACGTGATTTGATTTCATAAAGTTATCACGCGAGATATCCGCAATGCGCAGAGAATCTCGCTTATCGCCTCTAAGGCAATTACGTATCTAGCCATGATCGTGGCCCATCCTGCGTAAGAGATCGTATTCTAGCAGAATCAGAATCCTAGCCCAATACGGTAAGAATATAACTATAAGAAGCCTTCCATGCTATGAGCAAAGGTACACAATACCAAATACATACATCTATTTACGGATTCCTTCCACCATCACTGACTTAAGCATGGGAGGGCCATCAGCCGGCATCCCTGGCGGCCATCCTGACCCTTGGTGGTGTTTGTAGGTCTTATCGATCCAAGCCTTTCATCTTCAATCATTAATCAGACGACTGAGATTCAAGTTGGTCCCTGATCAACATCTGGAGACGTTATTTAGCCTAAACAGATAGTACGAATTAGTGACCATAGATAGTACAAATTAGCAATCAAGGACAATACGAATTTGTGATCGTGGACAATACAACAGTACAATTAGTGATTGAGAGCCAAATAAATTAGCAATTACAGACAATGCAAATTAGCAATTGCGGACAGTACAAATTAGTGGCCGCAAACAACACAACTTAGCTAACGAGGACAATACTAACAAGGACAATACACATTAGCAATCGAGGAAAATATGAACTAAAGACGACAGTACAAATTAGTGATCAAGAGCAATATAAAATAGTGATCAAGAGCAGTGCAAATTAGCGATCGTGAATTTTTTCGTGGTTGACATGAAATACTAATGGTTTCCTAAAGTGTGGCCCACTTGAGTGATGGATCTGCCTAAATTTAATTTGTGCCCACTCCTCAATTTATGTCGCGAAAATGATGGACGGGTTAGATTTCTCAAAAATATCATGATGGGCTCACCGCTTTTTTCAGCTGGTCCTGAACGAAAACAAGAGAAAGAGATTAATAGTGGGCTTTTTCCTCTGATCATAACATAAGCTAGGCCACTTAAGTTTTGGATCCACCTCAATTTTTGTGCCACATGCACCTTAACATAAGCTGGAAAAATGGCTGGACTGGGTGGATTTTTCAAAAACATCCTGGTGGGCCCATCATGACTTTCACAAACATCACAGTGGGCCCCACTACTTTTCCATATTGGTGAGCGTTCAACGTTCACTGGCTCGTGCTATGAACTCACTCTAGTCACAAATAAATAAATAAATAAATAAATAAATAAAATCTTAACGACATTTTGGTCTAAAAAATATAATCCCCTCGCTCCACACGCCAAGGTGCAGAAAAATGAGTTTTTAAAAAGAAAGTGTATTTTTGAATTAAAAAAAAAAAAAAAAAAAAAAAGCAGAGAGAACAGGAAGAAAAAGAAAAGTAAGAATTGGAGAAAATGGAAAAGTGCTAGGAGAGGGCTGGCATGAAGGAAGGCCCAATCCTCACATTTATTTATTTATTTAAGATAAGAGAGTTAATTTATTACATAACATCAATTTTAATCAACAGTTCGGATCGATGTTCAGCTTTGAAGACTTGCTTGGAAGGACAGCAGCTGTATATGCTGGTACTGATGTAACACCATGTGCCCAATAAAATTTGGTCGAGTCAGGGCTTTACTGTTAGCTCATTTAACAGCAGCATATGGCCCAATCAAATCTTGCAACCTCATGACTTGTGTCCCCTGAAGCCCCACCAAATCTGCTCCCAGTAGGAAGGGAAGCAAAGGAAAGGAGCTCTTGATCTTGTTCCAACTGGGCCATCTCTCGCTTCTCCATTCAAATCCAAGCCTCCATTCCATCACCAGGTCTTGTCCCCATCAGAACAATAGTTTTGCTAACATGGATGGGGTATAGACTTATCCAAGCGGGCCTTCCCCAACCGTAATCCACATCATGTGAAACTTAATCTTAATGCGGAATAATAGGATCGTCTATGCATCGAATAATGGAGATTCTATACTGTAATCTTAAAGCCATACCTGATTGGGAAGACATTCCCGATGCCGCCGTGTTGCCGAGAAGAACTCTTGGTCTTCCGCACCTTACACCTTTAGGAGAATCACTCAATGGGACTAGGGTTTTCTCTTATGTGTTGGTGAGGGGACCAAGACATATATTTATAGAAAAGAGGGCCAGAGAAGCTTACCCATCACACTTCTCTCCTCTAGGGTCTCCACACCGTAGGTTTCCATATCAGGCTTAATAACCGCGTATAGGGAACACGGTTCAAGCGTCCTGCCCCAAACCTATTTGCAATGATCACAACTATAGTGGGGCCCACTGAATCGCTCAATCTGAATAATCCAACGGTCATGATCTAAACCGATGATCATGTGTGGCCCACCTAATGGAGTCTTACACATCATAGATAGGTAACCCACACCAACTAGTGAAGACACAAAGGTCCACACCACATTGAGAAGATTTCTTCTCAAAATATTCTTTCCGGGCCTCAAGGGCCTCTTGAGCCCCACCTGGCAGTTGCAATCTTCTAATGTAGTCACCTTCCACTGTCATTATTGCATCCCTCAGCTGGCTTTCTAAGTAGTGTTGCATATCCCTGTGGCCCACTCCAGCCCCCACTGATGAAATTGCACCTCTGACCTGATCAAAGAGGCTGCATCAGCGATCTTGTGCGAGATTCCCACGCCGATCGCCAGTCCGCCGCAGTCGAAAACGTTGGCTTGGACTGCCAGGAGGACATCTCTGCCTGACCTGGTGCGAATAACATCGCAAGGGAGGAACCCATTGACTGCCTCGATCTGGGGCACCTGGAGAAACTCTGATAGCTGACCATCCACTCGAGCTTCTATGAAATCGGCACCCATGTCATTACACTCGATCGAGCTGTCTCCTTCGATCCGTCCGGCTAGTGGGTAGAAGCGGCTCAAGGTTTCTGATAGAGATTTCTTCAGTTGGTAAGATTTTTCGAGTGGGCTGCCGCCATCGTTAGAGTCGAAGACAATAAGGCAGATGTAGTTCCGATCGCTGAGCTGGTCCAGCCAGGATAGCTGGAGCCTGTGAAGGTGAGGAGTTGGAGATGATGGTTTGATGATGTCTGTAGAGATGATCCGAACCGTCCACATCTAGGCTGCCCTCCAAAATGTCAATAACACAATCAAAATGCAAGTTTTGGGCTCCTTTTGTGGTACCAGCAAACTCTTTTTTATCACCTGTGAGGCTGGCCGGATTTAAGACAAAACTTCGTGAATGTGGGGCTCAATGTGATGTGTTCATGACATCCAATCCGTCCATCATGTGTGCCCTCTACTATTCTACTTGGTATTAAAAAAATAGACTGACCCAATACTCAGGTGGGCCACACCACAGGGAATAGTTGGGATGGGACCTCCAGCCATTAAAAACCTTCCACATTGAAAGTGGCGCCCACCGAGTTTTGTAAACGCCATCAGTACATTTAAAAAATCAATTCATAAGATGCCTCATCCAATTTTTCTTGTTGAGACCGGCTCCTCACAAAAATTGTGCCCGTGATCGACTGTGATGTTTGGACGACATCCTCTCCGTCCATCATGTGTGCCCCTCATCTTCTCTTGGGATACCAAAACTCAGGATGATCCTAAACTCAGGGAGGCCATCGGATGCAATATCATGCCCAAAACCTCTAAAATCACAGCGTGGTTCGCCTGAATTTTGGAATGGTCTCATTTGTGGAATGTCCATCCATCCTGGTGAGACACGTCTTATGAATGGATTGGATGTCATATATAAAACACCATTGACCTCACACAGTTGACAGATTTTAATGCTGATTGTCCCTTCCAACTGTTCTCTGTAGTGCGACCGGAAGCGGACTGCGTCCGACCCTGGTACCTTTAAGGTCCGACCAGATCTATGTGGGGGCTCACCATAACGTATCTATTTGTCCACGCCGTTCACCCCTTTTTAAGATCATGATAGGGTATGCACTCAAAAGTAAGGTAGATCCAACGTTCTAAGTGGACCACATCAAATAGTAAGCTTAGGTGCATTAAATGCAAGAGTCATATCTGGTGTGGTCCACTAAAGCGTTGGATTTGCCTCATTTTTGGGCACATGACCTATCATAATCTTAGAAAAGGGATGGACCGTGTGGATAAACAGATACATCATGGTGAGCCCCCTCATAGATCTGGTCCGACCAAGGGTCGGATGCAATCTGCTTCCAGTGTGACCCACCCGTGCTTCGGATTTACCTGATTTTTTGGAAACCTTGTGGATGGAGTGGACGTGGGCCGTACATCTTGGTGGGCCCACACTCAACATTGTGCACTTTGTGCGGAAGATATTATGTCGTTGTGGGTGCACTTCCTTCCTAGGAGCGTAAAGTAGTCGTCTCACTACTAGCGATTCTCCATGATCTTCAGTCAGCCAATCTACATCTTCTGTGTCTCCCTTTGCAGTCTGTTTTAATTCAGGGTTGTCTTCTGTTACTTCACCTTTCGCGCCACCTTCATTAGTAGTTAAGTGGGTTGCAGAGTGTTGAGGGCAAGTGCTCAACCAGTGACCTGGTTGGCCACAGCGGAGACAATGGTCTGGCCTTGGCCGACCATATGGGTTGGGGATCCTGCTGGGACCCGTTGTAGTGGGAGTTGCACGTTGAGGTCTTGAGGGACCGCTTCCCCAGTCCCGGTTCGTGACCGTAGGTGGTTGAGGACGCCCTCCTATAGGTTTCTTACCTTTGGCCAATGTTGTATCTTGAGTGGGTCCAGTGATGGGATTCCGTGTTGCCAGATAAGGTCGAGTAGGGGGCTGCGACAACTGTGTTTCTGCTCGGGTGGCCAATTGGTTGGCCTCACTTAATGTCCAGACTGCAAAGTTGGACCCAATCCTGGATTGCAAATCGCAACCTACCAATGAATCGTGATACTTGTTGTGCCTCTGATTTTGATAAATTATTGTGTAGCCAATTGCTAGAATTATTCAAGATATTCGGCTACGGTTCGATTTTCCTGACGACAATTTTGATATTGTTGGAACAAAATTTGTTCATAGTCACTAGGGAGGAATCGAGCTCTAAGAAACTGTCTCATCTGAGGCCATGTTCGAATGGGTGTTTTATTCTAACGGGTGCGAAAAACTTGTAGGTTTTTCTACCATGTTGAAGCACCGAATTTAAATTTATATGCAATTAATTTTACATTTTTGTCATCCGGAACTTCCATATAGTCGAAGTATCGTTCGACCTCTGCCAGCCAGTCGAGGAACTCCTCTATTCGAAGTAGGCCATTAGAGCTGAGAAGATCAGCTTTGCCCCAATAGTCTCGTTCTGCTCGTTCCACACACTCATTCCCTAGCGCAAGTTGTCGTACCAAAATGTCTTCGACCTCGTAATCGCTTAGTTCTGATTTGTTTGGTGTAGCCCTATGATTATCCACCTAGGGTGCTCTACGGACTACAGGATTTTCCTGTATAGCATCTGTTGGTGATTGTTGGTCACCTTGGGCTCGGAGCGGAACTAGCGATGCTACAATCTGGTCGAGGGTCGCCTGTATACCTTGCAGGATCAACCGGTTCTCCCCTTGCGCTGCTTTAAAAGTTGTCGCGATTAGATAGTCCCTTAGAGTATCGTCCTTAGGATGAGGATCCAACCCTTCATTAGAGGTCATCGTTCTGAGGAAGAAACCTCTCTCTGATACCAATGACCCAAGGAGGACATAGTAGGTCGATCACCGTCTCCTTAACCGATTGTTTCTCGAATCCACGAGAAGAAATAAAAGGATAAAAGAGGAAATTAATTTCGAATAATTATTTTTTGATAATTGAATGAATAATGAATGGAATTACAATGCATATAAATAGCTCGAACTCTTGGTTTTCTACAAAAAATAGAAAGTTATCAAACGGGCCCAACCATGTTGTTCTACTAAATATTCTAAGCCATTTCCATGTTGGGCACTAACTCTAAAACCCTACAAATCCAAAGTTATGATCGAATTAAAACTTACTATTAATAGTAAAACTGAAAATAAATTAGCCTAATAACCGTCGATACTGTCGAATCTTGCGATTCCGGCATGGGCAACCTGGCGTAGCGGGGTTGGTTGGCTAAAGTAGCTCGAGCTACCCCAAAACAATATATTATATGTCCCGAAACTTATTCCGGATTGCGAGATACGACGGGTTTACGGTCCTGACGATCTGAATCACTTTCGACCCCAACCGATCTTCTTTTGGTCCATCTGGGCCATGAAATAATCAGCGACCCGTTCTACATCAATCTGTTGGACGCCTTAGATGTGATACGCATGCCAATTGCCCAAAATCCTTAACTTCTGCACTTTCTAAACAAAAATAAATAAATGAGGCATCTTGGTAATTTCATGCTTCGATAAGCACTTAACCGGATTGAGGCATTATTTGGATAAAATCTGAATGCAAGGAATTTGCCGTAAAAACCACAAATAAAAAAGAAAAAGAAAATAGAAATAGGAAAAAAAAAAAATGAAAAAAAGAGCTGGGAGAGGGCTGCCAGGTACGAAGGCCCTGTTCCATGGGCTGGTCACGTTCATTTATTTAAGATAAGAGAATTTGGTACCACATGTGGATTTTATTCAACGATTATGATGTTCCAGCTTCAAAGCCACGTAAGACTATTTGCTTGAAATGAGAGCAACAGTAAGAGGGGAAGCAAAGGAAAGGAGTTCTTGATCTTGTTCCAATTGGGCCATCTTTTCCTCCTCCATGCAAATCAAAGCTTCCATTCCACCACCCGATCTTGTGTCCATCAGAAAAATAAAATTCCGTGTATAATTGGAGGCTAGACTGACCCAAATGGGCCTTCCCCAACCGAAATCCACATCATAGATGGGAAAACCACACCAACTACTGAAGTAACAAATATCCATACCAGATTGACGAGAATTTGCATCACTAAAAGCTTTGAGGAACCCAAGGACCTCCTGAGTCCCACCTGGTCCTCGCAATCTTCTAATCAAATCATCACCGTCCACTTTCCTTATTGCATCCCTGAGTTGGCTCTCTAAGTAGTGTTGCATGTTCCCGTGGCTCAGTACTCCATCTACTACTAATGAAGTTGCACCAATGCTTATGAAATTGCCAAAGAAATGGTCCGGCAATGGTGGCATCATCCGTCTACGTAAATTAACGGCATGCAACCCGACGGATGGCGTCGAGGGGCTCACATTCATGATACATCGCCAGATGAGTGCCGATACTGCTTCAACACGGGTGGGTTGCTCCACATGCGAGGCATTGGGAGCTCTAGTCCGTAGCGCGGCGATCTTTGAGCCATCGAACACAAAACTCTTGGTCACGAGATTCTCTTCCATGGGCATAGAGTTCAGCTTGGACGGTGGCAATTCCATCGGCGGGATAAGCTTAGCGAACTCGAAAGTGGGGGCAACAGCTTCATCATGAGCAGCTCCACGTGCCGTCGCGGCCCACCCGTTGAGGAACATGATCAAAGAGGCCGCATCAGCAATCTTGTGTGATATGCCCACGCCGATCGCCAGTCCCCCGCAGTCGAATGAGTTGACTTGAACTCCCAGGAGGACATCCCTACCGGACCTGCTGCGAGTAACATCGCAAGGGAGGAATCCATCGAGTGCTTTGATCTCAGGCATCTGGAGAAACTCCGTGAGCTGACCGTCAACTCGGGATTCTATGAAATCAGCACCCATGTCGTTACACTCAATCGAGCGGTCTCCTTCCATCCGTCCAGCTAACGGGTAGAAGCGGCTCAAGGTTTCTGATAGAGATTTCTTCAGTTGCTGAGACTTTTCGAGCGGGCTGCCGCCATTGTTGGAGTAGAAGAGAACAAAGCGGACGTAGGCCCGATGGTGGAGCTGGTCCAGCAAGGAGAGCTGGATCCTGCAAAGGTGAGGAGGAGTTGGAGATGCTGGTTTGATGGTTTCTGTAGAGATGATCTGGACCTTCCACATCTCAGCCTTCATGAAATGCCAATAACCACAAATTAAGAAAATGCTGTGTTTTGGGACTCTACTACAATCCAGGTTTCCTTCTTAGGCCATTTATTTTGGGAGGTGGCCTGTTCCCAGGGAGAATAACCTTTATTTTAGAATGTAGTATGTGGGGCCCACCATGATGTGTACACTTGACGTCCAACCTGGCCATTATTTGAGCGAATCCGGATCCTCTGTTGAAACCAAGCAGAGAAATTACTCTGCTCGTCACTTCTCTTATTAGTCCATATCAGTTTGACAGTGTCAGAGCTGAGCTCCCTC
Organism: Liriodendron chinense; assembly: GCA_003013855.2. Taxonomy (NCBI): domain Eukaryota; kingdom Viridiplantae; phylum Streptophyta; class Magnoliopsida; order Magnoliales; family Magnoliaceae; genus Liriodendron; species Liriodendron chinense. The sequence continues at coordinate 9,076,379 of ML058469.1, read as the reverse complement.
GTCTACTCTCCTTGGAGCACAAAAATGGAGCATATTCAAAACACAGGTGGGCCAAACCATTTGCCTAAAACCTATGAGATGATCACGTGACGTGGCTCATGTGAGTTTTAGAATGGCCCAAATTTCGGGATGTTCATTCATACATACGATGAGTCCCACAGTCTTTTAATGGTTCCCGATTGTTACCTGTGGCATGACCCACCTGTATTTTGGGTGGATCTAATATGATTTTTGCATGTTAATTAAGTGAATTTAACACGTTATGGACGGAGTGGATGTAGGCCCCATACGCGTCGAATAAGCTTATTCAATCAACCATCCTACACTAAAAAAAAAAAGAAAAGAAGAAGAAAAAAAGAAAAAGAATAAGTTTATTTTAGTATAGGTGAGGATGAACAGTCTCTATTGTACGTGCCACACCGATTTTGTACTCGAATTTAATTAATCGGCAGTGACAATCCATCTTCCGTACGCACAACATCCAACCCGTCCAAAAGGTGGGCCTCATTATGAAGGTTATCTGGCGTGGAAAGCAGGCCGATCAATTCATCAGGTGGACACCCTTCCAAAACGATGGACAGCGAACTCCCTATACATGATTGTTATCGATGATCGAGTACCCTGCTTTAGAAACCATGTCCTAGCAAGGGCTACGTGGCCCACCGTGATGTTTTTGTTTCATCTACGCCGTCTATCCATTTTTTCAGATCATTTTAAGGCATGATTCCAAAAAAGAGGTAGATCCAAGTCTCAAGTGGACCACACCACAGGAGGCAGTGGCGATAATGACACCCACCGTTGAATCCTTCCTAATGTCCACCGTGATATTTATTTACCATCCAACTTGTTGATCAGGTAAACACAGGCATGGATGAAGGGAAAACACAAATATCAACTCGATCCAAAACTTCTGCTGCTCCAAATAAGTTTTTAAGGGTGAGCGTTCAATCCCCACCATGTGGTCCACTTCAGGCTTGGATCTGACTATTTTTGGGCTCGTACCCCAAAATGATCCGGAAAAATGGGTGGACTGTGTGACAAAACACAGACATCAGGGTGGGCCCAAAGAGCTCATGCCAGGAGGCAGAATGCAGTCCGCTCCCTTGGATAGGCCTGGTTTCCGTGGACTCCGATAGGGTAGCGTAGAGCTCCGAGGTCCGTACTGTGTTGATGTGGACCCACCATGATAGATGTGTCACACTGTCCATCCATCCAACTTGCTAGATTATTTTAGGGCATGTGTTTTATCCACACTGTCCATCCATCTTGCCAGATTATTTTAGAACATCATCCCAAGAATGAGGGAGATCCAAAGTTCAAGTGGACCACACCATAAACCACAAAAAAGAAGTGGGAATAATGACCCCACCGTTGAAACCTTCCTAGAGCCCACCATGATGTTTATTTGCCATCCAACATGTTCATAAGGTCGCACAAACGTGTGAATGAAGGGAAAACACAAGTATCTGCTTGATTGAGGGCTTCTGTGGCTCCCAAGAAGTTTTCCATGGTAAGCATTCAATCCCCACTGTTTTCTGTGGTGTGGTCCACTGTTTTCTGTGGTGCGGTCCAGTTGAGCTTTTGATCTGCTTCATTTTTTTATATCATTCCTTAAATGATCTAGAACAATGGATGGACGGTGTGAATATAACACATACATCATGGTGGAGCTCACAAAGCTTTGCCACGTCACCACAGTACGCGTTGCTGTGATTTACATTACGCTTACGCAATCCGAGTGCCATGGGCGCGGATTTCCTGCGAAAGCTTTGCGCAGGAACTTCCTGCACTGGGAACAAGCTGGGGCCCACAGTGATGTTTTTTGATAAATCCACCCTGTCTATCCGTTTTGGGAGCTCATTTTAGGACATGAGAAGAAAAATGAACCGGATCCAAGACTCTCAAGTGGGCCGAAAACGTGATGATTGAACTTCCACAGTTGAAATATTTGTGGATCCGCAGGAGTTTCGAATCAGGATAATATTTGTGTTTCCAGTTCATCCCAGTAGTAGTGACGTTATGAACGGTATAGATGTCATATAAACATCACTGTGGACCCTAGGGAGGTTTCAACGGTTATATTTACCTACCCACCTTTTCCTTTAGTGAGGCCCACTTGAGTCTTGGATCCAGTTCATTTTTGTTTTCATGTCCTAAAATGAGCTCCCAAAACGGATGGATGGGGGTGGATTTATCAAAAAATATCACTGTTGGCCCCACCTTGGTTACCAGCGCAGGAACTTCCTGTGCCAGGCTTTCACAGGAAATCCGCGCCCTATCCCATTATCGTGGCGGATGATCTTCGGAGCACCTTTTTTATGCCTCAGATGCCGTTGAGGCATAGCTGTTTCCCAGATTGTTGCCGGCTTTGGCGTTGATGCATATACTCTCTAAGTTTCAACCCTTATTGTCTATTCGAAGCCTTATCTTTTGACCTAAATTTGATAATGACAAATAAGAGTAGCTCTCTAGTCCAACCGGTTGGACTATAAATTACAGTCCATCCAGCAGATAACTTACATCCTGTGATGTGTGTCCAACATCCAACTCATCCAATAGGTTTCCCCGTCATGAGGATTGCCTTCAACAAAATTCAGCCTCATCCACTTTTCAAGTTGGCCACACTTGTAATTTGCTATTTATCAATGGCTAGAAATTATTTCCTATCCCGTGGTCCGCCCAATTAGCAGATGGTATTGATGTTTGAAGTAGGCAACCGTAATGGATGGACGTGTGGCATGGGCCACATAAGATAAACGGTGGGGGCTACCCATCAACCGATCGGACGCATTAATTGTATTCCAACAGCCCGAAAGCTCAAGAGGGTCATTTATAAATTTTTTTTTTACCTCTGTATGGCTCACAGCTTCAAAATAATTTTGGACCGTTCCCGCAAGTATGGTCCATCAGCGATGAGTTTGGCTCTCAGATATCGTCTTATGGCCTTAAATTAAAACCCCTCTCACGTGGACAACATGGATCTCATTTAAGACTATCCAGTGGGCCCCACATAACACGTGGATGGTTCCCTAGGTCAGTGCATGGGCAGGAAAAGGCTTTTTTTTCCTCTTTCTCTCCCTCTTTCTATCTCTCTCTATCTCTCTCTCTGTTCTGTGCTCTCAGTAGCATGCAGATGAAGTTGAAGGGGACCATAACAAGAGGTTGATTTCCACGAGATGATGGTTGATGCCAATTTCAATGGCGATGCACTGTGGACCCTACAAGAACGATTGAGGAAGGTGAGTGTGGGACTAGATGGGCCCATGTGAGTTACTGCAAAAATTATTTGGAGAGAGGGGACCATTAATGTAACGCCCCAAATTTTCGCAAACTTGGGAATTGAAAATGCTTAGGCGTTACCTTCGGTTTGTCGGTTATAGTACGTGCCCGCACGTGTGTTCGCATGTATTTGGGACCAAAATAAATGTTTTTGTCAAAGAAATGATGAAATTGGTTTAGGAGTTGGAAGATCACACGTTTCGGAAGAGTTTTCCGACGATCGGTTTGACTTGGGTATGTCACTGTCTGTAGAGACTAAGTAAAGAACCCTGAGTTATCAATCTATTCGTAGATCGACAAGACCGTCATGAATATTTTACTGAACCTTGGTGTTTTAGCCTATTTTTGGTATTTCAAAATTTTTTAAATGGTTTAGATTTCGTAAAAATCCTCTCTTTTAAAAGGCACTACTTTTTGAAAATGTCAAAAAGTTGCGATTTGTACTTGGAATGGAAAATCAAAATCTTTATTATTGGGATTTTAATTTTTTAGCATTTTTTATTAAATCCAAATGGGGGGTACTTCCTTATTTACATAAATAACATAAAGTAAATGATCATTTACTTAAACGTTATTTTGTAAGTAAGGCTGACAAGTAGCCTAGAATGGGAAGGAACTCACTATGCAGGGGATAAACTCTGAATTTTTAGAGAAAATGGACCAGGGACAACCGGCCGACCGGATAGGCAGCCGGCTGACCGGTTGCTACTGCCTCTGTTGGTGAAAAAATGGATGGATAGCAAGGATCGGCCAACCGGATCTGGAACCGGCCGGTCGGTTGTAGCTGGTCGATTTTAAAAAGGGGTTTCAAACCCCATTCGATCCAACTCTCTCTCATTTCTATCCTTCACCCTCTTCTCCCCTAAACTCCCAAGCACCCCTAGCTCCCATCTTCCTTCCTCAAACCCATTTTCTTCCTCATTCCTCCCTCAAATCCTCCTCCAACTCTTAGGAATCTCGGATTTTCAAGATCTCTCCGGCCTCCATGTCCGTTGTCGCATTTTTTTTGCCAAAATTTGAAGGTTTCGAGTCGGATTCTCCAACCTATGCTAGGTATGGCGTTCATCTACCTTTTTTCCATCTCTTCTTTTCGTTTTCTTCTTTTTATGCCATTAGGGTTGGAAACCCTTATTTGATTCGTCGAAACCCTAACCATAGGGTTTGTCCATGCTAGGACTTAGGCCTTTATTGGTCATTGAGAGTGGCGCATGCTATTGCGGGAGCTGTAACCAAGCTCGACTCTATTGGGATTCGAACAGTGCGCCGAATTCAGGCCCCGATTTGTTGAATCAATTTGGAGTTTTTCTAAAATCGAGATACCAAAAACCTAAACCCTAATTAGGCATTTAATTAAAGTAAACCCCAATTGATTAACACTAGATTTGTGATTTATTGTAGGTAATTGAGGTATTCTTCAATTTCCGGCGTTTGAGCCGTATTCGAATCGCCAAATTTCAACTATAAGGTGAAGATCTACCCTTAAGCTTATTCTCGATAGGTCTTAATTAATGATTGGTTGAATTTATATGTTAATTGTTGATGTGTGTATAACATGTTCGATGAAATACCTGAATGATATAAATTTACAATATTGTAATATATCTATGCTTGTGGATGTATGTGACGCCCTATGTCATCCGAACTGTGTCATCCGGGTCCTTTGGATCGGTTGGGCCAGGTGCTTGGATATGTTTATGATTAGGTATTTAATAACCTAAATTGTTATTATAATAAGTTAAGTGTTGCTTTGGATTAAGCTCTGACAACCATTCGATCTAAGTGTATTTTTTGCCACTGGGTTGGCAGTCACGGACTTATTTGATTGACAAAGAGAGACATGGTCGACCGATAGTGGCCATTGTTGGTTTGTCGTCATCCACTTGGGTCCACTGAATAAGCTCCATTTAGAGTTAATCATTTTTTGTGTTTGAATGTTAAATCACACTCTAGGAATTTAGAATACCATCGTTTCCATTGTAAATAGTCCACTTAAAATCGTACTACGACTCGATTCATAAAGTCTCATGAGCCAAGCATGGTGGTATGGGACATCGTGTCTGAGTTGTCGGCCTACGCTGTGGTGGTGCCTCCTCGTAGTGACCAGTGAGCACTGACAGGGGTGACAGATTGTAGTTCGAACGACCCAGGCGTGCATTGGGTTAGTTCTGAGTGACGAGTTCTGTATGGCTTTCGCTGTGCAAAAACAAATTTGTGAGGGTTCATCTGGGCTGTGGTCCGAATGCTGATTGGGGTGAGCCGTCTGATCCGGACCCCCTTCGAAAATAACGCTCCAGTCGGTCGGGGCCTAAAGCAGATAATATTACTCTGATAATCAGGTGACGCGCCCGAACCTCTGAATTAATTCATTGTATTTGACATTTGGGAGATGAGCCACTCCTCTTGATTTGGGCATGACTGATGAGTCACACCTAGACCATGTTTTTATGGGAGGATAACTCAACTTCGGATCATAGGGTTACTGGCGATGATTGGCGTCGCATCGTAGAGAGCCAGATAGTCTCAGTTAGACTTTTTGATACAATGATGGTATTCTGGCTTCACCAATTTGCTGAATGAATTGGACTAATAAATACTTTAATAAATCATGCATACATAACATTGCATTTGAAGGGGATTCGTGTGGCCTTGTTGCTTGATATGGTGTCAGTGCTACCTTGAGCACTTCATGTCATTTCTCTGTGTCATCTGGGCTGTGTACTCAGTCATGACTTACGACCTGCTAGACTGGTGGACTGTGGATTCTGATACCAGTTGGTCGGGCCAGGGCTTGCCCGGGACATGTATTGTGTGCGAAATTATGACATTCATGCATTAAATCAACTAGCCTAGGATGATGTATGATTAGTGTATGGTCATTGCTTAAACTTGATTGACTTGATAACATGCTTAAGATTAATACACTTATATGAACATGCTTATAATTTAAATATCACGAGTATAATCTTGGGGGTATTTCTTCACTATATTGGCGTTTTGACGCCTTCTATTTGACATATGCAGATGTCTCAAAAATAGGATCAAATGGTGGTGCGCTCGGGCACCTTGTAGTTTTTTACCTTCGTCCCCTTTGATAGTTGTATCTTCTCTTCCTTTTTCATCTATTGCGATTCGTATCATTCTCATATGGGCTGACACTGCATTTGAATTGTACATCTAGGGTGTTAGCCCTATATTTTTGAATTTAGTTACATCCGCTTTGCTTATAATCCGCTAATTGAAATGCGTTACTCTGATTATTTGTGAATGGAATGAATGTAAATTTGATTAAAGACACACGTGGGTGCATTTTCCACGTCTGGCATTCCTAAAATAATAATTTATTAATTTAACACTAGGGAACTCGAGATCAGAATTTTTGTATTCGGGTGCTGATTTTCGGTGCGTTACAATTGGTATTAGAGCAAAGTATTGAGATAACCAAGATCTTGGGAATGAAAATTATACGAACCACAATGATAGGATGTTGGGACATTTAGGATTATAATTTTATACATGAGAGAGATACTCTTGGGTCTAGAAAATTCCTATGGTATAGGGAACCTATCGACAAAGAGACATGGATTCTATGCTCCTTTGGAAACTCTTAGGATAATTGTTTGGATTTAGATAACCCTTTAGGTTCGTGGAAATGTAGGTATCCATTGCATTGAACGCTAGTCCTACTAGCACAACCTGCAGGACCATTTCCCTTAAGATTTATTATGATTGAGAATACGGATTGGCAGAACTACAAATGAGCGAAGTATTCGTGGTTTGATCCAAGTTCTAAATCCTGGTAGTTATCAATGGACTCACTGCTTGGCAGAGCAGAAGAACGAATTTCACTAGGATTAAGAAATGATACGACGAACTTTCTGCCCTGCCAGGCAGGAAATCGATGTATCCGGCTCAGACCTACTATAACCGTCCTTCCGTGCTAGCTCGACTACTAACAATTAGAGACTTGTTACTCACCCATAGGAGTTGTTGAAGATGGTTGGTAAAGGCCTTAGGCCTAAGGAAAGTTTCTCAAGTGGTCACAGAGAAAAGATCATTATCATCATCTAGTGAAGGATTTGAAGATGAGGATATTGTCCGCAATATACCAATCGAGAGTTTTGATTTACTTGAAGGTGAAGAAGGAAATGATAATGGACTAGAGGGTGCATCATTCAATGTACCAGATAGGAATAGGATCACCACCCTTGCCAAGTATAGGAAGTGGAGTTGACAAGGTAGGCCATCATTTGTAGATCAAAGAACTTGGGTCACAAGGAGAAACCATCAGGGTAGTCGATCCCATTCATTGATTTTCCTTAAGTGTGGGAAGTTTGGGCACTCCAAGAAAGACTACACCAGCAAAGTAAATATCTTTACCCAAATTCAAATAGAAATGATCATATGAACTTTCATAGGCAACTAGGGTGAATCAGGTTGATCCTCTCAATGGGCGGTCGTATCGTTAAAATCAATGGAAAGCCAATGGTTCAACTCAATACAAGTATGTTGCTCACCAAATGTTGATGGCATGAAATGATCATGGTGCAACCCAAGTTGTTACAGCTCGTTGGCCCATTTTACCCAAATTTTCTATGTACGGGTAGTGTATAGATCATCTAATGAGGTTACGCTAGAATTAATTAAAGTGCGTAAGTCGGAACCATAACAGAGTCCTTCCTTCTAATAGAATTCGATCTCTCCCTATAAATTCACACCCATCCTTGAAATCAACCCCGACACTCGTCATTGTCAGCTCTTTTGTATAACCATTTATAACAATGCCATAGGATGCATCGTCGATGTTAGGAATGAAATATTCTACAACTCGTTTCGATGTACGGATCGAAATGTAGATTCCTGAGCCTTGAGAGTAGGAATATTTTAAGGAGGGTCGGACATTATGAGTTTAGTTTAGTTAGCTTAGTATTTACGTCTACTCAATCAAAGTACAGGATCGGAGAGAATTGACTTAATTATATGTATAACTTAGATTATTGAGTATGAGTAGAGTATGATACTATTCGTGTTCTATTGACAAACTGAAAACAACACCATTTGAATTAAATTTTTTTCCAAGTGATTCTAAACTAAATATGCTGTATTCTTCTTACAATGCATCTTTCATAGAGGCAATCATTCAAATACAGAATAACTTTAGGATATGAGTCACTATCAGTAGCTTTGCAATTTTTAGGTAACTTTCCACTTGTAAGTCTACATTCATTGTAATCCAATCTAAAAAACGATGAAACGAGAGTATCATGACATAAAACATCTTCTTTAGATCTTCATTAATAACTTTGGAAATGCCAAAGCCATTCAAGCCAATTGAAGAAAGCTCAACAGGGTGGCGTGAGGCAATTTTAAAAGTAGGGTCATCGAGTATAAACCTAGTAGATACTGTAGACAATTTCGGGGGTGAAATTATTTTTAAAGGGGGTAGATTATAACGCCCTAGATTTTTGAAAACTTGGGAATTAGAAATGCTTAGGCGTTACCTTCGGTTTGTCGGTTATAGTACATGTGTTCGCATGTATTTTGGACCAAAATGAATGTTTTTGTCAAAGAAAAGATGGAATTGGTTTAGGAGTTGGAAGATCACATGTTTCAGAAGAGTTTTACGACAATCGGTTTGACTCGGTGTAGACACCCCACCTTCGGCTACACTGTTGGTAGAGATAGCTGGATGAATGGAGGACCATAACCCCAAATCCCAAGTCCAAACTTAGCCAAACTCACCCTTGTAAGCCCCATTCCATAGCTCAGTTCAAGCCTGAACCCAGTTAACCCAGTCCTAAACATCAGCCTGAAAAACCCCCCATAAGAAAAGCCAGTCAAAATCCTAAAAAAAAGTCAAACTCACTGAGTCAACCTGCTGAGTCAACCCACTGAGTCAACTCGTCGAGTCAAAACACCGAGTCAACCCGTCGAGTCAACCCGCTGAGTCAAATCACCGAGTCGACCCACTGAGTCAACTCACCGAGTCGACCCAGCGAGTCAAACAGCAGCCCCGAGGGAGCGACCGTACCTCGCTGGAAATCGAGGAACGGCCGTACGGGCGGCCCATAGCAGGCCGCCCAAAAATAATTACGCAAAATGCCACTGCCCGCTGCTATAAATACGCCCCTCCCCTTCTCATTTCAGCATCCCTTCGAGTCCAGTGAAATTTTGTCTGTTCCGAATCCCTCTCCAATCCTTAGCCTATTCCTCCACCAGGGAGAGCCCGAGTGAGGAGAGCCTAGCCCTGGTCCAGCCCAGCCTGACCACTAGTCCAAGCCTCCCAAGCCATCCAAGTCTTGATCCAGCCACTCGAAGCCAACCCTTGCGACACTTCCGTCCATCCAGCTACTCTTTTTCCAGCATCATCTCATTTGCATCTAGCATAAGTGCAACATTTACTTTTCTTCCAACCCCCCTGCTTCACTGCAAGCACTTTGATTATTCAAGCACACTGCATATGTCTTAAATTAAGCACCTGTCAGTTCGAGCGTATGCTCTGGGCTTGCCCGTTGTTGGAACCTGCCCATCAGAAACTCTTACTGTTCAGACCTGCATTCATGCTTCACTATAAAGCACCTTGATTATTCAAACACACTGCATACGTCTTAAATTAAGCACCTGTCAGTTCGAGCGTATGCTCTGGACTTGCCCGTTGTTGGAACCTGCCCATCAGAAACTCTTACTGTTCAGCCCCGCATTCATGCATCATGTCATTTATGAGAATGTATGAGGATTAAAACAGACTTTCAAGTATTAGTTCGATTCTGTGAAGTAGAGACCGTACTTCGGTACGGGCAGTGTGTGGGGTGCTTAACCTCTCCCCACCCTGTAACCATGATCCCTTACCTTGAATCTCTGGCCGCAGATCAAAAGGAGTCATTTTAGAGGAAGGAATCTTCGGATCCCCTTCTCTAAAGTTTATACGGGGTCTAGCCGACTGTAGATTCGAAGTAACTGGCTAGTGGCGACTTTGGTCTTATATAAACACATTTAAACACATCCAGCTCAACACGACAACCAAACAAAGCCCTCGAGAACGAGGCAAGCTAGTGGCACAAACGGCGATTTCGCACTCACGCATCCTCCTCTCCTTCTTTTCCCGAAAGGGGAAGGGAAGAGAAGAACGTTGTGTGGGAGCGCGAAAACGGCGAGGGTCCACACTCGGGTATTTCGCTATTTGTAGAGACTAAGTAAAGAACTCTGAGTTATCAATCTATTCGTAGATCGACAAGACCGTCATTAATATTTTACCGGACCTTAGTGTTTTAACTTATTTTTTGGATTTTAGATTTTTTGAACGGTTTAGATTTCGCAAAAACCATCTCTTTTAAAATGCGCTACTTTTTGAAAATGCCAAAAAAGTTTTGATTTATACTTGGAGTGGAAAATTAAAATCTTTATTATTGGTATTTCAATTTTTTAGTATTTTTTATTGAATCCAAATGGGGAGTACTTCCTTATTTACATAAATAACTTCAAGTAACTTAAATAACTTCCTTATTTACTTGAAGTTATTTATGTAAATAAGGCTAACAAGTAGCCTGGACTGGGAAGGAACTCACTATGCAGGGGACAAACCCTGAATTTTTAGAGAAAATGGACCAAGGACAACCGGCCGACCAGATTGACAACCGGCCGATCGGATAAGCAGCCGGCCGATCGATTGCTGCTACCTCTTGTTGGGGGGGGGGGGGGGGGGGGGGGGGGGGGGGGGGGGAGTAATAGATGGACACTAAGGACCAGCCAACCGGATCTGGAACCGGTAGGTCGATTGTGGCTAGTCGATTTTAAAAAGGGGGTTTCAAACCCCATTCGATCTAACTCTCTCTCCTTTCTATCCTTCACCCTCTTCTCCCCTAAACTCCCAAGCACCCCTAGCTCCCATCTTCCTTCCTCAAACCCATTTTCTTCCTCATTCCTCCCTCAAATCCTCCTCCAACCCTTAGGAATCATGGATTTCCAATATCTCTCCGGCCTCCATGTCCGTTGTCGCGTTTTTCCAGCCAAAATCCGACGGTTTTGAGTCGGATTCTCCAACTTATACTAGGTACGATGTTCATCTACCTCTTCTTCCATCTTTTCTTTCCGTTTTCTTCTTTTTATGTCATTAAGGTTGAAAACCCTCATTTGATTCGTTGAAACCCTAACCATAGGGTTTGTCCATGGTAGGACTTAGACCTTTATTGGTCGTTGGGAGCAGCACACACTATTGTGGGAGCTGTAACCAAGCTCGACTCTGTTGGGATTCCAACAGTGCGCCGAATTCGGGCCCCGATTCATTGAATCGATTTGGGTTTTTTCCAAATCCAAGATACTAAAATCCTAAACCCTAATTAGGCATTTAATTAGAGTAAATACTAATTGATTAACACTAAATTTGTGATTCATTATAGGTAATTGAGGTATTCTCCAATTTTCGACGTTCAGGTTTTATTCGAATCGCCGAATTTCAACTATAAGGTGAAGATCTACCCTTAAGCTTATTCTCAATAAATCTTATTTAATGATTAATTGAATTTATATGTTAATTGTTGATGTGTGTATAACATGTTCGATGAAATGTCTGAATGATATAAATTTACAATATTGTAATATATCTATGCTTGTGGATGTATGTGACGCCCTGTGTCATCCGGGTCCTTTAGATCAATCGGGTCAGGTGCTTAGATATGTTTATGATTAGGTATTTAATTACCTAAATTGTTATTATAATAAGTTAAGTATTGCTTTGGATTAAGCTCTGACAACTGTTCGATTTAAGTATATTGTCTGCCACTGGGTTGGCAGTCACGGACTTATTTGATTGACCAAGCGGTATACGGTCGACCGATAGTGGTTATTCTTAGTTTGTCGTCGTCCACTTGGGTCCACTGAATAAGCCCCATTCAGAGTTAATCATTTTTGTGTTTGAATGTTAAATCACACTCTATAGAATCTAGAATACTATCGTTCCCATTGTGAAAAGTCCACTTAAAACCGTACTGCGACTGGATCCACAAAGTCTCATAAGCCAGGCATGGTAGTATGTGTTCGCTCGCCTCAAGTGCAAGGCTGCGATGTAGTAATAATCTCGGTAAGACCGAGGTCGATCCACAGGGAAGGAGGTAAACAATTCTAACTATCCTAATAACTAGAATCTTAAGAGGTTTGTAAAATCGATTTTGAACATGAAACAGAAAAATCTGATAATGAAAAGATAACTAGAGCATCAAGGATCCACTTATAGCTCTCCTTAGATGCATAATTCGCTATGGTTTCTCACTTACTCAACTAGAATTGAAATAAAATCCTATCTACCCAGATGATAGAGCGATTATATTATCAAAGCAATCCAACACATGTGTTGTTCATCAACATGATTCCCTCAATTCAAGTTAGGACTTGAGCACACTCAATTGCATAGATCAATCCTAGTTCCAATAGGTTAAGATCACAATCATAATCATCATTAAATTCCGTCACAAAGTATAACTAGATTATGATTTGAATTCAATTCAAATCACATAAACAACCACACATAGGCAGAAATTCCAGAAAACTAGAACTTTTGGTATGAAGTTCCCACAATAGGATTAAAGGTCTAGAGCGTATTGAATCTAATTCATCGAAGCATACAGGTTTAGAATAACTCAAAACAATTAAGAACTCAAGCAATTCTTCTAAACATCCATGACCCATCATAAGATTAAGAAAAACTACTTAGAACTTTATTCAAACTTCTAAAAACCATTGTTCTTCAATAAATCCAACTTGAAACCAATAAAACGAATTAAAACATCTAGGTAAACTATAAGTTTCACCTCTTAGCTCTAGCTAAGAGGTTAGCTAATGAAAAGCATAAAAATAAACTAGAACTAGAACTAGAACTAGAAGAAAACTAGTTGTAGGAGGCTAGGAAGCCTCCTAGGTCTTGAATCCTTTACTCCCCACGTTGCTAAATGGCCTAGGAAGAGGCTGTAGGTGTCCTTTTATAGATTGGCACGGAAGATTTCAGATTGCGCAAGAAATCACACAATTGCACAGAGAAAATCGGAGCTTCACGGACAAGCTCTGTTACACTGCCGACCGGTCTGAGCCCCTGGACAATCGGTCGTAAAACATAAAAAACAGTCTAGCAAGCTATGTTTTTCTGGACTCATCTTGACCTGTCTGGCGACCGATCTAGCTGTGTAGACCTGTCTGGCGACTGGTCTTAGGACAGGTCTTGGGACAGGTCTTAGGATATTTTTTTCTTTTTCTCTTCTTTCTTTTTTCTTCTTTCCTCTACCTTTTGGCACGTGTTCTATTGATCTTCAATGCATATAAAGTGACTCTTTTAACTATGAATTAGTGAAGTCTCCCTCTCATTCCTACAATCACAAATCCATCCATTAGATTAGTCTTTAAATCATGAAAACCATGCATAATGAGTGATGAATTAGGGTTAGAATATGCACAATTAAGAGCTCAACAGTATGGGACACCGTGTCTAAGTTGTCGGCCTACACTGTGGTGATGCCTCCTCGTAGTGACCAGTGAGCATTGACAGGGGTGATAGATTGTGGTTCAAATGACCTGGGCATGCATTGGGTTAGTTTTGAGTGACAGGTTCTGTATGGCTTTTACTGTGTAAAAACAAATCCGTGAGGGTTCATCCGAGCTGTGGTCCGAGTGCGGGTTAGGGTGAGCCGTTTGATCTGGACCCCCTTCGAAAATAGTGCTCCAGTCGGTCGGGGCTTAAAGGAGACAATATTACTCTGATAATCAGGTGACGCGCCCAAACCTCTGAATTAATTAATTGTATTTAACATTTGGGAGATGAGCCCTTCCGCTTGATTTGGGCATGGCTGACGAGTCACGCCCAGACCATGTTTTTATGGGATGATAACTCAAATTCGAATCATGAGGTTACTGGCGATGATTGGCGTCGCATCGTAGGGAGCCAAATAGTCTCAGTTAGACTTTGTGATACAATGATGGTATTCTGGCTTCATTAATTTGCTGAATGAATTAGACTAATAGTTACTTTAATAAATCATGCGTACATAACATTACATTTGTAGGGGCCTCGTGTGACCTGGTTACTTGATGTGGCGCTAATGCTATCTTGAGCACTTTATGTCATTTCTCTGTATCATCCGGGTTGTATACTCAATCACGACTTATGACCTGCTAGACGGGTGGATTGTGGATTCTGATACTAGTTGGTCGGGCCAGGGCTTGCCTGGGACATGCATTGTGTGCACAATCATGACATTCATGCATTAAATCAACTAGCCTAAGATGATGTATGATTAGTGTGTGGTCATTGCTTAAACTTGATTGACTTGATAACATGCTTAAGATTAATACACTTATATGAACATGTTTATAATTTAAATATCCCGAGTATTATCTTGGGGATATGTCTTCATTATGTTGGCATTTTGACGCATTCTATTTGACATATGCAGATGTCTCAAGAATATAACCAGATGGTGGTGCGCTCGGGCGCTTTGTAGTCTTTTACCTTTGTCCCCTTTGGTAATTGTACATTCTCTTCCTTTTTCATTTATTGCGGTTCGTATAATTCTCATATGGGTTGACACTGCATTTGAATTGTACATATAGGGTGTTAGCTCTATATTTTTGGATTTAGTTACCTCCGTTTTACTTATGATCCGCTAACTGAAATGCGTTACTCTGATTATTTGTGAATGGAATGAATGTAAATCGGAATGAGGACACACGTGGGTTCACGTGTGGCATTCCTAAAATAGCATTTTATTAAGTTAACACTCGAGAACTCGGGATCAGAGTTTTTGTACTCGGATGCCGATTTTCGGGGCGTTACAATTACCCTAGAAGGTAGTTAGATTTGTTGCTACCACCCCATTTCACCTACTCAGGCTTGCTGACGCGTGCATCTGACGTCATTACATCCATTCCAGTGAGATTTCGGCTAGTCTTTTTATTTTATTTTTTATACAAGGTTGGGGTAATGTAATATAGATCATCAGAACATCGCGATACAGAACGTCAATCTCCGATAAATATCGTCAATCGTCGATCGGCAATGTGTACCAACCGTCGACAGTCTTTATCTCCAAGGCTAATGGCGAAATCCCTTTTCCCTGTAGGTACAACAAATAAAGGTTGTTCAGCATAGCTCAGCAGCCCATATGGCTCTATTATGGTGGGGAGCTAGTATATGAACAAGGAAAATGGAATTACAAGGATGGTGGGAACAAAATGATAATGGTGAGCAACGAAATTAGATATCAGGAGTTATTATCCATTGTGCACAAGATTACGAACATAGCACCCGAGGAATATGATGTTACAATGAAGGTTATATATATGTTGAGTGACATGGTATCAATTTGACTGCAAATTATGATAGATGGCGACGATGTAAACGTGTTTATGTTTATTTCCGGCTAGGACCTAAAAATTCAAACACCTGTGTTTGTGGAGAGTGTCCGGCGAACAAAAGAGTCTGTTGCAGCGGGTCTGGAATCGATCGCCAGTAACGATTTTGCATACCTCTGCACATAAGCTTGCACGAAATTCCTAGTCCCATCAACCAATGCACATACAGAACCTGTACGGATGCGCCAACTTCTAGAGTGATTAATAGCAGTAAAGACTATCATACACAGGATCACACACACATCCCTTACCCATCAACCAATACACGAAGTGGCGGTCCGATGATCCATAATCCTAACGTGCCAACTTTTCAATTGATCGATAGCCAAGATTATAGTTACTTCCCTTCACAGGACTTTACGCACAATCCCCACCCAAAAAGCAGTGTAAGTATGGAAGATCCAATAGTCGATAATTTCGAAGAACCAATCTGTAGAGTGAATGACAATAATGACTACACAGACTTTCCTCCACATGATGGTGCAGACATCCTTGGCGCACCAACATTTCCACTCACCCAAGATTGGAGGTTCGACTTGGATGACATGCCAAGTTTTAGACTTATATATTGATAGCAAAGACTACGCGGACTTCCCCTTACTCGATCTTGAAAACACCCCTGACCCATCCAGCGAAGCACCTATTGAAGATAATGAATCGCGAGAATTTCCTTATCGGGATAGCGCAGACATCCCATGCTCATCAACCAATACACCTATTAAAGATCCCTCATTGCACATTTGGGAGCAGCAGATGTCTCCACTAAGTTGTACTGTAATGGATGTCATGAATGCGCCTCTCTGTTGAACGCACAGGAAGTCAATGCTACATTCGTCAACGCAGAATTTATTGGATATGAGGTTTTTGTTGACGAGCCCAGGGAAGTAACCGTTGGACAATTGTACAAGGACAAGAGTCGACTAATCTTGACGTTGTGCAAGTTTGCGATGCGAAACCATTTCCAATATAAGGTATTGAAATCAAATAAATATAGATGCATGATTAAATGCATAATTGAAAGTTGCGGTTGGAGGCTGCATACATCTAAGGTGGATGGGGCGGGTGTGTTCAAGATAAAGACGTACCAATCCAAACACACATGTTCCGAGTCATCTGAGGCGATAGCGTATCGTCAAGCACAATTTGCAGGTAATGAGGATGGGTATGTTAGATGCACGCCAACTTATAAAGGGTTTGAGAGACATCATTGACAAACGACTAGTAAGATATGCAGCGAGATTGCTGGTTGAAGCATCAAGAAGGGCTTAGCATGCAAGCCACGCGATATACAACACGAAATGTCTAGAGAGTTCATGGTTGACGTCAGTTATGAAAACTATGAAAACTTTAGGCGGATTTTAGGAAAGAGTTTAAAAGTAAGCTCTTTTGTTGAATTCATCTAAACTATAGGCGTCTATACAGCATTGTCTCATTATTTTTTATTGTGTGGCGAATCCAACCATTGAATAACACCATATTTTCCATTCATTTGATTAATGTAGTGGGTGCATCTGTTGGACGCCTTAGATGTGATACACATGCCAATTGCCCCAAAATCCTTTTGATCTTTCTAAAGAAAAATGAATAAATGAGGCATTTTGGTAATTTCATGCTTCGAGTAGCACTTACCGGATGGAGGCATTATTTGGATAAAATCCAAATCAGCAAGGAATTCGCCGTAAAATTCACAAAGAATAAAGGAAAAAAAATAGAAATAGGAGAAAATAGAAAAGGAGCTGGAAGAGGGCTGTCAGGTGCGAAGGCCCTGTTCCAAGGGCTGGTCACGTTCATTTATTTAAGATAAGAGAATTTAGTACCACATGTGGATTTAATTCAACGGTTATGATATTCCAACTTCAAAGCCACGTAAGACTATTTGCTTGAAATAATAGCAACAGTAAGAGGGGAAGCAAAGGAAAGGAGATCTTGATCTTGTTCCAATTGGGCCATCTTTTCTTCCTCCATGCAAATCCAAGATTCCATTCCACCACCCGATCTTGTGTCCATCAGAAAAATAAAATTTCGTGTATAATTGGAGGCTAGACTGACCCAAATGGGCCTTGCCCAACCGAAATCGTTTATTCCTTCCAAAAGATTGGGAAAAAGTACTTTACCATGACCCTTCATTTTTCACATTATCTCTACATATTAAATTTGAACTTTGATCTCTCAACGGTACTGAGATACGTTTTAATGGATTGCAATTCTGTGGTCCAAAACAATGTGGATAAACATTCTATGTGAAAACTAACAGTGAGTCTGATGTATAACCTATAGATAAACTGTGAAATGGATAGTTTACTTTAGTGTTTGGATGGCCTAGTTGATGGATTCAAGTATGATGGATGGTTAGAGGATGAGTTATGATTAATTTAGAAGTTAACTATGAAATCCGCCTATATTTTGGTCTATTTTTTAATGCAGGTATCATTTTGAAATACAAACGAATACATGCCTACCATTTAAAAATACAATGCAAAAATAGCCTGTTTGACTTTGACTAACGATTCTAGACAGAAAGGCACTATTAATGTCTCAAATAGACCTTTATGCCCCCTACTACCAGTCATATTCACAATTGAACCCCATTTTTTTGTGCTTGCTTTTGTTACAGAGTCTGGGGCTCATCCTTTAGCATATAAAGTAATCCATGCAATCTATTTGTTGTGTAAGGCCATCTCACGTGGTGATTCGTTATGTCTCAGGAATGTTTCAATGGTGTTCATAATCCTCATAATCCAAATTTGGTTTTATTGTTGTAGGCCGAACTTGGATAAGATATCCTTTAGGATACAAAATTATCAATGTCGTCCATTTATTTTGTAAGGTTATCTCATGCACTGATTCATTGTGTTCTAGGAATGTTTCAACGGCGTTCATAATTTGAATTTGATTTTATTGTTGAGGGCAGCACCTGGATTAGATTTGACTGATTTTTTGTCGGCTGCATCTGGATAAGATCTAGATCTCTAACTGTGGGCCTACTGTGATGTATGTACCTTATATCCACATCATCTATCCATTTAGGACAAGATCCAAAAAAATGAAGTAGATCCAAATCTTAGGTGTCCCATACCATAGGAAAAGTCTTGATTGAATTCCTACCATTGAAAACTGCATGGGGCCACCACTATTTCCTGTATTATGGTCTACTAAAGATTTGGATATGCTTCATGCTTTAGACCTTTCCCTAAAATGTGTTTTCAAAACGGATGAATGGCGTGGATATAAGGCAAATACATCATGGTGGGCCCCACGGTCAAGGATCCCACCCACCTCTATTGACCGTGGATCCACAGATGTATGCGACTTAAATCCACACTGTCCAGCCATTTCCAAAGCTCATTTCAGGGCATGATCTAAAAATGATGCCCAAATCTTAGGTGGACCACACCACATGAAACAGTCTCAATTTAATCCCCACCATTAAAAAATTCAGTTACTACTGTTCCCCGTACTACGGTCCATCTGAGATTTGGATCTGGTTTATTTTTTGGATCATACTTTAAAATGAGTTCTTTAATGCAGGTGGACGGTGTGGATGGAGTCAAATACATCAAGGTGGGCCCCATAGTCAAGGGTCCCACTCACCTCGATGGATCCGGGGTCTCACCTAGTCCGTTCCCTGCCCGCTGCTGCTAGCCTGTTAGTTAGAGCTGGCTGACGTGCCGCATGCTTTTAATGATGTGACTGCCCTACAAAATGTGGGGCCCACCGTGATGTTTGTGAAAAATCCACTCCGTCCATCCATTTTCGCAAGTCAGTTTAAGACATGAGACAAAAAAAAAAAAAAAAAAAAAGTCCAATATGAAGCTCAAGTGGGCCACGACATTACTGGAAATACTGGAAAGGGGCTTCCTACCATTCAGATCTTTTTGCGCTCCACCTTATGTTTTTATTGCAATCAAAATCATTCATAAAGCCCCCCGACTGCACAGAAGGTCATTACCATAGGGATGAAGTGAAAGAAGAAAAATATTAGCCCGTTTTAAAGCTTTTGTGCTCCACAAATGTTTCAATGTGTATGTACAATCTCCATTGTTTTCTAATGTGTGGCCCACTTGAGCTTTGGATCAACCTCATTGGAATACCATAAAATAAGCGGGTGAAGTCTATGGACCAGGTGGATTTCTCATAAACACTATGATAGGGCCCACCTAGCTTCGGACCACGACTGCAAGCGAGCACGCTTTGACAAGGGCATTTTCGCCTTTTAAAAAGTACAGTTATAAAGTCTAATGTAATCAACATGTCATGCAACGGCAGGCGGTAATACAATAAGTGCCAAAAATGCAAGCATCTTTCTCGTAATGGCATTCTTGCCTTTTTAAAAGTACAGTTATAAAGCCTAACGTAATCCACATGGCATACAACGGCAGACGGTAATATAATAACAATGCCAAAAAGGCAAGTATCTTTCTCATAATGTATTGAAAGTAAACTTTTTTTTTTTTTTTTTTTTTTAACTAGGCCAAAATATAGGCAAGTTTTTGTAATCAACTCTTAAGTTAATTGGATGGTTAAAGGATATAATCATGTCTATGGACTATTATATGGTTGGTTTTGTACATTGATAAGTGCAAAGTAGGTTTGTCAAGTGACCTATGGTAGACCAGTACACCGTTAGATTCTCAGGTAACTTGTACACACATATGAGGTCTTTAAATCATGATTTTAACGATAAGTTTACCATTTATGTAGGTGAAGAACAAGTTGGGCGGATTAGAAATGCTAAGGAGACAGACTAACGAAAAATGCTAAGGAAACACTAACCCCATTGGTGGGTGGGTGCATCGTGTGACTAACTGTTGGGGTCCCAAAAAGTCAGGATCCTCAAAACAAGGGTTATAAGTGTGCAATCATCGCATCATTGGATTTATGGCCAGTGCATCAGGAGTCTCGACACAAATCATAATACGCATTCTTATTTGCCAAAAATGGAAATTAACCTAGGGGTGGCCCCACCATCCATCATGATCAAAACCCTTCAAATTTAGGTGGTAAGTTCAATAACGAATAAACATGACCAGTGCATCAACATTCATCACAAAGCGGGCCCCACAGACCATTATTTTATAAGATTATAAAAAATAATCAAAATAGAAGTACGTCAACGCGTCACTAAATTCATAGCCAGCGTGTCATGAAATTCAAACATTTTCGGAAATGAATTTTATGATGCACTGACTCTTAGCACATCAGTAAATTCAGCTAGCGCATTGAGAAATTCAGACAGTTTTCAGAAAATGAATTTCAAGACGCACTGACAGCCGGCGCATAAAAAAATTTAGTGATTTTCAGAAATTTCAAGACGCACTGACCATCAGCGCATCCAATAAATCATGTCTTTTTCAGGAATTTTAAGACGCACTAATAGCCAGTGTGTCCCAAAAATCAGCAATTTAAATGAAGCCATTTCAGGATGCGTCGATGTATTTTCTCATCGCGCCGACTGATATTCTAAACGCGGTACATGTGGCAGCCTCCTATTGGCCAACTTTCGGTATTTTCGGGTATAAATACCCCTCTTTTACTATTGATTTAGATGGATCCAGAGAGAGAGAGAGAGAGAGAGAGAGAGAGAGAGAGAGAGCTTTATCCGTTGGGTATTTGAGAGGCCGCTGGAATCCCTTGCCGAGACCCCTTTTCCGACTACTGGAAACCTTTTTCGATCACCGAAATCCCTTTCCGACCGACGAAACTTTTCACCGAAAATCCCATTTCCGACCACAGCAGGTTCGACGATGAAATAACTTCAAAATTATTCAAGTATAGCAGTGCATCACAAAAACCAACCATTTTTTAAACAAAGTTATTTTTCGATGCACTGACCTCAACACATCAGAAAAATAGGCCAGCGCATCATGAAAATTGACCATTTTCGAAACAAGTCATTTTTCGATACACTAGCCCCGGCGCATTAGAAAAATAAGGCCAGCGGATCACAAAAATACACATTTTAACAAAGTCATTTTTTTGACGCGCTGGCCCCAGCGCAGCAGTAAAATCAGGCCAGCGGATTAGAAAAATCAGCACTCTAAATGTTAATCTTAACACATTTAAACCTTCATTTTGTGATGTTTTCAGCCCCCGTTTAGGCTTATTTTAAATATTTCGAGCATTTCGGACACAATAGAGTAGTCAAATAACTCATCTAAGCCACCCAATGAGTAAAATACAAGCCTTCAGAGTCTGATCATATTCAATATGATGAACGAAGTAATTTCTCGGAAAGAGGTAGCCAGAGCCCAGAATCGTATCAATATATCATCATTACATGTACTATCGTAATATGACCTGGATTCAGGTCCGGACTAAGCAAACGGGACTATAGTTAACACAATAAAGCATATCAAAAGAGTTTTAAACTATTACAAGGAACTTATCAAAGATTGACACTTCAAGAACAGTCGATGACCTACCCATTCAAACGGCATCCGCCGGTTGAGCTGCTCAGGTACATACAACTGCATATCGGTGTTCCCGAGGTCACCAGTCAAAAATGACGGGCGCAGGCCCAAAGTCGCACTCCTCGGTTAAAAACCCTGACAGTCTCAGCCTGGATCTCCGGTTAAAACATGAGACATAGACATCTGACTCGTACAAAGATGGATCAGTCCATAACAAAACACAACAAAATACAAGTCTCTTCGACTACAAAATACAGGTCTCTACGACCACGAACTCTAAGACCATAGTCCCTGCTGATTAGTCTTCTACCTTTTAATCAAGGGTCATCGATCATTCAATGTAATTAAGGGCTCGTGCCAGACCACGGCCTGGAATGTATAAGATCTCAAAATCTCTGGAATAAAATCCGCCTTGCGATATCTTTTCTTGTGTACTTTTTGAATGGTTGTGATTGTCTACGAATGTTTCTATTATTCAGAATCTCAGAACAACAAAATACAAGAAAACTGCCTTGTAGCATTTTCTAATTTTAACACTAACCGTGAGGGTGCATTGCGCAGCTAACAGGGTGGGTGTGTTGCATGACTAATAAAAAAAAAGTTGAGCAGATTAGATATCCTCATATAAATGTGTGTATAAGAAGATATAAAGATCTCGAAGTTAGTTTATTTTGATTGAATGGTCCAAAATCGAAACGAACGATCGGATGTCTTTAACTAGTAGTGTTGTGTTGTTTTAGCGGTTGGTTTGATGAATAGTTAAGTATACAAAGATATATGTGGGTCCAAAGTTCCTTATAAGGTGTATGAAAGTCTAAAGGTGTGTACATATACATTCATCTACACAACTTTACTTAAAAATCTAAGTACTAAATTACATATGTTTACACACATGAAAAAGCACTCATGTACGTACTCATGTGCAAAAAATTTCGGGACATTACATTCTACAAACCTTACAAGAATTTTATTCGAGAAATTCAATCGCATTTGATAGGAAAGCACTCATGTACCTACTCGTGCATGGGAATTTTTGGGATATTACATTCTATACCCTTATAAGAATTTCGTCCTCGAAATTCAATCGCACTAAAGTACAGACAGTGTGTATAAGTGCGCGCTATGTTCCACGAGTAATAAGTACATACAAGTATGTATAACCACCTACCTGAACTTGGATTCTTACACATAGACCTAGATGAAAGGAAAACATAAATACCAGCTTGATCCAAAACCTTTATAGCTCCCAAGAAGTTTTCAATGGCAGGAATTCAATCCCCTCTATTTCCTAGGATGTGGTTTACTTAAGCCTTCAATCTACCTACTTTTTGGGATGATCACCTAAAATTATCTGTCAAAACGGATGGACCGCATGGACAAAAACATACATCATGGTGGGCCCCACAGAGCCCCTGATAGGACTGTCCGACTCTGGCTAGGTCTTGATGAGATAGTACTCAATCCACGACCCATTCTTGCTGAATCAAGAGTAGGATTGTCCACAAGCCGGGCCTGTGTGGTTCTCTTTGGCTGGGATTTTGACTTGTTCGGGTTGGCTTGATGGCCAGCCTATTTTGCAAGGCCAGAGCCCAGCTCATTGACAGCCCTAATCAAGGGCCTTCACAGAGAGAGTAATCAAGCGGTAGATGATTGGACAATGAGTTGTGCATCTCCTCAGACGAGAATTTATCATGGCCAACCTCTACCAATCAAAGTCTAGCTAGTTGTTCTCTTCGGGATTCGAAGGGCTGGGATTGAGTACTACCCCCACCAGGACCTAGCTAGACACAGACGATCCTATTAAGGGCTCTTTGGGGCCCACCGCGATGTATGTGTTTTATCCATGCCGTTCATCGATTTTGAAAAAAAAAAAAATTGTAGGTGGTGAGCCCAAAAATAAAGCAGATCAAATGATCAAATTGACCACACTACGGAACAAAGTGGGGATTGAAAGTATACCACTAAAAACCTATCGGAACCTATGAACAGGTTGGATGGAAAGAAACATCACGGTAGGCCCTAAGAAGGTTTCAACGGTGGGTGTCATTGCCACCACTGCTTCCTATGGTGTCGTCCACTCAAGCCTTTGAACTCCCTCATTTTTCGGCTTGTGATGTTTCAAAATTGATGGATGGCTTGGATAAAACAAATATACCACAGTGGACCCCATAAAGCCTCTGAAAGGATCATCTGTCTCTAGCTAAGTCCTAACGAGGTAGTACCCAATCCACGTGGGGATTAGGAGCATTAAGAGTAGGCCTGCACACGGGTCGGGTTAGGGTCAAGTTGGGCTCAATCCTAAACTAAACCTAAACATATTTTAAAGGTTCAGGTTTTGATCCGAGTTGTGATCGGGTTGGGCTGACCCAACCCTACTTCCAAAAGGGTTAACCCTAACCCTACCCAAGCCTATATGCTGAACCGGGTTGGGTCAGATTAGGACTGAGATGGAATGTCCATCATTAGTTGGGATGGAACGCTAAAGCCCAAATATTTTATTGTGCGATATTTTAATCAGTCTAAAGTTTTTTTTTTTTTTTGTGCAGCCATCAATGGTGAAGCCCTTTTCACCAATGATTTGGATCACTAAACAATAGCCCTATTTGAACAAATTGAAAATGTGAACATAATTGTACAAACTTTCGGCCACAAACTCAAGTGGGCCAAAAATGTGAGGATTGAATGTCCACAATAGGATGTGGGGTCACAGAATTTTTAAATCAAGTTAATATTTGTGTTTTCAATTCATCACAATAGGAATGACAATATTATGAATGGTATGGATGGCATATAAACATCACTATGGACCCAGGGATGTTTCAATTGTAGAAATTTTTCAAGCATTTTTTTTTTCTTTTAGAATACTTTGACAGAACTCAGGGCGGTTTAGGTCGGGCAGAATGAGTTGGGTATACATAGGTTGGGGTACGGGTCAAGTCGGTCGGATTTGGTGTGTATCCTAGACCGTTCCTAGATTAAAAACGGTCCAGCCACATTCACCCGGGACCGGACCCTTTTCTTTGCTGGATTGGGTTTCTGCCGAGTCAGATCGGGTGACTTGATGGGGTTGACCCGGCAGATGTGCAGCCCTAATTAAGAGAAGAAAAAGTTTCATTGGCTCTTGTTTTGTGGTCCTTCGCTTTTGTTTTGTTCAGGAACCCTAAGTAATAGTTCGTGCGTGGGACCTACCATTGCATGGATTTCATCTGTATCATCCATCCATTTTTCCAGCTTATTTTAGTGCATGAGCTAAAAAAATGAAGAATATCCAAATCTTAGGTGGACCACACCACAAGAAATAGTGGTAATTGAACATGCACCATTAAAGAATACTTTGGGGCCACAAAAATTATGGATTAAGCTGATATTTGTGTTTTCCCTTCATCCAGGTATATGTGACCTTATTAACAGATTGGATGGCAAATAAACAGTACCACAACAGGGTCCAGGAAGTTTTTAATGGTGGACGTTAAATCACCACTTTTTTCTTGTGATGTAGTCCACCAGAGATTTGGATCTACCCCATTTTTGGGCTCACGCCCTATAATTAGCTGAGAATGTGGATGGAAGGCATGGATGAAACACAAACATCATAGTGTGGCCACAGAGCTTTTGCAGCACCGAGCTCCGTAGCTGAGGATCGCTACCGAAACAGAGACCGTTTGTTATTTTAGAGGACGTGATGAGCATTTCTTTCTTTTTATATATTCTTTTGGGAATTTTACAAATAACCACCTAAGTATTATGGAATTTACATTTTGGCACCTTTTTCAAAAATGTTATCAAACAGTTACCTGATTAATCATGTTATTGTCACTCTACTGCATTCCGTTTGACCTTTTTTAAAGGCTGGTTGGGTGGTACCGTGAGCAAATGAGTCCGCTGCCTGGAGGATTCACAACATGATGTTTATGTAAAATTCATCCTGACCATTAGGTGCATCATCTCGTGGTAAGTCATGGGACTAAAAATCACCTTCGTTCAGGTAGACCACATAATTGGAAATAGTGTATGGGCAACAATCACACTCCAAACTTTTTTCTTAGGTATGGCCCACTTGAAATCCATCCTAACCATTAGGTGCATCACCTCATGATAAGCTATGGGACCAAAAATCACCCTCCAAGCTCAGGTAGACCACATAATTGAAAATAGTGTATAGGCAACAATCACACTCCAAACTTTTTTCCTAGGTATGGCCCACTTGAAATCCATCCTAACCATTAGGTGCATCACCTCATGATAAGCCATGGGACCAAAAATCACCCTCCAAGCTCAGGTAGACCAAATAATTGGAAATAGTGTATGGGCAACAATCACACTCCAAACTTTTTTCCTAGGTATGGCCCACTTGAAATCCATCCTAACCATTAGGTGCATCACCTCGTGATAAGCCATGGGACCAAAAATCACCCTCCAGGTAGACCACATAATTGGAAATAGTGTATGGGCAACACTCACACTCCAAACTTTTTTCCTAGGTATGGCCCACTTGAAATCCATCCTGACCATTAGGTGCATCACCTCATGATAAGCCATAGGACTAAAATTCACCCTACGAGTTTAGGTAAACCACATAATTGGAAATAATGTATGGGCAATAACCACACTCCTAACTAATTTCCTAGGTATGGCCCACTTGAATCATGGATAAGCTTGAATTTTAGGTCCCAGGCCTAAATTTTTGTTTGGCATCTAACTGTTGGAGTAGACTTCATATAATTATTATTCTGGGCTTGTGAAGATCGAGGGTGGACATCTCTCTCCAAATCGATTTCTTTAGAGTATCCCACCAGAATCACAAGTTAGTCTGAGTTTTTGGCTTGGGGCCTAAACTGGCATTACACAGCCAATCCCCAGAGTATATCTTACATAAACATTACAGTGGGCTTAGCCAAAAATCAAGTCCCAGTGTCCCACTCTCCAGCTGTTCGGGCTACTAAGAGGAAAAAAGAGACTTTATGGGAAGCCACTATTGATTTTGATGGGCCCACGATGATGTTTGTGTAAGATCCACTCCCATAATTAAAATTTAGTCCAATATTAGGCCGAAAGACAAAAAAAAAATCAGGTGGCCTTGTGATTCTAGTGGACTACACCAGAGAAAATAGTTCGTAGAGAGACATCCACTACCCTTATTTTTAAGGGGCCACCATGATAATTATATAAAATCTACTCCAATGATTAGATTCAACACAAACATTAGCCTATATCCCAAAAATTGTATCCATCAGTGATTCACATGGGCCACACCAATGAAACAGTTTGAAGGGCAAGCGCTTCCCAGTACACTGTTTCCAATCATGTGCATCCACCTGATTCACAGATGGGGGTAATTTTTGGTCCATTGGCTTAACATGAGGTCATGCATGTGGTGGTCAGGTAGATTGTACATAAACATCATGGTGGGCCCACCCAAGCCATGTTTAGCGGAATGATAAACACATGGATTAATGAGGCAACTTTTTGAAAAAGTACCAGAATGTAAACTCCTTATTAATGAGGTATTTTTTTTCTTTTTGTAAAATTCCTTATTCTTTTATAGGGGCATGAAGCGCATGTCTACCATTTTAAATATTTTTTCTTATTTCCAATTATATGGTGTGCTTCCAGCAATTATTAAAAAAATGAAGGAAGACCTACCTTAGAGTTGACTAATTGGATCGGCAGGCTTTATAATCTTATTTAAGAATTAGCTTGCTTTGGGATGTTGACTTCTTTTCTAAGATCTAATTAAGTAGAAATGAAAGATTACTAATAACAATAACCTATCTTGCATCACCTAGGTGCAAAAGTTATTCCCTTGCTTATTCATTTACTTATAGATGTGCATGCAACCAAATAATTCTGCAGTGCACCACTGAAAAGCTATACACGACACTTGAGACTTGTTCAGGACAAAGGCTTTAGTGAGGGGTGCATTATTTCTTCTGAAAATAGGAACTATATTAACTGTCTTGAGAGGAATGGAAAATCCAAATAGAGTGCTTCTGATGTGAAAGAAATGAATGTTCAGCTGAAGTCAGTCAGAATCATCGTGTCAGTGAGGGGTCCCAATTCGTGAAACTCAGTGCATTTACAAATTTCCCCAAAACCGGTATGAGACTGTGGCTTTAATATCTCCCACCCAAAGCATGCCCATGATGATTGGATGACCCAAAATCAAGACTGGCCAATCATTAGGTGGACCACACGACAACCACCCCCAAAACTTCCAAATTCACATTGTGGTCATATGATGGTTGCCTAAGCCTATTTTTTGGCATCCAACTTTCATGTACAGTAGACCGACCTTTTCTGATGGGTCACTTACAAATTACTCAAAGGGCACTTATAGATTATTTAGAAACTTTTCTAAGATCTAAGTAAAAATGAAAGATTACTAATAACTATAACCTATCTTGCATCACCTGGGTGTAAAACTTATTCACTTGCTTATTCATTTACTGACAGATGTGCATGCAACAGAAGAACTATGCACAGCATGATTGTAAAGCTATACAGGTAAGTGAACACTTCCAGACTTGTTTAAGGCAAAGGCTTTAGTGAGGGGTGCTTTATTTCTTCTAAAAAAAGGAACTACACTAACTCCGTTTTGAGAGGAATGCAAAATCCAAATAGATCGCTTATTATATGAGAGAAATGAATGTTTCTCTTAAGCCACTTAGAATCATCATGTTGACAAGTGGGCCCAATTTTTGAAACTCGTGCATTTACAAATTTCCCCAAAGTGATGAGACTGCGGCTATAATATCTCCCACCCAAATCATGCCCATGATGATTGGATGACCCAAAATCAAGCTGAGCCAACAAGTTGGCCACACCACAACCACCCCAAAACCTCCAAATTCATATAGTGATCACATGATGGTTGCATAAGCCTATTTTTTTGGCATCCAACTTTCAGGTAGACCAACTCTTTTCTTTTCTTTTTTCTTTTTTTTTCTTTTTTTTCTTTTTTTTTTGTTGTTGTGGAAGGGCCTGTAGCTCAGCTGGTTGAGTCCGAGTTTATCAACCAGCTGGTCTCAGGTTTGAGAGACACCACCAGCACCCTTATGTGCTTTCGGTCGGGCCGGGTCGTGTTAAAAAAAAAAAGAAAAAAAGGACCAACCCTTTTTGATGTATCACTTTCAAATTAGTTAAAGGGCACTTATAAATTATTTAGAAATTGAATACACGACATATGATTAGTATTACAAATCTCACAGCGAGCTAATCAGAGTTAGCTAATTCATCCTACAGCTAGCCAATAGATTTTCCAAATCTTAGATTTTATCTTTAATTGTCAATGTACCTTTTTTATATAAATATCCCACATGGTATAAGATTAATATACACAAGAATACAGAGAAATATTCCAAAATTTCTTCTTTGCCACGGTACCAGCTAGCTGTACGTGACATTTGTAATAATTAGTTCAAATTAATCTGTACAAGTTATGTACAGCAGTTTCTTAGAATGTAAAAATATCCAATGGTCTTTATTTCACAGAAAAAATTCCACAAATCAGAGGCTTAGATTGTGAAATCAAACAGATTTTTGGACTGTGACTTGAAGACGGTAGTTTTCACAGTCTACCCGGTTTAATTTGAGTTAATGTACTTCACACGTACCATTTTAAAGTGCCCGTGTATCAAGCATCCTATGCAGCCAGAGTCTCAAATAACTTCCCTAATTATATATCATTATCAAATTTTGGTCGAAAGATAAGGCTTCGAATAAACAATGACCGTTGAAACTTGAAAGTATCTGAATGAATCAACGCCAAAGCCGCCAACAATCCGGGAAACAGCTATGTCTCAACAGCATCTGAGGCGTAAGAAAGGTGGTCCGAAGATCCTCGGCAGCCATAATGGGACTCGGATTCCATAGTGTAAAGCACACCCACTGAGTCAGTGTTGACGTGGCAAAGCTTTGTGGGCCGATGTATGTGTTATATATCCACACCATCCATCCATTTTTTTCCAAATAATTTTGGGCATGATCTAAAAAAACGAGGCAAATCCTAAGCTCAAGTTGACCACATCAAATGAAATAGTGGGGATTGAATGCCTACCATTGAAAACTTCTTGAGAGCTACATAAGTTTTGGATCAAGCTGTGTTGCAGTTCAATTAGACATGAGACCACACGCGTTAACCAATAGTCTGTAATCAGTCAAACGTGTGCGATTATGACAGAGACGGGTGTGCCAAAGTCATACTCATCTTGAATGGACTGAACACTTGGGGCCCTAATTGCTAAATCAGCCATAGGATCAGACCTGTGCCGGTTGACATGACTATCCTGCCACCCATGTGCAGCGATTAGGTAATTTGGAAGGGAGGGTTAATCATTTTAAATGGAATCATTTTACCTGGAGCTAAAAACTTTTCTTTCAACTGTGATCGTGGTCCTAAGATTTCTAAGTAATGTAATAGTAGACAATAGAATAAAAAAGAAGAAGTTTGAATCACTGATTTTATTAATTTAGAATTGAGATTAGTACAATTAATGAAAGTAAACTAAAATAGGTAGAGAAAATAAAAGATAAATTACTTATGATCGTTTGTGCGAACAAACAATTAAGGTGAATGACCAACAAGATATGACCAGCGCAATCTTCCGAGTATGGGCTTGGTTGATTTCGGATTCGATGACGGAGGTCGTGGATATTTATACTACTGATCCTAGGTGTGTTTTCGATGGTGTTGGATAGTAGTGATCTAAGCTATGTTAAACTCCAAACTTTTTTGCAGTAGGATGATAAACTCCAGACTTTTTTGCAATAGGACTGGATGGAAGTAGAGGGATTAAAACTAAAATTAAAAACATTTTTGTGCTATGAGAGAGGTTGTGTGTGATGGTTCGGTTGGTTCCTCGAGCTCTACGTTGGGTGGCTGTACTATAATTTTTGTATTGTGAGAGATTTGGATGAGTACGAATCTCCTTGATTTTTCACATAAGCATAGCTAATTATATCTGCCCACATGTATAAGAAAGATCCCATAAGCCTCTTGCTAGTGCAACATTCGTAAGGGCCTATTTGGTTGGCATTTGGAAACCCATTTCCAACTCAAAATCTAGATTCGAGTGAAATTCAATTTTAATTGGTGTATTAGGCGGCAAATTCCAGCCAAACAGGATTCAACCTGAAAACCTAAATTGGCTGGAATCGGGATTAGTAGAAATATTGGTGTAGGGAGTTGTTTCTACGGAAGGTAAAAGAGGCAGAAGTGAGCGGGTGGTGCCCACCTTGATGTATGCCTTGTCCATCTATGATGTATGCATTTTATATCCACACAGCCCATCTGTTTTGAGAGCTCAATTAAAGGCATTAGACAAAAAATGAGACAGATCTAAATTTCAAGTGGACCTCACCATAGGAAAACAGTGTTGATTGAACGTCCACCATTAAAAACTTCCTAGGGCCCACTATAATATTTATTTATCATCCAACCCGGTCATCTGTCTTGCGGGACTACTATAGGCCAGGGGTTAAGTTCTTAGGCGGATCCGAAGCCCAAGTGGACCATGCTGCAAGCAACGGTTGGATTACACAATTTTCAACCAAACAACACGTTCCAGATGGAATCTAAGTTTCCAATCTTGTTTCTTCAAATATTTTGGATTTCAACACTGGAATCTGGATTTTCCCTAGAATCTGGATTCTGCAACCAAACAAGTCCTTTGTAGAAAGATGCTTCCCAAGACAAACAGTCTCTGTCTCACTATGTCTATGCTAACCATATGTGACATACGCTGGCCATCCTTATTGTATATCTTATATCCATGCTGGCCATCCGTTTTCCAAATTATTTTAGGCCACATCTCAATATTGAGACATACGCCAGTCTCAGGTCAACCATATCACAGTAAAAGTGGGATTTGCATCATTTTACTACTAAATTAAATGTATTATTTTAAATTTGTGATGGAGTGGCTTCGGACCTAGATCCGACCGAATCCAATGGTTATATGGATTTTGGATCGAAAATTGATTTGGCTTTGTATAAATGGATCGAATATGGATATCAACTTTTGGATCCAAGTAGGATCCGAATCCGTCTATAGATTTTTGGACTTAGAGCCAGATCCAACTGGATCCGATCCAGATTTGACCCATTGAGAGCCCTATGGCAAATACACATCATGGTGGACACTAGGAAGGTTTCAACGGTGGGTGTCATTATCACCTCTACTTCCTATGGTGTAGTCCACTTGGATCTGTCTCCTTTTTGGGCTCATGCCTAAAACTGATCCGGGAAAATGAATGGAAGGCATGGATAAAACACATACATCACAATGGCCCTGCAGAGCCCCTGCCGGGATAGGGTTTCTAAAGCAGGCTACTGGATCATCGATAACAATCACGTATACTGAGTTCGCTGTCCATCATTTTGAAAGGGCGTCCACCTGATGAATAGATCGGCCTGCTTTTCACGTCAGATGATCCTCGTGATGGGGCTCACCTTTTGGACGGGTTGGATGTTGTGCATGCGGAAGATGGATTGTCACTACCGACTAAATTCAAGTACCAAAAAAAAATCCAGTACAAAATAAGTAGAATTCGGTTTATCCATGACTATAGTAGAATGAATCAGGATAAGGAAAGTTTTGTTTGGAGCTTTATTATTAGTCTATCTCATCACATAGGTATGCAATCATGTCACATTCTTAGTGCAACCTGGTTACAACTAGGTCATGCATGCAGTGTGATGTGGACCAATGAAAAAGACTCCAAATAGATTTTTCCTATTTAGCAACTAACAGAATATCCGGACTTATTTCACAGCTACGCGTATGGGGCTACATCCATTCCGTCCATAACGCATGCACTGTCAAATTCACTTAACATGCAAAAAATCTGACCCATCCAAAATACAGGTGGGTCATAACACAGGTAACAATCGGGAACCGTGAAATGACTGTGGGATTGATCGTACTTTATTTCTGACATCCAATCCATGCAGAAGCTGCGCGCATCAGTATGAATAAACATCCCAGAATTTGGGCCATTCTAAAACTCAGATGGGCCACGTCATGTGATTTTATAGGTTTTTTAGCACATTGTAGGGCCCGCCTGTGTTTTTGTTGGAAGATACAAACCAAACCAGCAACAATAGTTGTTTGCAACCACTGAGATTCTGTAACAGATGACTCTTTGGCTAAAGAATTTATAACAGCCACATGTAACAGGATGTGTAAATAGATGTTCTTTATAGTCATTTTTTGAATAACTCAAACAGAAATTCGGCAATAGCGAGTATTTTGTTTTCTTCAATTCCTACTGTTTTAGAATTTCTCCCAAGGCTTTGTAAAGCCAACAGTTTTGAATACGCCCTATTTTTTTCCTCCATAGAGAACATGAGGGGAGCTGAAGTAATGGCCAGGTTGGATGTCATGTACACATCATGGTGGGCCCCACATGCCACATTCTGAAATAAGGCTATTCTCCAGAGGAACAGACCTGTTCACAAAATAAATAGCCTAAGAAGGAAAGCTCGTTTGTAGTAGAATCCCAAAACAGAACATTTTCTTTATGGCTATTGGCATTTCATGAAGGCTGAAATGTGGAAGGTTCATATCATCTCTACAGAAACCATCAAACCATCATCTCCAACTCCTCCCCACCATTGCAGGATCCAGCTCTCCTTGTTGGACCAGCTCAGCCCTCGGACCTACATCTCTACGTGTATAAATTGTTTTCACATATTAAGTCCCCACCATAAGAGCATACGATGATTCTAGCAGCCATTATCTCCAAAGAAACACAATGAAATCAGTTCTCTTTTAAATTTCAAATAGTACTCTTTTAAAATTCAAAGAGTACAATAGTTTTGTTACAGTTTCAACGATTACTCGTTCATCTTTCAAAACTCAAAGAGCACGTTGTAAAATTTAAATAGCACACCTTTAAAATAAAATTTAAAAAGTGTAAAATTCAAATAGCACAGCAATTCAAAGTGCACAGTGTAAAATTCAAAGAGCAAGAGCACAGCAATTTAAAGAGCAAAGCAATTCAAAGTATCTCGTGTAAAATTCAAAGAGAACACCAATTCAAGGTGCACAGTGTAAAATTCAAAGAGCGCAGCAATTGAAAGAGCAGAGCAATTCAAAGTGTCTCATGTAAAATTCAAAGAGCACACCAATTCAAAGTGCACAGTGTAAAATTCAAAGAGCACAAAAATTCAAAGTGAAAAGTGTAAAATTCAAAGTGCAAAGTGTATAATTCAAAGAGCATAGTGTAAAATTCAAAAAGCACATTAATTCAAATAGCACAGTGTAAAATTCGAAGAGCAGGCAGTAAAATTCAAAAAGCACACTGTAAAATTCAAAGAGCATAATGTAAAATTCAAAAAGCACAACAATTCAAAGAGCACAGTTATCACAAATCTTTGAATGTCCTAACATTTACACTATGCTCTTTAAAATATCAATATGCTCGTTGAAATTCAACGAGATCGATTATTGCAAAAACACATTGCGATAAAACAAAGATCCTACTTGATTATTAAAAAAAAATGCATTCGTTGAGAAAAAAAATTCACATTCTTTGTTCTTACCTGGTCCACACCACAGCCTCGTTTCCAATGAAACACGAGTTCAAGAAATAGAAAAATAGTGCTCTGAAGTGAAAACCGATCTCAAAACTAAAGAGATGATGCTTTTTTTGCTATATATGAGAGAAAAAAATGAGTTTTGAACATAGAAGAGGAGAAAAACGAGGAGAAAATAATTTTTTTAAAAAGGAATAAATCCTAACAACAGGGGTATTTCGGTCCCAAAATGTCCCATCCGTACAAGTGAAGTTTACTTTTGGAAGCAAAACTATTGGAGGTTTAACTGAGAATAATGGTCAAAAGAGAGGTTTACAGTCGGAAATTTCTCTTTTTTATAGAAAATTTTCAAATTGTGTAGAACATCTAAACCGTGGAATGGTGGGCAATATCATAAAGATGACTTGGGCCGAAAATCAGATAAATCCGCTCAGTCTGTGGGGTATTATAACAGTGGATCTGATCGGATCATCATCGTGCTGATAAACGGACCGTCCTAGTTTCAGCAACATCTGATCAAATGGTATTCATAGTGAATCTCGCCTTTTAAACGGCTCGGATGTTCTACAAAAGTAATGAGTTCTTGTATGTGAAAATTCACATACAAGGTTGTATCTTAACGTTTTTGTTCCGTTTCTCTTTTATGTTTATAGAGAAGAGGCATGCCGCAGTGCTCTTGGTGCACTCTAATGTGATAACTTTGACAGTCCAACAGATTGATCTGAACCGTCTGTTGAGTGCATAATAGAATTTATGGGATTCCATGAAATAATCGAACCGATCGGATGGTTCAATCATCTTTAATTTCTTCTTATTATCTATAGCCGTCCCTTTTATGAACCATTGATTAGATGGTTATGATTGCCCAAAAAAAGTGTTTCTTTTAAATCATGAGCAATCCATGATTGCTCTTAACAACCAGATTATCAAATTACTTTTTAGAACTATTTTTGTGTGAACAATCTTGACCTTCCATATTGAAGGCCGTTGATCATATGGTTAACATTCGTCAGAATGGCTTGATGTTTTCTGGGTAGCCCATGAAATGTGTGTTGGACCTAATCAACAGTCTAGATCAATGAATTGGACTAGCTAATTTTTCCATTGTAAATGAGCACCATAACTCGTAGTGTTTTCATGTTTTAATCTTTATTCAAAGAGAAATTTCCTATTATAAACCTCATTTTTTACCATTATTTCCAGCTAAACTCTTCTATTCTTTCTTTCCACAAGTAAACTTATAGCATATTTTCGGACGAAATTGTCCTTAACCATTCGAAATCCCATATCCATATTCCACCTTCGATTTTTTTCATTTTCAGACGCTCTAATCTTCATTTTTTTCGACAAATCGTCAGGCTAAGATGGTGATTATACTCATCGATCTTTGAATGGTATATTTTTTAATTTTTTATGGTAAATCATGATTTTAGGTTTTCGAAATCGGGTATTTTGTTTGATGAATGTCATTTTCTTCATTCCAAGCTTTTTTTTTTTTTTTTTTTATGAATGTTGGTTTTTTTGGCAATATGAATATACATGTTTCTTTTAAAGCGTATGCGAAAATTGTGAATTTTTACCAACCTTCAATATTTTCGAAGTTGAATACAACGGGTTTGTTAAAATATCACAACAAACAAAAATGTTAAAAATGCTTCAAAATGTACTTTGAAGTTGAATACAATCTGTTTGTTGAAATGTTATAATAAAGTAAACTATTGAAGAAGCCTGAGAATGGTTTATATATGTCTACAATCGTTGAAATTTCAAAGAGAATATAAACATGTTGAATGAGGACGCGTTGAAATTTCAACAAGCATGGCCATTTTAATGAATACTCGTTGAAATTTGAACGAGTACAGCGAGCATTTGAAAGAGTACTCATTGAATTCAACGAGTACAGTGAGTATTTGATTGAGTTCAATGAGCATTGAAATCTCAGTATAATCGTTGAGAAGTTGAACGAGTACAGATAGCATTTGAACGAGTACAGTGAGATTTCTCACGTGTAGTCGTTGAATTGAACAAGTACAGCGTCCATTGAATGAGTACAGAGAGATTTCTCGCGTGTACTCATTGAATTGAGCGAGTATAACAACCATTGAACGAGTGCATTTAGTATTTTGAAAGAGTGCTTGTTGAATTGAACGAGTATAGTGACCATTGAACGAGTACTGTGGGAATTTGAAACTGTACTCGTTGAATTCAACAAGTACAGTGGGATTTTGAAAGAGCACTCATTGATTTGAACGAGTACAGTAGGATTTTGAAACTGTACTCGTTGAATTGAACAAGTATAGTAGGATTTTTAAAGAGTACTCGTTGATTTGAATGAGTACAGTGGGATTTTGAAACTGTACTCGTTGAATTGAACAAGTACAGTGGGATTTTGTAAGAGTACTTGTTGATTTAAACGAGTGCAGTGGGATTTTGTAAAAGTACTCGTTGAATTGAACGAGTACAGAGACAATTGAACGAGTACAGTGCGTAGTATAAAATATTTCTATTTTGTCTCTCTTTTGACATCATTATTTTATTTTTTTTAGGTTTGCCCTACCTTAACAACTCCGTAAAATGTTCCATTACATGGTGGTTTGAGAGTATGAAGGACAGTATAGAGACGAATGCTATTAGGGTAAAGCTATTTAGGCAATCACAGTTTGGATTCTTGTTGGATATCTCATCCTTTAGGTATAATAGAGTGATCATCCATTGTCTCCTTATAAGACATAAATCTAAGTTGGGTGACCTTGTTTTTGAAGTAAGGGAAAAAAATTTGAAGTTTACAGATATGGATTTCACCCTTATAACAGGGATGAAGACTAGAGAGCTTTATACTCCCAATATATCGACTACTAAAACATCAAGAAGTAAGAAGTCGAAGTCGAAGATGATGTCGATAAAAGATAAATACTTGAAGAAATATCCTGTAGTGAAGAGTCATCTATTAAAAGCGTTCGATAAAATTGTTATAAGTAATAAGCATGAAGATGTAATCAAGTTTAGTTTGATAATATGTGTAGAGTTTTTCTTAGGGGGAACAACTCGAAGTATCATTGTAGGTTCGATTTCATTAATTTAGTTAATTCGTTAGAAGACTTCAACAACTATCTTTGGGATAGTCTGGCATACCAGACTATGACTCAAGGTGTACTAACAGCGGCCAACGCATGTTGTTCAGGAGGAAAGACGTATAACGTTTACGGCTGCGTATTTTCGTTGCAGGTAAGCTTTCTTTATTTTGTCAATGGTTATTGTATTTATCAAACCATAGTTTTTCAACCTTATGAAATTTCATGTCATTATAACAAGTATAGGACGTTGAAAGAATTTCATCATTGGGTTCCATTATCATATCATTCGTTACTAACCAAATTTCACACTTCAGTCAATATCAAGGCTGTAAGGGTTTGAGGTATCCGGCAGTAGAAGCTCTATTGGAGGCTGAAAATGTAAACTACGTTTCATTGCCTATTTATTGATTATTTTAGCGTATTTATTTTAAAAATGATTTTTTAATCAAGTTATATTTAAAGAACGACGTACTGCTTACCCTAGAACCCATGAAGGAGGAAATTGAGATGAAGGTTGTTCATCTAGTTTGAGAAAGATACCAGGTAAGACAATTATACAATAATGTATGTTACATTTACTTTAGGGCGTTGATGAAAAAGATATTTGATGATGTTACATTGATTTTACAAGGCGTCGAACTGGGTTATGTTAATAACAGGAGTAGTGAAGTACGATCTAAGAGGGCACTCGATGTCCAAGAAGATGAAGACGTTAAAAAAGACAAAAAAGACGATGACGACGGGGATAATAAAGAAGAGAGGGGAGGGGAGGGGAGGGTGAAGGAGAAGAAGGAGAGGGAGAATTAAAAGAAGGGCTGGGAAGGGTTTTGGAGAATTTAAAGAGAGAGAGGAAAAAGATAAAAATTGAAAGAAGGGAACTAAAGAAAGAGATAAAAGATATGAAGATAGAGAAGGAAGCTTTAAAGAAAGAGAGGGAGATTGAAAGAGAAGAGATGAAGAAGGAGAGAGAAGAGTTAAAGAAAGAGAGGGAGATTGAAAGAGAAGAGATGAAGAAGGAGAGAACAGAGTTAAAGAAAGAGAGGGAGATTGAAAGAGAAGAGATGAAGAAGGAGAGAACAGAGTTAAAGAAAGAGAGAGAGAGAGAGATAAAGAATGAGAAAGCAGAGTTAAAGAAAGAGAAAGAATATTACATGAAGAAAACGAAAGAGTTAAAGAAAGAGATGGCAGAGATGAAGAAGAAAAAGTTGAAATATGGATTCGATAAGGTTTTATTGTCTTTTGTGAATTATTACTTAACTTTTCTTATATATGTTGATAGTGCTTGTTTAAGAAAGAATTATGAATTATTATTTATTTGATAGTGTTTATTAATAAAATCTATTTCTTATTTTTATTGTACAGGAAGAAAAATATTAAATGTAAGTGTGGGGCCCGATGTGGATATGGGGAACCAACAATTGGATTCACCCTCTATTACAATAGAGGGGAATAAAGAAGTTGACAGGCAAGAATTTGTTACAATTGAGGATAGTGAACAACCCCCTGAAAAAGCAGGTAGAACCACTCCTACAAATGAAGGGAGACCAAAAAGGTCATTCAAGCCATCTTATTTGAAACAATCCCCATATCTCTCAATGTAGGTCGTTACTACAATACCTAGCCTTATCACTGAATCTAAAGATTCCAAATACTTAACTACTTCTCCGATATCATTTAATGTGCCGATGAACCCATTTAGAGAGTTATCGGTCGAGGAATTAGAAGAATGTAAGTCCTGGTATAAAGAGAATAAAGATTCGAAAACATGAGGGTAGTTTAAGACAATCTGGAAGACAGATGCATGGGTCGATGGTCTTATAAGTATTGATAATTTTTATATGTTGATTTACTTTTTTTAATCCCATACATTAATTTTGAGTTGAATCTTCTTCAATATTTTTTTTATTAGGCTATCGGCACATACATTAAATTTTTGAGAAAAAGACAGAAGGATTGCTCGGCAGCATATCTTCAAGACTGTATGTTCTGCCCTACTTTCTTTCATGTAAGTGTTTACTTTACATTATAGTAAATATATTTTTCTATACTTAGAAGACTTATTGTGGTATGTAAATTTTTTTGCAACAGCAATGTTTCAGTACTTGTCTGCCTATTTTGAAAAGTTATAGGGATTCAAACGATAGCGAAGTGTGACGCTTGATATGTGAACGAAATCAGAAAGATTCTGCATTTAGTATTGTAAAGGGAGAAGATGTCGAAAGCATTTTGGCACTATGAAATGGTAACAATTTCATCTAAAATTAATCCACAGTTAGTAAAAGATATTACATTCATCCTTCACGTATGAAATTTTATTTTATCTTGTTTTACATGGACAGGTATCTTTACCCACGAATCACAACAATAAACATTGGATTCTTCTTATCATCCACCCAGGTGTAAGAGAGATTAGAATTGTTGATAGTTTAAAGACGAAAGGAAAAACTAAATACAAGAATGAGCGGAATATCTTAACTGAAGCACTCCCTGTACTCTTCTATGCTACAGGCAACACGTCTGTGCTTACAGAAATGAGTGAAAGGTCTGCGATGAGGAGCTCATACCAAAGCAGAAGAAATGGATCTGATTACGGCATATTTGTAATGAAGTATATGGACATATTGAGCAGTAATGATCTTTTGTCGAATAAGGAGTTGCAATCTCATCTTCGTATGTTTAGAAATATGTTGGCATACAATTTTTGAACGCATACAATTATACATAGGCATGTGAGGAAGTGAAAAAATTTGTGAATGTTAGATATGTAACATTTAGATATGTTTGTGAATGTTATTATGTAAAGTACAATATTTTGTTATGTAGATGTTGTTATAAATGTTAGATATGTTCGAAATGCTGAATGTTGCTGTGTAAAGTCAGAATTTGGACGAGTACAGAGGAGAATTTGAACACGTACAGTGTATAATTGAAATGAATACTCATTGAATTCAACAAGTACAGATGAGAATTTGAACGAGTACAGTGAGCAATTTGAATGAATACTTATTAAATTCAACGAGTACAGAGGAGAATTTGAACAAGTACAGTGTAGAATTTGAATAAATACCCATTAAATTCAATGAGTACAAGGGACCATTTGAACGAGTATAAATAGTAATTTGAACGAGTACTAGTTGAATTCGACGAGTACATGGAAAATTGAACGAGTACAGGGAAGTATTCAACGAGTACAATGAGAAATTTAACGAATACAGAGAGAATTCAACGAATACAGGGATGTATGGAACGAGTACAGGGAGAATTCAACGAGTACAGGGATGTATTCAATGAGTACATTTGTTCTCTTACAAGTTGAATGAGTACACTTACTCAAATTTCAAAGAGTGCTCTTTCGAAAACCAAGTAATACAAGCAATACTTCTCTTACAACCATCACACAAACATCACATAACAATCATTAAAGGTTTACATACAACCATCAACAATCATTAATCATAAAAGAAAAATATATTATTCATCTGGTATAGGAAACATGCACCTATTTCAATTATGACCTGCTTGTTTTAACTTACTGCACTTTACTTTTTTTTGTTCCTCCACGTGACAAAATTCTCATTTTCTTCGGTCTTTCGGCTAACCTCCTTACTTTGAGGGTTTAATTTTTACACAAAACTCCTTGAATTGTTCTGATAATTCTCATTCACTCTTATCACAAAGTGGGTAAACCAGTTGATTATAGCAGATCCGGTAATTTTCAGCTGTATAAAATGAGGAACAAAAGTTATAATGAGGAATAGTATACTTAATACATGTCGAAAGAATATGCACACAAGGCAGTGCTTTGGCGTCAAACTCACAACAGGTACACGAAAGCTCGCTAAGCTTAATTATGCCTTTGTATTCTCCCACAGTATAATATTCGTCTCGAGAGATTACATGACAACGGACATCGTGTACCATTGGTAGAAGTTCCGTTATTGTATTCGCTGCTCATTTCATCAATGGTCTAGTAAATGATGATGCACATTCACTTCTCTTGTAGAACATTTTTTTGGATCTTTAATCTAACCGTATCTATCAGTCTGGTCACAGGATACTCTATTACTTCTTTGAACAAAGCATTAACATACTTCGATATGTTCATAGTCACTAAGTTGAATCTTTTTCCTGAAAAATGTGAAGATGCTTATCTTTTGTATCCTATTTCTGTTAACCATGCATGTACTAAGGGTTTGCATTTTAATATTGTGGATTATCTTTTCAAATTCAGCCTTTCTGCACGTCTTTACAGCTTCTTAATAGTACGTTTCCAACAACTTGTCTTTGAATGTGTAAACCAAGTTTTTGTAGATATGGTAAGCACAGTAGTTATGTATTGCGTATTGGAAGACTTCAGGAACTTCTTTCATTAAACCTTTATGTCGGTTTGACAATATGACAAGACCCGAAAGATACCCTAATGTAAAATTTAAGTTGTTAAGGAACCATTTCCAACTGTTACTGTTCTCCGATACCAAATGCTACTGGTACAATTTGATTATTTCCATCCAGGGTTGTAGCAACAAATAAAACACCCTTGTATTTACCTTTTAGGTGAGTCACGTCAATGGCCAGCACCTTGCGCAAATAAGTTTGAAAAATTCTAATGCACTGTCCAAAAGCAACAAAACATCTCTCAAACCTGCTTGTTTGTGGATTAACAAGCATGGCAGGTACCATCCCTGGGTTAACCCTCCTCAACTCATGTAAATAGGCCGGGAGTTCATTGTAGGAGTCTTCATAAGATCCCATTACGCACTTGATTGCAATCTCATTTACCCACCATGCCTTCTTGTAGCTGTTAAGAATATGATATTTCTCGTACATAGCCAATACAATGTCTCTCGGGCTTAATCTCATGCGATGTTTAATAAGACTAATAACCAAATCAGTGGCTAACTTATTACTTGCTTGTCAATGATCACTCTGCATCCATGACATCCCACATGTGTGTTTGGACGTATAAGTCATTATCTTGAAGATCCCGACACCATTCACCCTAGATGCATGAACCCTCCATCCACAATTATCTTCGAAACACACCACGATGAATCTCTTCGTTGATGAGTACAAGACCCGATATTGGAAGTGATTTTTCATTGCAAATTGGCTCAACACGTACTGGCACCATCCCTTGTCCTTAAACGTTTGTCTAATGGCTATCTCAATCGGCTCATTCAACAATTCCTTATATTTTGACAGATCCGCATTGACAAATGCTTCATCTTCGAAAGGCACATTAAATTCAACATCCATGAAGTTTGATATTTGAAGCGGCTCGGGAGATGAAGGGAAATGTACTACTGCAGGCAAATGTAATGATGCAGGCACATGTGCTCCGGTAAGAAAAGGTGATGATGAAGTCACATGTACTCTTGTAGGCGAAGGTGACGATGAGGTCACATATACTCTTGTAGGCAAAGGTGACGATGAAGTCACTGTTGAGTGTGGAGACAGCCACACATGAGCATGGTCGGGCGCCCGGACGGTCTGTGGACCGGGCGCCCGAAATTCACCCCGTTTTGCTGTTTAGTCGCTGGACTATTTTGAGAGTGGCCGGGCGCCCGACAGTCAAAGTGACCGGGCGCCCGAAATTCACATGTTTCCTCTTAATTCACGCTGTACGTATTTTGTATTGGCCGGGCGCCCGACCCAGTTATGTCCGGGCGCCCGACCGGCCGCGGGCTTAAGATGCGGGTTTCCTATTTTGTGTTCTAATTGCGGGGTTTACTATAAAAAGGGGTGTAAACCGGGATTAGATAAGGGGATTAGGGCTTCTATACATCCAAGGTGAGAAAAAGGCGAGAGGATTAGCAAAAGGGCCATCTCTGTGCATGGGAGCATAGGAGAAGGTAAGTGTATTGCTTGTAACTTCATTTTTCTTCATAGTGAAGTTTGCACCCGTGGTTTTTTACCCTTGTTGGGGTTTTTCCACGTAAATCTCTGTCTTGTGGATTGTTGGTTTGTGTGATTCTTTTCTAGTTATTATTTTTCTTCCTGTTTATCGTTTGTGGGTGAGACCGGAGATTGGATCTCGGTTCACCGGCGTTGTTGGCGTGCTGCGCAACAACTGGTATCAGAGCTATTGGTTTAGTTCAACTGGGAGCGATGGCGGAAGATGGAAAAACTAGAATTGAGAAGTTTGATGGTTCAAACTTTGCCTTCTGGAAGATGCAGATGGAGGATTATCTGTATCAGAAGGACCTCTACATTCCTCTAGAAGGAAAAGAGAAGAAACTAGAGAAGATGACAGATGATGAATGGGCTTTAATGGATCGGAAGGCTTTAGGAACGATCCGACTCTCTTTGTCTAAGAGCATCGCCTTCAACATATCCAAAGTAAAGACCACAAAAGAATTGATGCAGGCTCTGGCTATGATGTATGAGAAACCCTCGGCGTCCAACAAGGTTCATCTTATGAAACGGCTATTCAACATGAAGATGTCAGATGGTGGGGGCATGGCTGAACATCTAAACGAGTTCAATACAGTCACGAGCCAATTGGAATCCGTTGACATCACTTTTGATGACGAGGTCAGGGCCCTATTGATCTTGTCAAGTTTACCAGACAGTTGGGATGGTTTGGTGATTGCTGTGAGCAATTCTTCAGGATCTACGAAGTTGAAATTCGATGATGTGGCTGGTCTAATTCTAAGCGAAGAATCTAGAAGGAAGGCATCAGGAACTTCAGGGGATTCAGAAAATGCT
Organism: Liriodendron chinense; assembly: GCA_003013855.2. Taxonomy (NCBI): domain Eukaryota; kingdom Viridiplantae; phylum Streptophyta; class Magnoliopsida; order Magnoliales; family Magnoliaceae; genus Liriodendron; species Liriodendron chinense. Next base: position 9,031,980 of record ML058469.1, on the reverse strand, counting down.
CTAAACGTTGAAGGAAGAGGAAGATCTTCAAACAAAGGAGGCAATAAACACGGGCGTTCTAAGTCGAGGAATAAGTCCAAGGGACCGAAAGACAAGGATGGGTGTTGGCATTGCGGGAAGAAGGGGCACATGAAGCGTGATTGTAGGGCGCTTAAGAAACAAGAAGGAAGCTCTCAAGGTGGGAAGGATTCAGTGAATCTATCTGAGGAGAGTGACACAGAGGCGTTGATCTTGTCTCTTGATGCGCGGAATGAGTCTTGGGTTATAGACTCGGGTGCTTCGTTTCATGCCACTTCATCAAAAGAAGTTCTTCGTGATTATATCTCAGGTAACTTTGGAAGAGTCTACCTGGGTGATGATGAGCCATGCAGTATTGTTGGCAAAGGAGACGTTCATTTAAGTCAGAAAGACGGAACGGTCTTGAAGCTAAAGGATGTCAGACATGTACCGAGTTTGAGACGAAATTTGATCTCAGTGGGGCAGTTGGCCGATACCGGATATGTGACGACATTCACGAGCGATGCATGGAAGGTCACAAAAGGTGCCTTGGTTGTATCTCGAGGCAAGAAGGAAAGTACTTTGTATGTGACTTCCGGATCGTATAGTTCACTCGCAGTTGCATCAATTGGAATGAACGGGCAGTTATGGCATCAGAGGTTGGGACATATGAGTGAGAAGGGGATGAAAGTGCTATTGTCAAAGGGGAAGCTACAGGGTTGAAGGCAATCGATCTGGAATTCTGCGAGAACTGCGTGTATGGCAAGCAGAAGAAAGTTAGCTTCAAGAAGACAGGACGCGCTCCAAAGACGCATCTATTGGAGCTTGTACACACTGATGTGTGGGGACCGACACAGGTATCATCTCTTGGTGGCTCACGTTATTTTGTTTCCTTTATTGATGATGCTAGTAGAAAACTGTGGGTCTACTTCTTAAAACACAAATCAGATGTATTCGATGTATTTAAGAAGTGGAAGGTTATAGTAGAAAATGAGACCGGTAAAACTGTGAAGTGTCTCAGATCAGATAATGGGGGAGAATATTGTGATAAGAGGTTTGAGGAGTATTGTGCAGCAAATGGAATCAAACATCAGAAAATGATTCCAGGGACACCGCAGTAGAACGGTGTGGCCGAGCGCATTAACAGGACCATCCTTGAGCGCGCTAGGAGCATGAGGTTACATGCAAGGTTGCCCAAGACCTTTTGGGCAGATGCTGTGAATACTGCCGTATATATCATCAATAGAAGTCCCTCAGCACCATTGGATGGTGGGCTACCAGAAGAAATGTGGACTGGGAAAGAGGTGAACCTTGCACATCTCAGAGTGTTTGGTTGCACTTCTTATGTTCACATTGATGCAGAGCACAGAAATAAGCTGGATGCGAAGTCCAGGAGGTGCACGTTTATAGGCTACGGGCAGAATAATTTTGGCTACCGGTTTTGGGATGCAGAGAACCGGAAAATCATCAGAAGCAAGGATGTAGTCTTCAATGAAAAGGTGATGCATAAGGACAATGTGCAGCAAAAGCAGGACAAGGCCGATGAGAAGGAATTCGTAGAGTTGGAAGAGCTACCGGACACGGGTGTTACAGTGCCACAGGATGAGCATGCACAGGAGCATGATGAGGTAGAGCCGCAAACACCGGTTGTGAGGAGGTCTACTCGGGAGAGGAGACCCAAGGTCCGATACTCACCCTCCTTACATTATCTACTGCTGACAGATAATGGTGAGCCAGAGTGTTTTGAAGAGGCGTTACGGTCAGATATGCGGGTTAAGTGGGAGCAAGCCATGGAAGATGAGATGGACTCTCTTGAGTCTAATCGTACGTGGGAGCTAGTCACTCTACCCAAGGGCAAGAAAGCTCTTCATAACAAGTGGGTTTACAGACTGAAGGAGGAGCACGATGGTTCGAAACGGTACAAGGCTAGACTGGTTGTGAAAGGGTTCCAACAAAAGGCAGGTATCGATTTCACAGAGATATTTTCACCTGTGGTGAAGATGTCTACGATTCGCATGGTCTTGAGTATAGTGGCTACAGAGGACTTACATCTAGAGCAGCTAGATGTTAAGACAACCTTTCTTCATGGAGACCTTGAAGAAGAAATATATATGCATCAGCCGACAGGATACGTGGCACCAGGAAAGGAGAACAAGGTGTGTAGACTGAAGAAGAGTCTATATGGTCTGAAGCAGGCCCCAAGGCAGTGGTACAAGAAGTTCGACAGTTTCATGTCGGGAAACGGATACAGGAGATGTTATGCAGACCACTGTTGCTACTTGAAGAAATTTGATACGTCGTATATCATTCTTCTTCTGTATGTTGATGATATGCTTGTGGCCGGATCAAGCATGAAGGACATCTTAGATCTCAAAAGACAACTGTCTAGAGAGTTTGCCATGAAGGATTTAGGAGCTGCAAAACAAATCTTAGGCATGAGGATAAAGCGTGACAGGAAAAACAAGAAGCTGGTTTTGTCACAGGCAGAGTACATAGCCAAGGTACTTAATCGATTCAACATGGGAGGTGCTAAGCCGGTTAGCACTCCATTAGCCAACCACTTCAAGCTTTCTAAGGAGCAAGGAGCTAAGACGCAGGAGGAACGGGACTACATGGCTAAAGTCCCTTATGCGTCAGCCATAGGGAGCCTCATGTATGCTATGGTTAGCATGAGGCCAGACATTGCTCAAGCAGTGGGAGTTGTTAGCAGGTACATGAACAACCCCGGGAAAGAACATTGGGAAGCTGTGAAGTGGATCCTCAGATACCTGGTAGGTACTGTGGATGTAGGGCTGTGTTATGGAGGATCGAAAATCAAGCTACAAGGCTACGTCGACTCAGATTTGGCAGGAGATATCGACAGCAGAAGGAGCACTACAGGGTATGTCTTTACCCTGGGTAGTGCTGCAGTCAGTTGGATCTCTCAGTTACAGAAGATAGTATCCATCAGTACAATGGAAGCAGAATATGTTGCAGCTACAGAAGCGTGCAAGGAGATGGTGTGGATGCAAGGTTTTATGGAAGAGTTGGGAAAGAAGCAAGCAGATTGCAAGCTGTACAGTGATAGTCAGAGTGCAATACACTTGGCTAAGAATTCAGCCTTTCATTCAAGGACCAAGCATATTGACATCAGATATCACTTCATACGTTCGTTACTGGAAGATGGATCAATTGCTTTGGAGAAGATTCATACAAGTGAGAATCCTGCAGATATGTTGACCAAGGCGGTCACACGGGAGAAGCTGAAGCTCTGTTCAGCTTTGGTTGGTCTTCAGGCTTGAAGACTGGGTGGTGGTGCACTCCGGATGTAGAAGATGAAGGATCATGCAGTGATTGTCTCCAAGTGGGAGATTGTTGAGTGTGGAGACAGCCACACATGAGCATGGTCGGGCGCCCGGACGGTCTGTGGACCGGGCGTCCGAAATTCACCCCATTTTGCTGTTTAGTCGCTAGACTATTTTGAGAGTGGCCGGGCGCCCAACAGTCAAAGTGACCGGGCGCCCGAAATTCACATGTTTCCTCTTAATTCACGCTGTACGTATTTTGTATTGGCCGGGCGCCCGACCCAGTTATGTCCGGGCGCCCGACCGGCCGCGGGCTTAAGATGCGGGTTTCCTATTTTGTGTTCTAATTGCGGGGTTTACTATAAAAAGGGGTGTAAACCGGGATTAGATAAGGGGATTAGGGCTTCTATACGTCCAAGGTGAGAAAAAGGCGAGAGGATTAGCAAAAGGGCCATCTCTGTGCATGGGAGCATAGGAGAAGGTAAGTGTATTGCTTGTAACTTCGTTTTTCTTCATGAAGTTTGCACCCGTGGTTTTTTACCCTTGTTGGGGTTTTTCCACGTAAATCTCTGTCTTGTGGATTGTTGGTTTGTGTGATTCTTTTCTAGTTATTATTTTTCTTCCTGTTTATCGTTTGTGGGTGAGACCGGAGATTGGATCTCGGTTCACCGGCGTTGTTGGCGTGCTGTGCAACAGTCACATATCCACTTGTAGGCAAAGCTGATGATGAAGTCACATGTACTTTTATAGGCGAAAGTAATACCATATATTCACTTTTCAGGCTAAGGTCAGCTGCCCGATTAACGCCAAGTTCCTCACACGGATATGTGTATAAATTTTTTCACATATTAACTCTCCACCATAAGAGCATACGATGATTCTAGAAGGCATTATCTGTAAACAAACAAAATGAAATTAGTTCTCTTTACAATTTCAAAGATTCCCTCATAATTTCAAAACTTACTCTTTCAAAATTTAAAGAGTATAATCGTTCCCTCACAATTTGAAAGAGGACACTTTCAAAATTCAAAGAGTACACTATTGGGGTCCCAAAATGTTGGGGTCCTCAAAACAAAAGGGATGACCACTCACTTCCAAAGGAATATCACAAAATGCCTTCCAGTACACGCAAAACAGAGATTTACGAGAATCCTCTTAGCCAATTTGACTAAAAAACTCCGGCAGGCCCTGCGAAACACCATGATCGGAACCGTCCAAAATCGAGCCAGTAGCTTCATTATGAATTATGACAAACAGTGCATGTGATTTCATCATCAAACAGGCCCCATAAAATCAACAAAATCAAAAACTTATTTACGAACGTGTTAGAGTCCCACGCGTCCATAAATTCGGGTCCCACGCACCTGAAAATTCATCAAAATCAGATAAATGCTTTAAGGGTGCATTGATGTCCCACGCACCCCAAAAATGGGTCCACGTACCCATAAATTCAGCAGAATTCATAAAATAATTTATGACTACGTTGAAGTCCAACACATCCATAAATTCGGGACCCACGCACCCGAAAAATAGGTCCACGAACCTATAAATTCAGTGCATTCCAGAATCTCATTTAAGAGTGCATGGAGTCCCACGCACCCGAAAAATCAACGTCCCACACACCAAAAAAATCAACCAATTTCAGGACACTTTTTTAGATGCGTTGGAGCTCCATGCATCGATTTTTAGGTGTATTAAGGGTATTTTAGGGGTGCGTGGCATGTGAAAACCCCTTATTGGTAAAGTTTCAATATTTTCGGATATAAATACCCCGCTCGACTATTCATTTGTACGTTTTTAAGAGAGAAAGAGAGAGAGAGAGAGAGAGAGAGAGAGAGAGAGAGAGAGCTATTATCCTCTGGGTAATTAAGATTCCCACCGAAAACCCTCGCCGGAATCCCTTTCCGATCGTCGAAAACCCTTCTTGGTCACCGGAATCCCTTTCCGATCACCGGCATCCCCCATCGGAAGCTTACTCCGACCACCACAGGTCCAAATTCTGAAAGTTCCTAAGTGTGGGGCATGCATCCGTAAAATAACAAATCAGACAAGTGCATTGAATTCCCACGCACCCGAAAAATGGTCCACCGTCCATAAATTATGTCCCACGCATCCATAAATTCGACATAATTCAGACAAGTGCATTAGACTCCCACGCGCCCGAAAAATGGTCCACGCATTCATAAATTCGGGTCCCACGTGTCCATAAATTCGACGTAATTCGGACAAATGCATTGGTGTCCCATGCACCCGAAAAATGCCCCATACATCCATATATTCAACAAAAATCGGACAACTAATTTAAAGGTACGTTGAAGTCCCACGCACTCATAAATTAAGTCCCACACACCTAAAAAATCAGTCAATTACAGAAAGTGTTTACAAGCGCACCGGACCTCATTTTAAGTGTTTTTAGACCTTGTTTGAGCCTATTGGGTATTTTGAGTATTCAGGACATAATGAAATGGTCAAAGTGTCATTTCGAAATCTCTAAACTTGAAAAATTACGTACCTTCGAGGTTTGACCCGATTCAACGCGATGAATGAAATAACTTCTCGAAAAGAAGCCGCCAGTACCCAAAACTATACAAATGTATCATTATTTGCATGCACTATAAGATATGACCCGATTAGGGTCGAAAGCTAAACAAATGGGATTATGGTTATCATAATAAACCATATCAAAGAGTTTCAATTCTCTACAAAACAATTGCTATGAACTGCCACAACACAATAGTCGATGCCCTACCCATTCAAACAGCATCCATTGGTTAGGCTATTTAGGTACATACAACTACAGATCAGACTTCCCAATATCACCTATCCAAACATGACAGGCATGAGCCCAGAGTCGTCCCTCTCAGTTAGAAACCCTGATAGTCTTAGCCCGGATCTCTAGTCAAAACATGGGACATAGACATCTGACTACTACAAAGATGGCTTAGTCCATAACAAAACAAATATAGGTCTCTACGACCACAAAGTCTAAGACCATAATCTATGCTTACTAGTCTTCTGCCTTTTAATCAAGGGTCATCGATCATTCAATGTAATTAAGGGCTCATGCCAAATCACGGCCTGGAATGTATAAGATCTCAGAATCTCTAGAATAAAATCCGTCTTGCGATATCTCTTATTGTGTACCTTTTGTGAATGCTTATGATTATCTATAAATGTTTCCATTACTCAGATCTACAGAGCAACAATACACAGAAAATGTCATTGCTGCATTTTTAGTTCTAACATACACTACTTCTCATATAATTTCAAAGATGATTCTTTCATAATTTAAAGAGTACAATAGTTACCTCACAATTTCAAAGCTTACTCTTTCAAAATTCAAAGAGTACAATAGTTTCCTCATAATTTCAAAGCTTACTCTTTCAAAATTCAAAGAGTATAATAGTTTCCTCACAATTTCAAAGAGGACTCTTTCAAAATTCAAAGAGTACACTACTTCTCATACAATTTTAAAAAGGACTCTTTTAAAAGTCAAAAGCACAATAGTTCCCTCACAATTTCAAAGAGTACTCTTTCAAAATTCAAAGAGTATAATAATTCCCTCACAATTTCAAAGAGGACTCTTTTAAAATTTAAAGAGTACACTACTTCTCATACAATTTCAAAGATGACTCTTTCAAAATTCAAAGCGTATAATAGTTCCCTCACAATTTCAAAGCTTACTCTTTCAAAATTCAAAGAGTACAATAGTTCCCTCACAATTTTAAAGAGGACTCTTTCAAAATTCAAAGAGTACACTACTTCTCATACAATTTCAAGGAGGACTTTCTCAAAATTCAAAGAGTACAATAATTTCCTCGCAATTTCAAAGCTTACTCTTTCAAAATTCAAAAAGTACAATACTTCTCCCATAATAGGACGCTTTCAAAATTCAAAGAGTACATTAAGATTTTGAAAGAGTACTCGTTGAATTGAACGAGTATAGTGAGCATTGAACGAATACTCGTTCAAATTCTCAGTGTACTCATTGAATTCAACGAGTACAGTAAGAATTTGAACGAGTACTATGAAGATAGTGTAAAATTCAAAGAACACACCTTTAAAATTCAAAGAGGACACCTTTCAAAATTCAAAGAGCACAACAATTTAAACAGCATAATGAGAATTTGAATATACAAAGATCCTACTTGATTTTTACCAAAAAACACATTCATCGAGAGAAAAAAATAAATTTCACATTCTTCGTTCTTACCTCATCCACACCACAGCCTTGTTTCCAATGAAGCACGAGTTGAAGAAATAAAAAAGGAGTACTCTCAAGTGAAAACCAATCTCAAAACTAAAAAGGGGGTTTTTTTTTTTTGCTACAAAAGAGGAGAAAAATGAGCTGAAGATAGTGTTTTTTGGGAGGAGGAATAAATCCTAACAACAAGGGTTTTTCTGTCCGAAAATCCCCCATCCATACAAGTGAGGTTTAGAAATGGGAACAAAACTTTGGGAGGTTTAGCCAGGAATAATGGTCAAAAGTGAGGTTTACAATAGGAAATTTCTCTTATTCAAAACACACGGATGCAGGCATTACCAGAGGAATCGCATGATAAGAGCACCTTGTTGTGGTGAAATCTTTCCTTGCAGACACTATCGCAATGAAGCTAAGGTGTGGTTGTTTCTTATTTTTTAATTTTCTCAGCTTTTCTCACTTCGGTTTATAAAAATCCAAGAAAATGGTAATTTTGTAAAATTGACTCATGGGTGTATGTCAGTACATTTGTGATATAGAGAGGGCGTGGTAAGGTCTAGCACCATCTCTCCTACCGGATAAATACCTTGAGTCCACAAGGCCTCAGGGAATCCTCAATCAAACTTAAAACAGAAAATAATTTTTAAAAAATTTATAATAATTGATTGAATGTCAAATAACGTGATTACAATGCTTTGAATAATAAACTAATTACCTTAGAAAAAAGTATTAGAGTCCAATTCAAACTAAAACACCTAGAAAACCTTGACTTACTATAAATAGTAAACTTATTATTTATAAACGTCACTCATTCCTCCTAGAACTCGTGGTTTTGGCCAAAAATAAAAAGTTTTTAATTTAGCTCAACCATGTGATTCTACACACTTTTCTAAGCTCTTTCCATGTTGGGCACAAATTCTAAAATCCTACGGATCAAAAGATACGATCAAAACAAAACTTACTGTTTATAGTCAAATAAAAATTAGATTAGCTTAATAATCGTCAATTAGGTCGAATCTCATACTTTCGACATGTGCAACCCTGCATCGTTGGATTGGTTGGCTTTACTAGCTCGAGCTACCCCAAAATCATATATTATATGTCTAGAAACTCATATAATGAGTTTCAATCATATGTAAGTTTTTGGCGCCGATGTTAATCCCCGACAACGGCGCCAAAAACTAGCTACAACTCGAATATTGCACACCCAAGTGCAAGTAGCGAAGTAGTAAAATACTCGGTGAGACCGAGGTCGAACCACAAGGATTGAGGTTAAGAACAATTAAAGGAATTAGTTTAGGTGTGAGAGATGAAATCTAAATTATCCACGAGAGTGGAGCAAGTTGTGTATGGTGAAAGACAAAAATAGAAAAGGGGCTAAGGCATTAGGGATCCACCTTTGATTCATCCACAAGGTTTGACTCATTAGTCCAACTATAACTCAACTGGAATCGAATAAAGATCCGTTCCAATCGGAAGGTGAAACGGTTAAACCACTTGCATATTTCATAAAAGATGGTAATCTAAATCGATTGATTTGACCATGAAGCACTCGTTAGTTGATCGCAGGGAATTTCAAGCGTCCACTGTGCCTGAAGTCGACAATAGATCAAGGAATTGTACAGATTAACAACTTTGCCAATAAGTTAACCGATAAGATCACAAATTATATGATCAAATGCATACTTACAAGATAGGAGGCTTTGATTGATCGATCCAACCATTAAGATCTCGTCTATCGATCGTAGGGAATCCAAAGCATCCAATGTGCCCGGAGTCTACAATGGATCAAGGGATTTTACATATTTATGACTTTACCTACACTAGCTCGATGACAGTAGGGAATCCAAAGCATCCATCGTGCCCGAAGTCGACGATGGATCAAGGGACTTTATCGATCATGATCTAGCTAATTGGTGTGCAAGGGATCCCAAGCATCCAATGTGCCAAGAGTCGACAATGGATCAAGGGGCTTACACAACAATAGCATCTGCCGAGGTGGATAACCAAACCAATCAACCAAAGAGAACTCTAACATTTACACACCATTGTTGAACCAAAAGAACCAAAGCTTGCAAATTTCTTCAAAGGCTTCACCTCTAACCTTAGCTAGAGGCTTAGCCAACCATGCTACAATGGAAGACTAAATTCTCTACAAAGGAAAAACTACTCTACACTATAAAAGAAAGAAAGAAAGAAAACTAAAGAAGAGAAGAGTTGTAGAGAGGAATTTGGATTTTAGGGATGATGGAAAGGAGAGGGAGAGGAGCTCCTTTTATAGCCTCATGAGAAGCTCCAAGCCTAGGTGGCACTCCAAGTAAAAATTCTTTAGGTTTGGGCTTGGAGTTAGGTTTGGATGATGAGGTGGCACTTCCAAGCCAATAGATTTACATTTTAGGTTTAGGTTAGGAGTTAGGCTTGGAATGCCCATAGCAAACTTTTCTTTAAGTTTGGGCTTGGAGTCGTGAGGTGGGAATTCCAAGCCTTACACATGTGTTAGGAAGAGAGAGAGAGAGAGAGAGAGAGAGAGAGAGAGAGAGAGAGAGAGAGATGATGCACATGAGAAAATGAGCTGCTAGAGTTCAACTTGTGCAAGGAGAGATGTCCTCCTTTGCTGGATGTCACGGGCCATGAAGATGGAGATGGGTCGACGATTGAAGTCTGATACAGTTTGTGTTTGCTGGACTGCAGCATGGATGGCAAAGCTGATGGATGTGTTGCATGTTACGGTGATGCACATCACATGTGCTGCAGTGGACGGTGATGAAGCTTCTCCAGTTGCTGGACGTTGTGCATGGGGCCTTCTTGATGGATGGTGGATGTGAGCTGGTTGATGAAAATCTGCCATCATTTGATGCAGCCCAGTGAGGAGTGGGACGTTCTTCAACAGCAGTTGCTACGGACGGTAATTGAAGATGAAGGGGACGGTGATGGAGGCATGAGCTCAGCTATGGGGTCAACCTGATGAACGGCTGGAAACGGTCCAGAATCTTGGACAGTGGATGAGGTTGGGTCTGCTGGACGTTGGAACTGTGGACTGCTACATGTGTGCAGGCATGGAGAAAGAGCAGGGACGTCCAGTGCTTGTTGATGAGAGAGCTGGGGCTCAACCTTCCTTTTTGCACGTTGGAATGGGGCCCATCTTGATGGACGACAGAGCTAGTTCAGCTGCTACTGGATGGACGGCTAGAGTTTGCTGCACGTGCAAAGTGGGGCAGGTGATGGACGGCTGTTGCAACTGTTGTTCGGATGGTGTCTGATGGGAGCTGCTCGTCCTCAAGCTGCTGGTGGACTGCTCCTTGCTGGACGATCCAGCTTGATCAGTTGGATGTGCGTGATAGTGGAGGACAATCCCCAACTGTTGCTGATTTGCAGCACGTGTGAGGTGCTTGATACACGTGATTGTGGGGTCCATCATCTGCTATTGGAGACGTTGGATGCATGATCAATGGCTGGAGATAACACACCATTTGCAGATGAAGCAACAGTTTGGACGCTGATGGTGGACCACTGCACGTGCGACTGAAGGTGGTCCACCTGATGGACGGTGGCTGATGAAGGGGTCACTGGATGCTGATCAGATGGAGAACGTCCATCTGTTGAAGGTGGTCCACTTGATGGATGGTGTGATGTCCAGCTCTACATGTGCTGGAGATGGGCGCTGGATCATCATCAGGTGTGGGGTCCCTCCTTGAACGCTGACGTTGAAGGTTGGGTGGCCTTAGACGGCCGAGATGATCTCCACTGCTGGCCCACATGTGTTGCTGGAATTGTTGAAGCTGGATCGTCCATTGTTACATATGATGGACGGTAGATGCACGCTGGCCATGAGATGAAGGTGGGTGGTATGATGGACGGACGTCCATTGATGGTCGGTCTGGATCTGGATCTCCATTGGACAGCAACTGGACGGATGGAGGACAATGGTTGATGGCGGATATGAGCATTGAGACATCCATTGTTGGACTATCCGCTGGATAATGGATTGGAGGATCCAGACGTTGCACATGTGTTGTGGACGGTCCAGATGATCCAGCTGATCACACATGAGTGAGTGGAGCCGATTGAGCTGCAGTTCCTTGGCTTGTCGTTTGATGCATGGTGGACCCCACATGTGGACATCCAATCTTGACCGTTCAAACTCATGCGATCTCCAAATCACTACCATCAAACATGCACATCCTAAACTTCCAATGAGTGATTGTGGTGCGGTCCACCATAGAATATGATCCATCATTTGATCTTTACGGCCCGATTTTCTTCAGGATCGCCACATATTTTATCTTGATCACTTTAGGGCCTTTAATCGCCCTGATTGGCTCGGATCTTGTCCAACCTCTCCTGATCACCTGAAGATAGAAAATTCACCTAATGAGTAATAATTAATCGGAAAAACAATGATAATGCCCTTAACAACCAAGGTTAATTATATAATATTAGGTACTTATCAGGAAGCAAGGAGTTCAAGTCATAGGAGGCTTCCTAGCCTTCTACAGCTAGTTTTTCTTCATTTTCTTAGTTTTAGTTCTATTTTTTTATATGCTTTTCATTAGCTAATCTCTTGGCTAAAGCTAACAGGTGAACCTTATAGTTTTCTTAGATTATTTTATTCGTTTTTAATGGTTTCAAGTTTGAATTTAATGTTGAATAATGGTTTTGCTTAAGTTTGAATAAATTTCTAAGTAGTTTTTCTTAATCTTATGATGACTCATGGATGTTTAGAAGAATTACATTAGTTTCTTACTTGTTTTGCAAAGATTTAAACTTATATGCTTCGAGGAATCAGATTCAAGACGCTCTAAAGCTTGGATCTTCATGTGTGAACTTCAAACCAAAGTTCTATCTTTTTCAGAAATTCTGAAACATGTATTGGATGACCCAAAATCAAGACTAGCCAATCATTAGGTGGACCACACGACAACAACCCCAAAACTTCCAAATTCACATTGTGGTCATATGATGGTTGCCTAAGCCTATTTTTTGGCATCCAACTTTCATGTACAGTAGACCGACCTTTTCTGATGGGTCACTTACAAATTACTCAAAGGGCACTTATAGATTATTTAGAAACTTTTCTAAGATCTAAGTAAAAATGAAAGATTACAAATAACTATAACCTATCTTGCATCACCTGGGTGTAAAACTTATTCACTTGCTTATTCATTTACTGACAGATGTGCATGCAACAAAAGAACTATGCACGGCATGATTGTAAAGCTATACAGGTAAGCGAACACTTCCAGACTTGTTTAAGACAAAGGCTTTAGTGAGGGGTGCTTTATTTCTTCTAAAAACAGGAACTATACTAACTCCGTCTTGAGAGGAATGCAAAATCCAAATAGATCGCTTATTATATGAGAGAAATGAATGTTTCTCTTAAGCCACTTAGAATCATCATGTTGACAAGTGGGCCCAATTTTTGAAAGTCGTGCATTTACAAATTTCCCCAAAGCGATGAGACTGCGGCTATAATATCTCCCACCCAAACCATGCCCATGATGATTGGATGACCCAAAATCAAGCTGAGCCAACAAGTTGGCCACACCACAACCACCCCAAAACCTCCAAATTCATATAGTGATCACATGATGGTTGCATAAGCCTATTTTTTTGGCATCCAACTTTCAGGTAGACCAACTCTTTTCTTTTTTTTTTTTTTTTTTTTTTTTTGGTTGTTGTGGAAGGGCCTGTAGCTCAGCTGGTTGAGTCCGAGTTTATCAACCAGCTGGTCTCAGGTTTGAGAGACACCACCAGCACCCTTATGTGCTTTCGGTCGGGCCGGGTCGTGTTAAAAAAAAAAAGAAAAAAAGGACCAACCCTTTTTTATGTATCACTTTCAAATTAGTTAAAGGGCACTTATAAATTATTTAGAAATTGAATACACGACATATGATTAGTATTACAAATCTCACAGCGAGCTAATCAGAGTTAGCTAATTCATCCTACAGCTAGCCAATAGATTTTCCAAATCTTAGATTTTATCTTTAATTGTCAATGTACCTTTTTTATATAAATATCCCACATGGTATAAGATTAATATACACAAGAATACAGAGAAATATTCCAAAATTTCTTCTTTGCCACGGTACCAGCTAGCTGTACGTGACATTTGTAATAATTAGTTCAAATTAATCTGTACAAGTTATGTACAGCAGTTTCTTAGAATGTAAAAATATCCAATGGTCTTTATTTCACAGAAAAAATTCCACAAATCAGAGGCTTAGATTGTGAAATCAAACAGATTTTTGGACTGTGACTTGAAGACGGTAGTTTTCACAGTCTACCCGGTTTAATTTGAGTTAATGTACTTCACACGTACCATTTTAAAGTGCCCGTGTATCAAGCATCCTATGCAGCCAGAGTCTCAAATAACTTCCCTAATTATATATCATTATCAAATTTTGGTCGAAAGATAAGGCTTCGAATAAACAATGACCGTTGAAACTTGAAAGTATCTGAATGAATCAACGCCAAAGCCGCCAACAATCCGGGAAACAGCTATGTCTCAACAGCATCTGAGGCGTAAGAAAGGTGGTCCGAAGATCCTCGGCAGCCATAATGGGACTCGGATTCCATAGTGTAAAGCACACCCACTGAGTCAGTGTTGACGTGGCAAAGCTTTGTGGGCCGATGTATGTGTTATATATCCACACCATCCATCCATTTTTTTCCAAATAATTTTGGGCATGATCTAAAAAAACGAGGCAAATCCTAAGCTCAAGTTGACCACATCAAATGAAATAGTGGGGATTGAATGCCTACCATTGAAAACTTCTTGAGAGCTACATAAGTTTTGGATCAAGCTGTGTTGCAGTTCAATTAGACATGAGACCACACGCGTTAACCAATAGTCTGTAATCAGTCAAACGTGTGCGATTATGACAGAGACGGGTGTGCCAAAGTCATACTCATCTTGAATGGACTGAACACTTGGGGCCCTAATTGCTAAATCAGCCATAGGATCAGACCTGTGCCGGTTGACATGACTATCCTGCCACCCATGTGCAGCGATTAGGTAATTTGGAAGGGAGGGTTAATCATTTTAAATGGAATCATTTTACCTAGAGCTAAAAACTTTTCTTTCAACTGTGATCGTGGTCCTAAGATTTCTAAGTGATATAATAGTAGACAATAAAAAAAAAAAAAAAAGAAGTCTGAATCACTAATTTTATTAATTTAGAATTGAGATTAATACAATTAATGAAAGTAAACTAAAATAGGCAGAGAAAATAAAAGATAAATTACTTACGATCATTTGTGGAAACAAACAATTAAGTTGAATGACCAACAAGATGTAACTAGCGTAATCTTCCAAGTATGGGCTTGGTTGATTTCGGATTTGTGGACCCTCGCCGATTTTCCCGCGCTCCCACACGACGTCGTTCTCCCTTTCCTTTCGGAAGAAGAAGAAGAAGAGGTGCGTGAGTGCGAAATCGCCGTTTGTGCCACTGGCTTGCCTCGTTCTCGAGGGCTTTGTTTGGTTGTCGTGTTAAGCTGGATGTGTTTAAGTGAATTTATATAAGACCAGAGTCGCCACTAGCCAGTTACTTCGAATCTACAGTCGGCTAGACCCCGTAGAAACGTTAGAGAAGGGAATCCGAAGATTCCTTCCTCTAAAATGACTCCTGTTGATCTGCGGTCAGAAATTCAAGGTAAGGGATCACGGTTACAGGGTGGGAAGAGGTTAGGCACCCCACACACTGCCCGTACCGAAGTACGGTCTCTACTTCACAGAATCGATCGGATACTTGAAAGTCTAGTTTAATCCTCGTATATTC
Organism: Liriodendron chinense; assembly: GCA_003013855.2. NCBI lineage: Eukaryota > Viridiplantae > Streptophyta > Magnoliopsida > Magnoliales > Magnoliaceae > Liriodendron > Liriodendron chinense. The sequence continues at coordinate 9,016,720 of ML058469.1, read as the reverse complement.
TCATGAATGACATGATGCATGAATGCAGGTCTGAACAGTAAGAGTTTCTGATGGGCAGGTTCCAACAACGGGCAAGCCCAGAGCGTACGCTCGAACTGACAGGTGCTTAATGTAAGACGTATGCAGTGTGCTTGAATGATCAAGGTGTTTTGTGGTGAAGCATGAATGCAGGTCTGAACAGTAAGAGTTTCTGATGGGCAGGTTCCAACAACGGGCAAGCCCAGAGCATACGCTCGAACTGACAGGTGCTTAATATAAAGACATATGCATGTGTGTTTGAGTAATCAAGGTGCTTGTAGTGAAGCAGGGGGGTTGGAAGGAAAGTAAATGTTGCACTTATGCTAGATGCAAATGAGATGATGAGTAGCTGGGTGGACGGAGGTATCGCAAGGATTGGCTTCGAGTGGCTGGATCAAGACTTGGATGGCTTGGGAGGCTTGGACCAGTGGTCAGGCTGGGCTGGACCAGGGCTAGACTCTCCTCACTCGGGCTCTCCTTGGTGAAAAGATGGGCTAAAGGGGCGGAGAAGGGCTTGGAACGGACCCGGGCTGGATTGGAATGGATTCTGTGTTGAAATGAGAAGGGGAGGGGGGTATTTATAGCAGCAGAGAGTGGCAGCTCTCGTAATTTTGTCCGGACGGCCTGCCATGGGCCGCCCGTACGGCCGCTCCTCGGTTTCCAGCGAGTACGGCCGTTCCCTCGGGGCTGCTGTTGGACTTGCTGGTCGACTCAGTGAGTTGACTCAGCGGGTCGACTCGGTGGTTTGACTCGACGGGTTGACTCGACGGGTTGACTCGGTGTTTTAACTCGACGGGTTGACTCGACGGGTTGACTCAGCGGGTTAACTCAGCGAGTTGACTCAGTGAGTTTGACTTTTTTTGGGATTTTTTGACTGGACTTTTTTATGGGGGGTTTTTCAGGGTGGTGTTTAGGACTGGGTTGACTGGGTTCAGGCTTGAACTGGGCTATGGAATGGGGCTTACAAGGGTGAGTTTGGCTGAGTCTGGACTTGGGATTTGGGGGTATGGTCCTCCGTTCAACCAGCTATCTCTACCAACAGTGTAGCCGAAGGTGGGGTGTCTACAGATGCCCCTCTTTGGCAGAGGTTGCATGCAACCGAATGCCAAAGCGAGTGGACACCCCACTTCTGACCCGGTCATTCATGGATCATGGTCTAAAATCTTTGCTTGCTTTTGCATCTGTGCCAGTTGATCGTTTGGAGATCGCTCACTCGCACATACCGCGAGAGTTTGGAGAAAACGTTGCGATTGTCCCTGCAGTTTGCTGCAACCTGGGTACCCAATCGCAACCCTTCCATTCCCGATCGGTACTAACATCGGAAAGGTACAGCAGAGCCTCTGCGTCGACAGTCTTACGAGGATGCTGACCCTGAGACTGATTGTATGATGTTTGATGTTTTCCCAGATCACTCCAGGAGTACTTGTTTCGCTTGACTGTCAAAGTGGTTAGACGCCCTGCGTCAGATAGTCTTACGGGATTCTACTACGCCGACTTGGACTCAGTCAAGGTACTTCAGGCATCCACGCCTAGGTATGTGCGGGTGGGCTTTTCCACCCGGTCTGCTGGTTTTGATGCTTGGTTTGCAATTCATTCTTTCCTTGATTATGGTCTGGAATCTTTGTTGTCCTTTGTATCTGAGTCAGTTGATTGTCTGGAATTTGATAACTCGCACATACCGCGAGAGTTTGGAGAAAACGTTGCGATTGTCCCTGCAGTTTGCTGCAACCTGGGTACCCAATCGCAACCCTTCCATTCCTGATCGGTACTAACACCGGAAAGGTACAGCAGAGCCTCTGCGTCGACAGTCTTACGAGGATGCTGACCCTGAGACTGATTGTGTGATGTTTGATGTTTTCCCAGATCACTCCAGGAGTACTTGTTTCGCTTGACTGTCAAAGTGGTTAGACGCCCTGCGTCCGATAGTCTTACGGGATTCTACTACGCCGACTTGGACTCAGTCAAGGTACTTCAGGCATCCACGCCTAGGTATGTGCGGGTGAACTCTTTCCACCCAATCTGCTGATTTTGATACTTGGGTTACAATTCATCGTTTCCACCTGTTCAAATGGTTTCTGTGACCGAACCTTTTGGCTTTTCATCTTTTTGTATCTTGGCATGTGGTACGACCGTACTGACACTGGAGTTCAGTTCGACCGCACTTTGAGTGCATTGGATCCGATGATCTCCGGGAAAACCGCGAGACATTGGATCTTATTTGATTTTTGCGTTGGCTCCTACCCAGAGATATGGAAGATCTCCTGGTGTGTTGGAGGCAGAACGCTCTACTGAGAAAATATTTTTGGGTTTTGAAAAGATACCCACTCTGGGGAGTGATACTTCGTGGGGTTTTTATTTCCAAATAGAAATATTTTTTATCTTTTTGAAATGGAAATCTGGTTTGCACGTGCCTCCACTAGGGATGCCTGTGGGGTCTTTGGCTAACCGACTCTTATTTTGAAAGCAGGTAAACATGATGATTGATGCGATGGATGCTGATGCATGGAGATGCATGATGAATGCATGGCTTGGCTCATTCTCTTCTCGTTTGATGATTTTGCTTTTGCTGTGGGTGCAGAGAACTTTGAGCTTATTGCTTGCAGGGTTGTACTCCCTTGGGGATTTTCTTTTTGATACGGAGGTTTGGACAGCGGGTTAGTCAAGATCCCGACCCGTGATCGATCAGGTCAATCGTCCCAAGATGCTGTTTCTTTGCTAATGAGAATGTACGAGGATATCATTCGACTTCAAGATGTTCTTCTGGGCATTCATGTGATTGAGATGGTGTTTGGTTGCCCGTTTTGGTCAAGATTCCAATTTGCGGGCGATTGGATCCGTCATCCCATACTGTGAAGTGAGCGGAGTTCAAGACTCCTGAATTGTAGTGCTGGGGATGCTAATTTTTGTGATTTTTGTAAATATGTGGATCCGAATCTTTACCTGAGCGGTCAGAGTAGAGATCAGTTTATTGAAAACACAAGAAATATTTTTTGTGATTTTCGAAATATTTTTTATGAAAGCAAGAGAAGTATTTTTGTGATTTTTGCAGATATTTGATTTGAAAGCGATGGAAATATTTTTTGTGATTTTTGACGATATTTTGATTGAAAGCAAGGGAAATATTTTTGTGATTTTTGAAGAGGTGATTTTGCAATGTTTTTGTATTTTGTGATTTTTCTGAAATGCAGGGAAAAGATGTGGAATTTCCATCCACTTCTAGCTTCTGCTGCTGGTAAGGCACCCGATCCATTTTACGTCAGCGAGCAAGACGAATCTCACACAATTAAGTGCCGTAGTTTTACATCTTCGGATGAGGAGATTTTGAGGGTTTTCAGTCAACACACCCACAAAGTTGCCTGTTCCTCATGTGCAATGCACATAGACCACGTATCGTCCGACGGACTCCTTCGGCCACAAAATGAGCCACATCCTCACATTTCCCTTAGTCAATCCAGTTTGGGGTCTTACGTTGCTCACAATTCCGTGAGGGTGAGCTCCACCTCCCAACAGCCTTAATCCCCTTCATGAGTTCTAGGAACAGGGAACATCCGTCAGCTTCAACAGCGACTTCCAAATCAAGGTTGTCTATCACGGTGCGTTCAACACGAACAGGATTGCGGAGTTCTGCCCGCCACAGCCCTTACCTGTTTAAGAGATTCCAGACACCCGTACGATCAAGTGTCAGCCATGCCTGGAACAGGTTAGGAAAGAAAGCCCCCGAGAAGTTAATCCCAGTGTAGTTTAAGGTCTTCGGACCACTGGGGATAAATTGGTGGATCGAAACTGGTGGTGAAAACTTTTTTGTTTTATATTGTATATATTTTTTTGTTTTGAAAAAGTTCCAGACTTCAACTCGAGTAATCGAGATTGACACTGGTTTTTATGGAAAGCTTTAAAATATTTTTGGTATTTTTGAAATGATCCCGGTTATCGAACCATGATCCCAACGGTCGAGGCCGATGCCGGTTTTTAGTTGAAAGCGAGAAAGGTCCCCCGAGAAATTAATCCCAGTGTAGTTTAAGGTCTTCGGACCATGAAACTGTACAAAAGAGGGGCAAACATGTTTTTTTGTTTTTGGAAAAATGTCCGGTGTCAGCGGATGGACAATCCAGACTGATGCCGGTTTTTATTGAAAATCTCTCGGGATGTCGATCCCGACGTAGTTTAAGGTCTTCGGACCAAAACTTTAAAAGCGGGGCTGGTAATATATTTTTATGATTTTTGAAAATGTCCGGAGTCATTGATCTTGATGTGAGCAAACAAGACCGACGCCGGCTTTTATTGAAAATCTCTCGGGATGTTGATCCCGACGTAGTTTAAGGTCTTCGGACCCAAAACTATGTACAAAAGGGGGCAAACATATTTTTTATTTTTCGAAATGATCCAGATCATCAGATCTTGGCCCAAAAGGCTGGGATCGATGCTGGTTTTTATTAAAAATCTCTCGGGACGTTGATCCCGACGTAGTTTAAGGTCTTCGGACCCAAAACTTTAAAAGAGGAAAGACATTTTTTTTTGTTTTCTTTTTTTTGAAAAATATTCTGGGTCATCGATTCTGATTTTGATGGTCGAGATCGATACCCATTTTTATTAAAAATCCCTCGGGATCTTGATCCCGACGTAGTTTAAGGTCTTCGGACCAAATTTTGTACAAGTGATGTATATATTTTTTGGTTTTCTGAAAATGTCCGGAGCCACCAGATCTTGAAGAAGACTGATGCCGGTTTTTATTGACAATCCCTCGGGATCTTGATCCCGACGTAGTTTAAGGTCTTCGGACCGAAACTTTATACAGAAGAGCAGCAATCCAGGTTGGAGATTACGGGAATTCTCTTTGGAATGGTTCGGATCATCAGGTCGTCGCCTTGGATGGTTGAGATCATTGTTTGACCGAGTCAAATTTTCCTTTCTTTTTCTTGGAAATTCCATGGAACTTTTCCACATCATCCACCCAATTTCTCACCCATTTCTCATGAGATGAGATTTTGGTGAGATTTCCTCTTTTTTCTCATCATTCTCTTCCATCACTTCATTCTTACATGGAGGTACAAGATTCACTTGCAACCACCCTTCCCAAGGAGGAGTTCTTCCCAAGGAGAGGGAGAGGGAGGTCGTTTCAAGTAGGTGGAGGCTAGGACGGCCTCCCATGGGCCGCCCGGACGGTCTCTGCCTCCTGGTCTCTTCAGGGGGCTGGGTAAAAGGGTGCCCTCCCCTTTTCTATATAACATGGGGCACCCTCCCCCCCTCAAACGTGCAATCTCTCTCTTCTCTCTCTCATACTCTTTCTTTTTTCAAGTTTCCTTTCTCTTCTTTGGTGGTCCTTTGCTCTTTTCAAGTGGTGGGCCTTAGAGAAGTTTTGGGACAGCAAGGTGGTCCTTCTTTGGTGAGTGGTAAAGGTATGGACCACTTCCTTTCTCTTTCTTGTCCTTTTCCATCTTCATTGTCTCTTCTCATGATCCTTTTTCTTTTTCATGTAGCTATTCAAAGGGGTGTGAAGGTGAGCCCAAACATTCTTGATCTTTTCTTAGATCTCAAGTCTTTCAAAGGTGGTGCTTGGAGAAGGACATTGCAAGCTCTCCACTTCATCATTTTTTCCTTTTTCACACTCCCTCCATGTGCATGTAAAGAGTAATTTTGCCATGTCATCAAGTGTGCATGGCAAAATACGCTATCTTTTTCATGGGAGTTGGGCCTCTTTTCATGTGTATCAAATGGGCTCAAAGTGAAGTCATGGCCCTTGGTGTATTTGATGGGCCCAATGCTTCATTTTGGGCTCCCTCTTGCTTTTTTGCCTTTGCTATTTCCTTTGGAACTTTCTTTTCTTCTCCATCTTCTTTTCAATATTTGGGCCCATGGGCATGGTAGGGCCCTTCTCAAGTTTTGGGCTCATGGGGCTTACTTTGGGTGACCCCATCTTTTGTCATATATGTATGGACCAAGATGACTAGCCCATTCTTCATTTTGGATCTCAAGTGGGCTAGTTTTCCTAGTTGGGCTTACATGGACAAGTGGCCCAACTCTTCCATCACTTCTTGATTATGATGTACATCCTTGTACAAGGTGTAGTGGGTTCCTTGAAGTTTTTCATGTGGATGGGCTTTTGGGCCTTCATTGAAACTTGGGCACTTCTTTGAACCATGTGTGCCCCACTACACTTTGTTCATGTAGGCTTTTTCTTTTCATGCTTTCTCTCTTGATGGATGGAGGACTTGAGCTACTTGACCATCTACAAGTCCCATGAGTGAGTTGTTCTCACAATCTCACTAGGTTCAAATGGTTTTCCTTGTGGTAGGATTGTGGTTCTCAAGAGTTTCCCTTAGATGTTATCAACCTCAAATGGATGATTCTCAAGTGAGCTATCCATACAACCATAGCTCCTTGAACTTTTCTATGGGGGCTTGGTGGATCATCCATCATCATTCAAATATGAGTGATTTCTTCTTCCATTTGTGAGAAAGAATGGTACCCATAAGTTGCCCATTTTTGTCCCCATGCTTTGGGACATTTTGGATTTTGATCTTCAAGTGGGCTATGTGTACCATTCTTACCCATTTTCATGATGGTTGGGTGACTCATCAAACCATGTTCTTTTGTGCTCACGTGGTCTCCCTTTTTGGTGAACAAGTTGGTGCACATAAGTTGCCCAAACTTGCCTTTTCATGGGCATTTTCAACTTTGATTCTTCATGTGGGCTATGTGCATCAACTTTCTACCTTTAGTTTCTTTGATTCATATGTTTGTGGGTAGACCTCCTTGTTGCATTTTCATGGTCCAAGCTTTCATCAAGATGAGGCATATAAGGTTGCCCATGGTTAACCCATGAATGGGTTCTCATGTTCTTCAAGTGGGCTATGTGCTCTCTCCAATCCATTGAGATGAGGCATTTGGGTTGCTCTTGGGGGCCCGTTTCCTTTTTATTCCCCACTTGTCCATGCATATGTGTAAAAAGATGAAGACATCCTAAGTGAGAATCATGACCTTGGCATAAAAGTGAGCCAATCCTTGGCCACATGTGGACTTTGAAGAGGAACTTCTCATGTGAAGTAGGACTCTCATCCTTAGTTGATCTCATGGCACTTGAGTGCATTTGTTGTCCAAAATGTGTCCTTGGATGATGGACTTTTCTTACCTAAGGCATACCATGCCACCTTCTTTAAGGTGGGCCTTACTTTTTCCAATGGGTCCAACACATATCCTAAGTGACGCATGGAGTTGGACTTTAGATTTTGCATTTGAATGTGAGTCCAATCCCATGGGTTTCTTGGATGAGAATTTGGATTTTAATGGGTAAAGGATAGGGACTTACCTTGCCAAGCTTGTAGGATTCCATGGCGGATGGTACCAGGGGCCATCAAGTGGTTGACGAAGATGATCCTGCTTTCATTGTCCGCCGAGGGGACCACATGTGTTCCCTAGCTATGGAGCATCAACCTCTTCCTGCTATCAAGGGTCGAGGTACCAGGGATCGCTAGGACAATTGGATGAAGGAGCCACAGCCCTTGCTTGAGCGAGTACTAGATGGTACTCCTTTTGCTGGCCTCCTCACCCTATGCTTCCATAATAACGACGCCAACCGTATGATGCTTGCGGCCCTTTGTGAGAGGTGGCGGGATGAGACCCACACCTTCCAGCTCCCTTGTGGAGAATGGGGAATAACCCCTTTGGACATTTACATGCAGATAGGCTTCCCTTTTCATGGGGCAATTGTCCCTCAAGTGAGCTCTCTAGCTCCCCTCTCTTCCACTGATTGGCTGCGGTTTGTCGGTGACGTCCCTCCTGAGGGTGAATTCCAAGGCCATCAAGTGAAGATGCGATGGTTTTACAACAATTTTGCTTCCGTCGTCCCTACCACCGAGCGAGAGGCCCTCCACAAGGCGCGGGCCCTGATCACTTATGCTTTTGGATCCTTTCTTTTTTGCCATGCGAATGAGAGAGTTGATCCTAAATTTCTTCGTTTAATCGAGGATCTTCATCACCCCTATAACTGGAATGGGGCCATCCTGACCCGTCTCTTTCAAGGTCTGGACAAGACCTGTCGGCATAGCCGGTCCTTCACAGGCTTCTGGCCTGTCGTTGAGGTACCTCTTCTTTCATCCTCCTTGGAGCCATTTGCCTCCTTTCTCTCTCTGATCATTAAATGTACTTTCATCCAGACTTGCTTTTATGACCATTTTCCGCATCTTGCGCCGAGGATGCGAGATGACATTGAACCCGCTCAGTATCGCCACATGTACTGGCATCAGCAGAATCGTCAGCGGAACTCCCGAGTTCCCGGGGACAATTGGCGTGCTGATATAGACGGGCTGACCGTTGAGGACGTAAGTATCTTGCTTGTCTTTGTCCTTGTGCTGTACTTGTAACTGATCGTGGTAACCTCTTCTGCTGCAGTTTGCCCGGATGCCGTACGCTAGTTTCCCTCTCTACTACACACCGCAGCGCGTGGAGGCATATGATGCTTCATGTCTCCGTATTATGCTTTCTGACGCTGAGTCCTTCCAATGGTACTTAGGAGAGAGATTGCTTCGGCAAGTCACTGGGGTGGCTCGGGTCCCCTGTTCTGCACCTCCTCCAGCTGCTCGGATGCCAGCTGATGAGAGAGTTGAGGCTCTGGTGGGCCAGCCTGGCTTCCATTTCACGATCCCGGATCGTGATTATGACGAGTGGTATCTGCTATTTGGCCAGGGGCCTTTGCTTCCTTCGCTTTACGTTCCAGGTGGCCGTCGCAGGTATGCTGGAGGTTCAGTGACTGCTCCTTTGATGGATCTTTATCGTCGGGAGCGGGACGCGAGGAGGGGCGATGATGATTATGTTGGTGACTTGTAGCTGGCTCTGCTTTATATGGTCTTGTACTTTTGTTTTTGTCCCCTTTTGTATCAAGCTCTTTTGGATGAATATACAGACTTTGATTTCTCCCAAATTCCTTGGTGATGTCTGGATGCTTTGACTCTTGACTCATTCCTTCATGATTTGTGATTTCTCAACTGCATGGACAATGACTTGAACGGTTTAGATCGCTTGTTTAGGCCCTGTGGGGCCCACTTGATGATTGGATCTTGGATTCTAGCCCTTCTTTTGATGATAGGACTTTTGATCTTGCCACTCCATGACTTGTGCAAGCTTTCCAATGGTTTGGATCTTGATGTTTTGGCCCTTGAATGGTCCAGATTGATGGATTTGGCCCTGCGGGCCCACTTGAGACCTTAGCTTTACTTTGGGGCACCTCTTTTGATGATTTGTGAGGCTAGGAATGCTTCTCATGGTGTGGATGATGGCTTGAACGTCTCTGATTGCTTGATTTGGCTTTGTGGGCCCACTTGATGATTAGATCTCGGATTCTGGCCCTTCCTGTGATGATCAGACCTTTGATCTTGTTGTTTGATGGCTCATGTAGGTTCTTCAATGGTTTAGATCATGATGATCTAGTCTTTGAATGGCTTGGATTGCTTGTGGCCCCCACTTGATCACTTTCCCCCTTCTTTGGCTTGATCAGCCATATTCCGGCCACATTGCTTCGTGATTGGACCAGTGGGGCACCTTTTGTATGATCTTGATCATCTTCAGTCGAAATCTGGAGTGGACCGGAGCCTTGGGCGGCCCACGGAGCGCCATCTGCTGACGTGGACTGTCAGCCTCACCTACCAAAAGCCCTGGAGCCAATCCCGCGGAGAGAGGGGATCTGCGTCCGTACGGGCGGCCCAGGGTAGGCCGCCCAAGGCTAGCCTCTTGAGCGGCCTGGGCTGGCCCTGGTTCGGACATCCTCTGCTGTCCACTGTCCCTGTCTCCATCTGCTTTGCACGGGCGAGTTTGATTCCAGCCATGAATATTCTTCTTGTCTCTTCTTTCCTCATCATCTTGTCTTCATCTTGGTTTGTCCTTTCTTGGGCAATGGATGGTGGAGATTTGGGGGCTGTGGGGGCTGTCCAAGGTGGGTCCCACACTTCAGATTTTCCATTTAGCTTTGATAATGGGGAGATGTCTTTAATGGATGGGGGAGATGGGGCATTGAATGGAAGCATTGATGAGGGGCTAGGGATGGTGGTTTGTGGAGCTTTGAATGGCTCCATTAATGGTGGGATGGCTGGATTTTCTGATTCGAATGGGCCACTCATCATGGGAGGAATGGATGGTATGGATGAGATGATGGGATGGGACATAGGTGAGGCTATGCATCCCTTGAGTGTGGGCCCCATGGATGATGTGATGGACGGTGGTGATGGGACCATGATGGACGTAGACGGGCTGATCTCATGTCTGGATGGTATGGATGGCTCAGATGGTACCTTTGACGGTTTGGATGCTCTGGACGAGGGCCGAGATGTGCGGCACACTTGTTTGGGTGGTCTTGATGTGATCATTGATGATGTCCCCTTGATGATGGACGGTGTGGATGCCTCGATGATCCCTTTGATCGGCCAGGATGATGACTGGATTCATGATTTTCTGTTGGAGGGGGCCGCAGGTCCAGATCTGACCGTTGATTCTTCGATCGGGGTTGCCGGGACCCCTTTGGATGGTTCAGATGTATTCTTTGACGGTCAGATTGGTCAGGATGCCACGATGTGCGGTGTGATCTTCACTGATGGCTCTTTTGGTTGGGAGCATTGTCCTTCTTTTGGTCATTGGCCCTTTGCGCACTCTGTTCATGAGGTGGGCGAGTCTTCTCATGCGGCTGAGATTATGACAGTTTCAGACAGTGATGCGGCTATATCAGACATATCTGTTACTGAGGGCAGGTCAGGGGCTGTCGAGTCTGCAGAGGTTCCAGCTTTTCCTTCTCCTTCGCCTGTTGACCTTCCGATCCTTGATGAGTTGTCCTCGATTTCTGGGCCTTTTGTGCTGGAGGGGATACCGGTGAGGACTTGTCAGCTGCTTCCTCCTTCTTCTTGCTCGCCACGACTGCTTGCTTGGCTTGATAGCTTGTCAGCTTATGAGATTCGAGATTTGGAGTCTTATGGCTTTGGCAGTCTGGTTCATATGGCTAGACTTGACATTGACTGGAGGATGCTCGGAGCTGCCTTGATTGACTGGGTCCCTTCGTTGAACTTGTTTGCGTTCAACGATATGGAGATGGGGCCTTCTTTGGAGGAGCTTGCACGCTTGACAGGCTTACCCTTGGATTATACTCAGTACTTCTCGCCGAAGACATCGCCGAAGACTGCTACACCGCAGAACTGGTTTGGGATCCCTTATCTTGTTCGACCTGCAGCTAGTGGCCAGGATGTTGTAGTGTTCTCTTTGGACTTGCTGTATGATCTTTTTTCGGGTCCTCAGGGTACGGCCGGTTCCACCTTTGCTCGGAACGCACTGATGTTCTGTTTGATTGCTGAGGTGCTGTTCTCGGGATGGCGCAGGTCCCAGACTCCTTTACTTTTTGAGGTGATGAGCCGAGCTGTCCGTCGGCAGGGGATCATTTCTCTCATCTTGGCCGAGCTATTCGATGGGCTGACCGACTGTGCCCTGGGCCGCACTCGTGTTCTTCGCGGCTGTTGTGCTTTCCTTCAGGTATCTTTTCTGCACCCTTTTTTCTTCTTGCTTTGCTAGGAATTGTTTTGCTCTAGCTGAACTTCTTGCTTTCTGTGATCAGGTCTGGCTATGGGAACGTCTTTCTCTGACCGTTCCTGTACCTCTTCCTGGCATCCCTAGCTCCGACATCATGCGTTATATCCTGGAGTTCCTTCCGCATACGGCTAGGATGAGCGAGCCCTTGTATCGCAAGATGTTCGCTGAACTTCGTGACTGGAACGTTCGTTGGGAGTCATCTTGGCTTTCACTTCCTCCAGTGCTTTGCGATGCACACCGCCATCCTCTGATGTTGGTAGGCTTTCGATCTTACTTCTCTTACCATCCCATTCGGTTCCTGCGGCAGTTTGGGTATGAGCAGGATGTTCCTCTTTTCGCTTTCACGGGTATTGGGCGTCGAGTACTCCCCTCTAAATCTTCTGACTTCAGGACCCGGATTGATTGTTCCTGGGCGAGTTATTTGACAGCTGATTTGTTGGGATTTGAGCTGCGGACTTTTCCGATGGCGACCGCCCCATATCAGTACTGGGTTGCTGAGCTGTCTTTGTATCGACGTATCCCTTGTTGGCACCAGACTGCTGATGAGGATGAGCAGGATATCCTTGGAGATGCAGGCTCTTCATCTGGTTCATATGAACCTTTTGAGGAGTGCCCTTTTGTCGATCCTGGCTTCCTCTTGGCCACTCATGGCCATCTGCTGTCTGAGATCTCTGCACTTCGGTATCATTGCGAGATGATGTCGAGGAGATTGGCTGCCGATCGGAGGTTGTCTGATGAGGAGACAGCGATTCGTACCCTCGAGCGCGATGAGGTGCATTACCTGCGTATGGAGGTGAGCAGGTTGAGAGCGAGACTATCTTTTTATGAGTCAGAGGACTCACCTGATGTGGCCGAGGAGGAGGGTAGAGATTGATTGTGTTGGCCACCTGCACATTCCTTTTTTGCATGTATGATTGATGATGATGCATTTTTGTATTTTTTGAAAAAGGTGATATGTTATATGTAAAAGAAATATGATGCATTTAATTGAAAAGAGAAAAAACTGTTTGAAAATCTACTGTGCCATGAGTTGTCTTGTGAGTGTGTCTGGATTTTGTGTCGGGATATAGGGATCAGAACTGGGGCTCGGTCAATGATTTGACCGATGTCTCGAGATTTGACTTGCTTGATCCTTTGGTTCCCTAAAGACGTAGGCAATGGAAACTCTCGCTTCCTGAGATTGTCAGAGTTTGTAGAGTTCTTCACTCCTGACTGTACTTCCTCTTGTTCTTGCACTTTCACTGCTTGAACCGATCTGGACTGTCTGATTTCTTGGTACCTGCATTTTTATTTTTTTCTTTTTTTCATTTGAGCTATTTTTGCCTGCAGCGCTCTTTCGAGTTTTCACCACAGCTGGCTTTTTCCCGTCATTTTTGCCCGTGGCGCCCTTTCGGGTTTTCACCACGTCCCGGGTGTTTGATCTTGCCTGCCCTTGGCAGCTGTGCTGTTTTTACCCTTGGCGCCCTTTCAGGTTTTCACCAAGTCCGCTGTATGCCCACTGTTTTTACTCGGAGCGCCCTTTCGGGTTTTCACTCCGCCCTCTTTGTTTAGGCACACATTTTCTTTTTTTCTTTTTTCTTTCTTCTTTTTTTTTCTTTTTCTGCATCCTTGGATAACTGCGGCGGCTAGAGGTCGGGAATCCGTCGTTGCCGGCCGATGGCAGTCTTTCAGCCCTTATCCTGAGTTACGATAATAGAGCTGTCGGTCTTTGCTAAAGACTCCTCTGAGATGAATGGATGGATGACTGTGTTTCTTGGATTGATTTTTTTCTTGAGTGCCTTTCTTTGGCTTCCCTTTTTCTTTCTCTTTTTTCTCTCTTTTTTGTTTTCTTTTGTATTCTTTTCCTCTTCTTCTTTTTTGTCTTTTCCTTTTGAATCCCCCCCTTTTTTTTTGTATTTTTCTCTTTTTGAATCCCTTTATTTGAAACACTTGTTGGTGGACGGGAACGATTTCTCAGAGGTCTTAGCTTCGACCTCTTGACTTCAGCTCTATCAAAGTAACTCTTGATAAGGTCAGAATAACTTACCCGTGAAAGATCTTCACGTTGTCGGCGTTGGTTGGCTCAGGAAGATCCACCCCTCTCATGCTGGTGAGTCGGAGGGCGCCTCCGGGAAGTACTTCTCTGACGATCAGTGGCCCGTCCCACGAGGGTTTGAACTTTCCTCTGGGATCTGGAAGGTGCGACGGTAGAATCTTCTTCATGACCATGTCGCCTACCTTAAAACTTCTTTTCCGGACTCTCTTGTTGTAAGCCCGAGCGATCCTTTTCTGATAGCATTGTGAATGACTTAGTGCACGCATGCGCTTTTCATCTGCTAGCTGCAACTGATCGAATCTGGCCCGTTGCCATTCTCCTTCTTCAATTCCGCTTTCTAGTAATACCCGTAATGATGGTATTTCCACCTCGACTGGTAGGACTGCTTCCATTCCGTAAGTAAGCTCGAAAGGAGTAACGCCCGTAGCAGACCGTACAGACGTTCGATAGGCCCAAAGTGCATATGGGAGCATATCTGACCAATCTCGATAGGTCACGACCATCTTCTCGAGTATCCTGACGATTGTCTTGTTTGCGGCTTCTACCCCACCGTTCATCTGCGGACGGTAGGGGCTTGATCGATGACGTTGGATCTTGAACTTGCTGAGGAAGTCATCCATTTTCTTGTTGACGAACGGGGTTCCATTATCTGTGATGATAGCATTAGGGATTCCATACCGGCATATGATGTTGTTCTTCATGAATTTGATCACTTGAGATGCTGCAATCGTGGTGTAGGAGGCTGCCTCTACCCACTTGGTGAAGTAGTCGACTGCCACGAGTATGTACTCATGACCATTTGATGCTTTGGGACTGATCTTGCCGATGATGTCGAGTCCCCACATGGAGAAGGGCCAGGGGGTGGTCAGGTTGTATAACTCTGATGATGGGGCATGGATTTGATTTGCATGCTCCTGACACTTGAAGCATTTTCTGACGTGCTGGCAACAGTCTGTCTCCATGGTGAGCCAATAGTAGCCAAGTCGCAGAATCTTCTTTGCCATCATGTGCCCATTCATGTGTGGGCCACAGATTCCTTCGTGTATTTCTCTCATGATTTTTGCAGCTTCTGTTTTATCGACGCATCGAAGGAGGATGTGATTATAGGATCGCTTGTAAAGAACTTCGCCACTGATGGTGAACTGGCCGGCCAAACGCTGAATGGTTCGGCGATCTGTTGCTGTTGCTGACTCTGGATACTCCTGGGTTTCGAGGTATTGCTTGATGTCGGCATACCAGGGTTTGTCAGGGACAGCTTCGGCTTCTTCTATTTGCAGGCAAAAAGCAGGCTCTTCTTGAATTTCGACTATGAGCTCCCATTCTGAAGCTCCTTTTGGTATCTCGAGCATTGATGCAAGTGTGGCGAGAGCATCTGCAAACTGGTTCTTGGCTCTAGGCATGTATGAGAAGGTGATTTCTTTGAATTCTTCGATCAGATTGTCAAGATACACATGATATGGTATCAACTTCTCGTCTTTGGTCTTCCATTCGCCATTGGTCTGATTGATGATAAGCTGTGAGTCTCCAAACACTCGTAGCTTCTTGACGCCCAAGATTATGGCTTCCCTTAAGCCAGCGATGCATGCTTCATACTCTGCCATGTTGTTGGTGCACTCGAATGCTATGCGCCTTGAGATAGGAATAGGGACATCGTCTGGAGAGTAGAGGATTGCTCCAATACCACTCCCTTTAGAGTTTGCTGCGCCGTCGAAGAATAACGTCCACTCGTCTTTTTTCTTCTTTTCTTCCTCTTCAATGAGCAAGAGATCTTCATCAGGGAAGAATGTCTTGAGCGGCTGATAGTCCAGGAGTGAGTGAGCCACAAGATGATCGGCGAGGGCCTGCCCCTTGATTGCCTTCTGAGTGACATAGGTGATGTCAAACTCAGACAAGAGTAGCTGCCATTTAGCTATCCTTCCAGTGAGTGCCAGTTTCTCGAACAGGTACTTGAGCGGATCCATGTGAGCGAGGAGGAGAATAGGGAATGCAATCATGTATTGACGGAGCCGCTGAGTTGCCCAGACTAGGGCGAGGCAAGTCTTCTCGATCGGGGAATACCTAGTCTCATAGTCGGTGAACTTTCGACTCAAATAGTATATTGCCTGTTCTTTCTTCCCGGTCTCGTCGTGCTGGCCGAGGACACAGCCAATGGCTTCTGCTGCTACCGAGATGTATAACAATAGTGGTCGTCCGGGAGTGAGAGGCACTAGGACTGGAGGATTCATGAGATATTTCTTGATGCGGTCGAAGGCGACTTGGCAATCATCATTCCATTCTTTTGGGACGTTCTTCCGAAGGAGCTTGAATATTGGCTCACAGATAGGTGTGAGCTGTGCGATGAAGCGACTGATGTATTGAATTCTGCCGAGGAAGCCACGAATTTCTTTCTCTATTCTAGGAGGGGGCATCTCGATGATTGCTCTGGTTTTGGTCTCGTCGACCCTGATACCATCCTCGCTCACCATAAAGCCGAGGAGCTTACCTCCCATTGCACCGAAGACACATTTCTGAGGGTTGAGGCGAAGCTTGTACTTTTCTAATCTGTTGAATAACTTCTTCAGATCTTCAAAGTGTCCTTCAATTGTGCGAGATTTGACGATCATGTCGTCCACATATACTTCGAGCTCTTTGTTCATCATGTCGTGGAATAGTGCTGTCATTGCTCGCTGATATGTTGCTCCTGCGTTCTTCAGACCGAACGGCATTACCCTGTAACAGAAGGTTCCCCAGGGAGTGATGAACGATGTCTTCTCGCGATCTTCGACGGCCATCTTGATCTGATTGTAACCTGAGAACCCGTCCATGAATGAGAAGATCTTGTATCCTGCAGTGTTGTCGACTAGAGTGTCGATATGTGGCAAAGGGAAGTCATCTTTTGGACTGGCTTTGTTGAGATCTCGGAAGTCAATGCACATTCGAACCTTGCCGTCCTTCTTTGGTACTGGCACGATGTTGGCGAGCCATTCAGGGTAGTTGGAGACTACCAAGAATCCCGCGTTGTACTGCTTGATGACTTCATCTCGGACTTTCAGAGCCCATTCTGGCTTCATTCTTCGAAGTTTCTGCTTCACTGGCTTCATATCTGCCTTGGTTGGCAGATGGTGTACAACGAGCTCTTCATCGAGCCCCGGCATGTCTTTATATGAG
Source organism: Liriodendron chinense (assembly GCA_003013855.2). NCBI lineage: Eukaryota > Viridiplantae > Streptophyta > Magnoliopsida > Magnoliales > Magnoliaceae > Liriodendron > Liriodendron chinense. The sequence continues at coordinate 8,999,961 of ML058469.1, read as the reverse complement.
AACGCGAAGTTGGACAATCTTGGAGCTAGGAACTCTATCATTTTCTGTTTCATCTCAGGTGGCAACGATTTTCCAATGCGTATTTCCCTAGGGATCTCAGGTGTCCCCAAGTTTACTATCTCGAAATCATCGGCTACAACATTGGCTTTAGATTCGAACTTTTTGAGGAGATCCTCTAGTTCGGGAGCCAGATCATCATCTTCCTCATCTCGAGCTTCGTCCAGACCCATGAGTTCAAAGTCTAATTCGATGTCGAAATCATATGATTCGACTTTGAACTCATACGACTCTTTAGACGAACTTGGCACACTATTGAATGCAGGAAAAGAAATATTTTTTGGTTTTTGAGATTTTTCTGAAATTGAAATGCTAGATGTTTTTGGTTTTTGAAAGTTTTTGATTTTTTTGGCTTTTTGAAATTCATGGGACTTTGAACAAGCGGGCATTGCAGACCATAATTGAGCCCAACTTGTTCCAAAGTTCCGGTCGCTGCTTAAACAGGCATTTTTTTTAAGCCAGAGCCCTCAGATGGCTCTTTGGCTGATTCAAAGGTGAGGGGAACAGATGACCATTCAGGACCCCACACTTCCTCCCCTGAAGAGGTGGGGGTTGATGCTTTGGGCGAAGAGTCACGGTCTGGCCCAACGACCATGATTTCTCGCTGGTCGGATTCGAGATCTGAGTCGCACTCAGTCCCTCCCGGGTCACTTACCTCGCATTGCAGTTCGTCTGGTTCCACAGTGAGACACAAGTTTGGAACCTGGACATCAGACCAATCTAGGGCTGGCCACTTCCCTTTCTTGGTCCAATGGATGGGCTGCTTCTGCCCCTGGCTGATGATTGATGATGTTGACTTTGCAGAGATGGGCAAGTTGTGCCCCTTGCTAATTGGTGCTGAGATGGGCGAGTCGTGCCCCTTGCTGATTGAAGTGGGCAGGTTGTGCCCCTGGTTGAGAGGAGTGGGCAAGTTGTGCCCCTGGTTGAGAGGAGTGGGCAAGTTGTGCCCCTGGTTGGGAGCAGGTGTCAGAGTAACCTGGTCCTGAAGCTGCTGTATTTGACTTCCTTCTTCGTCTTCATCCTTTTCTTCTTCTTTTGGAGGCTTAGATGGTTCGAGAATCTGATCCCATTGAATGGGAGGCCATGTGGCCCAAACTAGGCTCATCGGGGGGCCTTTGTGTAGTGCAGTCGGTTGACTCCCTTCTGGATCTTTGTAAGGTTCTCCTGGCTTGACGAATCGGATGGGCGAGCATCGAAATTTCTTCCTCCTTTTGTCCATGAAGGTTGCCCTATATCCGAGTCCCCACTTGCGTTGGTTATATACCAGCGGTACCTTTCTGGATTTGAAGTGATTCTTCATTCGGTATTTGAGGATCAGACGCTCTGCCGGTGAAAAGACACGTTCCACCCTTATTGGTTCTGGATTAGCGATGGAGTTCACAGTCTCGAATTCGAAACTATGAAACGGGATGTCTTCTTCAGAGTGCTGGATATCGATGACCGGGATGTCTGGTTCAGTGGCAGCAGCATTGGAAGGAATGATGAGCTCTTTCTCTGCATGGATAGAGATCACTTGACTTCCACAGATGTACTTCACCCGTTGATGCAGGGTTGATGGCACAGCTCCAACCTTGTGCAGCCATGGTCGTCCGAGCAACATGTTGAAAGAGGCTGATATATCCAGGATTTGGAATGTGATGGTGGAGACTTCCGGGCCTATCTGTACCTCTATGTCGACTTCCCCTTCCACTGATCGGCGGGTGTTGTCGAATGCTCTGACACATATGGTGCTGGGTCTAAATGAAGAGGGACTGATTCCCAAACGTTCTGCAGTCTTGAGTGGGCAGACATTTAAGCTTGAGCCATTATCGATAAGGACCAGCGGAACACAGAGGTCTTTGTATCGTAAGGCTATGTTGAGGGATCGCCCATGATCGCGTCCTTCTGGTGGCAACTCATTATCGGTGAAGGTGATGGCGCGCGGAGCCAGTAGCTGTCCAATCATCAATGCAATCATCTCTGGTGCCGTATCGGAGGAGACATGAGCATCATTCAAGGTCTTGGCAAACATCTCTCGGTGTATGCGAGATGTGCAGAGTAGCTCCCATACTGAGATTTGAGCAGGGATTGACTTGAGCTGAGTTGCTACATCGTATGCGGCTTCATTTTTGTTGCCGAGGCCTGAGAGAGCGCCTTTGGGATCTCCTCTATTTTGATTATCTTTTCGGATGCAACGCCCGTTGGGATTCATGTTCCCCACTTCCGCACATTCTGGATAGTGCCATGGAACCTCTTTGTAGTTTTCCTCCCTTTTGCCTTCTAGGACCACCGGTTCTTGCAACGGTGCTGTTGTGGGTACCAGATCTTCCTCATATGGAGCTTTTGCCTTGAGGACTACATTGTTGCCTGTGCTGAAGGGGTAGTATCGAGGCTTGTCTTCATAGACCACATAAGGTCGTGGTCCTGGCTTGACTGTTCCTGGGGCAGGAGGCTCCCATGGAATGAATACTGGTCCTCTTGATATGGCAGGAGGTTTCTCTGTTCGTCCGAGCTGCCGTAGCGTGATTGATATGCCTCCGGGACTTGCCCCTTGCAATATGACAGGTTTGACTGGAAGAGACCCTTCCAAGACAACGGGCTCTTGCTGCTGATGAGTGTAATCCTTCCATTGCGGATTGGATTGTTCTGGAGTTGCCCCTTGCAAGATGACAGGTTCGTATGTGGGCTCAATGTATGATTGTGCTCCTTCCGGGACGACTGGTTCCCCTCTTGAATGGTTGTAAGGTGCCCCTTGAACAACTGGTATATCATATGGAGGTGCTCCTTCGAGTACTACTGGCTCGGAGATTGAAGGAAGAAAGGGACCTGCCCCTTGCAAGATAGGAGGATTTGTTGGCTCATAGGTATAGGCGTGAATGGACTGAATAGGGGAGAAGAAGCGATCGATATGGTCCCCTTCTTCTATACTATTGACTGCAGGGCCACGAGATGAACTGGGGTCCGTCGGATGTTGAGGCAGAGGATTCTGAAGGATGTTGGTGGAAGCTGCTGGAGAAGTTCCAGGGACCGAGATGACGATCTTGCGGTCATCAATCAGGTCTTGTATGGCATTCTTCAAAGTATAGCATCGATCAGTGGCGTGGCCACGTCCTTGATGATAGGCGCAGTACTCATTTTCTCGGTAGTTTGGAGGCAGAGGATGAGGCGGAGGCCTAGGTGTCATTAGAGTGAGTAACTGCTTTTGTACCAGCGTGGTCATGATTTGACTAAGTGGTTGACTGAGTGGAGTGAACTTCCTGAACTCCCTGTAATTCTGCCTGTTCTGGTATGAGTATTGGCCGTTTCCCCTGAACTGCTGCTGTTGTCGAGGTGGCTGTGGCTGAGGATTCGGTTGTGGCTGATATCGCTGAGGCTGATGCTGAACTTGATTCTGCTGATACTGTTGGGGTTTTGGGATTTTCTTTTGGGGTTTTGGGATTTTCTATTTTTTTTTGTTTTGGAATTTTCTTTTTTTTTTGTTTGGGTTTGGGTAGGATGCTATGCAGATGAGATTGTATGAGGATTAATGACTTTCAAGTACGGGAAGGATTCTGTTTTCAAGTCGGATCACGACTAGTGGGACTAGCTTATCCCCAGCGGAGTCGCCATTCTGTGGACCCTCGCCGATTTTTCCGCGCTCCCACACGACGTCGTTCTCCCTTTCCTTTCGGAAGAAGAAGAAGAAGAGGTGCGTGAGTGCGAAATCGCCGTTTGTGCCACTGGCTTGCCTCGTTCTCGAGGGCTTTGTTTGGTTGTCGTGTTAAGCTGGATGTGTTTAAGTGAATTTATATAAGACCAGAGTCGCCACTAGCCAGTTACTTCGAATCTACAGTCGGCTAGACCCCGTAGAAACGTTAGAGAAGGGAATCCGAAGATTCCTTCCTCTAAAATGACTCCTGTTGATCTGCGGTCAGAAATTCAAGGTAAGGGATCACGGTTACAGGGTGGGAAGAGGTTAGGCACCCCACACACTGCCCGTACCGAAGTACGGTCTCTACTTCACAGAATCGATCGGATACTTGAAAGTCTAGTTTAATCCTCGTATATTCTCATGAATGACATGATGCATGAATGCAGGTCTGAACAGTAAGAGTTTCTGATGGGCAGGTTCCAACAACGGGCAAGCCCAGAGCGTACGCTCGAACTGACAGGTGCTTAATGTAAGACGTATGCAGTGTGCTTGAATGATCAAGGTGTTTTGTGGTGAAGCATGAATGCAGGTCTGAACAGTAAGAGTTTCTGATGGGCAGGTTCCAACAACGGGCAAGCCCAGAGCATACGCTTGAACTGACAGGTGCTTAATATAAAGACATATGCATGTGTGTTTGAGTAATCAAGGTGCTTGTAGTGAAGCAGGGGGGTTGGAAGGAAAGTAAATGTTGCACTTATGCTAGATGCAAATGAGATGATGAGTAGCTGGGTGGACGGAGGTATCGCAAGGATTGGCTTCGAGTGGCTGGATCAAGACTTGGATGGCTTGGGAGGCTTGGACCAGTGGTCAGGCTGGGCTGGACCAGGGCTAGACTCTCCTCACTCGGGCTCTCCTTGGTGAAAAGATGGGCTAAAGGGGCGGAGAAGGGCTTGGAACGGACCCGGGCTGGATTGGAATGGATTCTGTGTTGAAATGAGAAGGGGAGGGGGGTATTTATAGCAGCAGAGAGTGGCAGCTCTCGTAATTTTGTCCGGACGGCCTGCCATGGGCCGCCCGTACGGCCGCTCCTCGGTTTCCAGCGAGTACGGCCGTTCCCTCGGGGCTGCTGTTGGACTTGCTGGTCGACTCAGTGAGTTGACTCAGCAGGTCGACTCGGTGGTTTGACTCGACGGGTTGACTCGACGGGTTGACTCAGCGGGTTAACTCAGCGAGTTGACTCAGTGAGTTTGACTTTTTTTGGGATTTTTTGACTGGACTTTTTTATGGGGGGTTTTTCAGGGTGGTGTTTAGGACTGGGTTGACTGGGTTCAGGCTTGAACTGGGCTATGGAATGGGGCTTACAAGGGTGAGTTTGGCTGAGTCTGGACTTGGGATTTGGGGGTATGGTCCTCCGTTCAACCAGCTATCTCTACCAACAGTGTAGCCGAAGGTGGGGTGTCTACAGGATTCGACGACGGAGGTTGTGGATATTTATACTACTGATCCTAGGTGCGTTTCCGATGGTGTTGGATAGTAGTGATCTAAGCTATGTTAAATTCCAAACATTTTTGCAATGGGATGATAAGCTCCAAACTTTTTTGCAATAGGACTGGATGGAAGTAGAGGGATTAAAACTAAAATTAAAAACATTTTTGCACTATGAGAGAGGTTGTGTGTGATGATTCGGTTGGTTCCTCGAGCTCTACGTTGGGTGGCCATACTATAATTTTTGCATTGTGAGAGATTTGGATGAGTACAAATCTCCTTGATTTTTCACATAAGCATAGCTAATTATATCTGCCCACATGTATAAGAAAGATCCCATAAGCCTCTTGCTAGTGCAACATTCGTAAGGGCCTATTTGGTTGGCATTTGGAAACCCATTTCCAACTCAAAATCTGGATTCCATTGAAATTCAATTTTAATTAGTGTATTTGGCGGCAAATTCCAGCCAAACAGGATACCACCTGGAAACCTAAATTGGTTGGAATCGGGATTAGTAGAAATATTGGTGTATGGGGGCTGTTTCTACGGAAGGTAAAAGAGGCGGAAGTGAGCGGGTGGTGCCCCCCTTGATGTATGCCTTGTCCATCTATGATGTATGCATTTTATATCCACACAGCCCAGCCGTTTTGAGAGCTCAATTAAAGGCATTAGACAAAAAATGAGGCAGATCTAAATCTCAAGTGGACCACACCACATAAAAATAGTGTTGATTGAACGTCCACCATTAAAAACTTCCTAGGGCCCACTATAATGTTTATTTATCATCCAACCCGGTCATCTGTTTTGCGAGACTACTATAGGCCAGGGCTTAAGTTCTCAAGCGGATCCGAAGCCCAAGTGGGCCATGCTGCAAGCAACGGTTGGATTACACAATTTTCAACCAAACAACACGTTCCAGATGGAATCTAAGTTTCCAATCTTGTTTCTTCAAATATTTTGGATTCAACACTGGAATCTGGATTTTCCCTAGAATCTGGATTCTGCAACCAAACAAGTCCTTACTTTGTAGAAAGCTGCTTCCCAACACAAATAGTCTTTGTGTCACTATGCCTATGCTAACCATATGTGACATGGCTGCCATGTGGTATCTTTGGAAAGTTAGATCCGATTATGATTGAACGTGGTGTAAACGAGTTGATATTTGTGTTTTCCCTTCATCCATGTTTGTGTGACCTTATGAACAAGTTGGATGGCAAATAAACATCATGGTGGGACTTGGGAAGGTTTCAATTGTGGGCATCATTGTACCCAATGTTTTTTTGTGGTTTGTGGTGTGGTCCACTTGAGCTTTGGATTTGCCTCATCTGATGTCTTGAAATAATCTGGCATGATGGATGGACAAGGTGGATATAACACATGCATCATGGTGGGGCCATGGAATTTTGCCAAATCAACACAGTACGGACCTCATAGCTCTGCTTTGCACTACCCTATCCGAGTCCACAAAATTACACCTATCCAAGGGACGCCTCCTGGCAAGGGATCTTTGGGGTCCACCGTAATGTATGTGTTTTATCCATACCATTCATCCTTTTTCCCCATATTATTTTGGTGGTATGAGCCCAAAAATGAGGCAGATTCGAGACTCAAGTGGACCACACAGTGGGGATTGAACGCCCACCCTTAAAAACTTCTTTGGAGTAGCAGAAGTTTTGGATCAAGCTAATATTTGTGTTTTCCCTTTGATACCTAATCAATAGGTTAGATGGCAAATTAGGGCTCTCAATGGAGCGGGTCAAATCCGAGATCCGATTCGCTCTGAATCCACATAATGCGGATTTGGATTTTAAAATAGGTCTGATTAATTAGACGGACCGGATTTGGATTCATAGAAATACATCCGAATCCGTCTATAGATTTTCAGACTAGGAGCTGGATCCAATTAAATCGGATCCAAGTCCGAACTGTCACCTCACTGTATATGTTATATCCATGCCGGCCATCCATTTTCCAAATTATTTTAGGCCACGTCTCAAAATTGAGACATAAGCCAATCTCAGTTTAACCATATCACAATAAAAGTGGGATTTGCATCATTTTACTACTAAATTGAATATATTATATTATATATTTTTTTAAATTTGTGATGGAGTGGCTTCACACCTAGATCTGGCCGAATTCAATTGTTATATGGATTTTGGAACGAAAATGGATCTGGCTTTTTATAAATGGATCAAATATGGATATCAACTTTTGAACCTGAGTAGGATCCGAATCCGTCTATAGATTTTCTAACTTAGAGCCAGATCCAATTAGATCCGATCCAGATCTGACCCATTGAGAGCCCTATGGCAAATACACATCCTGGTGGACGCTAGGAAGGTTTCAATGGTGGGTGTCATTATCACCTCTACTTCCTGTGGTGTAGTCCACTTGGATCTGTCTCCTTTTTTGGGCTCATGCCTAAAAATGATCTGACAAAATGAATGGAAGGCATGGATAAAACACATACATCACAATGGCCCCACAGAGCCCCTGCTAGGACAAGGTTTCTAAAGCAGGCTACTGGATCATCGATAACAATCACATATACTGAGTTCGCTATCCATCATTTTGAAAGGGTGTCCACCTGATGAATAGATCGGCCTGCTTTTCACGTCAGATGATCCTCGTGATGGGGCTCACCTTTTGGTCGGGTTGGATGTTGTGCATGCGGAAGATGGATTGTCACTGGTGATTAAATTCGAGTACCAAAAAAAATCAAGTACAAAATAAGTAGAATTCGGTTCATCCACGACTATACTAGAATGAATCGGGATTCTCTGTTGGCTGCAAAATAGGAAAATTCGGTTTTGGGCTTTTTTATTGGTCCATCTCATCACATAGGTCTGCAACTATGTCACATTCTTAGTGCAACCTGATTACAACCACGTCATGCATGCAGTGTGACGTGGACCAATGAAAAAGGCTCCAACAGGTTTTTCCTGTTTAGCAGCCAAAAGAGGATCCGGACTTATTTCACAGCTACGCTTATGGGGCCACATCCATTCCGTCCCTAACATGTGCACTGTCAAATTCACGTAACATGCAAAAATCTCCCCCATCCAAAATACAGGTGGGTCATAACACATGTAACAATTGGGAACCATGAAATGACTGTGGGACTGATCGTACTTTATTTCTGACATCCAATCCATGCAGAAGTTGCGCGCACCAGTATGAATGAACGTCCCAGAATTTGGGCCATCCTTAAACTCAGATGGGCCATGTCATGTGATTTTATAGGTTTTTGGCACATTGTAGGGCCGCCTGTGTTTTTGTTGGAAGATACAAACCAAACCAGCAACAGTAGCTGTTCGCAACCACTGAGATTATGTAACAAATGACTCTTTGGCTAAAGAATCTATAACCGCCACATGTAACGGCCATTGTAATGGTGATTTATTGGAGAATGAAGAACCTTATAATGGATGACCTTTGGAATAATGAAAAGGCTTGTAACAGCAAAGAGGGTTATATTCATCTAGAATTCATAAATAGATGTTCTGTGGAGGCATTTTGAATAACCCAAACAGAAATCTAATAATAAAGTATTTTGTTTTCTTCCTACTAGTTTTAAAATTTCTTCCAAAGCTTTCTAAAGCCAACAGTTTTGAATACGCCCTATTTTTGTTCTCCATGGAGAACATGAGGGGAGCCCGAGTAATGGCCAGGTTGGATGTATTGTACACATCATGGTGGGCCCCACATGCCACATTCTGAAATAAGGCTATTCTCCACAGGAACAGACCTGTTCACAAAATAAATAGCCTACGAAGGAAAGCTCGTTTGCAGTAGAATCCCGAAACACAACATTTTCTTTGTAGCTATTGGCATTTCATGAAGGCTGAAATGTGGAAGGTTCATATCATCTCTACAGAAACCATCAAACCATCATCTCCAACTCCTCCCAACCTTTGCAGGATCCAGCTCTCCTTGTTGGACCAGCTCAGCCCTCGGACCTACATCGGCTTTGTTCTCTTCTACTCCAACAATGGCGGCAGCCCACTTGAAAAGTCTCAGCAACTGAAGAAATCTCTATCAGAAACCTTAAGCCGCTTCTACCCACTAGCTGGACGGATCGAAGGAGATGGCTCAATCGAGTGTAACGACATGGGTGCTGATTTCATAGAAGCCCGAGTTGATGGTCAGCTCACGGAGTTTCTACGGATGCCCGAGATCAAGGCACTCGACGGATTCCTCCCTTGTGACTTTACTCGCACCAGGTCAGGCAGGGATGACCTCCTGGCAGTCCAACTCAACTCATTCGACTGCGGGGGACTGGCGATCGGCGTGGGCATATCGCACAAGATTGCCGATTTAGCCTCTTTGATCATGTTCCTCAATGGGTGGACCGCGACGGCACGTGGGGCTGCTGATGAAGCCGTGGCCCCCACTTTCGAATTGGCTAAGCTTATCCCGCCTATGGAAATACCGAAGTCCATGTTGAACTCTATGCCCATGGAAGAGTATCTCGTGACCAAGAGTTTTGTGTTCGATGGCTCAAAGATTGCGACGCTACGGACTAGAGCTCCCAATGCCAAGCATGTGGGGCAGCCCACCCGTGTTGAGGCAGTATCGGCACTCATCTGGCGATCTATCATTAAGCTGAGACCCTCGACGGCATCCGTCGGGTTTCATATCGTTAATTTACGTAGACGGGTGGTGCCACCATTGCCAGACCATTTCTTTGGCAATTTTCTAAGCATTGGTGCAACTTCATCAGTAGTAGATGGAATGGGCAATGGAGACATGCAACAGTACTTAGAAAGCCAACTCAGGGATGCAATACGGAAAGTGGACGGTGATGATTTGATTAGAAGATTGCGAGGACTAGGTGGGCCTCAAGAGACCCTTGGGTTCCTCAAAGCTCTTAGTGAGAGGTATTCTAGTCAATCTGGTATCAATGTTTGCGTCTTCAGTAGTTGGTGTGGGTTTCCCGTCTATGATGTGGATTTCGGTTGGGGAAGACCCATTTGGGTCAGTCCAGGCTCCAATATTACCAGGGACGCTATTATTCTGGTGGACACACGATCGGGTGGTGGAATGGAAGCTTGGATTTGCATGGAGGAGGAGAAGATGGCCCAGTTGGAACAAGATCAAGAGTTTCTTTCCTTTGCTTCCCCTCTTACTGTTGCTGCCATCTCAAGCAAATAGTCTTTCATGGCTTTGAAGTTGAACATCATAACCGTTGAATGAAATCAACATGTGGTAATAAATTCTCTTATCTTGAAGAAATGAACGTGACCAACCCTTGATATAAGGCCTTCGTACCTGGCAGCCCTCTCCCACTTCTTTTTCTTTTTTTTCTTTTTTTTCTTTTAGGGCCACCGTGACGTATGGATCTTATCCACACCGTCCATTCATTTTTCCATGTCATTTTAGGTCATGAGCCCAAAAATGAGGAGGATCCAAGGTTCAAGTGGGCCACACCACAGGAAGAAGCAGTGCTAATGATGCCTACCGTTGAAACCTTCGTAGTGCCTACCGTGATGTTTATTTTCCATGGATGAAGGGAATACAAAAATATCAGCTTGATCCAAAACTTCCTGTGGCACCCAACAAGTTTTCAATGGTCAGCGTTTATTTCCCAGTTCATGGTCCACTTGTTTTGGGGCTCATGAGCTAAAATGATATGGAAAAATGAATGGACGGTGTGGATAACATCCATACATCACGGTGGCGGGGAAGTACCTAATCCGCGCCCCAAAATTCCTTGCTGATGTGGATTTTACCCAAATAATGCCTCCATCAAAAAGGCGGATGTGTGAAATAACCAAGATGTACACTCATCAGGTTGAATGGCTCATCGGGCAATCCTCACTCAATGGATTATATGCAGCAGCTACAAATAAAATCAGGCAGATTGGATCATCAGGTGGACCTCCATGTACGAATTTGAACCGTGTAAATTTCTCTTAACTATTCTGTTTATTCTGTACGGGTATGGCCAACATGTGGCCTGGTTTTCTAGCCATGGAATCTGCATTGCTGGACAGCTGATGAGCGTTTCTGATCTTACACACATGTCAGCAAGTGCAATTAGCATTCCTCTACTGGAATTTAGTGCCTGGGATACACCCGACCTATTACTGTGGGCTTTGGATCTGGAGACACCTTTGGACGATCCAAACCATTTTCATGATGGGGCCCACCTCTGATCATTTGGTGCTTCTTTGAATATAGACCTTCTACCTAAACTTTTGAGGGTTAAAATATTTTAATCTGAGAGTTTTTATAGGTTTCCTCCATTAATATTAAGACTGGTCCTATAACCAGTTTGGGTCACTGGAAGGGGGCGTTTGGATCGTAAGTTATTTAAGATACGCTGCTTGTGCCTTAAGTAGGTTGATTTTTAATTATTAAACTGAAGTGATTAATTAACTTTAAATTTAAAAAAAAAAAAAAAAAAAAAACTACTTATAATTGAGCTTAAGTCAAACTTACTTATTTCAAATAAGTTACTTATCCACTGCTGTAAGTAAAAAAAGTAACTAATTTGGTGGTATCCAAACGGCCCAAAAGGACCCAGATCTAACGGCTGAAGTCCTGATCTATCCTATTGCCATATGGCCCGTTTGACTATTCCTGGTCCTAAGCTATTAACCTCGGTGAAATACAGACCGCACCTTCTGAAGACTAATCCTTCTCGAGATCAGGGATGTTCATCAGATGGTCCCTGACGTATTTTCTGTGGCTTGAAAATCAGACTGGTCGGGTAGTCATTGATCAGTTGAATATGGACCCTTGGTCAATTGGATATAATTGTCGATTTTCTTTCATACATAAGCTGGTTCACCTGATTACTGGACTAGCTAGACGTTTTTGGGTTGTGTCACGCATGTGCACATGGTGGGGCCCACACTCATCACGTGGCATGCGTGAGGAAACTGATCGTCCATTGATATGTGAAGTGATTCGGGAGAACGGGCAGGATCACATCTTCAAAGAAGGGCCGGGTTGGTTTTTTGGCTAGTACAGGTGGAGCCAATGCTCTGGTGATCGAGACCCTTGGTCTTTCATTCGTCAGGCTGGATAGGCGATGCTCCAAAAATCACCTTTATAGGACAATCATAGCCTTCCAATCTGTTACCTACAAATAAACAGTAGGAAAGAACATTTATCAATCTATCAGGACGTGAGCACGCCCTGTCCCGAAAAGCCATTCTGGTAAACTCACAGCTGGATTACGCAACTTCCTAACCGTCTATTTTTCTCATACATACGTCACCTACTCATGAGCATATTGACTTTGATGTGTGGACCAGAGCGTGTTGACAGCTGACTAACCTAATGAGTGGCTCAGATCTCGCACATTAACACATCTGCAGCATCGGACCACTTCATTCTCTCCTCTTCGTAGCATATCTATTGTTGCATACACGCTATTGTACCGGATTGCAATGGAATGGTACTTATTAGAGAGTAACTTTGAAGTCCAACCGGTTAGACCACAGGTTACGGTCCAACCCGCGGATAACTTCCAACTTTTTAAGGGCCCGTTTGAATGGTAAGTTACTTAAAGATAAAGCTACTTATCAAATAAGTTACTTATCTTAGTTTTTACTTATTAAGTAGGTAAGTATATTTTGCAAACAACATACTTATCAGCCAATAAGTAAACAAGGATATTTGGTAATAACACATTGATAAGTAACCCTCCGAAAGAAAATTTTAAATCTACATATAGTAAGTAACATATTGACATGAAAAGAAAGAGCTAAGCGTTGAGGCAGTTTTCCTAACAGAATGAGCTTTTCTAATCCCATGTGCGTGCAATAAATCTCGTGTGCATGCCATGCATGTGCTAGCATAGCACGAATGGTCCCAGATACATTCCATCCATCAAAATGGGACCACTATATGGATGCCCTAGCACAAGAACCAAGTTAATCCACTGGTCAAGTGGGCCACAATCTGCAAAACAAATGTACAGCTCTGGAAGACTTGGCTAAAGTTTTCTAATCCATTCACTTGTTTCCAATAGTCGGTCCATATGGTGAGTGGACTAGAATCATTTTTGGAAAAGATGTAGAAGATCAGATCAACCTGATTGGTGGATTGGATCTTGCACCAATAAATGTAGGGCCCATCTTTTATGTGGGCCGTCCACTGTGTGAGCCCCACCTTTGATGGGACAATCCATCATGTGAGGCCTCCTTTGATATGGACGGTCTGAGAGAGCAGTAATTGAGTGAACCATGAGAGAACTTTGATATGCAGCATGACCTGAGAGAGGTAAGTAGAAAAGCCAAATTGGGTGGTTAATTAACATTGGATGGTGACTAACCGTGTGGGTGTGTCCTAACCAAAAAAAAAAAAAAAAATGAGAGAGCAAGAGCGTGACATAAGAGAGATAAGCAGAAAAGTCAAAAAGCTAAAAGAATATACTTCTTAATATAAGTAATTTTTAAGAGATAAGTTACTTTTCAATTAAGTAAGTCAAAAAGTAACTTATTTGGTAGTATCCAAACAGCCCCTGAGAGAATGTGAAATCCAACCACTCTAATGGGTTGGACCATCCATGAAGATTTCCTGGTTCAAACATCAGCCCAATCTTCTTATTCTGCAGATCACAAAGGAGGAAACCATTTCTAACCGTTGATAAGTATAAAATTACAAATATGGCCCACTTGAAAAGGTTATGTGAATGATTCTTTCTGAAGGAGGTCCTCGTGATAGGGCCAACCTATTAGATGGGTTAGATTTTAAAGATACATCACAGGTTAGAAGTTATCTAGATGGGTTAGATTTTAAAGATACATCACAGATTAGAAGTTATCTTCTAGGTGGACCGTAATTTATAGTCCAACCGGTTGTACTTGAGAGCTGCTCCTTATCAGGTACGTGCATGTTCATGCTATTCACCCGCCTGAATAGATATACCCGTGGTAACATAGTATCCTCGGCCCAAAGATTCAAGTCTTCTGGCCCAGAATCTTGTTCCACCAATGGTGTGGATTACCGTAGAAATGCCCACTTGTCCGATTCAAGTGGGCCATGTTAGGTGTGTCCCACCAAGCTTATGGTTCAGACTAAAGATAGAAAATCTCTCATTTGGACGATCAGGGCCGTTGATTGTTTGCACCAAAGGCCATATTTGGTTGGACCAACCTTTTGGGTAGTGCTGAGGACCACCAAAATGGTCCACGCATTGACGCTGGGACTCGATTAGATGGACAATAATTACGGTCCTCTTTAACAGTAGTTTTGGGAAAAATAAGAAATTAATCTTTTGTCATTTACCAAACGCTAAGGGGTAGCTGACGTGTCTACTTTTCGACCGTCTGATCTGGACCCAGCACAGATCTCGAGGCTCTAAATTCTCATTGAAAATGGACGCATACGGGTCGATATGTATTATATATAGACGAAAGGTATTCAACCTCAGGTGAAATTCCTCACATCTACAGTAGTCCGTAGCACCGGTATGGAAGCGTATTGTAAAGGACAATACGAGTTCGTATACCTATACTCAATACTCACACAAGAAGTTCTACGAATGTTCAATCCAGACCGTCCAATTGATGGGCTCTTTCTGAATTATTCATGGGCGACCATTTGTTTCGATGTCTATCTAACGGATGGTCGGAAAGACAAATTGCAGTAGTTGAGATTCAGTAAGCAATTGTCTATTAATTCGACGGTTAGGGTTTTCCAGTTAATGAGATTATTGGGTTGCACCCCATTCAAAATGGGCCCATGTATTGGACGGTTCTGATCGAGTTGCCAGTTACGGTTGATGCGTTCGTGTGTATCTATACACGTTACTGCAGCTTGATGTGATTGTTTTTTTCTTTTTTCTTTTTTGAGAAATTTCCGAACTTCTCTTTTGACCATTATTCCCCGCTAAACCTCCAATAGTTTTGTTCCCCAAAGTAAACTTTCATTATTTTTCTGACCAAACTACCCTTATTCCTTTCGAAATTCACCGTGATCTCGTTGAAATTCAACGAGATACATAACTTTCATCTCATCTTCATCTTCGTTCATATATCTTCAGTTTTCAACAATTATTATGGCTCATCTGTCCAAAAAGTTACGGAAATGTATGTTTTAGGAATGTTTGGGGGTGATTTTCGTTTTAAAATTGTTCGTTTGAATATTTGGGTGTGATTTTCGTTTTAAGATTGTTCGTTAACCTTGGGATACAATATGTTTGTAGAATTGTCAATGTAACCTTGAAATGTTGAAATGGGAATATTATGGCTTGATTAACCATACAAAGTCTTTGTAGAAATGCCAATACAACCTTGAAATATTTGAAATGGGAATATTATGGCTTGATTAACCATACAAAGTGTTTGTAGAAATGCCAGTGTAACATTGAAATGTTGAGATGGGAATATTATGGCTTGATTAACCATACAAGGTATTTGTAGAAATGCCAATGTTACCTTGAAATGTTAAGTATACAGGTGTTCTTTAAATGACAATGCAACGCGATCACGGGATCACATCATTGAGATTAAACGAGCACAGATAAAAGTGAATAAGATCTCGTAGAGAGCTCGTTGAAATTGAACGCGAGCACGTTGAATTTGAACGCGATCGCATTGAATCTCTACATGCACAGTGACATTTCAAAGAGACCACATTCAATTTCAACGTGATCGCGTTGAAATGCAATGAGATTACTTTGAAATTGAAGGAGATCATCTCGTTGAAAGAGAACGAGATCTCGTTAAAAGTGAACGAGCACAGATATAATTCAACGAGATCGTGTTGAAATTCAACAAGATCGTGTTGAAATTCAACGAGATCGCGGTGAACGCGATCTCGTTGAATTTCAACGAGCACAGTGGTAAATTTCAACCAGATCTCGTTGAATTTCAACAAAATCTCGTTCAATTTCAACGAGATCCCGTTCAATTTCAACGAGCACATATATAATTCAATGAACACTTTAAAAATTTCAACGAGCGCACTGAAAAAATCAACAATCACACTGATAGTTTTACGTTTCATATATTTTCTCTGTAGGAATTGAAGAATACCCAAGGAATGTTTACCCAAATAATTCCGCTCGATGTTCACTGACTTGGTGGTTCGATATTGTGAATGAGGGATTAGAGAAGCACGAGAGTCGATTAAATATGTTTTGAGAATCTCAATTTTCATTTCTGTTAGACATCCCCTCATTCAGATATAACGGAGCCATAATTCACTCACTTCTTTTAAGACACAGAAGTGACATGGGTGAGCTGGTATTAGAAATGAGGGAAAATTTTCTAAAGTTTACCGAGATGGACTTCGCCCTTATAACAGGGCTGAAGATTGGAGACATGTACACCCCTGAGAAATCAACTAGTAAGAAGTCGATAAAAGAAACCTATTTAAAAAAATACCCTATTGTAAAAAATAGTCTACTACATGCGTTTGAAAAAGTTGTCAATTCAAATAAGCATGCAAATGTCGTGAAGATCGCTTTATTAATGTGTGTGGAGTTTTTTGTAAGGGGGACAGATACGAAGAATCATTGCAACCCCCTATTCATTGACTTGGTTAACTCTTTGGAAGAGTTCAATAAGTATCCATGGGGTAACGTGGCATTCGAGTCAATGTCGCAAGGGGTACAAAACGCTAGTCATGCAGCAAGGTCAGGAAGAAAAATATACAATGTCCATAGCTGCATATTTCCATTACAAGTAAGCATTCTTTGTTTATTTCACATAAGTAGTATATTTTTCAAACTAGAGTTTTTGAATCTGATGAAATTTGATGTCATTGTCACAGATATGGGCCGTTGAAAGGGTTCCATCCCTAGCTTCTATTGCGATATCATTTGTTTCCAACCAATTTCCACGCTTCACGAAATATCGAGGGTGGAAGGGTTGGAGGTATCCGACAATAGATGATATTTTGAAACGTGAAGATGTAAGTAGCATTCCATTACAAATTCATTGCTAGACCAGATATTATTGTAGATGTGTTAGATACTAATTTTTTAGTAACTTATAAACACAGACCACCATGTTGCTTACCCTGGAACTAACGAATGAAGAACTTGAGACGTAGGCAGTTCAGATACTTCGAGAAAAGTTCCAGGTAAGATAATCATTGGCCTTAATGTAACTTACATTTACTTTATGACATGTATTTGATAATATCTAATAATGTTAATTTTACAGGGCATTGAAGCCAGTTGCATTGGAAGGATGACTAGAGAAGTCCGAAGGAAGTGAACACTAGATATTATCCAAGGTAAAGATGAAGAAGAAGATGAAAAAGAAGAGAAAAATGGGGATTGCGAAGATGACAACGAAGAAGAGGAAGAGGGGGATGATGAAGTAAAAGAGGAAGTGAGAAAAGTAGAAGAAGAAGGAGGGGAGAGAGAGGGAGAAGGAGAAAGAGAGGAAGTGAGAGGGGGAGAGGTCGATGAAGGTTTGAAAACATTGATTGAAAATCTAAAGAGAAAGAGAAAACAGATAAAAAAAGAAAGAGAGGAACTGGAAAAGAGAGAAAGCAGATGAAGCAGGAGAGAGAAGAGATGAAGAATGAGAGGAAGAATGAGAGAGAAGAGATGAAGAAGGAGAGAGAGGAGATGAAGAAGGAGAGGGAGACTGAGAGAGAAGAAATGAAAAAGGAGAGAGAAGCGTTGATGAAAGAGAGATCAGAGTTGAAGAAAATCGTAGATATAAAGAGGAAGAAGTTTGAAGATAGATTATACAAGGTTTAATAATTTTTTTGTGGAATGTTAACTACTTTATTATTACTTTCATATATTTCTTATTTGTTTCTAATATATAGGAAGAAGAGAGATTAATTGTTTCTACTTCCGATGTGGAACTAGACAATAAAGAAATGGGTTCACATTTGGTGGCGAAAGAGAAAAATAAAGAAGAATGTGAAAGTACTCCTGTAAATGAAGGAAGGCAAAAAAGGCCATTAAAGCCATCATACATTAAACAATCCCCACACGTATCATTATCGGCCATTCCTACATCAACTGGCCTCATCAATGAAGCTGAGGAATTGAAAGTGTTAAATACTTCTCCGATATCATTTAATGTGCCGATGGATCCGTTTAGAGAGTTATCGGAGGAGGAATTACAAGTGTGTAAGGATTGGTATAAAAAAAATAATACGAAATCAGGAGAATCATTTAACAACATTTGAAAGACAGATGCCTGGGTCGATAACCTTGTAAGTATTGTCAAATTATTTTCATTAAGTTACTTATATTTACGACCTATATAAACCTTGAGTTGAATCTTATTATTATTTTATTTTTATTTTTTTGCTTAGGCTATCGACACATACATTAAATTTTTGAAAAAAAAAGCAGGAGGATTGCAAGGTAGCATATCCACAAGATTGCAAGTTCTGCCCCACCTTTTTTCAGGTAATTGTTTACTTTATATTATTGTTATTTTATTTCTTATTGTAGAAGACATATAGTAATATGTAAATTCTGTTGTAACAGCAATGTCTCAATAACTGTCTTCCTCTCTTGAGAAGCTATCGGGATTCAAATGATAGCGAAGTGCGGCGCTTGATTTGTGAAGAAAATCAGAAAGAATCTACATTTGCTATTGTAATGGGAGAAGACGATCAGAGGAATTTTGGCGCTATGAATAGATAAGGTTATCGTCTTAAATTTATCCACTCTGGTCCAATAGACAATGGTTGCATTTTATATGTTATTTTCTTGTGTTTACCATGGACAGGTGTATGTACCAAGGAACTATGACGGTTGACATTAGTTTCTTCTTGTCATCCACCCGGAAATAAGAGAGATTATTCTTCTTGATAATTTAGACACCAAAGGAAAGAGTAGATACAAGAAAGAGCTGAGCATTATAACTGAAGCACTCCATATTCTATTTCATGCCACTAGAGATACATCCGCGCTTGAAAGAAATGAATGGAATGTCCGCATTAATGCATCTGTACCAAAGCAAACGAATGGTTATGATTGTAGCATATTCGTTATGAAGTATATGGACATCTTGAGCAGCAGTCTACTTTTGAAAGATAAGGAGTTGCAACCACACTCTCGTACATTTAGGAATTCATTGGCTTACGATTATTTGAGCGTCGCCGATTAGTCATAGGCACGTGAGGAAGTGGGAAATTTTGTGAATTTAAATTATGTTCAAATGTTCAAATGATATTGTGAAAGTTTTAATATGAATTGTGGATGTATATTATGAATGTTGATTTGTGAATTTTATAATATGAATGTTGGAAGTATGTCGTGAGAATCGATTTGTGAATGTGAATGTTAGATATATATGTAATGAGCAGGCACAGAGATCTCGTTGAAATTCAACGAGCATAGTAGAATTCACAATGATCTCGTTGACATTCAACGAGCACAATGAATTTCACCGCGATCTCGTTGAAATTCAACGAGCATATAGAATAAATTCACCACGATCTCGTTGAAATTCAAATAACACGGTGGAATTCAACACCATCTTTTTAAAATTCAACAAGCACAGTGTAATTCACCGCGATCTTATTGAAATTCAACGAGCACAGTGGAATTTCACTGAGTCACCGCGATCTCGTTGAAATTCAATGAGTACAATGTAATTCACCGTGATCTCGTTGAAATTCAACGAGCACAGTGGAATTTCAACGAGCTCTCTTTGAAATTCAACGAATTTAAACGCGAAGTCATCGAAATTCAACGAGCATAGTAGAATTTCAACTAGCATAGTGGAATTTCAACGAGCACAGAGAGATTTCAACAAGGTCAGTGGAAATTCAACGCGATCGTCTTCAATTTCAACAAGCACAGTATACATTAAACGCGATCACGTTGAAATCCACTGTGCACAGTATACATTAAATGCGATCACGTTGAAAATACAACAATTAATCATCATTAATTATATATATATAGATAGTTAAATCATTAATGTTTACCACTATCAATCATCAACCATCATTACTCGTAAATGAAGATAAAGATACATTATTCCTAAGGTATTGAAAACTTGCATCTACGTCGGTTATGACCTATTTGTTTACACCTACCACACTTGACTGTTTTTTGTTCCTCTCCACGTGAAAGAATTCCCATCTTCTTCGGTGTTCCAGCTGACCTCCTTACTTCCGAGGGTTTAATTTTCACACAAAACTCCTTAAATTGGTCCGATAATTTCCATTCACTCTTATCACGAACTCGGTAAAGTGGTTGGCTGTAGCACATTCGGTAATTTTCAACCGCATAAAATGGAGAACAATAGCTATGATGAGGAAGATTATACTTTATACATGCCGAAAGAACATGCATACAAGGTAGCGCTTTGACGTTAAACTCGCGACATGTACACGAAAGTTCGCTAAGTTTAAGTGTGTCTTTGTAATCTTCTATAGTATAATATTCGTCGCGAGAGATTACATGACAGCGGACATTGCGCGCTATTGGTATAAGTTCCGTTATTTCTTTCGCTGCCTATTTCGTCAATGGTCCACTAAATGTTGTTGCACGTTCACTTCTCTTGTAGAACATTTCTTGGATCTTTAATCTGGCCGTCTCTATCAGTCTAGTCATAGGGTACTCTCTTACTTCCTTGAACAAAGCATTAACACACTGCGATATGTTCGTAGTCACGAAGTTGAATCTTTTTCCTGGAAAATGTGAAGATGCCCATCTTTCGTATCATATTTTTGTCAACCATGCAAATACTGGAGGGTTTGCCATTTTAATATTATGCATTATCTTTTCAAATTCAGCATTCCTGCACGTCTTTACAGCTTGCCAATATAATGTTTCCAACGACTTGTCTTTAAATGTGTCAACCAAGTTTCTATAAATATGATAGGCACAGTAGCCATGTGTTGCGTATTGGAAGACTTCGGAAACTTCCTTCATTAAACCTTTATGTCAGTCTGATAATATCACAAGTCCTAGAAGATACCCTAACGTAAAATTGAGGTTGTCAATGAACTATTTCCAACTGTTGTTGTTCTCTTATTCCCCGATACCAAATGCCATTGGTACAATTTGATTATTACCATCCAGGGTTATAGCAACAAATAGAATACCCTTGTATTTACCTTTTAGGTGAGTCGCATCGATTGCCAACACCCTTCGCAGATAAGTTTGAAAAATTCTTACGTACTGTCCGAAAGCAACAAAACATCTCTTGAACCTACTTGTCTATGAGTTAACAAGCACGGCAGTCACCGTTCCTAGATTAGCCCTCCGCAGCTCATGCAAATAGGCTGGGAGTTCATTGTAAGAGTCTTCGTAAGATCCCATTATGCGCTTGATTGCGATCTCCTTGGCCCGCCATGCTTTCTTGTAGCTGATAAGAATATGATATTTCTCATGCATAGTCAATACAATGTTTTTCGGGCTTAATCCCATGCGTTGTTCAATACAATTAATAATCAAATAACCGGCTAACTTACTACTTGCTTGCCGATTATCACTCTGCATCCATGACATTTCATATGTGTGTTTGGACGTGTAAGTTTGAATCTTAAATATTCCGGCATCATTTACCCTAGATGCATGGACCCTCCATTCACAATTATCTTCAAAACACATCACAGTAAATCTCTTCGTTGATGAGTACAGGACCCGATATTAGAAGTGATTTTTCATGGCAAATTGGCTTAACACATACTGGCACCATCTCTTGTCCTTAAACGTTTGACCAACAGCTATCTCATTTGACTCATTCAACGATCCATTATATTTTAACATATCCGCATTGATGAATGCTTCATCTTCGAAAGGCACATTAAATTCAACATCCATGAAGTTTTATGTTTAAAGCGGCTCGGGTGATGAAGGCAAATGTCATGTTGTACATAACGGTGATGATGAATATACATGTCCTCTTGTAAGTGAAGATGAGGATGTAGACCCATATACTCTTCTAAGTAATGGTATAGACGAAGTCACATGTACTATTGTATGAGAAGGTGATGATAACTTCACATATGCTTTTGTAAGCGAAGGTGATGATGAAGGCACATTTCCTCTTGTAGGCAAAAATGACGATGATGTCACATGTAGTTTTGTAGGCGAAGGTGATACCATATATTCACTTTTCGGGCTAAGATCAGCTGCCGAATTAACGTCATGTTCTTCACACAGATTTGTCATCGCAAGGGCATCATGTTGAATGTCGACATTATGTTCAACGCCACTACACCCAACAGGGTCTTCATGAATGGTCTCATTAATGCGCCGCACTGTCTCTATTATTAAAGGCATGTATATATTTGGATGCTCTGATTGTGCTGCCAAGAACACTCGCACATCTTCATCGTCTTCAATTTCAGATGGAAGGATTGATTGGTTTGAGCATAGGTATATTACTTTCATATTAATATCATGATCATTCGATGTAGTCGTAATAATCCTGTAGATTTTAGATAGAAGATCATCATATGTAGTGTTGACACTCAAAGCAAAACTTTTTTATTTTCACCCTTATACGTGTATGAATTGTTTTCACATATTAAGTCCCCACCATAAGAGCATACGATGATTCTAGCAGCCATTATCTGCAAAGAAACACAATGAAATTAGTTCTCTTTTAAATTTCAAATAGTACTCTTTTAAAATTCAAAGAGTACAATAGTTTTGTTACAGTTTCAACAATTACTCGTTCATCTTTCAAAACTCAAAGAGCACGTTGTAAAATTTAAATGGCACACATTTAAAATAAAATTTAAAGAGTGTAAAATTCAAAGAGCACAGCAATTCAAAGTGCACAGTGTAAAATTCAAAGAGCAAGAGCACAGCAATTCAAAGAGCAAAGCACTTCAAAGTGTCTCGTGTAAAATTCAAAGAGCACACCAATTCAAAGTTCACAGTGTAAAATTCAAAGAGCGTAGCACTTGAAAGAGCAAAGCAATTCAAAGTGTCTCGTGTAAAATTCAAAAAGCACACCAATTCAAAGTGCACAGTGTAAAATTCAAAGAGCACAACAATTCAAAGTGCAAAGTGTAAAATTCAAAGTGCAAAGTGTATAATTCAAAGAGCACAGTGTAAAATTCAAGAAGCACATCAATTCAAATAGCACAGTGTAAAATTCGAAGAGCAAGTGGTAGAATTCGAAGAGCACACTGTAAAATTCAAAGAGCACAATGTAAAATTCAAAGAGCACAGCTATCATGAATCTTCAAATGTCCTAACATTTACACTGTGCTCTTTGAAATATCAATATGCTCATTGAAATTCAACGAGATCAATTATTGCAAAAACACATTGCGATAAAACAAAGATCCTACTTGATTATTAAAAAAAATGCATTTGTTGAGAAAAAAATTTGCATTCTTCATTCTTACCTGGTCCACACCACAGCCTCGTTTCCAATGAAACACGAGTTGAAGAAATTGAAAAAATAGTGCTCTGAAGTGAAAAACGATCTCAAAACTAAAGAGATTATACTTTTTTTGCTATAGATGAGAGAAAAAAAATGAGTTTTGAATATAGAAGAGGAGAAAAACAAGGAGAAAATAGGTTTTTTTTAGAAGGAATAAATCCTAACAACAGGGGTATTTCGGTCCCAAAATGTCCCATCCGTATAAGTGAAGTTTACTTTTGGAAACAAAACTATTGGAGGTTTAGCTGGGAATAATGGTCAAAAGAGAGGTTTACAGTCGGAAATTTCTCTTTTTTTTTTAGAAACTTTTCAAATTGTGCAGAACATCCAAACCGTGGAATGGTGGGCCATATCATAAAGATGACTTGGGCCGAAAATCAAATAAATCCGCTCAGTCTGTGGGCTATTATAACAGTGGATCTGATTGGATCATCATCATGCAGATAAACGGACCGTCCTAGTTTCAGCCACATCTGATCAAATGGTATTCATAGTGAATCTCACCTTTTAAACGGTTTGGATGTTCTACAAAAGTAATGCGTTCTTGTATGTGAAAATTCACATACAAGGTTGTATCTTAACGTTTTTGTTCCGTTTCTCTTTTATGTTTATAGAGAAGAGGCATGCTGCAATGCTCTCAGTGCACTCAAATGTGATAACTTTGACAGTCCAACAGATTGATCTGAACCGTCTGTTGAGTGCATAACAGAATTCATGGGATTCCATGAAATAATCGAACGGATCGGATGGTTCAGTCATCTTTGATTTCTCCTTATTATCTATAGCCGTCCCTTTTATGAACCATTGATTAGATGGTTGTGATTGCCCAAAAAAAGTGTTTCTTTTAAATCATGAGCAATCCATGATTGCCCCTAACAACCAGATTATCAAATTACTTTTTAGAAATATTTTTGTGTGAACAATCTTGACCTTCCATATTGAAGGCCGTTGATCATATGGTTAACATCCGTCAGAATG
Source organism: Liriodendron chinense (assembly GCA_003013855.2). Lineage (NCBI taxonomy): Eukaryota > Viridiplantae > Streptophyta > Magnoliopsida > Magnoliales > Magnoliaceae > Liriodendron > Liriodendron chinense. The sequence continues at coordinate 8,975,529 of ML058469.1, read as the reverse complement.
GCTTGATGTTTTCTGGGTAGCCCATGAAATGTGTGTTGGACCTAATCAACAGTCTGGATCAATGAATTAGACTAGCTAATTTTCCCATTGTAAATGAGCACCATAACTCATAGTGTTTTCATGTTTTAATCTTTATTCAAAGAGAAATTTCCTATTGTAAACCTCACTTTTGACCATTATTTCCAGCTGAACTCTTCCATTCTTTCTTTCCACAAGTAAACTTATAGCATATTTTCAGACGAAATTGTCCTTAACCATTCAAAATCCCATATCCATATTCCACCTTTGATTTTTTTTCATTTTCGGACGCTCTAATCTTCATTTTTTTGGCAAATCGTCAAGCTAAGATGGTGATTATGACTCATCAATCTTTGAATGGTATATTTTTTAATTTTTTTATGGTAAATCATGATTTTAGGTTTTTGAAATCGGGTATTTTGTTTGATGAATGTCGTTTTCTTCATTCCAAGCTTTTTTTTTTTATGAATGTTGGTTTTTTAGCAATATGAATATACATGTTTCTTTTAAAGTGTATGCGAAAATTGTGAATTTTTACCAACCTTCAATGTTTTTCGAAGTTGAATACAACGGGTTTGTTAAAATATCACAACAAACGAAAATGTTGAAAACACTTCAGAATGTACTTTGAAGTTGAATACAATCTGTTTGTTGAAATGTTATAACAAAGTAAACTGTTGAAGAAGCCTGAGAATGGTTTATATATGTCTGCAATCGTTGAAATTTCAAAGAGAATATAAACTTGTTGAATGAGGACGCGTTGAAATTTCAACAAGCACAACCATTTTAATGAATACTCGTTGAAATTTGAACGAGTACAGCGAGCATTTGAAAGAGTACTTGTTGAATTCAATGAGTACAGTGAGTATTTGATTAAGTTCGGCGAGCATTGAAATCTCAGTATAATCGTTGAGAATTTGAACGAGTACAGATAGCATTTGAACGAGTACAGTGAGATTTCTCGCGTGTACTCGTTGAATTGAACGAGTACAACAACCATTGAACGAGTGCATTTAGTATTTTGAAAGAGTGCTTGTTGAATTGAACGAGTATAGTGACCATTGAACGAGTACAGTGGGAATTTGAAACTGTACTCATTGAATTGAACAAGTACAGTGGGATTTTGAAAGAGTACTCATTGATTTGAACGAGTACAGTGGGATTTTGAAATTGTACTCGTTGAATTGAACAAGTACAGCGGGATTTTTAAAGAGTACTCATTGATTTGAACGAGTACAGTGGGATTTTGAAACTGTACTCGTTGAATTGAACGAGTACAGTGGGCTTTTGTAAGAGTACTTGTTGATTTGAACGAGTACAGTGGGATTTTGTAAAAGTACTCGTTGAATTGAACGAGTACAGAGACAATTGAACGAGTACAGTGCGTAGTATAAAATATTTCTATTTTGTCTCTCTTTTGACATCATTATTTTATTTTTTTTAGGTTTGCCCTACCCTAACAACTCCGTAAAATGTTCCCTTACATGGTGGTTTGAGAGTGTGAAGGATGGTATAGAGACGAATGCTATTAGGGTAAAGCTATTTAGGCAATCCCAGTTTGGATTCTTGTTGGATATCTCATCCTTTAGGTATAATAGAGTGATCATCCATTGTCTCCTTATAAGACATAAATATAAGTTGGGTGACCTTGTTTTTGAAGTAAGGGAAAAAATTTTAAAGTTTACAGAGATGGATTTCACCCTTATAATAGGGATGAAGACTAGAGAGCTTTATACTCCCAATATATCGACTACTAAAACATCAAGAAGTAAGAAGTCGAAGTCGAAGATGATATCGATAAAAGATAAATACTTGAAGGAATATCCTGGAGTGAAGAGTCATCTATTAAAAGTGTTCGATAAAATTGTTGCAAGTAATAAGCATGAAGATGTAGTTGAGTTTAGTTTGATAATATGTGTAGAGTTTTTTCTTAGGGGGATCAACTCGAAGTATCATTGTAGGTCCGATTTCATTAATTTAGTTAATTTGTTAGAAGACTTCAACAACTATCTTTAGGATAGTCTGGCATACCAAACTATGACTCAAGGTGTACTAACAGCGGCCAACGCATGTTGTTCAGGAGGAAAGACGTATAATGTTTACGGCTGTGTATTTTCGTTGCAAGTAAGCTTTCTTTATTTTGTTAATGGTTATTGTATTTATCAAACATAGTTTTTCAACCTTATGAAATTTCATGTCATTATAATAGGTATGGGCCGTTGAAAGAATTTCATCCCTGGGTTCCATTGTCATATCATTCGTTACTAACCAAATTTCACGCTTCAGTCAATATCGAGGTTGTAAGGGTTTGAGGTATCCGGCAGTAGAAACTCTATTGGAAGCTGAAAATGTAAGCTACGTTTCATTGCTTATTTATTGATTATTTTAACGTATTTATTTTAAAAACGATTTTTTAATCAAGTTATATTTATAGACCGACGTACTGCTTACCCTAGAACCCACGAAGGAGGAAATTAAGACGAAGGTTATTCATCTAATTTGAGAAAGATACCAGGTAAGATAATTATACAATAATGTATGTTACATTTACTTTAGGGCGTTGATGAAAAAGATATTTGATGATGTTACATTGATTTTACAAGGCGTCGAACTGGGTTATGTTAATAACAAGAGTAGTGAAGTACAATTTAAGAGGGCACTCGATGTCCAAGAAGATGAAGACGTTGAAAAAGACAAAGAAGATGATGACGATGAGGATAATAAAGAAGAGAGGGGAGGGAGGGTGAGGGTGAAGGAGAAGAAGGAGAGGGAGAATTAAAAGAAGGGCTGGGAAGGGTTTTGGAGAATTTAAAGAGAGAGAGGACAAAGATAAAAATTGAAAGAAGGGAACTAAAGAAAGAGATAAAAGATGTGAAGATGGAGAAGGAAGCTTTAAAGAAAGAGAGGGAGATTGAAAGAGAAGAGATGAAGAAGGAGAGAGAAGAGTTAAAGAAAGAGAGGGAGATTGAAAGAGAAGAGATGAAGAAGGAGAGAGCAGAGTTAAAGAAATAGAGAGAGAGATGAAGAATGAGAGAGCAGAGTTAAAGAAGGAGAAAGAATATTACATGAAGAAAACGAAAGAGTTAAAGAAAGAGATGGCAGAGATGAAGAAGAAAAGGTTGAAATATGGATTCGATAAGGTTTTATTGTCTTTTGTGAATTATTACTTAACTTTTCTTATATATGTTGATAGTGCTTGTTTGAGAAAGAATTATAAATTATTACCTATTTGATAGTGTTTGTTAATAAAATCTATTTCTTGTTTTTATTATACAGGAAGAAAAAATATTGAATGTAAGTGTGGGGCCCGATGTGGATATGGGGAACCAACAATTGGATTCACCCTCTATTGCAATAGAGGGGAATAAAGAAGTTGACAGGCAAGAATTTGTTACGATTGAGGATAGTAAACAACCCGCTGAAAAAGCAGGTAGAACCACTCCTACAAATGAAGGGAGACCAAAAGGTCATTCAAGCCATCTTATTTAAAACAATCCCCATATCTCTCGTTGTTGGTCATTCCTACAACACCTGGCCTCATCACTGAATCTAAAGATTCCAAATACTTAACTACTTCTCCAATACCATTTAATGTGCCGATGAACCCATTTAGAGAGTTATCGGCCGAGGAATTAGAAGAATGTAAGTCCTAGTATAAAGAGAATAAAGATTCGAAAGCATGAGGGTAGTTTAAGACAATCTGGAAGACAGATGCATGGGTCGATAGTCTTGTAAGTATTGATAATTTTTATATGTTGATTTACTTTTATTAATCCCATACATCAATTTTGAGTTGAATCTTCTTCAATATTTTTTTTATTAGGCTATCGGCACATACATTAATTTTTTTAGAAAAAGACAGAAGGATTGCTCGGCAGCATATCTTCAAGACTGCAAGTTTTGCCCTACTTTCTTTCATGTAAGTGTTTACTTTACATTATAGTTAATATATTTTTCTATACTTAGAAGACTTATTATGGTATGTAAATTTTTTTTGCAACAGCAATGTCTCAGTACTTGTCTGCCTATTTTGAGAAGTTATAGGGATTCAAACGATAGCGAAGTGCGACGCTTGATATGTGAACAAAATTAGAAAGATTCTGCATTTAGTATTGTAAAGGGAGAAGCTGGGTCGAAAGCATTTTGACACTATGAAATGGTAACAATTTCATCTAAAACTAATCCACAGTTGGTAAAAGATATTACATTCATCATTCACGTATGAAATTTTATTTTATCTTGTTTTACATGAACAGCAATCACAACAATAAACATTAGATTTTTCTTATCATCCACCCAGTTACAAGAGAGATTAAAATTGTTGATAGTTTAAAGACGAAAGGAAAAACTAAATACAAGAATGAGCAGAATATCTTAACTGAAGCACTCCCTGTACTCTTCTATGCTACAAGCAACACGCCTGTGCTTACAGAAATGAGTGGAAGGTCTGCAATGAGGAGTTTGTACCAAAGCAGACGTACGGATCTGATTACAGCATATTTGTAATGAAGTATATGGACATTGACCAGTAGTGATCTTTTATCGAATAAGGAGTTGCAATCTCATCTTCATATGTTTAGAAATACATTGGCATACAATTTTTGAATGTCTACAATTATACATAGGCATGTGAGGAAGTAAAAAAAATTGTGAATGTTAGATATGTAACATTCAGATATGTTTGTGAATGTTATTATGTAAAGTACAATATTTTGTTATGTAGATGTTGTTATAAATGTTAGATATGTTCGAAATGCTGAATGTTGCTGTGTAAAGTCAGAATTTGGACAAGTACAGAGGAGAAGTTGAACAAGTACAGTGTATAATTGGAATGAATACTCATTGAATTCAACAAGTACAAATGAGAATTTGAACGAGTACAGTGAGCAATTTGAATGAATACTCATTGAATTTAACGAGTACGGAGGAGAATTTGAACAAGTACAGTGTAGAATTTGAATAAATACCCATTAAATTCAACGAGTACAAGGGACCATTTGAACGAGTATAAATAGTAATTTGAACGAGTACTAGTTGAATTCAACGAGTACAGGGAAGTATTCAACGAGTACAATGAGAAATTTAACGAATACAGAGAGAATTCAACGAGTACAGGGATGTATTGAAGGAGTACAGGGAGAATTCAACGAGTACAGGGATGTATTCAATGAGTACATTAGTTCTTTTACAAGTTGAATGAGTACACTTACTCAAATTTCAAAGAGTGCTCTTTCAAAAACCAAGTAATACAAGTAATACTTCTCTTACAACCATCACACAAACATCACATAATAATCATTAAAGGTTTACATACAACCATCAACAATCATTAATCATAAAAGAAAAATACATTATTCATTTGGTATAGGAAACTTGCACGTATGTCGATTATGGCCTATTTATTTTAACCTACTGCACTTTAATGTTTTTCGTTCATCCACGTGACAAAATTCTCATCTTCTTCGGTCTTTCGGCTAACCTTCTTACTTTGAGGGTTTAATTTTCACACAAAACTCCTTGAATTGTTTTGATGATTCTCATTCACTCTTATCACGAAGTGGGTAAACCAGTTGATTATAGCAGATCCGGTAATTTTCAGCTGTATAAAATGAGGAACAAAAGTTATAATGAGGAATAGTATACCTAATACATGCCGAAATAATATGCACACAAGGCAGTGCTTTGATGTCAAACTCACAACATGTACATGAAAGCTCGCTAAGCTTAATTATGCCTTTGTATTCTCCCACAGTATAATATTCGTCTCGAGAGATTACATGACAATGGACATCGTGTGCCATTGGTAGAAGTTCCGTTATTGTATTCGCTGCCCATTTCGTCAATGGTCCAGTAAATGATGATGCACGTTCACTTCTCTTGTAGAACATTTTTTTGGATCTTTAATCTAACCGTCTCTATCAATCTGGTCACCGGATACTCTATTGCTTCTTTGAACAAACCATTAACACACTCCGATATGTTTGTAGTCACTAAATTGAATTTTTTCCTGAAAAATGTGAAGATGCCTATCTTTCTTATCATATTTCTGTTAACCAAGCATGTACTGGGGGTTTGCCATTTTAATATTGTGCATTATCTTTTCAAATTCAGCATTTCTGCACGTCTTTACAGCTTGTTAATAGTACGTTTCCAACAACTTGTCTTTGAATGTGTAAACCAAGTTTCTGTAGATATGGTAAGCACAGTAGTTATGTATTGCGTATTGGAAGACTTCAGGAACTTCTTTCATTAAACCTTTATGTCGGTCTGATAATATGACAAGACCCGAAAGATACCTTAATGTAAAATTTAAGTTGTCAAGGAACCATTTCCAACTGTTACTATTCTCCGATACCAAATGCTACTGGTATAATTTGATTATTTCCATCCAGGATTGTAGCAACAAATAAAACACCCTTGTATTTACCTTTTAGGTGAGTCGCGTCGATGACCAGCACCCTTCGCAAATAAGTTTGAAAATTTCTAATGCACTGTCCGAAAGCAACAAAACATCTCTCAAACCTGCTTGTTTGTGGATTAACAAGCATGGCAGGTACCGTCCCTGGATTGACCCTCCTCAGCTCATGTAAATAGGCCGGGAGTTCATTGTAGGAGTCTTCATAAGATCTCATTACGCGCTTAATTGCAATCTCCTTTACCCACCATGCCTTCTTGTAGCTGATAAGAATATGATATTTCTTGTACATAGCTAATACAATGTCTTTCGGGCTTAATCTCATGCGATGTTTAATACGACTAATAACCAAATCAGTGGTTGACTTACTACTTGCTTGCCAATGATCACTCTGCATCCATGACATCCCACATTTGTGCTTGGACGTGTAAGTCCTTATCTTGAAGATCCCGACATCATTCACCCTAAATGCATGAACCCTCCATCCACAATTATCTTCGAAACACACCACGATGAATCTCCTCATTGATGAGTATAGGACCCGATATTGGAAGTGATTTTTCATTGCAAATTGGCTCAACACGTACTGGCACCATCCCTTGTCCTTAAACGTTTGTCCAATGGCTATCTCAATCGGCTCATTCAACAATTCCTTATATTTTGACAAATCCGCATTGACGAATGCTTCATCTTCGAAAGGCACATTAAATTCAACATCCATGAAGTTTGATATTTGAAGCGGCTCAAGAGATGAAGGGAAATGTACTACTGCAGGCAAATGTGATGATGCAGGCACATATGCTCCTGTAAGGAAAGGTGATGATGAAGTCACATGTACTCTTGTAGGCGAAGGTGACGATGAGGTCACATGTACTCTTGTAGGCAAAGGTGACGATGAAGTCACATGTCCACTTATAGGCGTAGGTGATGATGAAGTCACATGTACTCTTATAGGCGAAAGTGATACCATATATTCACTTTTCAGGCTAAGGTCAGCTGCCCGATTAACGCCAAGTTCCTCACACGGATTTGTCATTACAAGAGCATCATGTTTAATGACGACGTCATGTTCAACACTACTACAACCAACAGGTTCTTCATGAATTGTCTCATTAATGCGCCGCACTATCTCTATTATTAGAGGTATGTATATATTTGGATGCTCCGACTGTGCTGCTAAGAAGACTCGCACATCTTCGTCGTCTTTAATTTCAGATGGAGGGATTGATTAGATTAAGCATGGGTACATTACTTTTATACTAATATCATGATCGTTCGGTGTAATCTTAATGATTCTATAAATTTTAGATAGAAGCTTCTCATATGTAGTCCTAACACTCAAAGCAATACTTTTCAATTTTTCACTATTATATTTGTATAAATTTTTTCACATATTAACTCTCCATCATAAGAGCATACGATGATTCTAGAAGGCATTATCTGTAAACAAACAAAATGAAATTAGTTCTCTTTACAATTTTAAAGATTCCCTCATAATTTTAAAACTTACTCTTTCAAAATTTAAAGAGTACAATAGTTCCCTCACAATTTGAAAGAGGACACTTTCAAAATTCAAAGAGTACACTATTGGGGTCCCAAAATGTTGGGGTCCTCAAAACAAAAGGGATGACCACTCACTTCCAAAAGAATCCCACAAAATGCCTTCTAGTACACACAAAACAGAGATTTACGAGAATCCTCTTACTTAGCCAATTTTGACTAAAAAATCCGGCGGGCCCTGCGAATCACCGTGATCGGAACCGTCCAAAATCAAGCCAGTAGCTTCATTATGAATTATGACAAACAGTGCATGTGATTTCATCATCAAACGGGCCCCACAAAATCAACAAAATCAAAAACTTATTTACGGACGTGTTGGAGTCCCACGCGTCCATAAATTCGGGTCCACACACCTATAAATTCGGGTCCCACGCGCCTGAAAATTCATCAAAATCAGATAAATGATTTAAGGGTGCATTGATGTCCTACGCACCCCAAAAATGGGTCCACGCACCCATAAATTTAGCAAACTTCAGAAAATAATTTATGACTACGTTAAAGTCCTACTCATCCATAAATTCGGGACCCATGCACCCAAAAAATAAGTCCACGCTCCTATAAATTTAGTGCATTCCAGAATCTCATTTAAGAGTGCATGGAGTCCTATGCACCCGAAAAATCAGCATCCCACGCACCAAAAAAATCAACCAATTTCAGGACACTTTTTTAGATGCGTTGGAGCTCCACGCATCGATTTTTAAATGCATTAAGGGTATTTTAGGGGTGCGTGGCACGTGAAAACCCCTCATTGGTCAAGTTTCGATATTTTCAGGTATAAATACCCCGCCCGACTATTCATTTGTACATTTTCAAGAGAGAGAGAGAGAGCTATTATCCCCTAGGTAATTAAGATTCCCACCGGAAACCCTCACCAGAATCCCTTTTCGATCGCCGAAAACCCTTCTCGGTCACCGGAATCCCTTTCCGATCACCGGCATCCCCCATCGGAAGCTTACTCCGACCACCACAGGTTTAAATTCTGAAAGTTCCTAAGTGTGGGGCATGCATCCGTAAAATAACAAATCAAACAAGTGCATTGGACTCCCACGCACCCGAAAAATGGTCCACCGTCCATAAATTATGTCCCACGCGTCCATAAATTCGACATAATTCAGACAAGTGCATTAGACTCCCACGCACCCGAAAAATGATCCACGTGTTCATAAATTCGGGTCCCACGTGTCCATAAATTCGACGTAATTTGGACAAATGCATTGGTGTCCCATGCACTCGAAAAATGCCCCACACATCCATATATTCAACAAAAATTGAACAACTAATTTAAAGGTACATTGAAGTCCCACGCACCCATAAATTAGGTCCCACGCACCTAAAAAATCAGTCAATTACAGAAAGCGTTTACGGGCGCACCGGACCTCATTTTAAGTGTTTTCAGACCTTGTTTGAGCCTAGTTTGGGTATTTTGAGTATTCCGGACGCAATGAAATGGTCAAAGTGTCATTTCAAGATCTCTAAACAAGCAAATTATGTACCTTCGAGGTTTGACTCGATTCAACGCGATTAATAAAATAACTTCTTGAAAAGAAGCCGCCAACACCCAGAACTATACAAATGTATCATTATTCGCATGCACTGTAAGATATGACTCGATTAAGGTCGAAAGCTAAACAAATGGGATTATGGTTATCACAATAAACCATATCAAAGAGTTCCAATTCTCTACAAAGCAATTGCTATGAATTGCCACAACACAATAATCGATGCCCTACCCATTCAAACGGCATCCGTCGATTGGGCTATTTAGGTACATAAAACTACAGATCGGACTTCCCAATGTCACCTATCCAAACATGACAGGCATGAGCCCAGAGTCGTCCCTCTCAGTTAGAAACCCTGATAGACTCAGCCTGGATCTCCGGTCAAAACATGGGACATGGACATCTGACTAATACAAAGATGGCTTAGTCCATAACAAAACAAATACAGGTCTCTACGACCATAAAGTCTAAGAATATAGTCTATGCTGACTAGTCTTCTGCCTTTTAATCAAGGGTCATCGATCATTCAATGTAATTAAGGGCTCGTGCCAGATCACGGCCTGGAATGTATAAGATCTTAGAATCTCTAGAATAAAATTCGTCTTGCGATATCTCTTATTGTGTACCTTTTGTGAATGCTTATGATTATCTATAAATGTTTCCATTACTCAGATCTCCAGAGCAACAATACACAGAAAATGTCCTTGCTGCATTTTCAGTTCTAACATACACTACTTCTCATATAATTTCAAAGATGATTCTTTCAAAATTTAAAGAGTACAATAGTTACCTCACAATTTCAAAGCTTACTCTTTCAAAATTCAAAGAGTTCAATAGTTTCCTCATAATTTCAAAGCTTACTCTTTCAAAATTCAAAGAGTATAATAGTTTCCTCACAATTTCAAAGAGGACTCTTTCAAAATTCAAAGAGTACACTACTTCTCATACAATTTCAAAAAGGACTCTTTTAAAAGTCAAAAGTACAATAGTTCCCTCACAATTTCAAAGAGTACTTTTTCAAAATTAAAAGAGTATAATAGTTCCCTCACAATTTCAAAGAGGACTCTTTCAAAATTCAAAGAGTACACTACTTCTCATACAATTTCAAAGAGGACACTTTCAAAATTCAAAGAGTACAATAGTTTCCTCGCAATTTCAAAGCTTACTCTTTCAAAATTTAAAAAGTACAATACTTCTCCCATAATAGGACACTTCAAAATTCAAAGAGTACATTGAGATTTTGAAAGAGTACTCGTTGAATTGAACGAGTACAATGAGCATTGATCGAATACTCGTTCAAATTCTTAGTGTACTCGTTGAATTCAACGAGTACAGTGAGAATTTGAACGAGTACTATGAGGATAGTGTAAAATTCAAATAACACACCTTTAAAATTCAAAGAGGACACCTTTCAAAATTCAAAGAGCACAACAATTTAAACAGCATCATGAGAATTTGAATATACAAAGATCCTACTTGATTTTTACCAAAAAACACATTCATCAAGAGAAAAAAATAAATTTCACATTCTTCATTTTTACCTCATCCACACCACAGCCTTGTTTCCAATGAAGCACGAGTTGAAGAAATAAAAAAGGAGTACTCTCAAGTGAAAACCAATCTCAAAACTAAAAAGGGGATTTTTTTTTTTTTTTTTGCTACAAAAGAGGAGAAAAACGAGCTGAAGATAGTGTTTTTTGGGAGGAGGAATAAATCCTAACAACAAGGGTTTTTTTTGTCCGAAAATCCCCCATCCGTACAAGTGAGGTTTAGAAATGGGAACAAAACTTTGGGAGGTTTAGCTAGGAATAATGGTCAAAAGTGAGGTTTACAATAGGAAATTTCTCTTATTCAAAACACACGGATGCAGGCATTACCAGAGGAATCGCATGATAAGAGCACCTTGTTGTGGTGAAATCTTTCCTTGCAGACACTATCGCAATGAAGCTAAGGTGTGGTTGTTTCTTATTTTTTAATTTTCTCATCTTTTCTCACTTCAGTTTATAGAAATCCAAGAAAATGGTATTTTTGTAAAATTGACTCATGGGTTGTATGTCGGTACATTTGTGATGCAGAGAAGGTATGATAAGGTTTAGCACCATCTCTCCTATCGGATAAATACCTTGAGTCCACAAGGCCTCAGGGAATCCTCAATCAGACTTAAAACAGAAAATCATTTATAAAAAATTTATAATAATTGATTGAATGTAAAATAAAGTAATTACAATGCTTTGAATAATAAACTAATTACCTTAGAAAAAAGTATTAGAGTCCAATTCAAACTAAAACACCTAGAAAACCTTGACTTACTATAAATAGTAAACTTATTATTTATAGACGTCACTCATTCCTCCTAGAACTTGTGGTTTTGGCCAAAAATAAAAAAAATTTAATTTGGCTCAACCACGTGGTTCTACACACTTTTCTAATCTCTTTCCATGTTGGGCACAAATTCTAAAATCCTACGGATCGAAAGATACGATCAAAACAAAACTTACTATTTATAGTCAAATAAAAATTAAATTAGCCTAATAATCGTCGATTAGGTCGAATCTCATAATTCCAACATGTGCAACCCTGCATCGTTGGATTGGTTGGCTTTACTAGCTCGAGCTACCCCAAAATCATATATTATATGTCTAGAAACTCATATAATGAGTTTCCATCATATGTAAGTTTTTGGCGCCGATGTTAATCCCCGACAACGGCGCCAAAAACTAGCTACAACTCGAAGATTGCACACCTAAGTGCAGTTAGCGAAGTAGTAAAATACTCGTTGAGACCGAGGTCGAACCATAGGGATTGAGGTTAAGAACACTTAAAGGAATTAGTTTAGGTGTGAGAGATGAAATCTGAATTATCCACGAGAGTGGAGCAACTTGTGTGTGGTGAAAGACAAAAATAGAAAAGGGGCTAAGGCATTAGGGATCCACCTTTGATTCATCCACAAAGTTTGATTCATTGGTCCAACTACAACTCAACTGGAATCGAATAAAGATCCGTTCCAATCAGAAGGTGAAACGGTTAAACCATTTGCATATTTCATAAAAGATAGTAATCTAAACCGATTGATTTGACCATGAAGCATTCGTTAGTTGATCGCAGGGAATTTCAAGCATCCACTATGCCCGTAGTCGACAATAGATCAAGGAATTGTACAGATTAACAACTTTGCCAACAAGTTAACCGATAAGATCACAAATTATATGATCAAATGCATACTTACAAGATAGGAGGCTTTGATTGATCGATCCAACCATTAAGATCTCATCTATCGATCGCAGGGAATCCAAAGCATCTAATGTGCCCGGAGTCTACAATGGATCAAGGGATTTTACATATCGATGACTTTACCTGCACTAGCTCGATGACAGTAGGGAATCCAAAGCATCCATCGTGCCCGAAGTCGACGATGGATCAAGGGACTTTATTGATCATGATCTAGCTAATTGGTGTGCAAGGGATCCCAAGCATCTAATGTGCCAAGAGTCGACAATGGATCAAGGGGCTTACACAACAATAGCGTCTGCTGAGGTGGATAACCAAACCAATCAACCAAAGCGAACTACAACATTTACACACCATTGTTGAACTAAAAGAACCAAAGCTTGCAAATTTCTTCAAAGGCTTCACCCCTATAGCCTTAGCTAGAAGTTTAGCCAACCATGCTACAATGGAAGACTAAATTCTCTACAAAGGAAAAATTACTCTACACTATAAAAGAAAGAAAGAAAGAAAACTAAAGAAGAGGAGTTGTAGAGAGGAATTTGGATTTTTAGGGATGATGGAAATGAGAGGGAGAGGAGCTCATTTTATAGCCTCATGAGAAGCTCCAAGCCTAGGTGGCACTCCAAGTAAAAGTTCTTTAGGTTTGGGCTTGGAGTTAGGCTTGGATGATGAGGTGGCACTTCCAAGCCAATAAATTTACTTTTTAGGTTTGGGTTAGGAGTTAGGCTTGGAATGCCCAAAGCAAACTTTTCTTTAGGTTTGGGCTTGGAGTGGTGAGGTGGCAATTCCAAGCCTTACACGTGTTGGGAAGAGAGAGAGAGAGAGAGAGAGAGAGAGAGAGAGAGCTGATGCACATGAGAAAATGAGCTGCTAGAGTTCAACTCGTGCAAGGAGAGATGTCCTCCTTTGCTGGATGTCACTGGCCATGAAGATGGAGATGGGTCGACGGTTGAAGTCTGCTACAGTTTGTGTTTGCTGGACTGCAGCATGGATGGCAAAGCTGATGGATATGTTGCATGTTACGGTGATGCACATCACATGTGCTGCAAGTGGACGGTGATGAAGCTTCTCCAGTTGCTGGACGTTGTGCATGGGGCCTTCTTGATGGACGGTGGATGTGAAGCTGGTTGATGAAAATCTGCCATCATTTGATGCAGCCCAGTGAGGAGTGGGACGTTCTTCAACAGCAGTTGCTGCGGACGGTAATTGAAGATGAAGGGGACGGTGATGGAGGCATGAGCTCAGCTATGGCGTCAACCTGATGAACGGCTAGAAACGGTCCAGAATCTTGGACAGTGGATGAGGTTGGGTCTGCTGGACGTTGGAACTGTGGACTGCTACATGTGTGCAGGCATGGAGAAAGAGCAGGGACGTCCAGTGCTTGTTGATGAGAGAGCTGGGGCTCAACCTTCCTCTCTGCACGTTGGAATGGGGCCCATCTTGATGGACGACAGAGCTGGTTCAGCAGCTACTAGATGGACGGCTAGAGTTTGCTGCACGTGCAAGGTGGGGCAAGTGCTGGACGGCTATTGCAACTGTTGTTCGGACGGTGTCTGATGGGAGCTGCACGTCCTCAAGCTGCTGGTGGACTGCCCCTTGCTGGACTATCCAGCTTGATCAATTGGATGTGCGTGATAGTGGAGGACAATCCCCAACTGTTGCTGATTTGCAGCACGTGTGAGGTGCTTGATACACGTGATTGTGGGGTCCATCATCTGCTATTGGAGACGTTGGATGCATGATCAATGGCTGGAGATAACACACCATTTGCAGATGAAGCAACAGTTTGGACGCTGATGGTGGACCACTGCACGTGAGACTGAAGGTGGTCCACCTGATGGACGGTGGCTGATGAAGGGGTCATTGGTTGCCGATCAGATGGAGAACGTCCATCTGTTGAAGGCAGTCCACTTGATGGATGGTGTGATGTCCAGCTCTACATGTGCTGGAGATGGGCGCTGGATCATCATCAGGTGTGGGGTCCCTCCTTGGACGCTGACGTTGAAGGTTGGGTGGCCTTAGACGGCCGAGATGATCTCCATTGCTGGCCCACATGTGCTACTGGAATTGTTGAAGCTGGATCGTCCATTGTTGCATATGATGGATGGTAGATGCACGCTGGCCATGAGATGGAAGGATGAGATGAAGGTGGGTGGTATGATGGACGGACGTCCATTGATGGTCGGTCTGGATCTGGATCTCCATTGGACAACAACTGGACGGATGGAGGACAGTGGTTGATGGACGGATATGAGCATTGAGACGTCCATTGTTGGACTATCCGCTGGATAATGGATTGGACGATCCAGACGTTGCACATGTGTTGTGGACGGTCCAATGATCCAGCTGATCACACATGAGTGAGTGGAGCCGACTGAGTTGTAGTTCCTTGGCTTGTCGTTTGATGCATGGTGGACCCCACATGTGGACATCCAATCTTGACCATTCAAACTCGTGTGATCTCCAAATCACTACCATCAAACATGCACATCCTAGACTTCCAATGAGTGGTTGTGGTGCGGTCCACCATAGAATATGATCCATCATTTGATCTTTACGGCCCGATTTTCTTCAGGATCGCCACATACTTTATCTTGATCACTTTAGGGCCTTTAATCGCCCTGATTGGCTCGGATCTTGTCCAACCTCTCCTGATCACCTGAAGATAGAAAATTCACCTAATGAGTAATAATTAACCGAAAAAACAATGATAATGCCCTTAACAACCAAGGTTAATTATATAATATTAGGTACTTATCAGGAAGCAAGGAGTTCAAGTCATAGGAGGCTTCCTAGCCTCCTACAACTAGTTTTTCTTCATTTTCTTAGTTTTAGTTCTATTTTTTAATATGCTTTTCATTAGCTAATCTCTTGGCTAAAGCTAACAGGTGAACTTTGTAGTTTTCTTAGATTATTTAATTCATTTTTAATGGTTTCAAGTTTGAATTTAATGTTGAATAATGGTTTTGCTTAAGTTTGAATAAATTTCTAAGTAGTTTTTCTTAATCTTCTGATGACTCATGGATGTTTGGAAGAATTACATTAGTTTCTTACTTGTTTTGCAAAGATTTAAACCTATACGCTTCGAGGAATCAGATTCAAGACGCTCTAAAGCTTGGATCTTCATGTGGGAACTTCAAACCAAAGTTCTATCTTTTTCAGAAATTCTGAAACATGTATTGTTTGTTTATGTAATTTGAATCAAGTTCAAACCATGGTATTAGTTAAGCTTTGTGACAAGGTTTGATGATTATTATGGTTATGATCTTAATCTATTGGAACTAGGATTAACCTATGCAATTGAGGTACTCAAGTCCTAACTTGATTTGAGGGAATCATGTTGATGAACAACACATGTGTTGGATTGCTTTGATAATATAACCGCTCTATCATCCAGCTAAATAGGATTAGATTTCGATTCTAGTTGAGTAAGTGAGAAACCACAGCGAATTATGCATTTAAGGAAAGCTATAAGTGGATCCTTGATGTTCTAGTTATCTTTTCATTATCAGATTTTTATGTTTCATATTCAAAACCGATTTCACAAACTTCTTAAGATTCTAGTTATCAGGATAGTTCGAATTGTTGACTTCCTTCCCTGTGGATCGACCTCAGTCTTACCGAGATTATTACTACATCGCAACCCTACACTTGGGGAAGCAAACAATTCCCTTCTCTAACATTTCTACGGTGTCTAGTCGACTATAGATTCGAAATAACTGGCTAGTGGTGACTCTGGTCTTATACGAACTTATCTAAATATACCCAATGATAACACGACAACCGAAAAAGCCCTCGAGAAAGAGGCGAGCCAGTGGCATAACAGTGATTCACGCAACCCCTTTTCGAAAGGGTTGGGAGCGCGGAACGACGAGCGTCCACAAAATGGCGACTCTGGTAGGGATATGCTAGTGTAACACCCTAAAAATTTCAATCATCAGCCTTAAAAGTACTCGAGCGCCTCTAGAAATTTTTTATTTTAATTCTCAAATGAGAATGCATACGCCTGATTTAGAACCAAGAATATAGAAGATTTGTATATGAAACCCTAATTTGAACAATCCAATCAAAATCTCATAAGACATTTAAACACATCAATCTAACAGTACATTCTTTCTTAGATATTATGGCTATGGATTTTTTTTCTAATCGTCAAATCTTTCATCCGATCTATTAATTTATGAACTTCGAACTATGATTTACTGGAATCACAATTGATTTACATGTATAACCGATTCTCAATGCAGACCCACCTTAGACTATCCTGATCAACGAATCAGATGTTGATCAACGAATCAGATGTTGATCATCTTAAGTATCAGAGTCGATTTAACCCAATGGACGACCTAATCTCTATTCGGACCCAACTGGCAACCTAATCCAATTCATAATGCCTAAAACTCCAAATAAATCCACATTACCATTATAATCCGATACTTGCTAGTGTACGCTACGACCCAGTAAAAGGATTCACCAAACTTTGTTCTCTAAATCATCCAATTTGTGTCTCAAAACCCTAGAACAGCTATAAACTATTCGTTAGTGGGCCGTTGATCACGAATCTACACGAAATCGATCATCTTACTAGACTTGACCTTTCCCCTGCACCAGATGTCCAACACCTTATCCTAAACCGCACAACATAGATCATGACCAGAGAGGGTGAGTTGTGCGACTCACCTCAACGTTGGGCCATCTAGAACTATAAATATCAAGCCCATTTGAGAATTCCATTTGAAATGTAATTTGAGAATTTTGCTTGAGTTTTCTTCTAAGGTTTGTTGAGACCCTTCTACTCTGTCGCTATTCTTTATACCGATCGTAAGCGGCCCATGCCTTGAGGTAAGATACCTCTTTGATTGCAAAAATTAGAAAGTTTCATTAGAGATTCTCGTTTCTAATTAGGATTTTTGTCAAATTTAGGTGTTCTAGCTGAATTTTCTTTAAATCCTTGAGGAACACTCATTTCTAACTTGTGGATTCATCAATCAGGTGAGGACTATTCTTCTAAGTTGGCTATTATCAGCCCATGAGGGTTCCAGATAGTGAAATTTGAGTTTTTCTTGAATTCCATTTAAAGTTGAGTGTCAAATGATTTGTGTTTATGATTGATGTTCTGTATGTATTGATTAATTACATGCTTACTTTGAGGTGTGGATTGATTACCCATTTGAATCGATTTTATAAAAATGTGGGATTTGATGTATTGCACATATCAAGTGTTTGATGAAATTTCTGAGTGAACAGAAGTTCACCTATGCTTGAGTAAGTGGATTTTCATTCTCTCAAGCTAGTACCTGGTTGTGAATTTGATGAATTGGCCTGCAATAGCACGCCAAGTGTTTGGTTTTACGCCCGTATATAAAATGAAATATGTCACCTATCAACTATTTGGTTTTATTTCTGATTGAGAAAATGAATGTTATGATGTTTCATTCCTCTCACAACATGCTTAATATATTATGTAATTGACATGATTGAGATTAATTTCTGAAAATCATAATGTATGGATTGCCTACTTGGGTTTGGCTGTCACAGATTTGTTTGGTCGACTTGGAAGTAACATGATCGACCGACCCTAGCTAAGCCGGTTTAGTTGATGTTTCACTCGGCCTACCAAATTAGTCAATTTCAGAATTAATTCATATTTGTTTGACCATTGATACATATTCTGTAAAATCTCAAATACCATGATTACAATTGTTGTACAGTCACTTATAATCATATATATCAAGTCTCATGAGCCAGACATGGAATATGGGTAACTGTGTTTGTGTTGTCTTTGGCTGGTGTAGGTGATGAGCCCTCTAATAGCCTTGAGCACCAAATCCTACATACTGAAGCTCATGGGCCAAGCATGGTATATGGGTAACTGTGCTTGTGTTGTCTTTGACCGGTATTGATCCTGATGGTCTTATCGAGAGTTTTGAGTACCGATGTTGGGTGAAGAGCCTACCATCATTGATCTTGGGTGACGACCCATTACCGTGCATATGACATTCTAGGAAATCGAGACGCTTACCATTTAATTGATTATTCAGTTATATTAGGTGACGGACCCAAATTGGGATTCCAAGAGCCGGGCATAGGACGCCCTGGCCTGGCGGTCAGCCCCAGCCTGGTAAAGGGTACCCCGACCTGGCATTGTCCAGTGTTCGGTAAGGCCACTGTCTAGTGTCGGGCTTTCCTCACTCTCTAATGTTCGGCCACGTTCCTGTCGGTCGTGTTCTTGTTTATAAAACTCTTGATAAAATTGAGGTATTATGACTTCGCCAATACTATTGATTGAATACGAAATTTAATAAATACTTGATAATCATGCATGCATCACCTTTGCACGTGCATTGGTTCGACGCTGTTGCTGGGTGGTAACCCTACCGTTTATTTTTTCGGAACATAACATTTACATATTGGTTGCATGCATTATTCAACTAGAATAGGAACATGATTGTAATGTTGTGCTATCTACTAATGCTGGGGTGGTAGGCGTGAGAGCCCCACCATTTGTTATGCTTCATTACCTGTACTTGATTGTGTTGATAACATGTTTAACTTAGGAAATGATAACACTGAGTATGATTACTCGCTCCCACTTGGGGGGTGTTTTAAAACACCAACCAGTTATCTTTGATGCAGGAGTTTCCACTACTTGATGAGTGAGATGTAGGATTTGCTGGCTTGCCTATCGGAGTGGCTTTGGACTTGTATTGTATTCATTTTTTAACATGTATATATTGAGCCCCAGCTGAGTGGACTCCTTGGTTGTGTGGATGATTGTATGTATTAACACCTTAATTCAGACTACATTGTACATTGTTTAGCTTAAATCTCTATTTATGAGCTGATGTTATGGATTTGTGCCATTAAACTATACTTCCGCAAAATACGGTTACCCCGGAAGAGTCGAAAGCCGCGGACTACCCGACACCTGATTTTCAGGGCGTGACAGCTAGTCTCACTAATCGTGATCCAACTTGAAAAACAGAATCATTCCTATATTTGAAAGTTAATAGTTCTCATACAATCTCATTTGCATAGCATCTCATCCATAAACTAAAATATATATATATAGAAAATTTCAAAACCCAAAAAGAGTATAATATATTCCTCACCATTGCACCTCCTTGGGCTCAACATCCTCGGAAACAGCTTCCTTACCGCAACATCTGCACCAGAGCTCAGCAAGCCATGCCAGACCATGAAGAGGAAGGTCACCTCGTTTCCGCCCTCGACATGGCCGAAGCGCAACCTCCAGCGCAACAACCAATTGATAACATGTCAATCATATAAGAATTGGCACAAGGAATAAGAGCAATGCAAGAAATGTTCTTACAATTCATGTAAGCACAAACTACCGCAGCAGCCAATAATTAAGTTAGCCCAATTCAGCAATCTCAACAGCCATGTCGAGCCCTTACGGCCTCCAGTTCAAATCAAACACAACTGTCAGAGTTTGCTCAAGACTACCGACAATAACCGTCTTAGCCCTCAGCCATGGGGCATCCTTCTCAATACTTTCCTGCGGCGACATGATAGTCTCAAAGCATTCCTGCTGCAGGGACTTCTAATCAACTTCCAGTCAATCTCACAAGCAACGATCTCAGTAGATTCCAGCATGTCCCTGCCAATGAGACCCCTTTTCTTCCTCAACATGTCCCCGTCGATGGGTCCTTTACTCAATTTCAGCACATCCTCGCCGATGGGATTTCAATGCAATTTTCAGTGGCAGGGACAGCATAAGCAAATGCCCACAATGGGGGTCAGTGTCAAGCCCACATCAATCAGCGGATAGTGGTGAATACCCTACATCTCAGCCTCCTACAAATAGGAGCACTTTTCAATTCCAGCACATCCCCGCCGATGGGATTCCAGTTAATTTTCAGCAAACTCCAGTTAATTTTCAGCAATCTTCAATTCAGCAAACTCCAGTTAATTTTTAGCAAGTTCCAGTTCAACCTTCAGTTCAATCTCCAGCTCAATTACAGTCATTTCAAGCACAAGTTCATCAGAATCCAGTTCAATCATCAAGCCAAATTCAGCAACCCACGGTTGCTTCCCTGCAAGCTCATAGGGTCGAAGACATTGACCACTATGCTGAAGAAGAATGTGCCTTACTACGAGAGGCACCAATCACTCGAGTAGATCATGCAGGACTGGACGAGTTATGGGAGCAGTTCCAGACCTTGCAAAATCAACTACAGCAACAACAGGGGATCGATCTAGCCTCGACCAAGTTCAGAGACTTGTGTCCCTTTCCTGATGCTCAGATATCTCAAAACTTTGAGGTGCCAAAATTCAAAAGATACAACAGCAGCGGATGCCCCACAGCACATCTCAAGGCTTTCTGTGGAGAGTTGAGTGTAATCGTAGGAAATGAAGGAGCTCTCATTCGCTTATTCTAAAAATCTCTAAAGGGCGATGCCCTAGACTGGTATACATCATTGAACTGCCATCACATCAGGACTTAGGAATAGCTTTCCCAGGCTTTCGTCGACAAATGCGCATACAATCTTAATATGGCACCCAAGAGAGCGAACCTCACAGCTCTTAAACAAATGAGTGATGAAACATTGTCAGCTTATGTGGGACGTTGGGGAGCTATGGCAGCCAGAATGCGGACACCCATCGACGACGAAGAAAAAATCTCCATGATTGTTCATTCAACATATCCTAGCATATCTGGGTATCTCATCTCGCATCCATATGAGAATTTCTCTCAGTTGATCCGTGCTGGAGAGCAAGTCGAAGCAGGAATCCGCGCAGAGACAATCTCTCAAAGGCCTCACCAGGCCACTCTAGTCAAACAAAACAGAGTGGAAGGAAAACCTATCGGATACGGGAATGGAAACAGCAGTGGTCCTCCTCCTCGTCCGACAAAGGTAAACAACATCATCGCCACTGCTCAAGGCAACTAGTACGTTCCTCCACAGGGACACCAACCGTATCAATAGAATCAGGCTCAAAATCAACCTCAGAGATACCAACCGGAACCATCCCCACCGTAACCAAATCCTCAACCATAGCCACAACCACCTCGACAACAACAGCAGCAGTTCAGGGGGAATGGCCAATACTCATATCAGAACAGGCAAAATTACAGGGAGTTCAGGAAATTCACCCCTCTCACTCAGCCACTCAGTCAAGTCATGACTATGCTGATACAAAAGCAATTACTCACTCTAATGGCACTTAGGCCTCCTCCAAATCCCCTGCCTCCAAACGATCGAGAAAATGAGTATTGTGCCTACCATTAAGGGCGTAGCCATGGCACTGATCGATGCATGACTCTGAAGAATGTCATCCAAAATCTTATTGACGACTGCAAGGTCGTCATCTTAGTCCTTGGAACTCCTCCAGCTGCTCCTACCAACATCCTTCAGAATCCTCTACCTCAGCATCTAACGAACCCCAGTTCGTCCCGCAGTGCTGCCATTAACAGCATAGAAGAGGGAGAGCGCCTCGATCGCTTCTTATCCCCCATCTAGTCCATTCATGCCTACACTTATGAGCCAACAAACTCTCCTCTAATTCTGTAAGGGACAAGCCCTTTCCTTCCCTCAATTTTTGAGCCACTAGTGCTCGAGGGAGCACCAGCATATGATGCACCAGTCGTCCAAGGGCCTGGCCTTTTACAAGGGGCACCTTACAATCATTCATGTTGGGAGCCATTCATTCTGGAAGGAGCATAGTCATACATCGAGCCTGCAAATGAGCCTGTCGTAGGGGCAGCTTTAGTTCAGGAACAATTTAATCCACAATGGAGGGATTATACTTATCAGTAACAAGAACCCATTGTCTAAGAAGGGGCTCCCCCAGTCGAGCCGGTCATATTGCAAGGGGCAAATCCTGTCCTCGAGCCACATAGACGTCCTGGAGGTGTGTTAATTATGTTACAGCAGCTGGGTCGAACAGAGAGACCCCTCGCCATATCAAGAGGACCAGTGTTCATTCCATGGGAACCTCCCTCTCCAAGAACAGTCAAGCTAGGGTTGCAACCTTATGTGATCTATGAAGACAAGCATCGATATTATCCCTTCAGCACAGGCAACAAAAGTAGTCCTCAAGGCAAAAGCTCCATATGAGGAAGATCTGATACCCCCACCAATAAAGCTGCAAGATCCGGTGGTCCTAGAAAGCAAAGGAGTGGAAAATTACAAAGAAGTCCCATGGCACTACCCAGAATGTGCAGAGGTAGGGAACATGAATCCCAATGGGCGTTGCATCCGAAGAGACAGTCAAAACAAAAGTGATCCCAAGAGTGCTCTCGCTGGCCTCGGCAACAAAAATGAAGCCGCATATGATGTTGCAACTCAGCTCAAATCAATCCCTACCCAAATCTCAGTATGGGAGCTACTTTGCACATCTCGCATACACCGAGAAATGTTCATCAAAACCATGAGCGATGCCCATGTCTCCTCAGATACAACACCTGAAATGATAGCATTGATGATCGGACAACTTCTGGCTCCACGCGCCATTACCTTCACTGATAATGAGTTGCCACCAGAAGGACGCAACCATGGGCGGTCTCTCAACACAGCCTTATGATATAAAGACCTCTGTGTCCCACTGGTTCTTATCGATAATGGCTCAAGCTTAAATGTCTGCCCACTCAAGACTGCGGAACGTCTGGGAATCAGTCCCTCCTCATTCCAACCTAGCACCATGTACGTAAGAGCATTTGACAACACCCGCCGATCAGTGGAATGAGAAGTCAACATAGAGGTACAGATAGGTTTAGAAATCTCCACAATCACATTTCAAATCCTAGATATGTCAGCCTCTTTCAACATGTTACTCAGACAACCTTGGTTGCACAAGGTCGAAGCTGTGCCATCAACTTTGCATCAACAGGTGAAGTATATATGTGGGAATCAAGTGATCTATGTCCATGCAGAGAAGGAGATCATCATTCCTTCTATGTCGTTGCCACTGAACCAGATATCCCCGTCATCGACATCCAACACTCTAAAGAAGACGTCACATTCCATAGTTTTGAGTTCGAGACCGTGAACACTATCGCCAACCCAGAACCGATAAGGGTGGATCGTGTTTTTTCACCGGCAAAACGTCTGAGTCTCAAATACCACATGAAGAATCATTTCAAGTTTAGAAAGATGCCGCTGGTATACAATCAATGAAAATGGGGACTCGGGTACAGGTCAGTCATCATGGACAAAAGAAAAAAGAAGTTTCGGTGCTCACCCATACAATTCATCAGGCTAGGAGAGCCTTACAGAGATTCAAGAAGAAATCTACCAACTACACTACATAAAGGCCTCCCGATGAGCCTTGCTTGGGCCATGTGGCCTCCCATTCGATGGGACTGGATTCTCGAACCATCTAAGTCTCCAGAAGAAGAAAAAAAGGATGCAAATGAAGAAGAAGATCAAATATAGCAACTTCAGGACCAGGATACTCCGATATCTGCCCTCGTCGCATCACCACCAGTCAATCAGGGGCACAACCTGCCCACTTCAATTCCAGTCAACCAGGGGCACAACCTGCCCACTTCAATTCTAGTTAACCAGGGGCATAACTTGCCCATCTCAGCATCAATCAACAAGGGGCACAAACTGCCCATGTCTGCAGAACCAACACCATCAACCATCAACCGGGGGCAAAAGCAGCCTATCCATTAGACCAAGAAAGGGAAATGGCCAGCCCTAGATTGGTCCAATGTCAAGATTCCAAGCCTTTGTATCGCCATGGAACAAATGAACTGCAATGCGAGGTAAGTGATCCGAGAGGGACTAAGTATAACTCAGATCTCGAACCCGACCAGCAAGAAATCATGGTCATTGGGTCAGACCATGATTCTTCACCCGAATCATCAACCCCCACCACTCCAGGGGAAGGAGTGTGGGGTCCTGAATGGTCATCTATTCCCTTAACTTCTGAATCAGCCAAAGAGTCATCTGAGGGCTCTGGCTTCCAAAAAAATGCTGGTTTAAGTAACAATCGGTATCCTGGGACAAGTTGGGATCAATCATGGTTTGCAATGCCTGCTTATTCAGGGTCTCTTGAAGTTCAAAAACCTTAAAAAATAAAAAAAAAAACTTTCAAAAGCCAAAAACATCTAGCATTTCAATTTCAAAAAATTCTCAAAAATAAAAAATCATTTCTTTTCCTGCATTCAATAATGTGTCAAGTTCGTCTGATGAGTCACGTGAGTTTGAAATCAAATCATATGATTTTGACATCGAATTAGACTTTGAACTCATGGGTTTGGACGAAGCTCGGGATGGGAAAAATGATGACCCAGCTCCCAAACTAGAGGACCTCCTCAAGAAGTTCAAATCTAAAGCCAATGTTGTAGCCGATGATTTTGAGGTAGTAAACTTGGGGACACCAGAGATCCTTAGGGAAGTACACATTGGGAAATCATTACAACCAGAGATGAAATAGAGAATGATAGAGTTCTTAGTTCCAAGATTGTCCAACTTTGCGTTCTTGTATGAAGACATGCTGGGGCTCGATGAAGAGCTCGTTGTACATCATCTGCCAACCAAGCCGAATATAAATCCAGTTAAGCAAAAACTGCGAAGAATGAAGCTAGAATGGGCCCTAAAAGTTCGTGATAAAGTTATTAAACAGTAGAACGCAGGATTCTTGGTAGTCTCCAACTACCCTAAATGGCTCACTAACATCGTACCAGTACCAAAGAAGGATGGCAAGGTTCGAATGTGCATCGACTTCTGAGATCTCAACAAAGCCAGTCCTAAAGATGATTTCCCTCTACCGCATATCGACACTCGATCTGATCGACAACACCGTAGGGTATAAGATCTTCTCATTCATGGACAGATTCTCAGGTTACAATTAGATCAAGATGGCCATCGAAGATCATGAGAAGACATCATTTATCACTCCATGGGGAACCTTCTGTTATAGGGTAATGTCGTTCAGTCTGAAGAACGCAGAAGCAACATATCAGCGAGCAATGACGGCATTGTTCCATGATATGATGAACAAAGAACTCGAAGTAAATGTAGACGATATGATTATCAAATCTTGTACGATTAAAGGACACTTTAAAGATCTGAATAAGTTATTCAATAGGTTAGAAAAGTACAAGCTCCATCTCAACCCTCAGAAATGTGTCTTCGGTGCAACTGGAGGAAAACACATTGGCTTTATGGTAAGCGAAGAGGGCATCAGGGTCGATGAGACCAAGACCAGAGCAATCATCGAGATGCCCTCTCCAAGAACTGAGAAAGAAATTCGTGGTTTCCTTGGCAGAATCCAGTACATCAGTCGCTTTATCACACAGCTCACACCTATCTGTGAGCTCATATTTAAGTTCCTTCAGAAAAATGTACCAAAATATTGGAATGACGATTGTCAAGTCGCCTTCAACCGCATCAAGAAATATTTCATGAATCCTCCAGTTCTAGTGCCACCCACTCTCGGATGACCACTATTGTTATACATGTAGCAACAGAAGCCATTGCTTGCGTCCTCGGCCAACACGACGAGACCAGAAAGAAGGAACAAGCAATATACTATTTGAGCAGAAAGTTCACTGACTACAAGACCAGGTATTCCCTAATCGAGAAGACTTGCCTTGCCCTAGTCTAGGCAACTCAACGACTCCGACAATACATGATTGCATTCACTATTCTCCTCCTCGTTTACATGAATCCGCTCAAATACCTGTTCGAGAAGCCAGCACTCACTGGAAGGATAGCTAAATGGCAACTACTCCTGTCTGAGTTCGACATCACCTATGTCACTCAGAAGGCAATCAAGGGGCAGGCCCTTGCCGATCATCTCGCCGCTCACTCTCTCCTTGATTATCAACTGCTTGAGACATTCTTCCCTGATGAAGATCTCTTGCTCATCGAAGATGAAGAGAAGAAAAAGAAAGATGAGTGGACGTTATTCTTCGACGACATGGCCAACTCTAAAGGGAGTGAAATCGGAGCAATCCTCTACTCTTCAAACAACGTCCCTATTCCTATCTCGAGGCGCATAGCATTCGAGTGCACCAACAACATGGCAGAGTTTGAAGCATGCATCACTGGTCTAAGGGAAGTCATAATCTTGGGCGTTAAGAAGCTACGAGTATTTAGAGACTCACAGCTTATCATCAATCAGACCAATGGTGAATGGAAGACTAAGGACGAGAAGTTGATACCATATCATGTGTACCTTGAAAATCTGGTCAAAGAGCTCAAAGAAATCACCTTCTAGTACATACGCAGGGCTAAGAATCTGTTTGCAGATTCTCTCACTACCCTTGCATCATCGCCCGAGATCCCGAAATGAGCTTCAGAATGGGAGCTCACAGTCGAAACTCAAGATGAACCTGCCTTCTGCCTGCAGATAGAAGAGGCCAAAGCCGCCCCTGACAAACCCTGGTATGCCGACATCAAGCAATATCTCGAAACCCAGGAATATTCAGAGGCAGCAACAGTGACAGATCGCCGAACCATCTAGCGTTTGGCCGGCCAATTCACCATCAGTGGTAAAATTCTTTACAAGAGATCCTACAATCAAGTCCTCCTTCGATGTGTCGATGAAGCGGAAGCCATTAAGATCCTGAAAGAAATACACGAACGAATCTGTGGCCCACACATGAACGGGCACATGATGGCGAAGAAGATTTTACGACTCGGCTACTAATGGCTCACCATGGAGACAAAATGCTGTTAGCACGTCAAAAAATGCTTCAAATGTCAGGAGCATGCGAATCAAATCCATGCCCCCTCATCAGAACTGTACAACCTGACAACTCCCTGGCCTTTCTCTATGTGGGGACTAGACATCATTGAGAAGGTGAATCCAAAAGCATCAAATGGTCATGAGTATATACTCATAGCAGTCGACAACTTCACCAAGTGGTAGAGGCAGCCTCTTACACCACGATAGCAACATCCCAGGTGATCAAATTCATAAAAAAACAACATCATATGCTGGTGTGGAATCCCAAATGCCATCATCACAGATAACGGGACCCCGTTCATCAATAAGAAAATGGATGACTTCCTCAGTAAGTTCAAGATTCAATGCCATCAATCGAGCCCTTACTGTCCTCAGATGAATGGTGGGGTAGAAGCCGCAAACAAAATGATCGTCAAGATACTCGAGAAGATGGTCACAACCTATTGAGATTGGTCAGACATGCTCCCATATGCACTTTGGGCCTACCAAACGTTTGTACGGTCTACTACAGGCGCTACTCCTTTCGAGCTTACTTATGGAATGGAAGCAGTTCTACCAGTCGAGGTGGAAATACTGTCACTACAGGTGTTACTGGAAAGTGAAATTGAAGAAGGAGAATGGCAACGGGCCAGATTCGATCAGTTACAGCTAGCTGAGGAAAGCGCATGTGCGCATTAAATCATTCCCAGTGTTAGCAGAAAATGATCGCTCGAACTTACAATAAGAGAGTCTGAAAAAGAAGTTTCAAGGTGGACGACATGGTTATAAAGAAGATTCTACCGTCACACCTTCTGGATCCCAGAGGAAAGTTCAAACCATCATGGGACGGACCGCTGATCATCAAAGAAGTACTTCTAGGGGGCTCACCAGCATGAGAGGAGTGGATCTTCCTGAGTCAATCAACGCCGACAAAGTGAAGATCTTTATCAAGAGTTACATTAGTAGAGCTGAAGTCAAGGGGTCGAAGCTAAGACCTCTGAGGGATCAATTCCGTCCACCAATAAGTATTCCAAACAAAGGGTTTCAAAAAAGAAAAAGACACAAAAAAGAAAGTACAAAGAAAAGAACAAAAGAGAAAGAAAATGAGGAAGCCAATACAAGGCACCCAAGAAAAATCAACCCGAAAGGAAATGTAGTCATCCATCCATTCACCTCAGGAAAGTCTTTAGCTCATACCGACAGCTCTACCATTGTAACTTAGGATAAGGACTGAAAGGCTACCATCGGCCGGCAACGACGGATTCCTGACCTCTAGTCATTGCAGTTATCCAAAAAAATCTATATAAAAAAAACTATGTGCCTAAACAAAGAGGGCGGGATGCAAACCCGAAAGGGCGTTCCGAGTAAAAACAG
The DNA here is from genome assembly GCA_003013855.2 of Liriodendron chinense. NCBI lineage: Eukaryota > Viridiplantae > Streptophyta > Magnoliopsida > Magnoliales > Magnoliaceae > Liriodendron > Liriodendron chinense. Next base: position 8,946,789 of record ML058469.1, on the reverse strand, counting down.
TGGGCACATAGCGAACTTGGTGAAAACCCAAAAGGGCGCCGAGGGTAAAAATAGCATTGCTGCCAAGGGGCAGGTAAGATCAAATACCCGAGATGTGGTGAAAATCTGAAAGGGCGCCACAGGCAAAAATGACGGGAAAAGGCGGCTGTGGTGAAAACTCGAAAGAGCGCTACAGGCAAACATGGCTCAAAAAGAAAAATAAAAAGTGCAATAAAATAGTCCAGATCAGCTTATTAGACAATCTCAGATCAAGAGCAAGAAGAAGTATAATCAGGGACAAGGACCCTACAGACTCTGACAAATCCTCAGAAAGTAATGATTTCTACTACCTACACCTCTAGGGAACTAAAGAGATTCTCCAGAAGTCAATCTCGAAACATCGGTCAAAGCATTGGCCGAGCCTGAATTCTGATTCCTACATCCCAGCACAAAATCCAGACACACACTCACAAGACAACTCATGGCACAAAAAAATTCTCAAAAATGTTTTTTTTCCACTAATGCATCGTATTTCCTTTACATATATCACATCATTTCTCTCAAAATATAAAAAATGCATCATAGCCAATCATGTACCATGCAAAAAGGAGATGTACAAACGGCTAATACAACCCTTGGAAGCAAAAAAATCAATCTCTGCCCCCCTCCTCGGCCATGTCACGTAAGTCCTCTGACTCGTAATGAAATAGCCTCGCTCTCAGCCTGCTCAGCTCCATGCGCAGGTAATGCACCTCATCTCGCTAAAGGCTATGGATCGTCGTCTCCTCATTAGACAACCTCTGATCGACGGCCAATCTCCTCGACATCATCTCACAATGTACCGAAGTGCGGAAATCTTAGATAGCAGGTGACCATGAGTGGCCAAGAGAAAGCCGAGATCGATAAATGGGCGCTCCTCAAAGGACTCATATGAACCAGATGAAGAACCAGCGTCCCCAATGACATCTAGCTCATCCTCATCAGTCGTCAAATGCCAGTAAGGAATGCATCGATATAGAGACTGCTCAGCAACCCAATACTGATATGGGGCAGTCGCCATCGAAAAAGTCCGCAGCTCAAAACCAAACAAATTAGCAGTCAGATGACCGGCCCAAGACCCATCAACCCGAGTCCTGAAGGCGGATGATCTAGCCGAAAGTGATCAACGCCCGATACCTGAGAAAGCAAAAAGCGGAACATCCTGCTCATACTCGAACTGCTGCAGGAATAGGATAGGATGATAAGAAAAGTAGGAGCTGAAGCCTACCAGCATTAGAGAAAGGCGATGAGCATCATAGAGCACTGGGGGAAGAGAAAGCAAAGACGACTCCCAACGAACGTTCCAGTCCTGCAGCTCAGTAAACATCCTACGGTATAAAGGCTCACTCATCCTAGCAGTATGTGGGAAAAACTCCATAATATGGTGCATAAGATCATAGCGACGAGTGCCGAAAAATGATACAGGAATGGTCATAGAAAGACGCTTCCAAAACCAAATATGATCATGAGAAGGTAAAGAAACTCAGCTAAAGCAAACAATTCCAAAAGGATTGAAAAGAAAAGGTACAAAAAGTTACCTGAAGAAATGCACAGCAGCCACGAAGAACACGAGTACGGCCTAGGGCACAGTCAGTCAACCCACTAAATAGCTCATCTAGGACAAGAGAAATGATCCCCTGCCGACGAGCAACTCGACTCAACACCTCGAAGAGCAAAGGGGTCTAAGATCGGCGCCATCCCGAGAATAACACATCAGCTATCAGGCAAAACATCAATGCATTCCGAGAAAGCATGGACCCCACCGTACTCCGAGGGCCCGAAAATAGATCGTACAGTGAGTCCAAAGAGAAGACCACATCATCCTGGCCATCGACTGCGGGATGAAGAAGGTACAGAATCATAAACCAGTTCTGCGGAGTGGCAGTCTTCGGCAAAATCTTTGGCGAGAAATACTATGCATAATCCCAAGGAAGACCTGTCAAACGCGCCAACTCCTCCAAAGAAGGTCCCATCTCCATATCGTTGAATGCAAACAAGTTCAACGATGGGACCCAGCAATCAGTGCAGCACCAAGCATCCTCCAGTCAATACATAATCCCAAGGAAGACCTGTCAAATGCGTCAACTCCTCTAAAGAAGGTCCCATCTCCATATCGTTGAATGCAAACAAGTTCAACGATGGGACCCAGCAATCAGTGCAGCACCAAGCATCCTCCAGTCAATATCAACTCGGGCCATATGAATCAGACCGCCAAAGCCATAGGACTCCAGCTTTTGAATCTCATAAATTGATAATCTGTCAAGCTATGCAAGCAGTCGGGGCGAACAACAAATACGAGGAAGCAACTGACACAAGGATCCCCTCCAAAACAAAAGGTCCAAACAATTTCTCGAAATCAAAAGGTCAACGGGCAAGGGAGAAGGAAAAGCAAGGATCTCTGCAGAATCAACAATCTCTGATACAACCCCTATCATAACTATATTTGATATAGTCACATCACAGTCAGAAATCGTCACCATCTCAGCCGCATGAGAAGACTCGCCCACCTCGTGGACAGAGTGCATAAAGGATCGATGGTAAAAAAAGACTGATGGTCTCCGTCAAGAAGGCTATCTGCAAAGATCACACAGTATATCGTGGCGTCCAGGATGATTTGGTAGTTAGAAAGTACATCTGAACCGTCAAGAAAGGCCCTCGAGGCCCCGATCAAAGAATCTACGGTCAGATCTGGACCGACAATCCTCTCCATCATGAAGTTAAGAATCCAACCATCACTGTCCAGTCAAGGGGATAATCCGCACCGTCCATCATCAATGGGACATCGTCAATGATCACATCAAGACCGCCCAAGCAAGTATATTGCACATCTCGGCCATCATCAAGAGCATCCAAGCCATCAAAGGTATCATCTAAACCATTCATATGGTTTAAGTATGAGATCAGCCCATCAATGTCCATCATGGCATCATCCTCACTACCAATCACATCATCCATACGGCCCACATTCAAGGGATGCATAGCCTCACCTATGGCCCCTCTCCCCATCTCATCCATACCATTCAATTCGCCAATATTCAATGCACCATCAAAACAAGAAATTACAGCCATCCCACCATTAATGGAAGCATTCAAAGCCTCTCCAACCACCATCCTCAAGCTCCCATCAAGGCCACCTCCTAATGCCTCATCAACCCCCTCCATTAAAGGCACATCATCTCCATTAAAGCCCATTAGAAAATCTAAAGGGGGGGACCCATCATAGCTAGCCCCCACATCGCCTAAATCTCCATCATCCATTGCTTGGGAGAGGACAAGATAAGAAGAAGACAAAAAGAAGAGAAAGGACAAAAGGAGACAAAGATTCATGGCTAAAATCAAATTCTCCAGTGCAGGGAATATGGGGACAGGGACAGAAAGTAGCTGAGCAAGTCTGAACCAAAACCAGCCCAAACAGCTCATGAACAAAGGGACGGGCGGCCGCCACTGGGCCGCCCAAATGGACGCTCTACCTCTCCCTTCATGGGATTGGCTCCGCAGTCCGCTAGTAGGTGAGATCTGTCAGGCCACCTCAGCAGACGGCCCTCTGAAAGCCGCCCGAAACTCCGATTGACCCCAAATTTGGACAGAAGTTGATCTGCATTGTCTGAAAATTTCTCCACCCATCAAATGATGAAGAACTACTGCTAACACGAGTCTAATCAAGCCAGAAGAGAGAAAAACTATCAAGTGGGGTCCACAATCAATCTGAGCCATTTAAGGGCTGAGCCAACATGATCTGAACCATGAGAAAACTTACATAAGTCACCAAATGGCTAGATCAAGTGTTGGATCATCGAAAAAGAAGGCCAATCCCAGATCTAATTTTCAAGAGGGCACATGGGCACAATTCAAGTAATTCGGGCCGTCTGAAGGCCAAATTGGGTCGATCCAAACCATTGAAAGTCATCAAGCACCATCAATTGAAGCGCTAAAAGCTTCAAGTCAGACTGAAAGCAAGAAACAACCAAAGCGAACATACAAATGTGGCCTGAGACATCAAAATAACCTCCATATAAGCAGCAAAACACCAGGAAATCAAAGCATACTTCATTAATCAAGAAAAGTTCGTACATCATCAAGATACAGAAAAGGAGACTTACAAAAGCTGTAGGCAAAATCAAACATCTGAAAGAAAGTAACTACAGGTCGCCAACATAGTCATCGTCTCCACGTTTCTCTTCGTGCTCTCAACGACGCAAATCCATCATCGGAGCCATCACAGAACCACCAGCATATCGATGACGACCGTGCGAATCGTATAGAGGAGGAAGGAGAGTCCCCCGCCAAATTCAAGATACCACTCGGTATAATCTCGATTAGGGATAGTGAAGCGATACCCTGGCTGACCCGTGAGAGCATCATCAACAGCCTCAGCAGGCAGCTGATTTGCAGGTGGCGGTGGAGAAATGGGAACTCTAGCAACACTGTTGAGCCATGAATTTTACATATTTAAAGCCCAATTCATAGCATAATTGTATAGTTTAAGTTGCTAAAGTTAAGGACTTATGCTTGCTTTTGTGTTTGTAGGTAAAAGAGAGAGATGTCATCGATTTAATGTTAATTTGGAGGATTCGAAGTGATTAAAAGACCAAGCTTTGATAATCCAAAGAAGAGAAGAAAAACTTTAAAGAAATCATGTTAAAAGTCCTGAATTGTCCTGAAAAAGCAAAGTGCAGAATTGCAGGGCCATAAAATTAAAATGCAAAAAATTGCAGTTTCTGAAGATTGATCCAGATATTGATCCATCGATTGATTGCTCAGCCTACAATTGATCGACATCCCTAAGCGATTGATTGCTCACGGCAAAATTTTGCTGATTTGTTGCTGGACCTTACTGGACTAAAAATGGGAGTTGCGATTGATCGTCAGCCCTGAGCGATTGATTGCCAGACCAGTTGCGATTGATCGCTAGTCACTTGCGATTGATTGCCTAGGCTCACAGATGTCCATATTCAATTTTTATAGTTAGCCCGAAAAATCGATTGATCGACCAATGTCCAGACTGCGTAAGGAGACTCTAATTTCTAGAAGATTCCAAGTCGGTGGCAGATTTTTATTATAAAAGGACACCTCTATGTCGTTCCTAAGGCATCATAGAAGGTTGAGAAGTTCGTAGGAACTGGAGAGGACGTCGTAGAGCGTTTGCAACTCCTTCGACTAGGGTTTTTACGATTTTTCTACGCTTTCTTAATGGTTTTCTTTTGAGATTTAGTTCAATCTGTTAATGGTTGGCTAAACTTCTTAGCTGGGGCTAAGAGATAAAGCTTTTAATTATTTGCGATGTCTAATTTGAGTTATTTCAAGTACTTTTTAGTTTAATGAAGAATACTTCTAGTTTTGGTTTGAAATAAAGTTAATATTTTTAGTTAACCTTCTATCTCTTGTGATTTCTCTTACATGGGATGTTTTGATTACTGAGATTGCTTAATGGGGTGTTGATTGATAGGATTTTAGGTTGTAGAGATCTTAGATCCATCATGATATGTTGGATGATAAGGGATCTTACAAACTAAGTTTCCTAAGTCCTTATCTAGAACTAAATTAAAAGTTCTTATCTTTGGTATTAATCTGAAATACGTGTTTATGTATTGATTTTGGTTCAATAGAAGTTTAATTCATGCTTCTAAATCAAGTCTAGTGACAAGGCTTAAGGAAGAATCATGAATGTGATCTTACTTGTTTTGTGAAGGATTAGATTGTGTGATCGAATACACCCAATGCCTTAGTTGATTATGAGAGAATCATATTAGTAGATGATATCTATGTTAGACATGTTGTGATGATTTGATTGCTCTATATTTCGATTGGATAGGGATAGAACTCCGATTTCAATTGAGTTATGAGTTTGAATTGTTAGTGCACTTTTCTGTGGCATACTAGTGCACCTTGTTTGTCAATCACTTAGGTCAGTGGGTCAAGTGTCGGTTGAGCTTAATGAAGACGAAGACTGAAGACTCAAGTGGCCCTGCTGTATCAAGGAAGAAGAAATAGGTAAAAGTGATGCCTTGGTGTGCCTTAACCTTGACCAAAACCTAACCCTTAACCTCTTAGATGACTTGCAACAACTAGGTATACCCTTAGTCATCATCATTAGTCTTAGAACTCCATGAAAAACATGATAAGTTAGACTAATTAAAGAGCTGGAAGCTGATGTAATCAAAACAGCTCAAACAGCAGTTTCCGATTGATCTCCGATCAATCGGACGTTGGCTTCGATAGGACTCCGATCAATCGGACAGAAGTTCCGATCAATTGAAAATTGTTCCAGCAACCTTGAAAATCCACTGAACATATTTTTGATCAATCGGACAGTCTTCCGATCCATCGGAAGGGGTCAGTCCGATCAATCGGACCATGTTCTGATCAATCGGAATATCCTCCAGAGAATTCTCTGAACTAAATTCCGATCAATCGGACATGTCTCCGATCAATCGGACTGGTCTCCGATCAATCGGATCCATTTTTCGATCAATCGGAGATGCACGAATCTGCCCGTTTTTTTACCGTTGGAAGAAAATCTATTTAAAGATGGGGATTCATTTTTTAGCTGATAGAGGGAATTTTGAGGAGATAGAAGCCACCATTGCTAGAGACCATCAGAGGCTCTATCCCAAACCCATAGCCAGTCATTCTCCTTGTGTTTTCATCACAAGCTTGGGCCATTCAATGGCATCTTGAGAATGGACTTGTTCCCTCTTGATTCCTAGGGTTTAGACACCTTGATCATAGTTAAATCCCTTGTTTAAACACTACCTAAGAGTCCATATAGGTGTATTCCTCTAGGAAACCTATTTCCTACCATTTGTAAGAGGATTCACCATTCCCTAGCACCTTGAGCATCTCCAATGGAGCATCACATGCAAGGTAGCTGATCTTGGAGCTGAAGCCTTGGCAAAGCAGCGGCGTCAAAGATCGAGGGAACACAAGGGGAGCTGATTCAAGCACGGGAGAGCGAGAAGAAGCAACCCAAAGTAGCGCTACAAAGGGGCTCAATCCTACAAGTAAGATTGTCTTGTTAGGAGTCCATCCACTCAATTCCCTGTGGGAGTTGAGTGTAGAGTTTGTTTGACAAACTCGATCTAGGATCGTTAGCCGATCCTTGGCTGTCAGTCGGCCTAAATTCAGGGACGTCAGCCATTCCTTGGCTTATTAGTCGGCCTAAACAAAGTCTCCAAGGGGGAGCCACCAACACGGGTGCAAACGTGTAGGTTGGGAGGAACCTATAAACTCTCCGGTTTGGTGGATCCGAGTTAAAACACCTTGGTTGGGAGGAACCAGATTTAAACTCCCCAGTGAATGCCGGTGTGCTCAAAGGAGTTGAGTACTTGAACCGAAAGTGGAGTAGACAAGTAGTCGAACCACTATACATCCTTGTGTTTGTGATTGTTCTTAAGCACATTTCTCTTTATGCATTTTGTTTAATTGGTTAATTATGAATGCTTAGTTAGGAATGCATGCTAGGTACTTGATAGGCACATCCACACTCACAAGATGTATTTTCACTACCTCATGTTGACTTGAGCATTTCTTGATCCATCCTCTATAGTTCACATGAGTTGTTTAGACTAGGTTGCTGATTGCACTTATCGTTTGCTAGTCCCTTGATTGGACCCACTTAGGCTTGGAAGCCGAAGTGTTAATCACTTACGTAGTTTAATTTGTTGAATTGTTTAAGTAGGCAAAAAGAGTTTTAAAAAGGTCATAATCACCCCCTCCTATAGGTTTAGCCATAATTCTAGTTGCTCCTTAAGCTTCCGCACGTGTATGCATAGGGTGTCATGTTAGACTACCCGACGCACTTTCATGAATGATTTGAATTGGCATTGTGAATGATTATAAGTGGATCATTGGCGCTTTAGTGATTATTTCCCTGATTTAAGTCTAAGTAAATAGTTTTATGATATCAATTTTCATCCATCATTAGAAATCTGAATTTAGTTCATCCTAGTTATAAAGTTTAGAATTGTTACGACAATCCCTGAGAATCGACCTCGGTTTTACCAAGAATTATTACTACATCGCAGCCTTACACTTGAGGCGAGCAAACAAACACTAGTCACCTGACGAAGCAATCTCTCACCCAAGTACCACTGGAGAGACTCTGCATCAGAAAGAATGATCCGCATACAAGAGGCCTTATATGCCTCGACCCACTTTAGGGTATAATACTGTGGAACACGGGCGTATGGCATGCGGATAAACTGACAGAGAAAGGCAAAATTAAAATGGGCATCCGAAGAAACAAAGTCAGCATCTAAGAAGAAAAAAGGCACTCACATCGATGTCAGTAAGGCCATCCACGTCAGCACTCCAGTTGTCTTTCAAGATACGAGGGTTGGGCTTTCGGTTCTTAATATGCCAGTACATGAAGCGGCATACAGGTGGCTGCATGTCAGACCTCATCAAGGGAGAAAGGTGAGGAAAATGCTCAAAGAAACAGGTCTAACCAGTAAAAAAAGGTTAGAATTAGGAAAAAGAAGGAAATTTAAAGCAAGAACAAAGCTAGAGGATACCTCTACCAGAGGTCAAAACCCGGTGAAGGATCGACTGGTCCTGGAGACCTTGTCTAGACCTTGAAAAATACGAGTTAAGATGGCGGCATTCCAATTATAAGACTGATGCAGGTCCTCAGTCAACCGAAGAAAATGAGGATCAAACCTCTCATTTGCATGGCAAAAGAGGAATGAACTAAAGGCATAAGTAATCATCGCTCGTGCCCCATACAAAGCCTCGAGCTTAGTCATAGGTACCAATGAAGCAGAAGTGTTGTTCAGCCAACGAAGCTTCACTTGATTATGCTGGAATTCTGAAGATGGGGGAACAGCCCCGAAAAGTCGCATCCAATCTTCAGGCTTGATGGGTGAGAGAGAACCAACACGAGGTATAGTCTCCCCATGAAAAGGGAAGCCTATCTGCATTTAGACATCCAGGAGAGTAATCCCCCACTCACCACACGGAAGCTGAAAAGTGTGAGTCTTGTCTCTCCATCTCTCACACAATGCGACAAGGAGCATGCAGTTGGCCTTACTTCTCTTGAATTGAAGAGAGTAGAAGCCAGCGAAAGGCGTGCTGGCAAGTACATGTTCAATCAGTGGGTGAGGAGGTTTAACCCAGTCATCCCATAACTCCCGAGTCCCACGACCTTTAATGTCTGGAAGCGGTTGATGCTCTTTGGCCAAGGAACATATATGATCCCCACATAGAGGGATAAAAGTAGGATCATCCTCCTAAGTGAGGCCACCACGACCCCGTGTGCCATCCGCCATTGGTTCCTATGGACTTGATAAGGTAAGCATCTCACCATCAAACTTGTTAAAATTAAACCATAGAAAGACATGGGAGAAACTCATTTGTCTCAAAGATAAATCCAGAGTCTCAACCCCATGTCTCACTATTGGTATTTGTTGGGCGCCCATTCAAAAGAGAGTGGGGTTTGCTTAAGAGAGGCCATACATCAAAGCCGATATACGGCAAGGGAACCATCTCAATGCATATGAGAACATCAAAGGGCCAGAAATCAAACCCCAAGGCCAATGGCATATTTCCAAAGAAGGAGTCTTGGCAAGATCCAAATTCACAAGCCATCACTTGGGAACAAAGAGATGGTCCATTTGCCACATAAAGGCAATGAGCTTCATAGTCATCACTTAAGATGCCCCCATTTCTTTTATATGTGAATGCATGGACAAAGGAAGAATGGAGGAAATTATGGTATGTCAAGAGTAACTTAAAAACACCACCCTAAAGGTCAAGAGTAGCACACATAGCCCACTTGAAGAAAATAAGATCGGAAGTACCCCATCTAAGGGTTAAATTTGGGCAACCTATGTGCACCACTCTCTTCATTGGAAGAGAAGTCGCTTGAACATGTGAAAGTTTGATTTGGTAGACCACCCAACCTTCATGGAACAAAAGGAAAATGGTTAAATTCAGTGCAAATAGCCCATTTGCAAAGAAAAGTCAAAAGTGCCCAATCATGGGCCCAACATGGGCAACTTATATGTACCAACCTCTTCCATGATTTAGAAATCATTTGGAACAAAAGAAACATGGAATAATGACTTACCAAATGGACTTAGGACGCTAAGAATGTTAGAAGGCCCACTTAGAAATCTCAAGGAAGGACCCACTTAGGGTGAAAACATTACAAGCAAACTTGTAGACATTACATTCTTTTCACTACTCAAGGACCCATTTGAACTTGAAAGTTGATGGCTTAGCCCCCCATTGGGCCCTCTTTGAAAACCCAAGTGGCCCAAATCTCTCACCAACAAAAAATGCAAAATGAATCCCAAATGCACAAAATGTGGTGGAAGCCCCTTTGCTAAAATACACATGAGCCACAAATGAGCCAAGAGCACACCCATCTTGAAAGATGATAAGAGGCTTACCACACTTAGTACTAAAAGGAATTTTTGCAAGACAAAAAAAATGATAAGAGAAGTGGGCCACTTAGGCATGGAAGCCCAACTTTGAAATTTAGCCTACTTGAGGAAAGAAAATGCAAGTAGAGTATGGTTTGGGCTCCTCTTGTCCATACATGCATAACTAAAGAAATGGGGCTATCTTAAATGATGATTGAAAGCCCAAAATTTTGAAGTGGGCCCCACTCACTCCCATGGGCCCAATACTTGAAAAGAAAAATGGAGAACCATGAGAAACATGAAAGAAAAGGAAAAAGTAAATGCACATGTGAGAGTCTAAAATAAAGTTTTGGGCCCAACCAAATACACCAAAGGCCCTAACTTCATTTTGGGCCCATTTCTTACAAATCAGGCCCAACTCAAATGGAAAGAAAGAATGAAAATTTCCCATGCACACTTGATGGGCATGGAAAAGGTACTCTTAAACACATGGAAGGAATGTGGAAGAAAGTGGAGGAAAAACTTGAAAGCTCCACTCCAATGCACCACCTTGAAGCTTTGAGCAAATCTTGAAGTCTCTCAAACTTGGGCCCACCACAACTCTTAAAGGGTACCTACATGAAAGAGAAAGAAGAGAGACATGAGAAAGTGAAAGAGAAAGAATGAAAAGAAAACAAGATAAAGAAGTGGGCCATGCCTTCACCACCCACCAATGAGAGACCACCTTGCTGTCTCAAGCTCCACCTTGTTGTCCCAAGCTTCACCAAAAGCCCCACCACTTGGAAGGAAGGAGGGACCACCAAAAGAAAAATAGAAAACTTGAAGGAGAGGAGGAAAGTGAGCAAAAGACAAGAGAGAGATATGCACGAATGAGAGGAGGGCCATGCCCTTGGATTTATACACAAAATGGGTCACCTCTATTATCCAAGATACTGAAAAAACCAGTGGACAGGGGGGCGGACGGATGGCCAGCAAAAGGCCAGCCGTCCTTCCCCACTTGAAAAGATTTTACACTCTCCTCCTCCTTGGGAAGAACCCCCCCTTTGGGAAGATGAATTGCAAGGAATCTCGTCCTTGTGTAAGATGGAAGTGATTGAAGAGAAAAAGAGAGAGAAAATGAGGAGAAATTGATAAAAATCTCATCTATTGAGAAAATGAAAAGGTGATGTGGAAAAAGGCTCCATGAGAATTTCAAAAGAAAAAAGATTAATGTTTTAACCAACATCAATCTCAACCATCCGGGTCAGGGTCCGATAATCCAATTTATTTTTCAGAAAACACCCAAAATTTCCAACCCTGATTTCCAATCAAACCATGGGTCCGAAGACCTTAAACTACATCGGGATCGAGATCGCAAGGGATTTTTAATAAAAAAAAACGGCATCGGTCTTAATCGTCCAAATCAAGATCCGATAACTCAGGATTTCTTTCTAAAAACACAAAAAATACCTTTCCAGCCTCCTATATAAATAGGGTCCGAAGACCTTAAACTACGTCGGGATCGAGATCCCGAGGGATTTTTAATAAAAAAATGGCATCGATCTTGATCGTCCAAATCAAGATCCAATGACTCAAGACTTCTTTCTAAAAACACAAAAAATACATTTCCAGACTCCTGTATAAATAAGGTCCAAAGACCTTAAACTACGTCAGGATCGAGATCCCGAGGGATTCTTAATAAAAAAAGGCATCGATCTTGATTGTCCAAATCAAGATCTTATGACTCATGACTTCTTTCTAAAAACACAAAAAAAATACATTTCCAGTCTCCTGTATAAATAGGGTCTGAAGACCTTAAACTACGTCGGTATCAAGATCCTGAGGGATTTTTAATAAAAAAATGGCATCGATCTTGATCGTCCAAATCAAGATCCGATGACTCAGGACTTCTTTCTAAAAACGTAAAAAAAAAAAATACATTTCTCGTCTCCTGTATAAATAGGATTCGAAGACCTTAAACTACGTCGGGATCGAGATCCCGAGGGATTTTTAATAAAAAACGGCATCGGTCGTCTAAATCAAGATCCGATGACTCAGAACTTCTTTCTAAAAACACAAAAAATACATTTCCTGTCTCCTGTATAAATAGGGTCCGAAGACCTTAAACACATCGGGATTGAGATCCCAATAGATTTTTAATAAAAAACGGCATTGGTCTTGATCGTCCAAATCAAGATCCAATGACTCAAGACTTCTTTCTAAAAACACAAAAAATACATTTCCCGTCTCCTGTATAAATAGGGTCCGAAGACCTTAAACTACGTCGAGATCGAGATACCGAGGGATTTTTAATAAAAAATGGCATCAGTCTTGATCGTTCAAATCAAGATCTGATGACTCAGGACTTCTTTCTAAAAACACAAAAAATATATTATCAGTCTCCTGTATAAATAGGATCTGAAGACCTTAAACTACGTCGGGATCAAGATCTCGAGGGATTTTTAATAAAAACTGGCATCGATCTTAACCATCCAAATCAAGATCGATGACTCAAGACATTTTTTTAAAATCACAAAAAATATATTTCCAATCTTACTCCCAAATTTTAGTCCGAAGACCTTAAACTACACTGGGATTAACTTCTGGGGGAACTTTTCTGCTTCCAATAAAAACCAGTGCCAACCTCGACCGCTCATATATATCAAGGTCCGATAGTTCGGATCTTTTCAAAAAAATCACAAAAAGAATGTACCTTCAGCATGTATAAAACCATTGGTCCAAAGACCTTAAACAACACTGGGATTAACTTCTCAGGGGACTTTCCTACTTTCAACCAAAAAAACCGGCATCAATCTCAGCCCTTCGAGTTAAGGTTTGATAACCCAGATCATTTAAAAAAAAACCAAAAATATTTAAAGCTTTCCATAAAAGCCAGTACCAATCTCAACTATTCGATTTAGGGTCTGGAACTTTCTCAAAAACAAACAAAAAGATTCAACTTTGATTTTAATTGCACAAATCTATCCCCAGTGATCTAAAGACCTAAAACTACACTGAGATTAACTTCTCAGGGGCTTTCTTCCTCAACCTGTTTCGGACATGGCTGACACTTGATTGTACGGGTGTCCGGAGTTCTCTAAACAGGTAAGGACCGAGGTGGGCGGAACCCCGCGATCCTGTTCATGTTGAACACACCGTGATAGACAACCTTGATTTGGAAGTCGCTGTTGAATCTAACGAATGTTCCCTGTTCCTACAACTCATGAAGGGGATTAAGGCAGTTAGGAGGTGAAGCGCACCCTCACGGAATTGTGAGCAGCATAAGACCCCAAACTGGATTGATAAAGGAAAATGTGAGGATGTGGCTCATTTTGTGGCCGAAGGAGTCCATTGGACGATACGTGGTCTATGTGCATTGCACATGAGAAACAGGCAACTTTGTGGGTGTGTTGACTAAAAACCCTCAATTCCTTCATCCGAAGATGTTAAACTACGGCACTTAACTGTGTGAGACTCGTCTTGCTCGCTGACGTAAAATGGATTGGGTTCCTTATCAGTAGTAGAAGCTGGAAGTTGATGAAAATTCCATACATTTTCCTATATTTTAGAAAATCCAACAAAACACCAAAACATTACAAAATCAACTTTTAAAATTAATATATACATATATATATATATATATATATATATTCTACTGTTTTTAATAACACCGATCTTCATCCTGACCACTCAGGCAAAGACTCGGATTAAAATATCTTTAAAAACACAAAATATTTTGACTATTTTCAATAACACCGATCTTCATCCTGACCGCTGATTTCAGGAGTCTCGAACTCCACTCACCCACTTCACAGTTTGGGATGACAGATCCGATCGCCCGCAAATTGGATTATTGACCAAAACTGGAGACCAAACATCATCCCAATCACATCCATTCCCCAGAAGAGTATCTTGAGGTTGCAACCTAGAGTACCTCCTTTATCCATTCCCAGCAAAAATGCAGCAGCTTATTGGGTCAATGGACCTGACCGACCATGGGTCGGAATCTTAACCAACTCGCTGACCAAACATCCGCATAAAAAAGCTACAAGCAATAAGCTCAAAGTTCTCTACATTCCCAACAAAAGTCAAATCATTGAACGGGAAGAGAATGAGCTAAACCACGCATCCATCAGCAAATATACATCCATATGCATTAGCATCCATCGCATCAATCATCAAGTTTACCTACTTTCAAAATAAAAGCCGGTTAGCTAAGGACCCCATAGGCATTCCTCAGTGAAGGCACATGCAAGCCAAATTTCATTTTCAAAATAAAAATATATATATGTTCCTATTTCCAAATAAAAACCCCACGGAGTATCATTCCCCAGAGTGGGTATCCTTTCAAAATTCAAAAATATTTCCTCAATAGAGCGTTCAAGCATCCAAGACACTAAGAGATCTTCCATATCTCTGGGTAGGAGCCGACGTGAAATCAAATAAGATCCGATGTCTCGCGGTTTCCTCGGAGACTGTCGGATCCCCTGCACGCATAGTACGGTTGAACTGAACTCCAGTGTCAGTCTGGTCATACCAAATGCCAAGATCGAAAAAGATGAAAGCCAAAAGACTCTGTCAAAGAAACCATATTAACGGTGGAAACGATGGGTTGTAACATAAGTTTCAAAACCAGCAGATTGGGTAGAAACATTTCACCCGCATATACCTAGGCGTGGATGCCTAAAGTACCTTGACTGAATCCAACTTGGAGTAGTGGATCTCCCATAAGACTATATGGACTCTGGACAACTAACCACTTTGACAGTCAAGCGAAACAAGTACTCCTGGAGTGATCTGGGAAAGTAATGAACAATCAATCACAGGGTCAGTAACCTTGTAAGACTACATGGATGCAAAGGCTCTATTGTACCTTTTCGATGTTAGTACCGATCGGGAATGGAATGGTTGCGATTGGATACCCAAGTTACAGCTCATGCAGGGACAATCGCAACGTTTTCTCCAACTCTCGCGGTATGTGTGAGTTATCTATTTCCAGACAATCAAGTGACTCGGATACAAAAGCAAACAAAGATTTCAAACCACAATATATGAATGACGAGGTCAGAAGTAGGGTGTCCACTCGCTTTCACATTCGGTTACACGCAACCTCTGCCAAAGAGGGGCATCTGTAGACACCCCACCTTTAGCTACAAGGCTAGTTGAGACAGTTGAGTGAATGGAGGTCCGTACCCCCAAACCCTATATCTAAACTCAGTCAACTCACCCCTAAACATTAGCCCGAAAAACCATCCATAGAAAAACCAGTCCAAAAATCCTAAAAAAGTCAACTTTGTGAGTCAACTCGCTGAGTCAAATCACCAAGTCAACTCTCTGGGTCAGTCCAGCCCTTGCACCCAGTCGACTCACCTTGTCAAACACATTTTTCAAAACCAGTTGACTCACCCGGTTTCGAGCCTTAGCTTCGGAGCAGCTTCGAAGCCCGAACCTTGGGCTTTTCTACTTCAGGTTTAGAGGCCGTACAGGCGGCCATCTGAGGGCTACCCATCCATATTTACCAAAGCTGTCACTTCTTGCAGCTATAAATACCTCATCTCCCCTTCATTCAGATCATCCATCAACACTCAAAGAAAACCTAGAAATTCTGAATCAGCTCCATCCCTTTAGCTCATTCCTCCACCAAGGAGAGCCCGAGTGTGAAGAGTCTAGCCCTGGTCTAGCCCAGCCTGACTATAGTTCAAGTCTTTCAAACCACGTAAGTCCCGATCTTAGTTATTTGAAGCTAATCCTTGCGACACCTCCGTCCATCCAGCTATTCTTATACCAGCATCATTTAGCATAAGTGCAACATTTACTATTCTTCCAACCCCCTTTGCTTATCATTCTACTATAAACACTTGATCAGGTCTTAACGTATGCTCTGAGATTTACCGGTTCGTCTGGAATTTACTCATCAGAAACCTTGGCCGATCAAACACACGGCATGCATCTCGCATAAAGCACTTGTCAGTTCGAGCGTATGCTTTGGGCTTGCCTGTTAATCAAAACTTGCCCATCAGAAACTCTTACTGTTCAGACCTACATTCATGCATCACATCATTCATGAGAATGTACGAGCAATAATTCAGACTTTCAAGTATTAGTTTGATTCTGTGAAGTAAAGACCGTACTTCGGTATGGGCAGAGTGGGTGCCTAACACCTTCCCACCCTGTAAATGTGATCCCTTACCTTGAATCTCTTACCGCAGATTAAAAAGAGTCATTTTAGAGGAAGGAATCTTTGGATTCCCTTCTCTAACATTTCTATGGGATGTAGCCGACTGTAGATTCGAAGTAATTAGCTAGTGGTGACTCTGGTCTTATATGAACTCATCTAAACATACCCAATATAACACGACAACCGAAAAAGCCCACGAGAAAGAGGTGAGCTAGTGGCATAATGGCTATTCGCGCAACCCCTTTTCAAAAGGGAGGATTAGGAGCGCACGGCGAGCGTCCACAAATACATACAATGAAGTAGGCCCCATGTTAAGGACCGAACCATCTTCAGTTCAACCTCAGTCGAACCTAATCCAATTCTGATGCAGGCAGATACGCCAGATGCGGATTGCTTATGACGTTGTCAGTAGCTACTAGACGATGCTTTGTGGGACCCACCATGATGTATGTGTTTTATCCATGCCATCCATTTTTTAAGATTATTTTATAGCATGGGCCCAAAAATGAGTCAGATCCAAATCATAAGGTGACCATGCCATAGGAAACAATGGTGATTGAACGCCTACGATTAAAAACTTTTTGGGGGCCACGAAAGTTTTGGATGAAGCCTATGTTTGTGTTTTCTCTTCATCCAGGTCAGTGTGACCAAATTAACAAGTTGAATTGCAAA
The DNA here is from genome assembly GCA_003013855.2 of Liriodendron chinense. NCBI lineage: Eukaryota > Viridiplantae > Streptophyta > Magnoliopsida > Magnoliales > Magnoliaceae > Liriodendron > Liriodendron chinense. Next base: position 8,929,578 of record ML058469.1, on the reverse strand, counting down.
TAATCCTTACATTGGGCCTTGGGAAGTTTTTAATGGTGAGCGTTCAATCACCAATGTTTTCTTGTGTTGTGGTCCACTTTAGATTTTAATTTGCCTCATTTATGGGTTCATGCCCTATAATGATCTAGGAAAATGAATGATTGGTGTGGATATAATAAATGTATGATGGTGGGGCCTACAAGCATTGTCCAATAGCCACCTACTTCGCTACTGGTAGCATCGTAGGCAGAGTGTAGCGATACACCTGCCTGCCAAACAGGCATTTACCATGGTCCTAACAATTCCCCCAAAACCTTCTTAAACACATGATGTGATGTTTAAAACAAAATAATATGGTATAAGCCAGTGCAATCCACCGATCCAAACGCGCCCTTAATGTTTTGTTCACGAGACATGTAAGCTAATTTATTATACTTGTGTGCTAAGTATGCAATTTTTAACTTTGAAGTGCATGCATATCACCCATCACGGTCTGCCATATTATGGAAGTTTTTTTTTTCTCTCAAGTACAATGGCCTTAAGGTATGATGTAGTGAAGGCTTTAACCTCTCATCTACAAAAACTTAGTTTTGTAGCCTTGAGGTTGCTTTTTTACTTTTTCTTTTTTTTAAGACAAAAATGCCCATCCGTGAGCCGCTCCCTCGTACAGCGAGCTCGTCTTGAAAGGAGAAATGACATTTTTAAAATGGGTTGTGGGGCCCATCAAAATAAAGATTGGGCCAACCCCTTGGCCGACCTGATCTATTTATTTTAATTGAACAACCATGAACCCACAAAAAGGTTTTTTCAATTTTCTGCTTAAGATCTTTGTAGCCCACAATTATATTATAGTTGTTTGTTAACTCTGAACTCTTTCCTCCGATGTGGTTCATCTGTGATAAGTTTTGCCCTCAAAATTGGGTCGATGATATGAAATTAAAACCCCTTTCATACAGGTTAGATTTGGTTCTTTAGTAATGGAGTTAAAGTTAAAGCCTCCCCTGTTATAACCTTAGTTTTTTTCTCCTGAGGGTACTATTTGCTTTTTCCCAGGACAAAAATGCATCTTTGCCAACTACTCCCTCTTATAATGGTAGCTTGTCCCGAAAGTAGAAAATGAGTTGTGGATGAGGGAATTTTTTGTCCCACAAAAAAAAAGGCCCACTTCTTGGTCGATCTAATTCGTTTATTTGTTTTGGGGTATCCTAAGACATCGAAAGGCGTTGATTTCATTTTCATCTGAAACCTCTGTGGCCCCCAATAAAGATAACAGTGGCGTTTCATCTTGAAGTTATTTCCTCTATTGTGGTCCACCCCTGATGTCTTCTTCCCTCATTCTTAGAACTATGCCCTAAAATTATTTCTCTCGGTTAATGGTCGGAACAAATTTTAAAGGAGATGAATAGTGTGTCCCACAAAAAGGGTCTAAAGAGCTATATGAACTCTAAAAATGTTGATTTTGGAGCCATTAAAAATTTATTTTGAAAGTTATTTTGAAAAGGGGATCACCACTGTCGCGCCCCAAAATTTAGTATCCGAGTTCGCTAGGCTCGAATCTGAATCCCATGATGTATAAATCAAATTTCAATTTCACTCTACATGGTTTCCATTTAATTCCATAGGCCATCAGAGCTAACTATAGGGAAAATAAATATATCATTCTCATTAATAAAATATTCATTAATTCAATCTCAAACTTTCACGAGTATTTTTTTTATTACATCGATATTCAAAATCAATCTAACCTAATAACAAAACTAAAATTTAAATCCAAACCATTCCTAGAGCAAATGAAAGGAAAAATTCTTCAATGTCTAACTTTCTTTCCATACTCAAATCCTGTATTTGCAAAACTATCTAAGGGGATGTAAGCGTGATAGCTCATAGGGTCACAACATTCTCAAATTGAAAATTCTACATTAATATCAAGTATAAAATTAATGAAATAAATAGAATCAATTACAATTAATAAATTGGCATTAAACATTTACATACTAATAACTTTGAATTTACAATAACAAAGTAAATAATATAAAATAATTCTTCTTGGTCCTTACAGGACAGAGCACCCGTCAATAATAGTCCTTTCAGGGCAGAGTACCCATAAAACTCATAATCCTTTTAGGGTAAAGCACCAATAACTTAAATCCATTCTACAACATGCAATAATAATTAATTAAATTCACTCTTCAACACGTAACAATAATCCATTAAATCACATAACAATAACTAAATACATTCAATCTATAACCCATAACAATAGTAAATTAAATTTATTCTAAAACAAGTAACAATTAAATTAATAAATTAAATTTAAAACACGTAATAATTAATAAAAATAAATTAAATCTAAAGCACATATAACCAATCAAATAAATTTGTAACAATGACCAAATAAATTCCTTCTACAATACATAACAACTTCCAAAATAATAATCAAAGAAGTCTGGATTTTATGGATTTAAGTAAATCCACTCCACTCATTTGTTTTATTGGATCAATATAGGGTCTAAACCCAAAGAGGAGACAAAGTTACTGCCTCAAAATTGTGTAACTTCCCACGCATCGCCATCAACTGTCAGATTGTCCGACAGGTTGGTCAGACCGTCCGACAGATAGCTGATCTATCCAGCAAGCTTTCCTGAAAATCAATTGCCCTGTGGGACGGTCCGACAATGCAATTTATCTTGCCTTTTGGTCTTTAAGCTTTGATCTTCAAAATCTTCCTTCTTTTACTCTTTGGCTTAGCATAGCTTGACTTCGAAGTGTCTTTAATTGTATGCAATTAATCTCCATTCTCTCCAAGCTCTCTAAATTCTCTACAAACATGAAAACATACTTAAGTTAATTCATTAATCTCAATGCTTCATGTAAATGTAGCGTGGAATTGGAGATAATTATGCACAATTCTAGGTTCAACAAATGTAGAGAGGGAAAAGAAAGAAGAAAAAAATAACGTTTTTAAAGAAAGGGAGAAGAGAGAGAGCTTGTACATGTTGCATATTTATTGGCATGTGCCTTTATATAGAAGATGGCTCCATATTTTCTAAACACAACTATAAAATATAATTTCTCATTTAATTTAACTAAAGAACTTAATAACTAAGCAATGTAATTAAATTGGGACTTAGAAGTGATCCTCAACAAGCCTTATCAGATCAATGGCTTGGGGCTCCACATGTACAAATTATTTTTTTTAGCATGAAGTTCCCTCTCCAAAATAAACAAGGGCCTTATCATATCAATGGCTTGGACAGACCAAACAAGGGCTCCACATGATACTAAGCCTTGACTCCAAAATGAATAGGGAAATCGGGCCACGTTTACTTATACTATTTTACTATTAGCCCTCCATTTGATAGCCCTTGATTGGACGGTTGGGATTCGTGATCACATTGATTTTAGACATATACTATCCTCCGGCACTCTAGGAGCCAAGATCCTCTTTCTTCCCTCTTTAATGAACGTATAAGTGTTATCACGCCCACAATGGATCACATCTCGGTCTGATTGCCACGGACGATCGAGAAGCATATGGCATGCCTCCATGTCCACGACATTACATAAAATTTCATCTTTGTAACTTCTAGCAATTGAAAAGGAGATGAGGCATTGTTCAGTTACCTTAGTGTCCCCAACCTTCTTGATCCACCCAAAGGAATACGAGGCTGGGTGCTTTGCTGTCGAGAGACGGAGCTTGTCCACCATGACTCTTAACACTATATTCTCGCTACTTCCACCATCGATGATGACATCGCATACCTTCCTATTTACTGTGCAATGGGTGCGAAAGATGTTGTGGCGCTGGGGATGTACTTCTTGTCGAGGCCTATAACATAATAGACTCACAACCAAGGACTCTCCTCGGTCCTCTCATAACCATTTTGTTCCTTCTTCCTCTTTGTCAGCGACTAGGTCGGCTTCTTCACCGACGACCCCTTCTTCTACATATTCCTCTTCTTGACCACCTTCATTAGTGGCTAAGTTGGCGGTGGGGCGCTGATGGCACACATTAGACAAGTGACCCAGTTGGCCACAACGAAAGTAATTGCCAAGCCTCGGTCGAGCATAAGGATTCGGGGCTTGACTCGGGCCCACTATCATAGGGGCGGTCCTCTATGGTCTAGCTGGACTGTTCCCTGCATCATGGTTCGCGATTAAGGGCATTTGTGCACGTCCACCCACCGGTCCTTTTCCCTCGGCCAGGGTTGTATCCTGCGCTGAACCTGTCGAAGGTGCATGGGTCGTGGGATATGTACGGGCAGAAATTCGGGCGAGTTTAAACAGCCATTCGGGACACATCCCCAACGGTCCAGATTGGGAGAAGATGGATCCGATCCTAGATCGCGGGTCGTAGGCCACCAATGAATCTGGTGGTCCTCTAAGACTCTGTTTCAGACAACTCGTTTCGAACTGTTAACCAGTCGAACTCAGCCTGATATTCGGTGAAGGTCCTAGACCCTTGCTTGTAATTCTGATATTGCTGGAATAAGATTTGGTCATAGTTGCTAGGTAAAAATTGAGATTTCAATAATCACTTCATCCTTGGCCAAGTTCGGATTGGCAACTTGTTCTGTCAGATACGAGAAGTTTGTAATTGTTCCCACCATGCGGAAGCTCTAGATTTTAGCTCGTAGGCTACGAGCTCCACTTGCTTATCTTCCGGGACACCAAAATAGTCGAAAAACCTTTCGACTTCCACGAGCCAATCAATAAAAGCTTCAATGCTTAATGAACCATTGAAGGAGGAAAGCTCACCTTTGCCCGGGAAGCCTCTGCCATTGTGATCCGTGCGAGCATCCACCTGTACGGCTTGTTGAACAATGATGTTCTCGACGTCCTCGTCTCTGTGTTCCTCATCATCATGCTTGGCTCTTCGAAGCGCTAGTTGCGGTGCTTGGCGAAACACAAGATTGTCCCGAACTGCAATCGCTGGTTGTGGCGCATTGCCCTGGGTTTGTAGCTAGGGTAGAGCCTGTAAAACCCTATTTAATGCAGCAATCATCCCCTCCATCTACACCCTATTCGCCTCTTAGAGATCGTCGATCTTCTCTGCCAATAACTGAAACCCTTGATCAACCTCAGAGGGTTGATTGTCGTGGCTATGGCTAGAAGCCATCTTCTCGAGGTTGTTCCTCACTCTGATACCAACTTGGCTCAACGTAGATGGGTGAGGGATCGATCATCGTCTTTTCACTCGGATAACTACTCCGAATCCACGGAGCTATCGGGAATCCTCAACCGATCTTCTTCGATTTCTTGAAGGATTGCTCGAATCCACAAGCAAGAGAAGGAACTCAAAAGAACTTTTATAAAAATATCAATTATTCTCTAATCCATCAACTAAGCGAGTATTTAAAGGCTAAAACATGAAATAGAAACCCCAGGTGCATAATTAAAGAGTCCTAAGCAAACTAGGAAAGAAAACAAATCAAATTAGGAAGTTCCCATAAAAACTGTGCAGCGGGATCGCGCATGGTCGGGCGCCCGGTCAGGATTGGTCGGGCACCCGATGGAACTTGAAATCGTTTAGGGGGTTTGGACAAAAAAAACGTCCAATTTCAGGTGCCCGGTCAGGGTTAGTCGGGCGCCCGGTGATGTGTGGTCGGTCGCCGGATGACCTAATGGTCGGGCGTCCGAAATTCGAAATTTGGTCCAGTGACTCCCTGGGATCATCGGGCTCATGGTCGGGCACCTAGAGATGTGTGGTCGGGCGCCCGGTTGGGTTGGATTTTCTGAACTTTTAACGTCAACTTATCGCTTCGCTTGGACTCCTTTCTATGGTCCAGTTTCTTCATGTATTCTTCAGTGAACCCCTCTACATCAACCACAACACAAAAAACAATGGGGATTGAATGTTTAACATTGAAAACTTCTTGGGGGCCACAAAAGTTTTGGATCAATCTAATATTTGTTTTTTACCTTCATCCAGGTCTTTGTGACCTCATGAACAGGTTGGATGACAAATAAACATCATGGGGGCCTATGAAGGTTTCAACAGTGGATATCCTTGTCCCCACTACTTTCTCTGTTGTGGTCCACTTAAGATTTAGACCTACCTCATTTTTCGGATCATGACCTAAAATGATCTCTCCAAATGGATGGATGGTGTAGATATAACACATACATCGTGGTGGGGCCCACAAAACTTGGTGATGTCAACACTAAGCTTCCTGATTTTCAAGATTGGCCTGAATGATCATACACATCTCCAAATCAATGCATCAAGATGCTATCCATGCTAGTAGGCCCTACCATCTATTGAATGAAAAATACTTCAGATCCAGCCATTCAATCCTCGACATTTTCTACGAAGTACTTCTTTACTATATTTCTAATACAGACCACAAGTGAAAGGCTCATGATCTTCCCATAACATCCATCCACGATACCCTTCATCTTACCAACGGTCTAGATCATAGAACATGGGCTTCACTCCTACAGGTTGGCCGCATCAGGATGCTATTCACTCCATTATGCCTCAGGAACCTACAATTTCGAATTCTCTCATGAGAAATTTTGATACTCTGGCAAAGTGTGAAAAATACGCAGGCTCTTATAATTTAGCATGTGTGGCATACAAGTAACGAAATTAAACTGTTCCAATTTTTTACATCAGTTTAGATGTATCCAGCACCCAAAGCTTTCTGACCATCAGATTAGTGGAAATTTATTGGACGGTTAAGATGAAAAAAATCCAATGCTCGTGTTTATACAGAATTTTCAAGGAATTAGAGATTAGAACTGAAAAAAAAATCGTATTTTTGGACAAGATAAAATTTCGATAAAGTTTATTTCACAATTATATGGTTTTATTTTATTAAAAATATGCTAAATGTATCATTTCGAAGTGCTTGCGTATCAACTGTCCTACTTACCTTGAGTATCAAGTAACTCCTCTTCCTTCGGAGAAATTTCCGTCTGTAAATGTCAGTTTTAACCCAGCAGCCAAAGTAAACTCCCCAAATCTCTAGTTTCCAAATCTAAACTCTGTGTCATTTTTCGAACCGAATTACCCTTCTGTTTTAGAAAACCCTCATATTTTCTTCCTCCTCCTTCATCTTCTCTTCCTCCTTCGTCAACAAACCCTTTTCTTCTTAAAATTTGCACTTCAAACCATCGTCTTCTCTTCCTCCTCCTATGTCTCTTCGATTTTTAGCTGAAATCTTCATATCCAGAGGTTGAAGATGACTCCCTCGTCCAAGAAGCCTTGCACAGGTATTTTTTTCTTCCAATGACTAATGTATGTGAAGATTTATTAAATGTTGATTAGGGTTTGGTCGAAATATCATTAGGGTTTGCTTGAATGTGAATAGTGAATGGAGGTCGAAATGGTATATGTGAATGGTGAAAGGGAGTTCGAAAATGTGAATGGTATATGTGAATGATGAACGGGAGGTCGAAAATGTGAATGATGAATGGGAGTTCGAAAATGTGAATGGTATATGTGAATAATGAATGGAATGTCAAATATATGAATGGTGAATGTTAGTTCGAAAATGTGAAAGAACTGGCGTTGGGAATTCACATTGTGCTCGGTGAAATTTACCAAGTACAGTGTAAAATTGACTGTTGTGCTCAGTCAATTCGTGTTGTGATCAGTGAAATTCACACTATGTTTGGTCAATTCACACTATGATCAGTGAAATTCACTGAGTACTGTGTATAATTCACGACGTGCTTGGTCAATTCACGTTGTGATCAGTGAAATTCATGCTTTGCTCGGTCAATTCGCATTGTGATTGGTGAAATTCACATTGTGCTCGGTCAATTCGCACCGTGATCGATGAAATTCATCGATTATAGTGTAAAATTGACTGATCACAGCGTGAATTGACCGAATGTACATTGTAAATTTGTTGTGTCCTTTTAATTGATGTATTGGTGTCCTTCTTTGTGATTTTGTGATTTTACAACTTATGTGATGTGTTGGTGTTCATTTTCTCTTTTTTGTAGAAATTGAAGAACCTATAAACCATAACCTATTAGCGAAATGTAGTCTTATATGGTAGTTTGACCAAGTTAAAATTGGTTTAAAGAATAATAATTGTCTGTTAGAACTATTTAGGCAGTCTCAATTCTCTTTTCTGTTATACATTACATCTTTTAGATTTATAGGAGCCCTGGCACATATTCTTTTTTGAGACACAGAGGTTATGTGGGTGACCTCCTATTTGAAATAAAGAGAAATATTTTGAAGTTTACTGAGATAGACTTCGCCCTTATAATAGTGCCAGAGCCCTTACAATCTCTAATATAGATAAAAGTAAGAAGTCGATAAAAGAGAAGTATTTGAAGAAACAACATCCGGTATTGAAGCAACATCTTGGACATGTGTGTTGATAAGATTTTTAAGATTAATAAGCACGAAGATGTGTGAAGGTTGCATTGTTAATGTATGTTGAGTGGTTTATTAGAGAGACGGGTAATAAGTATTATTGTAAGTCCGAATTTATTGAGTTAGTTGACCATTTGGAAGAATTCAACAAGTATCTTGAGATAGTCTGATATTCCAGACAATGACCCAAGAGGTACTAACAGTGGTCAAGGCATCGCATTTAAATGAAAAAAGCTATAATGTTTATAGATGCATGTTTCCTTTGTAAGTAAGGATTTTTTTTTTTATTTCACATAACTAGTGCAATTATGAAACTATATAGTCTCTTAATATTGTTCAATTCCATGACATTATGACAAATATTGATTGTTAAAAGAGTGCATGCCCTTAGAGAGAGTGTGGTCTCATATGTTCCCTCTCAAATTCCACGCTTAAGTCAATATCAAGGCTGGAAGGATTAGAGGCACAACAAAATCTACGATATCTTCGAGAGTGAAGATGTAAGTGTGATATTCAATCCATTTGGTCGCTTAACGTATCATGTAATTAGTTTTATACATGAAATTGGAACAAGTTATTTTTGCAGACCCAAATAATTGGAACCTTACAACTCACCAGGGAAGAACTGAAATTAAAGGTTGTTCGTCTCGTGCAAGAAAGGTTTCAGGTAGGCAATTAACTATAGTAATTTTATATACATCTAATATATTACATCTCTAATAATGTTGCATTTATTTTAAAGGGAATTGAAGATGATTTTATTCAAATGAGTTGGAAGTTTAAAATTAGAAGAGGGCAAGCAATGTGCAAGTTGAGGAGGAAGATGAAGAGGATGATGAGGAGGAAGATGAAGAAGATGAGGATGACGAATAAGTCAAGGGAGGGTGAGGGAGAAGGAGAGTGAGAGTGGGAATGAAAGGGAGAACGGGAGGGAGAGGGAGAGATAAAGGTAAGGGTAAAATTGAAAAGAGTTTTGAAGGAAAGGGAGGAGTTAAAGAAAGAGAGAGAAGAATACAAGAAAAAGAAGGAATTAAAGAAGGAGAGGGAAGAGTTCAAGAGAGAGGGTGAAGAATTAAAGAATGAGAGAGAAGAATTCAAGAGAGGGTGAAGAATTAAAGAATGAGAGAGAAGAATTTAAGAAGGAGGAAAGAGTTCAAAAAAGAGAGGGAAGAATTAAAGAAAGAGAGGGAAGAGATAAGGGGGGAGAGAAGATTTAAAGAGGGAGAAGGAAGAGATGAAGAATGAGAGGAAAGAGTTGAAGAAGGACAAGGTGAGTGTGTGATTTGCAGTAATATATTATTTTGTGAAGTATGTTGTGATATATTGCTTGTTGTGTTTACTATGATTGGTTTTGTGAACTTGAGTACTATTCTTATTTACTTTGTAAGAATAGGAAGAAGTGGAGTTATAGGTGAGTAAAAAAGTGAAGATAGAGGGGAATACTGAAGATATGGATAAACCCTTTATTTTAGTAAAGAAAGAGAATGAAACCGCTACTCTTACACTTAAAGGGAGACTAAAAAGGCCCTTGAAGATTTCTTGGATAAAGAAATCTCCATATGTGCTAATTTTTGTCATTCATACAACTCTCTGCATCATCACCGACTTTAAAGAAGTGAAAGACGTTAGTACTTCTCAAATATCATTCTATATGTAGATGAACCCAATTAGAATGATATCGGAGGAAGAAGTTAATTATTATAGACTTGGTATAATATAAATAAAGATGATGTAGCGGGAATATGGTTAAAATCAATTTGAATGAAGGACGAATGGGTTCATAGTGTTGCAAGTATTCTCAATATATATACGTTGATTTATATCTATTTACCTCGTAAAGCTGAATCATCGTTTTTTGTTACTCAAGCTATTAACAGATATCTTATGTTGAGCTTTTAATTTATACATATTATAACCCCATTTCATCACATTTTATGCATGATTCCTATGATTAAAAGACTAATCTAATGCATGTTTGCGATTGTAGGAATGAGAGAGAGACTTTACCTATTTGATGGCTAAAAGAATGCTTTTAAACCCACTTGATGATGAATGAAAATGAGCCAAAGGAATGGAAGAAAGAAGTAAGGAGAAGAGAGAGATGACAAGGATTTTATGCCAATTTGAAGGATTTAGAATAACAGATCAAGCTTTGATGAGCCAAAGAAGTAGAGAAAAAGCTTTGAAGGAATCAAGTTGAAGACCTAAAATGACAAAAAAAAAATCATATTGTAGAACTGCAGGGCCAGAAAAGTAAAATGCAGAAAATTTAGCAGATAGCCTTGTAAACCAGAAAAACTGTAAATTTTGGCCTTCGGGCGCCCGACCACCATTTTACCAAGCGCCCGAAATTGACAGAAAATTTAGATTGTTGCTGTAACCTTTCTAGACATGACCGGGCGTCCGATGACCCGCCGAGCGCCCAATTAAGAGGATCTGGGCGCCCAAAATTCAAAGAAAAATCACTTAAAAACGCTGGACTATTTTGCAGTATGGTCGGGCGCCCGACTAACACCTGACCAGGCTCCCGATAACCGACGTAAGTGAGTAAAATCTTACGCAATTTGAGGTGGTGGGTGAGTTTCGCTATAAAAGGATACCTTGGCATCCTTGCTAAGGTATCCTAGAAGAGTTCTAAGTTCGTGGGGAGCAAGGAAGATCATCGTAGAGCAATCGTAACTCCTCCAACTCTGAGTTTTCTAGTTTTCTATGCTTTCAATTAGTTTTTCTTTTGTTTTTAGTTCATGTATGACAATGCTTGGCTAAAACCTCTTAGCTAAGGCTAAGAGGTGAAGCTTGTAGCTAGTTTTCATGTTGAATTTATTCAGCTTAAGTACCTTTACTTAAAGTTTAGATTTTTAAAGTTCTAGTTTGAATAAAGTTGATATTTTTTTATGTTTTATGAGAGTTCATGTGCTTCGGACATGGGTTCCTTGCAATTCTCTGAGATTATCATGCTTGGATTGATTAGATTCGAATTGTAGTAACCCTAGAATATACCATAGTCTCTTGGCATGGTTGTTACTTCGAAGGGTACATGGTTGAATTCTATGTGCTTCATTAGAACTAGAATCTTATTTTCTGACTTAAGTAGGATTGTTTGTGTTTGAATGCTTAATCTTCCAACTAGATGAGAGATAGAACTTCGAATCTAGTTGTGTTTATGCTTGGATGAATGAATTCACATGGAACTACCATAAGTGGATCCTTAAGGCCTTAGTTCCATTAATTAATAGATTTTTACAAACGTTACTGTTTTTAATTAGTTTATGAAATCAAATTTTAAAATTGCTTAATTTGAAGTTGCTAGAATAGTTTGAATTGGTTTACCCTAATTCCCTGTGGATCGACCTCGGTCTTACCGAGTTATTACTACATCACAAGCCTTGCACTTGAGGCGAGCGAACACCTTGATTTTTTATAAAAAAAAAAAATGAAGAATGAGTGTTTGGCAGCATTTTCTTAAGATTTCAAGTTCTACCACATATACTTTTTGGTAAATGATTATCACTTATTATAGTTAATCTGCTTTTCATTTTTATGAGATTTGTAGTAAAATGTAATTTTGTTTGTAATAGACATGTCTCACTACCATTTTGCCTAAATTGAAAAGATATTGAAACAAAGGCATAAAACAATTGAAACGAATTCTAAAAAGTAATAAGAACTTTTCCTTTAATGTTGTAAAGGAACGAGATAGGGCAAAGGCCATATGGAGTTATGAATGAGTAATGTTTTCATTAAACTTATCCATGCTGGGTAATTGATATACATTTCTCTGTAACATCTTAAATGGCATTTTGTTTTGTTTTACATAGATAGGTATATGCACCTGTCAATCACAACAATTCACATTAGATTCTTATGGTCATCCACCCCTAAAAAAATAGAGATTATTATTTTTGATAGTCTACATAACAACCCGATTGGTTGTTTAAATATAAGAATGAGATCAGGGTTATTTAACAATCGGGTTATTATTTAGAATATCACAAATAATAATATATCTTTTTAGGGGTGAATGACCATAAGAATTCAATGTGAATTGTTTGTGGTTAATGGGTGCATATACCTGTTTATGTAAAATAAAATAAAATATTATTTAAGACATGACTAAGAAAGGTTTATTAATTACCCAATGTGGATAAGTTTAACAAAAACATTACTCGATCATATCTCCATATGGCCTTGGCCCCATCTCATTCCTTTACAATGTCAAAGGAAGAGTTCTTCTCACTTTGCAGAATTTGTTTCAATCACTATATGCCCTAGTCCCAATATCTTTTCAATTTGGGCAAAATTATGTGAGACATGTTTGTTACAAACATAATTAAATTTTACTACAAATTTCATAAAAATGAAAAGCAGATTAATCATAATAAGTGATAAACATTTATAAAAAAGTATATGGGGTAAAACTTGCAATCTTGAGGATATGCTGCTAAACACTTATTCTTCTTCTTTTTTCTTCAAAAAATCAAGATATTTATCGATAGCCTAAGTAACAAAAAATGATGATTCACCTCTACGAGGTAAATAAATGTAAATCAATGTATGTAGATTAAGAATACCTACAACACTATCAATCCATTCATCCTTTGCTCAAATTGATATCTTCGCTACCTCGTCTTCATTTGCATCATACCAAGTCTATAATTATTTAACTTCTTCATTCGATATCACTCTAAATGGGTACATTTGCATATATAGAATGGTATTAGAGAAGTACTAAAGCCTTTTGCTTCTTCAAGGTCGATGATAATGCAGGGAGTTGTATGAATGACAGACAATGGCACATATGGAGATTTCTTGATCCAATGAGGCTTCAAAGGCCTTTTTGGTCTCCATTGAAGTGCAGGAGTAGCGGCTCCTATCTATTTCTCTACTACAATAGAGGATTTATCCACCTCTTCAATATTCCCTTCTATTTCCACTTCTTCCTCTTCCTACAAAGTAGATAAGAGTAATACTCAAGTTCACATAAATAATTACAATAAACACAACAAATAATATATCACAACATACTTTTACAACAAATTATATCACAACATACTATACAAAATAATATATTACTAAAAAATTACAGATGCGCCTTATCCTTCTTCAGCTCTTCCTGCAACCTCTTTAAATATTCTCTCCCCCCTTAACTCTCCCCTCTCCCCTTATCTCTTCCCTCTCTTTCACTAATTCTTTCCTCTCTCTCTCTCTCTCTCCCTCTCTCCCTCTCTCCTTCTCTTTCTTGAACTCTTCCCTCTCCTTCTTTAATTCCCCCATCTCTTTCCTGTATTATTCTCTCTCTTCCTTTAACTCCTTCATCTCATTCAAAACTATTCACAATTATACAATTACCTCTATCTCCGCCTCTCCTTCCCACTCTCCCTCTCCTTCTCCTTCTCCCTCACCCTCTCCTCCCCTGACTTCTTGGTTATTCTCATCTTCCTCATCATTTTCTTCCTCATTTTCATCTTCATCTTCATCTTCCTCCTCTTCTTCTTCCTCAACTTGCACATCGTTTGCCCTCTTCTTTTGAACTTTCCAACTCCTTTGAATAAAATCATCTTCAATTCCCTATAAAATAAATGTAATATTATCAGAGATGTAATATATTAAAGATGTATATAATAAATGTAACATTATCATATGCAAATTTTTTAACTTCTTACCTGAAACCTTTCATGCACTAGACGAACAATATCTAACTCCAATTCTTCCTTGGTGGGTTCCAAAGTTCCAATTATTTGGGTTTGCAAAAATAACTTGTTTCAATCTCACATATAAAACGTACATGATACGTTAAATAACTAAATAGATTGAATATTACAGTTACGTATTCACTCTAAAAAATATTATAAATTGTGTTGTACCTTCAATCCTTTCAGCCTCGATATTAACTTAAGCGTGGAATTTGGGAGGGAACATATGAGACTATACTCCCTTTAAGGGTGTGCACTCTTTTAAAGGCCCATATCTGTTACAATGAAATGAAATTAAATAAGGTTAAAAAACTATATAGTTTAATAATTACATTAGTTATGTGGAATAAAAAAATAATCTTTGCAAAGGAAACATGCATGTAGCTGTAGATGTTGTAGCTCTTTTCGCCTAAACACGATACCTTAACTGCTGCTAGTACCCCTTGGGTCATTGTATGAAATGTCAGACTACTCAGGGGATACTCGTTAAACTCTTCCAAATGGTCAACCAACTCAATAAATTCGGACTTGCAATAATACTTACTGCCCATCCCTCTAATAAACCACTCAACATACATCAACAATACAACCTTCACAACATCTTCGTGTTTATTAGTTTCAACAATTTTATCAAACACATCTCCTAGATATGACTTTAATATTGGATGTTGTTTCTTCAAATACTTCTCTTTTATCAACTTCTTACTACTACCTATATTGGGGATTGTAAGGTCTTCGGACTTGAGTTATGTTATAAGGGCGAAGTTCATCTCAGTAAACTTCAAAAGTTTTTTCCTTATTTCAAATACTAAGTTACCCATATTACATCTGTGTCTCAAAAAAGGATATGCGCGAAGGCTCCTATAAATCTAAAAGATGGAATGTCCAACAGAAAAGAGAATTGAGACTACTTAACCTATGGTTATTATTCTCTAAACCAATCTTAAATTTGTCAAACCACCACGTAAGATTACATTTCGTTGATAGGTTAGGGTTCGCAGGTTCTTCAATTTCTACAAAAAAAAAAAAAAAAGAAGAAGAAGAAGAAGAGAAAATGATCACCAACACATCACATAAGTTGTAAAATCACAAAGTCACAAAGAATGACACCAATATATCACATAATTTGTAAAATCACAAACTCAAAAACTAAAGAAGGACACCAATACATTAATTAAAAGGATAAAATAATTTACAGTGTATATTCAGTCAATTCACGCTGTGATTGATGAATTTTATGCTGTGATCAGTGAATTTCATCGAGCACGGAGTGAATTGACAAAGTAATCGGTCAATTTTACACTGTACTCGATGAATTTCACCGATCATAGCGTAAATTGACCGAGCACAATGTGAATTTCACTGATCACAATGTGAATTGACCAATCAAAGCGTGACTTTCACTGATCACAACGCAAATTGACCGAGCACAACGGTCAATTTTAAACTATACTCAGTGAATTTCATTGAGCACAGCATGGATTCCCAACATTTTTTACAGTTCATTTAAATTTTCGAACTCCCATTCACCATTCACATATTCAACCTTATATTCATCATTCACATATACAATTTACATTTTCAAACTCTTATTCATCATTCACATATACCATTTACATTTTCAACCTCCCGTTCATCATTTACATATACCATTCACATTTTCAAACTCTCATTCATCATTCACATATACCATTTACACCTCCATTCACTATTCACAATTGGAGCAAACCCTAATGATATTTCAACCAAACCCTAATTAAAATTAAATAAATCTTCACATGCATTGGTCATTAGGAATATATATATTAAAAAAAAAAAAAAGCATACTTGTGCGAGGCTTCTTGGATGGGGGAGCCATCTTCAACCTTTGGATATGAAGATTTCAACTGGAAATTGAAGAGATGAAGGAGGAAGAGAAGATGATGGTTTGAAGTGCAAATTTCAAGAAGAAAAGAGTTTGCTAACGAAGGAGGAAGAGAAGATAAAGGACGAGAAGAGAAGATGAAGGTTTTCTAAAACGGAAGGGTATTTCATTCCGAAAAATGGCATTTGGAAGCTAGAGATGTGAGGAGTTTACTTTGGCTACTGGGTTAAAAATGATGTTTATAGACGAAAATTTCTCTAGAAAAAAAAAATTAGTATTTCTATCCAGAAAGCCCATCTATATAATATAAGTTTAGATGTGGAAACCAAAGTTTTGAAGTTTTACTTTGAGTGTGGAGTTAAAATAGACGTTCACAGACAAAAATTTCTCCTTCAAGAGCAGATTAGGTGTTACCCGAGTAACAGCTTAGTGGGTGTTACCCTACCATGGGGCCCACCTTGATGATATATTATATCCATGCCATCCATCCGTTTCTACAGGTCATTGTAGGATGATATACCAAAAATTATGCATATCCATATCTCAGGTGGATCACACCATAGGAAACACTGGTGATTGAGTGCCTCACCATAAGAACTTCCAAAGGAACCATCGTAAGGTTTCCGTAACGTTTATTTGGAATCCAATCTGCTGATAATGTCAATTACTTCCGGATGAAAGGAATTAGAAATATCATATTGATTCAAAACTTTTGTGGCCAACAAAAAGTTTTTAAGGGTTATTCTTCACTGTTGTTTCTATTCGTATGGTCCACATGAGATTTGGATCTACTTATGATTTTGGATCGCGTTCTAAAATGAGATAAAAATAATAATAAAAAAAATTAAAAAAATAAAGAACAACAACAACACAGATGAACGGAGTGGATATACAACATATACATCAATGTAGGGCCACTAAGCTGTTACCCGGGTAACAGCGAATCCGCTCCCCCTTCATCCCGTGTCAGTTTCCCCCTCCCACTGCCCAACCAAAATCCTCTCTCTCTCTCTCTCTCTCTCTCTCTCTCTCTCTCTCTCTCTTCCAATGGCTTTCCATCTCTGAGAAACGGAAGAGAAAGAAACGAACGGTGATGGAATCCCAATACCCTAAACCCCGATCGTACGGCACCAATGGGAAGATGCCGATTGCTCCGGCCCAGCAATCGGACAACGATCGCAGCAGCAGCGAACTGCGGGCCCTCGATTGCAACCTCGGCTCCCTCTGCGACCACATCCAGATGGAGGGCTTCAACTCCGGCTTGTTCTCCGACATCGTCGTTCATGCCATGGGCTCCACATATCATCTCCACCGTCTGATCCTCTCCCGCAGCTCCTACTTCAGGTCAGATTTCAAAATCCAGACAGTTCTCCCTTTTTCTTTTTGAAGCAATTTATCGTGGTTTGTTTTCTTTCATTGATTGTCCTGGGAAGTTACTTTGCTGTTCATGGCGGGCCGGGCGCATTTGGATTCTCAGTTGAATTGAATTGCAATTCCTGTCAGTTTGTAATAGAGGGAAATGACCTGCTGGTAGCACTGTTCTATTTTATAATTGAAATTCTATGATGATGGTAATCATAATTTTGGGGTACCCCGTTTTTGTTATTTGCTCTCAATGGAACTGAAGTATTGCAATTTAATTCAATTGAGCATCCAAACACAGCCTACAATTGTGGTTGTGGTTGTGGTTGTGGTTGCGGTGGTGGTTGTGGATGTCGTTGTAGTTGTCGTTGGCGGTGTCGGTGTTGTTGGTTTGTTACAGAGTGAAATGACCAAATGCAGGTGGTGGTGTTCTAATCTATAATGACAGCCAAAACCCTAATATAAATTCGGTGATGATAGCAACCACAACTTGGGGGTAACGGCCTGCAATTATGCACCGTTTTGTTGTTGTTGTTGGTTTGTTATAGGGGGAAATAACCAAAAGCAAGTGGTGGTGTTCTAATCTATAATGACAGCCAAAACCCTAATATAAATTCAGTGATGATTGCAACTGCAACTTGGGGGTAGCCCCACTTTCTTCGTTTATTCTTTTATGGATCTGAATCATTATGATCTAATCCAATTGAGCATTGGGTTGGGTCTACTTTCTTCATTTACTCTTTTATGGAACTGAATTATTGCAATTTCATCTGATTGAGCATACAAACACAGCCTGAGATTATGCACCATTCTTTTGTCGTCATCATCGTCGTTACGGAAACGACCAAATGCGGGTAACAATACCCTAATTTATAATGACATCCAAACCCCCAATTGAAATTCAGTGATGTAATAATCACAAATGGAGGGTCAGCCCCACTTAGGTCATTTACTCTATATGGAGCTGAATTTTTGCTTTTTTTTGTTTTTTAAAGAATTGATAATTTTATTGAAAGAGGGCTCAAAAAAGATGGAAAGAGAACAAACAAAAACAAACCCACTCCCTGATAGAAAAACAAGCAACCCACAGAGTTACAAACCCACTCCTTTATAAACAAAAACACCTGTCTAATTGTGGACGCCAAGGGTTCACTTTTGTCCCTGAAACATCTTTCATTTCTCTTCCACCAGATGCACCATAACAATGCCAACAAAGCCAGACGCCAACTCCACCTTTCTTTATAACCAGGACCCCCTGGGTGCTAGGACAGAAAGAGTTCCTCCATAGAGTTTAGCATGACCCAAGGCACCCTAAAGGCGGAGAGAATGCCATCCCTCTCTTTCGGAGGTTATCCACTGTCAGAATCTTGTTTCTACTCACAAGCTAGGTGAATGCCGCCACCTTCGGGGGAACTTGATACCACCAAATGAACCCCGTATGCGAGCATTTGATGTCGGGGCTAGATTCTTGAATAACATTGAGAAATGATCACACGGTAAATCCACGATTTATCCCTTAACTAGATAGGCTCATCCCAAACTGTCGGATTAGGACTAATGCTTTCCGGGGTCAACGGTAATCTCGCCATCTTCTCAACCTTGACCTTAGATAAAAAGTCGCAGGAGGGGGAAAGCCACATTCCTCCATTATTGTTGAAGGAAAAGCAGACCACCACCGAAACAGCCTGGTTCATAACCTCACGATGTGGGGAAAGTGTTTTTACAAAAAACATCCTTATTATTCTAAAATGTCCAAAATATCCCCTAAATCCAATAAAACATAAACAACCCACAAAATAAATAAAATAACCAACTAATATCCGATGATGTCTAAACTAATTTCCCATGATGTCCATGGTCAAGATGGCCCAATGATCAAGATGGGACAATGGTCCGGATGATCCAACGTGCGAAATCCAATGGTCCGATGAAAGCATCTACTCAATCCAACGGTCTAGATGTGTCCAATAAGCTCCTATATGCAGCCCACATACATATTCCCAGTGTGGGGTCTTCAAAGATGCATGAACATACATATGGGGTCTTCTAACGCGACTACGTACTCAATCCAGGCCCCATATAATGATCATCCAACCATAGAGATGCTGGAACTGGGGCCAAAGTTCTCCTCCTCCTTTGTTATACTTCGAATGGTGCTCGAATGTCCTCATCACTCATTCTTGGTGATGGGTTCCTTTGAAGAGGGAGATGCGCTTCCTCTAAGAAAGACGACTCCCGAACATCCTCTGTTGTATGGGACTAATGCTTTTGAATTAATAACTAAATCTGTTGTACATGCTGGACATGAAAAGTGTGCAACAAGAGAGGCGTCCAGTGCTGAAATAGAAGGGGCTTCGTTTTTTGGCTGAACGAGGCACGTGTCATCACGCTTCTCCTCTTGATACCCCATAGATCACACATGGGGAAGCGTCAACCATCTATGGAGTGTAATTTTAGTAACAATATACGTGAAAATGAGGACTTAGTTAAGATTGCTAACCAAGAAGTTTTCTGAAATGACCACTTTCAATTCCTTGGGTCAATCAGTCATGCGAGTTTGGGTGGAAGAAATGAAGATGTGCCTTTAGAGTTTTTTGTGATCGTCATGTACTAGTCAAACTAAAAAGGAAATTTTATAGGATAGCTATATGACCAGTGACGTAGGATAATGGCCTAATCTAAACATATGCATGTGAAACATGTAAAATTCAGCGAAATGATGTAGCAAATCAAGTAAACATTCACCTTTCATCATCATAAATCAGAAAATCACAAGGGAAACATACAATAGACGGGCTATCATCACAAATTACACAATACTAGGTTCAAATCATGCGTGGATTGGATCCGACGAGAGATAAGACCTCCCGATCTTGCATGGTTTCATCCAAACAACCAATAGGATTCATTAGTCCAGGAAATCAAGGATTTCTGGGTTAGGGAATCATGAAAATCTGAGAAAATGGTTGATGATTAAGAATTTTCAGGTTTTAGGAAGAAGATGAGATGAAAAGAGAAGTTAGAAGAAAGATAGAAGATAGCGAATATCTTTAGAAGAAGAAGATTTGGGAGAAGGAAGAAGAAAAGAAGAGAAGATAGAGGAAGATGAGATCCACACAAGAGGAGAGGAGGAGCCACCACAAGGTCTTTTTAATTTTCATAAACAATATCATAATGATCAGAAAGGTTAGGGCAACACCCTTATAAAATTCGGAATAACATAATTACCAAAATACCTCTATTAACAAAATTAAAAAAAAAAAAAAGACATTCGCACGAAAAAACGTGTGCACACTGACCCAAAACTCAAATAATTAAAAGTGCATAAACTAAACTCAAATCTAAGATGTCCGATGGCCTCCGATGATGGCACGATGAAAGTGGGTCACAATGAACCAACGGTCCGATCACACCATCAGCGCGATCCAACGGTCCAATCATCTCCTCCAAGCAACTTACGCATGTCACGAACACATGTGTAAGTTCTTTACCACGATCTAGAGACTCGGATTCGATCCAAGCCCATCATCAAGCCATATGGACAGATGCATGGCTCGTCTCCTACGCTGGTATACTCTAAAGGGCTTGATGTCCGCATCAACCAACCATGCTTTATGAGACGGAATGTTGGCCAGTTGAGGAATATATTCATAGGATGAGTGTAGCTGAAATGAATATGTTGAGATGGATGAGTTGCAAGATGAGGAATGATAGAATTAGAAATAAAGGCATTCAAGGGATATTAGGAGTAGCACCAATAGGTAATAAATGAGGGAAAGTAGACTTATTTGGTTTGGTCGTGTGCAACGGAGACCAAAAGCCGTGCCGGTTATAAGTGAGTTGGTACAATTTGAAGGTGCTCAAAGGGATGTGAATGGTGGTAGGTAGTAAGAAAAGACTTGATGACCTATGGTCAAACTGAAGGCATGACCCGTGATAGAGTGGATTGGCAGAACAGGATCCATGTCGCCAATTCTAATTAATTGGGATAAGGCTTAGCATGTGGGAAAGAAAGTAATAATCACATTTTTCTAGCAAGGTGAAACCCCATGAAGCCCTTTGGAATAAAATCAAAGCATTGCTTTTCAAGTGGTCCATTCTTTCAAGGTGTTCCATGTCAAGCTGATTTTGGCAACAGTGTTGAAGGCACTGTGGGGGATTGGATTGGCAATGCCATATCCATTTTCTTGAGGATGGATAATGCTGTCCACCTTCCAGAAGCAGAAGCCACTGCTCTCTGCTCTAAAAATGTTTTCCCATTGGGTTTCCATGGTGAATTCAAACCTTCGGAATTGGGTTATCTTTGATGAGCTCAGAGATATCATGCGTAAACATTTCCTTTTCCTACATTTCTGTGTACACCAATCTGTAATATGGTAGACCATTCACTTGCTAAGGATGGGACTACTTGCCTTTTGCTTGGTGTGGGTTCTTCATACTTAATGTTGCAATTTCTTGTGCATAATAAAGTCTGGTTAATCTAGAGTAAGATGTTTGTAGGCCCACGAAAACCTAAGAGCTGAAATCTGCTTCTTCTCTACACTGCATTTCAAGTGAAATGTTACAGTTAGTAAGCTCGTAGATGTTATAAATTATGTTGATTCTAGAGGATATTTGTTATTAGTTTAGCTATGCTGGAGATAACTATCTTCAAACATGCCAAAAATGAGATTTCATGCCTATACCTTTTGATATAATTTTCCTATGAACAGTAGCATTGGGTCTATATGATTAAGAGTAGGGTGATGGCATGATTGATAGGGATCCTAATCCATACTAGACCAACTGTGTCTATACTTCCAAGGAGGGGCATATGCTATGTATTTCAAGGAGGCTTTCAAGTTTCATTCTCAGTTGCAATGACAGGTTTAGTACTTTTATCATGGTAAATTGTGGCATCTTTAGATAATGAGTAAGTGGGAAAGGTAGGATTACTGAATGAGTCTTGGGTTGCAAAGAAAATATCTCTACCGTATGATATGATTTCAGAAGGGGTTGGTTGGAAGTGGTTGCTGAGAAGGTGCCAAGCATTGGAAGAACTATGAGATGGACCCCTACTCAGTTGGGAAGTTAAAGCTCACTAGTGATATGAGCTCCTGTACAATCAGGGACAATCTGGAGTTGGCAGTATCATCTGCAATCTGTGTGGGACTATCAAGAGGTAGAACTCAGTCCCAATTGGATTTTGTCATTTGAGCAAGGCTGGGATTATTATTCCTCTGGACTGGCTAAGAGAACTCCATTTCTTCTTGGACTAGGTGGTGATTGAAGGTGATTCTACCAACTTCAGTAGGCGAGTACAGTGGCAGCCTTCCCTTGGAGGTCAGCCCATTTGTTGGAAATTTTCTGCAAATTGCTTTTTTGAGATTACCAGGTTTCTAGGGAAGGTATCTCAGAGGTGGACCTTTTAGCTGGAGATAGGGGTGTCAATGGGCTGAGCTCGGGCCTGAAAAACCATAATTTTACACAGACCCGGCCCAGCCCGATATAGTGCAAAATCCGGGCCGAGACCTACCCCAGGCCTGGCCCATTGACACCCCTAGCTGGAGACAGTCATTGCTTTTGGGAATAAATATTCCATGTTTTAATATGTTTTCATTTCTTCATAATAAAATCTCCTCTCATCGATAAAAAGAATATGACATCTACAGAAGTTTGCCATTGAGAAAACTACTTGAGCAGCCATGTTTTTCGTGGATGAAAAATATCCTAAAATTTGCAAGCTCAAATTGCCAAATGTTTTAAAGCAAGAAGATAGAGCTCAGAATGGGTAGGCAACCAAGTTTTCTCTCTCTTTTGGGTACTTGATATCAGCATTTGATCCTATTTAATTAGCTAAGTGGTTGATTTCACTACTGATTGTCTTACATAGACAAGTTTTTGTCCTCATGCATACAAGGGGAATTCAATCCATTTTACATGGTTTATTGGAATATTAAAATAAATGTTCTTTGTTAATTATCAATTGACAATTATGCTCAAACTGACACCCATAAGCGACTTTAGAAAGCTTTTCATAATTACATGGTGGTTGTAGCTTACAAGCTGCTATGGGACTAGGATACTCCATAATCTAAAAGATTGCTCTGTACAACACATGTTGGACACACATCAGACAGCCATCAACAGTATTTATATTCAATTTATATTCTTGTAGTGGATATCTAGTCAAGTATATACATTTCTTTGTACCTTATGCATCCATATAATCTGTGTGGACTGTATTGGTATGTTGGATTTTCAAAGATTCCCCATGATTGACACAATCCCTCTTATGTCTAACACTGACACATCTGTGTCCAAGTGGCGTAGGTTCTTTTTGCTGACATATCACATGTGTGGCAGGAACATGCTTCACGGCCCCTGGAAAGAAGCTAGCGCACCAGTACTGACCTTGCATATCGATGATGACAATGTTAATGATGAGGCAATTGCGATGGCCTTGGCTTATCTCTACGGGCACCATCCTAAGCTTAATGACAACAATGCATTCCGTGTTCTTGCTGCTGCATCCTTTCTGGATCTTCAGGTGCCCATTGAATAGAACCCACAGCTATGGCCATCAGTTTTACTAGTACCATGGTCTGACACTTAGAATCCTGAATTTACTTTCCTTTGTTTATTTCTCTTTATTAACAGTTGTTCCGGCTATTCCTGTTCCATACATTTTGAATGCAGGATTTATGTTCAATTTGCACGGACTTCATCATTTCTGAACTATGGACTTCAAACTTTTTAGCATATCAGGTCCACCTCTAGCTCTATTTCTTGGTTGCTTTTGTTTTAGTTTTAACTTCTTCTGTTTGTCATTCAGGTATTTGCAGAGAGCCAAGATTATGGTATGCATGGAGAACGTGTTAGAAGTGCTTGTTGGGGCTACTTATGCCAAAGTGGCACCATGGAGTTGAGAGAGGTATGCAATAGATATTACTATTAACTTGTAGACGACATTGAACCCTACCTTTCTAATTCCCTCCGCTCCAGTTTAGTGCTAAGAGAAATGGTAGAAAGAGATGCGGTAACAACGAAGAAAACATTAAAGTATTGGATAGAATTTCTAATGCTCAAAGCACGCCTTTAGATTTCGTCTTTTGTTGCTAGATTTAATGGACTCTTCAACATTTAGCAAACTTCAAGTTAGTGGTAACAATATCAGAAAATATGGAAAGTGTAAGACAACACCCTTACAGATCAGAAGAAACAAAAAAGTGAATTGGCCATTATGTGTTTTTTCAGTTTTTTTTTTTGTTTTTTTTATTTTCTCCTGTTCAAGTTTTCCTTCCACAGCTTCAGCTCTGAGAACGTTTTATTGAACTCATTCATGCCCCTAAGTGATTTTGTGTGTCCATGATTCTGCACCTAATTAACATGGTGATCTGTGTCTGCATATTTTGGAATCGGAATTTGAGCCTCTCCCTCCCTCATTCTTGTTTGTTTGAATTCAGAATTTGTATTGGTCAAACTCTCTCTTCATTTTTATTTAATTTTTTTTAAGCTATTCTGAAGACACGCATGATTAATCTGGCCTTGTGATGGCTAGGTGCTTCCAAAACTTTCTTCTCACACTTTGCATGCTCTTCTCACCTCGGATGAATTATGGGTGCCTAGTGAAGAAAAACGGTAAGGGATACATTACCTGCATGTTATTGGGCTTGTGATTCTCAATTGTAATCCCTTTGAATGTGTATTTTTCCATGTTATTCCTTTGAAGGTTTGAACTAGCTCTATACACACTGCTTGCGAAAGGTGCTTTTTTCAAGGCAGATCATACTGAGCAAGCAAGTTCAAGTTCCGAAATAGGAACAAGTGCAAATTCCGATCCTTCTGCGCTGAAGGGGAAGAACGTGGTGCATGGCAGCACCAGTAAACAGCTAGAAACTGAATTTGGACATATGAGTTTACAAGATAATCTTGAAGGACACAAAACTGCTCATAATATTCTGGTCGAGCTTGCGGACTGTGTAGTAGACTTGCACACTACTGCTGCTGATTCCAAATCGCTACATGCTCGACAAGAAACATACTCTCAGCCGATTTTGGAGTCAAGATATTCCTGCAAGATGGAACAATCCTCTTCGCAGAGTAACTCGTTTTCTGACTCAGATGCAATCAGAACATCAAGTGCTTATGTTGAAATGCAGAACAACATTGAAGCAAATAGAATGGGGAATAATGGAGATGCCATGGAAGGACCATCTGAAGAAAGCACGTGTTACCATTTAAATAATAATATCTGGATTTCTCGGGACCAATCAAGGGACTGCACTTCAGCGACCTCCTCTTCCTCTAATGGGGTCATGCCTAATGACTGGGGAAGATGCAGTATGCCTTCTCCTTCATGGGGTGGTAGAATAGTCGGCAGAAGACAGGTAAAGAGTTGTGCCAAGGGGAACTGTGGTGTACGTGGTGAAGAATATGATGCATTTATCAATATCTTTGAAGGGGGTTCTCTTTTGTACTGTAACATGTCTTTCGAGGCACTGCTAAATGTTAGAAAGCAGCTGGAAGAACTGGGGTTCCCTTGCAAAGCCGTGAATGATGGTCTCTGGTTACAGGTCAGAAATCAGAATCCTTTCTATGGGACTTTGCTTCAGTTGTTGGTACACGTAACTAGTCCTGGACATGTCTTTTGTTATATCATGTTGCTTGTAGCCAGAAATGGTGGGAATCTAAGTTTAAGACCTGTTTGGCTTTTATGCAGATGCTTCTAAGTCATAGAGTACAAGAAATAGGTGCAGATACCTGCAAAAATTGCTGCCTTACAAGTATGGCATGTGCCTGTAGACAACAGCATGGATTTTCACGTGGGGGGTCTCCTGCAGGTTACTACAGGCAAGAACATGATCGAAACAGTGCACCTGGCAACATGGGGAATATATACCTTGCTGATGCTCAAGGTGAAGGAAATGGCCTATTTGGGCCAGTACGTGTGCATGTAAGAGGACCGATCGATGGGCTTGCTGGTATTGGGCGAGGAACTACATTTGTGCCTGCTGCAGCTTGGCCTCCAACACGTTTTGTGTTTTCTCGTGTCCCTTTCGGTCTTGGCAACAGAAATTGCCAGCAGTCACTAGCTAATGATGAATCAGAAGCGAGAGTTGATCTGAATGGAGATGCGTCAGGAGATGGCTTGACAGCTTTGGTTGGGCTTAGCCAAGGCAACAATGTGAATCCCACTCATGCTGAGCAAACCGAGAGAGCATTCGAACCAGAAATGCAGAGTCGATTTCCTGGGGTTGCTGTTGCTGGTCCAAGTTCTAGCAGTATTCCTGTGCAGATGCTAGAATCGCAGGAGCATGCCCTTGGAATCGAGTGGGAAAATGCTGAGGGTTCTTCCATATCCTTGGATATGAAAACACCTTTGCGTCACTTCCCTCCTTTTCGCTTTGGGTGAGTGAATTGTCTGAGCCTGTTTTTTCATGTTACTATTGAAATGTAAATAGGTCTGTTGAAGTTTATGTTTTACATAGCTCCATCACAAATAGATTCAGGTTGTCCATTTTAATGCAAGTTTTCTTTCTTATGACTACTGCTACTACTATTGTTATTGTTGTCGTTGTTGTTGTTGTTGTTGTTGTTGTTGTTGTTCTTATCATCATCTTCATTATTGGCATCCTGATTTCTAGAAATATAAAGCACATGCCTGTCAAAAATAATAATAAGAAGAATGTGATTCTTAAATTCTATGCTTCATTGTACTTGTGCTTTCTGATAATTTTGAACACAGGCGCTGCACCTGCTCTTGTTTCCATTTTGTGCTACTAATCCTTGAAAAATACCCCCTTTTGGTTTTATCACAGTTATGCTGTTCATGTGGGCTTATTTATGATCGTGGATTGCATGCTGAACCTAGCAATGACACTACTGTTCGGTGCTCTGTGGGCTTGTTTTATCCATGCCACCCAGCGATTTTACCAGCTCTTTTAGGGCATGAGCCCAAAAATGAGGCATATCCAAATCTCAGGCGGACCACACCACAGGAAATAGTGGTGATTGAATGCTCACCATTAAAAACTTTTTGGGGGCCACAAAAGTTTTGGATCGAGCTGATATTCGTGTTTTCCCTTCCTCCAGTTCTATGCGACCTAATCAACAGGTTAGATGGCAACCAAACCTGACAATGGGCCCTAGGTAAGTTTTTTATGGTGGGCGTTCAATCTTCACTGTCTTCCTGTGGTGTGGTCCACCTGAGATTTGGATCTGCCTCATTTCTGAGCCCACGACCTAAATGATCTGGCAAAATGGATGGACGATGTGGATAAAAAAACACATACATCATGATGGGGCCCACAGATCACCGACCAGTAGTGACGCACTACTGGCAGGGTCACTATGCAATCCATGTCCCTTATTGCAAGGACCACCATCCAAGAATATTGGGAGGCATCATCAGTTAAAAGCTGCTCTCTCTCTCTCTCTGTCTCTCTCTCTCTCTCTGTTTTTTTTTTTTTTTTTTTTTTTTTTTTTTGAAGATTTACTAAGACTACTCAATAGAAGAGCTCTAAATGTTCAAAGACCATTAGTAATCATCCCAAACCAAAATTTTGGTCACATAACAAATACGGGCATTCAGAATTCAAAATCCAAACTAGTAATTGATGCAGGGTATGTGATGCCTTAATGCTATATGCAGTGAGATAAGGGTTTGGATATTCAAGTAATAAACATTAATCAACTATCTACTTACAAATAAGGAAATCTAGAGAGATTCAACACAAGAAATTAGAATGATTCGATAAGGCCATACCAAAAAACATAAAGTCCAAGTAAAAGTGTAAAAGGGATCTAAGGATATAAGAATATCCCCACTTCTAGCATAAACCAGTCCACAAACCTCATATCAATCATATCGAAACAATCGATCATGGTGGGGTGAGAGGTTTGATGGGCAAAGGAGAAAAAAAGAATAAGATGGAGAGAAGAAATGATTTTCTAAAGAGAAAAAGAAGAAGGAAAATAAAAAGGGGAAGAACTTTACCTTTGTTGAGCACCTTGGAAATCAAGAAAGAGATACTCTTCAAAATTCGAGCGGAATCCTCAACGCTCTTGGGCCAATCCCCCCCTCTTCTTTTATATACTTCAACTTTCAAAATTACAAAATTGCCATTATGAGTCCATCTTGAAAATATTAAAACCCTAATGCGATAAACTAAATCTGAATCATCCAATAGTCACTAAATAGTGTCTAAAACATATAAAAACTGCAAAAGGGGAACGGGCCACCCGTGGTAGGCCCGGGTCGATCCAACAGCTGGATGGCCCAATCGAGAATAACTAATGGTCCTATTGCCATCCAGTTAAAGATCTATAGTTGAGACCGCCTTTGATCGTTAACCCGCACACACATATCACTGATGGGCCTCCAGATAAGAATGTGCACATGTGCGGGGTCACTTGGTCTATTAGAAAATGAGCTCGGTGGGTCTAGCATCCATCCACATCAAGTCCTCTGCTCCAACACTCTGACGACGACGTCTTCTCCTTTGGTACACCTTAAATGGTTGATGTCCTCATCAGTAATCATCTCAAAACACAAGAAGCTCATTGCAAAGCTCATTTGCAAGATCACAGGTCCAATCACCCCTCTATCTGCTCCCTAAACCTTCCGATTGTGCTCCAAATAGTAACGGTATTGGTGGTATTCAATTTGTAAGCACCGCCTGCTTTCACTTGGCTACAATCCTTGCAGGCCTAGATTCCAACAGCTTTCCTCTTCACAGCATACTTCCCACAAAAATTGCAGTATTTCACATGATGACTCACTTCCATCCTTTGTATCTGCTTCCTCAAAGTGGCACCATATCGCGTGCTGTACATCCCCACAATCCTGACCTTCTTTGTTCACTTAGTCATCTCTTCTCCTTTGAAGGTATGTGAAGATAGACGAAACGGCGGTGTGGGTGAAACCTTGGATATCTCTATCTTATTTTCCTTTGTAATCCAATTTATTGCCTTTTCTATTAGAGTAGTACTACATCTAAAGTTTAGCTTTGATGTTTAGAAATTCTATTAGAGTAGTACTACATCTTTGGGGAGACTCGCCCGAGAAGAAAAGGTTCCACTTGTTGGCCTTCTTTGTTCACTTAGTCATCTTTTCACCTTTGAAGGTATATGAAGATGGATGAAATGGCAGTACAGATGAAACCTTAGATATCCCCATCTTATTTTCCTTTGTAGTTCAATTGATTGCCATTTATATTAGAGTAGTACTACCATCTGAAGTTTGGCGTTGATGTTTAGAAATTTTATTAGAGTAGTAATACATCTTTGGGGAGACTCACCCGACAAGAAAAAGTTCCACTTGTTGGAATGGGGTGAAGTTTGTAAGCCCAAGACGAAGGTGGTGCTAATATTCATATCTTGGACTTGATGAATGAGGCCTGAGGCAAATGGTGGTGGCAGTTTGGGGTGGAAAGGGAAGCTCTTTGGAGAGAGGTCATTGCTAGTAAATATGGTTGTATAGAAGGAAGGTGGTGGACTAAGGAGTCCTCTAACTATAGAGCATCGGCATTTTGGAAAGGCATTTCTAGCATGAGAACTAAGTTAATGGAAGGAACGGCTTTCTCTTTGGGAACAGGTAGAAAATTCGCTTATGGGAAGATGTGTGGAGAGGTGACTTGCCTTTTCATATTAGATTCCCGGGTATTGTTCGTCGTGCTCTCGATCGAAGCATTACAATCAATAGATGCTATGAGATTTATGGTGAGTCAGTTGTGTGGTCTCCGCCTTGCCGTCAACTCCTCCAGGACAACTAGATGGATGAGTATGATGCTTTATTGGAGTGGCTACATCTATGTAGGCCTTTGGTTGGCGAAAGCAACAATATGCTTTGGATTAAAGACAAGTTAGGTTGCTTATTGGTTAGATCTTTCTACTTCATGCTTTAGAATAGAGGGAGAAGTTCGGGATGACGACTCACGTGTGGCATTACGGTACCCCACCTAAGGTTGGGGCTTTTGGTTAGCTTGTGGGTAGAAATAGAGTTTTGATGATTGACAACCTCCAAAAGTGCTCTATGGTTGTCCCAAACATATGCCTCTTGTGCATATCCAATGCCGAGTCAGTTAGCCATCTTTTCATCCATTGCACCTTTGCTAGCCAAGTGGGGGCATCTCTCCTTGTCAGATTCGACTTGGCTTGGTCAATGCCTTCTGATATTGGTGATCTCTTTATGGCATGGCACGTGGTTGCCCTCCACAAAAAGCTTGAGCAGTTTGGAGGTGTTGTCTCCTCACAGGGTTATGGTCAATATGGAGTGAGAGGAATGGTAGATGCTTGCCAAATTGTCAAGTGAGTTAGTTATGTTTGAGATATTGTTGTAGAGTGGGCAGTGGGCAAGGGTTGGTTGGAATAGTTGTAATTTTCCATTTCCATTCTTTGCTTGTTTTGTTTTTCTGTTTTTGGTCTCTCACAGAAAGAAAGAAATTGTATTGAAAGTGTGAAAGTTTTTATGATGTGAATCTGTTGAGTTTGATGGATGTTGGGACTCTCCAACAGGGATTTTTTTCTTGTTTTGAGATGCAAATATAGGATGTTCACAGATTTTTGTGAAATTTCTGTCCTACGGGTTAAATGGGGAATGTTTTCTTGTTAGCCAGTTATAGATAACAATATGGATGACATATAAGGTTTTTTTCGTGAAGTGATTTGCTTTTTTTATGGATGTCTCATGTCATGAACAAACCCTTTGCTAACCTGGAAAGAATATGGAAGACTGGATATGTACCATATGTAACCCTTCATCCCATTTCAGAAAAGAAAACTAACTCTCCTAGTTGCTGCTTCCTCTCATTTCAATGGGTGACATTAGGAAACATCTTTTCAGTTTGATGCATCCCAAATTGAGCCATGATCAGATTGGATGATTGTGGTCCATCCAGTGCCAGACAAGTACATAACATCTTTGAGTCCACAAAAATGGGTTAGTTTCGAGTGTTTAAGGATTTAGAGTTTTTAATATACTTCTGTAAATATGGGTTCGCTATATTATGTGTTGCAATACTTGCCATAGTAACACCCGCAACATGCTACAGTATTTTTTGAAAGGTTTTTTAAGTATATTCAGGGGTTGAGATTTAATAAGGACTAATGGTTGAAATTAAGACTAGGTTACTGTGTCTTTTATGTGCACACAAAGGCCCACATGGTTTTGCAGTTGACAGATGCCATGGAATATTGAATAAAGAAAAGTAGGATTCTTTTCAGGGACAATATTCACTAGCAAAGGAGAAAACCCTAAAGGTCAATTTTTCCTTCTGAATTGTGTGATTTTGTGGTGAAGAAGTTGGTGTTCCTCTTCTTGTCTTCTTTCTTGTCCACCCCACATCGCATTTGCCACTTTGGTTGAAAACCTCTATCCCAATCCTAGCTGCTGAAACTGTTGCTTCAAGTTGCTTGGTGGTGATGTAGTCTAGTTCATAGTTCATACTGTCCAATGAGCATATTGTGTTTGGGATGTGTTTGTTGTATGGATAAGTTGAAGTAGACCCATGCTTATGAGCAGTGCACAAGTGATATGTTTAGGCTGGCCTTTTGTTCTCCACCTCACCTTCCATGTCCTACCCTTGAAGTGCCATTCAATTTTCTTGGAGGAATAGGCTCCTATTCGAGTGGGAAAGCTTTGATATTATGCAGTTCATTATGACTTTCGTGGCTTTTGCCTTTTTCATTCACACTTGTTGGATTGATGTTGCTTTTTTCCCTATGTGGTTAAAATTTTAAAGTCACTTTACTATCTTCTTCAATGGTTAAATTTTCCTCTATTATTTTGGTGTTAGTTCCTAAAGGGTCATCTTGCATTGGTTATGGTCGGTTTAACAAGCCATTTACAAGAAGAGGTCCCATGGTGTATGTTGTTTGCAGATGACATGGTTTTGATTGGTGAAACGATGGAGGGGGTAAAAACATAAAGCTAGAACTGTGGAGGGATGCTTTAGAATCTAAATGTCTTAAAATTAGTTGGAGTAAAGCAAAGTACATGGCTAATCTTTGCCCCTTGGCAAACATTTCTGTTGCCGATTGTTTCTCAGGCCTTGACTCTGTTGGGGTTTGGATTCCCCCTCTAGGAAGAATCTCCTGGACTCTGAAATAGATGACCTAGTCAGTCTTCTTTCTTGTTTGCAGTGAATCGTCCTACTTCCAGGGTTGAAGGTTCATTGTTCTGGAATCACAAAATTTTGGGAGTTTTCTCAATGCGGTCATTCTATGGAGTTCTGTCTCAAGCCTAGTCCTTCAGTAGCTCCAGCCACACTAGCTCGGTTTGGTCATACGATGCCCCTCAGAAGATAGCGGCATTTGTGTCGTTGGCAGGAAGGAACCATGTCCTGACAATCAATAACCTTTGTAAAAGAGGCCTCATTCTCCCTAACGTTTGTCTGCTCTGCCTTGCCAATGTGTTGTCTATTGACCATCTATTCCTCCATTGCATGTTCGCATCAGTCATTTGGTCTAGCATCTTGTCCCTTGCGGAGGTTTCGTGGGTTATGCAGTACTCCATCAATGACCATTTCCATTCCTGGCACATAGGTGGAAGGAGAAAGCTTGGCAAAAAGAGATGGAGGCTAGCCCTTTTAGCCGCCCCCTAGGCCATCTGGGGTGAAAGAAACAATCGTTGTTTCTGTAATAAGATTGTTTCTTCTGTTGGGGTCCTTAATCATGTATTGTTGTTTATTAGGGACTGGGACTCTTAGGGGTTGTCTTTTACGATGGGGTTTTCCAACATTGGGGCTGTTTTATATCTTTGTTTTGTTTTTGTTTTTCCTTTTTCTTTCTATTTCGGTTTCTATTTTAATTGTTTTTTTTTTTTTCTTTTGGCTTTGGCCTAATAAATTTAAAAGAAAAAAAGAAAAAAAAAAGTACATGGGAATGCAATTTTAGTAATTATAGGAGTGGAAATGAGGAATTAGTTGAGATTTCCAACCAAGTACCACAAAATGATCATTTTCAATATGTTGGGTCGCTAATTCATGAGAGCAGGAGATTGAAAGAGTGTTGCTCCTCAAATTGAAGATGGGTGGAAGAAGTGGAGATGTGCTTCTAGAGTTTTATATGATTGCAGTGTATCCTTCAAACTGAAGGGGAAATTTTATAGGATGCCCATAAGACCAGGCATAACTTTATGGGACAATTTTGGGCAGGAACAACATGTTCATAGGACGAGCATAACTGGAGGATGTTGAGGTGGATGAGTGGCAAGACGAGGAACGATAGAATTAGAAATTAATGCATTCGAGGGAACTTAAGGGTAGCACCAATAGGTAATAAGATGAGGGTTTGGCCATGTACAACGGAGATCAACAACTGCACCGGTTAGGAGGTAGTAAGAAAAGGTTTACTTGCAGATATGGTCCTTAATAGAGTGGAATGGTAGAACATGATTCGTGTAGTGTTGAACATTCTGTAAATGATCCATGTTTCAGAATGCAACTTGTAACAGTAATCTTAAGGAATTGTAATAGCTGAAAGAGGTGACAGGGGTGTGTTAAAATATGTCGATCCAAATTGTTATCAGACATCAGTGAACATCACAATAAAAAAAATTCTTCTTCTATACTAGTTTAGACCCCAGCTTCTTCGTTTTCTTCTTTTTCTTCTTTTTCTTTTCCTTTTTTTTGTTTTTTGGGTCAAGTAACATGTCTCCTGTTGTTTGCATCCTGTTACATCTGACTGTTTTTGCAATTGAACAAACTTTTTGTACTTGTTGAGAACCTTCAGGATGCTTTTCATGCAGAGGAACTATAGGATCCTCTACCTGAGGCTTTGCACAGTGTACTGGATTTCTTGAGTTCTGACAAATGCCACCAATAGCTCACTTATCCACATCATTGGTCAGTTGTGTCTCACCTTGGATGAACCATGCCACAAATTTCCCTAGCTGGCTGGAAGATCTCATCAACCTGCGGGTCGTTTTTTCAGTTGAATGTGGCCAGTTGCTGTATTTTTTTTTTTTTTTCTTATCTTTCTAGTTATAAGCCACCTTTTAAATTTTGATTATCCCATCGAGGATATTCTCAGGGCATTGTTGATCGACAGCAAGATGTTGAGCAGTGGTCTGGGTTGCTGAACTAGTCTCTACTTGTCTGAACTGAAAACCCAAGTATGCTGTGCAAAGCCTCAGTGCATCCTATAATTCTTGCTTGCATCCTTCTAGACAAGATGTTGTGAAATTTGTTCATAGGGAAAATCTAGTTCTGGTGCTTAAGCAGTGAGTATGCTTCTGATGGATTTGCCTCCTTTCTTTTATTTTCTCTGTTATAGGTAATAGGTTTGAAGCCATGCCTATTTTGAGATTTACTACATCATATCATTTGTCTTGCCTATCTAAATCTCAATGGCACTGGACTGCAGATTTTAGGAATTTCCACTCTGTAAAACTAATAATGACTTGGCCAGTATCTTTCGTGTGTTCCCCTTTTTCCATGCATGGTGTGTTCTAAATCAACCATCTACTTGATCAATACAAAATCATTTTGTTTGACATGATACATACTACAGTATTATGATCTCTCAATACAACCTGTTCAGTAAAAAGGAGTGTGTGTGTGTGTGTGTGGGCGTGTGTGTGGGCGTGCATGTGTTTGTGTGTGTCTTAATACAGCAATTGATTTTATGCCACAAAGAGTAGGTCTCTGTATATCAGAAGTGCCTTGGAGAAGTTTGAACATTGTATAAAAATACGGCAACTGGAGAGATGGGGATACTATGGATATCTGTTTGTTTCTTCTGTTATCTACTTCCATGGGGTTCTATTGAAACTTGAAAGACAGCAGAGT
Source organism: Liriodendron chinense (assembly GCA_003013855.2). Taxonomy (NCBI): domain Eukaryota; kingdom Viridiplantae; phylum Streptophyta; class Magnoliopsida; order Magnoliales; family Magnoliaceae; genus Liriodendron; species Liriodendron chinense. The sequence goes on along the minus strand of ML058469.1, from coordinate 8,894,571 downwards.
ATGGCTTCAGGAAGTAACCATATTCCAAACTTTTCCAACAGTTCCAACATGTTATCTAGTTCATTGGCCTCATTAGCAATTTCTAACCTGCAACAGTCCTCATTTGCTTCTTAATTAGGATATTTTTGCTCAACTCATTCATTGCTTCCAACTGTATTTGTTTCTTTTTTTCCATATTAATTATCGACTTAAGATTTTTTGTTCTGGTGTGAAAATTTTCTTCTTCTGAATTCTCAGGGTAGAATTTGAGGATGTGCACAGGCTTACTGATGGTCAAGTGAAGCACTCACGAGAAGTATTTTATGCAGGTTCATTATGGAAGGTATTTAACATTTTGACCTATCTTTATTCTTTTCTTTCATCTTCCGATATCTACTTTTCACTTCTGCTAAGCTGTCGTGCACATCCACATGTGGGGACACATGCCCACCTGGCATATATGGTGACTTCCAGACCATGCATCATCTGGCACCTGGTCAAAAGCTAGGTCAGTTCACTCATTAGTGGGCCACACGTATTGGCAACTCGCTTTAAAGCCTTCCATCGCTTGACCACCACCCAATGAGTTGACTGGCCTGATTTGTTAGACAGGTCATCTACATGTGAAGCCCACCTGATACATGCCTCGGAAGTCCCACAATTTGCCAAGTTGGCGCACATGGCTTCATGCAGAGGCATTTGGGGGCTTAGCAAATCTCTAAATACTTATTGCATGAATTTGATAAAAACCATTTCTGCATTTGTAGGTTAGCGTTCAGGCTTTTAATGATGAAGATCCACAAGGGCGCCGTACTCTTGGTAATATTTCAAGCTGTATAGTAGATATTGGATCATGGAAAGAAATGTCCCATGTTGATTGTTAGATATTTTGTATTTCAGGGTTATTTCTCCATCGACGCAAAGCAGAGATGACAGATTCCCTGAGAAAGGTCAGTATTTAAGTACAAAACTAAACAGCAACAATTTACAAATGCATTTATGAAGAATGTTTCTTGCCGCTTGCTTTCTGCAGGTTCATATGTATGTAGATTCTCGGGAAAAGGTTACAGCTCGGTATCAGGTAACACCATTTTAAGCTGGATTTTTTAAAAAGAAAATTTTTTCTATTCTTTCTTTCATGCCAAATACAGAAGAGGTCTTGTAGTATGTGGCATTGTACTTTAATATAATACTGTAGTCTGCACAAAAGTAGAACACAGTACATGATCTGGTAACCCAGGCTATTCATCAGGTGGGTCACATTGTCGATGGGCCCATGCCCAAAAATTGCACCTTTTGGGCAATCTTACCTGTCAGATTAATGGAAATTTTCCTGCCTAATGCTAAGCAGTTCCAGTATTCCTTTCTACCGACCACTTGTGGCTCACTGATCTGATGGTTAAGATCATCTTGTTGGTGAGATTTTTCTAACATGGCCCATTCCCATAGGGACCCACCAGATGAATAGTCCATTCCATGGACTATGTTGCACCCTTTGTCCAATTTTGTGCTACACGGTAATTAAAACTTTGTGCTGTACGCATGTTTAGATTTTCCTCAATGAAGAAAGGTGGAATAAGATTGTGCATTGAAACATTGACAACGTATTTCCTCGTTTATCCAGTTATTTTGTCCATCGAAGAGAGAAGTAATGGTGTTTGGAAGCTTCAAACAGCCAGGTACCTTGCTGCCAAAAGCTCCCAAGGGATGGGGTTGGCGTACAGCTTTGTTATTTGATGAGCTGGCTGATCTCCTCCAAGGCGGAGCCTTGCGGGTGGCCGCTGTAGTGCAACTTGTTTGAGAAAGGAGGTAAAGTACGAATTGCAGGTTTCATTTGGATGAAAACTAAAGTTACAGAAATTGAGTTTGATAAAGGGGAATCACCCAAATTGCAATGATGTTTCCTTTTATCGATCACGATGAGGATGACCTCAAATTGCAGTTTGGTTCCTTCAAAATCCAACTTGAAACTAGTGTGATCACAATTTGGATTGTTATCCCTCAATAATGGTCATTGCAATTTGGTAATTTCTTCTTTATTGAATAAAGAAAGCCTCTGTAAAGTGATTTGGTATTGGATTAGAAAGGAACCCATCAGAACTAGATGCAAGTACACTTGCTACAGACAGCTCACGCTCGCCAATCTGTTTTCATTTGTATCAGCAGTAATCTCAGCCAAATCATTTCCTTGGAATAGATTTGAGTTTCCAGCTCGAGCAACCTTTATCTCAACTACCAAAATGAGAAGGATGCAGGTGCCATCAACCATTTTGTTTTTTGTTTTTTTTTTTGTTTTTTTGTTTTTTCTTTTTTTCTAGCCAACTTTTTCTTGCAAGCGTCAGATCTCTTATATCATTGTAGTTTCTTTTTCTTTTTCTTTTTTCATTTTCTTCTTTCAATGTAGTTTTACTTGGTGGTGATCTAGAATTTTTATTGTGCTCAATTTGTGAAGTGATACTATGTATAGTTATTATATAACCTGCGATACTCTGGAATACCCATACAGGTATAATCACTTGCTCAGAGCAAGAGGTTATACTGTACGATCAGGTTTCCACTTTTACAAGTGGGACCCATTGTTCATGTGATCCAAACCATTAAGATAATGGGCCATATTGTGATTGCTTGCTCGCCACGAGTCCTCCAGATTGGAAGATCATATTTGTCAAGTTTGGGCTCTGTTTGGTTGAGTTTGGACTGTTTCTTTGTTTTCTTCCTCAACCTTCTAGTTGCTGGCCACTAATTGAAGGTTAGTATTTTCCCATTATGGCCCGTTTGGCACCATGGATTTGAGGAGAAAGGAGGAGAAACTGGTTGCTTTATTTTGTTTGGCACCATGGATTTGATGAGAAGTGGATTTGGGGGGAATCCAGGAGAACTCAAAAAGGCACTTTTAGCCCTTTTTCAAATCCTCAAAAAAAGGTAGTGAGGAGAAATCCTTCCCAACGTGGGACCCACCGTAATGTGTCCCTAACTATGGGACCCAACATGATGTATGTTTTCCATCCAACTTGTTGATAAGGTCACAAAGACCTGGATGAAGGGATCACACAAATTTCAGTTTAATCCAAAACCTTTGTGCATCATAAAGGTCTCACTCTCCTTTTTTTCTTGTTTTACGGTCCACTTTAGATGTGGTTTTGCTTTATTTTTTGGATCTTGGCATAAATTGATCTGTAAAAATGGATGAATGGCATGGATTTAAAAATCGAGGCTAATACGGTGGGCATACGGTGGGATTAAAATTTACACCGCTCATTCCTTCATGTTTGATTTCTCTCCAAATCTTGGTTGCCAAACAGAAAATCTGTAATTGATAAGAATTGGTATTGATGAGAATTCATATCATGGAATCCACTTCTCACTTCTCAAATCCGTGGTGCCAAACGGGCCATTAGGGAATTTTTATATGCATGGGCCATCCACATTGTGGCCCATAATATTGACAGTTTGGATCACTAAACTATGCAAGGCCGGCATATTGTAGAGGCACTTGGGGCCAACATTGTACCAAATCTGAAACCTTTGCGTATGTGCAACAATGCCTAATACATTTGATGTATCCGTCAGTGGGTTCCTGTTTCATTTTAACTTGTGGCTTATATCGTGTTGCACACAGACATAAACTTGTGCTCATCTAATATGTTAAATACACAGTACACTGATGACCGGGTTGCTTCTGATATGGGGTGGCCCAATCATTTGCTGAATTTTTAAGACGTTGATTTTGGGCCTCTGTGGGACTTTTTTTTTCCACAGACACCCACACACACCACAATGGATGCTCAAACCCATGACCTCTGTGTTGAAACCCTTGTGAGTCTACACCAGGTCGCAGAACTCACGAGCACCTTTTGAGGACTCATCACATGTGATGAGAGCCCAAAATCTTAGCCGTCCACATGATGCAGCACTCCAAAAAACCCTTGGGGCCCAGGCCCAATTTTGAACCCGGTCCATAACTTTGGTGGGCCATGGAAAAAGGAAACAGTTTCCTCCCTTGATTTGCCGCTCTCTGCTATGGCCCACCAGAGTTTTAGATAAGGTTGAAAGATGGGCCCAGCAGTTTTTTTGGGGTGCTGAATCACGTGGACAGCTCAGATTTTGGGCTCACATCACGTGTGATGAGTCCTCAAAAAGTGTTAATCCGTTAACCAAGTGAGAACCACCATTTGGACCGTACATACAGAAGATGGACCCGATTAAAAACCCATATGGGCCATGCCCATGGGAACAATTTAAAATTGCTCCAAAACTGCCAAGTTCACACACTGCTGCCCAACTCAATTTATTGGTGAGTTACGCCTGATTAACAGGCTTGATGAAAGATACACACCATGTTGGCCTCTCACACAAACCTACCATTGGCAACCTATCCCCATTGTACCGTGTGGTGTGGCCCATCTAAGTTGTGGCTCTAGCTAATTTTTGGCCTTTAGGGCCATCAAGGATAGAACCTGATAGATTTTACATATGCAACATAGTGGGCTGCACAGACATCGGTGTTTCGCTGTGTAAAACAGTTGGGAGGATTCCAGTCCTGGTACTTAGTAGACCGATTCTTTGATGGTGTGGAAGAGTGATTTTCTGAATCTATACATTAATTTCATGCTATTACAATTTGGCTGAATCTTTATTGATGGAAGCTTTAAATCAGTGAATCAGGTATTGTTTGTACACCACCGAACAAAGATGGCCCGGTGGCACCCGTATCAGGCGTTTTTGGGCTGATATGGCTGTATCATTCGTAGGACCCAAACTCAGGTTGGTTCAGTCAGGTTAGGTTCAGGTTAACCCAAACCCAAGTTGCAGACCTAGTAGTATGGTTGTTCTACCTAGTATCATAGTTTAAAAAATTGGAGACTCGACTCAAAACTTAGCTGAGTCAACCAAGCCTCCATGAAAGCCAGTTGTAAGCTTGGACTCAGGGTGACTCGTTGAGTCAACTCAATAGCAGTGACTCACTTTGGAGCTTCTTCTCTTTTTCTCAAGAGGAAAGGCATTTGAACCCAAGACCTCTGATAAGGGAACTAGCCGTTAAGGCCATTTGCAACACTCGCGAGACCTTTGCATTTTCTTCCGCAACGTTTTGTATTTTGCAGTGTATGACTGTTAAAAACATTTATGAATAACATTAATCTAATTGTTAAATATTGGGTCTGAGGCTTTGAGTCAACCCAACTAAACCAGACATCGAGTCGAGTTTTTGAACAGTATCCTACTTTCTTTATATGATATTGTTTTAGGATCAATATAAAAGCTGGAAAATCCTAGTCTAACGTAGGGATTTGTATGCGTGTCCTGGAGTGTTATTGGATGTTTCAAGGCATACACTACTATGAGTTTTCCAAGTGGCCCTGTATCTGGCGGATATGGATGTCTTACAGTTAAATATTTCAGTCCATTTAATGGTTAGGGAAATGGACAACCCATATTGATCATACTGAAAACAATTTAAACATGATGCAGACCATCCATTATGTTGTCAGCCCTTGATTTTTTTTCCTATTACTGTAAAAATCAATTTTTTTGGTTAGGGAAATGGACCATCCATATAGATCGTAACATGAAACATTGTTTGGTCCCACCCTTAATTGCCCATCATTATTACAAAAACAATTACGGAGTAATCGAGGCCATTCAATAGTTATAAAAACAGATGGTCCAACCCTTGATTGGCATCTATCTCAAAGAATCACTTGGATCAGAGGTGATCCTAAATCTTCCAATGTGGTAAACGTATGGTCTTTATTGATCATTCTACCTTTCCATCACATGGGTCTTACGCTTGGTCTTTATTGATCATCCCTCTCCAAAAATCACTTCTTCTTTTTAAGTTGGGTGATTCTACTCTCTCCCTAATAAACGTTGCAGGGAGATAGGTAGACCATATCAATCATTCTACAAATGATCCAATAATTGATCTAAACAACCAACATGAATCATATCCTCGATTGTCCATTCCTCTCAAAATATCACATTGGTTGGATGATCCTTAAACATCTAATCAATGCCTAGGTAAATGGACGGTCCAAATTTATCACAAAAGAAAGTCTAATCATCACCCTAGAAATATGGGACCCATCACTGATTGCCCATCCCTCACAAAAAAAAAATCATGTTCCTTTCCATGCATGGCAAGGGAAATGGATGGTCCATGCAATCTGGCTCACCAAAACTGGTCTGGGTACTCGGCACAAAACTCAAGGCCCCACTGACCTACGTATACGGCATCGTATGGGTACAAACTGGACAAGAATTCATTGTTATGGTTCAACCCGTCCATCAAAATACTGGACAAGAATTCCTTGTTATGGTTCAACGCATCCATCAAAATAACTCAATTGCCACTTTGTACGCCCCACGTGCACCTCCACAAACGAGCCATGCATCAGGTGGGCCTGCTGTGTAGAGAACCTGGCCCAGAAAATCAGGCCAGTCAACGGTGACTTTAGAATCCCATTGCACATTGGAATGATTTATTAAGATCCACATTGACTAAAAAAAAAAAAAAAAAAAAAACGTAACGAAAAAAATGTGATGGTTGAATTTATGTACAAACTGATGGTATCAAGCCAAGCAAGAAAAAAAAGAAGAACCAGTTAGGGATGCAAGCAAGCTTCTCAGTTAAAAGCATACTTTTACCAACACCACCAATGAAATAAGTCAACTTTTTTCTTTTATATAAATACTCAAGAGGTAAAATCTCTTTTTTCTTTTATATAAATACTGAGAGGAGTAAAATCTCGATCACATATATAATACACTGGAACCAGTGATGGAATACCCATCAATATTAACCACTAATCAGGGGCGGGGCTCCACAGGAACGCATAAGAAAATAAAAGAAAAGCGAAAATGGGGTGGGGTGGGGGCTGTACAAATTGATACCTCCTACATGAAGTAGCTGAGGGCTCTCTTTTTCCTTGAGCCGCCTTCTCCGTACAGATCATTCCATTGTAGAAGTTCACTCATATTTGTAGACTCTGATGACACGCTTGCACACACCTGTATATGTTGATTTTAGTTGTAGTGGCAATGGAAAAACGACCAACAAGACAATTTTTGCAAGGTTATGTGGCCGTCTAAATGAGAGAAATGCTGCTATAAATCTTTTCACATTCTTGAAATGTGAAAACAACTTTGGGAAAATTACCTGCTCATGAGCGTATCTGAAGTCATGCATGTTCAAAGCACGGATATCCGCACTGCTGTGCAGCTCAGGCAGTGGCCTGTCATCTGCTAATGCTAAGCTTCTTTCCTGCATAATAGGCAAAAAACTTTCAGGGGAAATAAATCTGAAGTAATAATGGAACATGAAATGATTGCATAATCCCCATTTGCAATTCAGATATCTGGAGAGAACCACATAATTCAGAGAGAGGACCATTTTAATGAAGTTTTTCTTATCAGTCTTTTGGAATATTTTACATTCTAGTTTATGGAATAAATGACCCTATAACACCTACAAATCAAGCGTTCATATAACTGTACCAAGGTAGCTAACCATATAGCCCATTGAAGGAATTAGTCATCTGGGAAACTATCAACTGAATTTAGTTTCACACTTGGAAGAAATTTAATAGAGGATTTCACATGGCATAGAATAGGAAAAACAACTGCCTTTTGTAACAAGGTGGTGGTGCCTTTCAAACAATTTTGCATGCCTTCATTTTGTTCAGAATAGAACCATTTTAAAATCGTTTTCTTCTTTTACCAATCCTTTTAAAATAGTTTGCATTCTACTTTACAGAATAAATTACCCTTCAACCTGTATAACTATGGCCTTCATATAACCAACCCTGCCTACAGAGCCCATGTGAAATAGACTACCAGTGTCCAATGACCCACAAACGAACTTGTCGTGGGCAATTATTTAACTGGTTCAATTAACACACTTGGAAGAGAATAACATAAGAGGATTTCATATAGGAATGGGACAAGCATATAACTTAGAAAAGAACCATTTGCAAGTATCAACAGAAAACCTCCATAATCTCAACGCATGATACCTTCTTTTCCTTCTCCAGAATTTCTCGTATGGGACGGTGTGCAGCGGCAACACAGAGATTCTGGAACCAAGAGATTGGAGCTCAGGAAACTCAGAAATGCAAACATTCCCACTGGTGTAGAAAGATAAGATACCAACAATATGTAAAGAAAGAAAAATGAAACATAAGACAACCTTCAAATCACTTCCAGAATATCCATCTGTCATATTTGCAAGAGCTTCCAAATCGACATCAGGTGCCAGATCTTCTTTAGCCAATATTACTTTAAGAATGGTTTCTCTGTTTGGGGCATCTGGTAAGTTTACCATCAACCTGTAAGATGCATTCAACAAATTAATCAGAATGAAGACATACTAAGCACAGAATATACATGAAACTATCTAATTTGTAAGATACTCCAATGTTTACCTTCAAGGACACCTCATCAAAGTCAGATTAATGAGATCTATGAAGCTTTAAATATTTAGATGTTTACCTTCAAGGAAGCCTCATAACAGGACACATTGTCTCCTGCGACCAGTGCGGTGGGAGACCCCTGGTGCTAGCAAATGGGGACCAGCTCTGGTGGGCCCACTGTGATGTGTATGTGAAATCCACATTGACCATTGGATGTGTCACCCCATGTTAGGCCTAGTGCTGAAAAATCAGGCACATCTGTGACTAATGTGGCCCACACAGGAAAACAGTTGAGAGGGGGACACTCATCCTTGATTTTTTATGGCGCCCACCATTATGTATATGTGAAATCCACTACAACCATCAGATGCGTCATCGCACATTAGGCCTAGGGCCCAAAAGTCAGGCTGATCTGTGATTCATGTGGGCTTACACCAAGGGAAACAGTTGGGAGAGGGATGATCACCCTTGATTTTTTATGGGGTCCACCATAATGTTTATGTGACATCCACTCCCACTATCAGATATTCCTTACCCAAAACTAGGCCCAGGGGAAAAAAATCAGGCCCATCCATGATTCATGTGGCCCAGAGGACCTCTCCTCCTTATAACAGTATCGTCAAAATCAAATAATCAGGAATATGTGAACTATCTATGAACTTTTAAGATGTTTAAATGTCCACCTTCGAGGAAGTCTCCTTATAACAGCCTCGTCAAGGTCGAAAGGCCTATTGGTGGCAGCAAGCACCAACACACGCTCCTTATCTTTCGTACGGAGACCGTCCCAATTTACCATAAACTCATTTTTCATCTTACGCATGGCTTCATGCTCTCCAGGATTTTCTCTTCTGCCCAACATGCTATCAACCTATAAGAAAGGAAAAAAGCGAGAGCAGGAGATCAAGAGAAGCATGGGAAGTTGGAGCCAAACAAAATATCAGAAAAGCAAGGCAAACTGTTGCAACCATGTTGTGCTGTAACGGCTGTAAAGGCCATTAGGTAATGGTAATGGTGGCAACCTTTACACGTTACGGGGTCGTAACGGCCATTACAGAAAAAATGACCCTTAGCAGTCCGTTACGCCCCCTGTAAAGGCCGTAATGGCCCCGTAACTGTCCATTACGAGGCTGATACAGGTTTTCCGGGTTTTTTTTTTTAAAATAAAAAAAAAGGAGACCGTAACGGCTGTGACGGGGGGCCGTAATGGCTGTTACAGCTCATATCATAAAGGTAAACAGTGGTCGTTACGGCCACGGTTACTGTTACAGAGTACCTTGGTTGCAGCTGCCAAGATTCATCAGCAGCAAAGTAATTCTCAACAAGAAACAAGGAGTGAAGATAATGGCAATGACGCAATAACTAACCTCATCAACAAAAACAACACTAGGAGCTATTTTACTTGCTAGAGAAAAAACTGCCTTGACATACTTTTCCCCTTCACCAAACCACTGCCAGAGATAGAAGCATGCAGATTAGATGCAAGAGGACGCCAAAGCCATGTTGAAAGATGTGCTGCTGCCATTCAGGTTCACAGTAATACCTTTGAAGTAATGCTTGACATTGATATGTTGATAAAATTGGCACCTGCCTCTGTTGCAACTGCTTTTGCCAGCATTGTTTTCCCTGTACCTGGAGGACCAAAGAGCAGTATTCCCTTGCAAGGCTGGAAAAAAATAGAACTTCATTAAGCTTTAAGAGAAATGATTATGTGCAGTCTTTTTCTTTCTCTGATAGATAACAGGGAAAAAGACAAAATAAAAACAAAAACTTAAGGATGTGTTTGGCTGCACCAAGTTTCATGAATTATAATGAAATTTTGCACATGATTATAGGCAGTCTTTTTCTTTCTCTGATAGATAACAGGAAAAAAAAAAACTCGTACGTTTGGCGTTACCAAGTTTCATGAATTTTTGCACCGAATTAGACTGATTAGATTAATTAATCATGAAGTAACATGATATTTGGTTCAACCAAACGAACCCTAAACCAAATCTACTTATATAGATGCAGATTTACATATGTTATAGGCATAAGAACATTTACCAAGAGCATAAGAATATCCTAATGCATCAGGAAATGCACTCTGAAAAAGGAGAAGCATTTATACCTTTGCCAGTTGCCCTTTGCAAAATAATTCTGGCCTTTGCAAAGGAAGCATCACCAATTCCTTCAATGTGTCCTTTACATTTTCTAACGCTCCGATGTCATCGAAGGTAACTCCAATATCACTAGGCGGAATAACATCAACCAAAAGTCTCTTCTCAAAATCATTCTCAGTAGTGACATCCTGAAAGAAAAAGAAAAATGACAACCTAGGTCAAAGTTCATAATAAATAGATTTTAATTAGTTTCTATCAATTCAAAAAACAAAGCAGAAAAATTTTAGCACATAATTACAAGCATGACCTTTATCTTCTTCAATGGAATTGCCAAGTATCGATGACAGTACATTCCCATTGCACAAATTAAAAGCAGCATAAAAAGATAAAGCAGCAATTTCACCTTGAGTGATTTATTCAAACATTTAGACTCGCTGTGGATAGCCTGTAGAATGTTGAGCCCATACCTAATGCTGCCACAGAATTCAACAAGAATAGTGTTAATAGGCTAGTAATCAGAGGCAAGGTGTTCCATAACGGTAATGGTGGCCGTAACGGCCACCACCGTTACCGTTACAGTTCATAACGGCCCCCATATTGGCCGTTACAGATCTTTCTTTCTTTTTTTTTGGAAAAAAAATTGTTACAAGACCGTTACATTGGCCGTTACGGGACCGTTACAGGGCCGTTATGGCCTGTTTTTTCTGTTACGGCCGTTTCGACCCCGTAAAGCATAACGGTTATGACCATTAATGTTACGTTACAGCCGTTACATAACCGATTTTGAATACCTTCAGAGGTCCATGTATTTCAAGTTGTTTGAAACACTAGATGACAACAATCATGAAGAAAATAATAACCTTTCACTGGAAATCACAATCTTGGCATCTTTGGCAGAGACTTCTGTATTATTCATAAGGTGATAACTCAGGGCCCAACCAACTACCTTCTCCACACCTAAAAAATCGACCATACAGTTACAAAATGGAGCATTTCATGAGGCAGAAACTGTAAATGCCAATTAAAGATAATACTGACTTTCATTTGAGAGTGCTTGATCTTTTATGCATAGAGTTTCAAGGTCACTACATTCCAATCCATTGCGGTTTAGAACCTGAAAACATTTAGTAATAAAATTTGGTTAACATGATTACAGATTACCTGTCACTGATGATCATGAAGTCCACAACAAACACTGAAAATCTTGAAAAACAAAATTAAACTAGAGGTTAGATATGCCAGATTAGCCTGAGAGGTGTTATTTGGTGACAGTGGGAGTTCTCCATTCAACAGAGATACTCCAGGAATTAGTCTAGTTAATTTTGTCATTATGAATAATTTTAATTGTTTTCATCATAAGTCAGGTCCTGGGGATGAGTGACACTAAGAACTTTAGCAATCAGAACTAATTATATCTGCAGCTTTAACTCAACAATTTGCAATCAGTTTATTAAGATTAAGTTTAAAAATTAAAAAAGTAAAATACCAGGTTAAGGCACCCATAAGCAACTGAAATATAAACTCTGGTCTCTATAACCTCTCTAGTAAGTAACAGAAAGAGAGAGTCTAGAAGTTCCTCTGCTAACAAATCATCATCATCACTATCTAAGCCTTATCCCAATCATTGTTTCAAATAGCGCTCATAGCGTAGCGGTACTGTATGCTATGTAGCGTAGCGGTACCGTGTGCTACATAGTGTAGTGTAGCCATAGCGCTACATACCATTACTAAATAGCATAAATCCCCTATAGCGTAGGGGTAGCGTACGCTACATAGCGTAGAGTAGCCGTCGCACCATGTACTATTATTAAATAGCGTAAATCCCCTGTAGCTTACGCTACAGGCTACAGCTACATAGCGTGTAGCGTATGTAGTGTACGCTACTAGGAATGGTTTTTTTTTTGTATTAAATGGTGTAAAACTCACATTGCAAAAAAATGCTTAAAATTTAATGTTAAAACCAAAACTTTCTTTGTTTATATTCACTTAAAATGGTGGTAACCCATTGTTAAATCTAGTGTGAAACTCACACGGTAAAAAATCTTTAAAACTAAAACTTTCTTTGTTTATTTTCACTTAAAATGGTGGCAACTCATTGTTAAATCTAGTGTGAAACTCACACAGTAAAAATCTTTAAAACTAAAATTAAAAGAAAAAGGATCTCGAAAACCCCTCTTTCGAACCCTACATGCAACACAAGCCCCTCCAGCCAAAACTCTTCTTCGATTCCCTCAATCCTTCAGGTAATTCTCTCATCATTACTCATCCATCTTCTCCCGTTGCTTCCTCTTCTATTCCCAAAACAGTTGTTGAGGCTCTTGCAGTTCCTGCATGGAAGCAAGCGTTGGATGCAGAAATGGCTGCACTTGATAAGAATGACAAGTGGGATCTTGTTTCCTTATTCGCAAGAAAGCACACTGTGGGGTGCAAGTAGGTGTATTTTATCAAGTATCATGTTAATGGATCTATTGAACATTACAAGGCATGGCTTGTCGCTAAAGGTTACACGCAGAATTATGGAGTTGATTATCATGAAACCTTCTCTCGTGTGGCCAAATTGAACTCCACTCGCTTGATCATATCTCCTTAGCCGCCAATTTTTCCTGCCCATTATATCAACTGGACATTAAGAATGTCTTCCTTCACAGCGATCTCACTGAAGAAGTTTATATGAGTCTTCCTTTTGGATTTCAGCTCACGGGAGAGACAGGGAAAGTGTGTAAGCTGAAAAAAGCTCTTTATGGCCTTAAACAATCTCCAAGAGCATGGTTTGCCCGGTTCAGTTCTGCATTTCTCTCTTTTGGCTTTAGGCGATGCCAGTAAGATCATACTATGTTCATTCACACTCGACATGAGGGTCGAACCATTATACTTGTTTGTGTAGATGATATAATCGTCACTGGAGATGATTTAGACTTTATAGAGCATGTCAAACGGATGTTGAGCAAGGAATTTGAAATTAAGGACCTTGGTCCTCTTCGATACTTCTTAGGGATTAAAGTTGCCCGTTCATCCAAGGGTATCTTTATATCTCAGAGAAAGTACACTCTAGACTTGCTCAATGAAATGGTAAACTTGGTACTCGCCGTACCTCATCACTTATGGATCAAAAGCATTCTTTACATGAATCTGAGGGTGATAGTCTGAAAGACCCTGGCATGTATCAAAGATTGGTTGGAAAGTTGATCTATTTAACTATTACAAGGCCATATATCATTCAGGTTGTGAGTGTTGTTAGCCGGTTCATGCATTCACCGAAATCGTCACATCTTAATGTTGTGTACTGTATACTGAGATACTTGAAATCATGTCCAGGACGCGGTATTCTCTATGCTAATCATGGACATGTTCAGATTGTTGGATACTCTGGTGCTGGCTGTTAGAGTTGTGCACGAGCCAAGCTAGCTCGGTTAGCTCGCTCGACTCGGCTCGAACCAGCTCGATTCGACGGTTGGGTTTGAACCAAGCCGAGCCATTTTTCCAAGCTCGAAAGGATTTTCAAGCCAAGCTCGAGCTAACCCAAGCTCGATTCGGCTCGACTCGGCTGACTTAATTGGAAAAGTATGTTTTTTAGTCCCACATCGGAAGTGAGCAAGGAAATGAGAGGTAAAACTCTCTATAAAAGTAAGTAGGCGGGTGTAAATGGGCTTCGGGCTACCTTTGGGCCTGATTTTTTGTAGTTTTAGGCCTGACTTTTGGCTGGGCCTATTTAAAATTTTGTTCTTTTCAGGCTCGAACTCAACTCGAATTGGGCTCGAACTCGGCTCGAAAGCTCGGTCAAGCCATCTCGAACATGTCAGTCTAGCTCAATGGCCGAGCCGAGCCGAACACGAGCCAGGCTATTTAGTGACTGAGCCTAGCTCGAACATGGCTGAGCTCGGCTCATGCTCAGCTCTACTGACTGGGCAGGGTGTCCAACTGGCAGAAAGTCAACTTCTGGCTATTGTACCTTTGTTGGAGGTAATTTGGTGACTTGGAGAAGTAAAAAACAGTCAGTGGTCTCCAGATCCAGCGCAGAAGCAGAATATCGAACTATGGCTTAGGGGACTTGAGAGATTCTATGGTTGAGAGACATTATGGTAAAGCAGGGTGTCCTTATCAACTCTGTTATTCCTCTTTACTGTGATAACCAAGTTGTTATTCACATTGCATCTGACTCAATCTTCCATGAAAGGACGAAGCATATTGAAGTAGATCTCCATTTCATTTTAGAGAAGATTTCCTCTGGAACGTTATGCACTCCATTCGTCAAGTCAACTGAGCAGGTAGCTGACATTTTCACAAAGGCGCTCAGTCCTCCTATGTTACAAGAGATTTTGAGCAAGTTGGGTATGACAGATATTCATACACCAACTTGAGGGGGAGTGTTGGAACATTTGTTTGTTATGTTGGGGCTTATCTGTAATATGCAAAGTAGGGTCTTATGTGTAGTTTTATATTTAGTAGGATGTATTTTGTAAATAGGGGAAACTCTACATATAAAATAGAAAAAGAAAAAGAGAAGGCTTACGTTTTTTGCCTCTCTCTCGACTTTTCCTGCATTTCTCGTCTCTCTCTCTCTCTCTCTCTCTCTCTCTCTCTCTCTCTCTCCCCACAACTTTTACAACTCTACTTTGCTATCCAATTTTTTTTCATTTTTGTGTTTTATTTGATTTGGTTTATATATGTAGATTGGCTCTTGATAAATGATAATTAATAACTCGTTTGAACATGCTTATACTTGAAAAATGAATAATCTCTTAGGCATTTTTATATTTTTTTGTTTTTTCTTTACTATTTATCATATTTTAACTACTTTTAAATTAAAACATATAAGTATCATTTAGCTTATGCAGCACTCTACAGAGGACCAAATGCTAAGTAACATGCTACCGCTACTTAAAACACTAATCCCAATTAATTGGGGTCACCTACACAAATCCCGTTCTGCCTCTATCAAGGACTAAAATTTTAGTTAGACCATAGGTCACCAAGTTTTTTCTTACTACCTCCACCCACATCCTTTTGGCATTCCCCTGGCCCTTTTAGAGCCTTCAACTTGTACCAACTCATTTCTTATAACCAGCATAATTCTTGGTCTCCATAACACATGACCAAACCATCTAAATCTACTTTCTCTCATCTTATTACCTATTGGTGTTACTCCTACGTTCTATCGAATGCATTCATTTCTAGTTTTTGTCCTTCCTCGTCTTGTCACTCATCCATCTCAAAATCCTCATTTCAGCTACACATCCTACAAACATGTTGTTCCTTAATTGCCCAACATTCTGTCCCATAAAGAATGGCTGGTCCTATAGCAATCCTATAGAATTCAAAAAGGGTTATGTTACGGCCGTTACATAATGGTCAGGTGGTGCTGGTTATGTGATACAAGGCCATAATGACTGATTAGAGAAGAAAAAAGAAGTCTCGTGACAGGCCCGTAACGGACCGATGTAAGGCCGATGCATTTTTCCCTTTAAAACAAACCGACCACAACTGTCGTAACAGCCATCACGGCCTGTATCATAACAGCCATAAGGTTGGCCTTTATGGCCGCTGTTACCGTTATTGAATATCTTGAATTCTATCCTTCCTCATCTTGCCGCCCATCCATCTCAACATCCTCCATTCAGCTACACTCATCATATGCACATGTTGTTCCTTACATTTTTTCATGGCTGCTCTTATAACTATTCTAAAAAAATCCCTTTTAGCTTGAGTGGTACAAAATGATCACTTTAAAAAAAAAAAACTCCAGAGGCACATCTCCATTTCTCCTAAACAGCTTGAGTTCTATGGACGCAGAGTGCCTAGAGACCTGGCCCGGTACCAGGGATATCCCCGGTGACACAACTCTGTGGAGCCCACTGCAGGGATATCCCCGGTGACACAACTCTGTGGAGCCCACTGTAATGTATGTGTTTTATCCATGCTGCCCATCCATTTTGCCTGATATTTTAGGGCATAAGCCCAAAAATGAGGCAGATCCAAAGCTCAAGTGGACCACACCACAAGAAACCGTGGGATTAATGACGCCCACCGTCGAAACCTTCCTGGGGCCCACCATGATGTTTATTTGCCATCAAACATGTTAATAAGGTCACACAGACCTAGATGAAGGGAAAACACAAATATCATCTTCATCCAAAACTTCTGTGGCCCCCAAGAAGTTTTCAATTGTAGGCGTTCAAAATCCATACTTTTTCCTGTGGTGTGGTCCACTTGAGCTTTGGATCTGCCTCCAAAATGATCTGGCAAAACAGATGGACGGCATGGATAAACACATATAATGGTGGGCCTCAAAGAGACGGGTCACCAGGGATATCCCTGGTGACAGGGTCTCCTGGCAATCCGCATCCAAATTCTATGGGCAAAATCCTTCTCAATCTTTGGTAAATAACAAGAAGAAAAAAGAAAAGTCTGGAAGCTCCTCCACTAATAAAACTGTTACAGAATTCACTTCTCTAGACATTTGCATAAGACAACAAAGCTTTATGCTAGACTGTCACTACAATGTACAGACTAGACACAATGGAGCCAAACATCTTGCAATGATTCTATGGCTAGGGGAATGGTGGCGTTGAATCCATGTTTCTGTAGAAACCTTTGAGATGGAGAGTCTTGAATAAGTCACTTGCCTCTTCAAAGTTACTCCATCAGTTCATTGATAGGGACAGGTGGTGGAGATTTGACATCTCAGGGTGTTTCTCAGTGAAATCATCGAACAACTTCATCAAAGGGGCTGAAGGGGTATTGGATGGAGGCCATAAGGCCATGATTTGGAAGGCCCCAAGAGCTTTGGTGTTTAATCAGCTAGTCAGAAAAGACAAGGTTCTTCCATCAATCATCTGAGTAGGAGCATGATAATCACAAACGGTTGAATTGTACGCCTGAAAAATGCAGAATTAGTGGAGGACCTATCTACCCATTGTTCTTTGCCACACAAGGTATTCGTTAACAGTAATGGTTGTCGTAACTCGTAACGACCACCACCATTACCATTACACTGTTACGGTCTCTTAAAAAGAACTGGAGGAAAAAAAAAATGTATCAGCCCCATAACGCACCGTTAAGGAGACATTACAGCCGTTACGGGGCCGATACGGATCTTTTTTCTGCAACGACCGTTAAAGCCGTTAAGAACCCGTAACGCGTAATGGTGGCCACCGTTACCATTACACGATGGCCGTTACATAACCGTTTTTGCATGTGTTGCTGCCACAGAGAAATGGACTTCTTTGCATTGTTTGAGACTGTCTAGTGATGCCAACATAGATTGTTGTTTCTTTTTTTCAGGCATGAAATTGGGGAGTCATTGGAAGGAGGAGACAGACTTATGAAGATTCTCCGTTAGTGGGTTTCCGTTGATTTGGAAGGAATGGAACAATCAACTAGTCGTAATTGCCAAAAGAAGCCTTTCAAAGAGCCAGGGAAAAGTGGTCAATCGGGCTGGGTCTTGAGGTTTCTGCTCGATGTAGTTAGAGAGAGATTGTTGGTCTGTGGGTGCTAAGTTTTGCCTCATAAGGTGTTAGACAACTTCCATCATCCTCTTTCCTTGTTTTACTTCAGGCGTGTTTCTATCTTTCCTTTGTTTCTAATAAAATTATCATTACCATTAAAAAGAAGAAGAAAAGGTCATCCCAATATAATCTAATCAGTTCCGATTCAAAGATATAATCCATCTGAATTCCAATTGTACCATGTGAAACACTTCCAAATTACAAGAAAACAAGACTAAAATTATTGTGGAAACACCTATACTTGTTAATGATTACTCAAAAATCAATGTAAACCATGCATTCAAATCGCCAAATTTCCTTTTTGCATGTTAAAAGAGATGCAAATGAGGAAGCGAACGTGTTAGCTATACCAGGGGCTTCTAAAGATATCTTCTACCTTTGTGATGGAAGATAACAGTCTTCTGTTATATCTATTATGTTTAGCTGTTTTTTAGCTGTTAGTTTCTCTATTTGTAATGCTTCCTCATTTTTTAATAAACTTGGCACACCATCCACAAAAAATAAAAATAAAAACCATTTGCATGTCCATTTGCCAAATACAAACATGAATGTGCCACAAGAAAATAAAGCAGAATTTTGACTCTCAGGATGACATAAGATGACCTAAACCATGGAAAAGCTTTTATAAGAATATCTTTGTAACAGAGAATAAAATTTTAAAAAGAAAAAAAAATCAAATGCTTACAGTGCAAGATGACTTAAACATGAAGAGCTTCTGTGAGAAACATAATTTCTGCTAGAGAAAAGGCATGCCATGCTTACAACGAAAACAATTTATCACAGAATAGTTATCTTTACAGATCCATCACATAAACCACCATCTCACAACCCTAGATTTGATCGTAAATAGAAGAGTCTTAAGTAACTATCCTTCTTTTTCTCGTCTTTTTTTTATTATTGGTCAAGGGTCTATCTTACTGAGCTAAATTTGATCATGGGAACATGTTGAGGCTCCTAAGATGCTGAATGTTTCTCTCGTTGCAAAAACAGATCTTGTCTGCATCTAGCCTTCCATATAACCTTTTTGTGAAATTGGAAAGTAGCATGCATTGCATGAAGCATGGTTCTGAATGACGGTATCGGCAGCCGTATCAGCCCCATGGAAAAATGATACGATACAGCGTCATGTATCGGAATCGGGACTGTATCGGTCTGATTTTTTTTTTTTTTTTTTTTTAAGCAAAAAAAATCAGAAAAATAGAAAAAAAAATTGAGATATTCACGAATCTATTATTTTTGTGTGTTTTGACCATATATTCAATGATGTATCGAATCATTCTTTTGGTGAGAATGTTGTTTGTCAATTTGACTTGTTGAAGGTCAACTAAATGGGCCCTAATTGAACACAAATCAAATATGATTTGGTAAACAATGATCCACTAGATTGGAAATACAACAAAAAGAAGATGAAAATATAAAAAAGAAAGTGAAGGTTTACCCTTCTTTCTGATTTTTCCCATAATGGTCCATTCACTTCAATATTTAAAAGACATTAAAAAAAAAAAAAAAAAAAAAGGTTTCATACAGTCAGCGGGAATAAATGATCTCTAAACTTGGAATGATGATTCTAATACCATGGCACAACAGTTAGCCACCACTCACCGAGTGAATGTTAAGAATGTTGGACTTCGCCTTAAGAGTTTCAACATCACGATCCAATTGCAGTTTCCAATTTGAAAGTAGGGATTCATCCTGGCATAGTTCCTCAAAATCCATGAACTTCTTTCTACAAGAGATTGCAAAATAATATCACAGTAAAAATTCAATGTATGTCCATACCTGTGGTGGTTGTATTGTCACTTTATTAGGAAAAAGTCTGGTGAGTTGCTTCATTGTTTTTGGGATTTCTTTGCTTCTCTCGTGTAGCCTACTCAAGTTATCCTGAAAAACACCAAGATATAAATATCAAGTCCTCGAAGAGAGTGAGCCTCATCATAAATCCTAAGCAGTCAGTTAATAGGCATCATGTAATTTTGTTACTCAGTTTCTAAAGATGAGAAGTAGCATGTGACTGTATATCTGCAACTAACCCAGAGCTGTTGAAGAGGACAACTTATGAGTTATGCCACTCTCTAAATTAAAAAATATCAAATTTGGAAAAATAAACCATGAAAAGAGTTGGAAAAAGTCAATCGACAAAATGAAGTATGCTAAGTCGATCTGAACCAAAAAAGATAATAATAGGTGGAATGTCAATAGGGCTGTGAAAAGGTAGGGTCCTACAGTACCATAGCTAAGCTAAATGAGTTTGGGTCTTGCCGGGTTGGGTACTACACACAATCGGACCTCCTAGATGTAGCACTCTCTCTGTAAATTTGCAACTTCTTTTAGGGCATGTATTCAGAATACTAGGCAGTGCCTCTAGAGTTTTACGTGATCGTCTGATAAACATGCACTACTGAAGGGAAATTTTATAGGATAGCTATAAGACCAGCAATGCTTTTATGGGAGAATGTTGGGCAGTTAAGGAACAACCATGGTGTGCTGTAACAGCCATTACATAACGGTAACGGTGGCAATCAAGCAGGAAAAAAAAGACTGTTAACGGCTGTTACAAGGGCCATAACAGCCGTTATGGCCCATATCGTAATAGTAATGGTGATGGCCGTTACGACAACCGCTACCGTTACGGAATACCTTGGGAACAACATGTTCATAGGCTGAGTGTAGCTGAAATGAGGATGGTGAGGTGGATGATAAGCAAGACGAGGACGAGG
This sequence comes from Liriodendron chinense, assembly GCA_003013855.2. Taxonomy (NCBI): domain Eukaryota; kingdom Viridiplantae; phylum Streptophyta; class Magnoliopsida; order Magnoliales; family Magnoliaceae; genus Liriodendron; species Liriodendron chinense. The sequence goes on along the minus strand of ML058469.1, from coordinate 8,873,863 downwards.
AAGGAGAGAATTAGAAATGAATGCATTCAAGGGAATTTACTAGTAGCACAAATCGGTAATAAGATGAGGGAAAGTAAACTTAGATGTTTTGGTCATGTAACGGAGACCAAGAACCGCATCAGTTAGGAGTTGGTACAAGCCGACGGCTCTCAAAGGGCAAGAGGAAGGCCCAAAAGGGCGTGGATGGAGGTAGGAAGAAAAGACTTGTTGAACTATGGTTCAACTGAAGGTGTGGCCCTCGATAGAGTGGAATGACAAAATAGGATTCATGTAGCAAATCCGAATTAATTGGGAAAAGGCTTAGATGATGATGATGATGATGATTAGTTAAGATGCACATGTACACAAATGCACCCTCATATGCACACACACATGGCTTACACACATGCAAAGTGCTGTGCACACTCGCAACTATCAAAACTAACTGCACACAACTTGGAACAGACCCTACACAACTTCACGTGGGTCCAAGTTGGACCATACCCAACATGAACCTAAATAGACCTAAATTTGCTCTGGGTCCAAAAAGGCAAGACCCGAACCCAACCCTATTTCTTAATGGGTCCAAAGAGGGCTCAGACCCCCCTTAAAAATCAGGCTAGGTCCATCAGGTGCCCCACAGGTTCAGGTTAGGGATGCAATTTGGACAGGTTAGGTTGGTTAGAGAGTCAACCCTAGCACAACTCAACCTCAAGAGGACTCAACCCACAACCCGAATTCCAACACGAGGTGCCCATCTGAAGACAACCCAAAGTCCTCTACACTCGACCCAACCCAAATACATGTGATTATTCCCAAACTGACCCGAATTCAGATTGGATTGGTGTCTTCCAACCCAAGGACCTTGACAGATCAGCCCAACCCGATCCAAACTCAGGCCGGGTCATTGGGACCCAAACCTAAGTTGCAGCCCTAGTCCAAGTACCCATTGACAGCCCTAAATGTCAACGATAGATAATTTCACAAAATATATGGCCACAAAAGAACACATCTATTACATTATCAGAGTTGCAAATACATACACACCAATAACAAACTTATAGAGTACAAATTCTAGAATACTGGCAAGAGATATTTATTAGTTGAAGCTTTTGTGGTTCTAGCCAATTTCTTTATTCTTCTTTTTTTCCAGGATAACCTAGCCAATTTCTTTCTAATTTCATCAACGAACTAGATGGTCTATATAAAGAAATAGCAAGGATTTTTTATTCTTTCATTGAAAGCGTAGAAAAAAGTAAGGAGCTTCTACAACAATAGATAGATAGGGGTCAGGTTTCACATCTATCCTCCCTGAGTGAGAGGCCTCATGCTACTTTTATCATAGGCCATAGGTTGGTTCGGGCCGGGGCGCTGTAATGAAATAGTTTTGACCATTTCTCACACTTGACTGATTTTTCACTCTAGGGACTGACAAAGCAGTTGAGGGATTCCATGCCCCTCTTCCTTCATTGTAAGGAAAAGAACAAGGTGAGAGAACACAATAATAATGGGAAGGAAAACTGTTTTTTTTTACTTGTTCCTTTTTTTGACGACAGGGTGTCCCCGCCCCCCTTTGAGGTGAGACTATTCCCTGCGGATGCACTCACCCGTCAACCATGTGCATCTAGTAAATCGCAGGAAGGAAAACTGTTTAAATGTGTCTATCTCAGCAGTAAATAGTTATCTGAATGCAAGTTCGGAAATACTAAGCAACATGTTGCGAGGACTTAAGCTCGGCTAGTGGTAGGATTTAAGATAGATCTGGTTGGGCATCCATTACGGCATTTTGGTGGGGATCAGCTTATGATTCTGATAGGTCATTGGCATCAGCAGGTATCGAATGCAGCAGGGTTAGTATCCAATTCTTCCACCCCTCAGAAATGCATTTTCATAATCAACAATATTTTTTTTTTTTTTTTTGAAGCAGTGACAATTTTATTGAAACAAGGAAAAAACCTAAAGAATACAAACAAAAAGAAACAAAAACAAAAGACACACAACTGTGACTCTTTCCAATAGCTAGAAAACTGATCAAACGTGATGAATTTTGCTGCAACCACCCATTCCAGAAGCAACTCCTTAGCCGTTTTGCATACCACTAAGGGTGGTTTTTCCGGATTTCAAAAACAACGGCTATTTCTTTCCAACCAAAGAACCCAAATTGTTACCGGGAGACAAAGACGCCATAGTTTCTTCCCTATCTCCCCCCACTTCCTCCACCATCCCAAGAGAGGAATGGAGCTTCAATAGAACCCGGCATTACCCATTGATGCCCAAGCTTGGCAACGAACTCGACCCAAATCTTTGTAGCAAAGTCGCAATGTAAGAAAAGATGATTCACCGATTCATCAAATTTGTAGCACAGAAGACACACATTCGGAAGAATCATACCCCTCTTGCATGAGGTGTCCACCGTGAGCACCTTGTTACTTCCCACGAGCCACGCCAAAAAAGCTACCTTTCTTGGAGCTCCATACTTCCAAACGAACATTGAATGGCTCACTTCGGAAGCATTTAATCCGCCACTAATTTTTCGGTAGAAAGATTTTACCAAGAACTTACAAGATCTTTCATCTAGCCACGCCATGGAATCACTTTGAGAGACAATCGGACGAACCTTACTTAGCAGCTCCAATAAACACAAAAAGTCCTCCAACTCGACATCTGATAGATCCCTCCTACAAGGAGGAGCCCAAATAATAGAGTCCCCTTGAAATGAGAAGCATTTGGCCACCACTATATTTAGATCTTGTGCAATTCCCGCTAATCGTGGAAACCTTTCCTTCAAACCTTTATCCCCTATCCAAACATCTTCCCAAAATCTAATTCCCTCTCCATTACCCAATGTAAAACTCACCCCTTCCCAAATTCTATCTTTCAGTGAAGAGACCGTTTTCCAGAGAGACGATGCTCTATATAAGGATGACACCTTTGTCCATCTTTAGTTTCCTTGACAACCATACTTTCTCACAACAACCTCTCTCCATAAACTATTCTCCTCAACTCCAAATCTCCACAACCATTTCCCCAATAAAGCTAAATTCATGTCTTCAAATACCCAAAAGACGCGCTCCCCCTTGATCCCAACGTTTGCACACATTTTTCCACTTCATAAGATGAAACTTTAGTTTCTTTTTCACCCCCTTCCATAGGAATTCTCTTCTGATTCTTTCGAGTTTATTCACAACCGACTTTGGACATTTGAATAAAGACATATAATAGAATATAATAGACCGGTAGGTTCGACATTGTCGTCTTAATCAACATCAATCTTCCACCTGGAGATGAGCCTATTCTTCCAACAAGATAGCCTACTCACAAATGTTTCAATTACTCTATCCCACGAAAATGCCGGTGGCTTCCGTATACATGGAGGAAGCCCAAGGTATGTTGTCGGAAAAAAACCTTTTTTACAATCAAAAACCTTGGCAAAGTAACCCACCTATACTCTTGACAAGCCTACTCCCAATAGTTCACATTTGCTCGCATTCACCTTCAAACTCGAGACAACCTCAAAAAATACTACGATCATTCTCATGTTATCAATCTCCAATTCATCCGCCTCACACATAAGCAGTGTATCATCCGCATATTGTAAATGTGACACTTGAACATGGGAGTTATTTTAATAAAATTTTCTTATCCATAAAAAATAGTATCAGGATCTTACTTTCCTTCATCAGTGATTCTTTTAGCTATATTCTGGGCAAGGCAAATGCCACAGCAAAGATGCTTCTTAGAGATAGATTTAACAGGAATGGGCTTTATAGGAAGTGCCCATCAATTATCTTAATGGACGTTTGCATTTGCCCTTTTTAACTTTTTCCTTTATGTTATGTTACCAAAAATTTATGGATGCAATTAAATCAGAAGATAATCCCAGCACATCAATACAATCTGAAACTATGCAGAGCATCGATACAATCTGAAACTATGCAGATATCATATATAATGACACAATAATAAGTTTAAAAAAAAAAAAAAAAAAGGATGCACAGTTGCTAAACAACTACGCGATCAAAATTAGACAACGGTAACTAGGAAAATCTTTGGTCAATACCGGGAAAGCTAAGTCAAGCAGTGCTGTTTGGTTGCTTGCCAATTTTGTAAAAAGAAGCCCACCAGGATGTGACTGCACAATACATTAATATCAGGAGAAATGGGTGGAAACTGTATAAAAGGCACAAAAGATATTCCTCAACATGGAAAGAACTTGCCAGAAAAAAAGCCAGAGAATTTCGACAAACATTCTGAAAGCAAATTAACAAAGTGCAGATAACATATCCTTGTCTACCTTCTCCTTACGGCTGTCAATGAGGGTATGGGAACCAATCACAACAACACCCTCTGGTAGATTCTCAAGGTTTCTCCTGAAAGTTGCATGTGCATCTGGATTGCCTGCCATAGACTTCTCTATGTCTTTCATAAACAATATCAAAGGACCTCTTTTACTTTCACTGGACACAACCTAGGAAGCATAAGAAGGTAATTAACATAAAAAAGGACAAACAATAACCCTGAAAAGTATCACACGATATGGACAGTAAAGGCGCAACAGAGCACACCTCAAACAGTTCATTAGTGGCAAGCTTGTCAATACCATCACCTCCAGAACTATCTGGACGGAGTAAATCAGCTGCAGAGTACAAAATAAGATTGTTTTAAAACAAACAGCATTAAGCGGAAACTAAACCATGCAAAAGAAGAAATAGAAGGGCCATGAAACATTTCATTAGAAAGAAAAGAAAGGATATCTCAGTCAAGGGAATCACCAGAGCAATAGAAACCATGATCTTCTTCACAAATGCCACCAAGATTGTTACCTTCTGGTATCGCTTTATCAAATCTAACTCCAACTTTAGGGGATCCATTATCGTCAAAAGCAACAACCACCTTGCCTCGATAACCATAAGTGGGGCCCCTGCAAATAACACAAACCACACACAGAAGTTACCTGAGTTGAGCATAAATAATTCTGGCAGAGAAGTAATGCGGACATCAAGCTTTACTCTTTCTTTTCTTTTCTTTCCATGTTGCTGAAAGACAACAATTATATTTGATGCAGGATGCCCTAATTATGATGCATGTTCATGAACACAATTAAATCAGCGGAATTAAACAGCAATAACAACATAAAATCTAGCAATCATCATCATGAACTAAGAAGATCACAAGGAACATGCAATGGAACGGGCCATTCATCACAACCATGAAGTATGAGATTCAAGTATCACTATGGCTGGATCCGGCGAGGGATGGAACCTCCCGATCTTGCATGGCTATAACCCAATCAATTAAGGGAAATCTCTAATCCAGAAAATCAGGGGATTTTGGATTAGGGATTTGAAATTCTGAAACTTAAGGTTTGTAGGATCAAAATCAGAATTTGGGGATTGTGGGAATTGAACAAATAAGTTAGAAGGGATAGATTTAAAGGTTAGAGGGGCATAAGAAGCAGTTAGAAGAAAAGAGATTCAGAGAAGAGGAAGAAGCATCACCATGAGAGAGAGAGAGAGAGGAAGAGAAAAGCTCCAAGAGGCTTTTCATTAATCAAATCAATAGCTAATTTTCGTGTTTAGGGCCTAGCCCACTTAAATAAACAAATAAAACAAGTAAAAAGTCCAAATTACCCCTAAAACTAAGCAAAACGCGCAAAATAACATAAGTACGGGAAAGTTCGGGTGCTTGGTCAGGCGCCCGATCGGGCGCCCGAAGACGTCCAAAAACGTCCAGAGAGTTTCGGGCGCTCGAGAGGCCAAGTTCGAGCGCCCGATAGGGCGCCCGAAGGCAATGGTCGGGCACCCGATCGGCGCCCGAAGTTTTCAGCTCTTCAGTCTTGTTTCTCCCTTCTTCCTTCACACGTGTCCTCCCTGGATGAGGTCTTCTATGTGTCTGATCACATGTGAAGGGTCTTCAGCTCCTCAATAGTCGCCTATCCACAAGGATGGTACGTGTGGTTGGCGCCTTCTTCGTTGGTACACTTGAAATGGTCTTGTGTCCTCATCAACTCCCCTCGGGTGAGAAAAACTCGACTCTGACGAGTTAAAACTCTTGTGGCGCTCTAGTAAGTCTGGATCAACACGCTGCACTTCCGCTTCAGTCAACCACGTAGATTCAGAAGGTGGTTTGTTCCTCCATTTGACAAGATACCTCTGGAAACCTCCATCTCTCGTAAATACTATCTCATCATCCAAGATCTCCTCAATTTCTTCTTTAAGGGTAATGGGTAAAAGAAGGGGTGGAAGGGGTTGGGAAGCAAAGTCAGAGTGAGGCCATGAAAGCGACGATGGATCGACAATGGGAGCATGGGAACGGACTAGATCTTCCACATTAAAAGTTGGATTAATGTTCATGTCAGGTGGAAGGTCAATCCGATACGCGTTGGACCAACCTTTCGTAATATCTTAAACGGTCCAGTACTGCGCGCTTGTAACTTCTTAGCGACTCCTTAAGAGAATCGCTCTGGCCTTACTCGCACCATTATGTAGTCTCCTTCCTGAAATTCTTGCACTCTACGATGAGAATCAGCAGAAATTTTATAGTCATCATTGCTCTTATTTATCCGCTGTCTAACATGCGTATGCAAATCATGAATATGGAGTGCAAATGCATCGGCTGATTCAGAAGACCTTTGGGTAACAGACATAGGTAAGAGATCTATGGGCATTCTAGGTTTGTAACCACTTACAATTTCAAAAGGACTCAACCCTGTAGACCTATTAACTGACCCATTGTAAGCAAGTTCAGCAGTTGGTAAAATTAGGTCCCAAGTCTTAACATGTTCACCCACTAGACAACGTAGAAGATTTCCAAGACTACGGTTTACCACTTCAGTTTGACCGTCTGTTTGTGGGTGGTAAGCAGTAGAGAATTGTAAACAAGTTCCCATAATGTGCCACAGTGTCTTCCAAAAATAGCTAGTAAATCGAACATCACAATCAGACACTATGGTTTTAGGTAACCCATGGAGACGCACCACACCATCAAAAAAGATACGAGCTACATGAGACGCATCCAACGTTTTCGCACATGAAGGGAAAGGAGCCATTTTAGAAAAACGGTCCACTACGACAAAAATGGAATCGTGCTTTTTTATTGTCTTGGGAAGCCCAAGCACAAAGTCCATACTAATGTCCTGCCACAGAGCATGTGGCACTGGCAATGGCGTATACAGCCCGGTATTTTGCTTTTTCTGCTATGCCAGTTGACATGTACGACACTGCCCTAAAACTTTGGCTACGTCTCGCTTGAGACTTGGCCAATAGAAACGATCTTCCACAAGGACAATGGTCTTGTCACGACCAAAATGGCCAGCTATTCCTCCTAAATGAAGCTCCCAGATGAGGAATTCACGAAGGGACATACGGGGAATATAAAGTCTGTCTCCCTTGAAAAGGAAGCCATCTTTAAGAACATATTCACCCATAATACGCTAGTCACTAGAGAGCGACGCGTAAGTACCCCCAAAATCAGGACATGTGGGGTATTCGTCTTTCAGTTGCTGAAACCCGACTACCTCTACACTCAAGGAGTTGAGCAACGCCACTCTTCTACTAAGGGCATCCGCTGGTTTGTTTTCAACCCCGGCCTTGTGTTTCAAAACAAACGAATATTCCTGAAGAAACGCTACCCACTTGGCATGCCTTGGGTTGAGTTTCTTCTGAGAATGCAAATATCTCAAAGCCTCATGGTCAGAAAACAAGACGAATTCCTGCGGTAGGAGATAGTGTCGCCAATGTCTCAGGGATTGCACTACCGCATAAAATTCTTTGTCGTAAGTGGAGTATTTTTGTTTTGCCTCATTCAGCTTCTCACTGAAATAGGCCACTGGGTGTCCTTCTTGACTCAACACTCCACCTATACCGACACCAGAAGCATCACACGCTACTTCAAAGACTTTAGAAAAGTCAGGTAGACGCATGACAGAAGCTTCTACCATTTTGCCCTTAATCTCCTTAAAAGCCTTGACTGCGGCTTTAAACCACACGAATACTCCCTTTTTCATGCATTCTGCAATGGGAGTCGTGATCGTGCTAAAACCCCTAATGAACCGACGATAGAAAGTTGCTACGCCGTGAAAGCTTCTCACTTCATGAATGTTCCTCGATTCTGGCCACTCAACTATGGCTCTGACCTTTTCAAGGTCTGCGCGCATCCCTTCAGATGACACTATAAATCCTAAGAACACAACTTGGCTAGACATGAATCCGCATTTCTTAAGATTAGCGTACAACTTTTCCTTCCTAAGGACGCTACAAACCTTCTTTAAATGTTCAAGGTGTGATTCATTAGTGGTACTGTAAATAAGAATGTCGTCAAAGTACACCACTAGGAACTTTTCCATGAACGGTGTCATCACCCGCATGAACGTACTGGGTGCATTAGTCAAGCCGAAGGGCATGACCAACCACTCATACAACCCATCTTTTGTTTTAAACGCAATTTTCCATTCATCCCCTGGGCGTAAACGGATTTGGTGATATCCACTCTTGAGGTCTATCTTAGAGAATGTAGTGGACCCGGCCATCATGTCAAGCATGTTATCAAGTCTAGGTATGGGGAACCTATACTTCACAGTAATTTTGTTTATGGCACGGTTGTCCACACACATGCGCCACGTGCCGTCTTTCTTTGGCGTCAACAATGCAGGCACGGCACGGCACACGGGCTCATACTCTCCTGGATGAAACCCTTTTGCAGAAGCTCATCAACTTGCCTCTTCAATTCTGCATGTTCTGCAGGGTTCATCCTGTAGTGAGGAAGGTTCGGTAGAGTAGACCCTGGGACAAGATCAATGTCATGTTGTATGTCCCTCATAGGTGGCAACTCATTCGGTAAGTCTTCAGGAAATACATCACTGTATTCTTTCAGGACCGAAGTCACCTCACGGGGCAACTCTAATGGAACCTCAGGTGTAATCTCTCTAGCCACAAGGGCATACACCATAGAATCCTTCTTAGTCTCTTTTTTAAATTCTCTTGCATTGATTATATGTAGAGACTTAGGCTTGGATTTCCCCACTCCTTTAGGCTCACTTGCCTTCTCATCCTTTTTCTTTCCCAGTGTGCTCTCAGGTGGCATAGGGTTAAGTTTGATCTTTTTACCGTTATGCATGAAGGTACACGCATTGAAACGGCCAAAGATCGTGACATCATTATCGAATAGCCATGATCTACCTATGATAACATGTCCCACATCCATAGGTAAAATATCACACCACAGGGACTCTTTGTATGACCCAAACTCGATGGGGACTAGACATTGATAGGTGACAGGTAGGGATGTCTTGTCAACCCAAGAGACTTTATATGGGTCTGGATGAGGTGTGGGTTTCAGTTTCAAGCGCTCTAAGGTGTAATCAGATTCTGACAACTTCCACTGTCCACTATCACCTTACAATTCTTTTCACCACACTTGGCAATAGTGTAGAAGATAGTGCTTCGACGCCAGTCAGCACTACTCCTAGACTGAGCTAGCACACGCCTGACTATTGCAAGCATTGCTTCTCCATCTAACTCTTCATCATCAGTAAGTCCTCCCTCAGGGTAATACTCTTCAATTTCATAATTACCCTGGTCATCTCCACTCTCGTGGGACTCGCATATAACTAAGGCTTTCCCACGGCTCTTCGTAGGACACTGATTAGACATGTGGCCCAGATTGCCACACTCATAGCACCTCACTTGGCTCATGTTGCTAGGATCGGCACCAAGAACCCATTTGCCCTTATCCTCCCTAAGCCTAGGCGGAATGGTCGCCTGTACCCTAGGTTGACTGCCAACATTAGGTCTAGTCCCCTGGGAACTAGATCTAGCACTAGAGTCTCGGGACTCGAAACGACGGACGACAGGAGTCTTTAGATATTGCTCTAACTCCTGCACGACTTGATATACTTCATCCAAGTCCGTTAAGGGCCGAGTCATAAGCTCGCGCTGAAGATCCGTACGAAGGCCCGTCTTGAAACGCAAGAGCGTTACTAAAGGGTCTTCTTGGATATCACATCGCATCATATATTCTTCAAATTTAGCGATGTAGTCAGCAGCCGACATTGACCCTTGGCGTAAGGATTGCCATTGGTCAAGGAGCTTCTGACGGTATGAGAGGGGAAGGTACTTCTCCTTCAACTTCTCTTTCATCTCATACCAATGTATGATGGGGGCTCTACCAACTCTTTCTATACTACACTCGGTGTTGGTCCAAAAGAGCTTGGCTTGACCCACAAGCTTCATCTTAGCAAACCGCATTTGACGGTTTTCTGACATGCCATACCACTCAAAGTAGTGGTCCATGTCAGCAACCCAGTCAAGGAATGCCTTGGGGTCCAAGCGCCCATCAAAACTCGGGGCCTCGACTCTAACATTCTTCATCACACGCTCATCTGGATCATAGCGATCTTGATGATCATATGTGGCTCGTGCCTCTCGCATAACACCACGACCGTTACCACGATCTCTATCTTCACTACCCCCATGTGTGGCAGCGCGTTGCTCTACGATTCCTCCCATCTGGGAGTGCGCATCATCCCCAACAGCGGGGTTTTCCTTTTGGGACGCATCTAGTTTCTCGACCTTGGTCATGGTAGTGGTGATCTGGTTCTCAAGGCGGGCAAAATCACGCTTGTGACCTGCCTCTAGGGCGGTTATCTTTTGTATCAATTGAGCAAGTTGCTCAAATAACTGCTCGTTATTCATGGTAGGCTGAAGTCCGAAACCTCTACCTCTTCTCGTGGGCATACACCTAAGACTTGAACCAAAACTCTACCCAACTAAACTACTGGGTGTTTTGACTCACAAAATGAATGCGATGAATGCAAAACTAATATGAACTGACTCAATCAAATTAAAACAGAAAACGACTCAAATCTGAAAATTTTCCAAATTAGGAAACTTTCTAAAATTGAAAACTTTCTAAATCTGGAACTTTCCTAAATTAAATCTAAAAATCAAAACCCTAATTTTTATTTTTATTTTTTTTATAACTCGATCTAGACAAAACCATGCAAGCCTATTCTCTGATACCAAATTTGATGCAGGATGCCCTAATTATGATGCATGTTCATGAACACAATTAAATCAGCGGAATTAAACAGCAATAACAATATAAAATCTAGCAATCATCATTATGAACTAAGAAGATCAAAAGGAACATGCAATGGAACGGGCCATTCATCACAACCATGAAGTATGAGATTCAAGTATCACTATGGCTGGATCCGGTGAGGGATGGAACCTCCCGATCTTGCATGGCTATAACCCAATCAATTAAGGGAAATCTCTAATCCAGAAAATCAGGGGATTTTGGATTAGGGATTTAAAATTCTGAAACTTAGGGTTTGTAGGATCAAAATCAGAATTTGGGGATTGTGGGAATTGAACAAATAAGTTAGAAGGGATAGATTTACCTGGAAGAAAGGTTAGAGGGGCATAAGAAGCAGTTAGAAGAAAAGAGATTCAGGGAAGAGGAAGAAGCATCACCATGAGAGAGAGAGAAGGAGAGGAAAGCTCCAAGAGGCTTTTCATTAATCAAATCAATAGCTAATTTTCGTGTTTAGGGCCTAGCCCACTTAAATAAATAAATAAAACAAATAAAAAGTCCAAATTACCCCTAAAACTAAGCAAAAAGCGCAAAATAACATAAGTGCGGGAAAGTTCGGGCGCTCGGTCGGGCGCCCGAAGACAGTGGTCGGGCGCCCGATCGGTGCCCGAAGTTTTCAGCTCTTCAGTCTTGTTTCTCCCTTCTTCCTTCACACGTGTCCTCCCTGGATGAGGTCTTCTATGTGTCTGATCACATGTGAAGGGTCTTCAGCTCCTCAATAGTCGCCTATCCACAAGGATAGTACATGTGGTTGGCGCTTTCTTCGTTGGTACACTTGAAATGGTCTTGTGTCCTCATCAATATTATTATGAAAAAGGCAATACACACACACACACACACACACACACACACACACACAAGAGAGAGAGAGATGGTGAGAGGGCATCACTCTTGGATTGGAAAAAGGACTTTTCCCCCCAGCACCCGACAATTTGCTACCACACCACAAGAATCCCTGTGTTCCCCAGATGCATGTAACAATCCTCCCTTTGGTCTTTTGAAAGATAACATCATACACTTCAGCTCCTATTACAAAACATCCTTTTGTTAAGTTCATTCCATATCGCCCACAACCCCGTAAGCATGGTTAGACACCACAGCACTTTTCTCCTCTTAGTCTCTTACAAGCCCCCTACTACCAATTCCATGCGCTGCAGAAGCAGCAATGGACCCTGACAACCCCTAGTCAGTCCCGAAGAGGGCAAGGAGCCTGAGCCTGAGCACCCTTGCAAAATCACTGTGCATGAACAAGTGATCCACCATTACCTTGCTATGAAGACATGGAATACCAACAAGCCAACCAAAGGAGACCATTCAAGGACAGTGATAATTCCAAATCTGAGCTGTCAGAGTCCACTCGTCTCTACTCTCGTCCTCCCAATGTAGTGAAGAGAAATGACTTCACAGAGAAGGTCCATGTCTCCCCAATACTCCACCAAGCATCCCTTCATCATAGTGTCATATTCCACAAATTCTAGAGGTCTATGCAACTTAGAAACTTCACAATTTCACCTTTGTAATGCATCTAGGAGTATGAAGCATACGCCTCAAATCACTTATGCTAATTGTCCAAGGTTTATGCTTCATGAGGTATGGCATGCCCTTCAATACCAATTAAAAGAACAAAATTCAAGACAAGGGTAAATGACGTTATCAATATCAAATGCATAGCCTGTAAAATATCGAAAATGCTATTTCCCCCTAAAAGTGAGCTTGTTGAAAGGTTAAATTTCAATGATCCCCTTCACAGGTGTGGAAGAAAAAAGTGAGCAGGAATAGAGTGCACCAAAATACAGCAAATTACAGAATCATAAGAAAACTGTGCAGCTTACAACAGAGGAGTATGCAAGAAGAGAAGGTACCTTTGAGAAGCATGAAGAGAAGGAAATCCAGATGATTGTAGTGGACCCACATATCTTACTCTATCACCTGAAAATACATTGTCATAAACGATTATGTAATAATATAAGTAATATAGATAGAATACAGCCAAAAAAGAAAAAGTCGCTAACTTAAACAATAAGCAAAATGTGCTGGACAGGTAGAGCAAGAACTAGCATGCCTGTTTTGAATGTGTACATCTTGGATGATGCCGTCGACAACTCCTGTTTCGGTAGAGACTGAGAATTAAATGTAGATGTGCCCACAATATCAGCCTCTATGCTAGAAGCTGGTCTCCTGGGGTTTATATTACCTGCCTGTCCAACTCGGTGTTTAGCAAAAGTGCCTGTTTTTTCTGTCCTGTGACCTTCTTTCAGGGATTCTGAATCCTTCGAAGATTGTCCCTGAAGTTATTCATTTAAGTGTGTAAGTTAAATACTAAAATATGCAACAGCTTGCAAGTTAACTTATCCAGATTTAGCTATGAATTCCTCAACCAAATACTGTAGAGGAGATGACATGAATGCGTCCATCTGACAGAACATCTCTAAAATCTAAATAGAAAACTTGGGCGGCTTACCCCAGGTAACAAGAGAGAATCAAGTATAAGCAATCTAACACCAAAATGTTTGGCAAGTGCCTTTACCAAGGTTTCTTGGTATATTTCAGATCCTGCAAGAGGGTCAACAGAAAAAGAAAAAAGAAAAAAAAAATGCTGTCAGCATAGAAAGGAAAAAAGAACAAATCAGATTGACAACACAGTGGTGAAAGACCGAAATAAACCTCCAAAATGGCAGCAATACCTGCAGGACCCGATAACAATATCCGCGGGCTTACAGTAGGGAGGTCTGGTGTGTATTTTGCAAATTCCTTATGCTTCATGTGTATATATGTCGCTGAAATCAACACGTTTTTTGTATTCTCACTGCACCAATACAAAATTTAGATATGACCAGAATCAATAGAAGCTCATGGCAAAACCAAACCATCCTGAAAATGATTTTACATGAGTTAAAAGGCCTGCAATGTTAGTCAAGAAAACAATGTATATCCATACGTGACAGTCGCACATGATTTGTATGGGCTTGAATGTCAGGTATTTAGCATTTTTTGGTTAATATTACTGATTGTAATACCCAAATAAAAAATAAAAAAAGGAATCCGATGGAAACCAAAAAAAAAAAAAAAAAAAAAAATCTTTCTGAAGTAGCCAAAGAAAACAAACATACCATGAATACACATTATGCCTTCAAAGTGGAAGGTCACACTCATGGTCCATGCACAACCTGTCAGAAATTAGAGTTTCTATGTTGTCTTTTTCCCCCCTTTTGTGCATGTACGCATTAGCACATTCAGAGGGAGAATTCCCAAACAAAAGAATGTGGCAACTGCTGACAAGGATTTGGAGGCATGAGGAAACATTCCAATTAAGAAGAGAGGAGCCATATGAAGAACGTGTGCTCTCACTAAGAACATATGACGATGTGGCCACAAAATATTTACCACATAGACATGGTTCCAAAAAATATAATTAGCCAAGAAAGAGGCCAAAAGACACTGCTGATTCATAAAACCAAGCCGTCAAGTAGCTGAGATAGGAACAGTGTCTTTTTTTCGTTTTCTTAAGACAAGAAAAGCATTTTTGGAAACCAAGCTAAATACAAGAAACGCAAGGGCACATAAAAAGGAGATCAGGGTAAACCTAACAACTGGTTCCATAATACACAGGGAAAGACTGTTCAACTCTGCAATTACTGTTCTGAAGTTGGCCCAGAGCTCCAACTATGAGTTTGCTTCTTATGGACACAGGAAACATGATGGCATCAATATTAGCAATCAAGATGGAACCTACAAAGTACCTCCTTGCTAGTTACAACTCCACATAATGATTCCAAGGTGTTCAAAGACAGCTATGTAACAGCCGTTACAGACCCATAACGTGTAATGGTTCAAGCATTACGGAACGGCAGCAGTGGGAATAAAAAAAATAAAAAGGCCCAGCCATTACAGCCCCCTAATGGCCCATTATGGGGCCGATACAATTATTTTTTTTTAATGGCTGTATGGCCCATATCTTTATGGTAACCGTTATGAATACCTTGAATGATTCCCATAACCTAACACAAGCCAACATGAATGATATACATACAATGATATTGTTTCTGTACAACAAAAAAATAATAAGCAAAACAAGTAGGGATGAGAGGATGTGTAGTAACATTTCATTTGATGTATCATGTATGGCAGCTGACAAGATTACGCAACAGAGGTAAAGGATCAAAGTAAATATAACAACACATTTGCAAGACAAGCACAATTAGAGGAATAGATTAAGCACTGTAAAAGTAACTGATGAAGAAGTCCTTAGGAAGGCCATATGGAAACAAAATATTGCACCTCAGATAGTAAGGAAAATCATCAAAGGAGACTTGGATGTCACTGCCATTGAGAATGCCTTGTTGTAAACTATCCTTGAAAGCTTGGCATCTGGTCGAGGAGGGCAAAATAGTTGATGAATCAAAATCCTTGAGGAGTGCCATCTGCTTACCAAAAGCTTTGAACAAGCGCCCATTCACATCCAAGTCAGAAGCAGATGACCGAGCAAGCATCTGCAGAAGTGGTCTCAATTCATAACTTGTCCGAGAAATCTTTCCTATTTCTTCATCTAGACGTGCATCCAAACCAATGCCATCAAGATTGAAGGTTTCATTGGCAGCATGGTCAGAAGAGAGAATGGCAGCTTTGTCACTAGAAGGAACACTAGCCCCTGCTTTCTCTTCAGAACTACCTTTCTTAAGGTGGCAATTGACGTCGAGGTCTGGAATACAGCTGTCTGATGCTGCACGTGCAGAAGGCAGTGAAGCCCTTTCCAATTCTTGCTGGACATCCTCATTGTTTGGGGTGGCTGCTGAGGGAAGAACTTTCAAATCTTTTCTAAGATTTGATAGAGATGCCAATATCGAGGCTCCGGCAACAGCTGAAGGATCTCTTGACCTTGTTTCAAGGTGAATTTCTTCAATAGGTGCACTCTGATTTCCTGTCATTCTAACTGAAGGAGCAGCCGGAGTAGTTAAGTTCTCATTTGCGAGTTGCTGAAAAATCTGAAATTTTGTTAAGGAATCTGCTTTTCCTGTACGGAATGGATAAATTTAACTAAAAGTGAGTTTCCATGTAATGATAAGGAGTAAACATTAAAATAACTCATAGTTTGCATAGGAAAAGGATACATATGCATGATTGTCGGTGCCAGATGAACTAAAAACCACTTCATCCCCTCCGCTGAGGGCAATAGTCGAATTTTTCTCAATGATCTTTCCATTTACTTGGACAACACCCTTGCTCCCAGAGATTTTAAGTAAGGTAACTGATGCACCTTCATACTGTCCCTGAGAATTAAAAAAGAAATTAAAAAAAAAAGGTATGACAATTCATATCAGTAAAATCAATCAAAAGCCACATATATCATTGCCATGATTGGTATTTATTTGCAAACCAGGCAATCCATCATAGTTATGAATAGATGAAAGCATATTTGACATGGTACCTCTACATGACTCAATTTACATAGAACTGTACTGACAGACGGGTCCCTCAATGATAAATTGCACTGCCGACTTTGACCCACAGTGAAAGGAGAGTTGCAGATAAGCAGGTGAGGATTCTGGATAAAAACAGATAAACAAAGTTTAGATATCATTGAAAAGCAAAAGAAAAAAAAAAAAGAACCGAAGAGCATAAACCAATCAATAAATAAATTTGTACGCAACAGATCTATTAGCATAAAGAAACAAAAATGTCAAGAAAGGATCAGGTATTGCCAAATACAAAGAGTAACTATAGATACACCTTCACAAACAAGACTATCAAAACACTTTGTTTTTTTCATAAGCAGAAAACCACTTTAACAATAAGATTAGGAGCAATGTTGTCAGAGTCGTACAATTGAATTTGTATCGTATCGTATCGTGCGGCTGAATCGCAAATCAAGATGAATCATATGATTCATATCGTGAATTGTACGATTCATATCAAATCGTACGATTCGATTTTCTGCGCAGAAAACCAGCAGCGACCGGTAGAAAATCTTGTTTTTTCTTTTCTTTTTCTTTTTTGCTTTTTGCAATTTTTTTTAGGGCTTCTCTTTTAAAATGTATTTAGGCCTCACCCTCATTAGAATAACATATATTTTGCAACTTTTAAGAGATTTTGGACACTTTTAGAGCTTGTGGACCTTAGGAAACTTAGAGAAAGAAATCAACATATCTTTTTTGTCGCTCAACGGAATCAAACGCCACTTGTTGCATTCGATTTCTACGTTAAAATAGGTAAGAATGCATGTAAAATATTCAGTAATTCATTTCTATTTTATTTTTTTCATATATTTGTGAAAATATGGGTTTTCGGAAAAGAAAAATAGAATATTTTGATTTTTTTTCATTTTTTTAGTTTTTTGCAATTCTTTTTTAGGGCATTTTGTGTTAAAAAGCTATTTATGGCCCACATACATTATAATATCACTTCTTTTCTTTCTTTTGAGAGAAAGTGGTGAGATTTGGAGTTTATGTGAGCCTAAATAGTTTTTTTCCAAGAGTTTTCCTATTTATTTCAAATTTGAACTAATTTTCTCATTTTTAATCAATTTATAATCTTCTATGTTTGTGTGGGGCCTAAATAGTTTTTTTCTTAATATATATGTAAACTTGTCACTTGTGTGTTGTCGACTTGCCGTATTGCAGTGTTGGTTCATTTTTTAGCATTGAAGATCTTATGTGGGAGTATTGTTCAAAGATGGATGAGAACAATAACCTCCACCTGAGATGCATTTTTTGTGAGTAGGCATATTGAGGAGGTGTGTTTCGAATGAAACATCACCTAACCCGAACAAAGAAGAATGTTGCGGCATGTCCCCAAGTAGGTGATGAGAGAGAGGGAAAATTCAAGAAATTATTAGATGGTAACATTAGCGAAAAGAAGCAACAAGAAGAGATGGCCTATGATGTTGGAAGGGTTCCAATAATTGATGATGTCTAGGAAATGGGTGGTGGAAAAAGAAAACAAACAATGGATGATTTTATAGGAAAGAGTGGGCTAAAAGAAAAACAACAAGTCAGTCTAAACAAAATCTGGAAGGGAGATGGAGAAAGTGTGTGCCTATCCAGTTTGTGTTTTTTATAGGTAAATGTTCTACCATTCAACCTTGTAAAGAGTCCATTCTTCGCACCAATGATGGAAGCGATTATTACATTTGGGCCGAGATTGAAGCTTCTGTCGTATCATAAAGTGAGGAATAAATTTTTTTAAATGAAGGTTGAGTCGATAGAGAAATCTAATGATGTTTATAAAAAGAAATGAGAGAAGACCGGATGCACAATTATGTCAGATGGGTGGACTAATGTAGTGAATCGGTCAATTATTAAAATAAAAAAAAAAATTGTTAATAGTCCAAGTGGTACAGTATTTTTAAGATCCATTGATACGTCCGATATTTCAAAAAATGCGGACAATTTGTTAGGCTTGCTTGAGTCAGTGACTGATGAAGTGGGTGAAGAGAACATCGTACAAGTAGTTACGGATAGCACATCCGCCTATGTGAAGGCAGGTCAGATGTTAATGGAGAAGAGGACAACTGTTTTAGTCTCCATGTGCGGCCTATTGCATAGACCCAATGCTTCCGGATATTGAAAAGCTACAAGTTCATTTAGAAACCGTGGCAAAAGCAAAGGCCATAAGGGTCTATATTTACAAACATTGTTGGGTCTTGAATTTTATGAGGAAGCACGCAAAGAGGGAGTTAACTCGACCGGCCATAACACGATTTGCTACATGTTACGTAACTTTAAAAAGCATTCATGAATATAGAATTGGCCTGAGATCGATGTTTACCTCAAAAGAATGGGAATGTAGCAGTTTCTCCAAGACCGCAAAGGGGAAGCATGTTCAAGTCGTAGTTTGGCCGATGTAGATTTTTGGCCAGCTATCAAGTTTTGTTTGAAGATCACTCTCACATTGGTCAAGGTGCTACAACTAGTTGATTTAGATGAGAGGCCGGCCATGGGATATATTTATGAAGCGATGGATCGAGCGAAAGAAGCTATAGAAAAAATTTTGAGAGAGTTGAAGAAGCGATATTCGGCTATATGGGAAATCATGAACCAACGGTGGAATCTTCAATTGCGTAAGCCCTTACATGAGAGCTTATTTCTTAAATCCTATATTTCAGTATAAGGACAATTTTCATCCGAATTTAGAGAGTCATCATTGATTCAAAGCAGAGAGTCATCATTGATATCATTGATTCAAAGCAGAGAGTCATTGATTGATTCATTGATTCAAAGCAGATGGTCATTGATTCAAAGCAGAGAGATGATCATTGATTCAAAGCAGAGAGATGGTCATTGATTCAAAGCAGAGAGTCATCATTGATGAGCGGATGGATAAGTGTAAAAAGGCCTATGGTTTATTTGGAAGAGAGATGGCAAAATTAACTAGAACGACAAAGCAACCCAGTAATTTTGCTTACAATTATTTTGCTTATTTGAGCTTAGTCGTGTGCTTATTGTTTATATAAATTATATATGATTGTGTTTCAACTCTATGGTAGGAGAGTTAGGGAGACGAGCGTCCAGAATTGCAAAAGCCGGTTATTCGTATTTTAAGTTTGACATGTAGTGCTACTGGTTGTGAGCGCAATTGGAGCACTTTTGAGCAGGTGAGAAATTATTGAATTCATTAATCAACTTATGAATTCACCATGTGGACTGCAGTGACCAATAGCCTTATATTATTACGTTCTTGGGCTTGCAGATACATTCAAAGAAGAGGAATAGACTTGAGCAATAGAGATTGAATGCGCTTGTCTTCAAAAAATATAATATCCAGCTCGAAATTTGTCATGCAAAGAGAGAGAGACCAAAGGCTTGATCCTATATGCTTATCAGATATGGAATGTGATGATGAATGGATGACAGATAAAGAGGATCTTGCACTTCCTACAGATAACACATACATGGACATAGATGAATGTTTTGCTAAAGGCTTGGAGGATGTGCAAGGTGTAGGCGGCTCCACATCAAGACCGGATGGGCGACGTCATATGACTCGTATTTTTATTGTTTAGTC
Organism: Liriodendron chinense; assembly: GCA_003013855.2. Taxonomy (NCBI): domain Eukaryota; kingdom Viridiplantae; phylum Streptophyta; class Magnoliopsida; order Magnoliales; family Magnoliaceae; genus Liriodendron; species Liriodendron chinense. The sequence continues at coordinate 8,853,790 of ML058469.1, read as the reverse complement.
TTGTAGTCTTGTAATTATTAATTAATAGTCTTATTCTTATATTATAATGAATTTTGTAACAACTATTTTGTAGGGTCCTAGAAAACTTCTTATTCATAAGGCGAAGCGAAAAACGAAAGTAATAAAAGTAAAGGAGGAAGATGAGTTTATTTCGACATCAAATTTTGAAGATGAAGATGATGTTGATCATGTTGACCTCATTGGTGATGAGGAAGATGATGATAGCACAGCCGGTGAAGAATAGATTTGTTTAGACTTTTTATTTCCTTTTTGAATTATAGAAACAAGTGAATAGAAAATACATATACATTATACATGTAAATAGAGATGGGGAAAATGTTATTTTTTGAATCACATAGAAAACTTACATGTACATGGGATGGGAAAAGGGATTGTTGTTTGAACTTGATTATGACATGATGATATATACATGATACATCTTCTTTTTTTTCTGCATGTTCATGACAAAATGGATTATTGATGTTATTTTTTAATTTCTTTATTTATATACAAATTTTATATTTTTTTATGACATGTTTTATGAAAATCTAAAGAAAAAAATCTTACGATTTACGGTACAATACGATTCAGACCCCTTTACAATTTAAGATACAATAACAATTATGACAACATTGATTAAGAGTACAAGGATCCAATAATACTAGGTAGGAGTTTCAAGAACAAAGAGAAAAGGATGCCATGCCATCGTTATCTAGTGAGCCAACTTTTTTGCCTCCACAGGTACATGATGAAGAGAGTTTAAATTCAACACCTACTCGCTCACCAAATTCAAATTAAAAGTCTCCAGGACTCCTCAATGGAACTGCAAGCATTCTCTATCACCAAGGCAGAAGAGGAGTCCCTATGAAAGCTTTATTTGTTTCCGTAATAGCTAAAGTCTCTGCTTCATTAGAATCCCTCATCCCCGACAGTCAAAAGAATGAAAATTGGATTTCTCCTTTGTCACCTATAGAACTCCATCAATGCTAGAATTTCCCAGATGACTTCTGAAGCTTACACCAAACAAACAATTCGAACGCTTATCCATATGCTTGATCTTCTTTCTTATAATCCAACCATTCCCTTCATGCTACCGTACTCCAATCTTTTTTCAAGGTACGGCAATGCTATGTTGATGGATTCAAGGTACGACAATGCTATGTTGATGGATTCCTGAATCTTGATGCATCCATGCCTTAAATGGCGAGTATCGCCATCCCTAACCGGCACGTCTTCGATCTTTTCAATCACTCTGCACATTAGGCATGTTAACATCTTCAAAGCCATGTTATCCCTTCCCTTCACAAAGCCTCGCAACATTGATAGGAAGTATTCCCCATAGCAATGCATCCAACCTCTAGCTTTGAAAGGGCCAACAGCCAACCCCACTAGTTCATCCACTGACATTTAACAAAGGGCCGATGAATTCCAAAAAGCTTAAAAGAAGACAAAACAGAGTTGCATCGAGCATGAAACAAAGCAGCACAGGATTTGAGTGCACGAGCAAAGAAGTTTTTGTTTTAAAATGTTTTCAAATATAAACAAGTAGGAAGCACGAGTGACAACGTGAGTCCAGTTGAAGTATCGTGCAACTAAGGGACCAAATTTCTAAAGTTGCGAAACATACAAGATCAACTTTGAATGAAAGATTATTGCCCATCTACCATCCTTCCTTTAAATAGATGGCACACCATCTTCCAAAAGCTACACTTCACCCCCAATATGTTGAGACTATAGTGATTTGGGAATTCTCACAAACTCCAATGTGACTGGTGCTGTCCATAGATGAATGCCAACTAGGCAAGTACTCTAGCAACCTCATTCACAAATGGCCAACACATGACTAGTCTTAACCACCTTACAATCACTCAAACAAAAATCATGCACATTGTCCACATTGTGAAATGATTCATACATCTTCCTCAACCCCCAACCCCAATGTAGCTTGGAACGTCATCCAACATACCATAGCATTTACAAGACATGGTCTTCTCATGCAATCCCTTTTCCACATTGGCTTTCAGAAGGTGGCGCTCATTAATCTCGATGATCTGATAATTTTCAAACCTCCACTAATTTCTATTGATTTTCTTGGCACGCCTATAGCAAAGAACAATCCACTGCCTCAAAATCAAGAGTGGAATATGAGTATGAACCATTGCCATTCACCTTTCCTGAGGTTGTTCCATTCCATGCTCTGACACATTCCTCACCTCTGCTATCCTACACCTTTCTCCGCTGATTCTCAAACTGCTCCAGATCCAACCTTCTACACACAAACCAGGCATATACAGATGGGTTATCATTTAACTGGAGAGAATTTAGAAGCTAATCCATTGCCCACAACCATCTCTATCTAAAGAACCAGCTTGCTAATAATCTCACCATGCCTCTCCTTCATCATCGCCACTAATCATTTCCTGAGAAGTTATACCTCAACACAACTAAATGTACCAGCTAAAAGAACAGTATTAATTGTATTTATAGCTCCTCCTGAATGGCAGTCATGCGGTCCTGGATTTACCATCCCACTTTAAAAATATATTAATTCTTTTACCTCTCCTCTTATGTGAAGATTGAATGCTTTTCTTTAACAAGATCGTTTTATCTTCTCTCCAGCTAAAACTACCCACATTGAGTTCTTCACAAACTGTATCCTTCTCAGCCTTCAAATCATATTTCCCCTAGCATAACAACTTTCAACCTTCTTGCAGCTTCCATGGCCAAAAGTCCAGCAACCACATCACAACATCGATTCCATGCCCAATGCTTTGAAACATCAAGGGTTCGACAGCAGCAAGATATTCATAACAAATTATCCGCCCACGCTCATGTGGATTCTTCAATTGTTCCTTGAAATCATCAGATCACTTCTTATATCACATCAGCCACTAAATGCAGGCCCGTATAGTGGCATATAAGAACAGCATAACCATGCATTGAGTTCAAGCAGTGAATCCACTTGCAAATTAAAAACATAGAGCAATACATACTAACTATAAAAACCACACCTTAGGGCACTGCGAAAGAAGCTTCCCCCAAGGGGTCTTTGACCGAGATTTCGCCGCCGCCACTTTTTGCAACGGATTCATAGCAGAATTGGGCTCCGCTTCTTCTGGCCGTCTCTCCACGTCCCCCAATGAACAGCCTGTCATCACGATGAGAAAGGGAGAAAGTAAAGAGAGTGAAATACAAGAAAAATAGCATACAAGGTATTAGATCAGACCTAGAGATGAGGACAGCGCTGCATCGCCACATCCGTCGGTGCCATAGTTAGATTTCTCCTGCATATAAACTGCATCACAGATATTGGATTCCTTCAGCAGGTTGACAGAAGTCGGATCAGAGGGAAGCTGAGGGTCTTCTTGAAGAGCCTCGCTCTGAAGACTACTGCTGGTGTTGCTGGCGTCGTCGGACGAAGGTGGACTATCCATCTGAAGTTTTGCAAACCCCTCATTAAAATCAAAACGCTAGAAATAGAAAGACACAGAGAGAGAGGTAAAGAAACCCTAGAGATGAGAGAACCTTGGAGCGTTTGGGATTGGAAGAAGAAGAGCTGAAGTTTAAAGGCCGCTTGGAAGAAGCTGAGCTGCTCCTTGTCGCCACCATCGCTCCGCTGTTATTACTCCTTCGTTTTCTCCGATCCGATCCTCGTGAAAGAGAGATCTTATTTTCTCTCTCTTTCTTTTTTCTGTTTTGGGAATTGAGAGAGAGAGAGAGAGAGAGAGAGAGAGAGAGAAAGAAAGAGCTTGAGGTTGGGGGTTTCTATAGAAGAAAAAGAGGGGGTCGGTGAAAGTTGGACGATGATTGCGTACGGAGTTAGTATACTGAGTATACTCTGTAGGCAGACCGTGAAGTATGTGTCTTATCCAAGCCGTCCATCCGTTTTATCAGATCATTTTACCGCATGATCTCAAAATTGAAACATATCCAAAGAATAAGTGGACGACATCACAGGAAATAGTGAAGGGAATTACGTCCACCGTTGAAACCTTCTTAGGGCCCACAGTTATGTTTATTTGCAATCAAACTGGTTGATAAGGTCAACATGGATGAAGTGAAAATACAAACATCAGTTTAATCGTCATCCACAGAGTTTTTAACAGTAGGCGTTCAATTCCCACTTATTCCTCTAGTGTGGCTCACTTGAGTTTTAGATATAATTCAATGTTAAACTCAAGCACTAAAATGAGCTGAAAAAATGGATAAACGGTTTGGATAAGACAAAGGCATCACGGTGGACCCCACAGAGTTTCCTCTTACAGCCAGTAAGAATCCGCGTCCTGAAGTTGGGTTTGGCGTTTTGTACTCGGATTAGGTGGTGTTGCGGGAAGCAGACTGCGTGGCTTCCGATAGGGCTGTCAATGGGCCGGGCTGTGTAGGTATCGGCCCGGATTTGAACCGTTTCGGGCCAGACCTGTGGAAAATTCTGACTTTTCAGGCTCTAGCCCGGCCCATTGATACCCCTATTTGCCGCACGCCACCGACCTCATGGTGTGTTCACGTCATCAGGTTATGTGGACCCCAATATTATGCATGTGTAATATCCACTGTCCATCCATTATGGAAGATCATTTTAAAGTATTGCCCAAAAACCAAAGAGGTCCAAAACTCAAGTAGACCACTCCACAGGAAGTAATGGAGAGAAGGATGCCCACCGTTGAAGCGTTTGTAGGGCCCACCGTGATGTTTGCCATCCGACCTGTTCCTAAGGCCACGTAGACCTGGGCGTAAGGAAAAAGAAAAAACAAACATTAGCTTGATACAGAACTTCTATAACCCTTGAGAAGATCTCCACTTCTTTTTGTCCCACCGCTCACTCGAGCTTTAGATCTGCTCAGTGATGGACCCATCACCTAAAATCACCCCGAAGATGGATGCTTGGTGTGACTTCCATAGTGTGGTGACATCACTAGGTTCCATGGCCCTTCCATGATGTATTGTTATATCCACATCGTCCATCCATCCTATGAGATCATTTTAAGGCACGCAGATACCCCAATTTAAATGAGATTATAACTACTTTTCCAACTTGTTTAGCTTTCACCAAAGGTATTTGTACAGCTTGGTACCCACAAAATGGCTGTACAAGATGAATAGGGTGTGGCTCTAGATAAGTATTTGAGACGAGCAATGGGCTGATCAGCTGATTGGAGGGCCACCAATCCTTACACAATCTTCAGGGCTTTCAGAGCTATCAAACGTTCAATATTCTGATGGAGTTACTCTTGAGCTGCACATAAAGCCCTAAAAAGCCTAAAAAGAAAGCTAGGAAGGCCATCAATGTGGCTTGAAATGATCAATAGGACATATCACGAGACTACAGTCGTTCAACTTGTTCTCGGTCGTTTGCCTAAAGGTAATAGTAAAACGCAAATCAGTTAAACACACATTTACTGAACTCCAACGCTATGCTAATAACTTGTGAAGACCTAGTTGAAAGATCCTCTATATTTCTCGAAACTAACCATTGGATCAAATTGACAAGTGTCAAGACTAGCGAATGGCGAGACCAAGATGAATATCATATCTCCAAAAAAATATAGAAGCACTGAAAGCTCTGTCACCAAAAAAAAAAAAAAAAGTCTTTTCCAAAAAAAGTTTCTTAATGAGCCATTTATAAAAATAAATAAAAAAACATTTTCAAATGGTAGCACCTTTTGTAAAAGCATATCTAATAACCTAATGTGTAAAGTAAAACAGTGGGACGAAAAATGCCCATGAATGGTCGTTATTTAGCCCATCCGACTTATTTAAAAGCCACAACTACAAGCCATTAGGGAGGACAAAGGGTCGCATGAAAGCAAAGTCATTGGTGGAAAATCCTCTAGAACTAGTTGCTACTCACCTTAAGCCTAGTCGGGTTTCCCAACCCGACAATACTACTTAAAGCCCCACGTGCAATAGCTATGCTAACTCCCTATAGTCCCGGAAGAAGCCTGATTATACTATCATCTTGTCTAACTAGAGCATGGACCACCCAAAACCAAAGAAGATATTGAAGTTAAAGAGTATGATTAGAACCGGGAACATCCGGCTACCCCTTTTAAATGAAAAGGGTGTCTGTTTTCCCATTTTGTTTCTCACATCTTGAATAAAATTGTACTCTACTCCACACATTTCAAGAACATCTACAATTTTCACACATGCACATCTTTACTTTGCTTCTTTGTCAGTTTTGTATCTTTCTTTAATTTGCCTACTCGATGTTCTGGTAACCTGCGCAGCATGGCATAATGCAGTAATACTGAAATTTATTTAAATAAATAAAAAATGTAAAATTTCATAAAGTAAAGACCCTGAATTACACAACTGGAAAAAGGTGCCTAAACCCTTCATTTTTTGCAACCGAGGCCCTTACTCAAAATCTACGATGCAGATCAACCACAAGAGTCATGTGGATTGAGAAAATCTTATTATTTCTCGATTCAAGAATGATGTTACAGCTTCTAGCCGATCGTAGATTCTGAAATATATTTGGCTATGCGATTCCAGTCAAATTATCCAATCAATATGCACTCAATAACATCACACGACTAAAGCAGCGAGTGCAGTTCTAGCTCATAACCATCACCCTGACAAACACTAAGAAAAAAAATTAAATGGGTAAGAAAATCACACCATTCTCACCATTCGCATTGTTCGCATGCGCGAAAGGGCATTCACGGGGCACGAGCCAGAAAATGAGGCACATCCAAGCCTCAAGTGGACCAGGCCACAAAAAGCAATTAGGACAATGATGCAGACCGTTAAAACCTTCCAAACCATGATATTTATTTGCCATCCAACTTTTTCACAAGGTCACACAAACTGGATGAAGGGAAAATACAAATATCAGCTTGATCCAGAACTTCTCCAGCCCCAAGAAGTTTTCAATGTTAGGCCATCAATCCCCACTGCTTTTATGCGGTGTGGTCCACTTGATGTTTGGATTTGACTCATTTTTTGGATTCAAGCCCTAAAATGATCTTGCAAGATGGATGAATGGTGTGGATATAACACATACATTATGGTGGGTCCCACATAACTTTGCCACCTCAACACACCATCGAGGTCAGTGGTGTGTGGCCCATCACGCAATCCGCTTCCACCAATGCCACCCTAACACATGGTGTTGTAATGTGTTGGGCACTATGGGGCCCACCATCATGTATATGTTATATAGCCACATTGTTCATCCATTCTTCTGGCTTATTGTGACACATGAACCCAAAACAGAAGTAGGTTCAAAGCTCAAGTGGACCACGCCACTAGAAAGAATGGGGACAATAACACCCACCATTGAAACCTTTATAGGGCCCACATAATGTTTATTAGGCATCCTTCCGATTGATAAGGTCACACGGGTTGAATGCAGGGAAAACACAAATATCAACTTGATATAAAACTTTTGTGCCCTAGATAAGTTTTTAATGGCAGGCATTCAATCATCATTGTTTCTTGTGATGTGGTCCACTTGAGCTTTGGATCTACTTTATTTTTAAGTTTGTGCCCTAAAATGAGCTAGAAAGACGAATGGATGGCATGGATATAAAACACATACATTAATATGGGCTGATAACGCCAAACACATCACAATACCAGTTGGGGCTCATCCTTAGATTTTTTGTTATCCACTTTGGATCTTTGTTACGTATACGCACTCGTACATCATCTAGTTTCCTACCAATATTTTTTTCTCTAACATGGCATGAACAACTTAATATAGATGAAATCCATTGCATACATCGCCCCTTGTTTTGCCTTAATCCAAAAAAAAAAAGCTAACTCAGCGTTTAGGTGTATGGGCTGCTCCATGGAACCATATATAAAACCTCTAAATTCACTTTGGTATGGCCCACTAGAGATTAGGAACACCTTGATTTTCAATAAGTATTTCATCACGAGTTACATTAAAATGAGTGGGTTGGATGGTGTATAGACACCATGTGTTGAGAAACCTTGCGGAAGCACGGAGATGAATTAAATGATCACCACACAACACACGAGACAATTTGATTTTACGTGGAAAAACCCTTGAGGGAAAAAAACCACAATATAAACAACAACACTATGATTTCAGAAGTTTATGAGAGAAGATCAACCATGAAAAAAAGCCCTAGAGAAAACCCAAGCTCTATCTCTCAGAACTCTCCCCCAAAGCCAATTAGAAATACCTTTGAATACTGTAATCCTGGTTACACCCTGTTTAAATAACAAACTAACCAAAATTAAAAACAATTTGTGCATAACAACGTCTCTGCGAAAATCACCGACAGTTGTGTTGATCGGTCGCAGCCCATGGGCGACTGGTCGCAAACAACTGAAAACCGTTCAGAGGGTTCTGCTGAAAACTGGGAGTCTTGGTGTTGAGTGCCTAAAGATTACATATTTTTCCCTAATATTCACATTGCTTTCCATTGTAAGTCACAGTTAATTCGGACTAATTAAGTTTGTTTTTGTGTTATAAATGATTTAAGAGAGGTTCAATGAAATTCAAGCTAATGGATATAATTTAAAGCCTAAAAGAGACAAAGTTTAAAAAGTGAAGAAAAAGCCTTGAAGAAATAAAGTTAGGAGTCCTGGATTGTCTAGAAAAGTCAAAATGCATAGCTGTAGAGCTAGAAAAGCAAGATGAAGAAAGCTGAGCAGACGACCCTGCAGAATAGAAAAATTGTGTTTTTTGCCTTAGGGAGCCTGTTAGTCAAATTTCGGGCGCCCGAAATTCAGACGAAAATTCACTTTTCTTGTTGTCTTATTTTGTGCAAGTTTGGGAGCCCGAGGTCAAAAGTCGGTCGTGTCACGCCCCAAACTCGGGGACCGGGCTCACTAAATTCCCGATCGCCGACCTTGGTGCCAACAGCCTCCGTAGTACCCCATTATCGGCTCCTAACTCTCGTATGCCAGGTTCCAATCCTGGGATCCTACCAGGAGGATTTTCAGGGTAAATTTTTTTTTTGTAAAGAAGCATAATCAAAACTATAAAACATCATCAAATATCCACTATAAAGTTGTTGAGTACAGTGCTATAAAGGGAAATACAAAATGTAGCAAAAGCCCAAAATAGCAGGTACATGAACCGCGCTCAACGCTGCTGATGTGCTCTAGTACCTGCAGCGTAAACAAACGCGCATAAGCTTCCTAAAAAGCTCAGTAGAGTGCGTGTGTGCTCGTGTGATGCATATGACAAGTATACAGATATCAGAGCAAGCGAAAGTGATAAATGGCTAAGTTACCAAGCTCATGAATGCTACCAGCCATCCCAAGGCTATGCGATGCAAAGCCCTGCATGGCCGAGTGTTACATGTTAGAGATGCAATGCAAACACGTCAATCCTCAACTAATCCACATATCAAAATGGTTCTCATCTGGGACATCACCGGGGTCTAGTACACTCTGATATTGGCTGCCGCACATCGCGCGCAAAACCAAGTGAGTAGAAAAGACCTCACTATCCGCCTCGTCAGTGGTATGCCAATGCCCACCCGGCTCGCCGATAGCGGACCCATTCCATGAGCTGGTTAGACTCGACCTAGCTTATAGCCCACTGCACCCGGGCGGATAAGGTCACACCCCTTTCCAACCGACCTCGACACAGTAGGAGACGCAGCCTACTGGTATTCGGCACTCGGGCGCTCATGTTATTCACTCGGTCTCGACGTTGAAGCATCCTACTGGTACCACAGGGTTTAGGGACTTTCACCCAAGGACATCCATAGCACCCACGTGCTAGAACATGTTTCCGGTGTCCGTCACTGCCAACCACGATGTGACTATGGTGGCCACCACCCCGATGCTACTAGGGTGTGAAGGCGATCGTGACATACATAATGCGAAATGCATGAGTCATACAATCCAAGTCATGCACCAAACCTACGCATACTGCGCAGTCATGTGGGAAGACCCTGTCTCGCACGGGTCCCCTAAGTATAACAAGCCAACTAGCATATGCTATGATTAATCGTGATCCATAACAGGCATACAAATGATGCGTATGGGCATATGAATGAGCATGGTATTCATTACACTAAGCATGTTATCAGTGTGACATATCAGGCTAAGTTTACTAGCATGTTACCAAACGTATCATATGACGTTGGCCTTTGGATAAAACATATATATCAAAGGAAGGACTATGGTGGGCCCCGCCCACTGGTCGGATAACAAATATACATCATCGGTCTAAGGAAGTTTCAGTGGTAGGTATTCAATCACCACCATTTTCTAAGTGAAGCCCATTCAAATCGGGCCCCACACGTCGATCAAGATGGGTGGCGTGATACACAATACATCCATCAAGGTGGAACCCAAAGATGGGCCCACAACCTCTATTTGGATGAAAAATAAACAATAAAGTGGCCCCAAGGAAGTTTTCAATGGTGGCATCAATGACCACTATTCCCTATAGGCGTGGTCCATCTGACGTTTGGATCTGCCTCATTGTTGGGGGCATATCCTAAAATGGCATGGAAAAATAGATGGGCAGCATGAATAAAATAGATACATCATGGTGGGACTAAACACATACATCACATTGGAACCCACAGGGTAGGCCACCTGCTGGGCTGCAGGGTACTCAGCTGGATTCAGGAAGTTTTGGAATCAAGCAGATATTTGTGTTTTCCCTTCCATCCATATTCATGTGATCTTATGAACAAGTTGGATGACAAATAACATCACTGTAGGACCCGGGAAGGTTTCAACGGTGGAAATCATTATTCCCACTGTTTTCCCGTGGCATGGTCCACTTGACATTTGGATAAATTTTGGGCTCAGCCACTAACATGAGCTGAAAAAACATATGGACGGAATAGATAAGGCACATACATTCTAGGTGGGTCCCACGAGTGGGCCACCTGCTAAGCAGCCCAACCAGCCACGGCCAGCGCCCCCTCCTTCCTTTTTTTTTTAATTTTTTTATTATTATTTTGATCTCATCAAGTGGGGCCCCCAGAAGCTTTCGATCAAGCTGATATTTTTGTTTTCCCTACTTCACACGTGTGAACTCATGAACAGGTTGGATCTCAAATAAACATCATGGTGGGCTGTAGGAAGGTTTCAACGGTAGGGTCACTGTCCCTACTGTTTTCTTACAAGTGGGGTCCACTTGAGATTTGGATCTGTCTCATTCTTCAGATCATGCCCTAAAATGATCTCCCCAAATGGATGGACGGTGTGGATATAACATGTACAACACGGTGGGGCCCATTGAAGTTGGTGACGTCACGTCAGTAGCGAGATAGCTACTGGGTACTCCGAGCGTCAGAGACGCTTGGAGCCCTCTTCCCTTTCTTTTCTTTTTTTTTCCCTTATTTTTTTTTGTTTTGATCGAGTGGGGCCCACAAGAGTATGATCCACTCCGTTCATCAGCTGGGCCATCTCATGGTGGGCCCAATGAGCCCTATGTACCTGATTCAGTCTAGAAACCTCAAGGTGGACCAAAGAAGTTTCAGCCGTGGACATCATTGTATTCACTGTTTTCATGTGGTGCGGTCCGCTTAAGATTTGGATCTGTCTCATGTTTGGGCCCTGGCCCCTAAACGATCTGGGAAAACAGATGGACGGTGTGGATTACACACAAACATCAAGGTGGGTCCCACGAGTGGGGACCCATTCAAACCGTCCCAGGTTTGCTGACGACGCTGGACTGTTCCAGCGTCTCTGACGCTGTGAACGTCCAACGTCTCAAACATTTTTTTTTCTTTTCTCTTTGTTTCTTCCAAGTGGGGCCCACATGAGTATGATCTACTCTGTTCATCAGGTTATTTAGCTCATGGGGGACACACACACACACACACACACACACACACACACACACACACACATATATATATATATATATTGTGCCTTGACCCGTGGGGTCAACACGTGCAGGATCCACTCCATTCATCAGCTGGGCCATCTCATGGTGGGCCTAAAAATAGCTTTGGATCAAGGTAATCCTTGTATTTATCTTTCATCCAGATCTTTGTCACCAAGTCCACAAGTTGAATGGCAATTAAGCATCATGGTGGGCCACACTGTGGCAGCGTGCAGGGCATGCTGTCCCACAGTATGGCCCACTTGTGGGCCCAAAAATTGAAAGAAAATCAAAGAAAGGGGAGTTGATGTTCCCCCTTGCACTCACAATGATGGTTGGACGGTTGGATGAGGTTGGATTGACGACGGACGGTTCGGATGATGGTTGGGGCCCTCCAAGCTTTGATCTCCTCCTTCAATTCCTCTAATCTCTCTTTTCTCTCTTCTAATCTCACTCAAACCTCTCTCCAAATCCTCTTAAATCTCTCAAATCTCTCTCTCTCTCTCTCTCTCTCTCTCTCAAATCTCTTTCTCTTTCTCTCTGCTTTCTTTGCAAATGGAAATGAGAAGGCCCCCACCTTCCTACGTATGGTATTGTATGGGTAGAGAGGAGGGAGCATGGGGTGATGATGGCTAGCATGGGAGAGGGCATGGGAGGTATGGGTTGTGTTGACTTTGGAGGTGAGAGAGTAATGGGGTGGGTATGGTGTGTGTAGACTAGGGTGATGAGAGGGGTATGGGTGAGGGTGATTGATTGATTTGACATATTCTTGCGATTTGTGTAAGTGAGGCCCGCGTCACACGTGCGTTGCGCGGCCCGCCTCGGATTGCGCAAATGATCACAACTTTTACACCGACTATCACAATGGGACGTGCCGCGCGGCGTTGGAATTGCAGCGCCTACGCGGTCGCCGGGGTATAGGTCTTGGGTCGATGTGGTACTAAAATAGGGTTGCGATCAAAGCTTGCTAATCTGGCCCATCCGGGACGTACCGGCACCGGAAACTAAGCGTACAGAGGGCAAATCAGGGTACGGGTCTTACAGGTCGCCCGAAAACTACGCAGACAGAATACGCAATTTTGTAAATTTGAAGAGTTTGTTTCCAACACTGATTGGGACTTTCCTAAGGCGGTGCAAGGATGGTTCTAAGGCTTATATAAGGGCTTATAAACTCATTTTTTAAGGGAATCTAAACAAAGAAAGAGAAAGTGAGCAAGGGAGAAAGCTCTCATTCGGCGTTCTTCTTCTTCTTCTATTAGTTATTTTTAGTTTTTCTTTATTTTTAGTTAGCCATGCTAGGCGGCTAATCTCTTGGCTAGAGCTAAGAGGTGAAGCTTTTGGTTTGTTTTTTATGGATTGATTCAACCTAGGTTTCATTTTGATGGTTTAATGTTGAACAATGGTTTGATTTATGTTTGAATGAAGTATAATTTTAATTCTTATTCGATCTATTGATGACCCCGAGCTCATGTGATGTTTAAATGATTTAAATCTAGTTATTTATCTGTTTTGAATTGTTTAGATTTATAAAGTTCCTTGATCTACCATAGACTATGGGCATGGTAGACGCTTTGAATTCCTAGTGATCTAGATGACTGTTCTTAATGTGAGAACTTTTCAAACTGATATTCTAATCTTTTATGTGAATCTGAGATAAGTGTTTTTACTTATTAAAATTGGTTTAATTGGAGTTCAAATCATATGTTCTAATCAAGTCTAGTGACAGGATTTGGGGAAGGCTATGTTTATGATCTCAATTTAATTGGATAAAGGATTGGCCTATACAATTGAGTGTATCCAATGCCCAAGCTTTATTGAGGGAACCAAATCAATGAACAAACATCTGTTTTAGATGTGTTTTGATGATTTAATTGCTCCATATTCCGGCCGGATAAAGATAAGACTTCGACTCCAATTGAGTAATTGAGAGACCTATTGAATCAATACATTAGAAATAACCAAAAGTGGATCCTTGGCACTCTAGTGCTTCTAAATTATTGTTTTTCACCATTTTACTTACTGTTTTAATCAATAATTTTATAATACAATTTTTCTAGATTTAATTTCTTAATATAATCTCGATTTAAGTTGTTTTTGGGGAAATCCTGAGAATACTTGCATATAAATCCTTGTGGATGATACTCGATCTTTCTGAATTATTACACAGCAACCTTGCACTTAGGGTTGGCGAACACCTGGTGACAGGTCGAACCTCAACATTGACCAATTGTAACATATGAGCGACCGGTTGCAAACCATCTTGCGACTAGTCTTAATTAACTTGAGACAGTCCAAAGACCAAATGTGAAAACTAGGTTTTAATTAAACCGGTCGTGGGCGGCATCCTATTAGTCGATGGTGCTTGGGTTCTTCACAGATTGAAGGCTCCACCAACAATATCCACCGAGACTTTAATCGCTGACTTCACACTTCCTTTGCTTCATTCGTCTTCTCTACTTCATCATAGCTTCTTCGCTTCTCGTGCCCATTCCGTCTTCGCCAATCCTATAGAAGTTTTGCAAAACTTGACCCTCTCTGCAGAAACCACCTTGGTGAGTATATCCGCTAGATTCACATTAGTGTGAATTTTCTCCAGAGTCACATCTCCTTCCTCAAGCACATGTCAGATAAAATGGTGATGCACGTCAATACATTTAGTACGAGAGTGATAAACATAATTTTTAGCCAAATTTATAATACTAGAGCTATCACAATCAACACGCACGACCTCCTGTTGAAGCCCCATCTAATTCATCATGCCCCTCAACCTAACAACCTCATTGAAAGCTTCTGTCACTGCCATGTACTCTGCTTCAGTAGTAGAAAGAGCCATCACTGACTGAAGCCTAGACATCCAACTAATCGCTCCACCCACTAACACAAACGAGTAGCCGAAAGTCAATCTCCTACAATCCACACTGCCCGTGTAATCAGAATCGACGTACCCAACCAACTTGTCCTTAGACTTTTCAAACATCAAGATGTAGTCCTACGTACCCCAAATATATCGAAGTAGTCATTTCATAGCTTCCCAATGTTTCTTGCCGGGGTTAGATATGAATATGCTTACAACACCGACTGCGTGTGAAATATCTGGTCTCGTACAAACCATAGCATACATCAAGCTGCCCACGACGCTAGAATAAGGCACATGAGACATAACCTGCTTTTCTTCATCTGTTTTGAGGCATCGCTTTAAAGAAAGTTTAAAGTGAGCTGCGTGGGAAACACTTACCGGCTTCATCATATCTATCCCAAACTTCACTAATACCTTTCCTAGGTTTCAACCTGAGATAGCCAAAGCCTGCTATTCTTCTTGTCTCTGTATATGTCGATGCTGAGAACCCTCTTTGCACCCCCCGAATCCTTCATCTCAAATGTTCCTGAAAGCTAAGTATTTAACATATCTATGTCAAATATGCTATGACTAACAATAAGCATGCCATCAACGTATAACACTAGTATGAGAAACTTCCCATCACTCACTGTCTTGAAATAGACACAGTGATCATACTTGCTCCTAGAAAAATCCTGACTCATTATGAAAGAATCAAATTTCTTGTACCACTACCTTGGCGACTGTTTAAGGCCGTACAAGGACATCTTTAACCTGCAAACCTTGTTCTCTGTCCCTTGTACTGTATAACCTTTTGACTACGTCATGTAAATATGCTCTTCTAATTCCCCATGTAGGAAAAGCATTCTTTACATCCATATGTTCCAACTCGATGTCGTATTTGGCAACCAGAGCCAATATGAACCTAATAGATACTTGCTTCATAATCGATGCAAAAATCTCACTGAAGTCTACACCTGCACGCTGAGCATAACCCTTCACCACAAATCTACCTTTGTACTTATCCTGTTTATTTTGAAAAATCTATTTACACCCAATCGCTTTTCAATCAACTGAAAGCTCCACTACCTCCCATGTCTAATTCTTGTATAGAAAGTCCATCCCGTCTTACATTGTTGTCTTCCACTTTTCAACATCTACGCCCTGTAGTGTCTCTTCAAATTTAGAAAGATCCCCTTCATTTGTAATAAGGGCGAATGCAATGTTCAAGTCATCTATATACCTTATCGGTAACCTGCAATCTCTAGGTGGATTTCTTCGCATAGGTGGGTACTCTATTTGATCCTGTACCTCTACCTGCGTCTCGATTTCGGCCCGTGTCTCATCTTTGTCAACCATCATCAAATCTGACATCGCAATTAAGAGTGATTTTTTATATGACGGGGTTATACAACCGGTAACCCTTTACACCATCACAATAACCTACAAAGATCCCTTTTTCTAACCCTTTGGTCAAGCTTATCTCTCTCAACTAACGGTACATGAGAGTAAGCCTCACAACCAAACACCCGCAGACATGAGTAGTTAGTTGAATGACCACTCCACACTTCTTCAGGGATTTTACATTCAATTTCCATCGAAGGATACCAACTTATCAGGTAACAAGCCATGTTAATGGCCACAGTCCATATTTCTTTGCCCAACCCAGCATTACTCAACATGGACCAGACTCTCTCCAAGAGAGTCAAATTCATCCGCTCTGCCACACCATTCTGCTCTGGTGTGTGGCGCACTGTGTTTTGCCTCACGATACCTTCTTCCTTACAGTACTTATTAAACTTCCACGAAGAGAACTCTCCACCATTTTCGATTCTCGGCACTTTCAATTTCTACCCTAACTGATTCTCCATCATAGCCTTTCAATGCTTGAAAGTGGTGAAGACATCAAATTCATTTTTCAGAAAATAAACTCAAACTTCCTGTTATAGTCATCAATGAATGGCACGAACCATGATGACCCCCCAACAGAAACTACGAGCGACGGCCCCCATACATAAGAATGGACATATTATAACACCATTTTACATACATGTTTCCCATTTTAAATGACAACTTAGATTGTTTACCATACATACAATGCTCGCATATACTAAGGTTTATAGATTTAAAAGCAGGAATCAAATAACGATCGAAAAGTACCTTCATGCCCCGCTCGCTCATGTAGCCTAAACGAGCATGCCACATATACGCAGACGTGAAATCCGCTACAGTCGTTACAGCTCCACCCAATAAAGTGCTCCCAGTCAACTTGTAAATATTGTTGTGCCTCTGTCCCTTCATAATTATAAGGGCCCCCTTTGAAACTTTGCAGAACCTGTCACAACTGGTGAACTTACACCCCATCGCCTCGAGTGCACTAAGAAAAATCATATTCTTCTTCAACCTAGGAACGTGCCTCACTTCTGTCAAGGTCCGTTCGATCTCATCAAACATCTTGATGCACGTAGTTACAATCCCTACAACCTCGCAAGCATAGTCATCGCCTAGAAATACTAAACCGATTGAGCATGTTAATGTGGTCATCTATATCAGTCTCCTTTATCATCTTCAAGGTGAATAATTACGGCATGAAATACATCCGGTTCTCTAGAGATTTCTTTGCATACACGTTCTCTAGCTTGGTCCATGTATCAGCCGCGATCTTCGCCCTTATGATGTGATAGAGGACATTGTCCGTCAGCTACAATTGCATAAAGGTTTTGTCCTTCTTGTCCATCTGGGTCCACTCATATTCCTTCATAGATTCCAGTCGCTTTCCAAGGGCCTGCTCGACCCCTTGATGAATTAGGATGGCTTCCATCTCCACCTTCCATAATTTGAAGCTGTTTTTGCTAGAGAATTTCTCTATGTCGAACTTCGTGCTCGATGCCATGTGATTGTCTCATATTCGAATTCTGCAACCACTCAACGATAACTCTGATACCACTTGTTGGGAAACCTCGCGAGAGCATATAGATCAATCAAATGATTACCACACGACACACACAAGCATTTAACACACGAGACAATCCGATTTTACGTGGAAAAACCCTTGCGAGTAAAAACCACGACACAAAACGATAACAACATTATGATCTTGAAAGTTTTTAAGAGAAGATCAACCATGAAAACAAAGCCCCAGAGAAAGCCCAAGCTCTCTCTCTCTCTCTCAACTCTCCCCCAAAGCCTTAATACAATTAAAGACACCTTGGAATACCCTAATCTTGGTTACAACCTGCTTAAATAGCATACTAACCGAAATTAAAAATAATTTGTGCAAAAGAGCGTCTTTGCGAAAATCATCGACAATCGTGTTGACTGGTCGCAGCCCATAGGTGACCGGTCATAAATAACTGAAAACCGTCCCGAGAGTTCTGCTAAAAACTGGGAGTCTTGGCAACAGGTCACACCTTAACATCGACTGGTCGTAGCCGATGAGCGACTGGTTGCAAACCATCTTGTGACCGGTCTCAATTAACATGAGACAGTCCAGAGACTAACTATTAAAACTAGATCTTAATTAGACCGGTTGCACGCAGCATGTGATCGGTCGACGGTGCCTGATTCTGCACAGATTGAAGGCTCCGCCAACACTGGTGGGCCTTACACAAAACTAATAGTGCGTGTTCCATACCAACTGTTTTTATTGTTTGGCCACCTAAGTTTAGATAATCATAAATTTTCACATGTTCTATTGGTGGAGTTCATTGTTCTATGATCCATTCGGTTGACCCACAAATTTTTTTAATATCTAAATCTTTGATCCAATGGCCTCACCATAGGACAAGGATTCACCCAAAACTCCCCAATCTAATGTTCGATGTGTGGCTTTTTTTTTAAAAGTTCAATGTTACTTCTGAAAATGTTAAATAAGTGTTAAAACTAGAAAAATGCTTAAACACAGTTTTCTTGTGTTTTGTTGTTCTGGGGTTCTAAATAATAGAAACATTCATAGACAATCACAAGTATTCACAAAAGTACACAAGAGAAGAGATATCACAAGGCGAATTTTATTTCAGAGATTCTGAGATCTTGTACATTCCAGGTCGTGATCTGGCACGAGCCCTTAATTTCATCGAATGATCGATGACCCTTGATTAAAAGGCAGAAGACTAGTCAGCAGGGACTATGGTCTTAGAGTTCATAGTCGTAGAGACCTATATTTTGTGGTTGAAGAGACCTGTATTTGTATGGTCGAAGAGACCTGTATTTGTATAGTTGAAGAGACCTATATTTGTTGTGTTTTGTCATGGACTGATCCATCTTTGTACGTGTCAGATGTCTCTGTCCCATGTTTTGACCGGAGATCCGGGCTGAGACTGTCAGGGTTTTAAACTGAGGAGTACGACTCTAGGCCTGCACCCGTCCTTTGTGACGGGTGACCGTGGAAAAATCGATTTGCAGTTGCATGTACCTGAACAGCTCAACCAGCGGATGCTGTTTGAATGGGTAGGGCATCGACTGTTCTTGAAATGTCAGTCTTTAATAAGTTTCATATAATAGTTTAAAACTCTCTTAATATGGTTTATTGTGTTAACCATAGTACTGTTTGCTTAGTCCGGACCTGAATCCGGGTCATATTATGATAGTACATGCGAGAATGATAGATTGGTATGATTTTAGGCACAGGCGGTCTCTTTTTGAGAAATTACTTCGTTCATTGTATTAGATCAGATCGGATTTCGAGGGCTTGCATTCTGCTCATTGGATGGCTCGAATGAGTTATTTGACTGCTCCATTACGTCCGGAATGCTCGAAATACCTAAATAGGCCCAAACGGGGCCCGAAAACATCACAAAATGAATGTTCGAGGGTGCTGAAATTGACGTTCAGAGTGATGATTTTTGTGATCCGCTGGCCTAATTTTATTGATGCGCTGGGGCCAGCGCGTCAAAAAATGACTTTGTTAAGATGTGTATTTTTGTGATCCGCTGGCCTTATTTTTCGAATGCGCTTGGGCCAGTGCGTCTAAAAATGACTTATTTCGAAAATGATTGATTTTTATGATGCGTTAGCCTATTTCTTGATGCGCTGGGGCCAATGCGTCGAAAAATGACTTATTTCGAAAATGGTTGATTTTCATGATCCGCTGTGATATTTTTTTGATGCGCTGAGGGTCAGTGCGTCGACAAATGACCTATTTCAGAAATACTTGATTTTCATGATCTGCTGGGATATTTTTCTTATGCACTAAGGGTCAGTGCGTCGATAAAATAAGCCAAATTGAATTCCAGGTATTTTTGTGATGCGCTGGTGTACTTATATATTTTTAGATTATTTCTTCATCAGACCTGCTATGATCGGAAATAGAATTTTCGGTGAAGGGTTTCGTTGGTTGGAAAAGGTTTTCAGTGGTCGAAAAAGGGATTCCGACGGTCTCTTAAATACCCAACGGACAAAGCTCTCTCTCTGGATCTGTCTAAATGAACAGTAACAGAGGGGTATTTATACAAAAAAATACCGAAAATCGGCTAATAGGAGGCTACCACGTGTAGTGCGTCGAGAAAATCGATCGGCGCGTCGAGAAAATTAGCCGGCGCGTCTTAAAATGCCTTGGTTTAAATGCTGATTTTTCGGATACACTGACTGTCAATGTGTCCTGAAATTCATTGAAAATGTCTGATTTATCGGACGCGCTGATGGTCAGTGTGTCCTGAAATTCTTGAATTTTTGGATGTGCTAGACGTCAGTGCGTCCTGAAATTCATTTCGAAAAACTGTCTAAATTTTTTGATGCGCTGGAGTAATTTACTGATGCGTTGAGAGTCAGTGCGTCCTGAAATTCATTTTCGAAAATGACTGAATTTTACGACGCGCTGGCTATGAATTTAATGATGCGCTGACGGACTTCCATTTTTATTATTTGTGATAGTTTTGTAAAATAATGGTTTGTGGGGCCCGCCTTGTGATGAATGTTGATGCACTGGCCATATTTATTCATTATTGTACTTATCACCCAAATTTGGAAGGTTTTGATCATGATGGATGGTGGGGCCCACCCTTGGGTCAACTTTCTATTTTTAGTAAATGATGGTGTGTATCGCAATTCTTATTGAATTTGCTGATGCACTACCTTTAAAATTAGCGATGTGATGGATTGCATACTTGTGGCCCCTATTTTGAGGATCCCGACTTTTTGAGACCCCAACAATGAGTTAGATAGAGTTCACTTTGTAAGTGTTTCTCTCAATTCAATCAAGTTCGGCCACACGTGTGAGCGAGTGCTTGGATTAGATATGTGTGTGAGTATGATGCACGAGTATGCCAGAGTCTACCTAACTCAAGGGTTGATTGAATTGTTAATGTCCCCTACACCGAGATGGACAGATTGGAAACTGGACAATGGATCTAGGATCCTCTCAGGCACCTATATTGTGACCGTTCAGGTGATTTGTGAAAGAATATGAGGCTAATCCTTCCAAACGAGTTCTTTTTTCATTGTAACAATAGACGTACGTCTACGATTTAAGAATTTTTTTGTTCCAGCATGATTCGTTACTAAAGTTCAACAATAAAAATAAGGGAGAAAAATATATAAGTTGAAAGTGTTCTTTTATTAAGGATTTTTACAATAATGACACTCACGATCGCCTTGAAGGACAATGATTCATTCGTTACTCAATCAGAACCGAGCTTCGTAACAGGACGGTCATGATGCGCGAGATAGTCATTTGTTCGTCGCTCGGTTTGCTCGAGATGGTCATTTGGTCATCGCTTGGTTGGAAAATGGGCCTCATGGCGAGACAGCTGGTGGTGGGCGGATATTCGACAATTTGTTATTTGTTCGATCAGAACCGAGCTCCGTGGGGAGATGGTCAGCGAGGTGATAGCTTGATCATGGACTTGAATGAAACTAAGCATGTGGCGAGACGGTCGTGAATCGACTATCCATTTATCATCCGGTGTGGACTAGATTTCACGGTGAGATAACTGGCAAAATCACTTAATACGTAGCAGAAAAGTCCCATAACCTTTTGTTCAAAACTGAGCGATCTTCCCTACGATCTAGCGGAATGTCGTGGATGAAGGGTGGAGGGATAACTACTAATTAAAAACTAAGAACCCCATACCATGAGTAGCATGGGGCTATAATTAAACTAAAATAAAATAAAATTATAAATGTCCATGGTGGACGGATAGATAAATAGACGTTTGGTTATATTGGTGTGAGGCCTGGAGCTCTTCATGGAGTGCCATTTATATAGGCTTCTGGGAGGTGGTGGCTTTGCGTAGTCTTCAGCATCGTAAAGGATATGGACGTTCAGTTGTGCATATCTCATTAATTCTCCCATCTAAGCATAGCATGTAATGTGTGACCACGTGTATAAAAGAGAGACTCTCGCATGTGTCAGTCGAAATTCTTGCGTCTTTGGACTTCCGCATTGAAAAATTATTAGAGTCTTTACATCACTTGGCTTTGGCATCCATAGAGAGTTACTTTTAGTAAGGCGCTAATATTTAATGCTAGATAGAGATTTTCTTTGATTGGATTATGACATTTAATGCTTAGAGAGAGGGAGAGAGAGCATTGCTTTAATGGAACTTGTTTTTTTTTTCAGAGAATTTTTTTTTATGAAATTTAGCATTTAATGCTCTCTCTTTCTCATGTGCATATCTCTATTTCCTTCTCTTTAAGTCATCTACACCACATATGGCACGACTGTTGCATGGTGTGTCTTGGATTGTTTGATTTAGGCATACTAGATTAAGTGTAAATAATGATGGATAAAATGAGTAGGATTTTGCCCATTATTTAGCACGTAATGCCGGCACATAGCCGCATCTCATTGGTCCACGTAAGTATGCCAAAATAAAGTATAAACAATAAGTGTAGTCATTTTTAGGTAGAGCAACAAATGGTTCTTATTTTCACAATTTAAAAGAGTATCGAACTTTGTATTTCAGGGGGGGGGGGGGGGGGGGGGGGGTTGAAATAAAGGTAATTGTATTTGTATAATTTCTTATGCATTATTGCTTAACAATTAATGGTTTAGCTTTCTATTCAGCCCATTAACCATATAAAATTTTCTTATTTCATGATTTAAATCCGATAAGAAGTAAACAATAATAGTCCTTGATGAACTCATGACCTCAATGTACTCAAGGTGCTTCGGTTAGATATACTTGATGATTTAGTAGTCTATTACGTGTTTCTTTTACTACAATTCAATTTAAGCACATTTAAGGTCAATTATAATACACAAAAGGAGAAGTATACATTGATTGAGTTAATTGTACACTATGTATAAGGAGAAGAAAAGCTGAAACAAAAATAATTCGAGAATCCTCGTATCGCGTACTCCATTCAAGGAAATATAACTCTAAGAAAAGGAAGAAAGACTTTGTGAATAAGGGTAAAGAGAAGATAGTAAACGATGGCTTGAAGTTAATGGATAAAGCTCAGAAGGATTAAACCTACTATTTCTGCAATAAGAAATTAAGAATGACCACTTACCGAAACAGTGTTATAGATATAAAGCATGGCTTGAAAAATAAAAAAATTAGAGTAAAATTTCTTGTCTGACAAAGATTAAAGCTTAATTGTTATACATGAATGTTTATTGTGAATTGATTAAGTGTTAATACTCATACTTTAAGTTCTATTGTAGGGGCATCTGAGGAGTTAAAGGCCCTGTGATGCGTTTACAGGGCCCACCATAATATTTGCCATCCAGCCTGTTCGTAAGGCAACACAGACCAAAGTAAAAGGAAAAAAAACATTTTTTTAATATAGAACTTTTGTCGCCCCTAAGAAGATCTTCACTTCTTTTAGTCCTATGGTTCATTTGAGCTTTAGATATGCTCATTGTTAGACCCATCACCTAAAATCACCTCCAAAGATGGATGGTTGGTGTGACTTCCACGATGTGGTGACATCATTAGGTTTTGTGGGCCCTGCCATGATGTATTGTTATATCCACATCTTCCATCCATTCCACGAGATCATTTTAAGGCATGTAGATACCCCACTTTAAATGAGATTAAAACTATTTTTTGGGCTTGTTTAGCTTTGATCAAAAGTATTGTAGAGCTTGGTACCTAAAAATGGCCGTACAAGATGGATAGGGTGTGGTTTTGGATGGGTTTGGAGAGAGCAATGGGTTGGATCAGCTGATTGGAGGGCCACAAATCCATTTCCTTTCACGATCTTCAGGGTTTTTAGAGCGTTCAAATGGGCAACATTATGATGGAGCTACTCTTGAGCTGCCCATAAGGCCTTAAAAAGCCCAAAAGGAAAGCCTAAGAAGGCCATCAATGCGACCTGAAATGATCAATAGGATAGATCACGGGATCGCCGGCCGTTCGACTTGGTATTGGTCATTCGCCTAAATGTACTAGTAAATCACAAATCAGTTAAAACACATGATTTCCCCAACTCTAATGGTACCAATAACTCATGAAAACCTAGTCGAAAGATACCGTATATATTTTGAAAATAACCACTAGAACAGATTGACCAGTGCTAAAACGAGCGAATGGCAAGACCAAGATGAATATCATAGCTCCGAATAATACAAAAGCATCAGATGCATAAAGCTCCGTTGCAAAAAAGAAACTTTTGAAAAATGTCTCTTAATGAGCCATTTACAAAAAATACTTTCAAATGGCAACACCTTTTGTAAAATCATATCTAATAACCTCATGTGTAAAGTAAAATAATGTGCCAAAAAAGGCCCATGAAGGGTAATTATTTGGCCAATTCGGTCTATTTAAAGGCCACAACTACGAGCCACTAGGGAGGTAAAAGGGCTGTATGAAGGCAAAGCCATTGGTGGAAAATCCTCCAGAACCAGTTGTCAATCATCCCAAGCCTAGCCGGGTCTCTCAATGCGATAACCCTGCTTAAAGCCCCATGTGTAATAGCTATGTTGAATCCATGTATAGTCCCATAATAAGCCTAATTATACTATTATCTTATCTAACTAGACTACGGGCCACCCAAAACATAAGAAAATATTGAAGTCAAAGAGTATGGTTAGAACTAGGAACATCCAGCTACCCCTTAGAAAAAAGGGTATCTGCATTCTCTTTCTCCTTTTCATGTCTTAAATAAAACTGTACTCCATTTCACACATTTCAAGAACATCTACAATTTTCACACACGCATGTCTTCACTTTTCTTCTTTACCACTTTTTTATCTTTCTTTATTTTGCCTACTTGAGGTTCTGGTACCTTGTGTAATGCAGTAATACTAAAATTTATTTGAGTAAATCAAAAATGCAAAATCCCATAAAGTAGAGACCATGCATTGCACGAGCGAAAAAGAGTGCCTAAACCTTTCCTTTTTTGCAACCAAGGCCCGTACCCAAAATTTATGACACAAATCAACTACAAGAGTCACGTGGATTGAGAAAATCTTGTTATTTCCCGGATCAAGAACAGCTTTATTTGGCTATCAACGATTCCAGTCAAATTATCTCATTTAATTTACACTCAGTAACATCACACAACTAAAGTAGCAAGTGTAGTTCTAGCTCATAACCATCATCCTGACAAAAACTAAGAAAAAATAAATTAATGGGCAAGAAAATCACGCCATTCCCATCAAGTGCGTCTGCATCGTTCGTATGTGTGGAAGAGTGTTCACGAGGCACGAGCAAAAAAATGAGGCACATCCAAGCCTTAGGTGGACCAGGCCACAAAAAGTAGTCGAGACAATGATGTAGACCGTTGAAGCCTTCCTAAGGCCCACCATGATATTTATTTGCCATCCGACTTTTTCACAAGGTCACACAAACTGCACGAAGGGAAAGCACGAATATCAGCTTGATCCAAAACTTCTCTATTCCTAAGAAGTTTTCAATGGTAGGCTATCAATCTCCACTACTTTATGTGGTGTGGTACACTTGAGGTTTTAAATTTGACTCATTTTTTTGGCTCATGCCCTGAAATGATCTTGCAAGATGAATGGATGATGTTGATATAACACATACATTATGGTGGGTATTTAATCACCACTGTTTCTTGTGATGTGCTCCACCTGAGCTTCGAATCTACTTTATTTTCCTAAAGTGAGCTAGCAAAATGGATGGATGGTGTGGATATAAAACACATACATCAATATGGGCTCATAATGCCCAACACATCATAACACTACCGGTTGGGGCTCATCCTTTTCCTTAGATTTTTTGTTCTCCACTTTGGATCTTTCTCAGGTATATACGCTCGTACATTATCTAGTTTCCTACCAATGTTATTTTCTCTAACATGACAGAAACAACTTAATATAGATGAAATCCATCACGTCCATCACATACACTAATTGCCCTTGCTTGTCGTTGATAAAAAAAAAAGCTAATTCAATGTTTAGGTGGGCTGCTCCATGGAACCATATATAAAACCTCTAAATTCACTTTGATATGGCCCGCTTGAGATTAGGAACACCTTGATTTTGAATAAGTATTTCATCATGAGTTGCATTAAATGAATGGGTTGGATGGTGTACAAACACCATGGTGGGCCTTACACAAAACTAATAGTGCGTGTTCCATCCCAACTATTTCTCATTATGCGGCCACCTAAGTGTTAGATAATCATAAATTTTCACATGTTCAATTGGTGGAGTATGTTGTTCTATAATCCATTTGGTTATAGTTTTTTTTTTTTTATCTAAATCTTTGATCCAATGCCCTCACCTCAGGACAAGGGATTCACCCAAAACTCCTCAATCTAATGTTCTCTGTGTGGCTTATTATTATTATTAAGTTCAATGTTACTTTTGGAAATGTTAAATGAGCTTGATAGAGTGCACTTTGTAAGTGTTTCTCTCAATTCAATCAAGTTTGGCCACACGTGTGAGAGAGGGTCTAGATTAGATATTTTTGTGTGAGTATGATGCACGAGCGTGCCAGAGTCTGCCTAACTCAAGGGTTGATTGAATTGTTGATGTCCCCTACATCGAAATGGATAGATTGGAGACTGGACACTACATCCAGGGTCCTCTTGAGCACCTGTATTCTGCTCGTTCAGGCGATTTATGAAAGGGTAGGAGGCTAAACCTTCCGAATGAGTTCTTTTTGCCTTATAAAAATAGACGTGCGTCTTCAACTTAAGGACTTTTTTTCCAGCGTGATTAGTTATTGAAGTTCAACAGTAAAAATAATGGATATATATATATATATATAAGTTGAAAGTGTTATTTTATCAAGGATTTGTATAATAGTGACACTTACGATCACCTTGAGGGACGACGATTCGTTCGTTACTCAATCAGAATCGAGCTTTATAGCAGGACGGTCATGATGCATGAGATAGCTGTCTGTTCATCGCTCGGTAAAAAAAGAGCCCCGTAACGAGGCGACTGATAATGGGCAGATCTTCGATAATCTGTTTGTTGCTCTATCGGAACCGAGCTCGTGACGAGATGGTCGGGGAGGTGATAACTTATTTGTGGACTTCGATGAAACCAAGCACATGGCGAGATAATCATGAATCGACTATCCGTTCGTCATCTGGTGTGGACTAGACTTCACAATGAGATAGCTCACGGAATCACCTAATATGTAGCAGGAAAGTCCCGTAGCCTTCTTTCGAAACTGAGCAATCTTCCTTACGATCTAGTGGAATGTCGTGAATGAACGGTTGAGGGATAATTACTAATTAAAAACCAGGGGCCCCATGACGTGAGCAGCGATGGGGCTACAATTAAACTAAAATAAAATGATAAATGTCCATGGTGGACGGATAGATAAATAATTGCTTGGTTGTATTGGCGTGAGGCGTAAAGCTCTTCATGGAGTGCCATTTATATAGGCTTTTTGGGAAGCGGTGGCTTTACATAGGTTTCAGTGTCGTAGAGGATCTGGACGTTCAGTTGTGCAGATCTCATTAATTTTCCCATGTAAGCACAGTTGTCATGTGCGACCACGTGTACAAAAGAGAGACTCTCGCATGCATCGGCCGAAATTCTCGCGTCTCTGAACTTCTGCATTGGAAAATTGTTAGAGTTTTTACGTCGCTTGGCTTTGATATCTGTAGAGGGTTACTTTTGGCAAGGTGCTAGTATTTAATGCTAAATAAAGATTTTCTTTGATTGGATTATGAGCTTTTGACATTTAATGCTGTGAGAGAGAGAGAGAGAGAGAGAGAGAGAGAGTTGTGCTTTAATGAGACTTTTCCTTTGCAGAGAATATTTTTTAATGCAATTTAACATTTAATGCTCTCTCTTTCTCATGTCCATGTCTCTACTTCCTTCTCTTGAAGTCATCTACACCATATATGGCACGACTGCCACATGACGTCTCCTAGATCGTTTGATATAGGCATGCCAAATTAAGTGTAAACAATGATGGATAGAACGAGTAGGATTTTGCCCATTATTTAGCACGTAATACCAACACATGAGCGCATCTCTTTGGTCCATGTAAGTGTGCCAAAATCGAGTATAAATAATAATTGTAGTTACTTTTAAGTAGAGTAATAAAATGGTTCTTATTTTCACAGTTTAAAAGAGTATCGAACTTTGTATTTTCAGGGGAGATTTGAAATAAATGTAATTGTATTTGTGTAATTTTTGGATGCATTATTGCTTAACAATTAATGGTTTAGATTTCTATTCAGCCCAACAATCATATAAAATTTTCCCGTTTCATGATTTAAATCCAATAAGAAGTGAAAATAATAGTCATTGACAAAATCATGACCTCAAAGTATAATGACAATGAGAATATAAGCGAGCACATTATAAATATCACCGATCTTGCTTTTAAGCTCAAGGTGCTTCAGTTGGATATACTTAATGATTTAATAGTCCGTTATGTGTTTTTTTTACTACAATCTAATTTAAGCACATTCAAGGTCAAATTACAATATACAGAAGGAGAAGTATACATTGATTGAGTTAATTGTACACTTTGTATAAGAAGAAGAAAGGATGAACAAAAATAATCCAAGAATTCTCGTATCGTGTACTCCATTCAAGGGAATAACTTTAAGAAAATGAAGAAAAGCTTTGTGAATAAGGGCAAAGAGAAAGTAATAAACGATGAATTAAAATTAATGGATAAAGGCTAGAAGGATTAAACTTGCTATTTCTGCAATAAGAAGGGCTCCTTAAAGAAACAATGCTATAGATATAAAGCATGGCTTGAAAAATAAAAAAAATAAGAATAAAATTTCTTGCTCAACAAAGATTAAAGCTTATTTATTACACGTGAATGTTTATTGTGAATCGAGTAAGTGCTAATACTCGTATTTTAAGTTCTACTGTAGGGGCATCTAAGGAGTTCAAGACCCAGTGATATAAAGCACAACATTATCACATGAGATGATACTAAAATGGATAATTAAGATTGAAAATTTTAGTCTTATTTAAAAAAATGAGATGGTTTACATTAAAATCTCGTTAAAATATTTTTATGTATTTCTTGTTATATCATTTATTTCTTTTAAAAATAAAAGAATATTGATATATTTGAATTCAAATGTCGTATATAGCCTCGATGTTCTAATATCGTGCATAGTGTGAGAATGTAGGTGATAACATATAAATAACTTATGAAAATAAAAGTAAGATCTTGTTTGGTACGTGGGCTTAAGTGGAACTAGGTAAGATGGAGTTACATTTGGTCCCATGCAAATTTCATTAGACGTTTGGAGATGATGGGAAGCATTGAGATTACGTGAGATGGAATTGCATTTGGTCACATGTGGGATTTTTGGTGGGCCCCACATTAATGCATGTGTTTTATCTACGCCGTCCATCCATATGTGCCCTTTACACGTGACATTCGAGTTATATATGTGTACAAGTGACTGACACTAGTTGTGAATCGGTCAATTGATTACAATTTCATGTTCCACTAAATGCTAATTTCGCTTAGTACAGTGCTTTTACAGTAGGAAGATTTTGATATCAAACGTGGGGATTGGATGGCTAAAATACCATGGTATTTTCATACATGTAATCATTGTGTAATAATGATGTTAATTCCATCCAATGCAATTCCACGGGGGGATTGGATGACTAAATAAGCCTTAAAAAATGTCATTAATAATAACATCTCAAAAGTAATGCATAAGCAATTGTAGTCCGAATAAAAGCTGACATTATCTCTAAAGATGGTTATTCTTGTAAAGATAAGCTGACGAACAAAAGAAGGAATCCATCCAAGAGGCTCTTATCTGATTAGTTAGTTAGTGAGGGAAGCTTACCAAGGCAATGACCAATAGCTAATTCAAGAGGATGATTAACTACACTGGGACCAAGGTAGGACCTAAATTCCTATGGAAGGCAACAATGGGGATTTTTAATGACACATGGAAGTAAAAGGCCCATAGGTTATGTACTTTTTTCAGAAAAGAATTAATGATTACATCTGAGGAATATGTAATGGTTAACTCTGTATCAATAGCCAAGGGTCTGCTCTTAGATCCAAACCCATACCATTTAACAAATGGGTCGGGTCTGGGTACTCCATCGGGTTCACTGACCTATTTATAACCCTATAAGCAGTGCTGAGATGAAAAGAGCTAATTGATTTATGTTGATTAGGGTTCGGAGCTCTTTATTATCAACTTCTTTTATAGACTTGGGAGATGATGGCCATGAGATCTCGTGAAACTCTCCTCAATCCTTCATATAAGTGTAGCCTATCATATTCAACCATTGTACAAGAGAGATCACGTTTCTAATGAGTACTTCATTATGTATATTCTCCTCTTGCTATTCTAATATTGCAATGTGTATATGAAGCTTTATTGGAAAATCTTCATGTTGTTGGACTTATTGCATTTAACGCTTGCTAGAAAGTTGTTTTTGCTGGACTTTTTCTTTATAAAGAGTTACTTTTATTGGGAAGATGACTGCCTAGTGTGCCACATACCACCAACTAAGTGGTTGGTTGACGTCACCAAGTTCTATGGGCGCCACTATGATGTATGTGTTATATCCACACCATCTATCCATTTTACGACATCATTTTAGGACATGGGCTTAAAAATGAGCCAAATCCAAAGCTCAAGTGGACCATACCACAGAAAGCAACAATGACAATGACGCTCACCATTGAAACCTTTCCAAGGCCCATCATGTTTATTTGCCATCCAACCCGTTCATAAGGTAACACAGTCCTAGATGAAGGGAAAACAAATATGTTAGCTTGATTTAAAACTTATGTGGTCCCTAAGAAATTTTCAATGGTAGACATTCAATCCCCATTGCTTTTCTATGGTATGGTCCACTTGAGCTTTGAATTTGCCTCGTTTTTTAGCCTAGCCCTAAAATGATCTCATAAAGATGGTGTCGATATAACACATGCATCATGGTGAGTCCCATAGAACTTAGTGACGTCAACACACCATCAAGATCGGTAGTGTGTGGCACACTATGCAATCCACTTCCTTCTGTTTGTCTCTAACATTTAATGATTCTGATAGAGAGTTGCTTTGTTGGAGACTTGTTTTGCAGAGAGTTGCTTTGTTGGTCTCTAATACTTTCCAACACAAATACGCTTCTAACCTCTTAACTTTGAAGTTCATCTTGACCATGTGGTATACATGGTTGCCACACGGTATATTCTAAGACATCTGATTTGATTGTGATAGGCTGAGCATAAAAAATACCATGTAAACAATTTTGTTCATTGGAAATGGCTCAGGTTCAGTGACTAATGTCTCAATGGATTTATTTGGTGCCGAAGTATCAAATAACTTCCTTACTACAATTGAGATTCAACTCCTCCACATCTAGCAAACCTCTTCCTCTCTCATGTGTGGTACATGTGTCATCCCATCGATTTCTATTACCATTTATAATGCAAGTAGCCATGTACAAATTTATCCACAATTAGTTCCCTGAGCATTGAACTTTTAGTTTTAAAAGATACTGCATAGGATCTTGAACTTTGGATTTTTTTTACACATGCACACATGCCCCTCACACACCCACACACTCACACTAGTGGCTTTTTTTTATACCACAATAGGTACTCGAACCCATGACCTCATGTTGAAACTCTTGTGAGTCTACCACTGAGGCATGAGTAAGGACCCAAGAAAGGGTATTTAGGTAGTTTGGATGTTGAAACATCTTTAAGCAATCCTAAGTTCAAATTTTACTTGCCCCCAAGTGACTTCAATTAACCTCTTACAACATTGTTATCATTTTCAATGTTTGATGAGAGTAACCTGCACCTTTTGTTTTCTCTCCTTGCGATAACTTGGACCTACCCACTCTCTATGTATGTAGCCTCTCTCCTATCTCCACGGATGTAGTCCATGCTCCCTTTGTGCATGCAGTTCACAATAGGATTACCAATAGTTTGGGTTCAAGTCGGGTTGAAGTTTGTTCAAGCATAGCTCGGAAAGTAATCTAGGCCTGCATTTGGCTTGGGCCCATGGTAGGCCAAAACAAACAAGCCTGAGCCTAGCCCATAATGATTATGCACAGCTTGAGATTGAGTCCAACCTAAGCCTAGGCTAAGCTACTTGCTTTTATGCAAGCCTTATTCATTTGTTGTACCTAATCATGTATGATATTGCTAAAAATGCCTTGAAATCTTAGTAGTTGATCCATGTTGGGTTTAAGCTAGGTTAATGGGCTCTTAGACATAGCCTAAGGCCAACCAATTAATAAGCATGCTTAAATTTTAGGTCTCTAATATTTTAGCCCAAGCTTGGCCTAAAGCCAACCAAGCTCGGAAGCTTAATAGGCCAGCCTCGCAATTGACTGCCATAACTAGGGGTGGTTAATGAGTCAAAATATTCGTGAACGGTTTGAGCTCGGTTCAATTGAAGCTCGTTTGAGTTCGTTTGATTAGTAAACAAACCAAACTCAAATCTTGTTTTTAGGTTCGATTAGTAATCAAACCAAACTCAAACATGCATGAGTTCGGTTTAGTTAGGCTTAATAGGGTTCGTTTATAGCTAAAAAAGCATTGTTTCCTATGATATGGTCCACATGAGCTTTGGATCTGCTTCATTTTTTACCTCTTACCATGAAATGATTTGATGAAATGTATGAACGGAGTGGATATAGAATATATGCATCAAGGTGGGCCCCACAGTAAGAGCCTCACCGTTTTGACTTTTTGGATATGGAATATATGTTGCAAGGTGGGCCCCACAATAAGCCTATCCAAAGCTCAAGTGGACCATATCACGCCGTCCACCCTACAATGAATTCTGAAGGTGCAACATCTCATTTACACATGTATTTAAAATGTTGCATATAGGGGTGGTTAATGAGCCAAACTATTCGTGAATGGTTTAAGTTCGATTCGATTAAAGCTCGTTTGAGTTCGTTTGATTAGTAAACAAACCAAACCCAAACTCAAACTTAAGTTTTGGTTATCAAACTCAAACCAAACACGGTGGTATTAGGTTCGGTCCATTTACACCCCTAGCCATAACTCTTGCCTTTGAACTTTGTTCTTTACCTCTTTATGGGTGGCAATGGGTTGGACCAGGCGACCCAACCTTGAAAGGATAGGGCTTTGAGCCACTAAAGGGCTGGGCTAAGGCTAGAAATCTAGGTCCGCTGAGTTAGACCATAGGCTAGTGCCAATGATGAATATAGGCCAACCCATTTCCATAGTTTATATTATATAGTATATAGGTATTAGTAATACAAATTAATGTGTGTGCATATATATATATATATATATATATATATATATATATATATATATATATATATATATATATATAGGAATGCTCACCTGCACACTTATCGTGAGAGACACTCATGAGCACTTTTTCATGGCTCATCGCACATGATGTGAGCTCAAAATTTGAGCCGTCCATGTGATGCAACACCCCAAAAAACTCCTAAGGCCCATCTTTCAATCTGATCCAA
Source organism: Liriodendron chinense (assembly GCA_003013855.2). Taxonomy (NCBI): domain Eukaryota; kingdom Viridiplantae; phylum Streptophyta; class Magnoliopsida; order Magnoliales; family Magnoliaceae; genus Liriodendron; species Liriodendron chinense. The sequence continues at coordinate 8,820,379 of ML058469.1, read as the reverse complement.
AACTTTGGTGGGCCATGAAAGAAGGAAACAGTTTCAATGTGATGCATTCCTCTCTCTCTCTCTCTCTCTCTACACACACACACAGTCAGTCATGCAATGCACCCACCCAGTCAGTCATGCAACACACCCACTGGTGCTGTTAGCAGCGTAGATTTTCACCACTGATGGGTTTCGAAACCAAGACCCCCTGTTGAAACTTCCAGAGTCTACCAACGAGGCAAGGCTCCGAACCCTTCTATGTGTGTGTTAGTCATACCGCAATGTTAACCACCCCCATTTGGGATTTGGGAACCAACATAAATTAATGTCTATGAAAGAACTTTGAACTATGGTAAATTAAGTGTGGTGGGTGATGCAAGGGCACGTACAAACTGTCCAAATTGTAAACCTACTTTACATGGGGTAGCCGTCGGTTGAGGAATGATGCCTTCTTACACGTGTTTATGTAGTAAGAAAACGATCTCTACAAAAGCATGATGATTCCCTAGGACCAAGGCTAAGGCTTAGGCCTATAGGGGCAGGTCAGGGCAAACCTCAACCCAGGTATAGCCTGGGAGATAGCGACCCCACACACACACACTCACACATACACACTCTCTCTCTCTCTCTCTCTCCCTCTCTCCCCATGCATTTTACGTGTTATGTTCTCCCATTGGTTAATGAGAACCAATTAGGTGTTACCGGGTAACATGTTAGTGGGTGCTACGCTTATTGTGAGGTCCACTTTGATGATGTGTTGTATATCTATGCCGTTCATCTGTTTCTCCAGTCCATTTTAGTATGTGGTCCTAAAAAATTAAGCAGATCAAAATCTCAGTTGGGCCACACCACATTTAACAGTGGTGTTGAAGTGCCTCACCATCAAAAATTTCAAAGGGCCCATTGTAAGGTTTTCGTCATGTTTATTTTCCATCCAACTTGTTGATAACATTAAAAAGACCTGGACAAGGGAAAAATACAAAGATCAGCATGATCCAAAACTTTTGTGGCCCACAAATTCTTTTTAATGGTCATTCGTCACTGTTCCTAGTGGTGTGGTCCACCTGAGATTGTATCTACTTAAAATTTGGGACCACGTACTAAAATGAGATGGAAAAACAGATGGACAGCGTGGATATACAACAAACACATCAAGGTGGGCCCCACATGGTAAGGATAACACTCACTGAGGTGTTACCCGGGTAACGGCTAATCCACTCCCTTGTTTAATGGTATTTGAAAAAGCAAATCTTGATGAACCAATGCGAGTTTTTTAATTTTTAATTTTTAATTTTTTATTTATAACTATGTCTTGGACTCTTAACCCCCCATTGAATGAACTCATGCCACTTTTATGCTATTCAACGGCTCCAATGCTCCAGGGTATCACCTGCAAAGCCCAAAGACAAGCCAAGCCGTTCATCCGAGGGTCCCTGCCTTACAGATCCCATGGCATAAAATTTAAGCATGGTATGGTCATCAGGAAGTGGCACATGTACAAAGGAAACGGACGATTAAAGAAAGCAGCCAGTAGTCCATGTGCAATGACAAATGACTAATCGCCATTTTTCACTCAGCGCATCAAAATTATGGGTGCGGCCCGATGAGCGGTTCGGATCTCTTGGAAATGTTCCACACATCCGAATGAATGAGCATAAATACTATGAGCGCTCATGTACACTCTCATTTCATTAAAAAAGTTTTTTTTGCGTGGTTATTGACTTATTGTGACCATCTACCATCATATTCTATTCATCTTACTCCCTATTATAAACATAGATTATTCAACTAACTTTTTATTTTCGTTTTGAAAAGACCATAGGCCTTATCGTCTAGGCATTTCAACCGCAGGTCTCAGGTTCGAGTGCTAAGGATACACTAACCCCACCTGTGGGTAGGTGCTGCGTCGGTGCAATTGCATGACTAACCAAAAAAAAAAAAAAAAAAAAAAAAAAAAAACAAAACCCACCTAAAGTGACAAACCCGTGGGACTACTGTGGTTTCATGACTTGAACAAGCTTGGACTCGGTCACACCTAGGTCCATAGCTCAAGCGGCAGACTGAGTGAAGATTGCCTTTCCACACAGAGGTCATGGTATCGATTCACATAGCGAGGGTGGCTAACATTGTGATGTGACTAACAAGGTTGGGTAGGTGTACTGATGATGGGTGTGTGAACTAAGCCATAAATCTGTCCGACCTGATCTGACATCACGAGTCACCTAGACCATATGCCCCCCAAAACTCAGGTGAGTCTGACTCGACTCAAGACCGAACGAGTTGGTCCGAGTCCATGAGTCTTTTAAACATGGTGTTGTACAATAGAAGAGCTTCTCCAGTACCGTGCGCACATCTCCCACTGTATGAAAATAGTGCAGATGATTAATTAGCACTCATTTTAAAAATGGACTTTGCCTAACAAGGTGGGCCCTAAGGTTGCTTTTGTTTTCATGAAAAGTGTGGAAAGTAAAATGGTATTTATCGGGAAATGTTGTTTTCAGAAAAGCATAGAAAAGAAAAGATAAGAATTTACATTAATTTGTTTACTAAATAACATTTCATGAGAAAATTCATAACAATTTTAAATAAGATGTTTCTACAAGATAACTTTTTCTTCTTAACTTCTTTTATCAATAATAATTGGATGTCATATAAGCAAGGCGTTCCGTAACAGTAATGGTGACGGTAATACCATTATGATATAGGCGGTAACAATCCCCGCATCAGCCATTATGGCTATTTTTTTCTGAAAAAAGTTATTACGGGACCATTATGGTCTATTATAGGGCCATTACAGATCCAGACCTTAATAGGACCATCACCATAATGATTATGTCCATTATTGTTATGATCATTATGTAACTGATTTTGAATACCTTGCGTGAATGATATAAGTTGACTACTTTTAAGATAAAAAACCTCCCCTGTCGGGCAATGCTAACTATTATTTTTTAATTTTTTTTTGTACTTTGATTTTGATAACCAATTTTAAATTAAGATCACTAATTAGATGGTTAGGATTATTCCATCAATTCCTCGTATATTTGTTTACCATGTTCAATCCAAAGTAGAGGCAACTAGATGAATGGTCCTGATTGATGTCATCCTCTCACGTGTCCCATTGGGGTAGGGCTACCATATTCTTCCATGGATGAGCTTGGAGAGCCGGAATATGGTAGAGTTATCTGTCATTGTCCACCGTTGAAACATTTCTGGGGCTTTATTAGGCTAATATTTTTGTGTTTTCAATCCATCCCACAAGGAATGACCTTATGAACGGTTTGGATGGCATATAAACACCACGGTGGATGCAGGGAGGTTTCAACGGTAGGTATTTTCCTACCCACCTTTTCTTATTGTGTGACCCACTTAAATCTTGGATCTGCCTCATTTTTGGGCTCATAACATAACATCATCTGGAGAAATGGATGGATGGAGTGGATTTCTCACAAACATCACAGTAGACTCCAACTAACTTCTGAGCTCAGGAACTTACCTCCTCCAAAAAAAACACATGAACCGGATGATTCTAGCCATCCAATCAGTGACCTCCAAAGTATAGTACCTGCTGGATGGATGTGATTGCCACGTGTATGGTGTATAATGGATTTACCATATTCCTATCTGGTCGGCAAGTCTCTCTCTCCATTGGTCCACCACCTAAGGGGACCCACCAAGAAAGAATCTCCACAGTCGCTTGAATATATTATTGGACCACCTGGTGGTGGGCTTATCTTTTTACAGCCGACATCCCTCTCAGCATCAAATGATCTAATGGTAGATTCGGACGTTTGACTTAGTTTTGTGGTACGTCGCGATTCACTGCCAGCGTTTATCGAAGCCCCCACTGAGGCCCACATGCTGAGTGATTCTATGATCTGAACCGTCCTTTATTGGACTCTATATTTGAGAGGCCGATTATGAAAATTATGAATTCGGAAGAATGAAAAGAAAAATTTCAACGGCTGGTATTCAACTATAAAAATCAAGGGTTAATATCATCATCTAAGGCTGATTAACAGATAATAACTTATCTACGGTGGTAAAAGATAATACAAATGGTTCAAACCATGTGGGGCCCACTAGTTGGGCAAAGTGGTGGAAGTTGCACGCGTGGCAGAAATCTAACTCAGCCATCCAAATCGTGGAGCCGTCTCTAGATAGGCTACAAACAATGATTGTAGCATGCGATTTTAAAATTTGTTGGTCGGATCCCAACCATGAATCATTTTTCATGTGAACCGTCCATTACGCATCAACTTACCTGACGAGCTAGGGCACCTTTTTGTATATAATTATTGTTTTTATAAATCACGTCAAGTAGATCTCACTATCTGAATGGTTTACATGAGTTATAGACTGCAAGATTCACAACGACCCTGAGCCTGAGCATCATTCGCCATGCTCTACCAGAGTACCCAAGTTTTTCTCGCTTGTTCCGAGAGAGACCCCCAATGGACCCTATGGACGCGGCTTAGCTACTGACGGCTTCCGTAGCGAGATTCGCTACTGGAGTAACGTGACTAAGTTCCGTGGGCCCCACCATGATGTATGTGTTGTATCCACACCGTACATCCATTTAGAGAGATCATTTTAGTGCATGAGCCAAAGAATGAGGCAGATACAAAGGCCTAGTGGACCCCACCACAAAAAAAGTGGGGACAGTGACGCTCAATGTTGAAACCGTCCTGGCACCCACTGTGATTTTTATTTGAGATCCAACCTGTCAATAAGACGAAGGGAAAAATACAAATATCACTTCTGCAGCCCCAAGAAGTTTTTAATGGTAGGGCGGTCTATCACCATTGTTTCTTATGGTATGGTCCACCTAATAATCGGATCTGCTTCATTTTTGGGATAATGGCCCAAAATAATCTGGAAAAATGGATGGATGGCATGGATACATAGTACATACATCAAGGTGGGCTCCATGGTAATCCCATGGCAAGGGCCGGGTCTTGTGTGAGGCCTGGGTCTCACCTAATCAGTTCTAGGTAAAATGTTCCAATATGCAGGTCCACCAACATGTTGCAGGCGAGCACTCACTCCCCACCACTACATGTACATTTGCCGGCCAGCACTCCCCACCACTACATGTACATGTGTGGATGTCCTGTTAAGAACCTAACAAATAGGTCAAAAGCCACAGGACTGATGGAACATGTTAAGTTAGACTATTTGATTGTAACATTCTACTATGCTCTGCAGCCAATGTCTATGGCACAGGTTTTGGGGCCTTGCCTAGTTGGTAGACTCTGCGGAGTTTCAACAAGGGGTCTCAGTCTCGAAACCCATCAATGGTGAAATATCCATGGTGCTGACAACACCAGTGGGTGCATTGCACGATTGACTAGGTGAGTGGGTTGCATGACTATAGAGAGAGAGAGAGGATGTTTTTCCTTCCATGACTCGAATACGGGATGTGCTTTGGTTCTTATACTAATTGTTAAGAACCTAACCAATAGGGTCCTTACTCATGCCTTGGTGGTAGACCCACAAGCGTTTCAACAGTAGGGATTGAGTGCATAACATGGAGTTAGCACACAGGGCTTATTGCGGTGGGAAACGCTTATGGACCCACCATTAGAAAGCCCCACGTTTCCACTCAAAGACAATGAGTTCATTGTCATTGGCATGGCCCAGTAGCCCAAAAGTCTAGTTAGGAATTGGAGGATAGAAATAGGCAGGATTCCTTTCAATAGGGAGAGAATCCATTCCTTTTCATTATTGGTTTTCATGTATTCTTTCATATTCTTTAATGTTTCTTCACTCCTAAGTGATTTCTTGGGGACCATCCAAATGATGTGCATGGTACAAAAGTTCATTATGCAGAGCTCTCTCCCTTTTTTTTTTATTTACACCCATCCCATTGGCTCCACTCATCCTAAATCCCTTGGGAATCAATGAACTCACTACGAGTTCCTTCAGCATGCATGTGCTTGTGTTTTGGATACTTGCATGAGTGGCCATGGTTCATTGATCTAAACTATTGATTTGATTGGATTCATTCCTATTAGCCATTGCACAAAAATCCCTAAACGGGGAAATTCTAACCCTTCATTTAGGGCCAGCGCATACACATTAAAGAAAGATATAAAAAAGGTCCACACTTTCAGGCGAAAGTCACAAATTAAAAACTTACAAGCATCCAAATAACCATTAAAAATGCCCTAAGTTTCAATTCAACAACAATGGGTTCATTATCATTGGCTTAGCTAAAAAGCCCAAAAGTCTAGCTCAGAGTTGGAGGATAGAAATAGACACGACTGGTTTCAGATACGGGATAAAGTATCCCAATTTCATATTTTCTTCTTTTATGTTTCTTCGCTCCTAGGTGATTTCTTAGGGAACATCAAGTGATGTGCATGGTACAAAGTTCAGTGTGGGGAGCTCTCTCTCTTTCTATTCAACACCCACCCATGCATGTGCTAGTGCTTTCAATGCTTGCATGGGGGGCCATGGTTCATTGATCCAGACCATTGATACGATTGGATTCATTCTTGCTGGCTAATGCACCAAAATCCCTAGATAGGGAAACTCTAATGCTTCAATTAGGACTAACAAATACACATTTAAGAAAGAATACGGCAAAGGCCTGCACTCGTCCAGAAAAGGCCAAGTTCCCATAATTTGGATCTTCCAATGTGGGGTATCTTAGATGCCTTTAAGGGCTCGTTTGGATACCACCAAATAAGTTACTTTTTCTACTTACAGCAGTAGATAAGTAACTTATTTCAGATAAGTAAGTTTGATTTATGATTAGTAATAAGTAATTTTTCTACTTAAAAGTACATAATCACTTCAGCTATTTTTTTTAGTTTTTAACTTTTATGGAGAGATGAAAGAGAAAAAAATCTGATAAGTATGTTGTTTACCAAACGTACTTATTTTCTTAATAAGTAGAAACTAAGATAAGCTACTTGTGGCATAAGTAACTTATCTTAAGCAACTTAAGATCCAAACGGGCCCTAAGCAACTTACAACTGAAAGTCACAACTTAAAAAACTTACAAGCATCTAAATGATCTCTTAAGAAAGCCCTAAGTGTTTCAATTCAATGACAATGGGTTCATTATCATTGGCTTGGTTGAAAAGCCCAAAAGTGTAGTTGGGAGTTGGAGGATAGAAATAGACAAGGATTGGCTTCAGTGATTTCAGATACAGGACAGAGAACCCACCCCAATTTCATATTTTCTTTCACATTCTTTCATGTTTCTTCACTCCTAAGTGACTCCTTGGGGACCATCCAAGTGATGTGCACGGAACAAAGTGCATTATGCGGAGCTCTTTTTCTTTTTTATTTAACACCACCTTTTCATTTTCTATTTAACACCCAGCCCAGTCAGTGGCTCCACTCATCCTAAATCCCTCAGGAATCAATGTACTCATCATGAGTTCCTTCAGCATGCATGTGCTTGTGTTTTCAATACTTGCATGTGGGGCCATGGTTCATTGATCCCTGTTGATCCAAACCGTTGATACGATTGGATTCATTCCTGCTGGCCAATGCACCAAAATCCCCAGACAGGGAATAAGAACCCTTCAGTTAGGGCGAACAGATGCACATGTAAGAAAGAATACCACAAAGGTCCACACTAGTCCAGAAAAGGCGAAGTTTCCATGATTTGGATCTTCCGATCTGGGGTAGCTTCGATGCATGGGCCATCCACAATAGGACCCTTGTATCAATGATCTGGATTGCCAAGCCATGTTCCTCACTTGCCCAAACTAAAAAACCAATGGGAATATTGGGTGGGGGATCCTGCAAAATCATGATTTTGCCATAATCCTGATTAATAAAAAACACACTTTCCTATGCCCTCCATGTCCGATTCGCCTCCCAAAAGCACGCTTTCCTCCTAATAATAAAAAACTTCCGTCTTTATTTATTTTTCTTAAAACTTCATGTAGTTGTGATTAAGCAGGGAAAGAGCTGGTTTCTGTCAAACGAATCTCACTCGGTGGGCATGGGGACTGCCAAAGATGGAGCTAAGGCATAATCCCAAAATTGCAGGATCCTATCGGAATGGACCCTAAGCTTGCTATAGAAACTTACAGGCCACATCCTTTCTCGGCCCACACAGTACACGAACTGAAGTGCAAACAAGAAACAACTCCCAACTTCTCAAACACGTTTTGAAATGAAAGTGGAGAACCTTTATCTTTCCAAAAAAATGAAAGTACAGCTTGCACAAATGAGAGAAGAATGAATTAAGGAACTTACACAACAGAAAAAAAAAAATGGATGGCCTCCGACCAATTGAAGGAGTTGCAGTTGATGCTGATGCCTTTTAACTTTGATTCAAATCTCTTATGTCCGTCTTCTTGTTCACCAATCATCCTAAATGATTCCCACAGGTTTGCAGAAAGATTATAAAGAGAACCGAGATGAGCACAAGTAAGGGGTAGATCTAATAAAAACAATGTTTAGATTCCAGTGTGCATTGAGTACCATATCATCCCTATAGACCCTTGATTGGTGCACTTTGCAATGGATCCAGACATTGGACTTACTCTTGGACGATCCATGGCCCAAAGTTGCTGATTTGAAATTCATTGCACAATTTGTTAAGAAAAATTCAGACAACCATCCAGAGAACATCTACATATTGAATGGTTTGAAAATTCTAACTGCTAAACCTCACCGGCCCACCCATTAGGCAGTTCATCAGTTGGTTGATCTGGATTTGTTGACTCAATCACCAATCTTTGAGTCATGGGGTTGAAACCATTTACCAAATCTTACTTGATGCACATAGGATGAGGCCTCATTCAATCAAAATCAGGTACTTGTATTTCATCTATTCAGGCACTGGATTCTGATTGGAATCAACAGTGAAAAACCCGCGTAGATGACTTGTTCTGGCATCTCAATTATAGCATCAAACCATAGAAGCTTGCTGTATAGGACCATCCATTTTCAATGACATGAGTGTCCTTGAAAGCAAACTCAGGTTATTTGTGGGGGTCAATTCTCCACTACAGAGATAACTTTCTGCCAATAAAGAATAGTTAAGAAGTTGGTTTATTTCTTTTTCTGCCAAATTTCTCTTGCTTGTGCATGGATGTGAGCAGAAATCTCAAATCCCACCAACAAATGCATGCACAGAGGAATTCAGCAGTTTTTTATTCAAAGAATGCTCATGCCCAGCAAGAAGGAAAGGTTACACGATCAATCCATACAAAACCTGCTTTCTTCTGCTTCTTTCTCGCCGACTTTCCTTTTTGGTGTCGTTCTCTGAGAATTTTATTCTAAAATGGAATGCAAAGCCCTTTCGACATCCTCAAGTGGCTGTCCAGCGTAAAGCTGAAGCTGCCCCTTCCTAACAACAGTTACCTTCATGCTTCTGGACTTCATTGCTTCTTCAAGTTCCTGAAATGGATTCATTTTTGGGTCTTATTGCTGGTGAAGTAGACATGAATTCATCAATGAAGGCATGCAAGAAGATAAATTGTTTTAGAGATGAATCAAGTTCTGTTCCATCATATGCTATTTGCGCTATTTCGTTGGCTACTACACTTGCAAGCTTCATCTTCCAAGTTATGTTACTTAGATGAACAGCACACAATGTGTCCATCACGACAATTCTGAAAAAGCCAACACAACAATACGTCTCTGTGTGTGTAATGATGTTGAAAAATGTATTATTATTTAAATTTACTTCGTTTATGCATATAATGCGGGGGCATTTTCACAACGGGCTCGAGTGGGGCGGCCTGTGGACTCAGGAGCACACTTGGGGTGAGGTCGGCTGTGGACTCAGCGCCTGTGGACTCAGGGGGACTGTGGATTCGGACCCACCCGTGGATTCGGGGCCCACGTAGGAGGATTCGACTGAGGGCCTAGGATGACCCGTGGATTCGGGGCCCTGAGGTGAACCCGTGGATTCGGAGTCCTCTCAACCTGGGCTATGAGATAAAGGGATTAATTCGCCACTCTAACAGTTCGAGCTTTTAGAGAAAGTGGTTAGTTGTCCTGCATCAGCATATGATGTCGAATAATGCACAGATACAACTAATAAATATGTGCTGCTAAAATACAAGACAATATTTTTTTTTTCTGCTACAATTGTCAAGGTGTGTCCAACACTATCGGATTAGAGAAGGGAGTGTACTTGTTATGTAAATCCGAAGAAACTATGGCCATTTCATGAGCAAAAAGACATTGCTTTAGACCCATGGAAGATTCATAATGAATTTGGAAAACCCAATTGTGTCCTAGCGATTTGCATAAATGCACCTTTTGGCTTTAAATATTGTAAATAAGAATGCCAATTGCAGGCAAGTTCCCATGGGGGCATGGAAAATAAGATATGTACACCTCATCTGCCTGGCCCCACCACATATGCAGCATAGCCCACAAATTAGGCTGGTTAGACAATCCCAACTGTACAATCAGAACAGAGCCCAAAAATGTCTGCTGGTGATTTTTGTCCTCCAACAGAGCAGTTAGAATTGCCCAATTAGCCTGTCTTTGGCCCATGGCCTTAGATTGTGGGGCCGGGTAGATGCTCAAGTCCGGATCTTCCACATATTTTCCACGTAACCCCATGGAAACACATGCACCGTAATGTGTTCAACTAGCCATGCTCAGTTGACATTTCTCTACTGTAAATGCACAATGGAACTTTCAGCAGATTATTTTCAGGCTTGAGAATAAAATAGATGCGTGGGTAAAGCAACATCTTTCAGAAAACAAAATAATAATAATAATAGAATAGATAAGAGTTCAAATAAAAAATCACTGAATAAAGTAAAAAGTCTTACTTTTATTGACAATGGCACAACTTCAGCACTGAAATCGCCCAGATCTTCAAAAAATGATTCCAGGATATAGCAGAAGTTAGTGGCATCACCACGGTCCTCGAAAGCAATACCGTAAGATCTTTTGATGTCTGAATGGGAATTCATCTTTAAGGAATAAAGTCCACTTGGGCCTTTACGATCAGACCCTCTGTGCAAAAGAATAGCCTGAAACAGGATACAGGATATGTTTGTAGCTGAATGCTTAGTATCTGAGCCATCTGGAACTCGAAAAGAAAAGAAAAACTGTGGTTGTCTTAGTATGAACTAAAACAGGTTTTCAAAAAATCGATTCAAGAGTATAAAATAGTCTTTTATCCATCAAACATGATTGAGTTGAACTAATACAGTGAGTATAATAGATCTACCAAGGAGCAAAGATAGGATGCTGAGCCTCTACATGTGTAGTTTGCTTAAGTGTATGATTCAGTGTGTGTGGGGCCCATGGTTCTGGTGATCAAGACTGAATGAATAGGGGATGCCCCAAAAAACCTCCTGGATTGAAAGGTCCTAAACCTTTGATCTTGGGCCTATTTTTCATGAGAAATTATTGGATATAGTGGCTGTATAATATGTTATGACACATCCATTTTTTTTAAAAATTTGTTGTCAACACTGTTACATCTGTAGAATTATTCAATCTCTGAAAATGGTGGGCTGCACCATTTGTAACCTGTAATGAAAATCAGGACGATCCACCAGTTGGGTGGGCCTCACCAGTACACCGAGTCATACCATCGGCGGTCAATTGATTTTAATGTTGTTTCGCAATAGAAAAATGGGATGTCTAATTTTTCATATCAGTTTTATCAACATGATGTGGCCCAGCTTTTTATGGATTGGCTGTTCAGAAAATGTGACATTTGGTTGGAAAAATTGCCATGTCATAACAACTTATTATACAACTACTGTATCTGATCATTTCTCATTTTTCATCAAATGTGGACCGTTGCTATATTTTCTTCTTCACCATCAATTGGGAGGGCAAAGACATTAGCATTAGGATCTTCCTAACTCAGAGATTTTCCCCCAGTCAGGGTGTCATCAGATAAATGGTCTGGAGTACCATGGAACCCACATGTACGGAGTCATAGACCTAAGGATACAAGAAGTATGCTCACTATCAGCACCCTAAGATCTGATCAATGTCCACAAGATGGAAGCATGATTCACGTACAAAAACGTATGGAAGCTTCAGCCACCATGAAGTAGTTTCAACATCTGACTGGCTGTCTTTAACTTTGCGAAGCATTGATTTGTGTTCAACTCTTCTAGTTCGTAGCCCTTTCTTGGAACTGCCATTGCCAGTTGATGGAATCTGCTTCCTAGATACTGTGGACGTGTCCTGGTTTCCATTTATGGAACTTCGAGAAATTCGAGTCTCTGATTCCCTTGATTTAGTTCCCACTTCCAAGCCTTCACTTGGGCTACTTTTCCCTTGAGAAATTTGGGAGGACTGATCATCATAATGCGAACTAGAGTCTCCAACAGAAGGATCTTTCTGAAAATCCGCCCGAAGACTACCATCGTTCTTGATGCCACTGATAGAAGTGCCATGGCCACTCTCCGATCTTCCGATTAACTTGGTGATTATATGAATATCAGATGCGTTTCCTCGTGCACTTGATTGAATCATTTCATATGGCCCCACAGGTTTTGGCAGAGGGCTCACTTCACTGCTTTCCCGAATGCTACCTGGAAATAATAGTTCTCCCAGATGTTATTATATTTTTTCAGCACTTCAAGACGTCTCAAAAATGGCAAGACAGAGGCTGTAAGAGAATGAACAAATATAATACACCATGGCAATGAAGACTAGAAAGAAAGAGACGAGGAATAGATATGCTAAATCAAAAGTCATCTTTGGATAAAATGAAAGTGATAGTCTGTTTCACAACATCCTTATTCAAGAAAAACTCAATGGGGGAACATATTGTGACAGCAACTCATGATTCTGTCCCAAAGACTAGCTGAAAATGTTTCAGTGTGTAACTTATGTTTTGACATCACAGAGCTAAGCCCACACACGGGTGCAATAAAGCTCACATACACGCCACATGTGCTGGCATGGCATGATGTATCTGAGATCCACCATCCATTACAATGGCACCACTATATTGATGACCTAACCCAAGAATAAGGTTGATCCACTGGTCAAGTGGGCCATAGTTTGCAAAACAAATGTATGGCTCTGAAGAACTTGGCTGAAATTTTCTAACCCATTCACCTAACTTCCAATACTGGGGCACACATGCTCAGTGGATCTATTTTGGGAAAACATGTAGAAGGGCAGACCAACCTGATGGATGGATTGGATCTCACGCCTATGTGCCATGATGGCACGTGTGTGGTGTGTACATGAGCTTTATTGTACATGAGTGTGCAACTAATAAATCTCTCTTTCACAATATAACATACCATAAGATTGAAAGCTATAGAGTGATGCAGTGCTAACAAGAATCTTCAATCTCATCAAAAAGCATAGCATACATTTATGTATATAGGTACATTTCCAGTTGCAAGTTAGCCAAAAGAATTTCGGTAAAATAAATCTAGAGTAATCAACGAAAGAAGATTCGTGGAGTAAAGTACCAAGAGAGCCTTTAGGTGCAGCCCTGTAATACACCCAACTCAGATATGCTTTGCCAAGTAAAAGGCAATGCCAAACTGGGTTTCGCACAAAAATCTATTGTTGGAACATGGTATGTTTTGCACAACCTATTTGGTTTGTTTTGAGCCGAGTTGTCAATATCGACATTAATAAGTAACATTCACTTGTAGATTTGGAAGTATGTAATATGCCATTAAGGAGACTGCGAGATAAAATGATTCATCAGGTTGGAATAGAAATGCCAATTTCAGAGGCAGCCTGAAAAAGCTGATATCTTCTATCTGATAACTCAATCAACAGGAAATTCTTGGAGCCTCCACAAAATGGACCTTTTTTGCCTTAAACATGAAGTGGTTTTGTGGACTGGGATTGGTTTTAGTACAACCTTCTTTCGAGCATGAAATAATAGAAATAGTTAAATTCCGATCAAGGCCAACTTGATCTAGAGCTTCATGGATTACTCAAATCTAAATGCAGATTTGCATAGTATATGAACAAAAACAAGGTGGCAATTTAAAACATTTCAGCTCGATAAGTTTGGGCCAGCATTCCATTGCAGGCCGCTGCTGCAAGAGAGAGAGACCTCACTAACTTCTAGCCATTAAATTGGCCCGTGAATGGACAGATAGAAGCAAATGTATGCAATGGTTGTATGCAATGGGAAAGAAAGTATGGGATTGTTCAAGGGACTAGATTTTTGGTCCTCCCATCCATATCAGGGCCACAAGATGTACAGTCAAGATCACTGCAAGGTGGGTCCCACAGATATGGACAGCTAGTTTGGAATAAGAATTATAGAATACCTCTTAAATAAGATCCAAAATGAATACAATCAAAGAAATTAATAACCAAGAATCTAAAGGGATGGTTCACAATCCATACCGATCATGAAATCAATACCCTCAAGTTTCTTCTCCATCCACTGCTTCGCACTCTCCCCTTCTCTCTCAAACTTCCTCTCCAATGCTTGAAAGAAACTAATCTCCTCTTCCGAATCCAAACCACCAAATGGGTCTCTACCTGCTTCTTCATTCGCACAAACCTTCTTCACAATCCCTTCCAAAACCTCATCTCTCAACCACCAAGACTCTTCTTCTTCTGTTCCCATCACACCACTTTCCCCAAAATTACCATCTGGTATATCCACTCCCCGTTCTTGATCTGATGAATCCAAACCATTACCGTCACTTTCACTCCTACTCCGGTAATTCTTCGACACCCCAAAACCCTTCGGATAATTTCTCGCCTTCATAGATGAAATTCCAGAGTTGGGTTTCTTTCTAAACGTCGAATTCCCACCTTTGGTATCCAAACTTGACGAATTCAGGTGCTTCTCCTGACGTAATCGAAGACCCTTCTGCAACCTAACCAAACGCCGATCTACCTCTTTCCGAATGTCAGTTTTAATACTAGAAACAGCCTCTTCAACCACAATTTCATCGCCGTCTTCCCCAACTACAGACGAAGAGTCCGGATTGGCATTCCTCTTATTCTTCCGCTCGACAGCCCGGGCTTCCTTTGCCATGATCCGAATTTCTGAGACCTTCTTTTCGAATTCTGGCTCATTTAAAGAAACACCCACATTGCCAATCTCGCTCTGGTCCACTGCTTCCGGCAGTGAACTGCCAGCTGCCGAATTTTCAGACCTGGATTTCTCATCAGCGTAACTCAGAAACCAAACGGTGCATATGGTTTGGAATACAAAGAGGCCAAAGCCACACAAACCGATCTTGACGAATGAATTCGCATGGCCGAAAGTGAAAGGATTCGAAATTGCTGTAGAGGGAAGATCGAGCTCTGTCTTTCCATCTTCTCCTTGGACATCTTGATCTTGATCTTGTTCTTTATTTCCTTCTTCTTCTTCTTCTTGGAAGAGATCTTTTGTGGGGTTTGGGATTTCTTGGAGTGGGGAGGGGCATCTTGGGGATATTGGAAGCTTTGGGCGGAGGTAGTTTTTTCTGTTGGTTTTCTTGATGGGTTTGCGCGGGAATGGAAGAGAAGAGAAAGACGATTGGATCGTCGTCGATTTTGAAATGCGAGGAGAAGAACGGAGGGATGGAGAGAGGAAGCGAGCTGGAGCTGCCCCCACCATTTCTTGGTAATGAGAGGAGAGGGCGGGGATTGGGAAGGGTATTTAAGGGATAGAAAGTCACGTGTGTGATTTGCACACGTGTGATGGATCTTTAACGTTTATTTACCATCCAACCTGTTGATTAGATCACACAGACCTGGATGAAGGGAAAACACAAATATCAGGTGGATCTAAAACTTCTGTGGCCCACGAGAAGTTTTTTAATGGTGAACGTTCAATCACCATTGTTTCCTGTGGTGTGGTCCACCTGAGATTTGGATCTTCTTAATTTTTAGGATCAGACACTAAAATGAAGGGAAAAATATATGGGCGGCGTGGATAAAACACATACATCATTATGGGGCCCACAGAGACCGTACAGGTGTCAGTATGCAATCCGCATACTGCATCCACGATCAATTGCCTGGTGGCATACGAGGTGGGTGGATCCCTGACTGTGGGGCCCACTTTGATGTATGTAATTTAAATCCACACCGCCCATCCATTTTTAGAACTAATTTTAGGGAATGAAACAAAAAATGGAGTAGATCTAAATCTTAGGTGGACCATACCATAGGAAAAATTGTGATTGAATACCCACCATTAAAAACTTCTTGGGAGTCCCCTGCAATGTTTATTTGCCATCCAATCTCTTGATAAGTTTAAAAAAACCTTGATGAAGGGACCACACAAACATCTTTTCTCCAAAACTTTTGTGCCCCACAAGAAGTTCTTAATGGACAACGACCACTGTTTCCTGTGGTGTGGTCCACCTGAGATTTGAATCTGATTAATTTTTAGGTTCGTAGACTAAAATACACTGTATAATCGTATGGACGGCGTAGATTTAACTAAATTATATTACAGAGGGATCCACAGTCAGGGATCCACTCACCAACGTGGATCCGCGGACCACCGAAGCCGCGCGCCCTACCTGAATCCTGGGATCCACCGAAGGCGCGTTGCAAACGTGGCATTTGAAGGTTCTCAACGGGCTGGGCCGGGGTCCGTCCAAGCCTAGCCCGTAAAGCAAAACAAAAGGTAGTTCGGAGAATGGCCCAGCCTGTTGTGGGCCAAAAGAAAGAGACCCGGGCCCAGACGACAACTTTGATGCAAGATCTAGGCTGTTCGATAGATGGGCCTCACCATCCATGATATATAATAAAAATGCCTTTGAACCTTCTCTGGGCCTTCTGGAACTATGAGCTCACATACACACTCAAGGCTTGGTATGTTAGTCGTGGGCCGGACCATGCCGGACGCGGATTGCATGCGTACGCTACTGGACCTATGGGCTCACAAACATACTCAAACTACCTAATCCTTGCTTGTTGCTCGACTCGACTCAGCCGAGTCGACCTGTTCGATCAGCAGACCATGCAAGTTCGATTTTTCAAGCTGAGTCTAAGTTCAAGTCTTCCAAGTTGAGTTCAAGTTTGAATTTTTCAAGTTTAATATATATATATATATATATATATATATATATATATATATATATATATATATATATATATATATATATATATATATTAAGACATATATTAATACATATATGGATTGGCCTGATGTGTGATGGACATCCACCTCATCAGTCAGATGCACCATTCCATTACAGGCCAATTCATGACTTGGGTGGGCCATACTATAGACAATAGTCAAGAGTGGATATCCACCCATTGAAACATTTATAATCATTTATATGATTGACTGAGATGTGGTTGAGAAATCCAGCCCATCCATTGTGTGTGTCCCACTTAAACAAGAGATCACACCAAGTTTCAACGGTATCCAAAACTCAGGTAGGCCCCAACAAGTGCTTTTAGATGTTGTAGGTCGGATTTTACACTGCTTCAGATGTTATGGCCCACTTGAGTTCCGGATATATCTGATTTTTGGGATATCCCATGACTAATAGAGGAGCCACCAAATGCATGGTGTGGATGTCTGATACACATATCAATGGCGCCCACACAGCTCGACCTTATGGGAACTTTCCATGAGGTTGAGCTCATACTACTTTTTCTCTACATGTATACAATATATATTTTTAAAAAAATTTATAGGATGACTGGCCTTAGACTACTTGCTGGACAGTGACCAAGCATCGGTCAAACGCCCAAACATAAAAAAATAGAATGACTTAGAAAGAGAGTTCAAGAAAAACAGACAAGAAAAAAAATGGAAGGAAAAGAAGTCTCACCGGATAAGAAAATAAATGATAGAAGGGTGAGAGATCAGGGATTCAGGCCGATAGAGCAGTTTAGGGGTGGTCAATGGTGGTAGGTGAGTGAACAGGTAGCGGGCAACATGTCAACGTTTCAGGGTAGGTCGGGGGTGGCCAACTGTCGAGCTAAGAGAGGGAGGGAGTAGGGCCAGCCGTTGAGCTCAGTAATAAGGGAGGGTTAGGGTGAGGGAGAGTCGGAGAGAGAGGGGCAAACTTGGACAAGTAGATGAGAAATAAGATTAGTTTTTTTTTTCTTCAAGTATTTATATTCCAAGTCAATCAAATGAGTTGAGCCAAGTCAAATCAAGCCGAGTTAGAGCTAATATTCGAGCTGAGCTGATTCGAAGGTGGCCCTGCTTAGTGCTTGGCTCGAATTCATTTGAACACCTAAAAAATGGTTGACTCGGACCAAACTCACTTTCGATCCAAGCCGTTGAGTGAGTTTTTCGAGCTTACTCGATTCATGTACAACTCTACCCAACTGTACTCTATGGGCCCCACCATGTTGTATGTGTTTTATACACACCGTCCATATATATTTTATAGATTATTTCAGGGTGTGAGCTAAAATATGAGGCCGATTGAAATCTCATTTGGAGCACACCATAGGAAACGGTAGTGATTGAATGCCCATCATTAAAAACTTCTTGGGAGCCACAAAAGTTTTGGATCAATCTCATATTTACTTTTTCCTTTCATCCATGCCTCCGTGACGTAATCAATAGGTTGGATGGATAATTAACATTACAGTGGGCCCTAAGAAGTTTTTAACGATGTGCATTTAATATGTACTGTTTTTCTACTGTGTAGTCCTCATGAGATTTAGATCTTCCTCATTTTTGGGTCCATATTCTAAAACAATGATCTAAAATGGATGGACGGCGTGGATAAAACACATAACCATTTTGGGCCCATATAGCACCGTCAGTAGAGATGTGGCTGCTAGCAGTGTCAGTATGCAATCCACGCCGGCATAAGGGTTTTAGGTGCGGCCCCTACCGTGGGACCACCTTGATGTATGCACTCTATATTCATGACGTCCATCCGTTTATTCAAATCATTTTAGGGCATGACCCAAAAAAATGAAGAAGATCCAACTCTCAGGTGGACCATACTATACAAAACAGTGGTGATTAATCGCTCTACCATTAAAAATTCCTAGAGCCCACTGTAATGTTTCAGTAACGTTTATTTTCCATCCAAACGGTTGATAAGGTAACATAAACCTGTTTGAAGGAAAAAACAAATATAAGATTGATACAAAACTTTTATGGCCCATTAATGGTCAATCACCACTATGTCATAGGGTAGGGTCCATATGAGAATTGAATCTGCTTTAACTTTTTGGTATCATGTCCTAAAGTGATCTTTCAAAACGGATGAACGGCGTGGATATAGAATACATGCATCAAGGTGGGTCCCACGGTAAGAACCGCACCTAATCCGCTCCAATCCCGAAGGGCAGTGGTAGTCTGACTCGCGTGGGTACGCGGACGGCCTAACTTCCGCTAATTGAGCACTATATGGGGCAAACATGCGTCAGATCCACACCGTCCATCAGGTGGGCCGTACTTTTTCACCTTGATCCTGAAAACTCATTCTAATCCAAGACTTAGGTGGGCCATGCCACAGGGAACATAGTTAACAGTGTATATCATGTCTAAAACCTCTAAATTCACGTGGTGTGGTGGCCCACATAAATGTTGATTTTTGGGAAATGCATTCCTCCTGAGGTGGCATGACAGATGAATGGATTGGATGGCCTCTACACACAACAGTGGACTCCGAGCACAATGTCGACTATTTTAATGGTGTAGCCCGGCCGGCCGGCCGGCCATTTACGGGCGCGGATTTCCTGCGAAAGCCTTGCGCAGGAAGTTCCTGCGCTGGGAACAAAGGTGGGGCCCACAGTGATGTTTTTGATGAATCCACCCTGTCCATCCGTTTTGGGAGCTCATTTTAGGACATTCAAACAAAAATGAACTGGATCCAAGACTCAAGTGGGCCTAAAACGTGAGGATTAAACGTCCACAGTTGAAATATTTGTGGAGCCACAGGAGTTTCGAATCAGGATAATATTAGTGTTTCCAGTTCATCCCAATAGTAGTGACGTTATGAACGGTATGGATTTCATATAAACATCACTGTGGAGCCCAGGGAGGTTTCAACGGTAGTAATTTACCTACCCACCTTTTCCTTTAGTGAGGCCCACTTGAGTTTTGGATCTGATTCATTTTCGTTTTAATGTCCTAAAATGAGCTCCCAAAACGGATGGACGGGGTGGATTCGTCAAAAAGAATCACTGTGGGCCCCACCTTGGTTCCCAGCGCAGAACTTCCTGCACAAGGCTTTAGCAGGAAATCCGCGCCCGCCATTTACAGCCTTACGTGGCATACACATAAGCTCAGTAGCGAATCGGGCCAAGACCGTGATGTATGTTCCTTACCGCTCCATCCCCTTTTTGAAAGCTCATTTTAGGCATGATCCCAAAAATGAGGCAGATCCAAATCTCAGTTGCAGTGTAGAGACAGTGCTGATTGAATTTCCACCATTAAAATCTTCTTTGGAGCCACCATAATGTTTATTTTCCATGTCACAAAGACTTGGATGGTGAGACCACACAAGTATCATCTTAATCCAAAACTTTTGTGGCCGATAAGAAGTTTTTAATGATCAATCACCACTACTTCCTATGATATGGTCCACTTGAGAACTTAATATATTAGTATCATGTTGTTTCATGATCATCTAAGCAAGTTGTAGGATAGACGTATGGTTTTTGTAATTATTATGACGATGAATGTGGTCATCTATATAAGGGGATACTTGATGATGAGTCATGATGGAATGTCTTTACCATATTGTATGATGACAACCTATTATGCGAGTCTGTTGTGGATAAAGGCTCCTGGGTAGACTTATTGGGTACTTGTATTTTTTAGACCATGAGTTGACTTGGATTATAATTGACTTGAGAATGCACTATATTTGATTAATTTTTATACCTACGTATATGTGAGGGTTTAAGGTCTTAATTATATGTACTTTAGCTTGCTTTATAAGATTATTGTGTGATCAATAAAAATAATTATAGTTCAGCGTGTCCATTAAGGTTTATTGAGATTTACACGAGCTAAAGATTCATTGATTTTTTAGGAACTAATGACTTAAATATAAGAGATTGAATATTTGTCAAGTAACTTTTTTTTATTAGGCCTTATGCTCAAATTTTTTAAAAAGCTTTAGGAATGCTTCCAACCGTTAAACCTAGCAACAACAATAATATTGTTGCTCAACTACTCTTGTGGAGACCTCAAAAATTGTATGCATTAATTAGTCATCTAATGAGAAACACTTTAATACACCACTAGAGTGTGATGGTTGATATGCAAGCACTAAGAAACATTGATGATAGCCTAGTTACAACGGTCCCTCAATTTGGACAACTAATGCTTGTCGCCTTTGTAGGTTCTAAATGTCTATGCATTCCATTTTGTTAAGAGTATCAAACAACTCAAATGGTGGGCTCTACTTTTTATTTAGATCAGACAGTGCTGTTGTAGCTGGCCATTGGTGGGCACCCAATAATTCATGATTTGTTGTCTATTTTTAACTTGTAATGTTGGTTGATTGACCTTGCACACCTTTCTAGGTTCAAAAAATATGGTTGCTATCTTTCTGGTGACACAATCATAGCTTCAGAAACAATGAAGATGTTCCGTCTCCATGGCTTAGTGGTAAACAGGCTGTTTCAACACTGAGATCATGTGATGGAGTGCCCATGTGAGGTGGGTTTAGTAAATAAAAAAAAAAGGATGGCATGCAAAATTTTGATAGCACGTAAAGAAATGGAAAATCAATGCATAAGGAAAACTATTATTATTATTATTTTGGATTAGCAAATTTCTCCGTGAACCTCTTCTCTTAAAGTAAGGTGCGTTTGGTAGGAGTTTTTCTTTCAAAATAATTATACACTTCAGAATACTTCTTGGATTTTGTAAAGAAGCAGCCAGAAGTACCTTTTTGTGGGGTTACCAAAAGCACCATTAGGGCCTGTTTAGATACCACCAAATAAGTTACTTTTTCTACTTACGGTAGATAAGTAACTTTCTTGAGACAAGTACATTTGGTTTATGATCACTTATAAGTAAATTTTTTTTTAAAGTTACGTAATCACTTCAGTTTAATAAGTAGAAATCAAGATAAGTTACTTGAGGCATAAATAACTTCTCTTGGCGTCTACTAGAATGACTTTTCCCTCTTTAGTGTTTCTAAAGGGAGTTTATTGCTCTTTTCTACAATGGAAATGGAACTCTTATGATGGTTTCGTTTCTATATGGACATGTTTTAGAACATCGAAGGGAGAACACTTTCTTTATTTTTTTATTTTATGTTTTAGTTCACACACCCCATTGTTAGTACACCCACCCACCCCTGTTAGTCACATCACAATGTTAACCACCCCCAATATGGGAATCGATACCATGATAGTGTTGAAACGAGGTTATCTTCACTCAGTCTACCACTTGAGCTATGAACCTAGGTGTTCCAAGGGAGAACATCAACGGGAGAACACTTGCAATGCATGTTGCACGCCCTATGGTTAAGGGATTTGGCTCAACCAAGGTTACTTGCACCATACAAAGTGAAGTCCTTTCGACAATATGGATTATTATTGTGTGCACAATGCTCTAATGCTAGTTGGGTTGACCCATAAAAATGAGTTCATCTCATTTTAGTTAATTATAATTATGTATTGGAGATTATGATTGTTGATTATAAAAATTACTTTCAATTCATAACACCAATTATAATCTCTAATGCATGATTGCCATTAGGGTTCGCTTGTGAGCTTATAAATTAAGGTGAATGAGAAATGGAATTGGAGGTAAATAATTGAAAATGAATAGCTTACTCATTTGTGTTTTGATGGGAGCAAATGAAATGCATTTGAAATTCAAATATTCCGCTTGGATGGGAGTAAATGGGAGGATTTGGAATGCATTATAAATTTTCAATCCATTCACAAGATCATATGTGATATCCTAAATTAATTTTAATATCTCAAATTAGTGTATTTATGTGATATTTAACAAAATGGTTATAATAAACTCATTGAGATATATACTTTTGCCAAAAATGAGGAAATTTCAAGCCTCGGGTGGGCCACAAAGGTAAGGATCATTCTATTGGTGTAATTTTAGTGATATAGCCAATAATTGCATTATTGTGTAGTATCATTAGCATGCCACTTGTATGGTAGATATGTGTGCAGTGAGACTCTCTAAGGGAGCTCAAAAAAGCATTTTACCGAGTGATTTCATTTACAGCTAATTTGCTCCCACTTCATTTCATTTTTCATGCATTTTCTCTCATCCAAACATACCTCAAATATTATTTATCTCCATTTACTCACAATTCCCCCCATTTACTTTCATTTACTGCCATCCAAACGGCCACCAAAATGAGATGAACTCTATCCTTTTTTTTTTGGTGTGTGTAGAAAGGTTCCAAAAAAAAAAAAAAACAAAAACAAAAAAGTCAGCATGCCTATATATTGTTTTGATTTTTGTTAAAAAAGTGAAAAACCTAATTTAGATACATCTGCTTTTTTGGTCTTATCATTGACTTTAGGAATGTAAAATTGTACCAAATCTAAGGCCAGGTTTGGTTGCCACTTGAAAATGATTTCCTCTTTTTCTAGTTAACAATAATCATGTATTAGAGATCATAGCTCACACAAAATACTATTTAACAAGATTATTTTAATCCATACTAAAACCTCTATTACATGATTATGGTTAAATCATGACATGAAATTATTTTCGAGCGGGCAACAAAAAAATCAAGGTTTCATTGTACTTTTGGATAGAATTATCGCAATAGCTTAATCTACTGAGGGAAGTGATCTTGTGGGCTCATTGCATGCAACCTTCTCATGTACCTAATTATATTTGGACTAGTTGGCATCCACATCACCTATCTAGATTGCCCTTCAGATCAGTCCACTCTTCATGGGCCACCTTGAAAAAATGATACTGATCGGATGATCAAAACAATATAGTTAGTGGAATGTGAAAATGGATGGACAAGATCATCCTTAGAAGATAAGTCCAGTCATTTAAGTCTAGGATCATCTGATTGCTTTGAATGTTTCTGTAATTGTGAAAGAAGAGTGGAATGAACCCAATGGGCTGTTGGGACAGGTAATGTGGATGCTAACGAGTTCAAATTAATACAACTAAGTGCATGGCAAGGTTTTGATGCATTCAATACAACTAACCATTTCTCATCTAGAAATTCAGCTCTAAAGGGGTGTATTAAATAGGAAAGCCATTGATGTTCGATTCAAAGCCTTACTTCC
Source organism: Liriodendron chinense (assembly GCA_003013855.2). Lineage (NCBI taxonomy): Eukaryota > Viridiplantae > Streptophyta > Magnoliopsida > Magnoliales > Magnoliaceae > Liriodendron > Liriodendron chinense. Next base: position 8,796,328 of record ML058469.1, on the reverse strand, counting down.
TAATTTCTTCCATCTTCTCATCCTCACATCTTGCACATTTTCTCAAACGCTGATGGCCGGCTCGTGATGTCCATTGAGTGAGAACATTAGCTGATACTTGCCGACCCGAGCTTATCCGAAAAGCCCAATAGGCATTTCCTGGCCCATTTTCCCATTGAATATAGATTAGTAAGAATCCTCATCTAGCCGTCCATTTTTCTCATTCAATGTGTGGTCCACTTAGACAAAGTGCACCATGTGCCTTTCCTAAGTGATGGATCATCCTCTCTTGACGTGTGCTTTCCTTCCAGAGACCATGGCCCAATTCATGGAGCTCATTACTTTCACATTGAGTCTCTCTATAAGTGCCAACGTGGCACTTGTGAGAAATTACAATCATCCATCAAGTAATCCTAACCATCCCATCTATGACTTATAAAAAGATAGCTAAAAAAAAGAGGCCAAATAAAGGATGGATTAGATCATCTGATCAGTGTGATTTTCACATGGTAACCCTTGAAATGTGTTATGGGTTTCATTTTAGATGTACCACTAGCAAAAGATCATGGTTATTGGATTATCTGACTATTGGATTGGTGGACCTTTATTGGACGGTTAAAAATGAAAACATCCAATGGTCTTATTTCAACAAGCAAGAGTCCACGACATGATGTTAGGATTGCTCAACCAATATAATTTTGTGATAACGACTTAGTGACAGTGGGATCCACAATTTACTCAGATAAGTTTGAGTCAATGTGTACAATTCTGAGCGCCTGCGTATCAAGAACTCTGCCAGAGTATCAAATAATTACTCTCCTTGATAAATACCCTTGTAGTACATATGAATCTTTCACCACAATTTATTGTATGATTTGTTTTTTCCTTTCATAAGTAAATAACAAGAGGCCTATCCTTTTCATCTCTGTTTTAGCAATGATGAGAGTGTAACGAGAGGTGAATATTCAGTTCTTGGAGATATGGTTTATTATCCTTTTTCCTGGCACACGTTTGTGGTTGCCATGCCAATCCACATGCTTGAAGGCCTGCCACAATGGAACACGTGTGTGGTATTAGATCTTTCCATCAGGTGGGGTTTACTTTTTAGATCTTTTGGCATCAAAATCAGGCAATTCCATGCCTCATGTAGGCCACAACATATAATAGCGACTTAGGTATTTTTAAGTTGGGAAAAGGTGCCATGAGGTAGGTCGAGTTTTGTGAGCCCCATCGTGATGTGTGTTGGAAATCCACACCATCAATGAGATGCACCCTTCCATGGTGGGCCATGAACCTAAAATTAAATTCAATCGATGACTTACGTGGGCCACAAATCCACACCATCAATGAGATGCACCCTTCCATGGTGGGCCATGAACCTAAAATTAAATTCAATTGATGACTTACGTGGGCCACACCATAGATAACAGTTGAGAGTGGATGCCCACCCATTGAAAACTTCCTGATTGTTTATAGGGCCCACTGAGATGTGGTTCAGACATTGAACCCATCCATTGTGTATCCTCCACTTAGATGAGGGTCACACCAAATTTCAGGCCATTCCAAAACTCAGGTGGGCCCCACCAAGTACTTTTCGATGTTTTAGGCATGATTTTATATGGTTTCAGATTGTGTGACCCAAATTAGTTTCAGATACAACTGATTTTGGAGACATCTTATAACCTAGAGGAGATGCCCCAAATGCGCGGCGTAGATGACCAGCACACATCACAGTGGGGCCCACAGCTTGACCTCATGGGAAGCTCCCATGAATACATCATAGTACATTTTTCCATTTTAGTACATATGCAAGTGTGGCCATGGATAAGTGATCCAATCTGTTTATATGATGGGCCTCATGATGGACTTCCCATGCAATTAAAATGTCCCATTATGTGACCACCCATCAATTGAATCTTGAGGCATTTTTCGGTTGAAGGCGGATTATCGCTTTAATTAGTATTTTACTGCCTAGGAGATTTTGGGTCCAATATGGGCCATCCATAGTGGGACCCATCATATCAACTACAAAGCCAGAAAACTACCAATCTTATGGTGTGATTTTTTTTTCATGGGTGGACGAAAAGAAAAGAAAGAGCAAAGCAAGAGAAAAATCTGATCCTGTTTTTGTTCTTATTGTAACTGCATTCAGTAAACCAAGCACATGGAAACTTCTACAAAACCTCTCTCTCCCTCTCCCCACCATTCATGGAGGTGACCATGGACTAGCTAACCAGGTATTGCTTTTTTCTTTTTCTTTTCTTTTCTTTCAAATCTTCGAGCAATTTTCTATGACAAGATTCTTTTCGTTTCAAAATATGAGGAATGTGGGTTAGGCCGTGTTTGGATGCTTAAGTATCCATTTAAAAACATTATATTTCCAATTAAGAGGAAATGACAAAAGTTCAGTGACATTTCCTTGCATCCGTAGTGATGAATTAGCCCATAAATTGCAGTTACATTACTTTCAAGTTGGAGTTGATAGAAATGTAATTGCAATTTGAAGACTAGACCCTGATAATGAATATAAAGAAATGAAACTACAACTGGGTTATTCTCACGTTAATAGATGGGTGATTGCAATTCAAATCAATGGTGCATCCAAACACACCCTTTAGTGTGAAAAGAAGTATGGGTGTAATCCCCTCTGGATATTTATTTAACTATAAGAGGGTACTTATTCTTATTTGATGAAGAGAAGTTCTTGTCTGTATAATTCTACATTTTAGTTTGATTCCAAGTACTAGGTTGTCTTTAGCTTATGAACATTTTTATGAGGGGAGAAAAATAATTTGTAATTTTGAAATTTCTACTTTCAGTGGAATTTCCAAAGATCATGAATAAAGTTACTTGGGTTGTGCATTGTGAGAAAGATCTCTAATATTGTTAGAGCTGGACACGAACTGAGTTTAACCGTTTGGATCGACTCGGTAAAACCTTGTTCGAACAGAAAGTCTTATTGTTTGAACACATGTGGTGTGTTCGAAAAAAATTCAATTCAATTTCAAACACACTCCTGCGACTCAAACTCGAACTCGAACTCGACTCGACTCGTTCGTTCGACTCGATTATATATATATATATATATATATAGAGAGAGAGAGAGAGAGAGAGAGAGAGAGAGAGAGGGTGGATGACAATAAACGTGATTGTGAGTCCAGGAAGGTTTCAATAGTGGACATCATTCTCCTCACTGTTTCCTGTGGTGTGATCCATTTGAGTTTTGTATCTGTCTTATTTCTTATTTAATGTCTTAAAATAAGTTGTACAAATGGATAGACGGAGTGGATAAAACAAATACATCATGGTGGGACACACAGAACGAAAAAATCGATACTTACTATTTAGTAGTAGTAAAAATATTTTCAAACGAAAAAAGTAAAATTGTTCAAACTTGTTCGAACTCTTAAAAATTGTTCGAAATCTTAAAAATTGTTCGAAATCCATATGTTCGAACATGATTGGGCTAGACCAAATTGAGTTCGAACATAGCCATCCTATTCGAATGTTTGTTCGAACACACCCACTCAAGCAGCTGAACAATCCGATCTAGTCCATGTTCAACTTGAATCGGATTGTTGTCCACCTCTAAATATTGTTAGTAAAAACTCATGTGATTTTTTCAAATCTCGAATGATTTTCTCATAGTTAATGCTAAATGTTATTACATTTATAGTGGTTTTAGAACAAATATGGTAGTGTTTCTTTTGATTGTCCCACATTGGATAAAAAAGAGCTCTAAATCAACTTCATAAGAAAAACGAATTTCGAGAGGGCTTCAACCCCTTCTAAAGACTATGCATTGATGAGGCGAGTGTGTCCCAAGCAATTTTAATGGTTTTCTTTCTGTAATTTTTAATGTTCTCCTACGTTAAAGAAATATAAATCTTAACAGATTCCTTCGAGCACACATCTAAAGTGGGCCATTGAAATTCTAAGGACTTTTTTTTTTTTTTACTGTAAATCCAGTGCACTCCTATGAGGCGGAACTAATCCTAAAAGGGCGACCTGTGTCCGGTTCCTTCCTGGGATGGCGCCACTACTACTCTTAATCATTATTTTGTCAGGTCTTTTCTTTTATGGACTCTAAATTTTCTTAATCATTATTTTCATTGAGGCTTTGCTGTTATATATCTATGTGAGAATATTTCAACCATAACTACCTGTAGATAATAAATTTATGCAATTGGATGCATGTTGGGCCCACTGCTGTGTATATATGACATCTAACCCGTCCAAGGGTCGCCTAAAAAATAGGCCGATCCAAGCATCATGCGCCAGACTCTTAGGCCATTTCATTTTTATGGTGGGTGACCTTGTTGTATGGGTAGGATAACATTTTCTTATAATGATGGAATCCACACACAGCTGATTGTAAGAATTCTTCTGCTACAGCTGGTTGCTAGTGAAATATTCTATGTGATGTACGTAGTTTCTCTTCCTTTTGCAACAAGGGAGGGTTTTTTTTTTTTTTTTTGAAAATTCCTTTTTATTCTTCTCTTAAGTTGGTGTATAGCATGTGGACACATGCAATAGGAAAGGATAGATGCGGTCTCGATTGGACAAATCACAACCGTCTATTTTTACAGGTGGGCGACAAAAGCTTGCGAAGAATCAACAAAATGCGAAATAATAAAACATTCTCCTTCGCACGATGTCTTGGATGCTTGCCTCAACGTGTCTCTCATCCATCTCCCAAAATGAATCCTAACCTTGAAGAAGAGCATCCTCAATGCACAGGCAAGTCCTCTGGTTCTTTCAAAAACAATGGAGGTGTGGTTCACAACATTCAACTAGAAAAAAGCCGATAATTCTATGGCTGTCATCTTCCAGTCTCTATTTTTGGTATGTTGTCCATCTACAGTGGGTCCCATCATATCAACGGTTTGGATTACTGAAAGATGAGGTCTTACCGGTACAAAGTGGAAATATAACATGAACTCTGTGTAGTACTAATACCACCGACGCTTTTTCGTGAATCGACTATTCCGTTGAACTGGGTATCACTGGGCCGGTCTCGGGCCTAAAAGTCAGAATTTTGAATAGGCCCGGACCGTTAACAGCCCTAACTGCACACGCATAACTAAATTAACTGGCCTACAGCTACACCAGATGCCGCAAACATGACGCATGGGTGAAAGATCCAAGCCGTCCATGAGGTGGTCCCACCGTGTAGAGAGCCCTGGACCAATGATAGAGCTGGTGCATCAGGTGGCAACGGTTTATAAAACAAATATATGGCCAAAAGAACCCTTCCGAGTTTTGTAAGCCGTACGTTGGTTTCCTAAACTATTGCCAACCTTTTAAGTATACCATCCCGATTTTCTTGTCAGCATATACATAGGAAGAGGCCCACCTCATGGAAGGCTTGGATGCAGCACCTGTTTGCCACGTGTACACCTGTAACGGCCATGTGGGTCTGCTATTAACAAAGAGAAATTCCCTACTGTAGACCTCAGTTTTGAACGATCAGCCAAAATAATTTCCTAAACTATTCCCATTCTAAGCTCTATGGTGTTTTTTCCGGATGAAAATACCAATCGAATTCAACTAGTATTCATTGAATTTGCAAGAATATTTCTGTCCAAAAAAATATATACATCCGTACAACTAGAGTTTAGAATGGGAAAGTAAAATTTTCGGATATCTATTTTGACTGGTGGGTCAAAAATGGGCCTACAGAGGGAAATTTCTCATTAACAAACCTCCCACGCACTGTGACAAAAGCACGGTAAACAGAGGGTTAAGAATCGTCCAAAAAGCAATTTAAACGGTTAAGAATCATCCAAAAAGCAATGTTTTTTACTCCACCTTTTGCGAGTGTGCCTTGATGCGTCCATTCCATACGGGTGGGCCCATGCTTTGGTGATTGGGACCGTTGATATGACCATTCCAATCTCTGTGGAAAGGTTCCATGCGAAAGAGTTGCATGCTTAAATTAATGGACATGCACAGTCGCACATATTACAGGGGTGTTCAACTTGTACATGTGGCACCGTGGTCCAGTGATCCAGACCATTGATCTGTTGTGATCCACCATGGATTGATAATGATCCAAATGTCTACCACATTCAAAGATCCTGTCCATTGATCTGAATTTTTTTTTTTTTTTTTCATTTGATCATGGACCATTGCTGCATTTATTACTGCAATAGCCTCCTGAAGTGGCACTTTTTACAAAAAAAAAAAAAAAAAAAAAAAAAAAAAAAAAAAAAAAAAGTTCAATTTCTCATTAGACTTATCTTTTTTGGCCTTTTCACGAGATATTGCAAAGTCGGTCGAGAATGCCCCTGACTACTACTTACGTACGTCCACAAAGAGGCGGAAGCCCTACTAGGACAGTGGTCCACTCGTGAGACCCATCCTGATACATATGTTACATCCATGCCATCCATCCATTTGAAGAGATCATTTTAGGGGATGAGCCAAAGAATGAACCAGATCCAAAGCTCAAGTGGACCTCACCAAAGACAACCGTGGGGATTAATGTTCTACCATTAAAAACTTTTTTGGGACCAAAGAAGTTTTCGATCAAGCTGATATTTGTGTTTTCCAATCTTCCATATTTGTATGAACTTATGAACAGGTTGGATATCAAATAAACATCATGGTGGGCCCTTACAAGGTTTCAACGGTCACGTCACTGTCCCCACTGTTTTCTTTGGTGGGGTCCACTTGAGAATTAGATTTGTATCATTCTTTAGATCATGCCCTAAAATGATTTCTTTAAATGGATGGATGGTGTGGATACAACAAATACATCACCATGGCCCACAGAAGTTGGTGACGTCACTTCAGTAGCGGAAGGGTGCGACTTACTGTCACCCGGGTAACAGCTTATTGGGTGTTACCCCTACCGTGTGGGGCCCACCTTGATGTATGTTTTGTATATCCACGTCGTCCATCTGTTTTTCTCTATCGTTTTAGGACATGATTCCAAACCTTAAAAATCCAAATCTCGGGTAAACCATACCACTAGAAACCGTGATGAATCACCATTAAAAACATTTTATGGGCCAAAAAAGTTTTAGATCAAGCTGATATTTGTACTTTCCCTTCATCCAGATCTTTTTGACATTATCAACAGGTTGGATGGAAAATAAACATTACTAAAATCTTACTATGGGCCCTTGGGAATTTTTACTGGTGAGGCACACAATCACCACTTTTACTGTGTGATGGTCCACCTGAGATTGGCTTAAAGGTGAGGCACTCAAATGCCACTTGTACTGCGTTACTGTGTAGTATTTGTTCTTATCAGTTTAATATCTTGTACATGAGCCATTAGCTCACATGATATTAAATTAATTTCTTGTGGGGAGGGCCCACCACATTTGCTTGCTATTGGGCCCTCAAGTGTCGCCCACATCGCACCCCTCTTTAAAAAAAAAAATGGTTCACCTAAGATTTGGATCTGCTTAATTTTTTTTTTATCCTAAAATGATTTGTAGAGACAGATGAACGACATAGATATACAATACATCATCAAGGTGGGCGCCACGGTAGGGGTAACACCCACTAAGCTTTTTCCCCAGTAGCTGCCAAGCCATGCCCGGGGTGGAAGCCCTTTGATCACCTACTCATGTATACGTTCATGAAGAGGTGGAAGCCTTCATGGGCGTTACAAAAGGGCCCCACCATGATACATATATTGCATTCACACTGTCCATCCTTTTTGCCAGATCATTTTAGGCCATGGGCCCAACTCTGAGACAGATCCAGATCATAGGTGGGCCACACCATAGGAAATAGTTGGGATAATGACGTCTATAATTGATTCTCTGGGTACTCTCTAAGCACTGTGGATTTCCCCAGGCACTGTGGATTCCCTCTGGCATTGTGGATTCTCCCTGAGTACTATGGAATCCCCCTGGCACTGTGGATTCCTCCTAAGCACTGTGGATTCTCCCTAAGGACTGTGGATTCCCCCTAGGCACTGTGGATTCCCCCTAAGTATTGTGGAATCCCCCTGGCATTGTGGATTCCCCCTAAGCACTGTGGATTCTCCCTAAGCACCGTGGAATCCCCTTGGCACTGTGGATTCTCCCTGAGCATTGTGGATCCCCCTTGGGCATGGTGGATTCCCCTTGGCATGCATTGTGGAACTCCCTTGGCACTGTGTATTCCCCCTGAGCACTGTGGAATCCCCCTGACACTGTGGAATCCCCCTGGCATTGTGAATTCCCCTTGGGTAGTGTAGAATCCCTCTGGCACTGTGGATTCCCCTTGAGCACTATGGATTTCCCCTGGCACTATGGATTCCCCTTGGCATTTTGGCTTCCCCCAGAGCACTATGAAATCCCCCTTAGCATTATGGGTTCCCCTAAGCCTAAGAAAAGCTTCAACGGTAGGCATCCCCACCCTCATTATTTTCTAGTAATGGGGCCCACAAGGCCTTTAAGTCAAGCTGATATTTGTGTGGTCCCTTTATACAAGTCTATGTGACCATATTAACAAGATTGGATGACAAATAAACATCAAGGTAGGCCTGAAAAGGTTTCAACAGTGGACATCCCTATCCTAATTGTTTGTTGTCGTATGGCCCACCTGAGATCTACATCTAGCCCAAAATGGGGCCCAAAGCCTAAAATGATATGGAAAAAAGGATGGATGGCATGGATGAAACATATATAACATGGTGTGTCCCACAAGCGGACCACCCAACAACGCCCAAAAGGGCTTCCGCCTCTTCATGACATACACAGGAACACGTGGCCAGAGGGCTTTGGCCCTTATGAAGTGACGCCACCAACTTATATGGGCCCCACCGTCATGTATGTATTGTATCCACACTGTCCATCCATTTGGAGAGGTCATTTTAGGGTATGATCTAAAGAAGGAGACGGATCCAATTCTCAAGTGGACTCCACCAAAAAAAAAAACAGTGAGGATAGTGATGTGACCGCTGAAACCTTCTAAGGGCCCACCATGATGTTCATTTTAGATCCAACCTGTTCATAAGTTCACACAGATAGGGAAGAAGGGAAAACACAAATATCAGCTTGATCGAAAATTTCTGTGACCCCCAATAGTTTTTAATGGTAGGACATCAATTCCCATTGTTTTATTAGGTGAGGTCCACTTGAGCTTTGGATATGCTTCATTCTTTGGCTCATCCCTTAGAATAATCTCTCCAAATGGATGGATGGTGTAGATGTAACGTATGTATCATGGTGGGTCCCACGAGTGGACCACCCGTCCACGCGGACGCGGATTCGATAATGACAGGTTGAGTAGCTATCTGGCTACTGAAGTGACGTCACCGACTTCTGTAGGCGCCACCGTGATGTATGTGTTGTATCCACATCGTCCATCCATTTGGAGAGATCAATTTAGGACATGATCTAAAGAATGAGACAGATCCAAATCTCAAGTGGACCCACCAAAGAAAACAGTGGGGACAATGACCAGACCGTTGAAACCTTCCTACGGCCCACCATGATGTTTATTTGAGATCCAACCTGTTCATAAGTTCACACATGTACGGAAGAAGGGAAAACAAAAATATCAGCTTGATGAAAAACTTTTGTGGCCCCAAGAAGTTTTTAATGGTAGGAGATCAACCCCCACTGTTTTCTTTGGTGAGGTCCACTTGAGCTTTGTATCTGCCTCATTCTTTGTCTCATGCTATAAAATGATCTCTTCAATGGATGGACGGTGCGGATACAACACATACATCACAGTGGGGCCCACAGAAGTTGGTGACTACACTACAGTAGCGAGATACCTATTCAACCTGTCAGTAGTTAATCCGCGTCCCGTCCACACCTCAAGAGGCCTTCCGCCTCTTCATGAATGTACGGAGACGGTCAGAGGGGCATTGTTTACCAAAAGTTTTGCAATTTCTAATGAAGAGGCTAAAAATAAAAAAGCCTCACGAGAAATTGAACTTTTAGTAAAAATAGCTACACATCAGGGCTATTACAGTAAAAATCTCGCATTTATCTTCTTAATCGTCCGTCTGCAGGCCATGCAAGCCATAAATTGAAAAGTTAGGACTGTCTTATAAAATATATTTCCAGGGCATGAGCCATCCACGGTAGGGCCCATGGTTCAGTGCTCCAGACCACCGAGGTCTGAGTGACTGAACCATCGCCACGTGTACAGACCGACAACTCAAGCGTACTGTGGATATCCTTACGTCGAGGATCACACAATCCCTCTGTTGGGCTCCTCAGTTTTACGGAGGGGAGCGGATTGCCTGTGAGCTGTGTGGGGTCCACAGAGATGTCCGTGAAAAATCCACCCCGTCCATCTGTTTTGAAATACCACAACAGGATAGGATTCTAAAAATGTGGCAGATCTAAAACTCAGGTGGGCTATAACACACGAAACAGTGGGGATTGGACGCCTAGAAGTGACAGAAGTTTTGTATCAGGATGATATTTGTTCCTACCATTTATGTAAGCGGTAATATTTTTATGAACGGTTTGGATTGCATATAAACATCACGGTCAGATCCAGTAAGATTTTAACGGTGCATGTTGCTGTTCCCACTGTTTTGTTGGTGTGGTCCACCTGCATTTTGGATATGCCTGATTTTTATAATCCTGTCCTATGTCTTTCAAAATATATTGACAGAATGGATTTATCACGGACGTCTTTGTGGACCCACGCAGTCCCTGGCAAGATGGAAGTGACAAATCCACTCCGTCCATCTGTTTTGAAATGAGGCGGATTGGTTGGTGTACTCTACATCAACTACTTTGCTGGTGTGGGACGGGAAGACGAGCATGTCAGTCCTTGATCTCCGTGAACATATGAACCATTCAAAGACAATTAAAGTTCCATGGGCCCTATAATGGTGTATTTAAAATATCTACACGGTCCATCCATTTTATGAGATCATTTTAGGGCATGATCCAAAAAACGAGTCATATCCAAGTCTCAACTGGACCACACTACAAAAGGCAGTGGGGACAATCATTCTCACCGTTAAAACATTTCTAGGGTCCATCATGATGTTTATTTTCGATCCAAACTGTTCATAAGGTCACACGGACCTGGATGAAGGGTAAAAACAAATATCAGATTGATCCAAAACTTCTGTGACCCCCAAGAAGGTTTCAATGGTAGACGTTCAATCTCCCAATGCATTCTTCACTGTGGTCCACTTGATCTTTGGATCTGTCTTATTTTTGGGTTCAATTATAATGATGTCACCAAATGGACGGTTTGGATATAACACGAACCTCATGGTGGGGCCCACAGAAATTGGTGAATAGGGCTCCACATATGCTCGGTTAACCTGCCTAACCCGCCCAACCCGACCCGGTAGAAACCTGATCCGTCCCGACCCGGCTGAGAAAACGGTTCGATCCCGGGTGGATGCGGTTAGACCATTTTTAATTTAGGTATGGTTTAGGGTACATGCCAAACCCGCCCAACCCGACCCGTACCCCGGCCTGTGTATACCCGACCGGTTCCGCCCGACCCGAACTGCCCCGTTTATACTAGTTTATTGCTTTTAGAAATATCCGTATGACATTATCAATAGGTTGAATGGTTAATAAACATTAGGGTGGACTCTAGAATCTTTTAATGGTAGAAGTTCAGTGACCACTGATTTTTGTGGTGTGGTCTACCTAAAGCTTTTATCTGCTTCCTTTTTGGGACTATGTCCTATAATAATCTGGAAACACAAATGGACGATATGAATTTACAATATACATTGAGGTGAGCCTCATGGTCAGGGTCTCACCCACGTGGCTGGTTTCGGGGTCTTACGACTCTCACCCAAGCTATGCTCATCTCACACTCACATAGAGCGGATTTAGGTGACATTCGGGATCCACCAAGGTGGGTGGCCCCTGACTATGTGTCTTAAATCCACACTGTCCAACTATTTTGAAAGATCATTTTAGGATATGATACAAAAAATGAAGCTGACTCAAATCTTAGGTGGACTATACCATAGAAACATCGTCCTAACCCAACTCGACCCGACCTGGTTTAGCACATAGTGTAGGGTAGGGTAGGGTAGGGTAGGGTAGGGTTGACCCTTTCACAAGTAGGGTTGGGTTAGCCCAACCCAGTCACAACCCAAACCGAAACCTGAAGCTTTAAAATATATTTAGGTTCGGTCCAGGGGTTGGCCTAACCCAAACCTAACCTGACCCGTGTGCAGGCCGATTGGTGACCTCAATACATCAGCGAACTACAAAACAGTGGGAACAACAATGTCCACTATTGACACCTTCCTGGGGCTGATCAGGACGTTTATACGCCATCTAAACCGTTCATAGAATTATTATCGCTAAGATAAACTGTATGAATGAATATAATCCTGATACAAAACTTCTATCAGTGGACCACTGGTCGTTCAATCCCAAATGTTTCGTGTGGTATGTCTCACCTGAGTTTTGGATCTGCCTGATTTTTAGAATCCTGTCTTATTTTGGTATTTCAAAACAGATGGACGGGGTGGACTTGTCACAGACATCTCTCATCTCTGGAGTGGTACATCTATCTCTCCACAGTACACGTGGAAGATAGTTCCAAGTAGAAAATGTTTCCACAATTTTAACCTTTTGCTTAGTGGCCCCCAAATTGATGGTAGAAACAAAAAAAAAAAAAAAAGCTAATGGTCCTGTTCAACGAGTAAAGAAAAGAAAAGTGATGGATAGGATTGTCTGATAGGTGTTATTTTCAATATATAAAACATAGATGATAAACCCTAATAGATGGATCGTCCCTATTTATATTTCACCCTGCCACGTTTATAATAGAGAGATGAGACTACCACATTCCAGTTCTACCCGTTGGACCATATCATCTCTTCACTCAAGCGAGATGTCACTATTCGCTTGTTGTTACTCGTGAGCCATTCATGGCCTGGACTCATGATTGGGTACCAAGCGAGGTTTGCTAGAGTGCTTCCTGATGTATGGCAATAGGATACTACAGAGGATTTTAGCCGTTGAATCAGATAGTTTTGGATTACCTAAACCGTTTGTATGATGGACCTCACATGTAAATGTGGTATATCTGATATAAAAAAAAATCTCAATTCCAAATTGGAATAATTAATACTTGTGAATTTTCAAGTATCAAGGAAAAATAACACCCACACCTTTGGGATATAGTGGTAGACCGAGTGTGTTGGAGAGCCTTCAAACGGTGCACGGTTTGGGTGCTCGGATCGGTTGGGCGACCGGTCTGTACGTAATGGCCCAGATGCACAGAGGTCTCTGGACAGTTTTCTCTCACCCTAGACCTGTCTGGCGACAGGTCTAAGGTGAGACAGCGTTGATGTTTTTTTCTCTGCACTGTTTTCTGTAAGGTCCAACCGTTGACTATGCACGCGTTTTCTTACGCTGTTACGCGGTTGTGCATAAGAAGTTTCTAATTTTGGTTTGTTGCCTATATAAACACGTTGTAACCGAGATTAAGAGTAATCCTAAGGTGTCCAAGGTTTTCGAATCGTATTAGGAAGAGGGGAGAGTGTTTTGAGAGGGAGAGAGCTTGAGTTTTTTCTATTTTTCTTACTTGTGGGCTGTCAATCTTTGTAAACTTCTGTTAATCATAGTGGATCACTTTGTGCTGTGGTTTTTTACTGGTTGAAGGATTTTTCCATGTAAATTCGGATTCTTTTGTGGTGAATGCTTGTGTGTGGTTTAATTTCATAAGTATTTCTTGTTTGATCTCGCATTACTCTGCGTGTTCAACTTCTGCTTCCGCTGCCGGTTTTCCCAACAAGTGGTAGCAGAGCTAAAGTTGGGGTAGAGTAAACTTCGGATTTAAGATGAGAAGATGATATTAAGCTCAAGGTTCAATATAGAGAAGTTCTTCGGTAAAAATAACTTTCATCTATGGAAGGTGAAGATCAAATCTTTCCTAGTTCAGCAAGGGCTTGATGAAGCTCTTGAAAAGCGACCCGAGGCTATGAAAGATGATGAGTGGACGGAGCTCGACGAGAAGGCTAGAACCTTGATCCTGTTGAGCCTTACGGATGATGTTCTCTATCATGTCACGAAGGAGAAGACCGTGGGTGAAACGATGACGAAGTTAGAGAAGGTTTATGCCAAGAAATCTCTAGAGAATCGTATGTACCTGTTAATGCAATTGTTCACCTTGAGGATGGCTGAGGGGATGGATGTGGATGACCACCTAAGCACGTTCAATAGGCTGGTTTATAAGTTGGTAGAGATAGATGAACTAATGAGGGATGAATATCAAGCATGCAACCCGTTGAATTCTCTTCCAGATTCATATGAGTCATTCAGGGACTCTTTGTGCGCAGGGAGGGAGACCATCAACGATGAGACCGTTATCTCAGCCATTCAGTTGAAGGTGATGAGAAAGAAAAGTGGTGACGTAGGTTCTTGTTCTTCCTTAGAGGCACTGATTATGAGGGGAAGAAGTTTTAAGTATGGTAGAGGATATTCGAAATCGGGATCTAAGGCTAAGGGCAAAGGGATAGCCAAGGTGAAGTGTTGGAGTTGTGGTTAGGAGGGCCACATGATATGGGATTGTCAAAATTCCAGCAAGAGAGGTATGAAAATTCTTTTGGAGAGGGAGCTAATATAGTAGAGGACGGTGGCAATTTATGTGAAGTTCTAACTGTATCTAGCAAGGGATCTTACGGTAGGGAGTGGATCCTAGATTCAGGGGTTTCATGTCACGTTTGTCCTGACCGGAGTTCATTCACGACATACAGGGAGTATGGTGGTTAATCGGTGTTTGTGGGCGATGGTTAAGCTCATAAGGTGGTGGGTATTGGTATGGTGCGCATCAGGATGTTCGATGGGATCGAACGAGTCTTGGAAGATGTGAAGTATGTCCCCAAGATGAAAATGAATGTGATTTCTCTTGGTGCACTCGAGGCGAAAGGGTGCGTGTTCATCGGCCGCGATCATTGTTGTGAAGTGTTGAAGGGGGCACTCGTGTGTATGAAGGCATGGAGGTGTGGCCATCTTTACAAGTTGATTGGGAGCATAATTCACGATGGAGCTGCGGGATAGGCGGTGAGATCCACGGTTGCTCGTATGTGGCAAGTGCCCAAGGGCCACATGAGAAGAGAGAAAAAGGGCGTGAATGTGTAAGGTTAGGGTCGATGGTGACACGAGAAGTAATGGAGCTATGATGAAGATGAGATGACAAAGCGAGGATAATTCGATTCGACGTTTGAAGCCTCGGTGGAGATTGTTGGAGAGCCTTCAAACGGTGCACGGTTTGGGTGCTCAGATCAGTCGGGCGACCGGTTTGCACGTAATGGCCCAGATGCACAGAGGTCTCTGGACAGTTTTCTCTCACCCTAGACCTGTCTGGCGACAAGTCTAAGGTGGGCTTAGACCGGTTGGGCGACAGGGCCTAAGGTGAGGCAGCGTTGATGTTTTTTTCTCTGGACTGTTTTGTGTAAGGTCCGACCGGTCGGGCAACCGGTCGATTGTGCACGCGTTTTCATACGCTGTTACGTGGTTGTGCATAAGAAGTTTCTAATTTTGGTTTGTTGCCTATATAAACGAGTTGTAACCGAGATTAGGAGTAATCCTAAGGTGTCCAAGGTTTCCTAATCGTATTAAGAAGAGGGGAGAGTGTTTTGAGAGGGAGAGAGCTTGAATTTTCTCTATTTTCCTTGCTTGTGGATTGTCAATCTCTGTAATCTTCTGTTAATCATGGTGGATCGCTTTGTGCTGTGATTTTTTACTGGTTGAAGGGTTTTTCCACGTAAATTCGGATTCTCTTGTGGTGAATGCTTGTGTGTGGTTTGATTTCATAAGTGTTTCTTGTTTGATCTCGCATTACTCTGTGCGTTCGACTTCCGCTTCCGCTGTTGGTTTTTCCAACAGAGTGTATGATGCACTGGTTCAACACCCTGAGGGGCACAAACCATCCCAAAGATAACGACCATGTATGTGCCTCGACTAGCGGCCATTCTTAATCATAGTCAATTGTAATGTTACGACCATCACAAATCTTCTTTAGGGCTATGAAGTTGAAGTTCCATTAACATTTGCATGCATTCAATTCCCATCATTTTCTATGGATTGATGCGCCCCACTAAATTTTTAGATTTGCATTATTTTTGGACTCATGTACTAACATGAGCTGGTGAAACTGAGAACATAGTAGATTAACGTAGGTAGAAGAAATTTGTGTCTTTTCTAATCAATCTTCCATGCAGCATGTAAAACATTGGACTGAGCCTAAACCCCCAACCGGAATTGTCTACAACGCACGACATAAAACACCTAATCCCTGTAGGCCATCATGTTGTATGTGTAAATCTACTCTTTCATTAGTTGGGAAACCTTATTTGTAGAGATACATGCAAAATATAAGCTCAATAAATAACTCAATGGGCAACACCAAAGGAAACAATATAAAAATTACTCCCAGAACCTTTAAGTTTACATGAGGTGGTCTGTCTCTATTTCGATCCGAATAAATTTTGTCTCTTAACTTCTCCTTGGTGATCAATTACACCCGATTAATGGGTTTGATAAAAGATACACACCATAGTGAAACCATACATAAACCTATGGTTGACATACTATCCCTATTGTTCCCCTTGGTGTTGCACACTTAAGTTGTGGTTGTTGTTAGGTCCTTACCATAACTCAATGGTAAACTCATAAGAGTTTCAACACAGAGGTCATGGGTTCAAGTACCCATTGTGGTGTGTGTGGGTGTGTAAAATAAAAAATAAAAAAAAGAGTTGTGGTTTGTCACGCCCCTAATTTCAAGGATCAAGTACATCCTCGATCCTTGATACCTTGGATGTGAATTCATATGCGGCAACATAATTTTTTGTATAATTAACTAATATCTGATATAATAGTAGAGAAATAAATCAAATTGTGCCATTAATTCAAATTTTAATATTGCATAAGTAATAACATGTCCATATCAAACCATATAGTCATCCAAACGTAAGTGTGGGAGTCCACTGTCCCGTGAATTCAATGTACATGTTCAAACCCATACATAATGTCAAACTAATGCAAATACAACTCTAAAACAAAAGAGGACAAAAAGATAAACTAGGGCAAAGCTTGCCCATCTTGCAACTGAAAATACGACATCTCCTCCACTAAGTCCACGTAGGCTTCTACTAGCACCGTATCTTCTACAATACCTGCACCACCGATATCTGGGTTAGTGTTTTAGAATACCATCCCAGGTAAGAGTGAGTAGCCAACTCAGTGTTACCATTCCTCTAAGTTACACATAATATCAACATAATCAAGCACGGGTAGTGATAGCACAATACAGCAAGCAATTTTCTAAACTAATTAATCTAATGCATATATGTCATGATATACAAAATATGTCCTGTGAATAAAACAAAGTGGTTGTTCGAATAGTAATTTGGCCTTTGAGAGTCAGCGAGGCACCCGATAATGTCCAGCATTCGAACAGTACTCTAGACTTTAACAATCAGCCAGGCACCTGATAATGCCCATGTGATTCATGCATGTTTAACCCTACCTTTATTAGTTTATTTACATACAACCGTATTAGCGAAGCTAGAATACCAAAATTATCATAAGTCTAAAGATCGAATTACTTGGCTTGTCGCCACTCAATTCAAACTAAGGTTCGTCACCCAAATATCAAATGTGAATAATTGTTCCAAAGGTAAGGTTCGTCACCCAAACTTTATCAATATGGTATGGGCTTGTCGTCGATACTGAGCATAAATAATCAATTTAGAGAATGGTAGTCAATATGGTATGGGCTCGGCACCCAAAACTTAATCAACAAAGTAAGGGTTCATCACCCAAACTAACAAAGGAATGGTAGTCTGATCACCTCCATTGGTGCTCATTGGACACTACGGGGGCTCATCAACAAGCATAGATTGACAGCTCGAACATAGTGTCTCATACCACCATGCTCGGCCCATAATTCTATACTCGAATTATGCTAACGGTACGGTTGTAATCGTGACTACAATTCAATGGACATCGTGGTATCCTAGATTTTTCAGAGTGTTGTGCAATAATCAACTCATAAATAACTAGCTCTACATTAGACTGATCCGATTAACCATGAAAAACTCTGACGAAACAGTTATTGGGTGTAAAACAACCAGTGTAGGTCCGACTGCTGTCGGCCATCCGTGTTCCACCTTGGTCGACCAAACAAGCCTATAATAACCAACCAAGGAAAAATCGTTTACTTATTCAAACAGGTTTCAGAGTTTAATCCACAACAACATTAATACATATCATCATGTACATGATTTCAAGCATAAAGTAATTAAATATGACATTATGGTAAGCCAATCAGATATATGTACATACCATTAATCAACATTTAATCCAAATCATATATCTGTAACATGACAAGAAGTATAGAAGGATTCTAATACCAAAAGTCCCTATCATTAAGGAATTTTATCAAACATGTTATAAATTAGTATCAATTAATCATAAGAGATATAATAATAAAGCAATTCTAACATTTATAACATATAAAAACTTAACACAGTCATAAATTTATTAACTGAGACTATCAAGGGATGATAAAAGGGAATTTAGAAAGAATAGTCTTCACCTTAGATGGAGATAACTCAATCTAATGACACCTAGGGTTAGAGATTTTTGGGAAAGCCTCAATTCCCCATGACAATTTCAAGAGAAACTCAATAAGTTCAGGTACAACCTAAGCTCTTCAATTGAAATATAAAGGATTGACTTACCTTCAATCTTGGATGAAACTATCAAGATGGAAGGAAATGCAGCTCATAAAGAGAAATTTCAGTCAAACCCCTCTTCTAACTTAAAACCCCTAATTTCTACCTCTCTCTCTCTCTCTCTCTCTCTCTCTCTCTCTCTCTCTCTCTCAACTAGGACAAATTCGTATGAGGGGATGGATTGTCCTAAAAGGGCTATTTATAGTCTCAGATGAGTGTTTAATGGCCCTTGGAATAATGCTAATGGTTAAATAACCCAATGGTAGGTTGATTTTAGCTTTTGGGGCCCACTGTGGAGTGCACAGATCGATCTAAGCCATGTCATAGTTATCTCAAGTGGCGATGTAGGCAAGATTATGATCACCCACAATTTGGACACACTAATCAACAAATATGGTTAAAAGATCAGTTTGACGGTTCTCAATTGTTGATCGAGGTTGTGACTATACAAATATTCATAGAACGGTAATTAAAGTTGGTGCGCTTAATTTGATCATGAACTAACAGTTTAAATGCCTCAACATCGTGTAGATTCAGATGAGTGCGATTAACTTACCTTTTTGGTAACTTTGATAAAACTTTACACATTTCATGTACTCATTTGCATCTCCAAGTTGAATGATTTGGTGCACAGTCTCAACAATTCGATCCATGTGAGATGTTAAGCCTGCGAAGACGAATGTTTTTTCTATAACTTCGTGGTCGATGACCCACTAATGAGCGATTTAGAGCTTGTTTGGTTAATTTAGCCATTTCTAGGATGATTTAGGAAGCGAGGTTTCTTGCATATGATGGATAGGGTCTGGATTATCCAAGTTTATGGTTTGGTCTTCATGAGATTATCGGAAAGGGTGATTTGGCCCCGATTACTCATTGTCATTGATTTGAAGGCAATAAGGGTAATTCAGTCAATTTGGTTCATGCATATGAGATAATTAAGATCCAATTCAATAGTTATCTTGGCTTTAGATAAATCTTGATTAAATTATTGTCATCTCGATTAATCAGTAGTAGGTTATCTAGATTTGGGCCCTAGATGAGTAGATCTCATGGTTAGGCCTAAGATTTAGATGATCGAGTATATTTGTTAGCTTCCTACAGGTAATTAATCGAATTTATGCGGTTCTTTACTGGTAACACCCGCGTATTTGTTAAGATTAAGTATTAAAAGTCACTAGGTGATAAAATAAAATAATTATAGTAATTTTTTTAGGATTCTGAAATCCAAGTTGGCGAAAATCAGGAGTGTTACATGGTTGTTACTAATTAATATTTTCAGGCCTGAAATTTAGGATAGAACATGATAAATGGAATGGTCTTTATATATAAAACTAGGGGGCACTATAGAACTGTTAGTGTACTTTTTTGTGGTATACTAGTGCACTTTATTTGTCAATTACGTAGGTCCTAGTGTCTATGTATTGGTTGAGCCCAAAGAAGATGAAGACTAAAGACACAAGAGGACAATTGCATCAAGGAATAAGAAACAGGTAAATCAGAGATGCCTTAGTGAGCCAAAACCTTGAACTTAAACCAAAACCTAACATTTAGATGACTTAACCCATAAGTAAACTTTTAGTCATCTTAGAATGGCATTAGGTGTCTCAAAAGACCACCTAAAGGAAGGCCTTATAGTGGTTCATGATTTGTTGTAAATAAACTGTACAAACAACAAATTTACTGTGTCTGGCAATTAGTTAGAACCGGTCGCAAGCATCGTGCGACCGGTCGCCGGCACCGCGAGATCGGTCGCCAGGGGCCATTTCAAGATGGCAACTGAACTATCAGTCCTGAACATTTGAGACCTGTCGTTGGAATATGCAACTGGTTGCCAGGTCTGTGCGACTGGTCTCCACACTTGGGCAACCGATCGCAACTGGCCAAAATGGGACAATAAATATACATTGGTCCCTGGCCTAATTAGACCTGTCGCAACTCAATTGCGACCGGTCGCTGGCTCTCAGCGACCCATTGCCAAAGAGTCATTATTGCTTATTTTCTGACCGTTTAAAACTTTTCTATATAAACGAGGCTCAGTTCTTGAGGGCTCATGAGAGAGATTTTAGTGTATTAGAAGCCACCTACATTGTTCATATAATTATGGTCTAATCATATCATTCTAAGTCATCTTTCTAGTGTTTATCACAAGTTGGAGCATTCAAGAGCTCATATGAAGATGAACTTGCTCTCTAGATGTTTTAGATACCTATACCATAGGTATATCCTTTGTCTAAACCTTTCTAGGGATCCAAATAGGTGAATCCTTCTAGGCTTGTAATATACAACCATTTGTAGAATATTCAACCTATCTCCTAGTACCTTGGGCATCTTTTTGGAGCATCTCATGCAAGGTAGCTGATCGTTGGAGATGGGGCATTGGCAAAACATCATCAATAAGATCGGGAGAGCGAAGGGGAGATGATTAAAGCATGAGAGAGCAGAGATTAAGCAACTCAAGCGACGCTGAACAAATGGCTCAATTCGATAAGTAAATATCAATTGTAAGAGTCCAGCTGCACTCTTTCCTGGATAGGATTGAGTGTGAGAGTTTGTGATCCAAACTCATTCAAGGCTCTAAGGGGAGCCCCGGTACGGGGTGTGTATGTGTAGGTTATTGGTTAGCCTGAGAAACCATTGTAGGTTCCTAAATTGGAACTGAAGGGTTGGGAGGAACCTTCAAACTCTTGGGTTAGGTGGAACCCGTTAAACACTTCAGTTGGGTGGAACTGGTTTAAACACCTAGGTTGAGAAATGAACCTGTAAAATCTCTGTTCAGGTTGAGAGGTGAACTTGTGTGTAAAACCCCCAGTAAAAGGTTGAGAGGTTAACCTGATTTAAAACACTGTTATAGTGAAATCCGATATTCTCATAAGTTGGGAACGACAACCAGGAGTTGAGTAGACAAGTAGTCAAACCACTACAGATGATTGTGTTTGGGATTGATTTGAGTACATTGTTATTCTAGCATTGTTGTTTAATTTTTAATTATATGAATGCTTGAATGGAATGTATGTTATGCATAATAGGTAGATTTTCTTACACAGCTTGTAATTTATAATCTATGTGCTTAAGCTAGCTTGCTTAATTGCGTTATCTTTTGTAGCCTTTGTGATTGGACCCACTTAAGCTTAGAAGCTGGATGTTCTTGCTTGTTTAATTGCTAATTAGTTTAACTTAAGCAAGAGTTTTTAAAGAGTTTTAAAAAGGTCATAATCACCCTCCTCAGGACTTAGCCATAGTTTTGTAAGCTCCACAAGCTTCCACGATTAACATAGAGTATCCCTCAATGCAATTTCAAGAACTTGTGTGTTTTACATTGGAATCAAGGTGATTCCAAATCATCATTTGTGTTTGATTGAAATGCACTGAATCCAAATCCTCTGTTTGGGAGCTTGTATTTAGAGGGCATTGGAATTCCTTAGTGTATTCACAGGACTTAGATTTGATTAATTAAATTAGCTTTCACGTCCCAAATTAATATATATATATATATATATATATGTGTATAATATTCGATAGAATGATTGTAATAAGCCCATTAAAATATATACTTTGGCAAAAAAAAGAGAAGGAAATTCAAAGTCTTAGGTGGGCCACAAATGCAAGGATCACAAACAGGTGACTCACCGATTTTTTTAACCGTCCATTTATATGTCCAACATTTGGATGGCTCAAATCATTCTCTTAATGTGATTTTAGTGTTGCAATCGATAATTGAATTATTTTGGGGCATCATTAGTGTGCCATATGTCTAATGGATTATTAGCCTAAATACACCTTTGTTACATGTGGGATTCTCCTACCCTTAAAAAGAAGGCAAAATTAGATTATACACACTAAAAAGGTAAATTTGAAATACCTTTGATTCCATTTACCTCCAAATCCAAGGTCACGAAACAGAAAGGTAACTATTTGGATTCAAAATGCACCCATTTACCACCAAATCCAAGGTGCTAAAGGGGGTGGTAGGTAGGAGTGCAACTTAGATGGGTTGGCCTTGGTTGAGGGTCAACCCAAGCTCAACTCGACCTTAAGGGGACCCAACATGCAACCCCTCCCGACCTGAACTCCAACCTAAGTTGCCCAACCCAAATACAACCTAAGTTCCTTTGTGCTTGACCCTAAACCGACCAAGCCCGACCTATCCCAAATACATGTGGTTATTTAGAACCCGATCTAACCCTACCCAAATTTGTTCAACCAAGTTTTCCAACCCTAACCCATTTCAACTTCCTAGAAATCTAACCAACTTGACCTGAACTTGCGTTGGGTTAGTATTAGGTTCTATACATAGGCACTTATAATTTACATATGTATAAAATTAATTCAAACAAAATGTCCAAATTAGGGGTCTCAATTTAGATGTATCATAAATGAAAATTTAAGCTTATTTAATTTCTAATTGTTAGATTGTTGGACATTTATTGGGCTGTAAAAATGAAAAATATCTGATGGTCCTGTTTCAATAAATAAGTATCCATGAATCAAATGTTAGAATTGTTCATCCAATTTTATTTTAGGACCACCACTTAGCAATAGTGAGCGCCATACGTACTTTAATTGGTTTAATCTAAGTTAATTTATGCATCATACAATGTTTTAGTGTTACCATGTCAACGTATATCGAGTGTCACATCTAAAGTATCAAATAACCCCTGCTCCAAAGTAGAAAAGACAGAGGCCCATTAGAAGACATCTTGATGCATTTTTATATATTATATTTCTTAAGCTATTTAGATGGTGTTCCATATTCATGCAATGATATAGGGGTTGTTAACAAAATAAACCACGGATCTGGCTTAATTAATTAAATAAGCAGTTTTTTTTAGACCTTTGACAACAACAAATCTTTTTTATGGACAAAAATGCCCATGGTCCTCATTCTTCTTTTTTCTTTTTCATTCTTTTCTTAAAAAAAGAAAAATGAATTTGAAATATCTTTTAATATTTTCTTCTTCTTTTATTTTTCTGAAAATGCCCTTGCTCTTTCTCGTTCTTCTTTTGTTTTTTGTTTTTTTTTTCTCTTTTTCCTGTGAAAAAAATCTTCTTCTTTTTCTTTAAAAAATAAAAAGAAAATAAAAATAATAATATCAAATAAATAAAACAATTTACTTTTTATTTTTACTTCATTTTTTTGAAAAAAATAAATAAATAAGAAAATTAACGAATAAACAGAAAAATCATTCTTAACCTTCTTAAACAGAGAAAGAGAAAATATAAAGAGAATGTAAATAAAATTATCAAATAAATAAAACAACTTACCTTCTTTTTTTCGTTTTTATTTTCTTTCATCTATAAAGTGAAACCTGCGAAGTGAGACCCACAAAATGAGATGTGTGAATTGAGACCCGCAAAGTGAGACTTGCAAAGTGAGACCTATGAAGTGAGACTTGCGAAGTGGGACTTTGTCCATATGAGGGCAATCGTGAACTACGAATTGAGAACAATGAACTATGAAATGATTTGAGGAATATGAATAGGGTCTCAATTTATGGTTCTTAGTTCACGGTTCGCAGTTGCCCTTGTAAGGACACGATCTCACTTCACGAATCTCACTTTGTGGGTCTCAATTTGCGGGTCTCACTTCGTGGGGTCTCACCTCGTGAGTCTCACATCGCGGGTTTAACTTCTTTAATTTTCTTATTTATTTGTCTTCTTTTCAAAAAAAGGAGAAGAAGAAAAAGAAAAAAAGTAAGTTGTTTTATTTATTTGATATTATTATTTTTAATCTCTTTCTATTTTCTAAAGAAGAAGAAAAAGATATTGAAAATGTATTTTCCCTGATTTATTTGTCTTCTTTTCAAAAAAGAAAGAAAAAGAAGAAAAACGAAAGAAGAAGGAGAACAAGCACATACATTTTTAAAAAACAAAAGAAGAAAAAAAAATATTAAAGGTTTTTCATATTTTTTTTATTTAGAAAAGAAAGGAGAAGAAAAAGAAAAAGAACAAATAGGAGCAGGGGCATTTTTGTCAATTAGAAAGACATGTTGCTGTCAAAGGTTTAAAAAAAGCTTTGAAAAAGGTACATATTTATTTAATCAAGGGAAGCCAGAGGCCTATTTTGTTAATAAAGAATTTCTAGGTGATATGTGAGAAATAAACTAAACAATATTATCACACTATTTTTAAAACCTCAGGTAGATTTTAAAATATCACATTTTGTGTGACCTTGAAAATTTGTAAACACATTAAGTAATTTGTTAATAAATATATATTTTAAAATTCAAAATCATTTAATAATTTAAAATAAATACTTCAAAATTTTGAAGATCTCCCAGGGAATTTTCAGGCCAAGAAATCGCTGATAATGAGATTTGTCAGTATTTCCACACCTTAGACGGAGGATGTTGAAAAGGACAAAAATTGATAAATTGAAATATTTCAACACTTCTATCATTGAAATTTTTGCCTTGGGAATATGGACGGTCTCCTTAGCCTTTTGGGAATATGGACGGTATCCTTGTCTTTTATATAAATACACGAGGAGTGTAAAGTAAAAACCCCAAAAATTGATTCATAGCCCTGTTAGAGACACGTCCTTGCATTTGAGTGATCCAGGTTCCACCTTAATTGATGCTCCACACACTACCGATGAATGGGGCCACGCTACCTGTAAATGAGCCATATGTATGTATGGTAGTCGGAAGTGGATTGCGTGGTGTGTCACACGCCACCGACCTCACCAACCTCTGTGAACCCCACCATAATGTATTTATTATATCCAAACCGTCCGTCCATTTGGTGTGGAAACTTCTTGAGAGTCACAGAAGTTTTGGATCAATCTAACATTTTATTTTTTTTTCATTCATCCAGGTTTGTGAAACCTTATGAACAGGTTGGATGGAAAATAAACATCATGGTGGTCCTTCCAGATTGTGGTGTGGTCCACTTGAGTTTTGGATTTGACTTATTTTTTTATTCGTGACATAAAATGATCTTGTAAATTGGATGGACGGTGTGGATATAAAAAATACATAAATGGTGGGCCCAAAGAACGTGGTGACGTCAGTACACCACCAAGGTTGGTGGTGAGGGGCAGACCATGCAATCCGCTTCCATGGTAGTCAGCCGTCCTGAACATGCTCTAACCACAATGCCACATGTGTGTGAGATCCAAGCCACCCGTTGTGTGGACCTGACCATGAAGATACCTTGTTTGTCCATTAAATCAAACCAATCCACTCATCACGTGGATAACACTTGTACAAGTGAAATGGAGAAATGGACGGTTAGAAGGAAAACCACGGGCGGGGATTGGGTACTTCCCTGCCTGTGCGAAGCTCGGAACAGGCTAGGGCTCTGAGAGCTACTGTGATGTATGGATTTTATCCACACCTTCCATGCATTTTTATATGTAATTTTATATGTTGGATTAAAAAATAAGGTAGATACAAGCTCAAGTGGGCCACACCATAGGAAGCAGTGGTTCCAACGACGTCCACCGTTGAAACCTTCTCAGGACCCACAGTGATGTTTATTTTCCATCCAACCTTTTCATAAAGTCATAGAGACCTCGATGAAGAGAAAACACAAATGTTAGCTTGATCCAAAACTTCTATGGTACCAAATAAGTTTTCAACGGTAATCGTTTAATCCGCACATCGTGGTCCAATTAAGCCTTTTATCAACCTAATTTTTCGGCCCTTAACCTAAAATGACATGAAAAAAATGTATGGACGGTGTAGATAAAATCCATACTTCATGGTGGCCCTCAGAGCCCTAGTCTGTCCCGAGCTGGGCACCTGTGGAGGAAGTACCCAATCCGCACCCGAAAACCTCCCACATCCTATACTCAACGTACACGTGTGGCCCACCTGATGAGTGGACGGTGAAAATTCCGAGGACAGTTGATGATGGACAAGCCCGGGTCAGGGCTAGTAATGTCATTTACCACACATTTCTCGAAGGCAAAGCCATGCAATGTTAGGCATCTATCTCCTCCTGTCTTATCTCCCACAGTCTCAGCCAAAAGGCTAAAACCCTACCAAACCCCCCCTCCCCTCTCTCTCTCTCTCTCTCTCTCTCTCCATTGTCTGTTTTCTGTAGAAGAAACAAAGTTCAAAGCCATGTACTCAACCCTCTTTCCTTCTCTCTCCACAGCACAAGGGGGCCCACCTTCGAAATCCCCAACAAAATCAACAGCAGCACTTCCAGCAGGAGCAGCAGCAGAGACTTCTCTCTCTCCTTCAGGTTCTTCTTCTTCGTCTTATTCTCTTCCTATAAGAGCTCCTCCTACTTCAGATTCCTCTGATGATGAAGAAACCATTGTCGAAGAACCAAGCGAAACTGAAAAATACAGAAAATTTTCCGTTCATTCTAGCAAAACCAGTTCTGAATCGAAAATCTTCGAAGACGGCATTGAGGTGGTCTCTGGAAGGCCTTTTTCTAAAGACCCAGATGGAGAGAATCTTGAAATGGGCTCTGGGGGAGTGGAAGACGGAGTTCCTTTTGTCAATTCCGATGGGGGTTTTCCTCCGCTGAAAACGCCGATGCCAGTCGCGCATTTATCGGTTGAGGATGAAGATGGAATTGGCGATGTGGGGTCGGATGGTGATGGAGAGGATGATGGGTTTTCGGATGTGATTGTTCGGGTTCCCCTGTTTCTAGATGGTTTGAAAATGGATGAGAGCAGAGACTGTAATGTGGTTGAAAATCCAGGAATTCAGGTTTTGGGTGGTGAATTAGAAGACCAATCAAGAGATTCTGATGCCGTCAGAGCGACGGGATTGGGTGAGATATTGGTTCTTGTCAAGGATGCAAATGTGATCAAAGGAGATGCTGAAAGTGCCATCGAAGGAGATGCTGAAAGTGCTGAAAAAGGTGTTTTGTATCAGGAAGCAAAAGACTGTCCTGTGGAAAGGGATACTGTTGAGGCTTCGGCTGCAGTTGAATTGGTCGAATATGGTTTGGAGGTGGACAAGGGCAGTGTCTTGCCCGAAAATCTGACAATTGGTGCCAATGTAAATGTGGCAGTTGAAGAAATCCTTGCATTTGAAAGGCGGGAGCTTTTGTCGATTGAATCAAAGGACGGCATTCCAGATGAGAAGGATGGGGTACCTGATAGTGATAATCAGAGCTCAGCAATTGGAGGGGATTTGATTGTTGAAACTGAACAGTCAGGTGGTTTGGAGGTGGGTGAAAATGGGCCTTCAGAAACACAAAAGGGAAAGCCTGTAGTTGAAGAAGATGCAGTTTTGGATGGCGGGTCCAATCAATCTAGCCCTGTCATTGAAGAAGAGAAAGATTTGAACTTCACTGAAGCAGATTTACATGAGAAACTGGGAGTCGGAGCAGTTGCAGCGTTATCCGATTTGGAAACACAACTGAATGAACAAGTATCCGTGGTGGCTGTGGATGCAATGGAATCTGAATCCGGAACTGACGAACATGGCAAGTACGAAGAGCAGGTCGTTGACTCTAGCTGTAATCTGATAGAACTGAATCTATGCGAGCAGATGGAATCACAGCTTCTTGTTGCTGAGAATTCCGAGTGTTTAGAGAATGATAGTGAGATGAGAGGCAGTTTCGGTCTAATTGCTCATGATAACGGAATGGTGGATGCTGAAGAATCACAAGTAATTGAGGAATATGAAGAAGATGCTTACATGATTGGAGTAGATGAAGATTTGGTTTCAGATGAATATGCAATCTCCGGGGGATCTGAAACTGCCAACCTGATTCTAAGAGAAATGGACCAAGGTTCTTCCAGTTCTCAAACGGGTTTTTTGAGTTCTTATGATGACTTGCAGAGGATTGATGCACATATCATTTCAGACTCGGATGAAGAAGAGAGCACTGATGAGGAGGAGGCAGACAGGAAGAGGTTATTCAACTCTGCTGCATTGGCTGCACTCTTGAAAGCTGCTGCTAGCACAGGACAAAATGCCAGTGTCACTATCACCGCTCCGGACAACGATAGGGTTTTCTCTGTTGAGCGTCCTGCCAGTTTGGGACCCAGGGCTTCATCTCTATGGCGCAGTCCTCAATCATACCAACCAAACATGTTTACTCCCTCGGAAGTCTCTGTTGTTGAAGAGTCAGAAACTAACATGGGCAAGGACGAAAAAAAGTTGTGGGACAAGATACAGCAGATAAGGGTGAAGTTCTTGCGCCTTGTTCAGAGACTGGGCCATTCTCCTGAAGATGCAGTGGCCGCACAGGTTTTGCATCAGCTGGGCCTTGCTGAGAGGATCAGGCGGGGGAGACAAGCTGGTCGAGATTTTTCCCTCAAAGGTGCCGAGAAAACAGCAATGCAAATGGAAACAGCCGGGCAAGATGATCTCGACTTCTCTTGCAATATTCTAGTCATTGGGAAAACCGGAGTGGGTAAGAGCGCGACCATAAATTCCATTTTTGGCGAAGAAAAGACCCCAACGAGTGCATTTGAACCCGCAACTACTTCTGTGAAAGAGATTTTTGGAATGGTAAATGGGGTTAAGATGCGTGTCATTGACACACCAGGTCTCCGACCATCTGTGATGGACCAAAATACAAGCAAGAAGATCTTACTGTCCGCGAAGAAGATTATGAAGAAATGCCCACCAGATATTGTTCTCTACATTGATCGGCTTGACACCCAAACAGGAGATTTAAATGATCTGCCGATGTTAAGATCGATCAGTACTACTTTGAGTCCATCCATCTGGTTGAATGCCATTGTTGTGCTGACTCATGCTGCTTCTGCACTACCAGATGGACCAAATGGGGCTCCGTTGAGCTATGAGGCATCCATCGCTCAAAGGTCCCACATTGTTCAGCACTCAGTGCGGCGGGCCGCTGGTGATATTCATCTGATGAATCCGGTTGCTCTTGTTGAGAATCATCCCTCTTGCAGAAGGAACCAAGATGGCCAAGCAGTGCTTCCCAATGGCGAAAGTTGGAGGTCTCAGCTATTGCTGTTGTGCTACTCCTTGAAGATCTCATCCGAAGTGAATTCACTCTTGAAACTTCAAGACCCACCTGCCAGGAAGCTCTTTGGGTTCCGTGTCCGTTCCTTGCCGCTGCCCTTCTTCTTGTCTTCTCTTCTGCAATCTCGGGCTCATCCAAAACTCTCTACCGATGTAGGCGGTGAGAATGGTGACGCTGATGTTGATTTGGCAGACTTATCGGATTCTGACCAAAAGGAGGAAGAAGATGAGTATGATCAGCTTCCGCCATTCAAGCCACTGAGAAGATCTCAGATTGCCCAGCTTAGCAAGGAACAAAGGAAGGCATATCTCGTGGAGTATGATTATCGGGTCAAGCTCCTTCAGAAGAAACAGTGGAGAGAGGAGCTTAAAAGATTGAAGGAGAGCAAGAAAAGAGAGAAGGGCGGGCAGGATGACTATGGGTACAGAGATATGGCCCATGAAGATTACGATCATGCGAATGAGGGCCCCGCAGCTGTACCAGTTCCTTTACCCGATATGGCCTTGCCATCATCCTTCGATGGGGACAATACTTCTTACAGGTACCGGTTTTTGGAACCGACATCTCAGCTTCTGGTGCGGCCTGTTTTAGACATGAATGGGTGGGACCACGATTGTGGGTATGACGGAATCAGCCTTGAAGAGAGCATTGCTGTGCTTGGCCGGTTTCCACTGTCTGCATCGCTCCAAATCACAAAGGATAAGAAGGAATTCAACATTCACTTGGATTCAGCGGTTTCAGCAAAACATGGTGAGAATGGTTCGACTCTAGCGGGCTTCGACATTCGAAGAATCGGAAAGCAGCTCGCCTACATTCTAACAGGTGAAACAAAATTCAAAATTATTAAAAAGAACAAGACCACTGCTGGTGTATCCATTGCTTTCTTAGGTGAAAATATGACCACTGGAATCAAGATCGAGGATCAGATTTCAATTGGCAGACGGGTGAGTCTGGCCTGTAGCACTGGTGCGGTCCATGCAGAGGGAAATGTTGCCTATGGGACCAACTTGGAAGTACGCCTCAGAGACAAGGATTATCCAATAGGCCAAAACCAGTCCACCTTGGGTCTCTCTTTGATGAGGTGGCGGGGCAACTTAGCATTGGGGGCCAACATGCAATCGCAGTTTGGATGTGGTAGGAACTCTAAGATGGCCATCCGTGTCGGACTGAACAACAAACTCAGTGGGCAGATTACGGTTCGGATGAGCAGCTCGGAGCAGCTCCAGATTGCGCTAGTGGGTCTTCTTCCTATCGCCATTGCAGTCTTCAGGACCATCTGGCCTGGTGAATCTCATCTTGCTTACTAGATTTTGTTTTGTTTCATGTTATAGTCATTAATCTGAGATCATGAGGGGATAAAAAATCAGATTAGCTTGAATATTCAGCATGGTTATGTGACAATGTGCTCGTTATATCCTGAATTTGGTTTTTCCATTTTAGTTTAGAACTTCTGTTGTTCGATCGCATTAACACAGGAAAGCTATCACATTAGTTAACTGTTGAGCTATAATTAATTTTTACAGCCATGACAGCAAGTTGTCTTCATTTGGCCGAAATATCGTGATGAGAAAAACTTTAGGGTCCGTTTGGGTACAGGATCCCCCAAATCAGGATTGTCTAATCCCAACCCATGCTCTCCATATAGGGTTCGCTGCGCTAAATCAGCGCTTTCTTCAGCATATATGCAATTAAGGAAGTTCGGGCTTGTTTGGCAGCATGGATTTGAAATCCTGTGGAATCAGGTGGATTTTTGTCCCCACAGAATTGAGTGGATTTGAAATCACAGCTTTGAGGTGGGAGTTCAAAAGGAGCTCTTTTGGGGCATTTGGATTCCTCTCAAATCCAAATCCTTCCAATTCCTTGCTACCAAACGACAAAAAAAAAAAAATCTCACAAACCCCTCCGATTCCATGCTGCCAAACGAGCCCTTTTAAAATCCAAAAACACCAGTTATTGCATTTATGCGGAGGAAAGTGCCACTATAGTCTGGTGAATCATACATGGAGAGCAAGGGGTCTGCCAAAATTGGGATTAGACTTAATTCCCAATTATGCGGGATCCCTTAGCTAAAAACTATTTTATAGAGCGTGACTGTCATTGTGATGCCCTTCTGTTACCCTGTCGGAAGTTCTCTCCCCACAAAGACGGGGATGTTAGCAATGTCCCCAAACCTTTTAAATGGCACAGGGATGACCAATCATCGATGTGAAACTTTCCTTCATTTGTACAACTAGAAACAAGCTATGGTGCAAGAATCACACTGATCTGGATGATGCTACCCTTTGAATGGGGCCAATTCGTTACAACTACCCATTTTTTACGAGCCATAAATCACACAGTTAGAATCATCAAATTAAACCGTTACATTAGAATCATAAGAAATACAAAGTGGATCTATCTACTAGATGTTTCAACATGATGATTGGACCTATTGGGTCAATATTGACTGTCCATTTTCATGCTATTGATTAGAAGCTTCAGACTCCCACTTGGCATGATTCTTGCACCAAGTCTTGCTCTATGTTTTATGATTGAATGAATGCTTCGGATCGACAATAGGTCACACATGTGCCATTTAAAAGGCTCAGGGATGTTAGCAGCGTCCCCATGTAGTGTCTGACATGAATATAATAACTGCGTAAGGGTACATACCCACCATGTGTATATATGTATGTTTGTTTGGTACCCACCGCGGATATATGCATGTAGGTCTGGTACCCACTGCGCCGAGTACCAAACAAACCTTTATGTGGTTATTATGTTCATACTATTTGTGTTGAACTTGTAGTGAGAGAGGTGGAAACGGGAGCATTATTGAATTTGGTTCATTTAGCTATAAGTAGAATTTGGGTGTGCGTTTAAGTTCGTGGATGGTGGGGCTCTCCGACTGTGCTTTATGTTAGTGTTTGTGGGGGGCATGGTTTTGAACCACGGGTTGGCGCTGCGATAATGGACCTTGTTTGGCGGATTATTCCATTTGTAGGATTCTCAAAGTGTGATGCACTAAACCAGCATTGAAGGGTTGGGGAGCAAAAAAGCACACCAGGCCCAAAGGTCCCAACCGCATTCCCTAACCCTGACATGCCATTTGGATGCACAAGCAAATCAAATTGCTAACATATGGTTTAATCAACAGTAAATGTCTCCGTGGCGTTCACGATGAGGAAATAGCAATTTGGCCCTCAAATTGCACTTATGTACCTTATATAAGTCAAAGTTATTGGAACCGCAACTTGGGTCCCATTTGTAGGGTAGCAACGGTTTGTGTGAGGGAGAGCGAGGGAGGGACCTATCCCTAATCGAGGCATCAGACACGATCAAAGGTGACCATCCGCAATGACTCCCATCATATAAATGGTTTTCATGATAGGAACATGACCTCAAATCTGAAGTGTCCTTAAAACTACTCATGGAAGTTGAATGGGGACCTATCCCTAATCAAGGCATCAGACATGATCCAAGGTGTCTATCTGCAATGAGCCCCATCATATAAACGGTTTTCATGACAGAAACATGACCTCAAACCTAAAGTGCCCTTAAAACTACCCATGGAAGTTGAATGGTACCCTCACAAGTGTCTTCAGATCGCCCATCCTTTTGTAGAACATTGACCCACTTGCTAACTGGCCATTCATCAATGGCCCTGGCTGGCCTGGCCCAGATTCCAAGCCCAGGCACCGGTCCATTAACACCCCTAGACAAAATGGCCACAATAAGCTATGTTCCATATTATTCATAGTAAGGAAGCGGCCATTAAATTGTAGCTACCAGCTTCAAACTCACACATTGCAATTTGGAGAATTTGGAGACTATAAATGCCAAGGAAACCACAGTTGATTATTCATACCTTGTTGGACTAATAATTGTAATTCGCAGCACATCCAAACACACCATTCATTGCCTGGCAGACTATGACTCATTTGTATTAGAGTGTACATTGTGTGTGATCTTTCATTAGTATGTTGTTACTTATGAAAAGGAACCTGATCAATCGAATGCCAGCGATTACCAGTAAGCTGAAAAACTGCAAGTGCAAGTAAAGAAAATGATTTTTTTCCAAATCAACATGTGGCATTGGTCTAATTACAACAAACACAGTTGTATTTTTTTTTTTTTTTTTCCTCCCATCTCGAGCCAATGTCCCTGAGGCACAGGAGTTGCATAACTTTGCCCCACTTACCACACCATAGATGTATGATGATCTGAGCCATCCATTGCTGATTAGCCACTGACCAAATATTGCCTTGATCAGATAATCTGACCTTCTAAATCAATAAACTCCTCATGCTTCGAGAAAAAAAAGACAGCAAGAAATAGCATGCGAAGCACCCCAGAGCTTCACATCGCCGGCAACATACATCATGGACATTGTAACTTTCATCTCTTCCTAGTCCAGGTGGACCACACTGACATATTGTTCCATATCCAACACTCTTCTCCAGGTTTTTTTTTTTTTTTCAGCCACGCCTACCCCTTCCTTGTTATATAAAACACGCTGGCAATGTCATGATCAGAGGCTCAAATATTCGAGATAGACAATCATTAAGTTCCTTTTGAAGACATTCATTGTATGCATTTTCCATGTTATAGATCCTTTTAAGGCATCAATTCGCAATGATCAAGAGGCTCAATTATCAATATTCTATCGAATGGTGTAAGTTCTGCAATCGCATGCATTGATGTATGCATTTTACATTCTTATAGTTCCTTTGAAGGCATGAAATTGGCAGGCTGAGTTAAGGGCATTTCTTACACCAGGATCTCCATGCCATGATATGGGAAGGAAACTTCCATTGTATCCTACAGTGTATTGACGGACTGTAGACTTGTTACCTACAGTAAAAACACAGCTTGCAGTCACAGGGGTGACATTTTCTCGAGAGCAGATTACAACCCATCGACGATTTTAATGCCCGCTTTCCTGTCCCATTCTTCTGGTGAGGCTGCATCTGCCATTATCTTCTCTTGTCCACGCCAAAGAATCTGCAAATACATGCCAAATCACTCCCTGAATTGTCATATGCTCATGTGGGTGGACATCATCAGACGCTCTCAGAACAAGGGTAAAGGACACCATGGGACTCGACACCGTCAGGCAGTTTTCACATGTGGGGGTTACTGCCTGAAGCTGGCAAGGTGTGGAGCCCACCAGCTTCACTCGTGGCAATACCTATGTGTAATTACCATCTAATCTCAACCAGATTCTCGGTCAGATCATTTACGCAAAAAATTCATTACAATCGAATTACGAATGCACATGTGCATGCATATTTTCACGACTCAGTTTAGAAACTCGAAGAAAATGGACATGCCTTGGCCTGTCTGACTGAACTCGATCGGATTAAATCAAGACTGGGAAAAACTCAATTAGATCACAACTATACAAAACTACATTTAAAATAAAAAAATTAAAAAATAAAAAAATATAAAAAAAAACCTTGACAAAGCTCACCAAGAGTATATGGTATGGTACCTTGAATACCATAGTCATCGATTAAAGGGGAATGATTGCATTATTGTACCATACAGTCAACTCTGTGGGGTCCACCATGATGCGGGTCAGACATCCAAACTGTGCATCAGATGCATCCCATCATGAAATGGGACGCCCCAACACTCAGCCAGATGCAAAACTCAGGTGCAACAATGTAAAACCATGCATAAAACCTCTGTAGCCTCCAGCATGAAGAACAACTGATGCAAAAGCCACAGATCACCGCTCATCATGTGGTCCATATCATAGAGAAACATGGACAATCACCAATCTGTTACAAAGCCACATGTGGTCCACAACATAAAGAACCATGGACAATCACCAATCTGGTAAAAAGCCACATGTGGTCCACAACATAAAGAACCATGGACAATCACCAGTCTGGTACAAAGCCACATGTGGTCCACAACATAAAGAACCATGGACAATCACCAATCTGGTCCAAAGCACACTTGTGGACAACCTGATGAGTGGACTGGTCTGAATTTTGCGCTAGGTGGTCTTCATGGCAGACCAACCGGTTAGACAGGTTGGATGTCATACGCACAGAACACGGAAGCAGTTCTGAACTAGTTGGACAATAACACTACTGTCCAACTAGTTGCATCTGAGACCCTCTTAAAACATTACATATTACAGATACTTGGTTTTCAATACTCCAAAAAACAAAAACTCAACCGACTACCAAGTCACTTGACCCAACGGAGCTCTGAGCCCAGTCGAGCATTTGAGTGTAAAAACCTATGTAATGACTAATGACATTATGGAGTCAAGGAATGCATGTCCGCTGTCAGAAAAGTAAAACCAAGAACATAGAAAAGCAGAATGTACCTTGTCAATGACACCAAACTCCTGGGCTCTCATGGAATCCATATAGAACGGCCTTCGCATCACTTTTGCTACTGTCTCGGTTGACTGATAAACAGTTTAGACAGATTAGGGATTGGAAACATCATCGGATACAATAGATGTGAAACTATCATCATATTAAAAATAAAAAAAATCTGGATGCATACTCAGATACTGGATGTTTTAATCCTTGAGTCGAGGTCCTTTCCTCGAAGGAAACAAATCCTTTCTGCTTTAAATTAAAACATTGGGGGGGGGGGGGGGGGGGGGGGGGGGGGGGTTGAAATCAATATGCTAATACTCACATTTCCAGTGTGTCTGGATATAAGCTTAACAAGCGTGTCCCTGTTCTTTATAACCTGCCAAATAATTTGGTGGCATGAAATTCTTGCACAAAAATTTCATGGTAGAAAAGCAAATGCAAGCATAATTTACGGGGGCACGCGCGCACACACACACAC
Organism: Liriodendron chinense; assembly: GCA_003013855.2. Lineage (NCBI taxonomy): Eukaryota > Viridiplantae > Streptophyta > Magnoliopsida > Magnoliales > Magnoliaceae > Liriodendron > Liriodendron chinense. The sequence continues at coordinate 8,759,994 of ML058469.1, read as the reverse complement.
ACACACACACACACACACACACACACACACACAATGTTTTGTTAAAACAAACAAGTACTTTAGGCCAGTTTGTTATTTGCTTCTGGATATACCAGGATCAGGAGATGTCTGGGGCCCACAGTGCCAAATCAGCTTTTCTTCTGTTCGTTTGCAGAAGAGAAGCCGATGTGGCACCCATGGGGCCCAGCTCTTTGACCCAGATACATATGGAAACAAATACCAAATGAAGCCTTACATGAAATAAAGAATGCAAGATGTGCAAGTAACAGAATTCGAATGTTAATATGTTGATAAAAAACTGCAGCGAAACAATTGAAATTGACATCCTCTATGTATCATCCTGCAAAATGATAGCATGAGAGCATCTCCATTCTAATTTTGTGCAATGTACAACTCAACAATTTGTTTTCGTAGAGAGTGTGCTGCAGTGGTATTGGACAGAAGTGGGGCCCACGTGATGCACTCATTACATTCAACCCATCCATCAGATGTGTGACATCAAGTTACCCGCGATGCACAAAATTCAGCCCTATCCAAAACTCAGGTGTGCCCCACCACAGGGAGGAATGTGAGAGTGGACGCCTGCCATTGATTAGAATAGAGGGTCCACCGTGTAGTGAAACTGCAATCCAGACCATTTGGATTAAGGGTCAGGACCAAAATCAATCTGTTTTGCAACTCAGGTGGTCCCCGGTCCAAATCCAGGGTGGGAGCTCCCCCATCTTTTTCCCTGTAATATGGTTCACCTGAGTGTTGGATCAGACTATTTTTGACATCTGGGGAAAAAATAAGCCCATGCATCTGGATGAGTTGGATGTCCTGCATACATCACGTGCACTCCACATATGCACTGTACTGCCATAAAGTTATGGTGGTACCGGTGCCACTAGACTGCACCGCTTTTAGCAGATGAGGTGGTAAACATAATAACACATTTTGTCACCATCATCTAAGAGTTTCTCGCAGCAATTTGAAGTCGGGATTTGGCATTTAAATGGTAAATGAGATTCCAGATTTGTGAATGCAAATAATCAGCAGGCTCCCTTCAAGAGTCAAAAATTGAATTGGAACAACAATTCAGCTCAATACATCTGCATTTGAATGCATTAGCAAGATGTAATGACAGAGATTAGTGGCATCTCTTTGTATTCATAACAATGAATTAGCCCTCCAATTCCAGTTACATTTCTTTCAAGTCCAATTTGAATGCAACATAGCTGCACTTTGGAGCCCAGACCCTCAATATGACGCTAAGCAGGAAAATTATTATTTTATTTCCACCTTTCTAGATTAATAATTTCAATTGCATTGATAGTGCATCCAAACACTTCCCAAGGAGTAAACAACCAAAGTGGGATATGGTCAATTCCACTCATAATGAGGAACAACCCCCCAAGTTCCAATTCTATCAATCAAAGTCTAACTTGAAATGCATGGAATTGCACTTCAGGGTTAATTCATCATTTTTAATTAAAATGGTGTGCCCAGTCTGTGTATTTCCTCCATAATCAGGTGGGGAGTAGATCCATTGCTCCTGAAGGTATTGCGTTTTCTCCATACACACTACAAATGCCTATGATGACCAAACCAGGCACCATCCTGGCCCCACCATTGATTGGGCTCTGATAAAAAAAAAATGCTTTTATTGGAATATCTTAACCGTCTCATAAAACAAACTTTCTCACTGAATGGGTGATGTTGCTGATTTGTCTTTTAGTGCTCATTTGTACACCACCAAGGCTAGGGATTGTCCAAACGTTGTTATTTTTTGGACAATGGCCTTCTCACTTTAGGCCTACCAAATTAAATGCATTCCACATGTGCAGAATGACACGGAGGCACAAAACTGCCTTGCCTACATGGGCATCGGGTCGCTTCCAATTACATGAATGGACAGCAATTCAACCTGATTGAACATCCAAATGAACGTGTCTAACTAAATCAAGGTTCCCAAGTCCATTACAAGCAAATGCTAGTAAGAGAGCGATAAAAAACTAACCTCATTGGCACGAATAAGAACATCGCTTGCTGGCATTAGCCCAGATGATGGGACTCGGGGTTGTTGAATCATGGCTGAGATCGAATTACAATGAACAGATGCATCATAACCTTAGCAAAATAGAGAAAAGGGATAAAATGTATGCAACACCAAACAGAATAGCAGCAAACCTTTGGCATGTGGCATCATAAACCGTCTACCCTTCTTTCCAGCAGCGAGAAGTAGACAAGCCTGCCCTATGGCAGCGCCAACAGCAACTGTCTGGATCTGCATATGTGACACCCGTTTCACCATGAAATGAAAAATATTATATGCGAAGAACTAACCCAAGATAAGTTTTCAAAATTTTCCAACCCAAGGGTTCCCATCAAGCAGTGGTATTAATGACGATACGAAAATATTCAGACTTTCAGACATTAATCAGCTTCATAAGCACATCTCTTTCATATGCATATTTAGAACTTGTGCTGGGTTAGAAGTTGAGGAATTAAAAGATCCTCGACCGGAGATTTGTATATAGTATCCTTGAGTCTCCTGACTGTACACGTGATGACCATTTTTAAGTAATCTAGACCATTTGTATGAGTCATATGACAGGCGCCACCTTTAATGGATGACACCCACAAGTCTATTAGACTGGAAGATCCTATACTTTTCAATCTTTAGCAGATGTACTGTTGCTGTATCTGTTTCCTTAACCATCTATTTGCTGGCTATACCAACGAAGGGTTGGATTGTCTCATTGAGGAGATTTTTGGGGCACGGTCCATCCAAGGCCCATCACAACCTCGGTCTGATCCCCCAATATCAGATTCCAATCACACAGACTGATGATTTGAGGATACTGCAGACATCCTCAGGACAAGGATTTCACAGTTCCACAAAGTTGAGACCTAGGAAGGTCTAGGAAAGCCATGCACGGACTCCTCAAGATGCATGCTCCCACTTTATTTCTTAAGTAATACCTTGAAAATTGGAACCAATAAAAGGACCATATAGAAGGTAAATCTATCATAAGATGGCCCGGGTATCAACAGTCAGGAAAAAAAAAAGATGGTTGCACATTGGCATGTACTACGAAACAAAAATAAAGAGAACTTCAGATTTAGCAGTTGTTCAAACTTCAAAGTAAAGAAGAATCTAACATGTAAGATCATCATCATCATCATTATCATGGCTGTCACCACCATACCCTTGTTCAGGCTATTTTATAAAGCTGACCAATACAAGCAATACCTTGAAAATTCAATATATGAAAATAACCATACTTTTCAAAGGGTGGAGGTGCTTGGAAATAATTATAAAAATCCAAAATTGATTGAAAAGTCTACCACATAAGCTGCTTGGAGAAAATTATAAAGAAATAAATAGCATGATTGTAAGCAGCACCGAAAATGGATGTCATCGAGATCACAGCAACTACTGAGGTACTGCAATGCATTTGCAATCATCCACCAAATTAATAAGCCTAGAAATCATCATCATCTTCAAATGAAAAGAAAAATATGAGAGGAAGAATGTACCTCGTTTTTCAACTGCATCATTGCATCGTAGATAGCAAAACCTTCAGATTCCATTCCAACCTGAAACATGAACAATGGGAAGACATAATGGGTCATACAAAGGGAAAAAAATGCAAGAACCATTTGTACAAGTCTAAATAATTAATAGAACAATGGTCAAGACAAATGATGTCCTTCAAGTGTACAAGATTAATCAAATGATGGTGCACAAGTAGGTCATCATCATCATCTAAGCCTTACCCCAACTAATTGGGGTTGGCTACATAAATCCTATTCCACCATTCCACTCTATCAAGGGCCACAACTTCAGTTATACCATAAGTCATCAAGTCTTTTCTTACTACCTCTACGAAGGTGTGTTGTATCAATTTTGGTGGGCATGTCGGTGCCCACTGAAACCAATACGGGGGTGTAACGACCAATATATCCCCACCACCCAACGATCCTTTATTTATTTTTTGTTAAAAAAAATTACAAAAAATGTGGGAAAATCCCAATATCTAGAGGATTCCGAATATGTATTATTTTTGTTGTTTTGAGTACGTTTATGATGACGTAACGGTCCACTCTTTGGTGAGAATGTTGTCTCGGCGTGTTTGATCATTTTATTAACCTGACAACCTTACATGGATCTTAAATTTACCAATAATTCATGCAAGTTACAGCACTCATTCAACCAATGCAAATCCCTAAGCATTTGACATTATTCCCCTAAAGAAATTTTAAGAAAAAAAAATGAAATTAAATTCGGATGAATAATGTCGCCAATTTAGAGGGCCATTCGAATGCCCCCAAATAGTCCCGAAACTCATGTTATGTATGGCATTCATCCCACTAATGCATATCCATAAGCATTTGACATCACTCCTACTAAGTAATTACAAGAAAAAAATAAAATTAAAGCCGGATGAATAGTGTCGCTGATTTGGTGGGCCACTCAAATGCCCCCAAAATTGGCCCCAAATTCATGCAAACTATGATACCCATCCCACTAATGCATATCCCTAACCATTTGACATCATTTCCCCTAAGAAATTTTAAGAAAAAGTTAAAATTAAATTAGGATGAATAGTGGTGTCAATTTGGGGGACGACTTGATGCCCCTAAATTGGCCTCAAATTCATGCCATCTATTGACACTCATCCCACTAATGTAATTGGCTCCAGATCGGTGGACATTTATTGCACGGTGAAGAATGAAAAATATCCAATGGCCCTATTTCAAAAAAGAAGTGTTTGCAAATCAATGATTAAAATCGTTGAAACAATTTGATTTTGGGATTGTGACTTAGCAACAACGGGTCCCATAATTTAATTGGTTAATTTTAAGTTAATATATGCCACGTGTACAATTTTTTGGGTGCAAGTGTATCGAGTTATGCTCCATCAGACTATCATAGAAGGGGGAAAAAAAAAGGTCTCAAGTCAAATTGGTTGGAACGCAAGGTAAGGTCCACCCAACAAATAACTTCCAACTAATTAAGTGCATGTGAAATCTCCAACCTTTCAAATAGATTGCCTCCAAAATGAGGGCCACCTGGTGCAAAAATAATTCATACCTACTCATTGGTAGAGGTGGGCAACAATCCAGGCCGGGCCGAGTTTGCCTTAGTTTGGTTTGGCTTGTTTTTGTGACACTCCATTTTGTGGATTGGCCTGGTTTGGGTTTCAGGCCGACCCATGCAGGCCAAGTTTGGTTTGCTCTAGAAAAATCTGGTTTGGGCTGGGATCGGTTTGGTCGAAAATTTTGAACCGGGCCGAGCTGAGTTCGAGCATGTGGCGGCTCTTTTTTTTTTTTTTTTTTTTAAATAGAAAAGAATTAAAAAAGTTAGAAATAACACAAAAAAATGCAAAGGTATCTAACTACGTGATGTTTAACACAACTTTAAAATAGACATGTAAGAGCTTTTTTAAAAAACAAAAGCACACAAGCATAACTTTACAAGTGCAAGGAAATAGTGTGCATTTATGTATATGTATTATGTATTATCCACGTCAACATGTATATGTATTATCGACGCCGTCCATCCATTTTTACTTATCACTTTAGGACATGATCCCAAAATTGAATCATATCCAAAGCTCAAGTGGACCACACAACAGGAAACAGTGTGCTTACAATTTACGAGCCGAATCAAACCAAGCTGAATCAAACCGAACTTCAGGCTAAGCTGAGCTGGTACTGCCCCGGTTTGAGCTTGGTTTGTTTTCTTAAACGAGTTCGACTCCGAGACTTGGTTTGGTTTGAACTTCTATTCGAACCAATCCAAGCTGAGCTTTTTCAAACTAATCCGAGCCGAGCTTTCGAGCTGGCTTGGTTTGTGCCCAGCTCTACTCATGATAAATAACAGTAAAAGTGCGATCCACTTGAAAAGTGGATATGCCTGAAGTTTGCAAAAGGTGATCGACGTGATGGGGTGATCCATGGTCGATTCCGTAACAGATAAATAGGAATTGCTAGTTCTACCTCGTGAAAAAGACTTCTTTCGTGGATTTTTCCTCGACCATCAATCTGATTTGAATCATTAATGATTCAATTGGACAAACCTATTGGATGGAGTGGATTTCTCACACACATAAAAGGTTGGGCCTTATTGGACCGTAACTTTTGCTCCAACTGGTTGGACCTTATATTAAAAAAAAAAAGCCTTGGACGATATTAAGCCACGTTGCATATTTTGAAAATGGAGAGAGAGAGAGAGAGAGAGAGAGAGAGAGAGAGATGATGATGATGATGATGATGATGATGATGATGATGATGATGTTGGCAGAGGAGAAGAAGAGGAGGGGGAGAAAGAAAAAGAAAGAACGAAGAAGGAGAAGAAGAAGCATCTCCAATCAGGGACACATTTTTCCTCCTTTTTTACTTAAAGAAGATAGAAGAAAATGAACCTTTTTTTTTTTTTTTTTGAGGTGAACATTAAGGTTTTTTTTTTTTTGAGGTGAACACTAAGGGGTAACACACCCCATAACGGCCATTATAGGGGCCATAACGACTGTTACACATGTTTTTCTACCCCAACCGATTTAGACCAATGAGTTGTTACCGTTGCGTATCAGCCGATACATAGCAGATTTGGCACACCTTGACCTCCACTCTCATCCTTTCGGTCCTTGCCCTTGCCATTTTAGAGCCTCCAACTTGTACAAATCACTCCTAACTGGCCCAGTTCTTGGTCTCCATTGCACATGACCAAACTAAGTTTACTTTCCCTCATCGTGTTACTTATTGGTGCTACTCCTAAATTCCCTAAAATGCATTTATTTTTAATTCTATCCTTGTCTTGCCACTCAATCCATCTCAACATCCTCATTTCAGCTATGGACATGTTGTTCCTTAACTACCCAAGGTTCTATCCCATAAAGCATGGCTGGTCTTATAGCCATCTTATATAGTTTTCCTTTCAATTTAAGTGATACAAAATGATCACATAAAACTCTAGAGGCACATCTCCATTTCTTCCACCCTGCTTGAATTCTATAGGTAGCATCCTTCTCAATCCCTCCACTCTCATGAATTATCGACCCAAGATGTCAAAAGTGGTCATCTTGGGAAACTTCTTGGTCAACAATCTTTGCTAATTCCTAGTCCCACTCCAATTGCAATCCATATACTCTGTTTTAGTCTAACTAATTTTAAATCCTTTAGATTCTTTAGCAACTCTAAAAAAATCTAGCTTTGTGTTTAAGCACTCCCTCATCATGTCAATCAAAACTGTGTCATCTACAAACAACATAAACCATGGGAACTCTTCCTGCAAATGCCTCGTTAACTCATCCATACAAATGCGAAAAGGTGCATCAATGAAGACCCCTGATGCAAGCCTACAACAATTAGGAACTCATTTGTCTCTCCACCAGTGGTCCTCGCATTTGTTACTACTCCCCTCATATATCCTTAATCATGTTAACATATCCTTTTGGAACTCACTTTTCTTTTGGAGTGTTTGTGGCTCGTCTTCATTTTGTTTTTTTTTCTTTTCATTTTGTTTGTGTAATTTTGTTTTTCTTTAGCCTTTGGCTCCAATAAAATTGCATCAACTTAAAACACACACACACACCAAATTGACTCTTTAGGGACCTTATCTTAAGCTTTCTCTAAGTTAATAAAGACCATGTGGAGAACCTACTTCTTCACTCTATATTTCTCCATTAATTATCTAAAGGAAAATGGCTTCAATGGTAGACCTCCCTGGTATGAAACCAAACTGATTTTTTGATGCGTTTGTCTCATGCATCAGTCTTTTTGCTCAATCACCCTTTCCCAAAGTTTCATAGTATGGTTCATAAGTTACGTGTTGTTTGATATACTGAAACATGAGCTCTGAAAATTAATTTAACTGCCGAAAACTTAAAGTGCTAAATTGTAATTTTGAAATAATTTTACAGATATTTTAGTCAAAAGAAATTTTAATGCACCAACACTTTCAACCATCATCCTTCAGCATTAAGTGAACGGAGGAGAGCTGAATAAAGACCCATATTTTTAGTGAAAATTAATTTAAGCACCTAAAAAGTTGGATTTTCCAAACGATCTGAATTAGTGAAAATCACTGAACACATCAAATTTCAATGATAAGAGCTGAAAATAAGTTTTATCACACAGCACCTTAATCCCATGATGGTTAGTGCAGCTCCACATGTCTCCTTTATTCTTATAAATAGGTATCAAGGTATTTTTCCTCCATTCGTTTACCATTTTCTTCGATCTTACAACTTGTTGAACAACTTTATCAACCAAAATAATCCGATATCTCCCATACACTTCTAAACCTCTATATGTTTAGTATCTAATCCAAGGGCCTTTCCTATTTTCATCTTTCTCAAAGCTTTTTTCACTTAAGATATCATAATCCTATGAAAGTATATATGCAATCCAATGTTATTTGAGTTTGTGGTTTCTTCTATCCCTATGCTCTTAGGCCCTATTTGGAATGCGGGATCAAACGGTATTGAATTGCGTTAGGTGGAATTAACGCCATTATTGCACAATGAATATATGTCTAGAAATACCATGGTATTTTGACTGTCCAATCCCACGTTTGGAATCAAATTCTTCCTTTGGGAAAAACATCGTATTAAGTGAAACCTGTGTTTTGGGGACAAGAAAGTGGAGGATTATCCTTCTCGCTGTTATTTGGGCCATCTGGGCAGAGCACAATAACCGTTGCTTTAGGAACCCCTCTCTATTTGTCGTTGGAGTGTTCTCTAGAGTTTTAGTTCTGTTCAGAGACTGGGCTCATTAATTTCCTCTTCTCCTATTGTTTTGGATTAGTTGTTTTTTTAGTTAGATTTTTAGTTGTTTTCTGTTTTCCTTGATGTTTTTTTTTTCTTTTTTTCTTTCTTTTAGGATTTTTTTTTTTTTTTTTTTGCTCTGTTTTTCCTTTTTGTGTTTAGTCTTTCTTTTGTTTTTCCTTTGCTGCTTTGCAGCTTTCAATAAAGTCATCATCTTTAAAAAAAAAAAAAAAAGTGAAACCTGTGTTTGGAGGAGTATGAATTGTAATCAACATACCAAATTTCACAACTGATGCTGGTCACTTTTATGCATATGCAACACAATTGTCACGTGTAAAGGACATAAGTGGACGGATGGCGTAGATAAAACACATGCATCAACATGGGGCCCACAAATGCACTGGATTTCGAAATCCACCAGAAATCATTCCGGGACTAGATGATATGATGCTTGGATTAATCCAATCCTTCCCATCTTTTTCCAAATGTCAGATGAAATTTACATTGGACCAAATGCAATTCCATACCACCTAATCCCACATTCCAAACAGACCCTAATAGTACTTGTCATTTAACAAGTTCTGAAATAGCTTCTCCACCTTTAATTGATCTCATTGTCCTTTACTAGCACCCTATGGTTATCGCTCTTAATGTATCTAACATGATCTAGGTCCCCACTCTCCCTCTCCCTCTCCCTCTCCCTCTCATTTTTGCAAGTTTGAAGACATCTTTCTCACCTTCTCTTTTCTCCAATCTATTATAAAGAGCATCATAAACCTAAAATTTAGCCTTACTACTTTCTTAGCAATCTTTTTGGCATTTCTATAGAGTTCAATATTTTTTTGTTTCTATTCCCTTTTTAGGCTTTGAAACATGGACGTTTCTTATTAATAACTTTTTTGTACATTGTTATTTCACCACCAAGTTTCCTTATATAATTGGCTTTTCCCTCTAGATACTTCTAAAACATCGTTTGCCACTTTCCTAATGCATTCAGTCATCTGATTCTACATAAAACTTCTTATCAATTTCCTTCTTCCATCAATTTATTTCTAAATAACGAAGTTCTCTTCTTTTAAATTCCCCCACCTAGTTTTTGGGCACTTATTAATTTCATTCCATTTCTTTCCATCTCTTAGAGTAAACATCCATGACCATTAGCCTGTGTCGTGCAGTCAAACTCTCTCCAGCCATCACCTTACAGTCCTTACATATTAATCATTGTCTTCCTAAGAAGAAAGAAATCTCTTTGGCTTGTATATGATCTACTTTTGAAAGTTAACAAATGCACTCTCTTCTTAAAGCATGTGTCTGTTAGAGCTGGATTGTATGCCATAGCAAAACCAAGAATAGCTTCTCCCAAACCCATATCCTCCATGTAGCCCCTCATATCCTCTACTTTCTTTTCCTACATGACCATTAAAGTCTCCTCTACAAACATCTTCCCTCCTAGTGGAATTTCTTGCATTAGTCCATCCATATCCTACTAGAATTGTCTCTTGATTCTATCCTCTAACCCTATTTGTGGCGCACATGCACTAATAACATTGATTATCTCATCTCCCAACACAAGTTCTATTAATAAAATCCTATCTCTTACTCTCTTAACATCTACAACTTTATCCTTTAAATATTTACCTACCAATATCCCCAATCCATTTATATTATACTTCTTTCTTACATACCAAATCTTATATCCATCAATTTCTCTAGTTTTGACCCCTTTCCACTTAGTCTCCTAAACACAAGCTATGTTAAATCTCCTTCATTTCATCAAATCTACAAAGTCCATACTCTTACTTGTCAATGTTCCTATATTCCATGTGGCAAGATGAATCTTATTCTCTTGGACTAGCTTCTTTACCCTCAATTATTTCTCCTTAAATTGTTAGTTGATGTGACTAACATATGATTCTAAAATAGGAAAAAAACAATGAACTTAATAGAAAACATGAAGCATAAAAATGCACCATTGCAACTCTCTAATCTCTATATGCATGAACTAGATGAGAAAAGACGCAAGAGAAGCCCATCCATCCTATAAGATAAAAGGGTGGGTAAAATCCTTGAAAGCCTCTCCTCCCTAGTGTCTACTTGCTCTACTTAAATGTAACTTAGAAACTCAAATTTATCTTCAATTTCCTCTTTTTTTCTTTCTTTCCTTCTTTTTTTTTTTTGTTATAAGCAAAAAGAAAATCTCAATTTCTGAAGTTGACTCGGCTGCTGATGGAAAAGTTGCTGCTATTTTGTTTAAAGAATTGAGTAGCCTGCGGTGAGCCTCTCCACTACGGCACCTGCGAAACCATACACCAGTACTTCCCATTTTTTTCTAAGTCATTAAGGCAGGGGAAGTAATGGAACTTTATAGGAGCCTAAATTGGGTCCTTTTCTCCATGTAACTCAAATCTGTTTTTTGTTCTACATGTTATTTGTACTTTTTGGTTTCTAAAATTACTCTGTCAAAGAAATGAAAGCTATAAAATTGACAATGAAAATACTGCAGAAAACCTTATTATTGCATATTGATAAGTGCAATGGCTTCTCTAACTGCCAAAAACAAGAGTCTCCACATTCCACATTGGAATGTAAAACAATTCAACCATATGCCATGCAAAATTCAAGATCAAACATTGAGATCAGTTTATGATATGGTAAGTCATAAAGAAACAGATTGGTAAGTCTACGAATATTAACAGAATCTAGAAAAAAAAAAAAAAGTTCGGGTTTGCATTGAACAAATTCAACAGCTGCTCCGAAAATTGGAACAGTTGAGATTTGAGAAAACTTAAATTTGAAGCACCTATAACCTTGTCCAGCAGAGTCAAGACTAAACCAAGTTAAAAACGAGAACCAACATACCGTTTCACCATCATCACGAGTCGTTCCAGTTGAATTGATGTAAAGATAAATTGGCTGGTTTGGATCCATCCATTGCAAGTAAAGCAGTTCTGCTATCACGAGCTCTGTAACAGCTGGCACCAACTAATTAATGCAAATGGTTAATTATTAGTGTGTATTTGTGCCATCAGATAAGACATGAGAGTCCTCCAATAACAAATTGTATGTGTAACAAGATATAGGGAGACTAACAACATAAGAGGTGATTGGAAACAGTTTTGTACGTGGAACAGAAAGTGACTAACAGCTGAAAGGCTCAACATTCATATATATAACTCTACAAGCAAAAAGAACATGGCTTTACAACCATTACCAACTAACACTAAGATAGTTGACCGCGTCCAAACTTTTTACCATGAAGATAGTTTTCTTCTACTAGCGCTAAGATAGTGACATGCTACACCTGTTACCAACTAAAATAAAAAAAAATACTTTGAGAGTGAAACGCTTAAAAAAGAAAAGAAAAAAAAAAAAGGAGGAACATAAAAGAATGCACCTGCAAATGTGTTTATAAAGAATAGCAAGGAAGGAAAAAAGAAATATGATAAATTCAAAGGAATCCAATTTGTGGCTGATCAGAACTATCCTTAAGAGAAAAGCAAACTGCCTAAAGCAGAAGGAAAGCATTGCTGGAACCGACAAACTTCCCATAACTAATTAAACATTCACAATCAATTTCGATAACATTAAATGCCAACTGGAATGAATTGGCCAAAAAATCCCAAGCAACTGAAATCTTAAAACACTTACAGGCATGCCAATGTAAACTATCCGCCCATGTAGAAGTAGAGACGGCAAATCTGGGGGAGGCTTTCTCGGCCTGTGCTCATTGTAAGTAACAGTGCGTTCCACCTGATACAGGCAATGAAAAGAAAAATACACGTCAAGAAGTGAACACAAAACATGATAAAGAAAGTAGAGAACCTCACTTCAGAAATGAGGAAGGAAAATAAAAATAAAAATAAAAATAGAACCCAGAAAAAGAAACACCCATAAATGGGGAAAGGGGGGTAAAATTGCTCTAAACACCATCGAGGGGTATTCAAGAACCCTATTGGAGAATTCGGTTTCTCAAGCAAAAAAGAGAAAAATAAATTAAAAATCAAGAAATGAAGTTGACCTACTCAATTAAGAATAAAAACAAACAATTTATACTAAATTCATTGATATCTCAAAAGAAACTAGTTAGAAGGGGCAATTATGAAAAATCCATCGATAATTAATAAAAGAATTTTCTTTTGATGAAGAACTAACCAAGAAGTTGATCTGCAAAATGGGTGTTTCTTAAAAGCTCAGTATTGGATCTTCTATCTAAAATGTAAGGTCCATCTAGAATAACATTGTAAGGAAAGAAAATACAACAACTACAAAAGAAAAGTTGTTGAAAATTGGATGCCTCAAATCTATGCTTCATAGAGGCCATCAATCGATCGACCGCGCGCGGGCCAATCGATCGCCAAAAATTGTGTATTAACGCTAGAGCTCCCTGGACACTTCTGTGGTCGAGCGATCGATCAACTGTTGCCATCGATCAATCGACGGCGGTGCGAAATTTCACAGTTTTGCGCGGTTTTGCGCGTTTTGTTTCGAATTCTGTTTTAGTGCTATATAAACACTTGTAATTGCGGGATTAGGGTAATTAAGACGTGTTTAAGGGTTCTAGAGGGGTTTTGGAGAGAGAACAGCTAGGATTTTCTCTTGGAGGCTTTGATCCGGGTAAGTTTCATCTCTTGTAACTTCTGTTTCATAGGGCATTATCGCTTTGTGCCATGGTTTTTTTCGTTTTTCCACATAAATTCGTGTGTTCTTTCGTTGGATTGTGCTTGTACGATTGTGATTAATTTGTTTGATTCTTCTTTGTTTCTTTCGCGATTCCCAACAAGTGGAATTAGAGCTAATGTTGGGAAATGATTAAATCTGAAGACGAGGTATCAATGGCAGCATGAAGTTCGATGTAGAGAAGTATTCCGGAAAAAACAACTTTGAACTATGGAAGGTGAAGATAAAAAGCCTTCTATTTCAACAAGGATTGGAAGACACACTCCTTAGACAGAGACCGGAAACTATGAAAGAAGAAGAGTAGAACAAGTTAGATCAAAAGGCCAATATTTCAATCCAATTGTGTCTAATGGACGAGGTCCTCTACAAGGTTATGAGAGAAGACTGCGGTTGATACATGGGCAGAGTTAGAGAATATCCATGCGAAGAAAACTCTTGGGAATCATTTGTATCCGAAGCTACAGTTGTTCAATCTAAAGATGGCTGAGGGGGCTGACGTTGAGTCCCACATTAGTAACTTCAACGGGCTTATTTGCAAACTGTTGGATATGGATGAGGGGATGAAGGATAAAGATCAAGCATGTATTCTGTTGAATTCTCTTCTATAATCGTATGAGTCGTTCAAAGACTCTTTGTGCACCGGCGGGATAACCATTAACGTTGAGACTATTATCTCAGCTCTTTAGTCAAAGGCGATAAGAAAGAAAAGCGGTAATGCACTGGTTACGAGGGGGATAATTTTTAAGCGGATAGAGGAACTTCGCGATCAAGATCCAAATCCAAGGGTAAGGGCAAAGGAAAGTTGAAGCGCTGGAGTTGTGGCATGACAGGGCATATGAAGAGGGATTGTCAGAATCCTAAGTCTAGGAAGGAGAAATCAAATGAATCTTCTATTGAGGCCAACATTGCGGAATCCAATGAGAAGGTGAGTTGTGGTGAAGTGTTAACCGCGCCAAAATCTGGGTTCTATAGCAATGAATGGATTTTGGATATGGGGGCTTCGTATCACAAGTTAACAACTACAAAAGAAAAGTCTACCTAATTTCTTCAAAAAGAAGGAAATTCTATTAAACAAGTTAACAATTTCATCCAAAACACAGAGAGAAAAATCATAAAACCATAAGAATCAAACCAAGAAGCATACATTACAAATTGATTTTCCTCTAAACATGAAAAATATCACTCACAAAAAACATGAAACTCAATTAAACTAACCTAGTTTGAATGAAAAATACACCAATTACAAAACCCATCAATTAAAAAAAGAAAAAAAATTAAAAATCAAATAAAGAGCATCACCACTAAGGGCCTGTTTGGTTGCAGAATCCAGATTCTAGAGAAAATCTAGATTCCACTGTTGGAATCCAAAATTACAAAAACTAGAGTGGAACCTAGGTTTCATCCAGAACTTGCTGTTTGGTTGAAAACGGTGCAATTTTCAACGTTGCTTGTGGCATGGCCCACTTGGGCTTCAGATCCGCCTGAGAACCTTACCCTTGGCTTATTGTAGTCCTGCAAGACAGATGGCCAGGTTGGATGACAAATAAACATTATAGTGGGCCCTAGAAAGTTTTTAATGGTGGACGTTCAATCAACACTGTTTTCCTATGGTGTGGCCCACTTGTGATTTAGATCTGCCTCATTTTTTGCCCAATGCCCTTAATTGAGCTCTCAAAATTGATGGACTATGTGGATATAAAACACATACATTATAGATGTACAACACATATATGGAGGCGGTGACACTCACTTCCACCTCTTCTCCCTTCCGTAGAAACGGTCACCCACACCGTTTCCACTAATCCCAGTTCCAGTCCATTTAGGCTTCCAGACGGAATCCTGTTTTGACTGGAACTTGCCACCAAACACACCAGTTAAAATAGGATTTTGTTGGAATCCAGATTTTAGGTTGGAAACGGGTTTCCAGATGCCAACCAAACGGGCCCTAAGCTAACCTGAGAAATGGTTTTTTCTCTTAGGGGTCGTTTGGATAGGCTGTAAATCATTTACTAGTAAATGGGCATTTTTGGTGTTTGGATGCTCCGATTTGCTAGTAAATGATTTACTAGCAAATCCCCTCTCCCATTTACCAGCAAAAAGGTGAGATTTCATTTACTAGTAAATGGGATAGATGGCAACAAATCTATTTTCAAATTTCTGCTTTAAAAGCATATTCGCACCTACTATGAAATCACATCCAATGGCTCTCTCTCCCTCTCCCTCTCCCTCTCTGCAATCTCCCTCCCTCCCTGCCTTCCTCTGGTGATCTTCCAAGCTTCAAACACCCTTCCGGCAGTGGCTCTCCACCTGTATGGCCTTTGCCAATAGAATTTGAATTCATGGGCCCACTTGTATGGCTCACATACTACTCGGTTTTTTTTTAGGATTAACTCTAAGCTTTAGTGGCATGGGCTTGACCCAATGATCCACTTGAAAGGAAATTCCAAGATGTAATTTGAATTTTAGTTGCTAAATTGATTTTCAGGTGTGAATATACAATTAGAGGATATAACCCATTTACAGGCTATCCAAACACTATAAATCATTTACAACTTACATCCAAACAGAAGGTAGTAAATCATTTACTAGCACTTAAGTCATTTACTAGTAAATGATTTACAGCCTATCCAAACGACCCCTTAAAAAAAAAAACAAAAACAAAAACCCTTTTTATAAATCAAATTCACATCAACTCAATGAAGAACAAAATTAAAGATAAAATTAACGAAAAATCACAAAATAAAAATATAACCAATAATATTAATAGAAATAAAAGAAATCCATACAAAAATACAACCAAGAAGCGTATATAGAAATGGGTGTTTCTCCAAACAAGGTGAAAATCAGGAACCAAATCACAGAATCTTGAAATGGGATTGTATTTATACCTGAGCGGGAGTGGCCATCAGCTTGGGATTGTCGAATAGATCGAGATACGGAGGTGTATCCGAATCGGTGGGAGTCTGACGGAGGGGAAGAGGGTCTGGAGAAGCGGCAGCAGCAGAGAAGAGCCTGGAAAGGAAAGGGTCTCGAGGGTTTAGAGGAGGCATAGGAATCGATGCAGCAGCATAGGCGCTTATTGGAGAACGCAAGGAAGACGCCATGGGCATTTGCAGGGTGCAGGAGCTTCCAAATCCCATGCTCCCACACGCCATCTCTCTCTCTCTCTCTCTGTACACTTCAGAAGGTGCAGAAGGTTTTCTTTCGAGTGTGTTTGGATGGTTTTCACGATTTGCTAAAAAATCGAATTGGATAACCGATTCGGCGCCGGTGATAGTCTACCACCATTTTCAAAATGGTGATTAGTCGTTCTCCTTACACGTGCACACGTGTAAAGCTATCTAGACCATCCAAAATTTTGGGACATTGTAGATAGAGCATGATTCGAAAGTTAGACTAATTAAGTACTATTAATTATTTAATTCGTGAGTGCCAAATGGATGGTTAAGAGTAAATATTGAGTGGTCCAAATTAAGAGGGAGAAATTCAGATGGTTACTATCACTTTCCCTGTTTGATTTTTGGGTTATGCTCCTTGTATGGTAGGTTTAGCAATTTGAAGGGCCTAGATTTCCATGCAGTTATGCAAAGTACGGTGGATGTTTCACCAACATTTGTAGAGTGGCTGGGGACTATCATGCGACTAGCCTACTACGAACCTGGGACTTCGTGGTCCTGGTGCTGACAACCGGGTGTCTATCAAGCCCGGTTTGAAATGTAAACCCCAGGCTCAACCCTGCCATGATGTTTATGGGTGCCTAGGGTCCCTCTGGCTCGGTTGACCATACTTTCTTCTAGGAACGAGATTGCCTGGTGACTGAATTATTGGGAATATTCTTAATGCTCTAGTGGGATTTGATTGGACCACCTGCTGCAGTCAGAAATGCCCCCACTTAAGCCCAAGCCCTGCCATAATGTGTTTAATGCGTGGCTAGGGACCGTCTTGCTCAAAAACCACGCTTTCTTTTAGGAACGAGATTGCATGGTGACTGAACCATTGGAAATATTCCAGTGGCTTAGGTGGGATTTGATTGGGCCACCTCCACTGTTAGCCCCGTCTCAATAGGACATGGCTCATTCAAATGGCGCAGCATAGGGAGGTATATCTCTGCTTTCTTCTTTTATACTGCACAAGCATCAATGATGAGAGCAGGGAGCAGATTAGGTGAGAACCAGGATACATCGAGGTGGGTGAGACCCCTGACTGTGGAGCCCACTGTGCTAAATGTGACTACATCCACATCAACTATCTGTATTGAAAGCTCGTTTTAGGGCATGATCCAAAAAAAATGAAGCAGATCCGAGTCTCAGATTGACGAAAGTATAAGAAACAGTGGTAATTGATCATTAAGAACATCTTGTGGGCCACAAAAACTTTGGATCAAGATGATATTTTTGTGGTCTCTTCATCTAGGTCTTTGTGACCTTATTAACAGGTTGGATGAAAAATAAACATTCTATTGGGATCTATGAAGTTTTTAATGGTGAGGATTCAATCCCGACTGTTTCCTCTAGTGCAGTCCACCTAAGATTTGGGTCAGCTTCATTTTTGGGTCTATGCCTTAAAATGAGCTGTCAAAATGGTTGGATTTAAGTCACCTACATCTCGGTGGGCCCCACATTCAGGGTTCCCACTCACCACGGTGGATCCGGGGGTCTCACCTAATTCGCTTTCTTGAGAGGGTGGTTTGCCTGCTGACACTGTCAGTAGCGTCAAGCAACTAAGCTTTTGGGTGGTGCCCCATGGGCCTCATCATGATTTATGCATTTTATCCAAATTGTCGCTAACATTTAAAAACTTTGGATATAAAAGTTTTGGATCAAGCTTATATTTGTGTTTTCCTTTCATTGAGGTTTTTGTGATCTAATCAATAGGTTTTATGGCAAATAGACCTTACAATAGGCCGTAGGAAGTTTTCTATGGTGAGCGTTTAGTTTAATTTCGGTTGTTTTCCTTAGGACCTAAGATCTAATTCTGCTTTAGTTTTGTTAAAACAAAGTAACGCCTATAATGATCAAAATAAAAATTCCAAAAATGATTTACAATTAACACTCACAAATAAATATTATCAACCATGTAAATAAAAAACCAGTTCACAAGCTAGGTTAGCTTTATGTCATGAATCCTACTTTTCATGCATGGAATGTTTATGACCAAAAACTTACATGTCATGGAGCCTCGTACCATGTTTTTAATTATGAACTTTATTTTATATGCAAGCTATATAGCCTTTTCTTTTTATATCTTTTATGTTAGTGATTACTCATACACGCATTACAAGCAAGGTCTTTGTCTTATGTTTCCCATTGTTGAAAGCAATATATAAAATAAACGATAGCAATTGAATTGGAACGCTACACTAGATTAGTGTTTAACTATTTATAAGAATTTGTAATCTGCCATTGGGACAAGGCGCAGATGACATTGTTCTCTTTGAGATAGTTCACGTCCTCTCGAACAATTCCGATTGATGTAGAGGCTCTCGACTCGTTATCCTCAAGATATAACTCTCAATAATCGACCTTTCTGGCGTGCACAAACCGAATAGATCCCAACACCACTACTAAAACCACTCAAACCTTAAATTGTCCAAGAACATATCTCCATCCTAGTCAAATCTCGCAAATCCGACATAGGTAACCCGACATATTTAGTTGGTTGGCTTAAGAAGCTTAAGCTAACCTAAAATTATATTATGTCCCATAACTCATCTTGGATTATGAGATATGACTGTCTTACGGACCTACGGTCCTGACTACCCAAATCACTTTCGTCTCAAATCGAGCTTCCTTTGGTCCATGTTGACCATAAAATAGCCTATGACCCGTTCTACAACGCATAACTCCAAAAATGAAGTAGATCAGAAACTTGAACAAACCACAATGCTAGAAATAGTATGTGGCACTGCTCCTTGAAATCTTCTTGACGCCCAATTTGATGTTTATTTTGTTGGGTGCGTTTCACACAAACCTTCGGATCTCGCCCCCCAATACACTAGAATTATGGACTATGCTAATGCAATAATCAAGAATAAACATCAACCACACGAACACAAAGAGTTTTTACGTGGAAAACCCTCAAAAGAGGTAAAAACCACGGGACCTAGTCCAGATCAACAATCCACTATCTCAGGGAACTGTTACAACCGATCACAAGCACACACCGCTTGGATCAAACTTCTTCACCCACGCAGGGATGGATAAACTGCAAGAGAATAGTAAAGGAGAAACGATCTCACCGATCCCGAGGACGTAGAAGCGCTGAGATTACCGTTGCGCAGAAGAACACTTCTTCAAGCAACTTCTCCCTTCTACAAGCTTCCTCTTTCTCTCTCTTCTCTTTCTCTCTTCCTCTTTTTCTCTCTTTCTCACCTTGGACGTGTTGGCAACACAATGGGATGCCCTAATCCCGTTTTAGAGCGCTTAAGTACCAAAAACGGAGGAATTATAGCCAAATATGGAAACTGCGTACAAGCAGACCGGGCGCCCGGCCAACCAAAAAACAGTCCAGCGAGAAACCATTAGAAAAACTGAATTTCGGGCGCCCGGACCAAACATGGTCGGGTGCCCGGCCGGTCATCGAGCGCCCGGTCACTTTGACCGTCGGGCGCCCGGCTAAAGCCAAAAGTGTCCAGCAGCAAAACTGCCTGTTTGGAGGAATTCCGGTCGCCCGGCCACTGAAGGGCCCGGGCGCCCGGCTTACCCTGAAACAGTCTCCTCTCCTCTGACAGTTTTGAGGAGGAAACTCCATCAAATCTCCCCCTTTCCGACTCAGGAGAAATTCGCCTTCTTCAAGCCAGCCAGGTTTCTGCAAACCTCAAACTTGCCCTTGAGCAAAGCCTTGGTCATCATGTCTGACCCATTATCGTCCGTATGGACCTTCTCAAGCTGTAACACCTTCTGTTCCAAAGTATCCCTAATCCAGTGATACCGAATCTCTATGTGCTTCGACTTGGAATGCTGACTTGGATTCTTGCTCAAGTGTATAGCACTTTGGCTATCGCAATAGACCACGTGCTCCTCCTGCTTCAGGCTGAGTTCCTGTAAGAACCTTTTCATCCAAAGCATCTCTTTGCATGCTTCTGTGACTGCAATGTACTCGGCCTCTGTCGTCGACAATGCTACGACCTTCTGTAGCTTGCTCTGCTAAGAGACTGCTCCCCCTGCAAACGTGAACATGAACCCCGATGTAGACTTCCTGGAGTCTATGTCACCTGCCATATCTGCATCTGTGTAGCCTTCTAACACAGGTTTTCCGTCACCATAGCATAGGCTCAACTTGGATGAGCCCCTCAGATACCATAGTATCCACTTCACCGTTGCCCAATGTTCATTGTTAGAATTGGCAAGATACCGACTGACAACACCAACCGCATATGCTATGTCTGGGCGCGTACACACCATAGCATACATCAAACTTCCTACCGCTGACGCGTAGGGTATCTTCCGCATCTCTTCCACTTCCGTCTTCGTCTTGGGACACTGCTTGTCACTCAATTTGAAGTGACCATCCAGTGGAGTACTGACCGGCTTCGCTGCATTCATGTTGAACCGCTCTAGGACTTTCTCAATATACCGCTCTTGTGACAGCCAAAGCTTCCTGCTGCTTCTGTCACGGGTTATCTCCATTCCTAGGATCTGTTTGGCTGTGCCCAAGTCTTTCATCGCAAACGACTTGCCCAACTCCTGTTTCAGCCTGTCAATCTTCTTGATGTCTTTTTCCATGATGAGCATGTCATCAACATACAATAGCAGAACTAAGAAATCACCGTATGAGAACCTGCGAGTGAACACACAGTAATCCGACTCCGTTCTATCATATCCATGCTTCAACATGAACGAGTCGAACTTCTTGTGTCATTGCTTAGGAGCTTGTTTCAGCTCATAAAGCTCTTCCTAAGCCTGCACACCATATGCTCTTTGCCCTTGACTTCGAACCCTTCTGGTTGACGCATGTAGATCTCTTCTTCCAGGTCACCATGGAGGAAGGCAGTTTTGACATCTAACTGCTCTATCTCCAGATCCATGCTAGCCGCCAACCCAAGCAACACCTGTATGGATGTCATCTTCACCACTGGTGAGAATATCTCCTCGAAGTCTATTCATTTTCTCTGACAAAACCCTTTCACCATAAGTCTAGCCTTGAACCTTGTCTGTGAATTCTTCTTTCTGAACACCCGTTTGTTGTTCGGAGCTTTCTTGCCCTTAGGCAATTTCACTATATCATAGGTGTGGTTCTTATGCAAGGATTCCATCTCCTCTTGCATAGCTTTCAACCACTCCCCCTTATGCTCGTCGGCTAGGGCCTCAGAATAGTCTTCTGGCTCTCCCCCATTAGTGAGCATAATGTACTCATGCGGCGAGTACTTCTTAGATGGATGTTTGTCCCTTGATGTCTTTCTCACCTGTGGCTTAACAGGTGGATCAAGTTGGGGCTGCTCCCCCTGTCCATCTTCTGTAGGGACTTTCTCATCCTCTGCACCTTGCTGTTCTCCCCCGTCATCAGGCACCACGGGAAGAGTAACCGGATCCATGTCCTCCAGTTCACCTGAACTGGGTTGGGTTTTCACTAGCTTTTCAATGTCTTCTATACACTGATCTTCAATGAAAACCACATCTCTGCTCCTGACGAGCTTCTTCTCGGTCGGATCCCACAACCTGTAACCGAACTTCTCATCACCGTACCCTAAGAACACACACTGCCTGATCTTCATATCGAGCTTGGACCTCTCGTCCTTTGGTACGTGAACGGATGCCCTGCATCCAACCACCCTGAGATGACTGTACGATGGATCACGTCCAGTCCACACCTTCTCAGGTACTTCTCCATTCAACGGGGCTGATGGAGACCTATTTATCAAATACACCGCTGTGTGCATTGCTTCTCCCCAGAACATCTTGGGCAACTTTGCATGGAATAACATGCATCTGATTCTCTCTACAATGGTGCGATTCATTCGCTCAGCCACACCATTATGTTGGGGGGTCTTAGGAACTGACTGTTCATGCCGTAAACCCAGTGACTTGCAATACTCGTGGAAGTCACCTATGTATTCACCACCATTGTCAGTGCGGATGCACTTCAATGATCTGCCTGTCTCTCTCTCGACCATAGCATGAAACAGTTTAAACACACCAAAGACCTCGTCCTTGGATTTCAAAGCATACACCCAAACCCTCCTAGATGCATCATCTATAAAAGTGACAAAATACAATGCCCCACCCAAGGTTTTTGTTCTCATAGGATCACAAACATCAGAATAAACCAAATCTAATGCATGTACTTTATTAGTGTGAGAAGCAGTTTTAACAAAAGAAACTCTATGCTGTTTCCCAGATAAACAGTCAATATAGGTTTTGAGAGGTATATCTGTCACGTCTGGAAGGAGCTGCTTCTTCGCCAGTAGCTGAAGCCCTTTTTCACTCATGTGGCCTAGACGCCTGTGCCACACGTCAGTAGTTGAATCCTCTGCTGCGTTCAATCCACTCTTGCATACACTGACACTTGCCTTGTAAAGAGTGCAACACTTCTTTCCTCTGACAGCGATCAACGAATCCTTGATGAGCTTCCAGCGCCCACTAGCAAACCGGCTTTCATAGCCATCATCATCCAGCCTTCCCGTCGACATCAAGTTGAGACGAAGGTCTGGAATATGTCTCACATCCCTGAGAACCAATGTGCAGCCCACATCGATTTTCAAACAAATATCACCGACCCCTACGATCTTAGAAACACCAGAATTTCCCATCTTCACTGTCCCATAGTCACCTGACTTGTAGCTTGTGAAGAAATCTCTGCGTGGAGTCTCATGAAACGAGGCTCCCGAGTCTATCACCCAGTTGGTGTCCTAATTCGAAGCCGTGAGACAAATATCGTGATCTGCCGAAAGAATAACAACAACGTCACTATCTGAGGCGACCGCAGTAGAATCTTATTCATCTTCCTTCTCCTTTCCTTTACCCTTCTTGTCACTCTTCTTCTTGTGACATTCATGCTTATAGTGGCCCTTTTTGCCACAATTCCAGCATTCAACATCTTTCCTGGCAACTGACTTACCTCTTGATTTATCTCGAGCCTTTCCGCCCTTTCTGTTCTTTCCTCTCCCCCTATCTTGTGCCACAAGGGCCTCTTGTTGAGCAGGCCCCAGAGACTTCCTCCTTGTCTCCTCATTGAAGAGACAGCTTGCTACCTGATCCATGGATACCTTTCTGTCTGGCGCGTAGTTACTTAGAGACACCACCAATGTCTCCCAACTGTCAGGCAATGAGCTAAGTAGTAGCAAAGCCTGAAGTTTATCATCCAGGAACATCTTCATGGCGGAGAGTTGGTTCACAATGTTGCTGACCTCATTCATGTGTTCAGCCACAGAACCACCATCTTTGAACTTGAGATTCACAAGTCGTCTTATCAGGAAAATCTTATTGCCGGCTGTCTTTCTCTCATACAGCCCTTGCAATTTCAGCCATAGGCTAGCGGCTAAGGTCTCTGTAGACACATGGTGGAAAGCCGAATCATCCAACCATTGTCTAATGAACCCCACCGCCTTCCGGTCCACTTTCTTCCAATCATCATCTGACATATCATTTGTCTTCGCCGATATGCCTAAAATTGGAGCATACAAGTCCTTGCAATAGAGCAAGTCCTCCATCTTAATCTTTCATATGGTCCAGTTAGAACCATTGAGGCTGATCATCCTTGATGAGCCACCTTCCATAATTCAGAACCGATTCCACACCGTTCAAATAACCTGAACGCTTTGATACCACTTTGTTGGGTGCGTTTCACACAAACCTTCGGATCTCGCCCCCCAACACACTAGAATTATGGACTATGCTAATGCAATAATCAAGAATAAACATCAACCACACGAACACAAGGAGTTTTTACGTGGAAAACCCTCAAAAGAGGTAAAAACCACGGGACCTAGTCCAGATCAACAATCCACTATCTCAGGGAACTGTTACAACCGATCACAAGCACACACCGCTTGGATCAAACTTCTTCACCCACGCAGGGATGGATAAACTGCAAAAGAATAGTAAAGGAGAAACGATCTCACCGATCCCGAGGACATAGAAGCGCTGAGATGATCGTTGCGCAGAAGAACCCTTCTTCAAGCAACTTCTCCCTTCTACAAGCTTCCTCTTTCTCTCTCTTCTCTTTCTCTCTTCCTCTTTTTCTCTCTTTCTCACCTTGGACGTGTTGGCAACACAATGGGATGCCCTAATTCCGTTTTGGAGCACTTAAGTACTAAAAACGGAGGAATTAGAGCCAAATATGGAAATTGCGTACAAGCAGTCCGCGCCGGGTCGGGTGCCCGGTCACCAGACCGTCGGGCGCCCGGCCAACCAAAAAACAGTCCAGCTAGAAACCATTGGAAAAACTGAATTTCGGGCACTCGGACCAAACATGGTCGGGCGCCCGGTCACTTTGACCGTCGGGTGCCCGGCTAAAGCCAAAAGTGTCCAGCAGCAAAACTGTCTGTCTGGAGGAATTCCGGTCGCCCGGCCACTGAAGGGCCTGGGCGCTCGGCCTCACCCTGAAACAGTCTCCTCTCCTTTGACAGTTTTGAGGAGGAAACTCCATTATATTTGTCATCCAACCTACTCATGAAATGTTACACAAACTTGGATGAAGAGAAAATACAAAGAGAAATGTCCCTCTATTATCTTCAGTTTTGAATGGACCTTTGTAAAATTTACTTTCCATTTCTAGTGTATCTTTTTCCTACAGAAATACTATTGGTGAATTCAACGAGTATCTTTGGCGTGCGTGCTCGTTGAATTCACCAAGGTATTTTCATCCGAAAAAACTATGAAATTTAGAAATGAAAAATAAGTTTTTACAGGTTTATTTTGGCTGTTCGGTCAAAACTAAGGTTTGGAGAAATTTCTCAAATACAAACATCAGCATGATCCAAAACTTACGTGGCACCCAAGAAGTTTTCAACTGTGGGCGTTCTATCCCCCTATTTCCTGTGGTGTGGTCCACTTTAGCTCTGGATCTCTTTCATTTTTGGGCTTATTCTCTGAAATGAGTTGTAAAAACGGATGGACGGCATGGATAAAACAAATATATAATGTGGGTTTCACAATGCTTTGGCTTCGTTGTCCCAGCAGGAATATCCCTGTTGGCCAGTGTTGCAGGCAATCCGCTTTCAAGGCAACCTCAACAGTAGTGGTGTATTTCATGAGAGCAACGGTTCAGATCACTAAGAAATAGTCACAGGTGTGGCTGTCTAGCCCATTGGTTCAGTTAGAATCATTAGATGACGTCCAATACTCCCTGTCCTTGGATCGCGATGATCCAAGCCATTCATCTGATCTCGTCCCCCATGGGTGCCCAGGAGATCTTTCAGGTCGGAACATAACCGTTGGCTGTTCTTTCCACCGATGTGGAAATTTGCGGACGCGGATTGCGCTTTCGTAGGCATCTCCTGCACTCGGAATCTAGGTGAGCCCCACCGTGATGCTTCTGAAAAATCTACGCCGTCTAACCATTTTATGAGATAATGTTAGGCGCTGCGACATAAAATGAACGGGATCCAAACTCAAGTGGGCCGAAAACGTGACATTGAAATTCCACAGATGAAATATTCGTGGAGCTCAGAAGTTTCGAATCAGGATAGTATTTGTATTTTCAGTTCATCTAAGTAGGAATGACATTATGAACAGTATGGATGGCATATAAACATCACTGTGGACCCCATAGAGGTTTCAACGGTAGGAATTTCTCTACCCACCTTTTGCTTTAGTGCGGCCCACCTGAGTCTTGGATCCCGTTCAGTTTTGGTTGCAACGCCTAAAATGATCTCAGAAAGCGGTTGGACGGCATAGATTTATCAGAAACATCACGGTGGACTCCACCTAGATTCCGAACGCAGGAGATGCCTGCGAAAGGCTTTCGCAGGCAATCCGCGTTCGAAATTTGCTGTCATTTTTTTTTTTTTAACATAAACTGTATTTGTTACAAAATTTGGTTGGAAATTTTGTTTAGCATTGGAGATTTCTGGAACACCCATCATCCACACTGGGACGTGTGCGATCAACGGTTTGGATCACCAATCCATGGGTCAGCAAGTACCAAAACTTGTGAGTCATCAAACTGTAGCATTGGTGATGAGCAGCTCGTGTGGCTCCACGCCAGCAATTATATGATTTTTAGACGGCCACGTGTTGTCCTGGGCCGGTCCATGTAATTGGATGGTTAGGATTTCTTTCACCAGCATGATTTAAGAGATAGGCTCCATCCACAAAATTTCCTACAACTGGGATGCACTGGATAGATGTGCACGAGCGCTGCATGTGAGGGATGGGTGACAATGGTCCACATTCAGCACAAAATGGCTGAGAGTGAATGTGTCCTGTTTGGAGGATTTTTGGGCCATCCACCATATACAACGGGGCCCACAGGAATCAACGGTGGGAATCAAAAGTTTGGATCCCCAGACCATGGGCCCACAAGCACATATAGCCTACATGTCCCTGAGGTGAGGATCATATAATTTCTCTTAACTGTGGTGGTCTCCAAAATGAGGGGTAGAGTGCTTGGGCCCACCTACATGATTCAAGCATGATCCGGACCGTTCATCTTAATGGGTCCCACAGGTGGTGGATGGCCCATACCCAAAAATTGATGGGCAATCCTATCCTTCCATCAGTGGCTGCAAATGAGCAGTCAAGAGGAAAAGGGCCAAGGATGGGACAACAAGGGAGAGTTTTGGAGCAGATCCCATCCATGCAATGGATAAATCAACGGTCCAGATCAGCGAATAAAAACACTAGCTCAAGTACAAAATACGTCCTCTGCCCATATGGCATGGCTATATGTCAATCCAGACCACCCAAATCACTGGCCTGATCATCGTCGGAGCATAACCCAACAAACCCTACTAGCAGATGGAAATGACCATCTGATTTCACCCACTTATTTGGACCACTTGCTAATTTACTTTAAACCACACATTCCATGGCCACAAATCAGACGATCAGAATTTCTCAATCGCTGAGTGTTTCAAGATCCACTTCATCCCACATCCGCCACACAATTTGGATGGTCTGGATACCGATGCAAATGTGCCACGTGCAAGGACGATGACCCAATGTTAATCCCACACCGGAAGAGAAGAAAATCGCAGATACATCTATATGTTGGCGTCTTTCTCAACTGATCGCCGAGCTTGGTAGCGTGAGCTTGTAACCTGAGTAGGGGCAATGGATGGTGATGGACGGCTGACTGAGTCTTACAGAGTCGGGCTCATGGGCTGGGAAGCTGGCTCATGAGCTGTGAAGCCGGCCTGCCCATTCCAAGTTGGGCCAAAGCTGAACCGTGTGGTCCAGGCGAAAACCAGGGCCACTAGGTTCCTAAAGAGGAGGGAACTGCGTGAGGCTGGTTTCACAGAGCAACGAAAACTTCCCGCTCTCAATGGTGGAAGGAAAACGGGCTGGTTTAGCCTTAGACCCAACATGCTCTCTGGTCTTAGCCCAGCTGGACCACCACTTTTGTTTTTGTTTTTTTTTTTTCCTCGGCATGATAGATAGTCAAAATTGAACCCCTATAGTAGTGGGCCACTGATCTAACGTTCTCTCTTGGCTGAACCCAACCGAACCTCCACTTTTCTTAACCTTTTTCAACATTGCTGGTGTACCAAAAGAGACAGGCCCAAATCAACCTACCTATTGATCCAATGGGCCACATGGTCTGGTTCAACATTGGACCCCTGATATAGTGTGCCACCACGGGGATAGAGTATAGTAGATTGGTAGCCTAACTACACCTTTGTTACGTGTGTAGATCTCCTACCTAAAAAGAGAGTAAAATTACACTCAAATCACAACAAGGGCATGCTTGTTTTTTGGATTATAATGTGAATAGAGTGTAAATAAGCATTTATTATTTATGGTGGTAATTCACATCATTTGCTTTCCCTTGAAGCCACAACTGCCATCATCTGCCTTACCCTGAAGCACAACTGCTCGTGTTTGAACAACTGGCCCAGCTAGTCCAGTTGGAAGATGCAGGCCCAGTTGGAAGACGCTTAGGCATTTCAACAACAGGTCTTAAGTTCGAGTGCTAAGGAGACACACTAACCCTACTAGTGGGTGGGTGCATTGTGGCTAACCGAGTGGGTGCATTATAAGACAAAAAAAAAAAAAAAAAAAAACCCTAACTGCTCGTTTTTTGGAATGTGTAAGTGAAGATGAAGAAAAAGCTACAGCGGATGTACTAAAATATATAGGCCCAACTGATATGTATATATCTGATCCATGCCGTCCATCTGTTTTACTTGCTTATTTTATAGAATGGGACCAATAGTGGGGCAGATGTGACGCTAAAGTTGACCACACCATAGGAAACAAGGGGAATTGAACGCATAACATTAAAAACTTACTATAGGCCACAATTGTTTTGGATCAAGCTAATATTTACGTTTATCCTTCATCTATGTAGATGTGACCTTATGAACAGGTTGGATGACAGGCTCACAATCTTATGGGCCTAAGAAGGTTTCAGTTTTGAACGGTGGAAGTCATTATCCCCCTTGTTTACTCTAATGTGGTTCAGCTGAGCTTACAATCTGCCATAATTTTTGTGCCATGCCCTAAAACGAAATGGTAAAATAGATAGATGGCATGGATCAAACACATATATGATGGTGGGACCCACAGATTTTACCACTAAGGCAATTTCGGTCAATTTCATGCATGTTGGGGGGTTTTCGAAGCGCATTCAAGAGATTTATTTTCCTCTTTTACAAACATGAGGTAAAAGCAATTCTTATTTACATACATTTACATTTAACTCTTAAAATCAAACAAGCTCCAAAAGATAGATTTCAAAACACCCAAAGCTACGTATTTCAAATACCTCTCGTTCCATTTTTCCTTCAAACACTTGGCTGCTGATGGCAAGAAAATGGTTGTTGGATTTTGAAATAGGGGCTGCCAAACAACCCATTTTCCCGGTACGAGATAAGTTTGATACTCGGCAGACTATAATACATCATATACACCGATGGTCCATATTCATCACAATGTTATCGGGCACTGATTTTGTTTAAACGGAGCACACGTTATGTGATCACATCGTTATGGCCCCACAGGTGGTGGATGGTCCATACCCAAACCTTTCCATCAGTGACTGCAAATGAGCGGTCGAAAGGAAAAAAAGGGTCATAGATAGGACAAACCGATCTTTCAACCAGGGATATATCCCATCCATGCAATGGATAAATCAACGGTCTAGATCAGCGAATAAGAACCATAGCTATATGTCAATCCAGACCACCCAAATTACTGGCTTGATCATCGTCGGAGCATAACCCAACAAACGCCTACCAGCAGATGGAAACGACCATCTGATTTCACCCACTTATTTGGACCACTTGCTACGTTACTTTGAACCACACATTCCACGGCCACAAATCAGACGATCAGAATTTCTCAATCGCTGAGGGTTTCAAGATCCACTGCATCCCAAGTCCACCACACAGTTTGGATGGTCTGGATACCGATGCATATGTGCCACGTGTAAGGACGATGACCGAATGTTAGTCCCACACCGGAAGAGAAGAAAATCGCAAATACATCTATACGTTAGCATCTACCAAGACTGATCGCCGAGCTTGGTAGCGTGAGCTTGTAACCTGAGTAGGGGCAATGGGTGGTGATGGACGGCTGACTGAGTCTTGTAGAGCCGGGCCCATGGGCTGTGAAGCTGACCCGCCCCGTTCCAAGTTGGGCCATAGCTGAATCGTGTGGTCCTGGCGAAAGCCAGGGCGACTCGGTTACTAAAGAGGAGGGCACTGCGTGAGGCTGGTTTCACAGAGCAGCGAGAACTTCCCGCTCTCAACAGTGGAAGGAAAACGGGCCGGTGCAGCCTTAGGTCCAACATGCTCTCTGGGCTAGCCCAGCTGGACCACCACTTTCGTTTTTTTTTTCCTTGGTATTGATAAATGGTCGAGATTGAACCCTTAAAAAGCAGTGGGCCACTGATCTAACATGCTCCCTTGGCTGAACCCAACCGAACCACATTTTTTTTTTGTTTTTTGTTTTTTTTATTAACCCTCGGCCACTCCCCTAACATAGGACTCATTTTACTGACGACTCCTTCAATCAACAATCCCATCACTATACATATGTCAGTCTTATAATGAAAGAGATCATCTACAGTGTTTCATGGAAAACAAATCCTTGTATATTCCATTTTAATGTACTTACAAAACATGCCACACGTAATACCAATGATCAGACATTGAAAGCTTCAAGATTAAAAGGTAAGCAGGTTTTGTTTTGGAGATAGTTTAAAAGTAAAAGGTTTTCAGTCCATAACAGTTTAAAAGTAGGAGGTTTCAGTCCATAATGCAAAAGGTAAGCGGCCATGTGGAAAAATCGCTATATTTTAATTTGGACAGTTTAATTTGAATTACTGAATGGCATAAGCAGTATTAAAGTATGCTATGAATCATTGATTAACCCATGTATTATGGGTAAAACCCGAGCTGACCTCATGACTAAAAAAGAGCAACCTTCACCCAGGCTGGTACCAACATTTCCTCATAGCTTTGGCCTTCCAAGCACGAAGCCAGAGCAATAGGAGAGAGTTGCGGACTAACAACGAGCTGAGGATAGTAGGACAATCTACCCTCGAGACCGATCTCGGTCATTGTGAATTAAAGGCTGACCTGAACCACCTCTGCCATAAATACAGGTGAAAGTTCAGGGGCATCATTGAAGGAAGTGGACGCGCTCCCCACTTCCGCGGGCGTTACTCATGACTTCCAGGAATCACGCTGGCCCCTGGGTCTCGATCCCACGATCATGGCTCTTGGAGTGGCCCACGATCACTCCTCCTCCGGGACCTATAAAAAGACGCACTCGCCTCCATCCCAAGGTATGTGACAACTTTGCCATAGACACTATCCCTTCCCTTTAAAGCAAGACTCATCTGACTTAGGCATCGGAGGACTGACGGCCGGTCTCTGGCCACCTCCTAGCTGTTCTTTGTGTTGTGCAGGGTCTTGTCTTCATATCTGAACGGCTCATCAATGAGGTAGTCCAGCCCTCCATCAATCCTAGGTGGTCATTCTGCCCACCTCATCTACAGTCCAGAAATCTGCAACAACACTGTGCAAGCGTAATAAAGTTCTTTTAGAAAAAAGAAGCAGAGAGCTTGAGAGAACTCTCCCCCAGCAAGGTGAAGACATGCAGTAAAGAGAGTGACATGAGGGGAGAGGCCGAGAAGATGAGAGCGAGGAGTTGGGTTGGGATCATGCACTCCTTGAACAGTGGCCTACCGTCCAATTAAATCCTATCATGTCAAGAGTAGATGGAGCTCAGTCTAAGCGGAGGGAGTACCCCATCCACGTCCACTCTAAACATTCTCAAAGAACAGAAGTACCTTTTGAAGGGGACTACAATTTAAAAAGGCTAGTGACCTGATCAAGGGACATTTTAATAAAAAGTAGAGAGTATAGGGAATAAGGTCTGATTGTATAAATTGTAGAGGCATAGGCTAATGTGCCATTTTTTATACGCCTTGATAAGTTACTTATTTTTTATGGTTCCAACTTTCAAATCTGACTGCTAAGGTCTGCATTCTCAACTGCCATCTCTCTCAATCTTGTAGTTTTAACTGATTACCCTAGCTCCATGTTGAATTGAACTTCCCAAGTAAAAGCTTGCCGTGTGGATCATGACGTGGAATGATCGCCTTTTGAATTTACTTGGGGCAGTCAAATTCTTCGCAGACAGAAAGCCAAACTATCAGTATGAGAAGCAAGAGAATGGAAAGAACAACTGACTTTATTTTCATGTTGTGAAACCACATTTTCTGCCAGATTTTTGTCCCATGGTTCTTAAAACATTGGGCCTAAAAAGCATGCAATCAGAGCCATTATTTAGTACCGGGAAGGGTTAAATCTTAGAAAATGAAGGTGAGGGTTCTCAATGGTGAGTAAAAGGAAATACGTAATCACACAACTATTCCATTTTGTCTTGAAGAACGTTAGCCTTTCCCCTCTGTCAAGGGCTTGAAAGTATTTCCACGGTCAGAAATGCTTCAAGATTCTAATAATAAAATCCGAACTTAATATTAGAACATTGAGGTGGGCTGTCGAATACCGCAGTAACATCACCTGACAATTTGGTCTTTGTCAAGAGAATACATAAGAAAATGTCATTGTATTTCCTGTTACTAAATGGCCTCAGTAGTTTTAGAGTCCTAGTCATCAACAACTTTAGTATCTTCCAGACTGGAAGATCCTAATGACATGGGATCGACGGATCGACAAACCCTTACAATCATTCAAGAAAACAAGGGAAGAAAGGCAATCAAGGGAAATCCAAAGTGTTTGGCTTGGTTTGTAATTCACAATCCAAACATCCATCCAAATTCAAAAAGAAGAGCTCTCCAGCCTCCTACTCTTTAAGAAATGAAATTCAATTAAAAGTCCTTTTACAATTCTCAAGCCAGAGTATTTATACTAATCATGGAACTATCCAAACAAACTCATAACTGATCATGATTAGGCCTAACTAATCTTGTAATTAGTTGACCAAGATTCCAAGTAAACATAACCACCACCCACCCACAAGAGGATGTCTAAAATATTGCCAGAATGCCTGCCAAATTTCAACTTCAAATCGGAAAATACACCAGCACTCACATAGTGGAGGGTCATCCAATGCCTGCCACACAGCCCCTAGATACACATGCGACCCACAGTATTGGCTGTGTTGATCCATCCCAGCCCTCCATATAAGTCAACCAGCACTGCATCAGATCCCAACACTTTGGTGCAGTGGTTGCCTATAGATGGCTAAGAGAAAACTAATGACAACAGTTATAATCTTCAAGTTTTGGACATTCCTTGGGCATCCCTTGTTGACATTGGGACCCATCAAATCAACAACTGTGGCCATTGTACTATGGAGTCCGCATGTACCCATTTCCTGGGTGACAGCAAACCATAGATTTTCTGATGAGCATCAACATTTTGTTACTCTTAGCAGATTGCCCAGTTCAAATAAGCTACACAACATAAGAGATTAGCTATATGATTTAGCCCAGAAATGGTTTTTGGCCAAAAAATTGTTTTTTATTCATCGAACTTACATACACACACATCAAATTGCAATAATGTCATTGACTTTTTTAATCGATATAATCATGCCATCAACAAGCACACAACACACCGTCATCGGATATACATTAGGCTCGTCATACAAATGTCGATTTTAAATGTTCCTTCTCAATGGCCTAGTTAATTGGTAATAACAGTATATTAGAGTACACAAGCTGATGAATCAGAAAGGTTTCAAGGTAAATTAAGGAAATACTGTTGATGCTAGAGGATAGGAATGTGTGAGAAGCAAAAGGGAAAGGGTCAGAAGAAATGGGGAAAAACCTAATAGGCACCATGTGAACATATCTACCAAGGATTGAACATCATCCAGTGTGTTCTCTACTGAGGTTTGCTAGCCCTACATGCACCTCTAATGTAGTATGGATGCTAACCTACCTCATTTGTGCAAGATCTGATAAAAAAAGCAGATGACCTGGTGAGAATATCAGGGCAGGCAGGTCATCAGGTGGGCACATGCATACAAAGACAAAGGATAATTTTTCTTTTTTTAAATGTTAATGGCCATCTGGTATAGACGTTCCGCACATGAAAGGTTTTGGTTCCTACCCAGTCAACTCTTGCAGCTGGAAGGAATAGCCTCTTCGGGGGGTCTGAAACTAGCACATGTAAAGTTGCACGTGGACTGTGGATGGTGTTTGTGGATTGCAAACCTCTCTCCAAGTATGAGTTGAAAAGGCCCCTCACAGTTGTAGAACATTAGTGTTAATGCTGCAAGTGCTGAACAAGAAGCTTCAATAACATTGTCGGTATCGTTGTGTCAGTGTTGTCATTATTATCATCATCGTCTCCTGTCCCAGTATTTGGGATTGGCATTACAAATCCTGTTTTTCCAATCAATCCTAAGACCCTATCCTTTGTAATTGAACAATTCTTCATATTCCTTCTCACTAACACAATCCAAGTCCTTCTAGGCCTTTTCCTCTTATTCTCTTTTGAATTCCCTAAACAGTAATCAATAATCCCCTTCTTATCAAGCCACTTCTAGTCTTTGTTTGTACCTTACAGAACCATCACAATATGCTCTCCATCATTTTATCTCTTAGGCTACTTCTAATTATATACTGCTCTTTTAGAACTAGGCTGCAAATTCAAAACCATATTTGTAATTCAAATGAAGAGAAACAACCAAGAGACAGCTAAGGTTGGATTTCATTTACAGTCTTTCCATTTACAGCATTTTCAAAGATTGGCTCTCCATTTACAGGACTTAGACAATTAACAGGCTATCTAAACATAGACAGTCATTTAGCTGTAAATCATTTACAGCCTACATCCAAACAGGACAGGCTGTAAATTATTTACATCTGAAATCATTTATCACTTAAAACCATTTACAAGCATCCAAACGACCTCTTAAGAAATTGTAACTAAGCAAATTGTTATTTCCTCCAATAACAAACCTTCATGTTGTGGGTCCAGGTTCCAAATTGCAATTGCACTAGTTTCCACGTGGCCTTGAAAGGAACACAACTGACTGTGAACTTCTGCCGCTTCCTCTTGAGCAAACAGAGCTAGCAATACAGCTCACTCATAAATCCAAAGGCATAGATACTAAACCCATCTAAAAAGATCTACCCTCAGCAAACTGAATTTGAGAAGTATTAAAAAAAAAAAAACACTGATTTTGAGCATCGAATATGAATTCCAAGGAAATTAGAGTTGAGCAACGTTTATTAAAATAAATTTTCTGATTTGATTCAACAAAGCATCCAAGTGAAGCATTACTTTCAGTTACATCAGAAATAATGTATTTATAAACAATTGAAGAAATCATATAATTACGGGAATTTGCGGCAATTGAGGTATCCAAACCAAAAAATAAAACCTAGGAAAAAAGGCTAAAAATCTGCATGAACTCTTTTTGTACACTTGTGCCCTAATACAGATCATCTCAATGCAGCTCCTCATGCCACAACAAAGCGCAACGGGCCACTGGGCCCACCTGCTCGAAAGGCCCACAGATGCACCTGATCAATCTTGGCCCGCAGCCCATTCTCTTTCACTAGCTGCTTCCATTCCCCATTCATCACATAGGTCTTGGAGCTCCACCAGTACTTGAACACCAGCCTCCACGTCTGGCCCATACGGTCCAAAACCACCACTGGCAAACCGTCGGCAGTCGACGTCACTTCCGCCTTCTCCTCATTGGTCATCACATTGGCAGACATGATCCGGCTTATCATTTCCTTAGGGATCGCCAGACGGTTGAAATGATCTTTGATGTCGGTCGGCGTTAGGAGCTTTTGGCCGAAACAGAGAGGTGTGGTGCCTTTGATACGTACATGGGCCTCAAGCCACCCAATGGGAGTTGGTGGGTCAGGCCCACGGAGCTTCTTGTATGCAAGAGATGAAGATGGTGGGCCAGGCCCTCGAAGCTTCTTGCAGGGAAGAGATGAAGATGGTGGGGCAGACCCACAGAGCTTCTTGCATGGAGGCGATGAAGATGGTGGGCCAGGCCCACGGAGCTTCTTGCATGGAGGAGATGAAGATGGCGGGCCAGAACCACGGAGCCTCTTGCATGGAGGAGATGAAGATGGTAGGCCGGCGCAAGCGCATTCCGCTAACAACAGAAGATTGGTGAAATCAGGAAAGATCTCTTCTTTTGTTGAATTCATGGCTTCTTCTTTTCTTTTTTCTTCTTTCTTTTTTATTCGTAGAAATGAGAAATGAAATGAAATGTGAATGAAATATATTGTAGAAAATGCACAGAAAAAGGAAAGAAATTTCCAATTTTCAAAAAAATTTCGAAACTTTCTAATTTTTAAAGAGTGATGGAAAAGGAAATATCCGTCCGTTAGAAGAGGCGCGGATTGCCGCAGTACTAGGCTCAGTGGGCCCACTGTTTTTTATGTGTTATATCCACACCGTCCTTACGCTTTTTCAGATTATTTTACTGCATGATCCCAAACATGAGACAAATCCAAATCTCAAGTGGACCACACCACTAGAAACATTGGCGAATGAACGTCCACCATCAAAAACTTCTCGGAGGACCACAGAATATTTAGATCAATCTGATATTTTTGTTTTCTCTTCATCAAGGTCAGAGTCACCATTTGAATGGTTTGGATGAAAACTAAACATCATAGTGGACCTTAGGAAGATTTCAACGGTAGAGATTAGTATCCTCACTGTTTCCTGTGGTGTGGTCCACTTGATATTTGGATCTATCTCATTTTTGGCATCATGTCTTAAAATGAGATTTTGAAATGGATGGATGGCGTGGATATAGAAAAAATACATCAATATGGACCCCACAAAGCTTGGGGTGACAGGAATCCCCGAACAACATCAACCCATAAGGTTAAGAACTCCCACTTCAGTTCATATCATCGTATGGAATTTGGAATGGAAACTTCTAGCACGGACTAAGGCCATTTGATATGGAGTTATTGTATGATCCATACCGTTCATATGATGGGCCTCGCCGTAGATGGGATATACTTTCACCATTTGATTATTTACTCTTTTCCTTTGAACACGGGCCGTCTCTATAATGGTTCTTTTGTGGGGCCAGTTTAGGATGATTAGATCTTGAAGATTTTTTCGACAGCTATGATTGCTTTGTATCTCTTGAGATCAACGGCTTAGATCATTGGAATATCAACCCAGATTCAAAGGCTATAAATTATAATGCCTTGTAATGCTTCAGGGCAAATGTTTTTGGCCTTCTCTCTCGGAAGTTGAAATGGACTTTTCGAAGAAGGGGCTGTATTCCCCACTAAAATATGAGTAGGCCCACCCCTTGTCCAATCTGATTTGTTCATTTGTTTTCGCCGCCTTCTTTTTGAACTTTTTCATCTGTTGTGGTCCATTCTAATATTTTCTTCTCTCGTTCTTTTCTACTTGTGTCTTAAAATTATTTCCTTGAGCTAATGGTTAGAGTGATTTTACTAAGAAGTCACAATAAACCTTAGGAAAACAGTTTGAAAATCTAGAAGTACAGTTAGACCAAAATTTCTAAATCATTTTATTTTTTTCAGAAGTTTTTTAAGCCATTAACCATGCCTAATAGAAGTCTTACAATACATACTTCGGCAAAAAATGAAAAAAATTTCAAATGTAAGGATCACAAACAAGTGATGATGACTTTTAATCATTCATTTAAATGGCCAACATTTGAACAATTCTAATCATTCTATTCATATAATTTTAGTGTTAACTAATTATTAGATTGTTTTGGGCTATCATTAGGGTACCATGTGTATGATGAATTAGTAGCCCAATTATATATTTGTTACATGTGCAGTGCTCTAACCTTGCATGATTGCTGAATTTTTTAAATAGGGGCTGCCAAACAATTAGAGCTGAACACGAGCCAAGCTAGCTTGGTTAGCTCGCTCGACTCAGCCCGAACCACCTCGACTCGACTCGACTCGGCTTGAAGGTTGAGTTCAGTCCAAGCCAAGCCATTTTAACAAGCTTGAACAGATTTTTAAGCTGAGCTTGAACTAACTCAAGCTCAATTTAACTCGGTTCGAAGTTCAGCTCAATTGCAGCTCGAGTTAGTTGATTCAGTTAGAACTCAATTCAACTAGCTAGAAATCTATGTTATTTAATCCCATACTAGACGAGAGCAAAGAAATGAGAGGTGAAACTCTCTGTAAAAGTAAGATGGGGTGTTAATGGACTTTGGGCTGCGTTTGGGCCTGAATTTTAAACAGTTTTAGGTTGGGCTTTTGGACTTGGTTTATTTAAAAATTTATTTTTTTCCGAGCTCTAACTTAGCTCAAATTGGGCGGCTCAAATTGGGCTCGAACTCGGATCATCAGTCGAACCAATTTAATTATGTCAATCCAGTTCAAAGACCGAGCCAAGCCAAACAAGAGCCAGGGTGGTCATTGAACGAACCTAGCTCGAACAAGGCAAAGCTCAGCTCGACTCGGCTCGTGTAGAGCTCTAAAAACAATCCACTTTCCCAGCACGGGAAAAGCTTGGACACTTGGCAGAAAGTGATATATCATACACCGATGGTCCATATTCAGCACAAAATGGCCAACAGTAGATGCATCAGTTTGGGTGAGTTTTGGGCCATCCACCACGTATATTGGGGCCCATAGGATATACAGATTGGATGTCCCCGAGCTTCCAACTGTGGTGGTTTCCACAATGAGGGGTAGAGTGATGGGGCCCACCTACATAATTCGAGCATGATCTGGACTGTTCATCTAATTGATCCCACATGGAACGGCTTTAGTGCGAGATGAAATATCTTATCATAGGTAGATAATGACAACATTGTCTTACATTGTCTTCGGGCCCTGGTTTTGTTTAAACGGAGCACATATTATGTGATCACATCGTTATGGCCCCCAAATAGTGGTGGATGGCCCATACCCAAACCTATCCATCAGTGGCTGCATATGAGCCGCCAAAAGGAAAAGGGCCACAGATGGGGCAATCAGATCTTTCAACCAGGGAGGGTTCCGGAGTATATCCCATCATGCAATGTATAAATCAACGGTCTAGATCAGTGAATATGAACCATAGCTCAAGCAGATGGAAATGACCATCTGATTTCACCCACTTATTTGGACTACTTGCTAAGTTACTTTGAACCACCCATTCCATGGCCACAAATCAGACTATCAGAATTTCTCAATCGCTGAGGACTTCAAGATCCACTGCATCCCAAGTCCACCGGACAGTTTGGATGGTCTGGATACAGATGCACATATGCCACGTGTAAGGACGATGACCCAATGTTAGTCCCACACCGGAAAAGAAGAAAATCGCAAATACATCTATATGCTGGCATCTATCTCAACTGATCGCTAAGCTTGATAGCGTGAGCTTGTAGCCTGAGTAGGGGCAGTGGGTGGTGATGGACGGCTGACTGAGTCTTGTAGTCGGGCCCATGGGCTGTGAAGCTGGCTGCCCATTCCAAGTTGGGCCAAAGCTGAACTGTGTGGTCCAAGCGAAAACCAGGGCCACTAGGTTCCTAAAGAGGAGGGAACTGCGTGAGGCTGGTTTCACAGAGCAACGACTTTTGTTTTTGCATATATATTTTTTTTTCTGGGAATTGATAAATGGTCAAGATTGAACCCTTAAAAGAAGTGGGCCACTGATCCAACATTCTCCTTGGCATTGATAAATGGTCAAGATTGAACCCTTAAAAGTAGTGGGCCGCTGATCCAACATGCTCCCTTGGCTGAACCCAACCGAACCACATTTGTTTTTTTATTAACCTTTTCTCAACATTACTGTAAAGAGAGGGAACTGTGTCTCCCTCAGCCACTCCCCTAACGTATGACCCATTTGTTCGAGATTAAAGTTTGGAAAACTACTTGGACTATAAATAAAATTAAAATAAAGAAAGGAGAAAAGTTAACGATTTGTAGAAGTCGAGGCGTGATTTGGAATCACTGGGCTTGAAATCGAATTTGCCCTCCTTGGACCGCTTCCCAAGTGCAACAGGATTTTTTGAGCAATCGACCTCTAGAATACAATGACTATCACCCGGTCCCAGCGGTGCACTCACTGTATATGGGCTCGAACCATTTGTAGTGTTAACCCGAACTAGAAAACACTTTAACCATATTTTGAAAACAAAATCAAATATTTTCTTGTCTTTTGTATATATCAAAACCAGATGAAGACAAGTCTATTTATAGACTTGAGTGGACACCTTTAAGGATGTAGAGACACCCTTTCATAAAGGGTTGTGACAGTCGGGTTTAAACTCAATTGGTGCATATCTTGAGATTGAAAAAACACAACCTTTTAAAACAAAAAGTGAAGGGATGCAACCCTTCGGACTTACATGAAAAGACACGTTCGCCTGTGCATGGATGCACACACCTGCAGCCATGGCCACGGCCCGGCCCGACAGAAATTTTGAAACACTAATTTATTTTTAAAATAACTTAAAAATATAACACCATTGTCCAACAATCCCATCACCATACATATCTCAGTCTTATAATGAAAGAGATCATCTATAGTGGTTTCATGGAAAACAAAATCCTTATACATTGCATGGAGTTACAAAACATGCCACCCATAATACCAATGATCAGACGTTGAAAGCTTCAGTATTCAAAATAATCACTATCAAGGTTTTATAAGGTAGGCGGGCTTTGGGAGATAGTTTAAAAGTAAGAAGTTTTTAGTCCATAACCCAAAAGATAGGCGGCTATGTGAAAAAATTGCTATATTTAATTTGGACAGTTTAATTTGAATTACTTAATGGCATAAGCAGTATTAAAGCATGCCATGAATCATTGATTACAACGTGCAAGGGTATTAAAGTTATTTTTAGAAAAAAGAAGCTGAGAGCTTGAGAGAACTGTCTCCCTCGGTGAGGCGAAGACATGTTGTAAAGAGAGTGACATGAGGGGAGAAGCCGAGAAGATGAGAGCGAGGAGTTGGGTTGCGATCCAATCAGAGTTAGATCCACAAGCATGTGTGGGCCTTAGTTTAGATGCACTTGCAAAAGGATCGCACTCTAAGCAGATGCAAATTAGGTACTGTCCTCGCCTGGACTAAGCTTCTTCCGCCACAACAAAAAGGATCGATCATGCACTCCTCTAACAGTGGCCAACCATCCAATTAAATCCCACTATGTCAAGAATACATAGAGTTCAGTCTAGGCTGGGGCAGTACACCATCCACGTCCACTCTAAGCATTCTCAAAGAACAGAAGTACCTTTTGAAGGGGACTACAATTTAAAAAGGCCAGTGACTTCTCAAGGAACATTAATTAAAAGTAGAGAATAAGGGAAGAAGGTATGATTGTATAAATTGTAGAGGCATAGGATAATGCGGCATTTTCGATACACCTTGATAAGTTACTTATTTTTTATGGTTCTAGCTTTTAAATCTCACTTCTAACAGGTCTACATTCTCTACTCCCATCTCTCTCAAACAGTTATCCCCTCTTGACAGAAACCAGAATTCTCTCCATTTTGATTTGAACTTCCCAAGTGAAATCTTTACATGGGTATCATGACACTGAATGCTCACTTTTTGAGTTTACTTGGTACAATTGAATTCTTGGAAGACAGAAAGCCGAACTATCAGGACAAGAAGGTAGATAATGGAAAGAACAACTAAACTTTATTTTCACATCCAGGTCCCTAGCTCAAGTGGCAGACTGAGTGAAGATAGCCTCGTTTCAACACCGAGGTCATGGTATTGATTCTCATTGTGGGGGTGGCTAACATTGTGATGTGACTAACTGTGGGTGTACTAACAACTAACTTTATTTTCATGTTTTGAAACTGGGTAAAAGGAAATACATGATCACACAGCTCTAAAGTACTTCCATAGTCAGAAATGCTTCAAGATTCTAATAATCAAATCCAAACTTAATATTAGAACATTGAGGTGGGCCGTCGTATAGTGGAGTAACATCACCTGGCAGTTTGGTCTTTGTCGAGAGAATACGCAAGGAAATGTCACTGTATTTCCTGTTACTAAATGGCCTCATAGTTCTATAGTCCTAGTCATCAACAAGCTTAGGTATCTTCCAGACTGGAAGAACCTAATGACATGGGATTGACAAATCGACGAACCCGGGGAAGAAAAGCAATGGGGAAATTCAAGGGAAATCCAAAGTGTTTGGCTTGGCTTGTAATTTGCAATCCAAACACCCAGCCAAATTAAAAAAGAAGAGCTCTCCAGCCTCCTACTCTAAGAAATGAATTTCAATCAAGTCCTTTTACAATTCTCAAGCCAGAGTATTTATGCTAATCCTGCAACTATCCAAACAAACTCATAACTGATCATGAATAGGCCTAACTAATCTTGTAATTAGTTGACCAAGATTCCAAGTAAACATACCACCTAACCACCAACCACCCACAAGAGAATGTCCAAAATATTGCCAGGATGCCTGCCAAATTTCAAATTCAAACTGGAAAATATGTGTTGGCCACTTGCATTTCCAGCACTTAATTACATAGTTTGCGGAGGGTCTTCCACTAACCGCCACACAACCCCTAGACACACATGCAACCCACAGTGTTGGCTGCACTGATCCATCCCAGCCCTCCATATAAGTCAGCCAGCACTGCATCAGATCCCAGCGCTTTGGTGCCGTGATCGCCATATAGATGGCTAAGAGAAAAATAGTGTCAACAGTTATGATCTTCCAGTTTGGGAGATTCCTTGGGCATTCCCATTTCGGCATTGGGACCCATCAAATCAACAACTTCACCCACTGTGCTATGGAGCCGGCATGTACCCAGTCTCAGGTGACAGCAAACCATAGATTTGCCGATCAGCAGCAGCATTAGTCACTGTTAGTAGATTGCCTAGTCCAAATGAGCTACACAACATAAGAGATTAGCAGTTTTTGGCCAAAACATTGTTTTTTATTTATCAAACTTACATACACACACATCAAATTTCAATAATGTCATTGACTTTTAAATCGATATAATCACTCCATCAACAAGCACACAACACACTGTCATCGGATATACATTAGGCTCGTCATACAAATGTCAATTTTAAATGTTCCTTCTTAATGGCCAAATCAATTGGTAATAAAGTATGTTAGAATACAAAAGCTGATGAAATCAGAAAGGTTTCAAGGTAAATTAAGGAAAAACTGTTGATGCTAGAGGATAGGATTGTGTGAGAAGCAAAAGGGAAAGGGTCAGAAGAAATGGGGAAAAACCATGTGAACATATCTACCAAGGATTGAACATCATCCAGCAGCAATGCTAGCCAATTAGGACACTGCCGTCCGGACCCCCCACCGGCTGGATAGCCTAAAAACAGTCCAGCAACAATGCTGCCCCAACTTCATTGTGACCGGCCGGCTGGCCGGTGGCACTGTGCAATGTGATTTGTGCCATCCGTTTCCAACAGATTGAACATCATCCAGTGTGTTCTCTACTGAGGTTTGCTAGCTCTACATGCACTTCTAGTGTAGTATGGATGCTAACCTACCACATTTGTGCAACATCTGATAAAAAAAGCAAATGACCTGGTGAGAATATCAGGGAAGGCAGGTCATCAGGTGGGCACATGCATACAAAGACAAAGGATTATGTTTCTTTTTTTAAATGTTAATGGTCATCTGGTATAGACGTTCCACATGTGAAATGTTTTGGTTCCTACCAGATCAAGCTCTTGCAGCTGGAAGGAATAGCCTCTTCAGGGGGTCTGAAACTAGCACATGTAAAGTTGCATGTGGACTGTGGAGGGTGTTTGTGGATTGCAAACCTCTCTACAAGTATGAGTTGAAAATACCCCTAACAGTTGTAGACCATTAGTGTTTATGCTGCAAGTGTTGAACAAGAAGCTTCAATAACATTGTCGGTATCGTTGTGTCAGTGTTGTCATTATCATCATCATC
Source organism: Liriodendron chinense (assembly GCA_003013855.2). Taxonomy (NCBI): domain Eukaryota; kingdom Viridiplantae; phylum Streptophyta; class Magnoliopsida; order Magnoliales; family Magnoliaceae; genus Liriodendron; species Liriodendron chinense. Next base: position 8,716,106 of record ML058469.1, on the reverse strand, counting down.
GTCTCCTGTTCCAGTATTTAGGATTGGCATTGCAAATCCTGTTTTTGAAATCAATCCTAAGGCCCTATCCTTTGTAATTGAACAATCCTTCATATTCCTTCTCACTAACTCAATCCAAGTCCTTTTAGGCCTTTTCCTCTTAATTCTCTTTTGAAGTCCCTAAACAGTAATCAATAATCCCCTTCTTCTCAAGCCACCTCTAGTCTTTGTTTGTACTTGATAGACCCATCTCAATATGCTCTCCATCATTTTATTTCTTTTTGGCGATATTCTTAGGCTACTTCTAATGATATACTGCTCTTTTAGAACTAGGCTGCAAATTCAAAACCATATTTATAATTCAAAGGAAGAGAACAGCAAAGAGTTTAGGTTAGATTTCATTTACAGTCTTTCCATTTACAGCCTAAAGGCTATATTTTCAAAGATTGGCTCTCCATTTAGAAGGCTTAAACAATTAACAGGCTATCTAAACACAAACAATCATTTACCTGTAAATCATTTACAGCTTACATCCAAACAGGACAGGTTGTAAATTATTATTTCTGTAAATCATTAATCACTAAAACCATTTACAAGCATCCAAATGAACTCACAAGAAATTGTAACTAAGCAAATTGTTATTTCCTCCAATTACAATTGCACTAGTTTCCAGGTGGCCTTGAAAGGATCACTATGAACCTCTGCCACTTCCTCTTGAGCAAACAGAGCTAGCAATCCAGCTCACTCATAAATCCAAACGCATCAGTTCAAAAAAAAAAAATCCGATTTTGGGCGTAGTCCCTCCATATGAATTCCAAGGAAATTACAGTTGAGCAACATCAAGTTTATTAAAATATGCATTTATAAACAATTGAAGAAATCATATAATTACGGGAATTAGTGGCAATTGAGGTATCCAAACCAAAAAATAAAACCTAAAAAAAGAAAAGGCGAAAAATCTGCATGAACTCTCTTTTGTACACTTGTGCTCTAATACAGATAGTCTCAATGCAGCTCCTCATGCCAAAACAAAGCGCAACGGGCCACTGGGCCCACCTGCTCGAAAGGCCCACAGAAGCACCTGATCAATCTTGGCCCGCAGCCCATTCTCTTTCACCAGCTGCTTCCATTCCCCATTCATCACATAGGTCTTGGAGCTCCACCAGTACTTGAACACCAGCCTCCACGTCTGGCCCATACGGTCCAAAACCACCACCGGCAAACCATCGTCAGTTGACGTCACTTTCGCCTTCTCCTCTTTGGTCATCACACTGGCAGCCATGATCCGGCTTATCATTTCCTTAGGGATCGCCAAACGGTTGAAATGATCTTTGATGTCTGTCGGTGTTAGGAGCTTTTGGCCAAAACATATAGGTGTGGTGCCCTTGAGACGTACATGGGCCTCAAGCCACCCAATGGGAGTAGGTGGCTCAGGCCCACGGAGCTTCTTGTACGCGAGAGATGAAGATGGTAGGCCAGGCCCTCGGAGCTTCTTGTACGCGAGAGATGAAGATGGTGGCCCAGGCCCTCGGAGCTTCTTGCAAGGAAGAGATGAAGATGGTGGAGGAGATGAAGATGATGGGCCAGGCCCACGAAGTTTCTTGCATGGAGGAGATGAAGATGGTGAGCCAGACCCACGGAGCCTCTTGCATGGAGGAGATGAAGATGGTGGGCCAGGCCCACGGAGCTTCTTGCATGGAGGAGATGAAGATGGTAGGTCGGCGCAGGCGCATTCCGCTAACAAGAGAAGATTGCTGAAATCAGGAAAGCTCTCTTCTTCTGAAGAATTCATGGCTTCTTCTTTTCTTTCTCTTTTCGTAGAAATGAGAAATGAAATGAAATGTGAATGAAATAAATAGTAGAAAAAGCCCAGAAAAAGGAAAGAAATTTCCATTTTTCTAAACTTTCTAATTTTTAAAGAGTGATGGAATAGGAAATATCCGTCCGTTACAAGAGGACGCGGATTGCCGCAGTCCTAAGCTCTGTGGGTCCACCGTTATCTATGTGTTATATCCACACCGTCCATACGCCTTTTCAGAACATTTTACTGCATGGTACCAAATATGAGGAAGCTTCATATCTCAAGTGGACCACACCACTAGAAACAGTGGAGACTGAACATCCACCATCAAAAACTTCTTGGAGGACCACAGAATATTTAGATCAATCTGATCGTTTTCTTTTCTCTTCATCGAGGTCAGATTCACCTTTTGAATGGGTTGGATGGAAACTAAAAATCATAGTGGACCTTAGGAAGGTTTCAACGGTAGGCATTAGCATTCTCACTGTTTCCTGTGGTGTGGTCCACTTGATTTTTAGATCTATTTCATTTTTAGAATCATGAGCTAAAATGAGCTTTTGAAATGGATGGATGGCGTGGATGTAGAAAGCATACATTAATATGGACCCCACAGAGCTTGGGGCTACAGGAATCCACGAACAACATCAACCCATAAGGTTAATAACTCACACTTCGTAATCATATCATCATATGGAATTTGGAATGGAAACTTCCAAAAAAATCGTTTCAGATGTAGTAGAACTGAGGTTTGTTAGAATACCTCTCCACTTAATTGTGGTATAAAGCGCATGGACTAGGGTCATTTGATATGGGGTTGTTGTAATGATCTGTGCCGTTCATATGATGTGCCTTGCTGTACATGGGGTATATGGATAAAAAGCCTCTCAGATGTGAATATTTTCACCATTTGATTATTTACTCTTTTCATTTGAACATGGGTCGTCTACATAATGGTTCTTTCGTGGGGCCAGTTTAGGATGATTCAATCTTGGAAGATTTTTTAGGCATCTATGATTGCTTTGTATCTCTTGATATCAACGGCTTAAATCATTAGAATATGAACTCAGATTCAAAGGCTATAATGCCCCGTAATGCATCAGGGCAAATAATAGCAAACCGCCTTGGAAGTTCGGTCATTAGATGTAGGAGAACAACAAAATCAAGAAGATTTATGACAATGGCTTTATGGTACAACAGTATATGGTTTTTGGCCTTCACTTTCTAAATCTTTTGTTTTTTTTTTTTTTTTTTGAATCCGGATCCTCTGTTGAATCCGAGCAGAGAACCTCTGCTTCTGCTGCTCTTATTGGTCCAGCTCATTTAAACGGTGTCAGAGCAGCTAAGCTCTGACACCGTCAGGCTGAGTTGGACCAATTAGAGAAGTGACGAGCAAGGTTTCTCTACTTGGTTTCAACAGAGGATCCGGACTCTTTTTTTCTTTAATCATAAAAATGCCTTTCTTCCGGCTACTCTCTCCTAGGCGGGTCGGGTTAGGGCCGGGTTGGGCCCAATTCTAGACCGAGCTTAAATATATTTTAAAGGTCCGGGTTTCAGTTTAGGTTGTGACCGGGTTGGGCCGACCCAACACTAACCCTACCCTACTTGTAAAAGGGTCAACCCTAACCCTACCCTGCCTTATATGCTAAACCGGGGTAGGTTGGGCGAGGTTAGGCCTATGTTTCTATGGTGTGGTCCTCTTAAGATTTGAGTCAACTTCATTTTTGGTATCATATCCTAAAATGATCTTTCAAAATAGTTGGACGGCGTGGATTTAAGACACATAGTTAGGGGCCACCTACCTTGGTGGATCTCGGATGTCACCTAATCCGCTCCCTATGAGGGTGAGATGAGTGTAGCTTGGGTGAGAGTCGGTGAGACCCCAGAACCAGCCATGTGGGTGAGACCCTGACCATGAGGCTCACCCCAATGTATATATTGTAAATTCATGCCGTCCATCTGTGTTTCCACATTATTATAGGACATGGTCCCAAAAAGGAAATAGATAAAAGCTTTAGGCAGACCACACTACAAAAATCAGTGGTCACTGAACTCCCACCATTAAAAGATTCTAGAATCCACCCTAATGTTTATTGACCATTCAACCTATTGATAATGTCATACAAATATTTCTAAAAGTAATAAACTAGTATAAATAGGGTGGTTTGGGTTGGGCGGAACGAGTCGGGTATACACGGGTCAGGGTACAGGTCGGATCGGGTGGGTTTGGCATGTACCCTAAACCATACCTAAATTAAAAACAGTCCAGCTGCATCCACCCGAGACCGGACCGTTTTCTCAGCCGGGTCAGGACGGATCGGATTTCTGCCGGGTTGGGTCGGGTGGGTTAACCGGGCAGATGTGCAGCTCTACTCTCTCCTAATAGCTTCTCTCAGAAGTTGAAATGGACTTTTTGAAGAAGGGACTGTGTCCCCCACTAAATTATGAATAAGCCCACTCGTTGGCTAATTTGATTTGTTCATTTGTTTCGGCGGCCATTTTTTTTCGAACTTTTTCCTATGACGTGGTCCATTCTAATGTCTTCCTTAAAATTATTTCCTCGAGTTAATGGTCAGTAAATTTCACTAGGAAGTCACAGTAAGCCCTAGCAGTTGGAAAACCTATATATGGGCCATATTAAAATTTCTAAGACATTTTATTTTTTTTGAAAGTTTTTTTTAGAACATTAATCATGTAGGTCTCACCTAATAGAAGTCTTACAATATATACTTTGGCAAAAAATGAGAAAATTTTGAGTCTTAGATGAGCCACACATGTATGATTTACAAACGAGTGATGACGACTTTTAACCGTTCATTTAAATGGCCAACATTTGAACAATTCAGATCATTCTATTCGTATAATTTTAGTATTAACTAATCGTTAGATTGTTTGGGCTATAATTAATGTATCACGTGTACAATGAATTAGTAGCCTAGTTACACATTTGTTACCTGTGCAGCTCTCTAGCCAAAAAGGAAAGTAAAACAGGCATTTCACTTGGATTACACTCACACAACAAAAGGATGAGATTTCAAATACCTCCAACTCCAATTTCCCCGGGTGATTGCTGAATTTTTTAAATAGGAGCTGCGAAACAATTAGAGTTGAACACGAGCCAAACTAGCTTAGTTAGCTCGCTCGACTCGGTTCGAACTAGCTTGATTTGGCTCCATTTGAAGGTTGAGTTCAAACCAAGCGGAGCTATTTCTCAAAAGGATTTTCAAGCCGAGCTCGAGCTAATCCAAGCTCGAATCGGCTCGGCTCGATTGCAGCTCTGCTCGACTCAATTGGAACTCAACTCAACTAGCTAGAAATGTATATTGTTTAGTCTCACATCGGACGAGAGCAAAGAAATGAGAGGTAAAACTCTCTATAAAAATAAGTTGGGGGTGTCAATGGACCTTAGGCTGCCTTTAAGCGAAGATTTTAAACAATTTTAGGCTAAGCTTTTAGGCTGGGCCTATTTAAAATTTTGTTTTTTCCCAGCTCGAACTCGGCTTGCAAGCTCGGTCGAACCAGCTCAATTATGTCAATTCAGCTTGAAGGCCGAGCCAAGCCGAACAAGAGCCAGGGTGTTCATTGAACGGGCCTAGCTCGAACAGGGAAACGGTCGGCTCAACTTGGCTCATGTACAGCTCTCAAACAATCCATTTTCCCAGCATAAGAAAAGCTTGGACACTTGGCAGACTATGATACATCATACACCAACGGTCCATATTCAGCAAAATACAGTAGATGCATACTGCTTGGGTGAGTTTTGGGCCATCCACCGCATATATTGGGGTCCATACGATCAGCAGTTTGGATCTCACATCATGGCCCCACGAGCATATATAGATTGGGAGTCCGGACTGTCTACTCAGCTTTAACATGATTTTCCGATTGACAGACCACCTGACTAGCTCAGCACTGACGTTGTCAACGCTGCTGGGTTTAACACAGTCAGTGCTGACATGTACTAAGCTGGACCAATCAGGTGTCGGCAAATAGGAAAAACCTTTTGAAGCCGAGCAGACAATCAAGACTCATAGATTGGATGTCCCCAAGCCTCCAACTGTGGAGGTTTCCACAACGAGGTGTAGAGTGATGGGGCCCACCTACATAATTCGAGCATGATCTACACTGCTCATCTAATTGATCCCACATGGAACGGCTTTAGTGCGAGATGAAAGATCTTATCATGGGTAGAGAACGACAACATTGTCTATGGGCCCCCATTTTGTTTAAACGGAGCACCCGTTATGTGATCACGTCGTTATGGCCCCACAGGTGGTGGATGGCCCACACCCAAACCTATCCATCAGTGGCTGCAAATGAGCTGTCAAAAGGAAAAGGGCAACAGATGGGACAACCAGATCTTTCAACCAGGGAGAGTTCCGGAGAATATCCCATCCATGCAATGGATAAATCAACGGTCTAGATCAGCGAAGAAGAACCATAGGTCAAGTACAAAATACATGCACTCTGCCCAAGTGGCATGGCTATATGTCAATCCAGACCACCCAAATTACTGGCCTGATCATCGTCAGAGCATAGACCAACAAACGCTTACTAGCATATGCAAATGACCATCTAATTTCACCCATTTATTTGGACCACTAGCTACGTTACTTTGAACCACCCATTCCATGGCTGCAAATCAGACGATCAGAATTTCTCAATCGCTGAGGATTTCAAGATCCACTTCATCCCAAGTCTGCCACTTAATGTGGATGGCCTGGATGCCGATACATATGTGCCACGTGTGAGGACGATGACTGAATGTTAGTCCCACACCGGAAGAGAAGAAAATCGCAAATACAATCTATATGTTGGCATCTATCTCAACTGATCGCCGAGCTTTGTAGCGTGAGCTTGTAACCTGAGTAGGGGCAATGGGTGGTGATGGACGGCTGACCGAGTCTTGTAGAGTCGGGCCCATGGGCTGTGAAGCTGGCCTGCCCATTCCAAGTTGGGCCATAGCTGAACCGTGTGGTTCAGGCGAAAGCCAGGGCCACTAGGTTCCTAAAGAGGAGGGCACTGCGTGAGGCTGGTTTCACAGAGCAGCGAAAACTTCCCGCTCTCGACAGTGGAAGGAAAACGGGCCGGTGCAGCCTTAGACCCAACATGCTCTCTGGGCTTAGCCCAGCTGGACCACCACTTTTTTTTTTTTTTTTCTGGGAATTGATAAATGGTCAAGATTGAACCCTTAAAAGCAGTGGGCCACTGATCCAACATTCTCCCTTGGCTGAACGTTCCCTCAGCCACTCCCCTAACATATGACCCATTGTCCAACAATCCCATCACTATACATATCTCAGTCTTATAATGAAAGAGATCATCTATAGTGGTTTCATGGAAAACAAAATCCTCATACATTGCATGGAGTTACAAAACATACCACCCATAATACCAATTATCAGACATTGAAAGCTTCAGTATTCGAAATAATCACTATCAAGGTTTTATAAGGTAGGTGGGCTTTGGGAGATAGTTTTAAAGTAAGAGGATTTCAGTCCATAACCCAAAAACTAGGTGGCCATGTGAAAAATTCGCTATGTGTAATTTGGACAGTTTAATTTGAATTACTTAATGGCATAAGCAGTATTAAAGTATGCCATGAATCATTGATTACACTGTGCAAGAGTATTAAGTTATTTTTAGAAAAAAGAAGCTGAGAGCTTGAGAGAACTGTCTTCCTTAGCAAGGCGAAGGCATGTTGTAAAGAGAGTGACATGAGGGGAGAAGCCGATGAGAGCGAGGAGTTGGGTAGGGATCCAATTAGAGTTAGACCCACAAGCATGTCTGGGCCTTACTTTAGATGCACTTGCAAAAGGATCGCGCTCTAAGCGGATGCAAATTGAGTACTGTCCTCACCTGGACTAAGCTTCTTCTGCCACAACCAAAAGGATCGATCATGCACTCCTCTAACAGTGGCCAACCGTCCAATTAAATCTCACTATGTCAAGATTACATGGAGTTCAGTCTAGGCAGGGGCAGTACACCATTCACATCCACTCTAAGCATTCTCAAAGAATAGAAGTACCTTTTGAAGGGGACTACAATTTAAGAAAGCCAGTGACTTGATCAAGGGACATTTTAATAAGAAGGTAGAGAATACGGGAATAAGGTATGAATGCATAAATTGTAGAGGCATAGGCTAATGCGGCATTTTTGATACACCTTGTTAAGTTATTTTTTTATGGTTCCAACTTTCAAATTTCACTGCTAACAAGAATGCATTCTCAACTCCCATCTCTCTCAAAACGGATTACCATAGCCTCTCTTGACAGAAGCCAGATTTCTCTCCCATGTTGAATTGAACTTACTGAGTAAAGCTTGCCATGTGGATCATGACACTGATTGCTCGGCTTTTGAATTTACTTGGTGCAATCGAATTCTTGGCAGACAAAAAGCCAAACTATCAAGACAAGAAGTAAGAGAATGGAAAGAAAAACTAACTTTATTTTCATGTTCTGAAACCACATTTTCCACTGGATTAGTGTCCAATGATTCTTAAAAGATTGGGCTTGAAAAGCATGCAATCAGAGCCATTGGTGAAGGTTCTCAATGGTGGGTAAAAGGAAATACATGATCACACAACTCTTCCGCTTTGTCTTGAAGAACATCTAGCCACTCCCCTCTGTCAAGGGTCTGAAAGTATTTCCACAGTCAGAAATGCTTCAAGATTCTAATAATAAAATCCGAACTTAATATTAGAACATTGAGGTGGGCCATCAAATACTGCAATGACATCAACTGGCAATTTGGTCTTTGTCGAAAGAATATATAAGGAAATGTCATTGTATTTCCTGTTACTAAATGGCCTCATAGTTCTAGAGTCATAGTCATCAACAAGCTTAGATATCTTCCAGACTGGAAGATCCTAATGACATGGGATCGACAAATCGACGAACCCTTACAATCACACAAGAAAACAGGAGAAGAAAAGCAATGGGGAAATTCAAGGAAAATCCAAAGTGTTTGGCTTGGCTTGTAATTTGCAATCCAAACACCCATCCAAATTAAAAAAGAAGAGCTCTCCAGCCTCCTACGCTAAGAAATGAAACTCAATCAAAAGTCCTTTTACAATTCTCAAGCCAGAGTATTCATGTTAATCCTGTAACTATCCAAACAAACTCATAACTGATCATGAATAGGCCTAACTAATCATGTAATTAGTTGCCCAAGATTCCAAGTAAACATACCACCTAACCACCAACCACCCACAAGAGAATGTCCAAAATATTGCCAGGATGCCTAACAAATTTCGAATTCAAACCAGAAAATATGCGTTGGCCACCTGCATGTCCAGCACTTATATATTTTGCGTAGGGTCATCCACTAACCGCCACACAATCCCTAGACACACATGCGACCCACAGTGTCGGCTGTGCTGATCCATCCTAGCCCTCCATATAAGTCATCCAGTACTGCATCAGATCCCAACACTTTAGTGTGGTGGTTGCCATATAGATGGCTAGGAGAAAAATAGTGGCAACAGTTATGATCTTCCAGTTTGGGAGATTCCTTGGGCATTCCCCGTCAGCATTGGAACCCATCAAATCAACAACTTCAGCCACTGTGCTATGGAGCCCACATGTACCCATTCCCGGGTGACAGCAAACCATAGATTTGCTGATGAGCAGCAGCATCTAGTTACTCTTAGCAGATTGTCCAGTGCAAATAAGCTACACAGAATAAGAGATTAGCAATATGATTGAGCCAAGAAATGGTTTTTGGCCCAAAAATTGTTTTTTATTTATCAAACTTACACACACACACACATCAAATTGCAATAATGTCATTGAATTTTTTAATCAATATAATCACGCCATCAACAACAACACAACACACTGTCATTGGATATACATTAGGCTCGTCGTACAAATGTCGATTTGAAATGTTCCTTGTGAATGGCCTAATTAATTGGTAATAACAGTATGTTAGAGTACAAAAGCTGATGTAATCAGAAAGGTTTCAAGGTGAATTAAGGAAATACTGTTGATCCTAGAGGATAATATTGTGTGAGAAGCAAAAGGAAAGGGTCAGAAGAAATGGGAAAAAAACCTAAAAGGCACCATGTGAACATATCAACCAAGGACTGAACATCATCCAGTGTGTTCTCTACCGAGGTTTGCTAGCTCTACATGAACCTCTAATGTAGTATGGATGCTAACCTACCACATTTGTGCAAGATCTGATAAAAAAAAGCAGATGACCTGGTGAGAATATCAGGGCAGGCAGGTCATCAGGTGGGCACATGCATACAAAGGAAAAGGATAATGTTTCCTTTTTTTTTAAAAATGTTAATGGTCATCTGGTGTAGACGTTCTGCACATGAAAGGTTTTGGTTCCTACCCAGTTAAGCTTTTGCAGCCCGAAGGAATCGCCTCTTCAGGGGGGTTGGGGGGTCTGAAACTAGCAAATGTAAAGTTGCATGTGGACTGTGGAGGGTGTTTGTGGATTGCAAACCTTCTCTCCAAGTATGAGTTGGAAAGACCACTCACAGTTGTAGAACATTAGTGTTTATGCTGCAAGTGCTGAACAAGAAGCTTCAATAACATTGTCGGTGTCGTTGTGTCAGTGTTGTCATTATCATCATCATCGTCTCCTGTCCCGGTATTTGGGATTGGGATTACAAATCCTGTTTTTCAAATCAATCCTAAGGCCCTATCCTTTGTAATTGAACAATCCTTCATATTCCTTCTCACTACCTCAATCCAAGTCCTTTTAGGCCTTTGGCTCTTATTCTCTTTTCAATCACTTAAACAGTAATCAATGATTCTCTTCTTATCAAGCCACCTAGTCTTTGTTTGTACCTGACAGATCTTGGGGTTTTGCCTTCAATCTTGGACACCAGGGGGCACTGCAGGGTCGATCGCCCGTATCCCAACAACAGACACATCTCAATATGCTCTCCACCATTTTGTCTCTTACTGGCTCTATTCTTAGGCTACTTCTAGCGACATACTGCTCTTTTAGAACTAGGCTGCAAATTCAAAATGATGTTTGTAATTCAAACGAAGAGAAACAGCGAAGAGCTAAGGTTAGATTTCATTTACAGTCTTTCCATTTACAGCCTAAAGGCTATATTTTCAAAGATTGGCTCTCCATTTACAGGACTGCAACAGTCAACAGGCTATCTAAACACAGACAATCATTTACCTGTAAATCATTCACAGCTTACATCCAAACAGGATGGGCTGCAAATTATTTACATCTGTAAATCATTTATCACTTAAACCATTTACAAGCATCCACATGACCTCTTAAGAAATTGTAATTAACCAAATTGCTATTTCCTCCAATAACAAGCCTTCATGTGGCCTTGAAAGGAACACAACTGACTGTGAACTTCTGCAACTTCCTCTTGAGCAAACAGAGCTAGCAATCCAGCTCACTCATAAATCCAAATGCATAGATACTAAACCCATATAAAATGATCTACCCTCAGCAAACTGAATTTGAGAAGTATTAAAAAATAAAAAAAATCCAATTTGGAGCATAGTACCTCAATATGAATTCCAGGGAAATTAGAGTTGAGCAACATCAAGTTTATTAAAATAAAATTTCTGATTTGATTCAACAGAGCATTTGGAAATAATGTATTTATAAACAATTGGAGAAATCACATAATTAGAGGAATTTTGTCAATTGAGGTATCCAAACCAAAAAATAAAACCTAGGAAAAAAGGCTAAAAATCTGCATGAACTCTTTTTGTACACTTGTGCCCTAATACAGATCATCTCAATGCAATTTCTCATGCCACAACAAAGCGCAACGAGCCACTGGGCCCACCTGCTCGAAAGGCCCACAGATGCAGCTGATCAATCTTGGCCCGCAGCCCATTCTCTTTCACCAGCTGCTTCCATTCCCCATTCATCACATAGGTCTTGGAGCTCCACCAGTACTTGAACACCAGCCTCCACGTCTGGCCCATACGGTCCAAAACCACCACGGGCAAACCGTCGTCAGTCGATGTCACTTCCGCCTTCTCCTCATTGGTCATCACATTGGAAGCCATGATTCGGCTTATCATTTCCTTAGGGATCGCCAAACGGTTGAAATGATCTTTGATGTCTGTCGGCGTTAGGAGCTTTTGGCCGAAACAGAGGTGTGGTGCCCTTGAGACGTACATGGGCCTCAAGCCACCCAATGGGAGTTGGTGGCTCAGGCCCACGGAGTTTCTTGTATGCAAGAGATGAAGATGGTGGGCCAGGCCCTCGAAGCTTCTTGCAGGGAAGAGATGGAGATGGTGAGCCAGACCCACGGAGCTTCTTGCATGGAGGAGATGAAGATGATGGGCCAGGCCCACTGTGCTTCTTGCATGGAGGAGAAAAAGATGGTGGGCCAGGCCCACGGAGCCTCTTGGACGGAGGAGATGAAGATGGTTGGCCGGCGCAAGCGCATTCCGCTAACAAGAGAAGATTGGTGAAATCAGGAAAGCTCTCTTCTTTAGTTGAATTCATGGCTTCTTCACTTCTTTCCTTTTTTTTTTTTTTTGGTAGAAATGAGAAATGAAATGAAATATGAATGAAATATATAGTAGAAAATGCACAGAAAAAGGAAAGAAATTTCCATTTTTCAAAAAAATTTCAGAACTTTCTAATTTTTAAAGAGTGATGGAATAGGAAATATCCTTCCGTTAGAAGAGGCGCGGATTGCCGCAGTCCTAAGCTCTGTGGGCCCACTGTTATTTATGTGTTATATCCACACCGTCCATACGCTTTTTCAGATCATTTTACTCATGATCACGAACATGAAGAAGATCCAAATCTCAATTTGACCACACCACTAGAAACAGTGGTGACTGAACGTCCACCATAAAAAACTTCTCGGAGGGCCACAGAATATTTAGATCAATACGATATTTTTTTCTCTTCATCAAGGTCAGATTCAGCTTTTGAATGGGTTGGATGGAAACTAAACATCATAATGGACCTTAGGAAGGTTTCAACGGTAGACATTAGTATCCTCACCGTTTCCTGTGGTGTGGTCCACTTGATCTTTGGATCTATCTTATTTTTGGCATCAGGCCCAAAAATGAGCTTTTGAAATGGATGGATGGCGTGGATATAGAAAGAATACATCAATATGGACCCCACAGAGCTTGGGGCTACAGGAATCCCCGAACAACATCAACCCATAAGGTTAAGAACTCTCACTTCATATCATCATGTGGAATTGGGAATGGAAACTTCGAAAAAAAATCGTTTTAGATGTAGTAACTGAGGTTTGTTATAATACGCGCATGGACTAGGGTCATTTGATATGGGTCATTTGTTATTGTAATGATCTGTACCGTTCATATGATGGGCCTTGCAGTAGATGGGGTATGTGAATTAGAAGCCTCTCAGATGGGAATATTTTCACCATTTGATTATTTACTCTTTTCATTTGAACATGGGCCGTCTCCATAATGGTTCTTTTGTGGGGCCAGTTTAGGATGATTCGATCTTGAAGAGTTTTTTAGGCACCTATGATTGCTTTGTATCTCTTGATATCAACAGCTTAGATCATTGGAATATCATCCCAGATTCAAAGGCTATAAGGCCCTGTAATGCATCAGGGCAAATAATAGCAGACCACTAGAAATAAAGCAATTACCAGATCAGGAACTTTCTACTGTTATGGGGAAATGATTGGAAGTAAGTTCCTGACATGACCCACCGCCCACGGCAGGACGCGCACCACCTAGGGATCCGGATTGCGTCATGCCCTGGCCGAACGCATTACCATCCCGCAGACTTGTGGAGAGGCCACCATGATGTATCTGTTTATCCACTCTGTCCATCCATTTTATGAGATCATGTTAGGATATGGGCTAAAAAACGAGGTAGATCCAATACTCAAGTGGGCCACACCAAATAGTGAAGGGACCCTAGTGATATCATTATTATTTGATGTGGCCCACTTGAGCGTTGGATCTTTCTCCTTTTTAAAGTCATACCTTAAAATGATCTTATAAAATGATCTTATAAAATGGATGGACAGAGTGGATAAACAGATACATCATGGTGGCCCCTCCTCAAGTCTGCCCGGGCGTGTGGGCAGGGGCAGGACAACGCAATCCGTGTCCCCTTCCCAGATGGTGGAACCCCATTGTTTGGGTGGGGTCCCAACTGCTTTAGCGGTTGTGATGGGAGCCTGTGGCCTACTTAACTGGGCTTTTGCAAAGCAAATGGGACCGGCCGTCCCAATTACCAAGTGCTTCCTAGTTAACTGTCTTCTTGTTTTAATTTTTTAACTTTTATTTTTCATTCTGTCCCACCTTATGAGTGGATGGGCCAGATTTTTATGTCATAGAATATTCATCCTGGCCCCCATCAGATTAATGACCCAGATCATGAGTTATCACTTAAGCTCTCCCAAATGGGAGTGGATTAGGTTGATGTATGTATTCTACCCCCATGTCATCTATTTATTTTTTTCAGATCATTTTAGGGCATGAGCCCAAAATATGAAACAAATCCAAATCTCAGGTGGACCATGCTATATGAAATAGTAGTGATCGAATGCCCCGCCATTAAAAACATCCCATGGCTCACCCAAATGTTTCAATAATGTTTATTTGTCTTCCAACCTTTCAGTAAGGTCACACAAACGTGGATGAAGTGAAAAAAACAAAAGTTGAAATTAAAAAATAAAATAAATATCTCCTGTTGGGCGCACAAAAGGTTTTTAATTGTCAATCACCACTGTTTCCTATGTTATGGTCTACCTGAGATTTGGACATGTTTTCATTTTTTTAGATCATGCTTAAAATGTGAAACGGATGTAGAAACATAAATCAAAGTGGGCTATATGAAAGGGCTGCACCGTCTTGGGTGAGGCTAGTGCGCACTTAATCCGCTCCCTGCTACATGGTGCAAGGAATTTCTTTCTCTTTCTTTCTTTCTTCTTCTTTTTTTAAATTATTTTTTTCATATTTCAGGGTGTCAAAAACCCCTCACAATCAGCACCAGAATATCAAGTACTAATGCTTTGCAGTAAATCCAAACGGTCCCTAAAATATTTTTAAGTCCCTAATAGGATGTGCTAAAACCAACTTTGGATCCTCTAATTTTAATTAAAAATGAGATTGTAAACCAATTAAAAATATGGGTCCAATTCCATGTAGATCATCTCTGTTTCAAGACTGAGATCATGGGATGGAGTGCCCATGTGGTATGGGTGTGGGCGTATAAAAAATAAAATAAAAAAACAAACTACAAAGGAGAGATGCTCCCTTGCTCTCATAGCACCATAAGTTATAGTGCTCCTAGCTGCACTGGACACTTAAACAGTCCAGTCAATTGATCTACTCTATCCATTAGATACAACACACATTTCATAGACTAGAGTCAAATATGACTCCGATCTGATGATCTCAACCGTCTGATTAATGATCTCAAATACAGATGGTTAAGATCATTTTACAAAATATAAGTCTAACCACCAATTCCATCCATCTATTTGATAGTTCCCATCATGAATTGCTTATGATCAATTTCATCCTAACCCTCTCATCCATGGGTTGGAAAAAGGATGGCTACAAGAAGTAATGCTGAATCTACAATGGATTTTATGATACAATCAATCTTATCTTTGCATATTAGCCATTGTTATGTGTTCTAGAATTAATGGACAGTTTAGATCAGTCCCGCAAACCGTCCAAGCTAGCGAATGCAACTAGGAGCACTATAACTTAGTGCTCTGAGAGCATTAGAGCATTTCTCAATGGAGAGAACCTGTTCTATCTTTCCACGTATTAACAACTTCAGGCTGCGTTTGGCTGCACAAGCGAATTGAATGGCAAACTCTTTGTTTCAGCAAGAATAAACGACCAATTTGTGATTAAATTCCCTAGTAATTAAAATGAGGAAGTAGCCATCAAACTGAAGTTGAATTCAATTCACGTCCCACTCAGAATGAATGTGCTTGCAATTTGGAGCATAGTCCCTCATATGAATGTCAAGTAAATTTTACAGTTCAACAACAATGAGTTTATTAAGGGTCCGTTTGGGCACCACCAAATAAGTTACTTTTAACTTATGTTAAGTAATTAAGTTATTTTTTTTTCACTTAAGTTTGTTTGATAAGCATCATTGTAAAAGTAACTTATGTACCAAAAGCTTTCTATCTTAATAAGTAATTCTTTTAGCTTTTTAACTTATGATTTTTCTACTTCTCCCTCATGCCATGTCAAAGGAGGCTCTCTATCATGTACATATCAAAGGAGGGCCTTAGGGTTGACTGTCCACCTTATTGAAGTGGGGCTCACATAGTGGACGGTCCACAGAAAAGGTAGGCCCCACATGATGGATGACCCCATATTAATGTGGGCCCACATATGGATGGTCAACATCAAAGGTGGGCCCATAATGATAAAAAGCCCACATCCAAAGCGGGCTGGTATGATGGACGACCCACTTCAAATTTGGGGCCTAAATGATGGACAATCCAATTCAAAGGTGGGCTCCACATGATGGGTAGTGGACATCGAAGTTGGGCCACACATGATGGATGGCCCATATTGAGCCCCACATGTGGACAGTCCACATCAAAGGTCGGGCCCTAATGATGAATGACCCACATTCAAGGCGTCTTACATGAAGGGCAACCTACATTGAAGGTGGGGCCCACATGATGGGCAATTAATAATGGTGGGCTCCGAATGATGGATAGTCCACATTAAGGTAGGCCTCACATGATGGACAATCCACATCAAAGGTCAACCCTAATGATGAGTGGCCCATATCCAAGACGGGCTCCGCATGATAGACGACCCACATCAAAGGTGGGGCCGCCCACGTGATGGATGGTCAACATCAAAGGTGGGCTCCACACAATGGGCAGTGGATAGTAAAGGTGGGCTCCACATGGTAGACAATAACATTGATGGTAGGCCTCAATTGATGGATGACCAACATCAAAGGTGGGGCCTACATAATGAATGGTGCACATTAAAGGTCGGGCCATAATGATGAATGACCCACATTTAAGATGGGCATCGTATGATGGATGGTCCACATCAAAGGTGGGGCCCATACAATGAATGGTCCACATCAAAGGTTGGCCCCACATGATGGATGGTGGATATGAGGGGGACCAAACAAACTTGAGGGATAACTACTTATGATGTTTGAAACCAAATATGTTTTTCTACTTTTTGGTTGATAAGTATGTTGCTTACCAAACATACTTATTAACTAAATAAGCAGAAACCAAGATAAGCTACTTATGACATAAGTAACTTATCCAAAGTAACTTATGATCCAAACGCCCCTTAAATTATTTTTTGTGATTTGATTCAATAGTGAATCCAAATATAGAATTATTTTCATTTTCATTTTCAAAAAAAAAATGTAATTGTACCATTGCTCCGGTACATTTTCAGTTTTTTGTTTTTGTTAGGTAAACATAACGGTTTAGGAATCGCATGTGGCAATGATTCACATTCAAACAGGGAAAAAAAAAAAAAAAAAAAAAAAAAAGGTCAGACATTTTAGGGTACCCTACCGCTAGGATCTTCGAATCTGGGGTCCACCTGGATACTGAACCATGGCCCTAATTGACCCACTTGTAAAAACTGAAAACCCGAACCCAAACTTTTATTATACCTCTCACAAATTTCTCTCAACTCATGCAGAGAGGGCAAAGGTTCCCTTGTAATGCTATTCCAGTGCCATTCATGCCACTGCTTGTTTTAGTGCAACTGCTGTCACATCTTGTCAAGACAGGTTTAAAAAGGAAAAAGAAAAGAACCCAAGTGAAACTTGCCGTGTGGATCATGACATAGAATGCAGTCGAATCCTTGGCAAACAGAAACTCATACTATCAGGACAAGAAGCACGAGAATGGCAAGATTAACTAACTTTAGTTTCATGTTCTGAAACCACATTTTTTCAGGCATGCAATTGAGCCATGAGTTAGTATTTGGAAGGGTTAAGTCTTAGAAAATGCAGGTGAGGGTTCTCGATAGTGAGTAAAAGTAAATACGTGATCACGCAACTCTTTTATTTTGTCTTGAAGAACTTCTAGCCTTTCCCCTCAGGAAGTATTTCCAGAGTCAGAAATATGTGAAACATAACTATCAATAATGTGTTATCATTTAGAGGTCATTTGGAGAAGAGATTGAAAATAATGGTATTCCCACCCGGCCAAATGCTTCAAGATTCTAATAATATTAGAACATTGAGGTGGGCAATCAAACACCGTAATAACATCACCTGACAATTTGGTCTTTGTTGGGAGAACACCTAAGAAATGTCATTGTATTTCCTGTTATTAAATGGCCTTTTATTGGATGAGTTCTAGAGCCCTAGTCATCAACAAGATTAAAGGATGCTAATGGCTGATCTAGACTGGTTCTAGACACCTTCCAGACTGAAAGATAGATATGGAAATTCAGGGGAAATCCATTGTGTTTGGCTTGACTTGTAATTTGCAATCCAAACACCCACCCAAATTCAGTATTTTGTCTGACAAATATACCAAAATTCTTTGTTGAGACTTTTGCATTGGAGTATCATCACCTCCATCTCTTTTTTAAGTCTGTTTGAGTCATTCTAGAAAGGCTATAGATAGAGCTGGACATGGAGCTGAACCGAGTCAAGCTGGGTCACCGAGTCGAGTTGGGCCTAGCTCGGCTCAACCAACAGACAATCTTGGCTCGAACTTGGCTCAACTCGGCCATTGAGTTGGAATAGCATGCTCGGCTTGATTCGGTCGAGCTTTCAAGCCGAGTTCGAGCCTGAAAAAGCCCAAATTTTGATTAGGCCCAGCCCAAAAGCCCAGCCTAAACTAGTTCAAAATTCAAGCCCGAAGGTCACTCGGGCCCGTTGACACCCCTTATTGCTGCTTTTATAGACAACTTTCCCTTTTATTCCTTTGCTCGCATCTGATGTGGGACTCAAAAACCTCACTTTCCAACTACCTAAGTCGAGTCAAACTCGAACCGAGTCAACACGAACCAAGCTTCGAGTCGAGCCGAATCGAGTTTGGTCCAGCTCGAACTCGACTCGGTTTTTTATTTAACCACACTTGCCTAGCTCGAATCGGTTTGAACTCAGCAAAGAGTCGAGTTTTCTTTAGCCGAGTCGAGTCGAGTCGAGTTAACCGAGTTGGCTCGGCTCGTGTCCAGCTCTAGCTATAGACACATGTTTCTTCGGCAACCATGCAGGAAGCTGCAAAATTGAGAGATCTCATCAAGAAATATGAAACAGAAAAAGTAAAAAAATAAAAAATAAAAAAATTGCCTTCAATACAATGTTGTGAATAAAATCTTGGGACCTCTGAAAAGGGATGGAAAAAAATGGAAAAGTAAAAGAAAGAGACAAAATAAATTAGATATTAGATTCATGGGGCGTTAGTACCAGTAAGCAATTGGAAGAATACCCAACATATAAAGAAACAGTCGATGAAGCAAAAATAATAATCATTGTATCTTTTGAAAATAGTCCATCCAGTAAAAATAAAAAAATAAGAAGTAAAAGATATAATAAAATGGTGGCTCGTAAAAGTATAAAACATGAAAGAGCAAAATAGCCAAAGGTTATTTCAAAATCTTTGGCTATGCAGTTGCCCTTCACTAGAAGGTAATCATGACATTTAGCCTGTTTGGGAGCTTGTATTTGCAATGCATTGGCATTCTAATCACAATAGCACTGGAATCAAGCTGATTCTGAATACTCAATTGTGTTGCAAGCTGATTCTGAATACTCAATTGTGAATACTCAATTGTGTTGCAAGCTGATTCTGAATACTCAATTGTGTTGGGTTGGAATGTACCAGAATACAAACCTTCCAAGAACTTGTGTTTGGAATGCATTGAAATTCTTTAGTATATTCACATGACTTGAGTTTGAGAAAATAAATAATTTTTCAAATTAGTATGCGTATGTGATATTTGAGAAAATGATTGTAATAAGCCGATTGAAATATATACTTCAGCCAAAAATGAGGAAATTTCAAGCCTTAGGTGGGCCGCAAACGACCAACTCGCCAACATTTTTTAACCGTCTATTTAGATTGCCAATGTTCAAATAGTTTGGATCATTCTATTGATGTGATTTTAATGTTGCAGCCATAATTGGATTGTTTTGGGATATCATCTACATGCCACGTGTATAATGGATTAGTAACCTAGCGATACCTTTGTTACATGTGCGATTCGCCTGTCTTTAAAAGGGAGCAAAAAGGCATTTCATACAGTACTACACTCAAATCACACCACTTCGCTGAGATTTCAAAGCATACCAAAAGTGTGCATTTGAAATACCTCCAAATCCACAGCTGTAAAATGCAAAAAGTAGCAACTTGGATTTCAAATACACCCATTTACCTCCTAATTCAGGCTGCCAAATGATCCCATTGAAGTAAAATTATTCATCTATCAATGAAGAAGGTCCAGGATCTTTGATAAAAATTAAAAACTCAAAGATTAGATCCGAAATTGAATCCGAGCAAAGTAGAGCCAACAAGGGAGAGTCAGTTGCCTTGGCTGAATCTTTTTGGGTTTTCATATTTGTTTGTGAAAATATCAAGCGAGTCTTTCTTCAGAATTTTTAAAGGATTCAAAAACCTATATACACCATGTGATCCGACTTGTATCCTTACCAAGTCAAGTCATCTCAGGCCAGGTCCAGAAAGAAATCGACAATATTTCAGCCTCTATGCAACATGATTTTAATACCAACCAAAGAGACCAAAAACTAAAGAGAGCAAGCAACAAAAATTAGAGGGCACAATACAACCTTCTTCAAATACAACAAAAAATAAATCAATAAATAAATAAATCCAAGACAAAACATCAAAAACGAAACTACCGAACGTAATTGCTAATTTTGGCCTCATTGAGAATTCTGAAAGAGATTCCTACTAAGGCTGCAACTTGGGTTCGGGTTGATCTAAATCTGATTGACCCAACCTGAGCTTCGGTTGAGTCGGGTGGGGTTGTCAACATCCTCAGTTCGGGTTCGGGTTGGAAAACGCCAACCAGATTTAGAATTGGCTTGGTTTGGGTTGAGCAAATTTGGGTCAAGGAGGCTGAGTTGGGAATAATCACATATATTTGGGTCAAGTTGGATTGAGTATAAAAGAATTCAGGTTGGGTTTGGGTTGGGCGCCTTGGGTAGGAATTCTGGTTGGATAAAGTTGCGGGTAGAGCCTATTGAAGTGGGGTGAGGCTCGGGTTGACCCTCACTCCTACCCAACCCACCTGAGTTGCACCCCCATTCCTACATCCATTTGAACCCCGATGTGAATTATGCTCTTCCTAATAGACCTCCAAAATCATTTCCAGCTAGGTGTTCAAATCTTTGTGCAAACCAAAGCCACAATAGGGGGGGGGGGGGGGGGGGGGGGGGGGGGAGCATTTGTTGCTCCTGAGAAATGCAGGCACTGAGGATCTTATTCCATTAAAATTTAGCTTCAATGTAATACAAGTTTTAGATTTATCGTATGGCATTAAGATTACAGTATGGTCAAAACAAAGAAGTATCATCGTTTGGCTGGGTGTGAGCGGGATGAAGTGATTGGTGATGGTGATATAGGTATGAGAGATTCATTTCACCCAAAGGTGATGGACGTCTTAGATTTATTTCACTAGCATTAATCAGCTTCATGTTTAGTAGAGCCTCCTGTATGTCACAATTTCACCCAAAGGAGAAATCGTGATGATACGCTGGGCTCTTGCTAGATTTTGATGATTATATCCCATCATCATTCTGGTTCATTTGATTGAAGGCCCAAATCAATCGAATGAACATACATGCATGATATTTGTGGTTTATGTTTATGCATTGTTATATGGGACTTGTTTATTAATGTGAGTTTTATGCTTTGAATGTCCAGCTATGACTGTTTCCAATATTCCAACCCATTCAATTCCATACCTTTACTCACTGGGTCCAATTATTCCAAATGGAAGTCGTCCGTTGAAATAGTCCTATGTTGCATGGACTTGGACCTGGCCCTGGAGGAAGTAGAGCCTCCCATTCCAACTGACTCTAGTATGGAATCAGCAAAGGCTCACTTCAAGGCCTGGACCAAGTCAAATAAGATGTTTCTCAAGATCATAAAGAACTCGATTTCTAAGACCATGCAGGGTGTCATGCCCGACACTGAGAAAGCTAAAGATTTCTTGACTGAAATAGGAAAACAATTTCAGAAATCAGATAAAGATGAGCTGAGTTCACTTTTACATAAATTGACTCAAGCCACCTATAACGGTCAAGGAAATATCAGGGATTACATTGGTGGATTGTCTGATGTGGTGGCTAAAATCCCCGCATTAGACCTTAAAATTGAGGATAAACTCCTGATTTTCTTGGTTCTGAACTCCCTCCCTCCACAATTCAGTCAATTCCAAATCAGCTATAATACTTAAAAGGAAAAGTGGACATTGAACGAACTGATATCTCAGTACGTTCAGGAAGAAGAGAGACTCAGAAGGTCGAGCAAGACACAAAGTGCACACCTAGTGACATATGGTCAAGGACGAAAAGAAAATAAGAAAAGAAAGCACACTTCAGGGAAAAGTTCATCGTTATTCCATTTGTTGCTCCTGAGAAATGCAGGCACTGAGGATCTTATTCCATTAAAATTTAGCTTCAATGTAATACAAGTTTTAGATTTATCGTATGGCATTAAGATTACAGTATGGTCAAAACAAAGAAGTATCATCGTTTGGCTGGGTGTGAGCGGGATGAAGTGATTGGTGATGGTGATATAGGTATGAGAGATTCATTTCACCCAAAGGTGATGGACGTCTTAGATTTATTTCACTAGCATTAATCAGCTTCATGTTTAGTAGAGCCTCCTATATGTCACAATTTCACCCAAAGGAGAAATCGTGATGATACGCTGGGCTCTTGCTAGATTTTGATGATTATAGCCCATCATCATTCTGGTTTATTTGATTGAAGGCCCAAATCAATCGAATGAACATACATGCATGATATTTGTGGTTTATGTTTATGCATTGTTATATGGGACTTGTTTATTAATGTGAGTTTTATGCTTTGAATGTCCAGCTATGACTGTTTCCAATATTCCAACCCAATTCAATTCCATACCTTTACTCACTGGGTCCAATTATTCCAAATGAAAGTCGTCCGTTGAAATAGTCCTATGTTGCATGGACTTGGACCTGGCCCTGGAGGAAGTAGAGCCTCCCATTCCAACTAACTCTAGTATGGAATCAGCAAAGGCTCACTTCGAGGCCTGGACCAAGTCAAATAAGATGTTTCTCAAGATCATAAAGAACTCGATTTCTAAGACCATGCAGGGTGTCATGCCCGACACTGAGAAAGCTAAAGATTTCTTGACTGAAATAGGAAAACAATTTCAGAAATCAGATAAAGATGAGCTGAGTTCACTTTTACATAAATTGACTCAAGCCACCTATAACGGTCAAGGAAATATCAGGGATTACATTGGTGGATTGTCTGATGTGGTGGCTAAAATCCCCGCATTAGACCTTAAAATTGAGGATAAACTCCTGATTTTCTTGGTTCTGAACTCCCTCCCTCCACAATTCAGTCAATTCCAAATCAGCTATAATACTCAAAAGAAAAAGTGGACATTGAACGAACTGATATCTCAGTACGTTCAGGAATAAGAGAGACTCAGAAGGTCGAGCAAGACACAAAGTGCACACCTAGTGACATATGGTCAAGGACGAAAAGAAAATAAGAAAAGAAAGCACACTTCAGGGAAAAGTTCTACGGGTCCTGCGGGTGGAAATCAACCTAAGTCTAGAAAGACATTTAAGAAGAAAAGGAAGGGTCCTAATGATGGCTGCTTCTTCTGCAATAAACCTGGTCATCAGAAGAAGGATTGTGAAGGATTTAAAGCATGGCTCGTTTCTAAGGGTAAATACCATATTTTAGTCTGTTTTGAATCAAATTTAGCTAATATGTCCACACTCGTGGTGGATAGATTCTGGTGCAACTATTCACATTTGTAATTCCATTCAGGATATGCTCCAAAGCCGGACGTCAACTGATGCAAAGAGATCAGTCTATATGGGGAACGGCATTAAAGTAAACGTGGAAGCTATTGGAGTCTGTAGGCTTAGGTTATTGTCAGGACACTTTCTTGATCTAATAGATACTGTTTGTGTGCCTTCTATAAGCCGCAATTTGGTTTCCATTTCTCGTTTGGACAAATTTGGTTATGAGTTTAAATTTGCAAATGGAAAATTAAATATTTGCTATAATTCAGTTGTGATTGGTTCTGACACTTTAGTTAATAACCTTTATCAGCTAGATTTGGATGTTTCACATGTATACAGCATTAACTCCTCACATGGGAACACTAAAGGCATCAAACGGAGTTTACATTGTGAAAATTCCTCCATGCTATGGCACAGGCGATTAGGCCACATCTCTCATGAGAGATTGGAAATGCTTGTGCGTGAAGGAATTCTTCACTCCCTGGACTTCTCAAAATTTGGGATTTATATTGATTGCATTAAATGTAAATAGACTAGAATAAGGAAAAAGGATGCCACTAGGAGTGTAGGACTCTTAGAAGTGATTCATACAGACATCTGCAGACCGTTCTCTACCGCATCCTGGAATGGGCAGAAGTATTTTATCACTTTTATAGATTACTACTCTCGTTATGGGTACTTATACCTGTGGACCCTCGCCGATTTTCGCGCTCCCACACGACGTTCTTCTCCCTTCCCCTTTCCTTTCGGAAAAGAAGGAGATGAGGAATGCGTGAGTGCGAAATCGTCGTTTGTGCCACTGGCTTGCCTCGTTCTCGAGGGCTTCGTTTGGTTGTCGTGTTAAGCTGGATATGTTTAAATTTGTTTATATAAGACCAGAGTCGCCACTAGCCAGTTACTTCGAATCTACAGTCGGCTAGACCCCGTAGAAACGTTAGAGAAGGGAATCCGAAGATTCCTTCCTCTAAAATGACTCATGTTGATCTGCGGCTAGAGATTCAAGGTAAGGGATCACTGTTACAGGGTGGGAAGAGGTTAAGCACCCCACACACTGCCCGTACCGAAGTACGGTCTCTACTTCACAGAATCGATCGGATACTTGAAAGTCTAGTTTAATCCTCGTATATTCTCATGGATGACATGATGCATGAATGCGGGTCTGAACAGTAAGAGTTTCTGATGGGCAGGTTCCAACAACGAGCAAGCCCAGAGCGTACGCTCGAACTGACAGGTGCTTTATGCGAGATGATGCATGCTGTGTGCTTGAATATTCAAAGTGTCTATAGTGATATGTACGTGAATGCAGGTCTGAACAGTAAGAGTTTCTGATGGGCAGGTTCCAACAACGGGCAAGCCCAGAGCATACGCTCGAACTGACACGTGCTTTATGCGAGATGCATGCGGTGTGTTTGAATAATCAAAGTGTTTGCAGTGAAGCAGGGGGTTGGAAGAAAAGTAAATGTTGCACTTATGCTAGATGCAAATGAGATGATGCTAGAAAAGAGTAGCTGGGTGGACGGAGGTGTCGCAAGGATTGACTTTGAGTGGCTGGATCAAGATTTGGATGGCTTGGGAGGCTTGGACCAGTGGTCAGGCTGGGCTGGACCAGGGCTAGACTCTCCTCACTCGGGCTCTCCTTGGTGGAAAAATGGGCTAAGGGGTAGAGAAGGACTCGGACCGCACCCGGACTGGCTAGACTTGAAGGGATGTTGAAATGAGAAGGGGAGGGGGGTATTTATAGCAGCGAGGAGTGGCAGTTTACGTAATTTATTTCGGGCGGCTTGCTATGGGCCGCCCGTACGGCCGCTCCTCGGTTTCCAGCGATTACGGTCGCTCCCTCGGGGCTGCTGTTGGACTCGCTGGTCGACTCAGTGAGTTGACTCGGCCGGTCGACTCGGTGGTTTGACTCGACGGGTTAACTCGGTGTTTTGACTCGACGGGTTGACTCGACGGGTTGACTCAGCGGGTTGACTCAGCGGGTTGACTCAGTGAGTTTGACTTTTTTAGGATTTTTTTTTACTGGCCTTTTTTCTGGTGGGTTTTTCAGGCTGGTGTTTAAGACTGGGTTGACTGGGTTCAGGCTTGATCTGGGCTATGGAATAGGGCTTACAAGGGTGAGTTTGGCTGAGTTTGGACTTGGGATTTGGGGGTATGGTCCTCCATTCATCCAGCTATCTCTACCAACAGTGTAGCCGAAGGTGGGGTGTCTACAGATGCCCCTCTTTGGCAGAGGTTGCGTGCAACCGAATGCCAAAGCGAGTGGACACCCCACTTCTGACCCGGTCATTCATAGATCATGTTCTGAAATCTTTGCTTGCTTTTGCATCTGTGTCAGTTGATCGTTTAGAAATCGATCACTCGCACATACCGCGGGAGTTTGGAGAAAACGTTGCGATTGTCCCTGCATGCGCTGCAACCTGGGTACCCAATCGCAACCCTTCCATTCCCGATCGGTACTAACATCGGAAAGGTACAGCAGAGCCTCTGCGTTGACAGTCTTACGATGATGCTGACCCTGAGACTGATTGTGTGATGTTTGATGTTTTCCCAGATCACTCCAGGAGTACTTGTTTCGCTTGACTGTCAAAGTGGTTAGACGCCCTGCGTCAGATAGTCTTACGGGATTCTACTACGCCGACTTGGACTCAGTCAAGGTACTTCAGGCATCCACGCCTAGGTATGTGCGGGTGGGCTTTTTCCACCCGATCTGCTGGCTTCGATGCTTGGTTTGCAATTCATTCTTTCCTTGATTGTGGTCTGGAATCTTTGTTGTCCTTTGTATCTGAGTCAGTTGATTGTCTGGAAATTGATAACTCGCACATACCGCGAGAGTTTGGAGAAAACGTTGCGATTGTCCCTGCATGCGCTGCAACCTGGGTACTCAATCGCAACCCTTCCATTTCCGATCGGTACTAACACCGGAAAGGTACAGCAGAGCCTCTGCGTCCGTAGTCTTACGAGGTTGCTGACCCTGAGACTGATTGTGTGATGTTTAATGTTTTCTCAGATCACTCCAGGAGTACTTGTTTCTCTTGACTGTCAAAGTGGTTAGACGCCCTGCGTCAGATAGTCTTACGGGATTCTACTACGCCGACTTAGACTCAGTTAAGGTACTTCAGGCATCCACGCCTAGGTATGTGCGGGTGAACTCTTTCCACCCAATCTGCTGATTTTGATACTTGGGTTACAATTCATCGTTTCCACCTGTTCAAATGGTTTCTGTGACCGAGCCTTTTGGCTTTCATCTTTTTTGTATCTTGGCATGTGGTACGACCGCACTAACACTGGAGTTCAGTTCGACCGTACTTTGAGTGCATTGGATCCGATGGTCTCCGGGGAAACCGCGAGACATCGGATCTTATTTGATTTTTGCGTTGGCTCCTACCCAGAGATATGGAAGATCTCCTGGCGTGTTGGAGGCAGAACGCTCTACTGAGAAAATATTTTTTGGATTTTTGAAAAGATACCCACTCTGGGGAGTGATACTCCGTAGGGTTTTTATTTGCAAATAGAGATATTTTTTTATCTTTTTAAAATGAAAATCTGGTCTGCACGTGCCTCCACTAGGGATGCCTGTGGGGTCTTTGGCTAACCGACTTTATTTTGAAAGCAGGTAAACATGATGATTGATGCGATGGATGCTAATGCATGGAGATGCATGATGAATGCATGGCTTGGCTCATTCTCTTTCAGTTTGATGATTTTGCTTTTACTATGGGTGCAGAGAATTTTGAGCTTATTGCTTGCGGGGTTGTGCTCCCCTGGGGATTTTCCTTTTTGATATGGATGTTTGGTCAGCGGGTTGGTCAAGATCCCGACCCGTGATCGATCAGGTCCATCATCCCAAGATGCTGTTTCTTTGCTAATGAGAATGTACGAGGATATCATTCGACTTCAAGATGTTCTTCTGGGCATACATGTGATTGAGATGGTGTTTGGTTGCCCGTTTTGATCAAGATTCTAATTTGCGGGCGATTGGATCCGTCATCCCATACTGTGAAGTGAGCGGAGTTCAAGACTCCTGAATTGTAGTGCTGGGGATACTGACAATTTTTGTGATTTTTGTAAGTACTTGGGTCCGGATCTTTTACCTGAGTAGTCAAGGTAGAGATCGGTTATTGAAAACCAAGGAAATATTTTTTGTGATTTTTGAAAATATTTGATTTGAAAGCAAGGGAAATATTTTTTTGTGATTTTTTACAACATTTTGTTGAAAGCAAGGGAAATATTTTTGTGATTTTTGACAATATTTTGATTGAAAGCAAGGGAAATATTTTTGTGATTTTTGTAAATTTTTTGATTGAAAGCAAGGGAAATATTTTTGTGATTTTTGAAGAGGTGATTTTGCAATGTTTTTGTATTTTGTGATTTTTCTGAAATGTAGGGAAAAGTGTGGAATTTTCATCCACTTCCAGCTTCTACTGCTGGTAAGGCACCCGATCCATTTTACGTCAGCGAGCAAGACGAGTCTCACACAGTTAAGTGCCGTAGTTTTACATCTTCGGATGAGGGGAGTTTGAGGGTTTTCAGTCAACACACCCACAAAGTTGCCTGTTCCTCATGTGCAATGCACATAGACCACGTATCGTCAGACGGACTCCTTCGGCCACAAAATGAGCCACATCCTCACATTTCCCTTAGTCAATCCAGTTTGGGGTCTTACGTTGCTCACAATTCCGTGAGGGTGCGCTCCACCTCCCAACAGCCTTAATCCCCTTCATGAGTTTTAGGAACAGGGAACATCCGTCAGATTCAACAGCGACTTCCAAATCAAGGTTGTCTATCACGGTGCGTTCAACACGAACAGGATTGCGGAGTTCTGCCCGCCTCAGCCCTTACCTGTTTAAAAGATTCCAGGCACCCATACGATCAAGTGTCAGCCATGCTTGGAACAGGTTAGGAAAGAAAGCCCCCAAGAAGTTAATCCTAGTGTAGTTTTAGGTCTTCGGACCACTGGAGATGAATTTGTGCAATTGAAATTTTTTGTGAATCATTTTTTTTTTGTGGAAAAAGTTCCAGATTTCAGCTCGAATGATCGAGATTGATGCTGGTTTTTGTGGAAAGCTTTAAAATATTTTTGGTATTTTTGGAAATGATCCGGGTTATCAAACCTTGATCCCAACGGTCGAGGCCGATGCCGGTTTTTAGTTGAAAGCGAGAAAGGTCCCCCGAGAAATTAATCCCAGTGTAGTTTTAGGTCTTCGGACCATAAGTATGTACATGCTGAATATACATTCTTTTTTGTGATTTTTTTAAAACTGTTCCAGGTCATAAAATCTCAATTTTGAACGGTCAGGATTGACACTGGTTTTTATTGGAAATCTCTCGGGACTTTGTTCCCGACGTAGTTTAAGGTCTTCGGACCAAAAACTGTACAAAGGGGGCAAACACTTTTTCTTTTTTTTTTTTGTTTTTGGAAAATGTCCGGTGTCAGCGGATCTTGATCAAGACCGATACCGGCTTTTATTGAAAATCCCTCGGGATATTGATCCTGACGTAGTTTAAGGTCTTCGGACCCAAAAACTTTAAAAGAGGGGCTGGTGATATATTTTTTGTTTTTCGAAATGATCCAGATCATCCGATGTTGGTCTTAAAGACTGGGATCGATGCTGGTTTTTATTAAAATCCCTCGGGATGTTGATCCCGACGTAGTTTAAGGTCTTCGGACCCGTATTGCACAAAACAGGAAAGACATTTTTTTTATTTTTTTATTTTTTTTGAAAGTACTCGGTGTCGTCGGATCTTAATTCGAGCGATCAAGACCGATACCGGCTTTTATTGAAAATCTCTCGTGATGTCGATCCCGACGTAGTTTAAGGTCTTCGGACCAGGTTGATGGGGTTGGGCATACATACCTTGCTTCGTTTGTCTTCTGACGGGGTTGATTATGATTTGAGTGGTCCGAATTGCTTGATTTGGCCTTGCGGGCCATTTGATGATCGGATCTTGGATTCCGGCCTTCTCTCTTGATGATCATGCCTTTGATCTTGCTGCTTTCTGACTTGTGTGAGCCTTCCAATGGTTTGGATCCTGATGATTTAGCCCTTGAATGGTTCAGATTGATAGATTCTGCCCTGTGGGCCCACTTGAGACCTTAGCTTTACTTTGGGGCACCTCTTTTGATGATTTGTGAGGCTAAGAAGGCTTCTCATGGTGTAGATGATGGCTTGAACGTCTCAGATCGCTTGACTCGGCTTTGTGGGCCCACTTGATGATTAGATCTTGGATTCTGGCCCTTCTTTTGATGATCGAACCTTTGATCTTGTTGTTTGATGGCTCATGCAGGTTCTTCAATGGTTTAGATCATGGTGATCTAGTCTTTGAATGACTTGGATTGCTTGTGGCCCCCACTTGATCACCTTTCCTTCTCTTTGACTTGATCAGCCATGTTCTGGCCGCATTACTTCATAATTGGACCGGTGGGGCACCTTTTATATGATCTTGATCAGCCTCAATCGAAATCTGGAGTGGACCGGAGCCTTGGGCGGCCCACGGAGTGCCATCTGCTGACGTGGACTGTCAGCCTCACCTACCAAGAACCTTGGAGCCAATCCCGCGGAGAGAGAGGAACCGCGTCCATACGGGCGGCCCAGAGCAGGCAGCCCAAGGCTCGCCTCTTGAGCGGCCTGGGCTGGCTCTGGTTCGGACATTCTCTGCTATCCATTGTCTTTATCTCCACCTGCTCTGTACGTCCAGGTTCGATTTCGACCATGAATCTTCCCTTTGTCTCCTCTTTCCTTCTCATCTTGTCCTCATCTTGCTTTGTCCTTTCTTGGGCAATGGATGATGGAGATTTAAGGGTTGTGGGGGCTGTCCATGGTGGGTCCCACACTTCAGAAAGTATTGAAGGCTTTAATGATGGAGGTATTTCTTTAATGGATGGTGGAGATGGGGCATTGAATGGGGGCATTGATGAGGGGCTAGAGATGGTTGTTGGTGGAGCTTTGAATGGCCCCATTAATGGCAGCCATGCTGAAATTCCAGATTTGAATGGGGCTTTGATTGTGGGAGAAATGGATGGCATGGATGAGATGAGGGGATGGGATATAAGTAAGGCTATGCATCCCTTGAATGTGGGCCACCTAGATGATGTGATTGATGGTGGTGATGGGACCATGATGGACATAGGTGGGCTGATCTCATGCTTAGATGGGATGGATGGTTCAGATGATACCTTTGACGGTTTGGATGGTCTTGATGAGGGCAAGGATGTGCAGTATACTTGTTTGGGTGGACTTGATGTGATCATTGATGATGTCCCCCTGATGATGGACGGTGTAGATGCCTCGATGATCCCTTTGATCGGCCAGGATGATGTTTGGATTCATGATTTCCTATTGGAGATGGCCGCAGGTCCAGATCTGACCGTTGATTCTTCGATCGGGGTAGCCGGAACCCTTCTGGATGGTTCAGATACTTTCTTTGACGGTCAGATTGGTCAGGATGCCACGATGTGCGGTGTGATCTTTACTGGTAGCCCTTTTGATGGGGAGTATCGTCCTTCTCCTGATCGTCGGTCTTTTGCGCACTCTGTTCATGAGGTGGGCGAGTCTTCCCATGCGGCTGAGGTTATGACAGTTTCAGATAGTGATGCGACTATATCAGACATAGCCGTTACTGAGGGCAGGTCAAGGGCTGTCGAGTCTGCAGAGGTTCCAGCTTTTCCTTCTCCTTCGCCTGTTGACCTTCCGATCCTTGATAAGCTGTCATTGATTTCTGGGCCTTTTGTCCTGGAGGGGGTACCAGTGAGGACTTGTCAGCTGCTTCCTCGTCCTTCTTGCTCGCCACGACTGCTTGCTTGGCTTGACAGCTTGTCAGCTTATGAGATTCGGGAGTTAGAGTCCTATGGCTTTAGCAGTCTGGTCCATATGGCTAGAGTTGATATTGATTGGAGGATGCTCGGAGCTGCATTGATTGACTGGGTCCCTTCGTTGAACTTGTTCGCGTTCAACGATATGGAGATGGGACCCTCTTTGGAGGAGCTTGCCCGCTTGACAGGTCTACCCTGAGATTATGCTCAGTATTTTTCGCCGAAGACTACCACACCACAGAACTGGTTCGGGATCCCTTATCTTGTTCGGCCTGCAGCTGCGGGCCAGGATGCTGTAGTGTTCTCCTTGGACTTGCTGTATGATCTTTTTTCGGGTCCTCAGAGCGTGGCTGGTTCTACCTTTGCTCGGAATGCACTGATGTTCTGCTTGATTGCTGAGGTGCTGTTCTTAGGATGACGCAGATCCCAGACCCCTCTGCTTTTTGAAGTGATGAGCCGAGCTATTCGACGGCAGGGGATCATTTCTCTCGTCTTGGCTGAACTGTTCAATGGGCTGACTGACTGCGCCCTGGGCCGCACTCGTGTCCTTCGCGGCTGCTGTGCCTTTCTTCAGGTATCTTTTCTACATCTTTTCCTTTTGCTTTGTTAGAAATTGCTTTGCTCTAGCTGAATTTCTTTTCCTTTCTTGTGATCAGGTCTGGCTATGGGAGCGTCTTTCGTTGATCGTTCCTGTACCTTTTCCTGATACTCGTCGCCCAGACCTTATGCGACACATCATGGAGTTTCTTCCTCATACAGCTAGGATGAGCGAACCCTTGTAACGCAGGATGTTCGCTGAACTTCGTGACTGGAATGTTCGTTGGGAGTCATCTTGGCTTTCACTTCCTCCAGTGCTTTGCGATGCACACCGCCTTCCTTTGATGTTGGTAGGCTTTCGATCTTACTTTTCTTACCATCCCATTCGGTTCCTGCGGCAATTTGGGTACAAGCAGGATGTTCCTCTTTTCGCTTTCACGGGTATCAAGTGTCGAGCACTTCTATCCAGATCCTCTGACTTTAGGACCCGGATTGATTGTTCTTGGGCGAGTTACTTGACTGCTGATTTACTGGGTTTTGAGCTGCGGACTTTTCCGATGGCGACCGCCCCATATCAGTACTGGGTTGCTGAGAAGTCTTTGTATCGACGTATCCCTTGTTGGCACCAAACTGCTGACGAGGATGAGCAGGATATCCTTGGAGATGCTGGCTCTTCATCTGGTTCATATGAACCTTTTAAGGAGCATCTGTTTATCGATCCTTGCTTCCTTTTGGCCACTCATGGCCATCTGCTATCTGAGATCTCTGCACTTCGGTATCATTGTGAGATGATGTCGAGGAGATTGGCTGCCGATCAGAGGTTGTCTGACGAGGAGACAGCGATCCGTACCCTTGAGCGCGATGACGCGCATTACCTGCGTATGGAGGTGAGCAGGTTGAGAGCGAGGCTATCCTTTTATGAGTCAGAGGACTTACCTGATGTGGCCGAGGAGGAGGGTAGAGACTGATTGTGTTGGCCACCTGCACATTCTTTTTTGCATATATGATTGATGATGATGATGCATTTTTGTATTTTTTTGAAAAAGATGATATGATATGTGTAAAAGAAATATGATGCATTTAATTGAAAAGAAAACTGTTTGAAAATCTACTGTGCCATGAGTTGTCTTGTAAGTGTGTGTCTGGATTTTGTGTCGGGATATAGGAATCAGAACTGGGGCTCGGCCAATGCTTTGACCGATGTCTCGAGATTTGACTTGCTTGATCCTTTGGTTCCCTAGAGGTGTAGGCAATGGAAACTGTTGCTTCTTGAGATTGTCAGAATTTGTAAAGCTCTTCGCTCCTGACTGTACTTCCTCTCGTTCTTGCACTTTCACTGCTTGAACCGATCTGGATCGTCTGACTTCTTGGTACCTGCACTTTTATTTTTATTTTATTTTTTTTCTTTTTTTTTGAGCCATTTTTGCCTGCAGCGCTCTTTCGAGTTTTCACTACAGCCGGCCTTTTCCCGTCATTTTTGCCCGTGGCGCCCTTTCGGGTTTTCACCACGTCCCGGGTGTTTGATCTTGCCTGCCCCTTGGCAGCTATGCTGTTTTTACCCTTGGCGCCCTTTCAGGTTTTCACCAAGTCCGCTGTATGCCCACTGTTTTTACTCGGAGCGCCCTTTTGGGTTTTCACTCCGCCCTCTTTGTTTAGGCACACATTTTCTTTTTCTCTTTTTTTTGTTTTTTTTTCTGGATCTCTGGATAACTGCGGCGGCTAGAGGTCGGGAATCCGTCGTTGCCGGCCGATGGCAGTCTTTTAGCCCTTATCCTGAGTTACGATAATAGAGCTGTCGGTCTTTGCTAAAGACCCTTCTGAGGTGGATGGATGGATGGATGTGTTTCTTCTTGGACTGATTTTTTTTTCTCTTGGGTGCCTTGCTTTGGCTTCCCTTTTTCTTTCTCTTTTCTTCTCTTTTTTTTTTCTTTTATATTCTTTTTCTCTCCCTTTTTTTTGTCTTTTCCTTTTGAATTCCCCCCCTTTTTTGTATTTTCCTCTTTTTGAATCCCCTTATTTGAAACACTTGTTGGTGGACGAAAATGATTTCTCAGAGATCTTAGCTTTGACCTCTTGACTTCAGCTCTATTAAAGTAAACTTTGATAAGGTCAGAATAACTTACCCATGAAAGATCTTCACGTTGTCGGCATTGGTTGGCTCAGGAAGATCCACCCCTCTCATGCTGGTGAGTCTGAGGGCGCCTCCGGGAAGTACTTCTCTGACGATCAGTGGCCCGTCCCACGAGGGTTTGAACTTTCCTCTGGGGTCCGGAAGATGCGACGGTAGAATCTTCTTCATAACCATGTCGCCTACCTTGAAACTTCTTTTTTCGGACTCTCCTGTTGTAAGCCCGAGCGATCCTTTTTTGATAGCACTGTGAATGACTTAGTGCACGCATGCGTTTTTCATCTGCTAGCTGCAACTGATCGAATCTGGCCCGTTGCCATTCTCCTTCTTCAATTCCGCTTTCTAATAACACCCGTAGTGATGGTATTTCCACTTTGACTGGTAGAACTGCTTCTATTCCATAAGTAAGCTCGAAAGGAGTAACGCCCGTAGCAGACCATACAGACGTTCGATAGGCCCAAAGCGCATATGGGAGCATATCTGACCAATCTCGATATGTCACGACCATCTTCTCGAGTATCCTGACGATTGTCTTGTTTGCGGCTTCTACCCCACCATTCATCTGGGGATGGTAGGGGCTTGATCGATGACGTTGGATCTTGAACTTGCTGAGGAAGTCATCCATCTTCTTGTTGACGAACGGGGTCCCATTATCTGTGATGATGGCATTGGGGATTCCATACCGGCATATGATGTTGTTCTTCATAAATTTGATCACCTGAGATGCTGCAATTGTGGTGTAGGAGGCTGCCTCTACCCACTTGGTGAAGTAGTCGACTGCCACAAGTATGTACTCATGACCATTTGATGCTTTAGGACTGATCTTGCCGATGATGTCGAGTCCCCACATGGAGAAGGGCCAGGGGGTGGTCAGGTTGTATAATTTTGATGATGGGGCATGGATTTGATTCGCATGCTCCTGACACTTGAAGCATTTTCTGACGTGCTGGCAACAGTCTGTCTCCATGGTGAGCCAATAGTAGCCGAGTCGCAGAATCTTCTTTGCCATCATGTGCCCGTTCATGTGTGGGCCATAGATTCCTTCGTGTATTTCTTCCATGATCTTTGCAGCTTCTGTTTCATCAACGCATCGAAGGAGGATGTGATTATAGGATCGCTTGTAAAGAACTTCGCCACTGATGGTGAACTGGCCGGCCAAACGCTGAATGGTTCGGCGATCTGTTGCTGTTGCTGATTCTGGATACTCCTAGGTTTCGAGATATTGCTTGATGTCGGCATACCAGGGTTTGTCAGGGACAACTTCAGCTTCTTCTATTTGCAGGCAAAAAGCAGGTTCATCTTGAACTTCGACTGTGAGCTCCCATTCTCAAGCTCCTTTCGGGATCTCGAGCATTGATGCAAGTGTGGCGAGAGCATCTGCAAACTGGTTCTTGGCTCTAGGCATGTATGAGAAGGTGATTTCCTTGAACTCCTCGATCAGATTGTCAAGATACACATGATATGGTGTCAACTTCTCGTCTTTGGTTTTCCATTCGCCATTGGTCTGATTGATGATAAGCTGTGAGTCTCCAAACACTCGCAGCTTCTTGACGCCCAAGATTATGGCTTCCCTTAAGCCAGCGATGCATGCTTCATACTCTGCCATGTTGTTGGTGCACTCGAATGCGATGCGCCTCGAGATAGGAATAGGGACATCATCTGGAGAGTAGAGGATTGCTCCAATACCACTACCTTTAGAATTTGCTGCGCCGTCGAAGAATAACGTCCACTCACCTTTTTTCTTTTCTTCTTCTTCAATAAGCAAGAGATCTTCATCAGGGAAGAACGTCTTGAGCGGCTAATAGTCCAGGAGAGAGTGAGCCGCAAGATGATCGGCGAGGGCCTGCCCCTTGATTGCCTTTTTAGTGACATAGGTGATGTCGAACTCAGACAAGAGTAGCTGCCATTTAGCTATCCTTCCAGTGAGTGCCGGTTTCTCGAACAGGTACTTGAGCGGATCCATGTGAGCGAGGAGGAGAATAGGGAATGCAATCATATATTGACGGAGTCGCTGAGTTGCCCAAACTAGGGCGAGGCAAGTCTTCTCGATCGGGGAATACCTGGTCTCGTAGTCGGTGAACTTTCGGCTCAAATAATATATTGCTTGTTCCTTCTTCCCGGTCTCGTCGTGCTGGCCGAGGACACAGCCTATGGCTTCTGCTGCTACCGAGATGTATAACAATAGTGGTCGTCCAGGAGTTGGTGGCACTAGGACTGGAGGATTCATGAGATATTTCTTGATGTGGTCGTAGGTGACTTGGCAATCACCATTCCATTCTTTTGGGACGTTCTTCCGAAGGAGCTTGAATATGGGCTCACAGATAGGTGTGAGCTGTGCGATGAAGCGGCTGATGTATTGAATTCTGCCAAGGAAGCCACGAATTTCCTTCTCTGTTCTAGGAGGGGGCATCTCAATGATTGCTCTGGTTTTGGTCTCGTCGACCCTGACGCCATCCTCGCTCACCATAAAGCCGAGGAGCTTACCTCCCATTGCACCGAAGACACATTTCTGAGGGTTGAGATGGAGCTTGTACTTTTCTAATCTGTTGAATAACTTCTTCAGATCTTCAAAGTGTCCTTCAATTGTGCGAGATTTGACGATCATGTCGTCCACATATACTTCGAGCTCTTTGTTCATCATGTCGTGGAATAGTGCTGTCATTGCTCGTTGATATGTTGCTCCTGCGTTCTTCAGACCGAACGGCATTACCCTGTAACAGAAGGTTCCCCAGGGAGTGATGAACGATGTCTTCTCGCGATCTTCGACGGCCATCTTGATCTGATTGTAACCTGAGAACCCGTCCATGAATGAGAAGATTTTGTATCCAGCGGTGTTGTCTACCAGAGTGTCGATATGTGGCAAAGGGAAGTCATCTTTAGGACTGGCTTTGTTGAGATCTCGGAAATCGATGCACATTCGAACCTTGCCGTCCTTCTTTGGTACTGGTACGATGTTGGCGAGCCATTCAGGGTAGTTGGAGACTACCAAGAATCCCGCGTTGTACTGCTTGATGACTTCATCTCGGACTTTCAGAGCCCTTTCTGGCTTCATTCTTCGAAGTTTCTGCTTCACTGGCTTCATATCTGCCTTGGTTGGCAGATGGTGTACAACGAGCTCTTCATCGAGCCCCGGCATGTCTTCATATGAGAACGCGAAGTTGGACAATCTTGGAACTAGGAACTCTATCATTTTTTGTTTCATCTCAGGTGGCAACGATTTTCCAATGCGTACTTCCCTAGGGATCTCAGGCATCCCCAAGTTTACTATCTCGAAATCATCGGCTACAACATTGGCTTTAGATTCAAACTTTTTGAGGAGATCCTCTAGTTCGGGAGCTGGATCATCATCTTCCTCATCCCGAGCTTTG
The DNA here is from genome assembly GCA_003013855.2 of Liriodendron chinense. Taxonomy (NCBI): domain Eukaryota; kingdom Viridiplantae; phylum Streptophyta; class Magnoliopsida; order Magnoliales; family Magnoliaceae; genus Liriodendron; species Liriodendron chinense. The sequence goes on along the minus strand of ML058469.1, from coordinate 8,678,560 downwards.
TCCAGACCCATGAGCTCGAAGTCTAATTCGATGTCAAAGTCATATGATTCGACTTCAAACTCATGTGACTCTTTAGACGAACTTGGCACACTATTGAATGCAGGAAAAGAAATGTTTTTTGGTTTTTGAGATTTTTCTGAAATGGAAATGCTAGATGTTTTTGGCTTTTGAAATTTTTTTATTTTTTTGGCTTTTTGAAATTCATGGGACTTTGAACAAGCAGGCATTGCAGACCATGATTGAGCCCGACTTGTTCCAAAGTTCCGGTTACTGCTTAGACAGGCGTTTTTTTTTAAGCCAGAGCCCTCAGATGGCTCTTTGGCTGATTCAAAAGTTAGGGGAACAGATGACTATTCAGGACCCCACACTTCCTCCCCTGGAGAGGTGGGGGTTGATGATTTGGGCGAAGAATCATGGTCTGGCCCAATGACCATGATTTCTTGCTGGTCGGGTTCGAGATCTGAGCCGTACTCAGTCCCTCCCGGATCACTTACTTCACATTGCAGTTCGTCTGGTTCCACGGCTAGACATGAGTTTGGAATCTGGACATCAGACCAATCTAGGGCTGGCCATTTCCCTTTCTTGGTCCAATGGATGGGCTGCTTCTGCCCCTGGCTGATGATTGATGATGTTGACTTTGCAGAGATGGGCAAGTCGTGCCCCTTGCTAATTGGTGCTGAGATGGGCAAGTTGTGCCCCTTGCTGATTGAAGTGGGCAGGTTGTGCCCCTGGTTGGGAGCAGGTGTCAGAGTAACCTGGTCCTGAAGCTGCTGTATTTGTCTTCCTTCTTCGTCTTCATCATTTCCTTCTTCTTCTGGAGGCTTAGATGGTTCGAGAATCTGATCCCATCGAATGGGGGGCCACGTGGCCCAAACTAGGCTCATCGGGAGACCTTTGTATAGTGCAGTCGGTTGATTCCCTCCTGGATCTTTGCAAGGTTCTCCTAGCTTGACGAACTGGATGGGTGAGCACCGAAATTTCTTCCTTCTTTTGTCCGTGAACACTGTCTTGTATCCGAGTCCCCATTTGCGTTGGTTATATACTAGCGGTACCTTTCTGGACTTGAAGTGGTTCTTCATTCGGTATTTGAGGCTCAGACGCTCTGCTGGTGAAAAGACACGGTCCACCCTTATCGGCTCTGGATTAGCGATAGAGTTAACAGTCTCGAATTCGAAACTGTGAAACGGGATGTCTTCCTCAGAGTGCTGGATATCGATGACCGGGATGTCTGGTTCAGTGGCAGTAGCATTGGAAGGAATGATGAGCTCCTTCTCTGCATGGATAGAGATCACTTGATTTCCACAGATGTATTTCACTCGTTGATGCAGGGTTGACGGCACAGCTCCAACCTTGTGCAGCCAAGGTCGTCCGAGCAACACGTTGAAAGAGGCTGATATATCCAGAATTTGGAATGTGATGGTAGAGATTTCCGGACCTATCTGTACCTCTATGTCGACTTCCCCTTTTACTGATCGACGGGTGTTGTCGAATGCTCTGACGCATATGGTGCTGGGTTGGAATGAAGAAGGACTGATTCCCAGACGTTCTGCAGTCTTGAGTGGGCAGACATTTAAGCTTGAGCCATTATCGACAAGGACCAATGGGACGCAGAGGTCCTTATATCGTAAGGCTATGTTGAGGGATCGCCCATGATCGCGCCCTTCTGGTGGTAACTCATTATCAGTGAAGGTGATGGCACGTGGAGCCAGGAGTTGTCCAATCATTAATGCTATCATCTCTGGTGCCGTATCGGAGGAGACGTGAGCATCGTTCAAGGTTTTGGCAAACATTTCTCGGTGTATGCGAGATGTGCAGAGTAGCTCCCATACTGAGATTTGAGCAGGAATTGACTTGAGCTAAGTTGCCACATCGTATGCGGCTTCATTTTTGTTACCGAGGCCTGAGAGAGCGCCTTTGGGATCTCCTCTGTTCTGATTATCTCTTCGGACGCAACGCCCATTGGGATTCATGTTCCCCACTTCCGCACATTCTGGATAGTGCCATGGAACCTCTTTGTAGCTTTCCTCCCTTTTGCCTTCTAGGACCACCGGTTCTTGCAACGGTGCTGGTGTGGGTACCAGATCTTCCTCGTATGGAGCTTTTGCCTTGAGAACTACATTTTTGCCTGTGCTGAATGGGTAGTATCGAGGCTTGTCTTCATAGACCACATAAGGTCGTGGTCCTGGCTTGATTGTTCCTGGAGCAGGAGGCTCCCATGGAATGAATACTGGTCCTCTTGATATGGCAGGAGGTTTCTCTGTTCGTCCCAGCTGCCGTAGTGTGATTGACACGCCTCCGGGGTTTGCCCCTTGCAATACGACTGGCTCGACTGGAAGAGCTCCTTCCAATACAACGGGTTCTTGTTGCTGATGAGTATAATCCCTCCATTGTGGATTGGATTGTTCTTGAGTTGCCCCTTGCAAGATGACAGGTTCGTATGTGGGCTCGATGTATGATTGTGCTCCTTCTAGGACGACTGGTTCCCCACATGAGGGGCCGAAAGGTGCCCCTTGCACAACTGACACATCGTATGGAAGTGCTCCTTCGAGTACTACTGGCTCGGAGATTGAAGGAAGAAAGGGACCTGCCCCTTGCAAGATTGGAGGAGGATTTGTCGGCCCATAGGTATAAGCATGAATGGACTGGATAGGGGAGAAGAAGCGATCGAGATGGTCCCCTTCTTCTATACTATTAACTGCAGGGTCACGAGACGAACTGGGGTCCGTCAGATGTTGAGGCAGAGGATTCTGAAGGATGTTGGTGGAAGCTGCTGGAGAAGTTCCAGGGACCGAGATGACGATCTTGCGGTCATCAATCAGGTCTCGTATGGCGTTCTTCAAAGTATAGCATCGATCAGCAGCGTGGCCACGTCCTTGATGGTAGGCACAATACTCATTTTCTCGGTAATTCGGTGGCAGAGGATGAGGAGGGGGCTTAGGTGCCATTAGAGTAAGTAATTGCTTCTGCACCAGAGTAGCCATGACTTGACTGAGTGGTTGAGAGAGGGGAGTAAATTTCCTGGACTCCCTGTAGTTTTACCTATTTTGATATGAGTATTGACTGTTTCCTCTGAACTGCTGTTGTTGTCGAGGCGGTTGTGGCTGAGGATTCAGTAGTGGCTTATACCGCTGAGGCTGATGCTGAACTTGATTCTGCTGATACTGTTGACGTCCCTGTGGGGGAGCATGTTGATTTCCTTGAGCAGTGGTGTTGATTTTGTTTACCTCTGTTGGGTGGGGAGGAGAACCACTGCGGTTTCCATTCCCGTGCCCAATAGGTCTTCCTTCCACTCTTTTCCTTTTAATTGGAGTGGCTTGATGAGGCCATGGGGAGATTGTCCCGGCACGGATTCCTGCTTCGACTTGCTCTCCAGCACGGATCAATTGTGAGAAATTCGCATATGGATGCGAGATGAGATATCCGGATATGCCTGTATATGTTGAATGAACAATCATGGAGATTTGTTCTTCGTCGTCGATGGGTGTCCGCATTCTGGCTGCCATAGCTCGCCAACGTCCCACATAAGCTGATAGCGTTTCATCATTCCTTTGCCTGAGAGCCGCGAGGTCGGCTCTTCTGGGTGCCATATTGAGATTGTAGGCGAATCTGTCGACGAAAGCTTGGGAAAGTTGTTCCCATGTCCTGATGCGGTGGCAGTCCAATGAAGTGTACCAATCTAGGGCATCGCCCTTCAGAGATTTTTGGAACAAGCGAATAAGGGCCCCTTCATTTCCTGAGATTGCACTCAGTTCTCCACAGAAGGCCTTGAGATGTGCTGTGGGACAACCGCTGCCGTCGTATCTTTTGAATTTTGGAACCTCAAAGTTTTGAGGTACTTGAGCATCTGGGAAAGGACACAAGTCTCTGAACTTGGTCGAAGGTAAGTCGATTCCTTGCTGTCGCTGAAGCTGATTTTGCAAGATCTGGAACTGCTCCCGCAACTCGTCCAGTCCTGAGTGATCTGTTCGAGCGACTGGTGCCTCCTGGAGTAAGGCACGTTCTTCTTCGGCATAGTGGTCGATGTCTTCGACCTTATGTGCTTGCTGAAAAGCAACCGCGGGCTGCTGAAGTTGATTTGATGACTGAACTGGATTCTGATGAACTGGTGCTTGAAAGGATTGTAACTGAACTGGAGATTGTGCTGAAGGAACTTGCTGGAAATTAGCTGGAGATTGCTGAATTGAAGATTGCTGGAAATTAACTGGATTTTGCTGAATTGAAGATTGCTGGAAACTAACTGAATTTTGCTGAATTGAAGATTGCTGGAAATTAACTGGAATCCCATCGGCGGGGATGTGCTGGAATTGAAAAGTGCTCCTGTTTGCAGGAGGCTGAGATGCTGGGAAGTGACCCCCTTGTTGGGTATTCACCACTGTCCGCTGATTGATGTGGGCTTGACACTGACCCCCATTGTGGGCATTCGCTAGTGCTGTCCCTGTTGCTGGAAATTGAATTGAAATCCCATCGGTGGGGATGTGCTGAAATTGAAAAGGTGTCCCATCGGCGGGGACATGCTCGGATCTACTGAGATTGTTGCTTGCAAGATTGACTGGAAACTGACTGGATGTTCCTGCAACGGAAGTGCTCTGAGATGGCCTTGTCATCGCAGGAAGATATTGAGAAGGATGCCCCATAGCGAAGGGCTGAGATGGCTGTTGTCGGTAGTCTTGGGCAGACTCCGATGGTTGTGCTTGATTTGAACTAGAGGCCGGAAGGACCCGGCATGGTTGCTGAGACTGCTGAACTGGGCCAACTTGATTGTTGGCTGCTGCGGTGGCTTGTGCTTACATGAATTGCAAGAGCATTTCTTGCATTGCTCTCACTCCTTGTTCCAATTCTTGTATGATTGGCGTATTATCAATGGGTTGTTGCGTTGGGGGTTGCGCTTCGGTCATCTCAAGAGCAGGGAAGAGATGAGTTTCTTCTTCGTGGTCGGACATGACTTGTTGAGCCCGAGTGCGGATTATGCTGTGGAAGGGAAGTTGTCTCCGCGTACGTTGAGCCCGAGGAGGCGCAATGGTGAGGACTGTACTCTACTCTTTTTGGGTTTTGGGATTTTCTATTTTTCTTTTCTATTTTGGGTAGAATGCTATGCAGATGAGATTGTATGAGGATTAGTGACTTTCAAGTATGGTAAGGATTCTGTTTTCAAGTCGGATAACGACTAGTGGGACTAGCTTATCCCCAGCGGAGTCGTCATTCTGTGGACCCTCGCCGATTTTCGCGCTCCCACACGACGTTCTTCTCCCTTCCCCTTTCCTTTCGGAAAAGAAGGAGATGAGGAATGCGTGAATGCGAAATCGTCGTTTGTGCCACTGGCTTGCCTCGTTCTCGAGGGCTTCGTTTGGTTGTCGTGTTAAGCTGGATATGTTTAAATTTGTTTATATAAGACCAGAGTCGCCACTAGCCAGTTACTTCGAATCTACAGTCGGCTAGACCCAGTAGAAACGTTAGAGAAGGGAATCCGAAGATTCCTTCCTCTAAAATGACTCCTGTTGATCTGCGGCCAGAGATTCAAGGTAAGGGATCACAGTTACAGGGTGGGAAGAGGTTAAGCACCCCACACACTGCCCGTACCGAAGTACGGTCTCTACTTCACAGAATCGATCGGATACTTGAAAGTCTAGTTTAATCCTCGTATATTCTCATGGATGACATGATGCATGAATGTGGGTCTGAACAGTAAGAGTTTCTGATGGGCAGGTTCCAACAACGGGCAAGCCCAGAGCGTACGCTCGAACTGACAGGTGCTTTATGCGAGATGATGCATGCTGTGTGCTTGAATATTCAAAGTGTCTATAGTGATATGTACGTGAATGCAGGTCCGAACAGTAAGAGTTTCTGATGGGCAGGTTCCAACAACGGGCAAGCCCAGAGCATAGCTCGAACTGACAGGTGCTTTATGCGAGATGCATGCGGTGTGTTTGAATAATCAAAGTGTTTGCAGTGAAGCAGGGGGTTGGAAGGAAAGTAAATGTTGCACTTATGCTAGATGCAAATGAGATGATGCTGGAAAAGAGTAGCTGGGTGGACGGAGGTGTCGCAAGGATTGGCTTTGAGTGGCTGGATCAAGATTTGGATGGCTTGGGAGGCTTGGACCAGTGGTCAGGCTGGGCTGGACCAGGGCTAGACTCTCCTCACTCGGGCTCTCCTTGGTGGAAAAATGGACTAAGGGGTGGAGAAGGACTCGGACCGCACCCGGACTGGCTGGACTTGAAGGGATGTTGAAATGAGAAGGGGAGGGGGGTATTTATAGCAGCGAGGAGTGGCAGTTTACGTAATTTATTTTGGGCGGCCTGCTATGGGCCTCCCGTACGGCCGCTCCTCGGTTTCCAGCGAGTACGATCGCTCCCTCGGGGCTGCTGTTGGACTCGCTGGTCGACTCAGTGAGTTGACTTAGCGGGTCGACTCGGTGGTTTGACTCGACGGGTTGCCTCGACGGGTTGACTCGGTGTTTTGACTCGACGGGTTGACTCGACGGGTTGACTCAGCGGGTTAACTCAGCGGGTTGACTCAGTGAGTTTGACTTTTTTAGGATTTTTTTTTTACTGGCCTTTTTTCTGGTGGGTTTTTCAGGCTGGTGTTTAAGACTGGGTTGACTGGGTTCAGGCTTGATCTGGGCTATGGAATGGGGCTTACAAGGGTGAGTTTGGCTGAGTTTGGACTTGGGATTTGGGGGTATGGTCCTCCATTCATCCAGCTATCTCTACCAACAGTGTAGCCGAAGGTGGGGTGTCTACAATACCTTATTAACGAAAAATCAGACGCCCTAGATACATTTAAGATCTATAAGGTTGAAGTCGAGAATCAACTCGACAGGAAGATCAAAGTCGTTAGATCCGACCGTGGTGGTGAGTACTACGGAAGGTATGACGAATCTGGGCGTAATCCAAGTCCATTAGCTAGATACCTATAAGATTGTGGCATCATCACCCAGTACACCATGCCTGGTACTCCAGAGCATAATGGTGTAGCGGAAAGGCGTAATTGCACCCTAAAGGACATGATGCGATCTATGATTAGTAATTCTACGTTGCCAGAATCTTTGTGGGGTGATGCGTTGAAAACGGCTGTGCATATCCTTAATAGGGTCCCAAGTAAGGCTGTAATGAAAACTCCATATGAATTGTGGACAGGGCAAAAAGACTGAAAACCCGCTACAAAATCTACCACATCGATGCATAGAGGCTCTAATACCAACTGTGAAACTTAAACAATATGCAGAATAATCAGATCGTCTATGCATCAACAATGGAGATTCCATACTGTAATCTAAAAGCCATACCTGATTGGGAAGACATTCCCAACGCCGTCGTGTTGCCGAGAGGAACTCTTGGTCTTCCGCACCTTACACCTTTAGGAGAACCACTCAATGGGACTAGGGTTTTCTCTTGTATGTTGGTGAGGGGACCAAGACATATATTTATAGGAAAGAGGGCCAGAGAAGCTTACCCATCACACTTCTCTCCTCTAAGGTCTCCACACCGTAGGTTTCCATATCTGGCTTAATAACCGCGAATAAGGACCACGATTCAAGCGTCCCGCCCCAAACCTATTTTGTAATGATCACAACTATAGTGGGGCCCACTAAATCGCTCAATCTGAATAATCCAACGGTCATGATCTAAACCGATGATCATGTGTGGCCCACCTACTGGAGTCTTACATTCAGTAGTAAACAGTCCAGAACAAAACCAAGTACCATATCGCCTAGACACTTCAATACGTATCATATGTGCATCTGACATGCATCTGATGTTGGTACTTCTAGGATGGTGTGCTCGCAATAGACCGTCCCTATCAGTTTGTTGATATTACAAATGTACACTTGATTTCTTGCACATATTCCTTATTAGTATATATCCATAGCATCGAAGCCATGTATCCTATTTATTCAGGGTTTGGAAAATCCGACTTTCACGCCAGTGTCAGATTCTAATAGTTATATGATTGTATTTTGCCTGTGCCAACATACATTACCTGACATCCATTCTCATGCCTCGAGAACACAAGTTGCGTTATTCAAACTGCAGATATGCTTATCTCTGTACTTATTGCAGATATTCTTTTTAAGTGGTATCCATAGTATCAAAGCCATATATCTTATTTTTCCGGGGTTTAGAAAATCTAACTTTTGTATGGGTTTCAGATTTTGATAGTTATATGATTGTATTTGTGCCCATGGAAACATACAGTATCTGATTCCATTCTCATACCACGAGAACACTGGTTGTGTTATTCAATCGGCTGATCTGCTATCTTTGTATTCCATTGCGGCATAATATTATTTTAAATTATACAATCTGCTGAAATGGTTATCTTCGTACTTCATTGCAGCATGGTATTATATTAATTATACTTTCATTTATAGGGGATCTTATCTGTTGTAATTTTATCAATTATCCCACTGATCCGGCACTACAAGTGGCAGAGCCTATTAATGCCGGTATGTAACCTCCATCACTGTATTGTTGAACCTCAAAATCATTATAGTATTGCAAATCATAATAGGGGTTGAATCGAATCAAATCACAAATCGCATGGTAAATTGTAAGATTTTTTTATGATTTTATTAAAAATATGAAAAGATAAATAAATCAGAAAAAATTAAAACTTAGCAATCATCCTTTTGCCGTCAATATGCATGAAGTAATACCATGTCATGATAGTAGTAAAGGATTCTTATCTTTCTTTCTTCTTCTTTTTTTCTTTTTTTCTTTTTTTTTTTTTTGAAAAAAATTTCTTAACGATCTTCTGTTCCATTGTGAATATGCCACTAAAAAATGGTGGGATCTTTTGAATCACTTTGAAGTGCAGTGGGCAATGCATGCGGCAATGGATGATATGATTTTGGCTTGGAATGGTGGGTTCATCTGAAAAAAGAAGACTCCGTGGGACTGTATCCATCTTGATTGTCCTATTGTTACCAAGGAAAGAGCAGAATAATTGCACATTCAGGAATCCCCCGGAGTCTTGTAAGGCGTTCTTCCTTGGAATAAAAAGAAAAAATGTATCATTGGTTGTTGGGTTTAGCATATGTTATGCGATAGATTCAAAAGATATTTTTCAACCTAAACCATGTAGAAACTTGAATCAATAGTCGCTTATCCACTGTTTCAACTACAAGCCACTGAACTAAGTTAAATTGAATCTTAGGGTAAATAATGTACTTTTTAGTCTCCTAATCCATTGTTTGTTTCATGATTAATAGGGGATGGTGAATGGAGAGGAACGTAACAATTGTCCCAGTTCATGACAAACTCCATGCATTAAGAATTTCACCATTATTCAGTTCAAGTGATGGAAATATTAGGAGGATGACAATGAATATAAGAACGGAGTTGTTATGTGATTTCACAAGACCACATCAAAACCAATCATTTTTTCATTTTTGGGATGACTCACAGATTTCCAAAGGAGAGATGATCCTATATTTGTCTTATATACCAAACAATCATATTCTTTTGGATTTTGGCCCATTGAAACTACTAGATCTATTCTTTAGTAGGTGATGTGATATTCTAAATTCCACATCCTCTCACCTGCCGATTGCGAATTAGATGGGAGCATTGTATATTCTTCTTTTAGTATGCAAGAAAGGCACTGAATCCTAGCCTTTTGCACATTCATATTTACTAATCAATAAGCTACAATCATTTCATGAACTCTCGCTGCAGATTCAATCAATTCACACAAAAGACAATGCGAAAATACAAAAATTAATACCACGAGTAAATGAATTAAAAGAAAATTACCCCCAAGTTGTTGAAACTGGTTGTCACATCCTCATGTTGTTGTTGAAGCTTGTTCTTCAATTATTGAAATTCCTAGAGGCAACTCCATTAAACAATACCCTATTAGCGTGGAATTGCAGAACAGGATTCTTGTAGCCAACCCTAATTAGGTGGAAGAGATTAAACTTGGATGCATTGATGAATTCATCCTCATCATCCAATGTTGTATTTAATTGCAATAATCAGTTTCATTCAATGGAAAGACCAATTTCAATTTACTTCTTGGCAATCTTGAGAAGTAGACTCTGATTGCAATAATGTTCTCTACTTTCAAATTGGATTAGAAGGAGATCATTGGGAGCAAGCTGAATCAGCCTATTGCTAGTATGGTCGGTTTTTGTATAACGGGTGCAGGAGGATTGTGGAGCAAGGAAGACTGCTGGCGGTTCAAGTCTAAAGAATGTCTACAAGTTCTCCAAGGAAGGGAGAATTCAGAGATACACCTTATGGTGAGAGTGGAAGGTGCATTGTTTTCTGAGGTCCCACAAAAGCACGTTCGAATCCGCAGGAAAAAGTAGTCAACATCTGAGAGACCATTCAACTCATTCAGGCTCATTTTCATTATAAGGATATTAGAGTGGGAAAGAAAGCTCCTCTTCAGATATTATAAGCTGGGCTAAAGGGAAGTTTCCATTCATTGGTCTATATTTTTGGAAAGTTTGACACTTCCATACCTTGTTGGAAAAACCCAATAAGGGAACAAACATTCAAATGTATCACATTACTTCACCAAGTCTAACTTTGTGCACCGACGCATTATCGAATTGAATTGCAAATGTTAGACTAAGAAATGGTAAGTGACCACACTGTTATTTACTCCAATAACAAGCCCTCATGTTGCGGTCTAGGTTCTCAATTGCAATTGCATTACTTTCACTAGAGCTGGACACAACTCGACTCGACTCGTTCGAATTGACTCGGATCAACTCGGTAAAACTCCGTTCGAACAGAAAGTTTTCACGTTCGAACAAAGTTCGAACACACAAGGTCTGTTTGAAAAAAAATGGAGTCGGTTTCAATCACAGCCCTGTTCGACTCGAACAAGAACTCGAACTCGATTTGAATATTGACCGACTCGACTTGTTCATGAAATTGCGTCGGGTAGTCTAACACGACACCCTATGCATACACGTGCGGAAGCTTAAAGAGCAACTAGAATTATGGCTAAACCTATAGGAGGGGGTGATTAGGACCTTTTCAAATTCTTTTCACCTACTTATCAGATTTAACAAATTAAACTACGTAAGCAATAAACACTTAGGCTTCCAAGCCTAAGTGAGTCCAATTAATAGACTAGCAAAAGATAAAGCAATTAACAACCTAGTCTAATCAACTCATGTGGACTAGAGAAGATGGATCAAGAAATGCTCAAGTCAACATGATGTAGTGAAAGTACATCTTGTGAGTGTGGATGTGCCTATCAAGTGCCTAGCATACATTCCTAACTAAGCATTCATAATTAATCAATTAAACATAATGCATAAAGAGAAATGTGCTCAAGAACAATCACAAACACAACGATGTATAGTGGTTCGACTACTTGTCTACTCCACTCCTGGTTCAAGTACTCAACCCCTTTGAGCACACCGGCATTCACTGGGGAGTTTAAATCTGGTTCCTCCCAACCAAGGTATTTTAACTCGGATCCACCCAACCGGGGAGTTTACAGGTTCCTCCCAACCTACACGTTTGCACCCGTGTTGGTGGCCCCCCCTTGGAGACTTTGTTTTAGGCCCGACTAACGTGCCAAGGAACGGCTGACGTCCCTAGATTTTAGGCCCAACTAATAGGCCAAGGATCGGCTAACGACCCCGGGGCGAGTTTGTTAAACAAACTCTACACTCAACTCCCACAGGGAATTGAGTGGATGGACTCTTAACAAGACAACCTACTTGTCGGATTGAGCCCCTTGTTTAGCGCCGCTTCGGGTTGCTTCTTCTCGCTCTCCCGTGCTTGAATCAGCTCCCCTTGTGCTCCCCCGATCTTTGACGCCGTTGCTTTGCCAAGGCTTCAGCTCCAAGATCAGCTACCTTGCATGTGATGCTCCATTGGAGATGCCCAAGGTGCTAGGGAATGGTGAAACCTCTACAAATGGTAGGAAATCTGTTTCCTAGAGGAATGCACCTAAATGGACTCCTAGGTAGTGTTTAGACAAAGGATTTAACTATCATCAAGGTGTCTAAACCCTAGGAATCAAGAGGGAACAAGTCCATTCTCAAGATGCCATTGAATGGCCCAAGCTTGTGATGAAAACACAAGGAGAATGACTTGCTTTAGGTTTGGGATAGAGCCTCTAATGATCTCTAGTAATGGTGGCTTCTATCTCCTCAAAATCCCCTCTCTTTTCTCAAAAATCGAATCCCCCTTTTAAATAGATTTTCTTCCAAGGGTAAAAAAACGAGCAGATTCGTGCATCTCCGATTGATCGGAAAAAGTGTCCGATTGATCCGAGCCCAGTCCGATTGATCGGAAATCTATCCAGAGAAGTCTCTGGAAGAAATTCCGATTGATCGGAACACTGTTCGATTGATCGGACGGCCCCTTACGATGGATCGAAAGACTGTCCGATTGATCGGAAATATGTCCAGTGAGTTTTCAATTTTTTCTGGGACAATTTTCGATTGATCGGAATTTCTGTCCAATCGATCGGAGTCCTATCGGAGCACTTATCCGATTGATCGGAGTCCAATCGGAAACTGCTGTTTGAGCCTTTTTTTTATTGCAGCAGCTTCCACCTTTTTAATTAGTCTTATTTATCATGTTTTTCATGGAGTTCTAAGACTGATGATGATGACTAAAGGTATACCTAGGTGGTGCAAGTCATTTAAGAGGTTATGGGTTAGGTTTTGGTCAAGGCAAGGCACACCTAGGCATCACTTTTACCTGTTTCTTCTTCCTTGATGCAGCCGGTCCGTCTTGAGTCTTCGTCCTTCATCTTCATTAAGCTCAACCGACACTAGACCCACTGACCTAAGTAATTGACAAACAAGGTGCACTAGTATGCCACAGAAAAGTGCACTAACAGTTCGTTCGACTCGATTATATATATATATATATATATATATAGAGAGAGAGAGAGAGAGAGAGAGAGAGAAGGTTGATGACAAATAAACATGACTGTGGGCCCTAGGAATGTTTCAATGGTGGACATCATTCTCCTCACTGTTTCTTGTGGTGTGGTCCACTTGAGCTTCGTATCAACCTCATTTTTTGTTTGATGCCTCAAAATGAGCTGTACAAATGGATGGACGGAGTGGATAAAACAAATACATAATGGTGGGACAAGTAGAGCTTTAAACAGTTATGAGCATTAATTATTTACGTTATGGTTTTTTATTTAGTTAGTTAAAAACTTTAAACCTTGTGATTCGTCGTTTGCGATATCTAATCTGTGAACAAATCGGTATTCATTATTCAGTAGCAAAAAAAATATTTTCAAGCGAAAAAAGCGAAATTGTTCGATCTTGTTTGAACTCGTAAAAATTGTCCAAAATCCATATGTTCGAACATGTTCAAATACGGCTGGGCCAGACCAAACTGAGTTTGAACAGAGCCACCTTGTTCGAATGCTTGTTCGAGCATTGTTCAAACACACCCACTCAAGCAGCCGAACAATCCAATCTGGTCCATGTTCGACTCCGATCGGATCGTTGCCCACCTCTAACTTTCACGTTGGCCTTGAAAGTAACACAACTGCTGTGAACTTTTGCCACTTCCTCTTGAGCAAAGAGAGCTTGCAATCCAGCTTACTCAAGAATCCAAACATATGATCAGTTCAAATCATAATCTCCAAAATCACCTCAATACTGAATTGATCTCCCCTTCACAAGCTAGATTTGAGAAGTATTAAAAAACAACAACAACAACAACAACAACAACGACAACAATTGTGATGTGGAGCATAGTGCTTCAATATCAATACCAACAAAATTACAGTTGAGTAACATCAAGTTTATTAAAATAATTTTTGTGATATGATTCAACAGTGCATCCAAATGAAGCAGTATTTTCATTTTCATCTGAAATAATGTATATGTAAACAATCGGAGAAATCATATAATTACAGGAATTTCAACAATTGAGATATTCAGGATAAGCCATCACCATTTTTAAAATGGTTAGACCAAAAAATAAAACCTAAAAAAAAGAAGCTAAAAGTCTGCAAGAACTCCTTTTCTTTCTTTGTACACTTCTGCCCTGACAGAGATCATGTTAGTTCAATCTTTCATGCCACAATGAAGCACAATGGGCCGCTGGGCCCACCTGCTCGAAAGGCCCACAGCTCCACGTGATCGACGTTGTCCCGCAGCCCATTCTCTTTCACCAGCCGCTTCCATTCCCCTTTCAGCACATAGGCCTTGGAGCTCCACCGGTACTTGAACACCAACCAATACGTTCGGCCCATACGGTCCAAAACCAACACGTACAAGCCCTCATCTCCTGACGTCACTTCCACCTTCTCTTCTTCAGTCATCACATTGGCGGACATGATCCGGCTAATCATTTCCTTGGGAAGCGACAAACGGTTGAAATGAACTTCGGTGTCGGTCCATGTCAGGAGCTTTTGGCCGAAACACAGAGGTGTGGTGCCGTTGAGACGTACATGGGCCTCAAGCCACCCAATGGGGGGTGGTGGTGCTTCAGGCCCACAGAGCTTCTTGTATGGAAGAGATGAAGATGGTGGGCCAGACCCTCGGAGCTCCTTGCCTGGAAGAGATGAAGATGGTGGGCAAGGCCCAGGGAGCTTCTTGCATGGAGGAGGTGAAGATGGTAGGCCAGGCCCACGGAGTCTCTTACATGGAGGAGATGAAGATGGTAGGCCGGCGCAAGCGCATTCCGCTAACAAGAGAAGATTGGTGAAATCAGGAAAGCTCTCTTCTTCTGAAGAATTCATGGCTTCTTCTTTTTCTTTCTTTTTTTTCGTTGAAATGAGAAATGGAATGGAATGTGAATGAAATGTATAGTAGAAAATGCTGAGAAGAAGGTAAGACATTTTCCGTAGATAATGAAAATGGAAATATCTGCACGTGTTTGAAGAGGAAGAGGATTCCGGTAGGCCTGAGCTCTGTGAGGCCTTATATCCATGCCGTCCATCCGTTTTTCCAGATCATTATAAGGTATGATCCCAACCATTAGTCACATCCAAAGATCAATTGGACCACCCCACAGGAAAATGCTTGGATTGAATATCCACCATCAAAAATATCTCAGGGCCACGAAAGATTTAAATCAAGCCGATATTTGTATTTTCCATACATCCAGGTCCGACTCATCTTATAAACGGGTTGGATTGAAAGTAAACACCATGGTGGGCCTTAAGAAGGTTTCAACGGTGGGCATTATTATCCTCACTGTTTCCTGTTATGTGGTCTACTTGAGCTTTGAATATGTCTCATGTTTGGTACTATGCTCTAAAACGAGGTGTCGAAATGGATGAATGGAGTGGATACAGAGCTTATACATCAAGGTGGATCCCACAGAGTTTAGCACTACAGGAATCCCCCGAGAACGTTAACCCACAAGGTTAAGAACTCTGGCTTCACATTTGGAAACTTCCGAAAAAAAATCGTTTCTGACTTAGAACTGAGGTTTGTTACAACAGCACCATCGTATAATGCGCATTGACTACAGCCGTTGGATACGGGATTATTTCAATGATCCATACCGTTTATATGATGGGCCTTGCCATAGATGGGAGACACAGATATAAAGCCTCTCAGATGGGAATAAGTACTTCCTAGTTAACTATCCTTTTTTTTTCATACGTGTCCCAACTTATGAGTGGATGGACCAGATTTTTAGGGCATAGAATATTCATGGTGGGCCCAATCGGATTAACGACCCAGATCATGAGTTGTCACTTGAAGCTCTCCAAAATGAGAGCGGATTAGGTGCAGCCCGGCCTCACCCAAGACAATGCGGCCCTTACTGTGGGGCCCACCTTGATGTATGTATTCTACATCCAGGCCGTCTATCACTTCACAACATGGTGAGGCCCACTTTCAAAATTCGACGGTCATTAACATCACAAGTGGAGAAATGACAACCCGTTCATATATCAGGTTGGGTAAGGCCCACTTGTCTATCCCAGCAAATGGGCCCAGGCAAGTTTTTTAATTGAAAAAAAATGAGATAGTAAACAAAGTTAAAAAGGAGAGATGCACCCCTTGCTCTCAGAGCACTATAAGTTACAGTGCTCTTAGTTGCCTTGGGACAATTAAACAGTCCAGTCATTTGATCTACTCTGCCCATTAGATCCAACACACATTTCATGGGCTAGGAGGCAAATATCACTTCCATCTAATGATCTTACCCGTTTGATTAATGACCTCGAATATGGACGGTTAAGATTATTTTAAAAAAAAAAAAAAAAGGTCTAACCAACAATTCCATCCATCTATTTGATGGTTCCTATCATGAATTGCTTATGACTCTAGAGAATCCCTTGTTGTAGGCAATCCTAACCCTCTCATCCAAGGGTTGGAAAAAGGATGGCTACAAAAGGTAATCCTGAGTCTGCATCATAACTTACCCATGCATCGGGGCATAATATCAATCCCCACAAAATGATACTTTTTTGTTTAACAGGCCCCAGGCTACTTGGGGATAACCGTGATGTTCATATTTTATACCCTCCATCAATCCATGGATCTTTTTAGGATATGAGGGAGATGCAAAATTCAAGTGGGCCAAACCATGAGAAATAATGGGGATAGTGTTAATGCACCTATTTTGTCAACTATGTAAGTCAATGGGTTAAGGAGTCAGTTGAGCCTTTGGGAGCTTATATGAAGATGTAAAGCATCAAAAAATGAAGAAACAGGTAAATCAAAGATGTCTTGATGACCCAAACCTTAAACTCAAAACATCTTAACCTCTAAATGACTCATCCTTTTATAAGTAAACTTTTATTTGATCATCTCTTAACCTTAGGAGTCTCATTGGAACATGATAAAATAGGCTAAAAGAGGTTCAGTTCGGAGCTATTGTAAACCAAACAATCCAAAATAGCATAACTCAATGAGGGTTCGGTTGATCCTCAGTCGATCGAATGTGGCCAAAACTGTCCAATGAATTCACTAGCTTATTTCGACCAAGTTCAATCGATCGACGACTCTCGGTTGATCAAATGAAGGTGTCATTTTCTGTTCATTTTAGACCATTGCAAATTAATTTCTTTTAAAAAGGCATTCAAGCTTTGGGCATTTTGATGGTTTTTTGTATCATTAAAGCTTAAGCGATTCCCCACTCATATCCCTCATCCTAAACCTCTAAACCTATGGAAATTCAAGTCATCTTCTTGAGTTTTACCACTCTAATAAGGATTCCAACCTCCATTAGGAAGATGAACTTGATCTCCACCTTGTTTTAGAGATCAGACACTAAGCTTATAAGTATATCTTTGTCTATATCCTCTAGAACACCTATCTAGGTGGAACACCCCTTGAAAATCAATTATCCATTAGTTGTAGGAGATTTCACCATCCTCCTATCACCTTGGCTACCTCATTAGATCACATACAAGGGTTTGTTCGTAGAGTTGAACCATCAGCATCAACAAATGTGGGAGCAATTGAGTAACTGATTCAAGCACAGAAGAGCATTGAAGAAGTAACTCAAAAAGGCACATCAATAGAGCTCAATTCGATAAGTAAGATTGTCAATTTAGAGTCCATACACTTTTTCCTTATATAAGATTGAGTGTAAAAGTTTGTAACCCAAACTCGAATAAGTTGTTGTGTAAGACTGGATTAACCGGACACGGGTGCATACATATTAGTCTTTATTGGAGCCTTCAGCGAGAGTTTAAATAGGGTCTTAGATTATGACTGAATTCACCGAACGCGGGTGCGTACGTGTTAGTCTTCATGGGGGAGCATCTGGCGGCAGTAAACGTAAGTTCTTTGATTAAGACCGAGGTTGTTGGTTAGCCGATAGAAAATTAAGTCTCTAAGGAAGCCTCCGATAAGAGCCTACGACAGGAGTATACGTGTTGGTCCATTGTGTAGGACTGTAAAGGTTAAAGATGAACCTATTAAAAACATCCAAGATGGTGAAATCTAATACACTCGAGGAGTGCATCAACCGAAAGTGGAGTAGGAAAACTGAACCACTATACTTGTTTGTGTTTGAATATTTGCAATTCTATTCATACTTCAAGTGTTTAATCATTTGAATTATATGAATGTTTGAATTGAATTATACACTAGGCACTTAACTTATAAGCACATACAAAATCACTATCTCAACCTATAGACTAGTAGCTCAATTGTTACATCTATTATTACTCTATGTGATTGGACTCATTTGGCTTGAAAGCCTAAATATTATTTACTTTAATTAATTTAAATTAATAAATTAGTTAATCAAGCAAAAAAATTCAAATAACCATAATTCTAAGCTCCACCAACTTATGCATATAGCGTGTGGTGTCATATCACTCATGCAATTTCAGATACAAACACCCACTACGAGTGTCTAATCGCCCATGCAATTTCAGATACAAACACCCACCAGAGAAACCTTCCTACGGCCATTGTGTTTTTTATATGCCATCTAACCCATTCATACGGTGATTCCCACTTGGATGAAGAGAAAACACAAGTATCAACTTTATCTGAAAATTTTGTGGCCCCAACTAAGGTTTCAATTGTGGGCGTTCAATCTACATTTTTATCTAGTGGTGTGGCCTGCTTCAATTTTGGATATCTTACATGTTTGGTATCACGTTCTAAAATGAGCTGGGGAAACGGACGGGTGGGGTGGATGTAACACAAACATCACAAGGCCCCACAAAGCTTGCAACAGGGTGGGTTTTCACTCCCAATTAGGGGAAACCATCCCATTATGGAATCCATGTTCGGATTCACCTATCCAAATATGCCCAACAACGGAATCTATGTTTCCCAATCAGGATTCACCCGATCTAAGCATCCACAAAAATGGAATCCATGTTTCAACGCTGCTAGTACAAAGATTCATTCCCTGCTAGTAGAAATATTCATTACCTAGTAATGCATGTATCCAAACATAGCTCATCCAATGTCCAATTTCGGACCATTAGACGGTTTCAGTTACATAGCAGCACTACTTCCCCAAGACCACAATAAGAACAGTGCAAGACCCAAAAGTAGGAAAAACAAAAATAAGTTCTACCACAAACCATAGAAAGTAGAAAGTGGAAGGAAAGAAAGAAATGTAACTTTACATAGCACCCAGCTGAACTTCAGCACCATAGCATCCTGTTTTTGCTCCTTGTTTTCACAAGAGAACATACCTTAATAGGACCACACCTCATTTCTCCACCGTAGCTGCAGGGGCCGTATTGTCACCAAACACCTTAGCAATCCTCTCCGTAGGAACGAGAGGCAGGTAAGCTGATACAGTATACCCCTTCTGAGCCGTTTGGTATACAGCCTGGTTGTACTTCTCTGACCAGTAAGCCGCAGTGGGGACCACTATGTGGGCCACCTCCGGCACGAGTGGAAGCCGGTTGAGCGAGCGCCAGGCCGACACAGCACACCGCTCTGCGACTGGCTCATACTTGGAGATCAGCCCCTTGGCAGCTGGCTCGAGCCGGACATACGCAGTCTTTGCCATCCCGGCTGCAGTCTCCACCATGCCGGCTCGCTGGAACTCCGAAGCCATGCCCCGAGCCACGCCCGGCACCTTCTGGGCTGCAGATAAGGCCTGGTTCGAAGCCTCCTTCACCGATGGAGGCACGCGCTGGTCTACCTTGTGCACGAGCCCATCCACCTGTCATGTGACCAAAAAGATGGTTAATTTCATCCTTCAACCGTGAACTGGTGCAGTGGGCCATGAGTCATAGCATACACTTAGGGACTCACCCATTGATGATAACATCGAAACCATAGTTAGCAAAATGGTGTGTGTGTGTGTGTGAGCGCGCGCGCGCGCGTGTGTGTGTCTCTATATATACACACACACCGTCAATTCAGTGAATGAAGAGTTCGAATTAGTTAATGGTCTGAATTTAAAAGAACGGAGTAAGAAACAATTATATGGGTGCACATACATGTATATATTACCCACATGTATATATTTGATATATAAATAAGGTTAAAATGGAAAAATCTAGAATTATAATGTTATAGAAAGTAGAATGGTGTTCTTTAACTCTCTCAATTCTTGTTTTTCAAGTAATTTTTGTATAAAAATCAGTCTACTAAAAATATTTACATTCTACTCCTATTAATGGGTGGCAACCACCAATTTCTTCCTCCTCCTTTTTTCCTCTTCTTCTTTCCCCCCTTATTGAATTGAACAAAGTAACCCCCTGAGGGAAGAATCTTGGTCCAACCATAAAGGAAAGCCAAGCGACTTCCCTAGAGAAGGAGACCTTCTTGTAGCTCAGAGGAAAGAGGGAGCAACTTAACCCACCCAGTCCTGCCTTTAGGAAGGAATGCAGGAAAGGAAAGCACTTGGAACAGGCCGGACTTTAGCTTTAGGAAGAAAGCCCGACTTCGGAGCTCAGCTGGGACCAGATTGCAGGTAATTAAAGTACTGGTGTAAATTAGTTTGGAAGCCTGTAAAATCTGTAAGTGGTAAATGGATTGCAGGTAATTAAAGTACTGGTGTAAATTATTTACAGCATTGGCCTGTTTGGCTTTTGGCTTTAAGCTGTAATCTAAATCTTCAAATGACATATAAGGGCTTCATTTAAGACGGATAGTTAGGCTGAGCCCATCTCAATAAAGCTTGAAGCGTAACCTACAAGAAGCATTTGATGGGGCCACAAAAATGGGCCCACTAATTCAAATGGCCCTTTTATAAGGAGAAACTATTGAATAATACAAAGGAATGATAGTCCTTGACAGCAAAAGACTTACTATTCCCGTCATTCCAACAATGATCTACAACCCCAATTTTATACAAGGTAATAGAACATGCTAACTGGTTTATAGCTAGGTCACCACACAATGATGTGTTTACCTAATATATGAAACTCAAAATAACAAAAATTATGCAAAACATAACAAGAGCACCTGTATATAAAACACTACTCACACTTGTATATAAAACACTAGTCATCCCAATTGTCATTTGCCACACCAACACATCCGGGTTTTCTATTTGTCAAGCTCATGTGAAGTTATCAAATAATTTCACCCCAACATGAAGAGGGCAAGTGTAGATGAAGATCCAGCTCAGCCTACAAAGTTTATCCAAATGACCAAAGACTTTCTCACAAGAAATCCTATAAATACCGATTCAAGGATGACATTAGGAAGGAATGGAATAGCATCCCTTACATCTTCCCAATATCCTTTGTTCGGAAACATGATCAACTGATTTTTAGAAATATGGGTACTATCCTCAACAAACACCTCACAGCTGCACTTATGAAAGCCACTTGTTTTAAAAGCATTCCTCACATCTTCATGGTCAAAGGTAACGTTTGCTTTTCTAGACATTTACAGAGAATCGAGCCATCCATCAAGTCTGACAAGATTGGCTATTGGGACTATCACTAGATCAAGGAAAAAAAGGTTTTCAATGGAGCCTACAATCGAAGGAACTGAATACACCTTCGAATTGAAGGTGGGGAGAGAGAGAGAGAGAGAGAGAGAGAGAGAGAGAGACGTTTGGGGGGTTGAAAAACTAGTTGTTGTAGGGTAGTTCAATTGCAAGTAAATGAAGACATGCCTCAAAGGCAGGTTTTCAATTGCAAGTAAAAGTAGTAATTGCTTTACAGCCTGTAACCTCTAAACAATTTATAGGCAACTTCAGGCATCCAAACAGGCCTTGCAATCCATTTACCACTTGCTGATTTTACAGGCGTCCAAATGACCCCTTGGGGATTTTTAGTGCAAAAATTAGAACTTTACCAAATAACGCCTCTACAAAATGAACCAGGGAAGTTCTTTTTTAGTGTTGAAATTACTATAATGGCCCGGTGTATACTTTTTTATTTAGAAAGTGGAGAATTGTGAGGCCTATGTGATATTGGTATGATATCCAACCAATCCAACAAGATGTAATCCACCGTGAGTTCAAATGAATAAAAAATCTCGTTGATTTAAACAGAAGGTGAAAACATCTAAATGGAAGTGGACCCCATGTGGTGATTCGTTTGGAAAGGACTATTGGTGTTTGTAAGATTATCACGGTTGGGTGGATATGTTTGACATGTTGGATGTCATACACAAACCATGACCTCAAAATTCATTAACTACTACTTCTTAAAGAAAAACAATACATAAGGGCACCTTCTTCTTTTTTTTTGAAATGTGAAGTAATTTATTAGGTAGAAGCCAAAAAAAGGAGAACCAAAAAATTACAGATTCAACAAAGAAAAAAGAAAAAAGAACGCCAAAGGAATTCCCCTGAGGGCACTTGGATAACTCACTCCTCAAAAAGCACTACTTGGGTATTTGATTCGTGGGGGAATTATTTGGTAAATTTGGGATTGACAAGTAATTTTCCAGCAAAAAAATCCCTTTCTTTCCTTTACCCATCTTTCGAAAGATAGGGAGTCTTAAACAGTTGATCAATTAAATCAGATCAATTAAACGAGTTTTTTCCTTTTTCAAAAGTACAGTGCACAATAGAATTTTGCTCACTACGCCTGTAAATGGTCAAAGTTATAAATGATTTACACTCTGCGTTTGGATGGCCTTTTTTGCTTAGCATTTACCCCATCTCATTTTTACAGGCAAAAAGTTCGGATTTCATTTACAGGCTCTCCATTTACAACATAACAGCTATAAATGGAAAGATTGGCTCTCCATTTACAAGGACTTAAACAATTTACAGGCTATCCAAACACAGACAATCATTTACTGTAAATCATTTACAGCTTAAAGCCAAACAGGACAGGCTGTAAATGATAATGATTTACAGTTGTAAATCATTTACAACAAAAACCATTTCCAGTCATCCAAACAACCCCTTCGACATGTTTGCCATCTCACTGGGTCGTACTCGGTCGTTTGAATGCCTGTAAATGGTTTGTGCTAAATGATTTTTACCTGTCCCGTTTGGCTCTAACCTGTAAATGGTTTACAGGTAAACAATTGTCTGTGATCTGATATCCTGTAAATTGTTTAAGTCCTGTAAGTAGAACCTGTAAGTAGAAAACCAATCTTTGAAAATATAGCCGTTAGGCCATAAATGGAAAGCCTGTAAATGAAATCACAGCTTTTTGCTGGGAAATCAAATGAGGCTGAAAGCTGTAAATGATTTACAGGGCATTTTTCAACATCCAAACACAGACTGAAACCATTTACAGTTAGCCCTATTTACAGGCATCCAAACAACCCCTAAGCTTCTAACCGTCCATCACATGTCCACAAGTTGAGAAATTTACTGTTTATAAACCATCTAAAGTGGGTCCCTCAATTTGGACCGCTTATTTTGTTTTCATGTCATGTGTACCATCAAACATCTGCCGAATTGCCAATTCGGCACGCATGTAAATCGGTACACTTCCACATACGTGTACACGTGTTTAGATGAAAAAAGTGTATGAGGGCATGAATCAGAGTTCGAACCCAGGGAGACTTGCTGCGGCAGCACGCTAAGGCGCTCCGCAGATAGGCACCTGCCATGATCGGAGGCATCTCTCCCTGCAGGGCTCGAGCACCAACCAAGAGCAACGCGGCCTACGCCACGTGCTAATGACAGGCCCTAAGACCAAATCGCCCACTGCCGATCTATACCGCAAGATCTCCACCGGCGCCCGTTAGATGAATCAGATCAGCTAACATGCGCCGCGATGGTGGAGGATAACAGAGGGGAGGAGGAAAATGGATACTGACCTTCCGATCCGCGAGTTTGAGAAGCTCGAACGGCACGTCATGGAATTTCTCACAGACAGGGCCGACGACAGTCTTGACCGTACCCTCGACCGTCTGCACGCCCGGCTTCAACGGTCCGGAATTCTCCTTCGCGTAATCGTAGACTTTCGAGAAGAAGAACACGGCATGAAGGGTCGCGATCTGAATGAATTCAAGATACTTGAGACGATCCATCTCCTCTTGAGTCTGCCATTACAAAAACAAACGAGGATTAAAAAAACAATTTTAAAAAAAACGAAATATTCATAGAAAAACAAGATTCAAAAATGAAAATCCAACGATAGAAATCGATACCATTTCCGTCGATTGAATTGTATCTGATTCTGCCATTTTTCTACTTCAGATCTTTCTACACAAATCCTGTAAAAAGCAAAAGGAGCGTATTCTTTTCTTAGAGACGGGATGAAGGAGGTGAAAAGACTTCAGGTGTATTTATAGGCATCTTGATTTCGGACGTCGGTTGTCCGTGAAATGGACGGCTGATATGAGAAGCCGTGTGAGTGCGTTTGGGTTTGCGTGGTCCACCTTTGACGACTTCGGGGTTAAGAATAGAAAACGGTTGCGTCACTTACGTGCGTAGCGTCGCGAAGATAGCTGCGAACGGACGCGGTTAGGTGCGACCCCGGTTCCAACCAGGTGGGTGCAGCCCTGACCTTTGGGCCCACCTCGATATACGTGTTGTATGTTCACACCGTCTATCATTTTTGTCGGCTCATTTTTATGACATGTCCAGAAAATGAAGCAGATGCAACAAATCTTAGGTGGACCACACAGTAGGAATTGAATTCCCACCGTTAAAAACCTCAGGATTGAATACCCACCGTTAAAAACCTCAGGATTTTATAACGGATTTCACTGTTTATGGAAGACTGTTTCCTGTGGCGTGGTCCACCTGAGATTTGTATATGCATTTTTTAGGACCATGCCCTGTAACGAGCTAGCAAAACTGGTGGACAGCGTGGGTATACAACACATATATCAAGGTGGGCCCCACGGTTAGGGCGCACCGTATGGCCCCCATGATGAAATTATATCCAGAAGCCTCTATATTCATGTTGGATGTCATATAAACACCACGGTGGGCCCCACACAAGTAATGCCGGGCATCCCATCACACAATTAATGGTGGGCATCTAATCCCGATTTTTTTAGGACGTGGCCTACCTGAGTCCAGAATGGTCATGAATGGGCATCTAATCGCACACATGGGATGTTCAATGAGTATCGGCGATGATTAGTAAGTATTGGCTAAAATGATCATAAATACATTGTTACATGTTTGATTTGGGTGATCTTATACTTGTTGGAAAGATAATTTGATGAACTTTCAAATGACTTTGGAAATATCTCATTTAGACACTATTTGATTGCCCAAAAGTAGGCCCAAAGTCATTGCCATTTGCTAAATCTCACTATGAATAATCATAACTCCCTCGTTACATGCTTGATTTGTGTGATCTTATGCTTGTTGAAAAGGTAATTTGATGAACTTTCAAATAGATTTGAAATCACTTCATTTAAACACCCATTTAATTGTCCAAAAGTTGGCCTATTTTTATGGGATTTACAACTCACATGGACTTATGACAATTATATTCGTTCATCCATATCAGCATTCTTCCACTACAACATTCATCTATTACAACATTCATTTATTATAAAATTCATTCATTTCACAAATTTTCACTATTCATACTCATAAATAAATAAATAAATAAATAATTATAAAGGGAACCACCACACCCTCCTCCCTTTCACAAACACCCACCATTAATATTTGTTAACGCTGAAAGGGGTTAATAGATGTTGATCAGAGACCAACTTGAATCTCCGCCGTATGATTTGTGATCGAGGATGAAAGGACTAGATCGAATGATCTTCAATCACCACAAAGGGTTAGGATTGCTGTCAGTAGTACCGGCTAATGGCTCTCTGATGCTTGAGTAAGTAGGTAATGGAGAGAAAAGCTTGTAATAGTGTTAATGGTGATTGATTATGTACCTTGTGATGAAGCATGGAGGGCTCTTTATAGGCCTCTCATGAGTCGTATGAAGATAGGGTTTAGACCCTCTCAAGGGCTAAAATTAAGGCCACGTAAGATTTCATTTACGAATGATTATGTTGTGATTATGGCCATGTATACTTTTTACGTCTGAAACAGTGGCAATTGCAGTTTCCTTGAGCGAATATCTCGTTTTATAGTTGCGAACTCCATACCTTACAAAAAATGTCTCTTGGACTGCTGATAAGTACCTAATATTGTCTAATTAACCCTAGTTGTTAAGGGTATTATCATTGTTTTTCTGATTAATTATCCCTCATTAGGTGAATTTTCTGTCTTCAGGTGATCAGGAGAGGTTGCGCAAGATCCAAGCTAATCAGGGCACTTTAGGACCCAAAAGTGGTCAAACTCAAGCGTGATCGTGGCCCTGGAAAGAATCAAGCCGAAAAGATCAAAGGCTGGACCACATTCAACGGTGGAGATGAAGATAGCTTAAAAGACCTCATCAAGGCCACACTTTGTGAGGTCCGCGTTGGATATGTTTTAATGGACGAGATTGGGCATTCACGGAAGATTGATGGTCAAAACATCCACTTATGGGACTGACCATGCATCAAGTAGATGGTGGACATGCTCGCCTCCACACATGCAACAAGTGGAGCCCACCAATTACAGTGCCGATCCATCTCAGCATTCCATTTCCACCATCCATCCAAGCTGCAACACGTGCAAGCCCACTCAAGTTGCATCCAAGCCATCCAATCTTCCTCCACCATCTGCACCATCTGTCACACGTGTGTAAAACAGTCCAACAACCCTTACCCGTCCACACAGATGCATCATCAACCGTCCATCCAAAAACCAAATCCAGTAGAGCCATTTTCAACGTCCATCCTCCAGCCTCCACACGTGTGTTGCCCTTCACACGTGCAGCAACTCCAGCATCAGGTGGGACCCACATCACGTCCAGCAGTGGACGTCCGTCCAGATGGAGATCTCTCCAACGTCCAACAAGCCATCCGGCACCAGAAGCTGGTGGACGTCATCAGCTCCCCGCCTTCACACATGCAGCAATGGACGGCCAGCATCAAAGTGGACCGTCCATCCAGCCATCCATTCAATCCATCAGCTGTCCAGTGCGCACTAGCATCCACTCCTCACACGTGCTGCACCAGTTGGAGACGTCATCTCCACCATCCGCATCCTGCAAGGTGGGCCACACATCAATCCATTCAATGGCCAGTATGCTTGGCCATGGAATTCCAAATCCACAGTCCAGATTCCAGCACCAGCGTCCATACCCACCTGGCACGTGTGATCAGCATCCAGCAATCATCAATGGCTAGATCATTACAGCCGTCCAGCACAGTAGCTCCATCATACGGGAGGTCAGTGAAGCATCACTCCATCCGTCAGCCATCCAGCGAGCAAAGCAATGGACCGCATCTTCCATTCTAGCCGTCCGTTCCAATCAGTGGTCGTCCATCCAGCAGGCCCACCTTCATCTCCAACACGTGTGGAACCATCCATCATCTGGAACCACCATCAAATCCCAGCACGTCCAGCATCCATCAGGTGGACTCATCCATTGAATGAGTTCCAACGTCCCAACAGCTCCCAGCAATTCCAACTAATCAACAACACCGTCCATCATCTGGAAGCACCTCACCTTCAATGAATGATTCAAATTGTCCCGATTCTCAATGTCAAGCATGTAGACCCAGCCAACTCCAACTCATATGGACCCAGTTAACTCACCTAGTTACCTTCCATTCTTGGGCCAAGCAAATGCTCTCTCCATCCTCTTCCATCCATGAGCTCCAAACCAAAAAGAAAGTTTGCTTTGGGCATTACAAGCCTAACTCCTAACCCAAACCTAAAAAGAAAATCCATTGGCTTGGAAGTGTCACCTCATTACCCAAGCCTAACTCCAAGCCCAAACCTAGAGGAGATTTGCTTGGAGTGTCACCTAGGCTTGGAGCTTCTCATAAGTTATAAAATGAGCTCCCCTCCCTCTCATTTCCATCATCCCATAATCCAAAATCTTCTCTTCTTTAGTTTTCTTTCTTTCTTTTGTAGTGTAGTGTAGTTTTTCCTTTGTAGAAGTTTTAGTCTTCCATTGTAGTATGGTTGGCTAAATCTCTAGCTAAGGCTAGGGGTGAAGCCTTTAAAGAAATTTGCAAGCTTTGGTTCTTTTGGTTCAACAGTTGTGCTTAAATGTTGGAGTTTTCTTTGGTTAATTGGTTCGGTTATCCACCTCAGCAGACGTTATTATTGTGTAAGCCCCTTGATCCATCGTCGACTTCGGGCACATTGGATGCTTGGGATTTCTTGCAAACCCAAGTGCAGGTAGTGAAGTAGTAAAATACTTGGTAAGACCGAGGTCAATCCATAGGGATTGGGGTTATGAACACTTAGAGGAATTAGTTTAGGTAGGGAAGATAAAATCTGAATTATCCACGAGAGCGGAGCAAGTTGTGTGTGGTGAAAGACAAAAATAGAAATGGAGCTAAGGCATTAGGGATCTACCTTTAATTTATCCACAAGGTTTGATTCATTGGTTCAACTATAACTCAACTGGAATCGAATAAAGATTCATTCCAATCGGAAGGTAAAACGGTTAAACCACTTGCTTATTTCATAAAAGATGGTGATCTAAACTGATTGATTTGACCATAAAGCACTCGTTAGTTGATCGCGGAGAATTCCAAGCATCCACTGTGCCCGGAGTCGACAATGGATCAAGAAATGAGGAAATGGATGGATTGTAGCACTCGTTAGTTGAGTGGGCTTGCACATGTTGCAGCTTGGATGGACGGTGGAAATGGAAGGCTGAGATGGATTAGTGGGCTTCACTTGTTGCATGTGTGTAGGCGTGCATGTCCACCATCTACTTGATGCATGGTCAGTCCCATAAGTGGATGTTTTGACCATTAATCTTCCGTGAATGCCCAATCTCGTCCATCAAAACATATCCAACGCGGACCTCACAAAGTGTGGCCTTGATGAGGTCTTCTAAGCTATCTTCATGTCCACCGTTAAAAGTGGTCCAGCCTTTGATCTTTTCGGCTTGATTCTTTTCAGGGCCACGATCACGCTGGAGTTTGACCACTTTTGGGTCCTAAAGTAACCTAATTGGCTTGGATCTTGTGCAACCTCTCTTGATCACCTGAAGACAGAAAATTCATCTAATGAGGGATAATTAACCGAAAAAACAATGATAATGCCCTTAACAACCAGGGTTAATTATACAATATTAGATACTTATCAACTGCTTATGCCGAGGGTGAGCGCTTTGGTCGGTTGCCCATATAGATAGTTCAAGCCATACTTGGTTGGCTTAATGTATCTAAATTGTCCATCGAAAGGGGAGAGGCCTTTAAATAGGGTTGCCAAAACCGCAAGGCCATTATGCAATCGGTGTACGATGCAATCGGCCTATTGTTGTAGACGTTTGGTTGAGGATATGAGAAGCAATCGGCTCGGTAATGTCGAGTGAAGTCACGTGCCGACCACGTGCAAATGCCAACGGGGGCCGAGCGGTAGAAAGGCGGTCGATCATCCCAAGTGCCGGTATGTATTGGTTATCATTAAGTGTTAGAAGTCGAGCGGTAGATACAGGCTCAGTTAAGCCGAGCTCTAGTAGGCGTAGTAGTAGCGCTGGATCATGACATAGGAAGTACGTTCGGCTACTGTAGTTGGAGACATAACTTGTAAAGGTTGCCACCTTTGATTTGGGCCGTTGATCGGAACCCGCTCTGAATCCCTATAACAATACCCACCAATAAATATTAAAAAAAGCCATTATTATCATAACTTAAACCCACCTTTAGCCATTATAGCTTTTACATCAGAGATTGTGGTCGAAATTTTCAAAAAAACACTCAAATGTTCGCTGGAATGGATAGAATGATGCCGAATACAAGCCAGAAGCTCACCGGAATGGGTCTCATGGAGGTGGCAACAATCCTAACGGTCAAATGCTCCCATCCTAAGAAAAAAAAAGAAGAAAAGGAAATGACCTTTCCTGCGCAAGGGACTCATCTATTGAACTCATCTCACGTCTTATGTGGGGCCCACTGAATAGTCTTAGAGTAAATTCAAACTGTCCACATAAAAGTGGTTTTAATTTCATGCCATCTATCCAAGTTCGAGGGCAAAACAAACTACATCGGAAGAACTAGTTCAAAATTAACTTACAACATTAACGTAGATGTGGGCCATAGAAAGCTCCAAATATTATTTTGAAATGACCGTCCTATTGGTTTATAGTTGCCCGATTAAAGTGAACAGATCAAATTGACTGAGGGATAGTCTCAATCATTGATTTAGTAGGGCTCACACACCATTCTCAAAAGGCCTTCTTGACTTCCGCGTTCTGCTGCTGCCGTACGAGGGGACAGCGGGGCAGAGGAACATTTTCGTCCG
This sequence comes from Liriodendron chinense, assembly GCA_003013855.2. Classification (NCBI taxonomy): domain Eukaryota; kingdom Viridiplantae; phylum Streptophyta; class Magnoliopsida; order Magnoliales; family Magnoliaceae; genus Liriodendron; species Liriodendron chinense. The sequence goes on along the minus strand of ML058469.1, from coordinate 8,648,516 downwards.
AAAAAGGCCAAACAATGTCCAAAAGGCTATAAAAGGAAAGCTTCTAACAAAAGGGCTCACGTCATAATGATGTCAAAACTCAAAGGCTCTTTCAACTAGTATACAACACATGTATCAATGCACCACCTGGCTGAATCCAAGTCACACCTACCTTGAGTTCCACTTTCCATCATTTAGGAGCTTGTAAATGAAGGTATATGGGAAATGAAATTGGAGGTAAAAGAATGGGAAGTATATGACTTGCTAATTTGGGTTTGGGTGGGGGTTGATGAAATGGGATGCGGATTAGCTACTGACACGTGGAGTAGCCATCTAGCTACTGAAGCTACGTCACCAACTTCTGTAGGCCCCACAGTGATCTATATATTGTATCCACACCATCCATCCATTTGAAGAGATCATTTTAGGACATGAGCCGAAGAATGAGGCTGATTGAAAGCTTAAGTGGACCCCACTAAAGAAAGCAATGGGGATTGATCTCCTACCATTAAAAACCTCTTGGGGCCACAGAAGTTTTCAATCACGCTGATATTTGTGGTTTCCCTTCTTCCATGTCTGTGTGAACTTATGAGCAGGTTAGATTTCAAATAAACATCATGGTGGGCCTTAGGAAGGTTTCAACGGTCTCGTCACTATCCCCATTGTTTTCTTTAGTGGGGTCCACTTAAGCTTTCAATCTACCTCATTCTTAGGTTCACGCCCTAAAATGATCTCTCCAAATGGATAGCCGGTGTGGATACAACACATATAGCACTGTGGGTTGGTGACATCACTTCAGTAGCTATATGGCTACTCAACCTGTCGGTAGCTAATCCGCGTCCGATGAAATGCATTTTAAACCTAGATATTTCGTTTGAGTGGGAGTAAACGAGAGGCATTGAAATGCATTTAGAACATATGTATATACTTTAGCCAAAAATGAAAAAAAAAATTGAGCTTGGGATGGGCCACGATCAAGCAATTTACCAATGTTTTTTAACCGTCCATTTATATGGCCGACCTTTGAATGGTTTTGATCATCTTATTAGTGTGATTGTAGTAATATAGCCGGTAATTAAATTGTTTCTTAGTATCATTAGCATGCCATGTGTATGGTGGACATGTGCATAACACCACCTGCATTTACTCATGCAGCTCTCCAAAGAAGTTATAAAAGGCATGCCAACCCAACGTGGGAAAAATAACTCAAATGGCATAAAATCCACCCCATCGATCGGCCTAGTGCATCACCTCTTTTAAGACTGATTCAACGTTCTAGCTGAGTTGGAATGCCAGGTTTATATCTAGATTCCTCTGTATTCACATGGTATGGCCCACCTGAGTTGGAATGCCAGATGACTGGATTGGATGTCATATAAACACCACGGTGGCCCCACACAACTAATGGTGGGCATCCCATCACACAATTAATGGTGTACATCCAATCCCCTCTTTTTTCTAGGACGTGGCCTGCCTGGTTTCTGGATGGTCATGATTGTTTGGTTCCAATGTGAAAATGAATGAGGGTATTGATGGACGGATAGGATATCAAGGAAGCTCGCTTTCACACGTGGCTTTCAGCTCGCGAGGTAGGCCAGCGCCGTTGGTTAAATACATGGGAAATGATGCTGCAAAATAACGTACAACAATCTCTAGAACGTTCGAGAAGAGAGTGGATTAGGTGAGACTCGGGATCCACCGAGGTGGGTGGGACCCCTGACTGTGGGGCCCACTGTGAGGTATGTGACTACATCCACACCGTCCATTCGTATTGAAAGCTCATTTTAGGGCATGATCCGAAAAATAAAGTAGTTCCAATATCCCAGATGGACCATAGTACGGGAAACAATGGTGATTGACCATTAAAAACTTACTGTGGGCCACAAAAGCTTTGAATCAAGATGATATTTGTGTGGTCTCTTCATCTAGGAGTTTGTGACCTTATCAACAGGTTGGATGGCAAATAAACATTTAGATGGAATCCATGAATTTTTTAATGGTGGGGATTGAATCACGACTTTTTCCTGTGGTGTGGTCCACCTAAGATTTGAGTCAGCTTCATTTTTTTTATCATCCCCTAAAATGAGCTTTCAAAATAGTTGGACGGTGTGGATTTAATGCACATATATCACTGTGAGCCCCATATTCAGGGGTCCCACCCACCTCGGTGGATCCGAGGTCTCACCTAATCCGCTCCCGTTCGATTCGAGAAGCGATTCCGTGGTGTTGCCACTTGCCGACACCACCTCAGCGGTGGAGATGCGTTGGGCGCTGTGGGGCCTACCGTGCCAGTTTTAACACAGGCTTTAACACAGGCCACAAATATAAAGCAGGCCACAAATATAAAGCTGGGCGCCGTGGGGCCTACCCTGCTCATTTTAACACAGGCCACAAATATAAAGCAGATCTTAAGCTCAAGTGCACCACACCACAAGAAACATTGGGGATGATGACACCCACCGTCGAAACCTTTTAAAGCCGACTATAATGTTTATTTGTCATCCAACAGGTTGATAAGGTCGCATAGACTTTAAGGAAAAACATAAATATCAACTTCATCCAAAACTTTAGTAGCCCCCGAAAGTTTTTAATGGTGAGCCTTCAATCACCATAGTTTCCTATTGTGTGTTCTACTCAAGCTTTGGATCTGCTTCTTTTTCTTTTCATGCACTAATATGAGAAGGAAAAATGGATGGACAGCATGGATATAAAACAAATATATCATGGTGGACCCCACAGAGCCCAACATGGTGGTGCAACACCTGATCTAGGATTATAACCATCCGTCTAACCGGGCCTGTTGCAAATGGAAGATACCAATAATAAGAAGATCTGAGGCATCTTATCAGTGGTCTTCAAAGCTACAACAGATAACAAGTATATATTGACCAGCCAAATTTGGTGCTAAAAAGTGGTGCTAAAAAGTGTAGAAAAGAATACCTAGTTTTTTTAAAAGAGAAATGCTCACACACACAACTTGTATGGCCAGCTAGTTGCTTGATTTAAGGATTAATTCATGCTAATAAGTGTCTAGGAAGGACGGGTCCTTATGCCTATGTGGTAGACTCGCAAGAGCTTCAACACAAGGTCATGGTTTGAGCGCTCGTTATGGTATGAAAAAGCCACTGTGGCGTGTGAGGGGTGTGTGTCTGCGCCTAGAAAAAGGTACCAGCTCCAGTAGGTCCCACCATAGTGTTCATGTGAAATCCACCTTGACCATTGGTGCATCACCCATGTTAGATACGGGGCCCAAAAATCAGCATTGTTCATGGTTCAAGTGGACCACATGATTGGAAACAATGTACAAGGAAAAGTTCACCATCCAAACTCTTTCCCTTGTTATGACCCACTTGAATCATGTATCGGCCTGATTTTTGGACCCCATACCTAATTTTTAGTGTGGTTTGAATAGATTTTACATAATTATCACAATGGGCCCTATAAAAATTAAGGGTGGACATATCTCTCCCAACTATTTCCCTTGGTGTGACCCACCTAAATCATAGGTCATCTTGATTTTTTTAGCTCTGGCCCTAGCAAGGGATTACACTTCTAAGAATTGGAGTGGATCTTACATATACATGTCAATGTGCCTTGTAAAAAGTCAAGGGTGAGCCAGCTGGCAAGATATGAAGCTCCCATGAAATAATATAATCGTTGTAAGGAGATGGGGAGAAAGAGGGAAGCGGATTGCACCATGCCCGCCTGGAAGAAGCGGATTGCGTCTTGCCCCCTAGATGAAAATTGGTCCAATCAAGGGCTCTGTGGGTCCCACCATGATGTTTAGGTTTTATCCAAGCCATCCATCCATTTTCATATCATTTTAGGTTATGAGCCCAAAAATGAGGCAAATCCAAGGCTCAAGTGGATCACACCACAAAATGCAACGGTGATAATGGCACCCACCATTGAAACCTTCCTAGGGCCCACTGTGATGTTTATTTGCCATCCAACCTATTCATAAGGTCACTTAGACCGAATGAAGGGAAAATGCAAATGTCAATTTGATTTAAAACTTAAACAACTCCCGATAAGTTTTTTATGGTGGATTTTCAACCCCCATTGTGTGATCCACTTGAGCTTTGGATCTGCCTCATTTTTGGGGTCATAGCCTAAAATGATCTCGCGAAATGAATGGATAGCTTAAATAAAATCCATACATCATGGTGGGCCCCATAGAGCCTATGCCTAGACCGATAATCCACTTATTAGAGAGAGAGAGAGAGAGAGAGAGAGAGAGGTTTGTTTAAAAAGGGCTAATGAGAGAAAAGTTGTATACGTGTGATATGTTTGGGCGATGCACTATATATATAAGAAATTCAGTCCGTTAATTAGGTAAGGTATCTTGTAAGCACATGAAGGACAAAAATATGATTTTTCTTTAATCACTAATAAAATATTCTTCTATATGAAAAGTGGGCTATTTTTTTCATTCCAATAGTCTAGATTCAACTTATATGCATTTGATGTTTTACACCGTACGCCATTGCACCTATGTAGGACTTGACGTTACGTGGTCTCTAATAAGAAGGCATTACATGTGCGCATAGAAATTTTATTTTTTTTACTATTTAATACACATTTAGTTGAACCAATTTAAAATGTACCAAGTATTTTGTGTAAGCATTTCTCTTTTGAAAAAGTCATCTATAATAGGGTCCATTAGATTGACTAGTCCAATTGCATGATAAGATACACACACCACATTCGGTTGTAGTACAAAGTACAAGATATGGCTACAGTGATACATTGAAGGTCGTATTGAGCTCTCGTAAAATCTTATCTCCAGTCACAAGCAAGATGGATCTTGATTGTCCATTTAATATATGTTGTCATAGATAGACTAAAATTCAGAAACCTCAATTCCAAATGGCCATATCAATTAAATATAAGGCATGTTAAATGGATGATAACTTCAGAGGGGCAAAGTGGTTAAAACTGATTGCTAGGCTGTCTACAATTATTTATAGTCCATGAGTTCAAAGACATGAACCACTAGAAGCTAAGAACTCTCCGCAGTACACATGGCATATTGACGATCATTTTACACCATACGTCTAAGTGGCCTGACAGTGGATGGAAAATGGCTAAAAACAAACAAACATTAGGTGACATCAGTCATTTGATTCTTGTGACCTTTGAAGTGTTGTAAATAACTAAATTTTTAGGTGAAAAATATTGAATGCCATAAAGTGAATAAGATCCATGGCTAGGATTGTTTGGAAAGCATTATTTTGAACACATTAGCTATCCATGAGGAGGACTGCTAGATTGACAGTTCAGATAGATACATGAACATGACACATGTCATGTGGAGAAATGGGTCCACTATTTTTCAATTCTACCTTTTTCATTGAATATAGAGGTATAAATGGGTCGAGTTGAAATTTAATAGGATATAGTTGAACCTAATAACATTGGTGAGATGAAAAGAAATAGCAGAATTCTCTTATTATTTTTCTTCTATATTTCTTTACCCAAAACAAAATTTAAATAAAAGAATACAATGTTACACATTGAAATAAAATCAACTAGCAAACAAGGAAAGTAAATCAATCAAAATAATTAGATGAAAAGATTGATTCTCCTCTCTAAGAATGAAAGATTAAACCAATCACAACTATCACCCCCTTCAAACTAATGCGAGTGATCAACTAGCAACAATTTGTGAACTAAAAAAGAATGTCCTATGATCGTCATAATCTTTGTAAGAATATCTCCAATTTAATCTCAAGACGCCACATGTGAAAGAGAAATAATCTCAAACAAAACTTCTCTCAAATAAAATAACAATCTACCTTAATATGCTTTGTCCTCTCGTGAAAGATAGGATTGGAGACAATTTAAACAACATTGGTGTTATCGATATGAAGAGACGTTAAGGTAGTAAAGTTAATCCCAAAATCGAAAAGTAATCTTAGTAATCCTCATAACCACACATTCTTGAAGGGACATTTCCTCCTCAAAACGCAGAGGAGAGAGAAAGTGCACCTGGGAGTGGTCGGGTGCTCGGACCAAACCTGGCCAGGCGACCGAAATTCACCCAGAATAGGCACTTATTGCTGGACTGTTCTGACGACAGCCGGGCGCCCCACGGTTTTGTGACCGGGCACCCGATGACCTGGCCGGGCGCCCGACCATGTTGGTCCGAGCGCCCGAAATTAGATTTTTTCTCATGATTTCCTGCTGGACGGTTTTTGGGTTGGCCGGGCGCCCGACCCGGCGCGGATTACTTGTATGCAATTTCCTATTTGGGTTGCAACTCCTCCAGTTTCTTACTTAAGGAGTTCCAAAACGAGATTAGGGCATCCCATTGTGTAGTTTACACGTCCAATGTGAGAAAGAGAAGAAAAGAGGAAGAGAGAAAGAGAAAAGAGAGAGAGAGAGGAAGCTTGTAGAAGGGAGAAGTTGCTTGAAGAGGGATTCTTCTGCGCAACCGTCGTCTCAGTGCTTCTACGTCCTCGGGATCGATGAGATCGCTTCTCTTTTACTATTTTCTTATTGTTTATCCATCCCAAGTGGGTGAAGAAGGTTTGATCCAAGCTATGTGTGCTTGAGATCGGTTGTAACAGTTCTCTGAGATAGTGGATTGTTAATCTGGACTAGGTCCCGTGGTTTTTACCTCTTTTGAGGGTTTTCCACGTAAAAACTCCTTGTGTCGTGTGGTTGATGTTTATTCTTGATTATTGCATTATCGTAGTCCATAATTCTAGTGCATTAGGGGGCGAGATCCGAAGGTTTGTGTGAAACGCACCCAACAAAATGGTATTAGAGCGTTCAGGTTGTTTGAACAGTGTGAGATCGGTTCTGAATTGTGGAAGGTGGCTCATCAAGGATGATCAGCCTCAATGGTTCTAACTGGACCATATGGAAGGCTAAGATGGATGACTTGCTCTATTGCAAGGACTTGTATGCTCCAATTCTAAGCATATCGGCGAAGACAGAGGATATGTCAGATGATGTTTGGAAGAAATTGGACCGGAAGGCGGTGGGGTTCATTAGACAATGGTTGGACGATTCAGTTTTCCACCATGTGTCTACAGAGACCTTAGTCGCTAGCCTATGGCAGAAATTGCAAGGGCTGTATGAGAGGAAGACAGCCGGCAATAAGATTTTCTTGATAAGACGACTTGTGAATCTTAAGTTCAAAGATGGTAGTTCTGCGGCTGAACACATGAATGAAGTCAACAATATACTGAACCAGCTTTCCGCCATGAAGATGGTCATGGATGATAAACTTCAGGCTTTGCTACTGCTTAGCTCATTGCCTGACAGTTGGGAGACATTGGTGGTGTCTCTAAGTAACTCTGCGCCAAACGTAAAGATATCCATGGAACAGGTAACCAGTTGTCTCTTCAATGAAGAGACAAGGAGGAAGTCTCTAGGGCCTGCTCAACAAGAGGCCCTTATGACACAAGATAGGGGGAGAGGAAAGAACAAAAAGGGCGAAAAGGCCCGAGATAAATCAAGAGGCAAGTCAGTTGTCAGGAAATATGTTGAATGCTGGAACTGTGGCAAGAAGGGCCATTATAAGCATGAATGTCACAAGAAGAAGAGTGACAAGAAGGGTAAAGGAAAGGACAAGGAAGATGATTTAGATTCTACTGCGGTCGCCTCTGATGGTGACGTTGTTGTTATTCTTTTGGCAGATCACAATACTTGTCTCACAGCTTCGAGTCAAGACACCGACTAGGTGATAGACTAGGGAGCCTCGTTTCATGCAACTCCACCCAGAAATTTCTTCACAAGCTATAAGTCAGGTGACTATGGGACAGTGAAGATGGAAAATTCTGGTGTTTCGAAGATCGTAGGAGTCAGTGATATCTGTTTGAAGACCGATGTGGGCTGCACATTGGTTCTCAGGGATGTGAGACACATTTCAGACCTTCGCCTCAACTTGATGTCGACAGGAAGGCTAGATGATGATGGCTATGAAAGCCGGTTTGTTGGTGGGCGCTGGAAGCTCATCAAGGGTTCGTTGATTGCTGCAAGAGAAAAGAAATGTTGCACCCTTTACAAGGCAAGTGTCAGTGTGTGCAAGGGTGGATTGAACGTAGCGGAAGATTCAGCTACTGACGTGTGGCACAGGCGTTTAGGCCACATGAGTGAAAATGGGCTTCAGCTACTAGCGAAGAAGCGGCTCCTTCCAGACGTGACAGGTATACCTCTCAAAACCTGTATTGACTGTTTATCTGGGAAACAGCATAGAGTTTCTTTTGTTAAAACTGCTCCTCATACTAATCAAGTACATGCATTAGATTTAGTTTATTCTGATGTTTGTGGTCCTATGAGGACAAAAACCTTGGGTGGGGCATTGTACTTTGTCACTTTTATAGATGATGCATCTAGGAGAGTTTGGGTGTATGCTTTGAAATCCAAGGACGAGGTCTTTGGTGTGTTTAAACTGTTTCATGCTATGGTCGAGAAAGAGACAGGCAGATCATTAGCACTGACAATAGTGGTGAATACATAGGTGACTTCCACGAGTATTGCAAGTCACTGGGTATACGGCATGAACAGTCGGTTCCCAAGACCCCCCAGCATAATGGTGTGGCTAAGCGAATGAATCGCACCATTATAAAGAGAATCAGATGCATGTTATCTCATGCAAAGTTGCCCAAGATGTTCTGGGGAGAAGCAATGCACACGGCGGTGTATTTGATAAACAGGTCTCCATCAGCCCCGTTGAATGGAGAAGCACCTGAGAAGGTGTGGACTGGACGTGATCCATCGTACAGTCATCTCAGGGTGTTTGGATGCAGGGCATCCGTCCACGTACCAAAGGACGAGAGGTTCAAGCTCGATATGAAGATCAGGCAGTGTGTGTTCTTAGGGTACAGTGATGAGAAGTTCGGTTACAGGTTGTGGGATCCAACCGAGAAGAAGCGCGTCAGGAGCAGAGATGTGGTTTTCATTGAAGATCAGTGTATAGAAGATATTGAAAAGCCAGAGAAGACCCAACCCAGTTCAGGTGAACTGGAGGACATGGATCCGGTTACTCCTCCTGTGGTGCCTGATGACGGGGGAGTACAGCAAGGTGCAGAGGATGAGGGAGTCCCTACAGAAGATGGACAGGGGGAGCAACCCCAACTTGATCCACCTGTTGAGCCACAGGTGACAAGGACATCAAGGGACAGACATCCATCCAAGAAGTACTCGCCGCATGAATACATTATGCTCACTGATGGGGGAGAGCCAGAAGACTATTCTGAGGCCCTAGCCGACGAGCATAAGGGGGAGTGGTTGAAAGCTATGCAAGATGAGATAGAATCCTTGCATAAGAACCACACTTATGATATGGTGAAATTGCCTAAGGGCAAGAAAGCTCTGAGCAATAAGTGGGTGTTCAGAAAGAAGAATGAGAAGAAGGATTCACAGACAAGGTACAAGGCCAGACTTGTGGTGAAAGGGTTTGGTCAGAGGAAAGGAATAGACTTCGAGGAGATATTCTCACCAGTGGTGAAGATGACATCCATATGGGTGTTGCTTGGATTGGCGGCTAGCATGGATCTGGAGATAGAGCAGTTAGATGTCAAAACTGCCTTTCTCCATGGTGACCTGGAAGAAGAGATCTACATGCGCCAACCAGAAGGGTTCGAAGTCAAGGGCAAAGAGCATATGGTGTGCAGGCTTAGGAAGAGCTTGTATGGGCTGAAGCAAGCTCCTAGGCAATGGTACAAGAAGTTTGACTCGTTCATGTTGAAGCATAGATATGACAGAACGGAGTCAGATCACTATGTGTTCACACGCAAATTCTCAGACGGTGATTTCTTAGTTCTACTATTGTACGTTGATGACATGCTCATCATGGGAAAAGACATCAAGAAGATTGACAGGCTGAAACAGGAATTGGGCAAGTCGTTTACGATGAAAGACTTGGGCCTGGCAAAACAAATCCTAGGAATGGAGATAACCCGTGATAGAAACAGCAGGAAGCTTTGGTTATCACAAGAGCGGTATATTGAGAAAGTCCTAGAGCGGTTCAACATGAATGCAGCGAAGCCGGTCAATACTCCACTGGATGGTCACTTCAAATTGAGCGACAAGCAGTGTCCTAAGACGAAGGCAGAAGTGGAAGAGATGTGGAAGATACCCTACGCGTCAGCGGTAGGAAGTTTGATGTATGCTATGGTGTGTACGCGCCCAGACATAGTATATGCGGTTGGGGTTGCCAGTCGGTATCTTGCCAATCCTGGCAAGGGACATTGGGCAGAGGTGAAGTGGATACTACGGTATCTGAGAGGCTCATCTAGGTTGAGCCTATGCTATGGTGATGGAAAACCTGTGTTAGAAGGCTACACAGATGCAAATATGGCAAGACATAGACTCCAGGAAGTCTACATCGGAGTTCATGTCCACGTTTGCAGGGGGAGCGGTCTCTTGGCAGAGCAAGCTACAAAGATCGTAGCATTGTCGACGACAGAGGCCGAGTACATTGCAGTCACAGAAGCATGTAAAGAGATGCTTTGGATGAAGAGGTTCCTACAGGAATTCAGCCTAAAGCAGGAGGAGCACGTGGTCTATTGCGATAGCTAAAGTGTTATACACTTGAGCAAGAATCCAAGTCAACATTCCAAGTCGAAGCACATAGAGATTCGGTATCACTGGATCAGGGATACTTTAGAACAGAAGGTGTTACAGCTTGAGAAGGTCCATACGGATGATAACGGGTCAGACATGATGACCAAGGCTTTGCTCAAGGGCAAGTTTGAGGTTTGTAGAAACCTGGCTGGCTTGAAGAAGATGAATTTCTCCTAAGTCGGAAAGGGGGATATTTGATGGGACGTTTCCTCCTCAAAACGCAGAGGAGAGAGAAAGTGCACCTAGGAGTGGTCGGGCGCCCGGACTAAACCTGGCCGGGCGACCGAAATTCACCCAGAATAGGCACTTGTTGCTGGACTGTTCTGACGACAGCCGGGCGCCCGACGATCTTGTAACCGGGGGCCCGATGACCTGGCCGGGAGCCCGACCATGTTGGTTTGGGCGCCCGAAATTGAATTTTTTCTCATGATTTCCTACTGGACGGTTTTTGGGTTGGCCGGGCGCCTGACAATCTGGTGACCGGGCGCCCGACCCGGCGCGGACTGCTTGTACGCAGTTTCCTATTTGGGTTGCAATTCCTCCAGTTTCTTACTTAAGGAGTTCCAAAACAAGATTAGGGCATCACATTGTGTAGTTTACACGTCCAATGTGAGAAAGAGAAGAAAAGAGGAAGAGAGAAAGAGAAAAGAGAGAGAGAGGAAGCTTGTAGAAGGGAGAAGTTGCTTGAAGAGGGATTCTTCTGCGCAACCGTCATCTCAGCGCTTCTACCTCCTCGGGATCGGTGAGATCGCTCCTCTTTCATTATTCTCTTATTGTTTATCAATCCCAAGTGGGTGAAGAAGGTTTGATCCAAGTGGTGTGTGCTTGAGATCGGTTGTAACAGTTCTCTGAGATAGTGGATTGTTGATCTGGACTAGGTCCCGTGGTTTTTACCTCTTTTGAGGGTTTTCCACGTAAAAACTCCTTGTGTCGTGTGGTTGATGTTTATTCTTGATTATTGCATTATCGTAGTCCATAATTCTAGTGCATTAGGGGGCGAGATCCGAAGGTTTGTGTGAAATGCACCCAACAATTCTTACTATAGGCGGAAGACATAATTCTATATTTAGCCTCTATGCTATATTTAGAGACTGTTATTTATTTCTTGCATTTTTCAAAATATAAGTGAAGTACTAAGAAACATACAATACCCCGAAGTAGATCTTCAGGTGAGGGTGTAACCAGCCCAATCAACATTAGCATAGGTAACAAGTTCAAGAAGAGATGTCGAGAAAAAAACAATGATTAATCAATGGTATTCCTCAAATATCCAATAATGCTTAAGACGAAAGTCATGTGTAAGATATGGAGCTGAACAACAAAATAGGTCTCGTCATCGTCCGTTAAACAAGAATGGCAATGAAGCGATTAAATACAGTAGGCTGCTTCAAGAGATCGTCATCTTGTTTACTATACTGAACACTTAATTCCATGTGTCTCGATAGTCCTATGATCATAAAGTTGTGCTAGGTAAATGAGGGCCTAGGTATATTTTCGCTAACTTACAAAAATGCCTCATACAATACAAGAAAACTTCAAGCCTAGAAAGTAGGTAAGTGTGGTTAAGTCTTTCATATAAAAAGATGATTGGAGGACCTGTTGAAACTCTTTAATTCCGAATGCAACATTATTTATTAGAAGTAAATCATCAACATACACTAATAAAATCACATTACCATGGGATGAAGATTGGGTGAATGCGGATGGATCATGACTACTCTATCAAAACCCAACCCTAATCACAACATCATGAAAATGTTATAATCATGCATGGTGTGCCTGTTTAAGCACGTATAATACTTTACAAAAACAACATACCAAATCTTTATGTCTAATGTTGAATCTAAGAGGAGGAGATGTGTACACAATTTCTTATAAATTTTAGTGTAGAAACACAATATATACATTCATCTATTGAATAAATCAATCACTAGCGGCTGTTGTTATAATCAATACCATACTTTTGTTTATAACATTGGGCAACGAGACGAGCTTTTATTAATCAAGAGACCTGTCTTACTTTAACTTGACAGAGTACACCCATTTAGGCATTTACTACCAAATACTTGCTGGCCAAGTAGGCAAGGAACAAGATCACATGTGTGATTATTATCTGAGTCATATAATTCCTCTGTCATGGCATCCCTTTAACAGTGATGCATAGAAGCCTAAGAATAAGAGGTGGGAATAGAGATGGACTCAAGGCTAGAAAACATAAAGCAAATGAGTCTATTTAAGGGGGTGTGATGTACAAGTAAACCGAAAAACATTTAGAATAGATGGACCAACTTCAAGTTGAGTTAGAGGAGGAGGAAGAGGGGGAAACGCTTCTCATTCTTGTTAAGGGTAAAACTGTAAAAGAGTTAGATTCTCACATGAAACATAAGGTATGTCAGGAAAATATGTTCCAAAATATTAATATGAACATTTGAAGTCATGAAGGTTGACCATGGAATGAAACACGTTAAAAAAAATATTTTTCGAAATTCGAATACGACATGCATTATAGTCATAACAATGATAATCCTTTTGTATGTATCCGAATCTAAGATACATGTATCGAACAGATTTCGAAAATAGTTTATCACACTCATATAGAGGAAGATGAACAAAACAAATACAACCAAAGATACAGAATAAAAAATAGGTAGGGCGCAAGCCAAAGATAATAGAAAAAGTATAAATGTTTCCAAAAAACTTGGTCAACATACATTTTATGAGATAAATAAAATGTAACATCACATTGACAAAAAAAAAACGTGGAACAAAAGTGTCGATCATCAATGTATTAGTTGTATCGAAAATGTGTCAATTCTTTTATTTAACAACACCATTTAAATGAGTTGTGTCTAGACAGGTCTTCCGATGAATAATTTCATGATAACGTAAATACACCTTGAATGGCAAAAATGTGTATTCTTCTCCTGAATCTAAGTTTAGAATTTTAATCATCTTCTCGAACTTTATGTCCACCATAATGGAGAATTATTGAAAAATTATGAATACCAATAACTTAAAGCACAAGAAATATATGTAGGTATATTTTATAAAATAATCCATAAATATCATGTAATACTATATGCCAGACATCGACAAAATAGGTGATAGTCCCCAAACATTAGTATGCACCATTTTAAAATGAGCAGTGTATCAAAAATTACTAAGAAAAATACATATTTTGACTCTTAGATAAAAATTAAAAAAAATATATAAAGAGCAAGAGATATCAAAAGAAGATTTTTTAACATTGAGTTTATCCAAAATACCAGAAGAAAATAAATGAGATAATCCATCAGAGTGTAGATAACCAAGGCGATAATGTCAAAGTTTTCATACTTTATTTTCATGACCAATATCATTATAAGAAGAAGAAAAAAAATAAGTAGTTAGAATAAAATGTCTTATCAAAATTCAGCAAAAAAAAAAGCCACATTCTCCATCTACCCCTCCCAATTACTTTTCATGTTGTTAAATCTCGCACAAAACAACAGTCAAGAAAGAAAATTACTAAGCAATTATTTTAGACTAATTGACTCATAGAAATAAGATTAACACATAATTATGAAACATAAAAAGCATTTGTTATAGTAAATGTACGATGTAAGAAGGAGTAAAAGATAGGAACTCGATGGAAGAAATGGTAATCAAGCTCCATCTGCAGTAGAAATGACTTGGTTACTTTTATACAGCTGAATATTGTGAAGGTAAGAGGCAATATCCATCATGTAGTTAAATGCACCATAATCAAAATATCAAGGAGATCGTGAGGTTATACCTGACAGTTCAGTAGTAAACAGAGCTTGGACTATTTGTTGGGTCATCTCTGAAATAAAAGGACCACTAGGAGTAGCCATAGCACTGGCAAACGAGGCATCGGTCGCAGTCATGTAGGCTTTTCCTCTATCCTTCTTCTTGTTCCTTTTGCATTCATGGGTGCTAAGTCCATGAATTCCGCAAAATATACAGGGGATTATCTTTATAAGTAGTAGTAAGATGACCAAACTACTTAGATCGATATATTCGATACGAGACATGTCACGTTTTTCATATACCAAGAAGAAGTCAAAAGAACAATATTTGAGATATTTTGTGGCTATGGTACAGTTATGAGAATCGTAAGTTTTTGCTCTTTAATCTTTTACTAATAAGTTACACATTACTACATTCATAGCAAGAAGAGGATTGCGGTTAAGTAAAATAACCCGACAATGCTTAAAATCAAGATGTAGTTTCTTAAGAAATTGCCTAACATAAGCACGGTCATGCATTTTTTGGTGAATGGAGATAGCATCATCGAAAAATCTAAGGTCCATCATCGTTTTCTCAATTCAAATGATCATGATTACATTATAAAACAATTTAATCGTACGATCTCCCTGAATTATTAAGTTTTGTTCTAACTGATATAGCCGAGCTTTATTGCTTTACTGATAAACTGGTTTTAAATGATCCCACATTGCTTTGGCCTTCGGATGAGGAGTTGGGCCATTTATCAATCGAGTCTAATATTCATGTAACAATTTTTTCACTCTTCATGTTCCACTCAAACAGTTCTTTGGGTTTATCTATAGTAAGAATAGGGTCAGTTCCAAGTATACCCTATAATCCTCACCCCTCAAGAAAATGTTCAAAATCGGTTAACCAAAGTCCATAGTTACCATCATCAAATATACAACGTAGAGCAAAATCTTTATCTAATGTATGAGGGAAGGCTAAACTATACTACAAGCTTAAAAATGAAAATTAAAAGCATACTCGAGAATAGGTGTCTATGTGATGAAACTGCAGATGTAATGTCGTCCAAATCCCGAAAGGGGGCCTGCAATAAAGAAAAATTGTTCAATAAGTAATGAAATAATGGTAGTAGGTGGCCCTGAAACAAGGCACAGACGCAGCAACAACGTTGAAGTAGGATGTAAACGGGCTGAAGACGATGAGAGATTGCAATATCATTGGCGATGGATGAAAGGTGAGGTAGGATCTAATGGCTTCTAGACTCAATGGTTAGGTAGACGACTACAATTTTTCCACAAGATAATTAATGGACATAATTAAGGATAACTCTGTAGAATAGATGGGTTTTCGAATGACCACAACAAGGTTATGGAGCGCTCTAATCTGCAATGAAGGTCTGCAATCGACGATAGAGATGACAATGGAGGCAAGGTTCGGCAAACACGGATGTTCAGAAGCTAGTTAGGACAATGCTGGTAATAGCAGGGGTGTGATGATGGCAGTCAGAGATGAGGGTTTGAGGGTTTGTAGCCAGTGATAATGTATTAACGAAGATGATACCAACAATGGTAAAGAAGATGCAGTGGACCATGTCGGAATTAATTGTGCATCTAGATTTGGGGTTTTGGCTCATCTAGTGCTATAGGGGATCAAGTTGGGGGCAATGAGGAAGATGATCTGCATGCGGCAATAGCAATAATGAGGATAAGGATCCAGTGATGGGTATCGGCTATGGAAGATGGTGGTGTTTAAAAGTGTTGCAGCAACGGTGGTGGGTGTTTTACAAACCCTTAGGTATGGTGGAGATGTGAACTGGGATGATGTTGGGCATATGAGAATGAGACATATAAGAGAACTAGGCCGACGGTGCTGCAACATGATAATGATGACTATGACAACTAGTGGTGATGAGAGGAGACAATGACTGACGGTCGTTAGGAGTAATGGGATCAATTACAAATGACTCAAATGAACCTCTCTGATACCATGATAACATTGATGAGACGAGAAGAAATTGAAGAATTCTCCTTTGATTTTTCTTATATATTGTTTTATCCCAAATAGGATTTAAATAAAAGAATACAATATTATACATGGAAATAAAATCAACTAGTATACAAGGAAAATAAATCAATCAGAATAATTGAAGAGAGAGATTGATTCTTTTCTCGAAAAATGAAAGATTAGACCAATCACAACAATCAAAACCTTGGGTCAATAATTCTTAAGAGTGAAAAGGTTGAAAAAATGTCATCCGTAGAACTCAAGCTGAATGGAATAAATGGAAATGTGATTACCATGTATCACTCATTCTGAAAGGAAAAATTTATGAGATAGTTATAAGATGAGTCATACTTTATAAGACAAAAGGTTGGACAATTAAAAAATATCATATCCATAAGATGACTATAGCTTAAATGAAGATGTTGAGATAGCTGGGTATCAACATAAAGAACGAATAAAATAAGAAATGAATACATTTAGAAAACTTAATAGTCATACAAATAGGTAATAAAATGAAGGAAAGTAGACTAAGATGGTTTAGTCATACACAATGGAGATTGAAAACCATGTTGGTTTAGAAGTGAGTTGGTACAAGTTGAGGGCTTTAAAAGAGCAAGGGAAGGCCTAAAAAACATAGAAGTAATAAGAAAAGAATTGATGACCTGTGGTCAGAAGGTGTAGCTCTTGATAGAGTGGAATGGTAAATCAAAATTCATGTAACAAACCTCAATTAATTGGGACAAGGCTTAGATGATGAAGACGATGATGATGATATCTAGGTTGGATCCAAAGAAAAATAATCCAACTATAGGAAGATCCAGATCTGACTGGGGATGTCAATTGGTTGGATTCAATCCAGGGGAACGTCAATCCAAGTCCAAGTCTGGTCCAGGGGAAAGGAAAAGAAAAGAAAAGGCGATGATAAAATAAGATGATTTTCAGAAGTATTATTCAAACATGAATTCTATTTTTAAGAGTCCTGTTCGGATGACAAATTAAAATTTAATTCAGAGAGACAAAGACCAATTAGCTTCTTATGGCAAAGAATCCAAACAATTGAAAAGTTCAATTATTGCTTTATTCATCATCCCTTATTTTTCTATCCTTACATTTCAAATTACCAGATCAAGGGAAAACCTTGTCCATTTCCACTCATTTCCATAGAGTTGCTGATATCCAAACATGCCTAAAGTTAAACCTTCGCCCTAGCTCAACCTAGCCACACGGCAATGCCAAAATAGCCTAGTCTGAAATTTTATGCTTGTGCCTCGAGCCGAGCAACACCTATTTCACTTTTGATCAACGGCGAGATCTATTATCGTTTCTCGCTTGTCCCCAAAAAGTCAAAGTAGGTGTGAATTCTCCCAATTTGTGACCAACCATACAATTTGTCATATAAATAGGTAAATGTTCTTTTCCATTATAAATAGCAATTGTATGGCCGATCATTGTGGGTATAATGGTAGATGCCTGGGACCAAGTTCAAAATCTCCACCTCCTTTAGTGCCTGGGGGCTTATCCTGTACCGAGTGTATCAAGAGGTTTGTTGCAATAAATGTTGGTCTTTCACCCAACTCTTTCTCAACCCACCCTATTTTATGAATACACCATTTTTATCTTCTTACGGTATATAGAATGGTGCAAATTTTAGGTGATTCTACTGTAAAATTGAATTACTGAGAGAGAGAGAGAGAGAGAGAGAGAGAGAGAGAGATGCATCTCCAATTGTGTCTGCTTACCACCACCCACTTTGATAGATATACAAACAATGTCACTTTGTATGATTGTATTGTGCGGTTGCATAACCAAAAGGAGAAAAAGGGTGCATCCATCTTACAATGTATCAGTGTAGGCACAAGTCCCTGCAGAGAGATGCTGACATCCAACCAGTTAGACAAGTAGTCACCGTCCACCCAATGGATGACTTCCAACCTAAAATGCGTTTGCAATATCCAACCCATCCAATAGATTGGTCCCAACATGAGGATCACCTTGTGTAAAAATCAGCCACATCCACTCATCGGGCTTGCACACTTGCATTTTGTTATTTACTGGTGGTTATACATTACTTTTTATGGCATGGCCCACCTCACAAGTGAATGGAGCCGAATTTTGCAAAGGTGTTCCTCATGGTGGGACCAACCTATAAGATGGAGTGGATGACGCACAATTCACAAACACGGTCGGATCAAAAGTATCCGCGAGGCAAACAGTAACTAATTGTGCAACCAGTTAAACGTGCGCATTTTTCCTTAGGGCTAGTTTGGGAGCTTGTAAATGGAAGTAAATGGGAAATGAATTTGGAGGTAAATGAACTGAGAGTAAATGGCTTTACACGGTTGTGTTTGGATGGGAGTAAATGAAATGAAGTTGAAATCAAAATATTATGTTTGGATGGGAGTAAATAGGAAATGGATTTGAATTTTTTAATATATTCATAGGTATACATGTGATATCCCAAATCAGCTTTAATATCCCAAATTAGTGTATATATGCGATATTTAATAGAATGATTGTAATAAGCCCATTGAAATATATACTTCAACAAAAAAGGGGGAAATTTCGAGCCTTGGGTAGGCTACAAATGTAAGGATCCCGAACAAGCAACTTGCGAATGTTTTTTAACTGTCTATTTAGATGGTCATCCTTTGGATCATTCTTTTGGTGTGATTTTAGTAATGTAGCCGATATTTGGATTGTTGGGGAGTATCATTGGCATGATGTGTATAGCGGACATGTGCATAGTGGCACCTTTGTTTACACGTGCGACTCTCCCAAGGAGCTCAAAAAGGCATTTCCTTCTATTTACTTCCAAATCCTCTCTCATGTAGAGGATTTCATTCACATGCACATTTACTCCCATTTCATTTCATTTACCTACATTTACTTTCATCCAAACACACCCCAAATACCATTTACTCACAATTCCACCCATTTACCTCCATTTACTCCCTAAGCTCATTTGGATGGGGAGGAAGTGGAGGTAAACGTGGAGAATTGGGAGTAAATGGAGGTAAATGGTATTTGAGGTGTGTTTGGATAAAAGTAAATACATGAAAATGAAATAAAATGAAATGAAATGGGAGTAAATGAGCATATAAATGAAATCCTCTCTGGGAGAGGATTTGGAACTAAATGGGGTGAAATGCCTTTTTAGCTCTCTGGGAGAGTCACACAAGTAAACAAAAGTCGGGCTACGCACATATCCACCATACACATCGTATGCTAATAATAATCCAAAACAATTCAATTATCGGGTACATCACTAAAATCACACCAATAGAATGATCCAAACCATCCAAAGGTAGGCCATTTAAATCAATGGTTAAAAATTGTTGGTGAGTTGCTTGTTTATGATCCTCACATTTATAGTCCAACCGAGGCTCAATTTTTTTTTTTTTTTTCATTTTTGGCCTATGCATAGATTTCAATGAGCTTATTACAGTCATTCTATTAAATATCACATATGTACACTAATTTGATATATTAAAGCTGATTTAGGATATCACATATGTTCTTGTAAATATATTAAAAAATTCCAATGTATTACGATTCCTCCCATTTATTTCCATCCAAACAAAATATTTGGATTTCAAACGCATTTCATTTACTCCTGTCCAAACACAACTAAGTAAACCATATACTCCCAATTCATTTACCTCTAATTCCATTTCCCATTTACAAGCTCCCAAATGATATTGTCAACAATTTACATTCAAGTCCATTTTTTAAAGGTTTGGATTGTCATATGAAGCAGAATTTTGAGGCATGGTCCATTTGGTGTTTGTTCTTGTTGTTTCTAAAATACTTGAATAACTTAATTTTGTTTTTCCTACTTGAGTCCCACGCTGTAAACCATCGAAGAATTTTGGATCCTTACAGAGCATTGCCTCACCTATTGCTTTTAAAAAATACTAATACCATGCTCTAATACATACGTACACATGAGCCCAGCTTGAGAGGTGAGCCAATTGGAAAAAGTGGCCCATGAGAGGGGGTTTTTCTTAGATTTTCAACACCAACAACAGCAGCAGCAACAGCCACAACAACAAAGTAATCAGCGTCACCCCTTCCCTCTCTTTCTTTTATTTTTGTGGGACACGGGCATACGAAGGAATGTGTTGCGATCAAGTCCATGATGCATGCATCCACCTTATATCAAAACCCATGCACAGTTTGAGAAGAGAGTACAGGATTTTAGTGTGGATAAGTGGTTCCTGTGATCAGGCCAATGGTCTATATGGCCCCAGCATGGATGGATCACACCTCGAATATCTCCTTGATAGGATCCTCCATTTTGACATCCCTAAATAGAATATTAAGAAGAGAGATATGACAAAGCTTCACATTCAACTGACAAGAGCTCCAGGATTGGTGGCTAGGATTTCTAATCAGGGAGATTTTCAGGAATTATCCATTAATATTGGAAACAATAGATCAATGGTCTAGATCACTAAACTATGGACTGCAGCAGTTGTACAAACGAAAAAACGAGTAGCGGTGCTGATAAGCAACACTTTAAACCAGTTACAGCAGGGCACATGGCAAGTTGGTAATGAGACGTCCACTTCTGCTTAAGATTGTGCATTTGGAGCTCATGCCCCACTATCATTTCTTATTAAAAATATCCAATCAAATCAGAGACTGGCTTGGTTCGAGTCACACCAAGTAGCATCAATCAACCGAGTGGGCGAGCCAACCCAACAAGACTTACCAATTCAGAACCGAGTTTCACTTGTCAGCAAGTTTGTTAGGGTGGGTTTGGATCATAGGTTACTTAAGCTACTTATGCCTCAAGTATATTATCTTGGTTTATATTTATTAAGCTGAAGTGATTAAAAAGTTACTTATAATTGATCATAAACCAAACTTACTTCTCTCAAATAAGTTACTTACCTACTGCTGTAAGTAGAAAAAGCTGCTTATTAGGTGGTATCCAAATGGGCCCTTAGTGACTCGGCTTGGAATCTCATCAGTTGAGTCGACTTGGGGGCATTTTGAGTTGAGCCACCCAGTTTTAGAACAATGACCAACACCTGATCTGCTGGTGGGCCACACACTTGACCATTTAAGATGACAGTCCCTGCACGAGACAGCCATCCCACCAAGAACAGGATGATTTTGAACAATTGCTTGCAGTAGAAATTCATTCAGTGATTTTCACTAGACAACTAAATTCCAAAACTGATAAAAGACTCGGTGAGAGCTACTGAGTGATGCCTTGTTCTTATAAGCAAAAAAAGGTTGCTACCAAGCTTTCCCATTAGGTGCAAGTTGGAATTTTAGAAGTTGCTAAAATCGACAACACCACATACGATCAAGGATGACAAAGACAGTACGATGCACACAGCAATGCAAAATCGTTTGATCATATGGCAGCATTTCTATGCTGGAAGGCATCACAAGGCGTTGATCATCCTCTTCATCTCGGCAGACCGCCTTGGATCAGGCTCAGCTATTGCCCTCTCAGTAAGCACATGCTTGATTCGGCACATCGACTTCCTCACCTGCAATTAAACACGCAGTAATGCAGTTAGAGAAATGATTTTCCTAGCCAGTCCCCCCACATTGCCAACACAAAAAACAAAGATATAAAGAAGGTTGATGCAAAGAGGGATAAAGACGGCCTCCTAAACCTACACCAATTACAAATACGAATTTATCACAACTCAAATAAATAAATAAAATAAAAATAAAAATAACACTAAACTAACAAAATGAGGGTGAGTTTGCTTTTGTTTAAACCATTTAGTAGATAAATAAAACAGGCATGGAATCCACGGGAAATGGAATCTGTGTTTGGTTTGCGATGCAATTTTCCATGGATTCATGTAGAATTGTGAAAAAAATTCAACAGACAAATGGTCACTTTATTTCCTTGTAGAGGTTGGAAATTGATTTAATGACTTTTTGGGAGACTTTTTTTTTGGCAGTTAGCTTGGAAATTGAAAACAGGTTCTATGTCATTTTTCGTATCACAGATGGCATCGAAGTAGGATTCTACGAGTTTTGTTTTTATTTCAAAGGGATCGCAAAAGAAATGACCACACCCTAACAATACATTACATCCTTGTCCCTAATTCCGTTTACAATTGAAAAAGTAAAAATTCAAGACCCAAACCAATTGGACTTCATAAAGGGAGTTACCATTTACACAGTCCAACTTATAAAGAGGCCCATCCTTTCTACTTTAAAGGTTCACAACACAATAGTACAATGTCGTACTCTTGTGGGATGGGCTCATTTATCAGCCGAGCCCAATTAGTTGGGAGAAGGCTTAGATGGTGATGATGAGTGGGTGAAAATGACGATTCCATTATCAAAATCGTCATGGGGTTTGGGATGATATTGTGGTGTCAACCTCCATAAACATCCATAAATATGGCAAAGGGACATTTGTTGAAAGGATACGCCTTCCTGAAGAAGGGGTGCACGTCATATTGTATCAATAGAGTTGATAAAATAGCAATTTTATCCTGTCGATTACAAAATATAACCGTTGGTCCATCAGATAACAACTATGCCCACTATTCCATATCTAATAACTTCAACCACATTTTAATTAACTAATGGTTATTGGTTTTTTTTTTTTTTTTTTTTTTTTTTTTGGAGAGGTAACAAAAAATTTTATTAAGGCATTCACCAAAGGCAACAAAGAATACCAACACTAAGAGATAGAAACAAACAAGGGAATAGCTGCCTTAGAGAGCTCATTCCAGAAGCACCGCCCATTCCGTTCTTTCCAAATAGCCCAAAGGGTAGCCATTATAAGAAGCCTCCACACCGCTCTAGCATCTTTCCTCCCACCCCTCCCATGCCACCACAGATTATGGCATCACCCATTGCTTATTAGACGACCTAAGGAAATACCCACTAATGGTAATTGTTGGCTAAGAAACATCCTCAATATGATCACAATGAGTTGATAGATAGACTCATTCGACAAGACCTCCTTGATGTAGCACTAGCTGTAAATTTACAACTTTTCAGGGCATGTGTTCAGAGTTTTTGGTAGACTGGCAATGCTTACGTGGAAAAAAGGGTGAGTAGCTTCACCGTTGCAACAGTCTCGCAATGTGATGAAGAAACGGATTGGTAGAATTTCATCATACTTGATAGTTGATACTTAGAGAACAAGGTTTTACAAGCATCTAGCTGTTCCAAAATAAAAGACTTAATTCCAAAAAGAACCCGAAGATGATAAAAATGAGAGCACTTCTGGATCCAGAAAAAGAAAATCATCAGATACGACTCATCATGCCCCATTATGTAATGTGGGTTCATCGATGAGCACATGCCTCTGAATAATGTCATGTCTCCAACAAGCACATCTGCGAACAACACATCCGAGCCCTTCAGTTTCTTGTGTTTTAGACCTTCATCGACCATAGTTCTTGTGAAAAACCTTCCCAATGTGGGCCTTCCTTAGGTACAACGTACAAATACAATCGGTGAACACAATACAAGCTCACAAAGTGCACATCTTGGAACAAGATAGACAGTTTCTGGAAGTTCCTCAATCAATTAGCAAAAGTGCCAGAAAATAAATGAAATTTCATTACAAGCTATCTGATGACTTCACAATCAGTGACTCTCTGACTGTATATCATGGAAAACTGGATAAATTAGGAAGAAGCTATTATTGAGAACTATGAAGGAGATTAATGCAAAGAGAATCTTTGTGGAACATATGTACAGGATCACAGTGCATTCATCAGGTGGGGGTGGGGCACACCAGGAACTAGAGCCGGACACGAACTGAGTTTAACCGTTTGGATCGACTCGATAAAACCCTGTTCGAACAGAAGTCATATTGTTCGAACTTTGTTCGAACACACATGGTGTGTTCGAAAAAAAAATCAATTCAATTTCAAACACAGTCCTGTTCGACTCGACTCAAACTCGAACTCGACTCGAATATTGATCGACTCGACTCGATTATATATATATATATATATATATATATATAGAGAGAGAGAGAGAGAGAGAGAGAGAGAGAGAGAGAGAGAGAAGGGTGGATGACAAATAAACGTGACTGTGAGCCCAGGAAGGTTTCAATGGTGGACATCATTCTCCTCACTGTTTCCTGTGGTGTGGTCCACTTGAGTTTTGTATCTGCCTCATTTCTTATTTAATGCCTTAAAATAAGCTTTACAAATGGATGGACGGAGTGGATAAAACAAATACATCATGGTGGGACACACAGAACGAAAAAATCGGTATTTACTATTCAGTAGTAGAAAAAATATTTTCAAGCGAAAAAAGCGAAATTGTTCGAACTTGTTCGAACTCGTAAAAATTGTTCGAAATCCATATGTTCAAACATGTTCGAACATGATTGGGCTAGACCAAATTGAGTTCGAACAGAGACATCCTGTTCGAATGTTTGTTCGAACATTGTTCGAACACGCCCACTCAAGCAGCCGAACAATCCGATCTGGTCCATGTTCGACTCAGATCGGATCGTTGTCCACCTCTACCAGGAACACACCCAGACCAAGAAATCAAGCTAGTCTACGCATCAGGAAGCCACACATGTATGAGAAAAATGGACCGTTGGAGACCAGCGATCTACATTCACCACTGACATGTCTCCCACTAGATCAGAGGGCCAGGATGAGTTTTTGGGACAGAGCATGATCACGCTGCCCAACCTGATGAATGACATGGATCTTGTACACATGCCACAGTGGCAGGTGCGCCACAAGGATCCTCTTCAACCATCTCTTGCAAACCTCCTTATCCTTAGCAGGGTTCACCTAGAATATGCAAGTACGTGCCCTAAGAGCTTCGCGATATACAAGCTTTCAGTAATAACACAGTCAAGTCCAGATGTACATTGATCTGTTCTCAGTTACCACTTTCAAGGATTTCATGACAAGCTTGTTTCAATTCAAAGCTTACAACACAATTGGTAAATTAAGGTGTCAAAATTGAAGTTTGAATGCTTCGATGTGTTCTTTGGGACTGTAAATGACTAGTCATGAATGTAGTATAATCTATAATGTAGTAAGGATAGAAATATTATCATTCGGACTGAAGTATTGAGGCATGCTGATCCTGCAATCATGTATAGGCATCCTCTCTGTATGCCAGCCCATATGATGATGTGGCAGAAAGGTGCAATGTCCAAGCTGTCCATCAGATGGGTACCATGTTGTTGATGTTCTCGCCCAAAAGATCACCCCCCATTCACCAGGTGGGCCACAACATACGAAGAAATGGACAGATAAAAAGGGCTGGCCAACATCCATTTGCTGCTAACATCATGCCCAACCTAATGAGGAGACCAGCCAACTTTTTTGGTCGGGCCATATCCATGGTGGCACCAACAGATGGACGGCTTAGGTCTTGCACACTTGCATGACGTTAGCAAATAGGTGGCATGCTGTAGGGGCTGCCTGTACAGATCTGTGGGATTAGCGACATCTAAAAGTAAGAACATGGCATGATGATGGTCCCAACAACAAAGAAGTTGGGGACAGACAGGACACCATTTCAACCAAATGAAGGTAGGATGTACCTTAGGGACACGCTCTGGATTAGGAAATCGTAAGTTCTGCGCATTGAGCATTTGGCGCTGAGTCATAAGCATGTTTTTCTCCTTCAAAAGAACATACCATAGCTTCTGAAGATCATCCCAAGATTTAAGACGCAACTCGGAAGCCTTCCAACTCCGACCTGAACAATAAAGCAATGCAAATGAGAACTTTGGAGGAACCTCCATAAAGACAAGTTTTGAAGGAAAAGGATCCATTGCTAAATGATACTATCTCAGTTATCAACTGCTAAAAACCAGTAGACATGGAGAACATCTACAAGATCCATAAAGTTAATCTTTTGGGCCCTAACGTGGATGGGCCATGTGCAAAAAAAAAAAATCACAATGGTAGGTTACCCTACCTGCCAACTTTGGCACACTGGATGTTGACCGTTGGTTGGACAGTTTTCTGACAGCTCAATTCTTCATCATCATCATCATCTAAGCCTAATCCCAACTAAGTTGGCTAGGATCACCTAACCAGTGTACTTTTAGGGTACAGTGCCCCAAGAAATGAATGGTTCAGGTCTTATACATCTGTGCAACATTGCTCATTGTGGAGGTTGCTAGCTAATTTAGATATTAGAGTCAAGTGCCAGATATTTTCTAAAATTTGAAATAGCTCAGACCCCGCATGTATGTGTATCATGCACATGGAAAACTATAAAAACACACACATATAGCAAGCACTTTATTTAGCCATTCAGAATAAACTAGGAATTCCATTTTTTCCAGAACTTCGCTAAACCTATGTGCACCTCTACATGCAATCAGACACACAAGCCTGGAACATATGTGGAACAACTTGTGCATCAGGTGGCCCACTGTGCAGATGAATTGGCCCCAAAACCAGGCTCACTGACTCATCAGACAGGCTACATGTGCCTGTTGAATGTGGACAGCCAGCAAGTGTTTCAATTAACTGGCCAATTTTTGGGCCAGGTCTACCATATGGTGTCCCACATGATGTATGGCTTAGATGTCCATGTGACCAAATGTTATGGTCTATGTAGGTTTAACAAATCTCTAAGTTTGGATCCCTTTGGGAAACTTTTTAATCCGCTTATACTTGGATAATCGCATGAAAGGTTCTAGCACATGACTAATTACTATAAGCAAGCAACATTACATAACAAGCCAATTTTTTCCTCAACATAGGGGTTGTTTGGCACTTTGAAATTGCATTTTAACTTATGAATCCAAATCCAGGATTTTCAATCCCTAAGATATTCATTCTATCAGTTGTGTTTGGCAGTCTGAGTTTTCAATCCTGGATCCATAAACTGTATTTGGCAACCTGGATTTTCGAAAAGGCCAGTTGATAGAGAGGAGCAGTAGAAGATATGGCAGTTGGAGAGGATTGAAAATCTCTGGATTTTGCAACCCACCTTTTAGAGAAGAATAAAAAAAGGGCCCTTTGATGATTTTCAACCCTAGGTGGATTAGAAATCCACCAAACACCAGGGTGCAAAAAATGACTTGGATTCAAAATCCAGGAGTGAAAATCTTAACTGCCCAAAACGCATGCTGCCAATTAGGGCTGGTCATGAGCCAAGTCAGCTCAAGAAACTCGATCGACTTGACTCGAAAAAGCTCGCCTCGGCTCGACTCGACTCAGTAGAACAAGTCAAGCCAAGCTTCATTTAGGAACTCGAGTCAGAAATCAAGTCAAGTTCGACCATTGGGTCACTCGAATCTACTCGACTCGAAACTCGATTCGATTCAAGCTCGACTCAGCTCGAGCTCGAGCTCGACTCATTTCATATAAATATTTGTTAAAAAAAAAAAAAAAAAAACCTTCTTATTTCTTGGTTCTCTCTCCCCCCTCCCCCACACACACATTGGGGTCCAAGCTTAGGACATATAAAACCCTCACACGTTGGGGGGTTTCTTAATCCTACAATTTTGTTCAGGTAAGAACATTCCTTATTGAGCATATCTGATGGATTGAGTAATTTCAAGTACAAAACATGGTCACACAGTGGTTGTGTGTTTTACACGCTACACAAACACAGGTGCTACGGTGAGACCACACACTATACATATCTACAAAACAGGGGCTATGGTTAGACCAAACACCATAGGCAGCTATTGATTGCAATTTTACGAGTGAGGTGGTAATCTGATCCATGAATCAGCTAGGCCTCATCATGAAGATGGTCCACACAATAATTAGGGCAATCCATTCACGTGGTGAGCTATGCATATACTGTGTTAATTATGGTTCATAAAATATTACTAGTGGTCTGCATTCAATGTATGTGTGACTTGGCCAAAGAAAAAACCGATCAGAGCTAGGTCATTTTAATGGTGGGGTCCCACCTGTAGAAATACTATTCTCCCCTAATATATGTGTGACTTCTCGAACTTAATGTTGTTGACTTTTAATTTGTATTTTGTAGTAAAAAATATAATAAATTGAGGTGGGAGCAAGCTCGACTCGACTCGAGGTAAGCTCGCCTCGACTCGATCCACTAGCTTGCCTCGAAAGTTTTAGCAAACAAGGCAAGCTCCAATGGTAAACTCGAGGGTGAGCTCGAGCTCGAGCTCGAACTCGAGGAGAGCACATACGAGTCAAGCCAAGCTTCGCCCACCTCGACTCGACTCGGCTCGATGTACAGCCCTACCGCCAAATGACCCTTAAAAATAAAAATAAAAGTCAACATTCATGTTGTTTAGTCTAACAAAATGAATAAAATTAACATATAAGATGGTAACAAAACGGGTTCATCTCCAGAATAATATAAACCAATAATCCGTTCATCTCCAGTATATGAAGCTTGAATATTTTGCATTTTATTCCAAAAACGGTTTACAAGACAGGGTCTATACCATAGACAACAGGTTTGTCCTCATCTGCACTCCTATCTGCTTCAAAGAACTCCTCAAGAGGGTTGTAGGTTGTCCTAGCAGAAGCAGCAGTAGCGGCTGCAGAAGCAGATGCCTCCGATTTGGCTGCGGCGAAGAGTGTCCTCCCAAGAATCCTTGACATGAACATAGTGATTGAGAAGATTTCTACACAAAAAAAAAAAAAAAAAAAAAAAAATCATGACACATATACACATGTTATGAATGTCAACAAAGAGACAAAACATGCAATAAGCATTTCGATTATTGTAGACTCTTGGGATGGTAGATGTAATTCAAAAGGCATTGATCCATGTTGATGATTAATCTGATTAGAATGGACTATCTATCACGTAGCAAATTTTTCCATGGATCTGAATCAAAAGGCACTGATCCATGTTGATGACAATCTGATCAGCATGGGTGTCTATAACATACCTAGTTTTCCATAGAATTCAACTGCATGTAAATTAAAAGCAAAGAAAGTGCTCACCATCTCTCCCAAACCGTTCCCTATTCTCTAATCAAGATTTATAAACTAACCAATGTTCAAAATACTTATGCAAAGAAAGAATAAGAACAGCAAAACTCGAAGGGGCATTTGAGCAGAGACAACTGCTTCCTGTTTTGTTGCTTCTTAAACATGTGGGCCTGTTGGACAGCAATTGAGTTGTCATCTAGAGCCTGGCCCTCGGAAAATGAAAAGTATGCATGAATTCCTTAAAATAGAAGAACTAGACTTGTTCCCATTCCCTTTAGTTTCGCAAGACGCACCGCCAGACAACAACTCAATTGCTGAGTGGCAACTGGCAGACCTACATGTTTTGGACTTTTGGGAATGCAGGAAAATTGGCTTGAGACGGGATTTTAACTAAATGGACAATGTGAAAGAGGAAATGGACAGGCCAGACTCATTCAGAGTCAGATGGCCTTATATACAAAGCTAAGAAACTCCCAAGGATAATATAGACAGGTACTATACCATGTCCACGCTTCCTTTGCTCTTAGCTATGAGTAACTCTATGTTTGTCCATGCAAAAAACTTCAAACTTGGGAGCAATTGTCTGGCAGGCTCTACTGTGGATGGGCCAAATATCAAAAACCAAACTAATCCAATGGTCCTAGCCATCCGATCAATAGTTACCTAAGTCGCTGAACCTGCACTCGACCAGTGGTTTAGATCGAGTGACCAAAATCACAGTTTGATATGCAATAATCCGATAATCCTCGTCAAACCATATCTATGCAGTTCAATATTCAATTTGTGTGAATAAGGGAGTTCGTCTAGATGCCACCACATGCTAGTATGGAAAATTGAGACGAGATCTAATCCATCCATCACAAGGGCCCCACTATGCTGATGTTCTAATCTAAGAATCGGTTTAATCCACTATTCAGATGGTCCACAGTTATCAAAACAAAAGTACGGCTCATAAAAGCTTTACAAAGCTTTCTATGCAGTCAACTTGTTTTGGGACATAGTGGCCACCAGCTGAGTGGATCAGCCTAATTTTTGGGTGAGAACATCAATATACTCATACCTATCATACCTATCGCAAGAATCAGATTGGTCCACTAGTCAGCTAGGCCACAATTAACTGAAGAAATTTACGTTTATGAAAAAATCGGGCAAAGTTTTCTTACCCGTCCACTTTTATCTTTGGGCAATAGCATCTACATGGAGAAGTTCACCTGATTGATGGCTTGGATATTTTACTCGTCGACTGCAAAATGATACATCGAGGCATGTGCATTAGCTGACTTGCACAACGTGTGGGCTTAGCAAATCTCTTGGTTGTTTTCTGGGGCTGGTACCTCTACAAGTGTTGGCCGTGGGCTCACCGAGGTGCGCACATGGCATACGACCTGTTCATTAAGTGAACCCCGTCATGAAAGTTATACACCCGAGAAAAAAGGCCAGTCCAGTGGTCGTGAATTTGGAGGTTTTTGGATGGTTATTCTTTGTTTTCCTGAGTAGGCCCAAGTATACAAGCATATTAAACTAGGCGAACAAGAACTATGAATTTTGCAAATTAAGAAACGAACTAAATAAGCCTACCCCAACGAACTGAGTAAACTCGATAAGTAATGAACTGTGAACTACGAATTCAAGCTCAAATTGGTCGAACTGCAATTCAGGTAACTATTATCTAATCACGGTATTATCAAGAACAAATGGACGGTTAATTGAAAATTGAAGGACCAATCCAAAGCCAATGAACATGGGTCCTCTACCCTGTTAGTGCTAGCCTGTTCAATGTTGAGTCCCACGGGACAAATGGACAAACAATCTAAATCCGATCTGCATATGTCACATGCACATAATAGAGTTTGTTGATGAATGTAATATGGGCCTATGCAAGCCTACTTAGATGAGTCTATTTTGTTTATAGTGGTCCAAGACATGGTCATCTAGGCGTGAACCCTAACAGAGTCATCTATTTTGTTTATAGTGGTCCAAGCTCTCTGAGTTGCATTGTCTTTGATCCAACCTTTTCTTCTCCAAATCTTCTCTTATTTCTTATTTCTTCTTTTCTTTCATCCCTCAGTTTCTCTTATCCTGCTTCTGCAACCTAAGGTTTCTTCTTTGCTTCTTTTGTGTGCTAGCATTTTGTAATGGTCTGTGCGTGCATGGGTCACCTCGCATGTGATTATTGCAAACATGTGGGCTATTTGCTCGTCTTGGACACCATGTTGGTAATCATACTTGTTCGTGGCCAGTTGGAAGTAATGAACTTGTGTGATAATTTCTCGATCTAGGGTGACATGTGAATTGTGCAAAGTATACAAATATGGTGCTCATCAATTGTGTTAGGTCAGCTACCCTTAGTGCTAATCAGTGTTCGCATTGTCGGTATCGCTACAAGTTTCGCTGGTCGAAGATAAAGATATAATATCGTTATCGTCGATAATATCGCCGATAACCGGAAATGTGGGGAAAAGGGGGAAAACATGAGGAAAACTGTGGAATTTTTCTGTGAAACTTCAGGAAATGCCTAAATACACGTATTTGCATATTCAGGAATAAACAAATTACAAAAAGAATGCATTAAATAATAAGTTCTCATTCAATGGGGCCCAAAAAGCATGTGTTGCCTAAGAAATACTCCAATAGCAACCAAAACAGTAGGGATTTTAGGACATGCTACCAAAAAATAAGAGGATTCCAAACTAAAGTGGGCCACATGAGAGGAAAGAGTGGGTATTCAATGAGATTTAGATCCCCCTCATTTTTGGTCCACTTGAGATTTGGATCCACCTCATTTTTGTCATCATGTCCTAAAATAAGCTTGCAAAACCGATGGATGGTGTGGATTTCTCCAAAACATCATTGTGGGCCCCACCTAAGCATCCTCACATAAAAGAGCGAATTACGTGGGACGCGGGTTGGCTGGTGACGCGAACACCGGCAGGCAAGTTGGTGTCAAAGCTCTATAGGTCCCACCATAATGTGTGTATTTTATCCACGCCATCCATCCATTAGCACAAATCATTTTAAGGGACGAGGGAAAAAATGAGGTACATACAAAGCTCAAGTGGGCCACACCACATGAAACATCAAGTAGAATGATGTTCATGGTTGAAACCTTCCTAGAGCCCACAGTGATGTTTATTTGTCATCCAACCTGTTCAACATTCGGGCTTACGTGACCTTATCAATAGATTAGATGGTAAATAAACACTACGAGAAATCCGCTTCTCCCCACTTGGACCTAGCTAGAGACGGACGCTCCTGTTAGGAGCTTTGTGAGGCCCATTGTGATTCTTATGAGAAATTCATCCCGTTCATCCATTACTACATATCATTTTAGTATATGTGCTAAAAAATGAGATAGATCCAAATCTCAAGTAAACCACATCAAAGGAAACAATAGTGATTGAATCCCACCATTAAAAACTTGTAAGGGGCCACAAAAGTTTTCAATCAAGCTGATAATTGTTTTTTGGCTTCATCCAGTTATGTGTGACCTAATCAAGAGATTGGATGGAAAAAAATTTACAATGGGCACTAGCAATTTTTAATGGTGGGCGTTTAATCACCATTGTTTCCTTTGGTGTGGTCCACCAGGGATGTAGATCTGCCTCATTTTTGGGCTTACGCGCTAAAATTATCTTGCAAAATAAATAAAAGGTGTTGATAAAACACAATACATCATAATGGGGCCCACATAGCACTGAGCCACCAACGACAACAAGTCGCACGCGCCATTTCGTAGGGGAAGTGGATTGCGTACTGAGTAAGTACACTTTATGGAACTAAGAAGTTCTCTAGGGCCCATTGTGAATTATGTGATTTATCCACACCGTCCATCTGTTTTTCAGCTCATTTTAGGTGTTAAGCGCAAAATGTAAGCGTATACAAAGCTCAAGTGGACCACACTATAGGAAACAGTGAGAATAATGATTTCCACTGTTGAAACCTTCCTAGGGCCCACAATGATGTTTATTTGTCATCCGAGTTGTTCATAAGATCGTAAAGACATAGATGAGGGCAAAACACAAATATCACATGTATCTAAAACTTTTGTGGCCCCTAAGAACTTTTCAACGGTAGACTTTCAATTCAAACTATTTTCTGTGGTGTGGTCCACTTGAGCTTTGGATATGCTTAATATTTGGCATCAAGCCCTAAAATTATTTCGTAAAATGGATGGACGGAGTGGATAAAATACATAAATCATAGTGGGCCCCACAGAGTTTACTAAGCACTCTTAGCGTGTTGAATTTGTACGCAATCCACTTCCGTTCAACTTCTTCATCACAGAAAATCAAACAAGCCCTTAAAAAAGCAACTTCATCTTCCAGAGAGTTTTTTGCCAAAAAGGGGTTTTTCCATGAAGGGTTTCAAAACCCTAAATCCCACCCAAATTGAGTAGAAACCACCCCAAATTTCCATATTGGTCGCTAAAATCCAAGAATCTCGCGACGTTCATCTTCCTATCGAAAAAAAACGTAATTTTTTAGATTTCCGATGCCCGATGCCCATGGGATTGTGATGTTCCGAGTTTCAATCAACCAACAGGTACAAAATCTCTCTTTGATCTTTACAAAAATACAGAAGGAATTTTTTTTTTTCTCTTTTTCTGAGTTTAGCGGCTACAGTTTCGCCCGTGATAGGCTAGGCTACAGTCAATATTATCGGCGATAGCCCAAAATATCGAAAATATCGTCGATATTTCGCCGATTTCTGGTAGAGAAACGAATACTTGTGGTTTCGGTGTCGCCAGTGCAGCGATACCGATATTATCGGCGATAATATCGACAATTCGTCGACAATGCAAACGCTGGTGCTAATGAGGTACTCTCTTTATTTGTTATGGAGATAGAAAGTCATCCAAAATCTGGATTTATAAACCCATTTGACTTTTTAGGGGTTCGGATAACCTCTATTAAGTTAAATGGGATAAATTATTTACAATGATCTAAGTCAATCTAAATATTTCTCACGGCCAAGTGAAAATTAAAATATCTAACCACAGAGAAAATTGATGAAGACTCCATTACTTATGACCAATGGATCTAGGAAAATGCCAAAATAATGACATGATTATGGAATAGCATGGAACCCTCCATAAGAGCAAATGTCATGTTTCTGGATATGGCAAAGGAAGTGTTGGTTGCAATTGCATTGCAAGAGATGTATTCATCCGATAAAAACATCTCTCAAACTTATCAGTTATATGAAGAAATATTTAAGCTCCAATAAGAAGATAAATCTTTGGCTGTATAATTTTCTAAACTCGAATGAATGTGGGAAGAGCTGAATATGTATTAACCTCTAACTACCAACTTGGAGAAACTACATCAGCAACATGAAGAGTTCTGCATGGCCAAGTTCTTATCAAGACTAAAACGTGAATATGAACCAATTCGTGCATAGAATTTATGTGACAAAGAAGTGACATCTCTAAACAAGGTGTATGCTCGCCTCCAACGTGTATCTTTGAGTTCTACAAGTGGAGCTAATAACAAATCGGCTCTAGCATCGTTCTTTGGGTGTGGCCGTGGTGATAGTAGTGACGAAACGTGAGGTAGCCATTGTAAAGGTTGTTGGGAATAGGGACGCCGGCAGCAGAAGCAGAAGCCAAACAAACACCGCAGCAGAATATAAGATCAAACAAGAAACACAATGCAATCGCACCACACAAGCATTCAACCACAAGAGACAATCCGATTTTACGTGGAAAAACCCCTCGACGGGTAAAAAACCACAGCGCAAAGCGATCCACCATGATTAACAAAAGACTACAGAAATTGACAGCCCACAAGCAAGGAAAACAAAGAAAACCCAAGCTATCTCCCTCTCAAAACACTCTCCCATCTTCCTAATGTAATTAGGAAACCTTGGACACTTTAGGATTACTCCTAATCCCGGATTCATGCCATATATATAGCAAGCAACCCTGAATTAGAAACGTCTTATGCAAATCGGCGTAATAGCGTAAGAAAACGCTTGCTGCGCAAGACACCGCGTAACTAGCCGACCGGTCAGACTGGCCCAAAAACAGTCCGGGGGCAAAAATCCCACAATTCACGTCTGCCTCAACACTGGCCGACCGGTCGGCCCCATAGTCCAGGGACCCAATTTGAAGGCTCTTCCAACAAAGGTCACGAGCCTAGGAAGTGCACATATTATGAGCTCTCCCATCATTCTCTTGGAAAATGTTAGGACCTCTATGGGAAGCCCAAGTGGGCTAATCAAGCTTCCCATATTGGAGAGAGCAGTGGGCCTCTTCTAACTAACTATACATCCACAGCTCCGCAGCCACGTACTACCAGTGTTGTCAAAATCTTACGATTTACGATATACGATATACGATTTTAGTTGAATCTTAAGCAAAATGATTTGAATCCCAACCTTGAATCCCTTTTTATGTGAATCTTACGATTCTATGATTTGAATCCTACGATTTACGATTCAAATTATACTTGTTCTCTTCTATTTTAAGCTTCACTTGGCTTTCTTTTTATGTTTTTTTTTTTTTTAATTGGTAGAGGCTTTAACAATCGTTTAGAAAAAGTAAATTATTTTATTTGTTCTTTATAAGAGATTAAATGATATATATTCTCTTCAATATTAAATTATGTAGCTTTTTTGTGATTTCTTACATCTTAATTGGTCGAAATACCAAATTGATGTATGACTTACCTGTAATGCTTTTATGGATGGTTACAATCATGCTGACTTACATACATTGTGGAATGATGTTTAGAAATCAAAATATCTTCTTTATTTCGGTGTACAGTATCAAATGCTACTTTTTACCATGATTATACATTCAAGAAGGGTAATGAGAACACAAATTAGTAAAAGACCCTTGTATTTTTTTTAAGGGGAAATTCTTGAAAGACAAAAAAAAAAGGAAGAAGAATTCTTTAACACTATCATGACATTGATGGCAAAAGGAATATTGATGAGTTTTTTTTATAAAAAAAAATTATGATTTATTTATATTTTTTATTTTTTTCAAAATTTTAAGAAATTATAAAAAAATCTTACGATTTACAATACGATTTACGATTCGATACGATTCAACCCCTACTACGATTTTGACAACATTGCGTACTACTGGTAACTCATACTCTATTAATTCACATGAAAGTTCCTAGGAGTTTTTTTAATCATGCAATACTAACGGCATGTTTTTGATAAATTGGATGCCCTCATGTTTTCAAGGGTTAATCACCCCATCAAGTGTTATTCTCAAATACTCCACTATTTCCTTTGCCCCCCAAAGTTTTTGGATGCGTACGTTTTGTCCATCAATTAGGGTCTGGCCATGATAAATTTGACTCTCGAGCAGTTAAATGTATCTTTCTTATATATTCCGCACACAGAGATTATCATTGCTATAGTCCATCACTTCAGCAACAATACGTATATGCAAATGTTACCTTTTTCTTAGCTTACTTCGTTCTTCTCAAAAGACACCAAATCTCTTTATATGGAAATTGTGCCTATATCGATTGCAGTTAACAAAGACATCATCCAACCTACATCCTCTACTTCCTCTTCCATTCCCAATGTGCCTCAACAAAAGGCCCACTCACGATGAAAACAAACCAATGGTACAATTGATCATGATGTGTCGTCCACCATATCTTCTTCCAAGCCTAGTGATCCAGTGAGTTTGCCAAATAGATCTAATATTCCATTTGCCCTAAGAAAAGGTAAGAGTGCATATACCGATCATCCCATCTCTAAATATATTTTCTTTCATTACTTATCTCCAAATTTTCGTAACTTTGCCGGGTCCTCATCTTATCACTTTGTTCCCAAGTGATATGAGGAAGCATTGTTACATAAGAGGTGGAAGCATGCTATGAAAGAAGAGATGGATGCACTTCATCGAAATGACACTTAGGAACTCACCACCCTTCTGGCTGGTAAATGGGTTGTTGGTTGCAAATGGGTCTACACAATCAAATTTCATCTTGATGGTATGGTTGAACCCTAATAGAGCTCTCTCTCTCTCTCTCTCTCTCTCTCTCTCTCTCTCTCTCTCTCTCATTCTTTTCCAGAGCCACTGAAAAATAAAAGAAACTGTTTAGCATATTTAGCAAAACATTTATCCTAGAACTCTCAAGTGTGGTCATTAAGCATGCAAAAAGAGAATGTGTGGTTGGCTCTATAGTTCATGTAGTTCATACCATGGTTTGAAGAATCGCCCAACATGACTTGGTATCATCCAAGTTGAATTGGTTTCAGTCCAAAACAAAACGACTCACCACACTGATATGGGACCAGATCAAGCCAAGTTAGATCGAATTGGACCTGGTCTACTCAAGATATACTAGTTTCGGGCCCCAAACAAGTCCCAATCCAATACCGCTACTTAAATCCATTAAACTATGCCATTCTCCACACAAAAGTTTAACTACTTGATGAAACTAGACCCTGCCTCTTACCATCGGACTGGTACTTTTTTTTTAAAAGATAATGAGAATTTTATTAAACAAAAGAGAACTACAAAAGAAATCTAAAAGGGGGGGGCCGAGGGGGGGGGGGGGCCACCCTTCCCAAGAAACTCCAAATTATAACCCTTTAAATTAGAAGTAC
This sequence comes from Liriodendron chinense, assembly GCA_003013855.2. NCBI lineage: Eukaryota > Viridiplantae > Streptophyta > Magnoliopsida > Magnoliales > Magnoliaceae > Liriodendron > Liriodendron chinense. The sequence goes on along the minus strand of ML058469.1, from coordinate 8,610,768 downwards.
AAGATGCCCATTCAATAACAAGGGACCTCACTCTTTTAGCAACGTTGGCTTCAAATTTGCTAAAATTGGAAAAAAAAAAAAAACATTTAGCATTCCTTTCTTCCCAAATTGCCCACCAACTAGCAAGCAAAGCCAACCTCCACAACCCCGACTTGGTGGGTCCAATCCTCACCCCATGCCAAGCAACCAAAAAAGAAGAAACACACCTTGGCGAAGTCCAGCAGATGCTGAAGCGACTTAGAAGGTCAACCCATACCAGCACCATAGCTGGACAATGCACGAATAGGTGATTGATAGTTTCCTTATCATTCATACACATCAAGCATATATTGGGTAAGACCGTGCCCTTTTTTTTTTTTTGAGACTATCTATGGCCAAGACTCTCTTTCTACCCACAACCACAAGCCATCCAAAAACTGCGTACTTGGGGGGAAGCCTCATACCGCCACTTAAAAGAAGTTGCCCCACCCTCTTGACGAGCCATGTTCTCATGGATAAACGAGTAGAAAGACTTAACCGAAAAGCATCCGAAGCATTGATTGACCACAACATTTTATACAAGTCTGAAGTGGACGGATAATGAAGATGGATGCAACCTAGGAGAGCAGCAAATTCAGCAACCTTGTCATCTCGGAGATTACGCCTACATGGGGGAATCCAAACAATCGAACCTCCTTGGCGAGAGAAACGCTCGGCTACAACAACAGAAGGATCTAGGGCCAACCAATAGATCCTCGAAAAATTCACTTTTAAAGGAGATGATCCCGACCAAACATCCTCCCAAAAAATGAACCCTACCTCCATTACCAAGCGAAAAACCAACACCCCCCATAAATGCTTCCTTCGTCGCTATCACCCCTTTCCACAACACAAAAGCTCTATAAGCCGATAAATCCTGGGTACACCATTCCCCATTGCAGCAGCCATACTTACTTTTGACAACATTCTTCCAAAGAGCTTCCTCTTCCTCCCCAAACTACCAAGCCACTTACCGAGTAAAGCTAAGTTCATAGATTTGAGGTCTTTTTTGCCCACTTCGCCTCCTCTCCTCCAAAGGCTTACACACCTCATTCCATCGAAGCAAATGAAGTTTCTTTTTCTACTCCATACCATGCCATAAAAAATATCGCCTCAATTTCTCTATTCTAGCTAACACTCAAGGCAAACATTTGAAAAGAGACATAAAATATAGGGGGAGGTTAAATAAAGTGGCTATAACGAGGGCAATGTGGCCTCCAAACTGTAACCTCAAAGACAGATGTTAAAACTAAAGCTGGGAAACTTTCGCCCTTGGATGGGATGCCAAGGAATTCCCGGTAGCGGGGGTCCAACGCGCCTTAGGACGAAACTCGGGTAGGCGCCCCGTGCACCAGCTGCCTTAAATGGCTCTTTGGTGGGAACATCTGTGATATCTCGGGTTTGCTCCTCCGAGGATTGATCAAGGGATCTACCATCAACGGGTTGGTGTGAGAATCCTAAGGAGATCGAGGACAACCAGAGGGGGTAGCACAAGCTGGCTACCTGTTATCGTTCACCCCCCCTCCAATCGAAAGATACCTTGTCTAACATCTAGCAAGCATCCACTCAACCCTCCCAACTACCTTATCCCAAAGATACTTTGTTGATTTTCCCACATATAATGGGAGGCCCACAAACATCGTCAGAAGAGATCTCATTGAGCAACCAAAGGTTTTGGCCCACAGACTGGTACTTTCTTTGATCAATATCATTAAAAAAAAAAAAAAACTCTTTGCAAGAGAACAAACATGGCAAAACATTCATGGCCAATGGACTCAATAGGCCCATCGGTCCGGCCCGCCGTGGTCTAACCTTGGGTTAACTTTTAAGCCTATGGGCCGTGCTCAGGCTTGATTTCAGGCTGAAAAAATAAACAGGCCAGGCCTAGACTTAAATTCTAGAACATTTTCTATCTGTGCCCAACCCGACTCACACCTGGCCCGACCCTACCCATCTTAGAGACCTATCTTGGAAAAACCCTAAGGGGCCGTTTGGATGAGAGTAAATGGAGGTAAGTGGGTGGAATTAGGAGTAAATGGAGGTAAATGGTATTTGGGGTGAAATGAAATGGGAGTAAATGTGTATGTAAATGAAATCTTCTCTGTGAGAGATGATTTGAAAGTAAATGGGGTGAAATGCCTTTTTGAGCTCCCTTGGAGAGTCGCACGTGTAAACAAAGGTGCCACTATGCACATGTCCACCATACATGGGTCACACTGATGATACTCCCCAACAATCCAAATATTGGTTACATCACTAAAATCACACCAAAAGAATGATTCAAACCATCCAAAAGATGGCCATCTAAATGGATGGTTAAAAAACATTGGCAAGTTGCTTGTGTGTGATCTTACGTTTTTGTCCTACTCAAGGCTCGAAATTTCCTCAGTTTTTGCAAAAGTGTATATTTCAATGGGCTTATTACAATCATTCTATTAAATACAGCACATATACACTAATTTGGGATATTAAAGCTGATTTGGGATATCACATATATTCCTGTGAATATATTGAAAATTTCAAATACATTCCAATTCTTCCCATTTACTCCCATCCAAACAGAATACTTTGATTTCAAATGCATTTCATTTACTTCCATCCAAACACAACTTTGTAAAGTCATTTACTCCCAATTCATTTACCTACAAATTCATTTCCTATTTACTACCATTTACAAGCTCCCAAACGAGCCCTAAGCCTGCGTTTGGATGCACTATCATATTGAATTGCAATTAGTGGTCTAGTAAAGTGGAAATAACCAAATTGCGATTCCATCCCTTGACGATCTCATCAAACTGAAGTGTTTGCAATTCAAGTTCACTTATGCATCCAAACGCAGCCTAAAAGTCGTTCTATCTTGTGATTGGAGTTGGAGAGCAGTTCACCAAAAGATCACAGCCGTGAGGACTCACGTGTGAGAAATCCAGCCCGTGTTCCTCCCTTGTATATGCACCCTTGCCCAAAAATGAGGCCAGCCAGCTCATCATCTGTACCAACACGTTACATGAATTTCCACCGTCGGTCAAGATTTTTCAACCGTCCATTTATTCCATACGTGTGTGGCCCACATAATGAGCGGACGGACCTGGTTTTTGGACCGGAATATATGGATTATAATGTAAAAGAGGGGGAAATGAATTACCGGCAAGAGATCGAACCAGAGATGAGGTGATGATGTTTCCTTTCCCCCTATCTCTTATCACAGAGAGAGAGAGAGAGAGAGAGAGAGAGAGAGAGAGAGAGAGAGGTGTTGCAGGGCTCGAGCAATCGAAAAATGGAGCGTGGTCTGTTTCCAATCAGGATCACCGCCTGTCGTCGTCGTCGCCGCCACCCGCTAGGGCCCACATGCTGTGATGATCGGAACCGTCATGTTGTGAGCTTTATACGATAGGGCGACCGTAAGAAACTTGGGCTGAATGGATGATTTTTACCGTACCATTTCAGCGTGTGGGCCTTGTAGGTGTGAAAATGGGTCGGTGGGGTCGAGGGAGCCAGACCCGGCCCATTAAAAATGGTGTCAGAATTTTAGACCCGGACACATTGGGCTCACATTGCGTCGTGTTGCAAACAGCACCAACGTGGGTGCTATTGTGCTGCTAGAAAAGCTCTGTGGGCCCGCGATGATTCATGTGTTTTGTCCATGCGGCTACGTCCATTTTGCCAGCTCATTTTTGGGCATGAGCTCAAAAATAATAATCCAAATCTCAGGTGGACCACACCATAGGAAACAACTCCGATCGAATGCCTACCATTAAAAACTTATTGTGTTGATGTGTGTTTTACCTTCATCCAGGTCTGTTGACCTAATCAACAGGTTGGATGGCAAACAAACATTACAATGAGCCATAGGAAGCTTTTATTGGTGGGCATTCAATCACCACTATTTCCTGTTGTGTGGTCCACCTGAGATTTGGATTCACCTTATTTTGGGCTCATGCCCTATTATAAGCTGGAAAAATCGGTGGATTGCGTGGATAAAACACATATATCACGGTGAGGCCCACAAAGATTTTCCGGTAGCACCCCCAATCCGACTGATATGTTTATAATTCCACCGGGTCCAGGTCAAAAAATAGCTGATCTATTAATGTAATCAGTCCAGATCTGACCAGTTTGTCACATGGGTCCAGTTTGGATCAGGTCCAGGCAAGTATGAGTCAAGTAAATGCTTAAAATTCAGTCGGGTCTGGGTCAAAAATAGCTGACCCATTAAATTAACAGGTCCAGTCCTTACTCATTTGTCACATGAGTCGGTCGGGATCAAATCTAAGCAGGTATGGATGAGGTCCATTTCAGTACCAGTTAAATAGGAGCCATTTAAAAATTGGGGCCGAGAATCCTCTCTTGATTTTGGGAGGATTTAGACCTGACCCATTTAACAATTCAAGTCAGCTCATGGATCTAAATTTTGGACCCAAACCCATTAGTCATCGTTTTGGATCGGATCTAATCACCCATCAGATCAACTCGACCCATTTGCCCCTAACCATGAGGAATCACTCTGTTTTTGGTCTAAAGAGAGAGACGGTGTACTCGACTTAGACATGTGGGCCCTTGATTTACTATCATGGACAGTTTACTGGACTTAGACATGTGGGCCCATGATTCAGTATTCAGACCGTTGGTAAATTGGATACATCATGAATGGATCATCCACCAAAATAATTTTTACAGGACAATCTTAACCTGCTCTTTTGAAGCCACCGTGAAGTAAGGCTGTCAACAGGTAAGTTCAATCCTTGCCTCCTCAAGTTTGTCGAGCTGAGGAGAGTTTTTCGGCATGGTTCATCCATCACATGGGCCTACAGATTGATGGTTTGGATGACTGAACCACGTGCCCCACTTTCTACAAACTGAAAATGTGATATGAAACTATGTGTGACATTATATGTTATTTTAGTTGGGGACATCTACGCTGGACGCTGGACGCTTGCGTTTGTACGAGTGCATTGTTGAGACTTGTGGAAGCACACAAGAAGAATCAAACAAAATAATCACAATCACAAAAGCAAATCTAATAGAGAACACAGTGTGATCTTACAAAAAAAAAAACCCTTGCAAAAAAAATCACAGCACAAAGTCATAATACATTATGAATTAGAAGTTATAAGACATGAAACTCACATATAGAGCTGGACGCGAACTGAGTTTAACCGTTTGGATCGACTCGGATCGACTCGTTAAAACCCTGTTCGAATAAAAAGTCTTATTGTTCGAACACACATGGTGTGTTCGAAAAAAATTCAATTCAATTTCAAACACAGTCCTGTTCAACTCGACTCGAACTCAAACTTGACTCGAATATTGATTGACTCGACTCGACTAGTTCATTCGACTCAAATATATATATATATATATATATATATATATATATATATATATATATATATATATATATATATATATATATATAGAGAGAGAGAGAGAGAGAGAGAGAGAGAGAGAGGCACTCTCAAGTACAACCGGTTGGACCACAATTTGCAGCCCACCCAGGAGATTGCTTCCAACCTGTTAAGTGCTTGTGAAATCCAATCCTACTAATAAGTTAGCCCTACCACAAGGAAGAATTCATACAAAAATCAGCTGCATCCACTGACCCAGCGTACCACACTTGAATTTTGCTATTAATCAATGGCTATACACTGTTTTCTATATTGTAGCTCACTTAATGATTAGATAGGGCTGATTTTTGCACTAGGGAATCCTCATGGTGGGGCCAACCTAATAGGAGGATTGGATTTCACAAGAACTTAACAGGTTGGAAGAAATCTACTGGGTAGACTGCAAATTGTGGTCCAACCGGTTGGACTTGAGAGTGACTCATATATATATATATATATATATATATATATATATATATATATATATATATATATATATATATATATATATATATATGAGGTCGAGCTCATGGAAAGTTCCCATGAGGTCGAGTTGTGTGGTCCCTGCTGTGATGTGTGTCAAACATCTGCCCCATCAGCCAGATGCATCATTCTATGGTGGGCCACGGTCTTAAAAATCATGTCAATCCATAACTTAGGTGGGCCACACCACATACAACAATTGAGATGGGCTACCCACCCATTAAAACCTTCATGATCGTTTATTGGGGCCATCGAGATGTGGTTCACAAATCCAGCCCATCCATTGTGTGTCCCACTTGGATGAGGGGTCAAAAAAACTTTCAGCAGCATCGAAAACTCAAGTGGGCCCCACCAAGTGCTTTTAGATATTTTAGGCATGTCTTCACATGGTTTTGGATGGTATGGCCCACCTGAGCTTTGTATACGGATGATTTTTGGCATATCCCCAAACCTAAAGGGGACCCATCAAATACACGGTTTTGATGTTCCACACACATCACAGTGGGGCCCACACAGCTCGACCTCATGGGAACCTCATGGGAAGTTCCCATGATGTCGACCGCATAATACCATTTCCCATATATATATATATATATATATATATATATATATATATATATATATATATATATATATATATATATATATGAGAGAGAGAGAGAGGAAGAAGAAGAAGAAGAAGGGTGGTATATATATATATATGAGAGAGAGAGATGAAGAAGAAGAAGAAGAAGAAGGGTGGATGATAAATAAATGTGACTGTGAGCCTAGGAAGTTTTCAATAGTGGACATCATTTTTCTCATTGTTTCCTGTGGTGTGGTCCATATGAGTTTTGTATCTGCCTCATTTCTTATTTAATGCCTTAAAGTAAGCTGTACAAATGGATGGACGGAGTGGATAAAACAAATACATCATGGTGGGACACACAAAACGAAAAAATCGGTATTTACTATTTAGTAGTAGAAAAAATATTTTCAAGCGAAAAAAGCGAAATTGTTCGAACTAGTTAAAATTGTTCGAAATCCATATGTTCGAACATGATTGGGCTAGACGAAATTGAGTTCGAGCAGAGCCATCCTGTTCGAATGTTTGTTTGAACATTGTTCGAACACACCCACTCAAGCAGCTGAACAATCCAATCTGGTCTATGTTCGACTCGGAAAGGATCGTTGTCCACCTCTACTCACATAGATTAAATCCTCTGAGAGAAAATCCTAGCTTTTCTCTCTCAAACCTTTAAACGCATCTTAGAACATCTAATCCTGTAATTACAAGTGTTTATATAGCACTAAATCGGAATTAAAAAACAAATCGCACAAAACTGCGTACACTATCAATGGCATCAACAATCTGTTGATGGCATTGAAAAAGACCCGTAAGACTCATCAACAATCCATTGAGCAGGGTTCAGGATTTCGAAACCTGGTCGACAAGATCAACCACTTTGTCGATGGCATAGACAGACTTGTTCAGCAAGATTAAGCATCCCATTTAGGGCTGTCAATGGCACTGATCTTGATCCGTATCCGATCCGATTTAATCGGATTCGGATCAATAATTGGATAATCGGGTCGGATACGGATAACCAAAGATGATCTGTTTAATATTCGGGTCGGATTCGGATCAGCCTTGATCCGGCCCGTTAACGACCCGACCCGATTAATAATAAAAAAAAAAACAGCCATGTTTATGGCGATGGTTACTGATTAACGTTCAAGAAGTTTCACACGCGTTTCGTACACACACGTATGGCGCTTGTTTATGGCGAGCAGATGAGCTGCTGTAAGGAGCACAGATGCAGCTGACAGCACCACGTGGCGTGATATCTGTGGATGGATGAGATTCATGAAGGGAAAGCACATGACGCATGATGTACTTCACACATGATGCATGCTGCATGAAACCATGAAACCAACATCCATACATATACACCAAAGCATACATACAGCTGACATACGTACACCTGTTTAGGGCACGCCGAATCTGTCAGTATGATAGGAGGGCGTGAGTTTAACGTGAGCCTCAGGAGGCAGTGTTTTTGAGACCTGTGAACCAAAAAACTGTCCATACATATACTTGGATATCGAGTCGGCTTATAAACGGATCGGAAACGGATATAAAGAAACTTAAACGGGTCGGATTCGGATCATCTACCTGTGATCCGAATCGGATTCGGGTCGGATATAACCTTAATCGGGTCGGATACGGATCATCACTGATCCGGCCCGTATCCGACCCGTTGACAGCCCTAATCCCATTTCAACATGGACCACGTATCTCAGTATTATAGACCACTGATATAGTGGGCCACACAATGGATAAACTATCCTTGGGGATGCAGTCCTCAACCTTCAATTCATTCCCTCCAGACATAAGGAAAAGCAGGCCTGATATTGGACGGGTCTCATCATCCAATGACATCACCATCCACATTAGGAACTAATACTGGATCAGTACGGATCAATGGACTCCATTTGTACAAATTATAAATTTGCCAGACTGATCCGTGGCTGACCTACTTTATGCCCATTTGGAGAATGGCCTAGATCTCACACGCATCTGCCACAGTCGCACGTGTCACAAAGAGAGTTAAATCCTCCAGGATTTTCAGAGGCAAACACAGAGTTAAATCCTCCTGGATTTTTAGGGGTTGTTTACCGGGAGAGTAGATTAGGTGAGACCCCGGCCTCACCTAAGACGGTGCGGCCCTTACTGTAGGTTACCGTGGGGACCGCCTTGATGCATGTATTTCGTATCTACGCCGTCCATCTATTTTTCAAGATCATTTTAGGTCATAATCCCAGAAACGAAGTGGATCCAATTATCAGATGGACCACACCACAAGAAACAGTGGTGATTGACTATTAATAGGCCACAGAAGTTTTGGATCAAGATGGTATTTTTTTACCCCTTTATACAGGCTTATGTGACATTATCAACAGATTGGATGGTAAATAAACACTAAGGAAACATTAACGTATGCCCTAAGAAGTTTTTAATGGTAGGACGGTCAATCACCACTGTTTCCTATGGTATGGTCCATTGGATCTGTGTCATTTTTTGGATAATTCAATTAAATGATCTGGAAAAACAGATGGACGGCATGGATAGATAATACATACATCAAGGTGGGCCTCATGATAAGGGCCGCACCTTCGTAGGTGGGGCCGGGGTCTCACCTAATCTGGTCTCGTTTGCCAGGGTGAATTGATGTAAATTGAAAAGAAGGCTTATTTAGTGCCAAATAAAATCCACCTTAAATGAAAGGTTGCTTTTTAATGTGTTTGGAAGTCACTATTTGCCATGATTTGGTGAGATCCTCTTAAATAGAAAGTGGGCTTCCTTTTTAGTTGGGAGAGAGATGTGCTAAGTAACAAAAGTGTTGCTAGGCTACTAATCCATCATACATATGCTAACGGCGCCCTCAACAATCCAATTATCAGCCGCATTACTAAAATCACACTAATAGAATGATCCAAACTTTGCAAATGTTATCCATACCCCCCAAACAATCCAATTATCAATTGCATCAATAAAATTACATTAATAGAATGATCTAAACTATGCAAATGTTAGTCGGATAATGGACAGCTGAAAAGCATTGGTGAGTCATGTTATTTAGAACCTTGCATTTGTGATCCAATTGAGGCTTGAAATTTTCTCAATTGTTTGCATTAGTATGTATTTCATTGGGTTTATCGTAATCAGTCTATCAAAGGTCACATATATATCTATACTATAGAATTCCAATGTATTCTCAAACCCAATTAATTTTAGGCTACCAAACACAACTGAGAATTTCAATTTTCGTGGATTCCATAATAATTGTAATTTGAATTCTAATTCACACTTGCCAAATGAGTATTTAACAATATAGAGTCATGAGCAGCCAATAGGGGTGTCAACCAGCCAAGACGGGCCGGCCTGAACAATGTCATAATGCCGAAAGCATGCCCAAATAACTCAACATAGGCATGAGCAACCTGGGTATGTGACCAGGTAAAATAATCCAGCCCTAGCCCGGATATTTTGCTGGCCCATGCTTGAACTTGAACACGAGGGTTAGCCTTGTTGGAGCATAGAGAGAGTTTGGACAGTGGCTTAGAGCAGCACTAATGAGTAAATAAGGATTTTGAAGTAGACATGTTATAAAATTACCCTTGCAAACCCTAATCATTCAGCCCCTTGAAAACCCTAATGGGTCGGCCCAGTTAGACTGGGGCAGGCAGTCCGGCTCTGGTACGCATGGTATTGTTCAAACTGAACCCGACCGAGAAGTATGCCGACTTTTAAGCCCAGCCCAGGTCTCAGTCAGTCAGGTCAGTCCACACACTCTAACCCAAGCCCAGCCTGCTTGGACCCAGGCCCAAAACCCCAACAGGACAGGACAGACCAGCCAACTAACTGTCCCAAGCTGACGGGCTCGTAAAAACAACCCGGTCCAAACCCGCCATCCCCGTTGAGAAGTGCGACATACATTCAGGCCAGGTACTCTAATCCAAGCCCAGCCAAACGTCCTAGCTAGAGCTGAAAAACTATAGGTCAATGACCACCATGGCTCGTGTTCAGCTCAGCTTGGCCTTCATGTTGGACTGACATGATTGAACTATCTCGACCGAGCTTTCGAGCCAAGTTTGAGCCTGAAAAAATAAAAACTTAAATAAGCCCAGCCCAAAAGCAGCCTAAAATGGTTTAAAATCCAGGCCTAAAGGCAACCCAAAGCCCATTAACGCCCCCTTCATCTCTCATTTCTTTGCTTTCATCCGATATGGGACTAAAGAACATACTTTTTTAACTAGTGGAGTTGAGTTCCAATCGAGTCAACTAAGTCAAGCCGAATCGAGTTGCGATCGAGCCCAACTTCGATCCGGATCCAAATCAAGCTTGGGTTAGCTCGAGCTCGGCATAAAAATTCTTTCGAACATGAAAAAATGGCTCAGCTTGGTTCGAACCAGCCGAGTTGAGCGAGATAACCGAGGTAGCTTTGTTGTCAGAGCCTTCAAAAGGATCTGTTTTTAGGGAGGTCGGCCGATCTTGACCGGTCTGACCTGTCCCTTGTTTTGGACAGAGCCTTAACAGGCATTGCTGGACATGTGCTCCGACTGGTCTTGACCGGTCGGACAGTGGAGGCCGACTGGTCTTGACCTAGGGCTGTAAATGGGTCAGTAGACCCGATGGGGTACCCAGACCCAACCGATTTAGACCCGACCCAGACCCGACCCATTTGTTAAATGGTACGGGTCTGGGTCCAAAAATAGACCCATTTGTTAAACGGGTTTGGGTCTGGTTTCCTTTATATTAGGCCCGACCCGACCCGACCCAAACCCATTTAGTAAGTGGGCGGGTTTGGTCTATGTTACAATGGACCCGTCCAGCCCAGACCCGTCCAGACCCGGTTTTAAGCCTTGTAAAATGCTTACATACTTGATCTAGACCCGAACCCATTAGACCCGGCCCATTTATAAATGGGTATGGCTGGATCTCCCTCTACCAGACCCGGACCCATTTATAAATGGGTCTGATGGGCTGACTCAGACCCGACCCGGACCCGCCCATTTAGTAAAAGGGTCTGGATCTAAAATTTGGACCCGGACCCGTTTAGTAAATGGGCGGGTCTGGTTTTGGCTAAACCCGCCCCAAACCCAACCATTTACAGCCCTATCTTGACCGGTCGGACAGAGGCTGATTTTGATGTTTTCTAAAGGCAAAACTCACTGGACTCTTTCTGCACAGGTCTGACCGGTTGTGACCGGTCTAGTATACGCGCAGTTTTGTGCAAATACGAGTTGCATGTTTTTATTTTGGGTTGGAGGCATATAAAAGCACCTCCTAATCTGTCTTAGAAGCATCCTAATCAATACCAAAGAGTCTTATTTCGATATTAGGGCTTGGGGGAGAGATTATGAGGTTTGAGAGTGCCTTGTTCGTCTTTGGGATTTGTTTGAGGGTAGATTAGCTTTGTAATCTTTTGGAATTCATAGTGGAGGTGTCGCTTTGTGCAGTGGTTTTTTCCCGTAAGGGTTTTCCACGTAAAATTTTTTTGCTTTTGTATTGATTGCTTGTGTGGCTGTGTGGTGATTGTTTGATCTTCTTCGGTGTTTCCGCTGACCGAATTTTCAACAAGTGGTATCAGAAATATCGTTGGAGGGTTGAAGAAGAAGTTTTCTGAAACGATCTCATGGTTTTAAGTACTAATTTCGACGTTGAGAAGTTCTCGGGCAAAAATAACTTCGAGTTATGGAAGGTGAAGATGCATACCATCCTAACTCAGCAAGGGGTCGTGAACGCCCTTGGAAAGCGCTCTGCCGAGATGAAAGATGATGAGTGGACGAAGATGGATGAGAAGGCAATGGCCTCAATCCAATTGTGCCTTGTTGATGACGTCCTCTATAACGTCATGAAGGAGAAGACCGCTGTAGAAACATGGACCAAGCTAGAGAACATCTATGCGAAGAAGTCTCTAAAAAATCGCATGTATTTGATGATGCAACTCTTTATTTTGAAGATGGCGAAGGAGACAGATGTAAAGGACCACATTAGCACGTTCAATAAACTGATTTGCAAGTTTCTTGATTTTGGTGAGCAGATGAAGGACGAGTATTAAGCCTTGATCTTGTTGAACTCGCTTCCTAGTTCATATGAGTCACTCAGGGACTCATTGTGTGTGGGTAGGGACAATATTAGTGTCGAGACCGTTGTCCAGCCCTTCAATCGAAGGTCATGAGACAGAAAAGCGGTGATACTAATTCCTCCTCCGAAGCACTGTTTATGAGATGAAGGAATTCTGAGCGAGGTGAAGGATCGTCACGTTCTCGATCCAAATCGAAGGGCAAGGGCAAAGGCAAGTTGACGTGTTGGGGATGTGGCCAAGTTGGGCACATGAACAAGGACTGCAAGAGTCCTAAATATAAGAAGGAGAAGTAAGGTGATTCTTCTAGGGAAGCCAATACCGCTGAAGCCGAGGAAGGTAATAGTGATGTGTGTGAGGTATTGACGGTGTCAAAGGCTGGATCTCTCTGTGATGAGTAGATCATGGACTCTGGGGCCTCATATCACATGTGCCCAGATAGGAGCGTCTTTACTTCCTACAGGGAGTATGAGGGAGGCTCGGTATTTCTAGGTAATGACTACGCCTGCAAGGTTGTGAGGATTGGTACAATGCGCATCAAGATGTTCGATGGGATCGAACAGACCTTGACGGAAGTGAGGCACGTTCCTAGGTTCAGGAAGAATTTGATCTCCCTTAGTGCACTTGAAGCATTGGGGTGCAAGTTCACCGATTTTGACCGGTTCTGCAAAGTTTCAAAGGGGGCCCTTGTAATTATGAAGGGACAGAAGCATGGTAACATTTACAGGCTGATTGGGAGCACTTCAGTAGGTGGAGCTGCAGCGACTGTAGCGTATTCCACGTCTGCACGTATGTGGCATGCACGCTTAGGCCACATGAGTGAGCGGGGCATGAAGGTACTCTCTGAACGAACTTTGATTCCTTCCTTTAAATTTGTAGACTTTAGTATATGTGAACATTGCATATATGGGAAACAGTCTAGATTGTCATTTAGAGGGGGGAAACATGTATGTAAAAATGTGCTTGATTATGTCCATTCCGATATATGGGGTCGTTGCCAGTTATTTCTGTTGGAGGTTCATCGTGGTTCGTGTCGTTTATCGATGACTATAGCAGGAAGGTTTGGGTTTATTTTCTGAAAAATAAATCCGATGTCTTCATGACCTTCAAGTATTGGAAGGCGATGGTGGAGAATCAGTCAGGGCAAAAATTGAAAATTTTGAGAACCGATAATGGAGGTGAGTTTACTTTCAGGGAATTTGACACATATTGTAAGGAGGAGGGGATCGTGAGGCACAACACAGTGCGCCACACGCCAGAGCAGAATGGTGTGGCAGAGCGGATGAATCGGACTCTCTTGGAGAGAGCTCGATCCATGATTAGTAGTTTTGGGTTGGGAAAAGAGCTATGGACTGAGGCCCTTAACACGACTTGTTACTTGATAAATCAGTCTCCCTCTATGGCAATTGAATGTAAAATCCCTGAAGAAGTGTAGAGTGGTCGTACGCTAGACTATTTAAGTCTGTGAGTCTTTGGTTGTGAGGCTTTCTCTCATGTACCGTCAGTTGAGAGAGATAAGCTAGACCATAGGGCCAGAAAAGAGATCTTTGTTGGCTATGGTGATGGTGTGAAGAGATATCGAATATATGACCCTGTCACACGGAAGATCCACCTGAGCCGTGATGTCAAGTTTGATGAGAGGTCTTTGTTTCGTAAGAATGCTACAAAGGAACCAAAAACATCAGAACAGGTTAATACTCATAGGGACAGAGATGAGACACGGGCCGATACTGAGGTGCAGACAGAGGTACAGGATCAGGTGGAGCAGCCACCTATGCGAAGAAATCCACCCAGGGATCGCAGGTTACCGGCAAAGTTCAGGGATGACTCGAACGTTGCATTCGCTCTCATTACAGATGAGGGGGATCCGTCTAACTTTGAGGAAGCACTATAGGATGTAGATGCTGAGAAGTGGAAGACGGCAATGCAAGACGAGATAGACTCCTTGTACAAGAATGAGACTTTGGGAGCTTGTGGAGCTTCCGGTGGGCCGAAAAGCGATAGGGTGTAAGTGGATTTTTCGGAAGAATCATGATAGATACAATGCAAGGTTGGTAGTGAAAGGTTATGCTCAGCGTGAAGGCGTGGACTTCATTGAGATTTTTGCACCGGTTGTGAAGCAATTATCTATCAAGTTCGTGTTGGCGCTGGTTGCCCAATACGACCTCAAGCTGAAACAAATGGATGTGAAGACTGCTTTTCTACATGGGGAATTGAAAGAGCAGATATACATGGTGCAACCAGAAGGTTATACAGTGCAAGGGGCTGAGAACAAAGTTTATAGGTTGAGGATATCGTTGTACGGTCTCAAACAGTCGTCTAGGCAGTGGTACAAGAAATTTGATTCCTTCATGATGAGTCGGGGCTTTACCAGGAGCGAGTACGATCATTGTGTCTATTTCAAGACACTTAATGATGAGAAGTTTCTCATACTGGTGTTGTACGTCGATGACATGCTTATTGCCAATCATAGCATGTCTGACATCGATGTGTTGAAGACTCAGCTTTCAGAGACATTCGAGATGAAGGATTTAGGGGTTGCAAAGAGGGTTCTTGGCATAAATATTCATAGAGACAGGAAGAGAAGCAGGTTGTGGTTATTTCAAGAAAAATACATTGAGAAGGTATTGAAAAAGTACAAGATAGACAAGTCCAAACTAGTTAGCATTCCCCACACGGCTCACTTCAAGCTTTCTTCAGAACATTGTCCCAAAACGGATGAAGAAAAGCATGTTATGTCTCATGTGCCCTATTCAAGTGATGTGGGCAGTTTAATGTATGCCACGGTCTGTACAAGATCGGATATTTCACAGGCTATGGGTGTTGTAAGCTGATTCATGTCTAACCCGGGCAAACAACATTGGCAAGCTGTGAAATGGCTACTTCGATACATTCGGGGTATGCAGGACTACGTCTTAACGTTTGAAAAGTCCAAGGACAAGTTGGTTGGTTACGTCGATTCTGAATACGCAGGTAGTGTGGACAGTAGGAGGTCGACTTTAGGGTACTCGTTTGTATTAGCGGGTGGAACGATTAGTTGGATGTCTATAGCGGGTGGAACGATTAGTTGGATGTCTAAGCTTCTGTCTATGGTGGCTCTTTCCACTACTAAAGTTGAGTACATGGCGGTGACAAAAGCTTTCAAGGAAGCTGTTTGGTTGAAAGGAATGATAAATCAGTTGGGGCTTCAGCAGAAAGCCGTGTCGGTTAATTGTGACAGCTCTAGTGCTATCAATTTGGCTAAAAATTATGTTTATCACTCTCATACTAAACACATTGATGTGCGTCACAATTTTAGTCGATAGGTGCTTGAGGAAGGAGATGTGACTCTGGACAAGATTCACACTAGCGTGAATCCAGCGGATATGCTGACCAAGGTGGTCCCAACAGAGAAGTTCAAGTTCTGCGTAACTTCTCTGGGATTGGCAAAGCCTTAATGAAGACGCAGTGATGCACAAGAAGCGACGACACTATGTTTGAAGATGAGTTGATCGACAAAGCAAAGGGAAGATGGTTCGATTTTAAAGCCTCGGTAGAGTTTGTTGTCAGAGCCTTCAAAAGGATCTGTTTTTGGGGAGGTCGGCCAGGCTTGACTGGTCCCTTGTTTTGGATAGAGCCTCAACATGCATTGCTAGACATGTGCTCCGATCGGTCTTGACCGGTCGGACAGAGGCTGATTTTAATGTTTTCTAAAGGCAAAACTCACTGGACTCTTTCTGCACAGGTCCGACCGGTCGTGACCAGTCGGGTATATGCGCAGTTTTGAGCAAATACAAGTTGCATGTTTATATTTTGGGTTGGAGGCCTATAAAAGCACATCCTAATCCGTCTTAGAAGCATCCTAATCAATACCAAGGAATCCTATTTCGAGATTAGGGCTTGGGGGAGAGATTGTGAGGTTTAAGAGTGCCTTGTTCATCTTTGGGATTTGCTTGAGGGTAGATTAACTTTGTAATCTTCTGGAATTCATACTGGAGGTGTCGCTTTGTGTCGTGGTTTTTTCCTGCAAGAGTTTTCCACGTAAAATTCGTTTGCTTTTGCATTGATTGCTTGTGTGGCTAGGTGATGATTGTTTGATCTTCTTCAGTGCTTTCGCTGACCGGATTTCAAACAACCTCGGCTTGCGTTAAGCTCTAGTCGTCCTAGGAACCCATGGGAGGCTTTTATAGACCGCCCGAGGAACCGCATGTACGGTTGGATATATGGGTACGGTGGCACCAGTACAGTGGAATGGTTTTGATTGACCGCAATACGGTACGGCACGATGGTTGGTTTCCATCTCCGGATTGCATCTGAGATGGTCTTAACCTTTGTGTTAGACTTCATGCTACGAGTAGGGCTGTCAATGGATCGGATCATGGTCCGACTCCGATCCGGATCCGATTTAACCGGATTTGGATCATTAATCGGATCAACGAATCGGATACGGATCAAAATCTGTGATCCGTTTATTAATCGGATTTGGATTCTGAGCGACCCCGCTCTGATCTGATAATGATCCGGTTACATATAGAAAGAGATTTTTAAAAAAAAAAAAAACCCTAGCTACTGTCGCAATGAGAGAACAAGAGAGAGAGAGAGAGAGAGAGGGGGGGGGGGGGGGGGGGGGGGGGGGGGGGCGTCCACCAACAGAGTGAGGGAGAGGGACCCACCAAGCTGGAAGACGCTTAGGCGTTTCAACCCACCCCTTGCACAACGCACCCACACAGGTCAGTCACAAGATGGACCCACCCAGCTGGAAGACACTATGCGTTTCAACAGCAGGTACGATCTTCTTCTTCGTTTATTTTTCTGCTTTTTTTTTAACCACAGCTTAGGCGTTTCGACATCAGCATTTCAACAGCAAACCTGCCGTACGCGATGCACAAAATGACTATGATCCAAACCATCAGTTCAGTAGGGCCCATGGTGGACGGATGGATCGGGTCGGATCGGCTGAATCTCTCTCGGGTCGGATTTCGAATAAATGTTTAGAGATCCGTCGAATTTCGAGTCGGATACGGATCACCCGGATCACAAATCGGATCGGATTCGGATCAGCTACTATCCGCTCCAAATCCGATCCGTTGACAGCCCTAGCTACGAGTAAATTTTTGCTACACCCACGAGTTAACTACGTTAGGTACACCAGTTGTAGCAATGACCCCACCATGATGTATGTGTTATATCCACGCCGTCCATCCATTTGGCGAGATGATTTTAGGGCATTATACCGAAAACGATGCAGATTGGAATCTCAAGTGGCTCCAATGAAGTTTTTAATGGTTGGCGTTCAATCCCCACTATTTTCTATGCTGGGTCCACTTGAGCTTTGGATCTACCTCATTTTTTTTTTGTAATGCCCTAAAATGATGTCACAAAACAGATGGACGGGGTGGATACAATACATACATCATGGTGGGTCATTACCACACCCGGTGTAGCTAGTGTAGCTAAGGCGTGGGTGTAGCAAATTTTTTCTCCCATGCTACCCTGGGCCATCGTAAGTAATTTCTTCACCGGGTGATTGTGCATGGAGATGAATATTTAATAGCTTATATTCAAATGCAAGATTCAAAGGCCAGTAATGAAAAATGGAACGGCTCAGATCATCATTTAAGAGGCAATCCCGAAGCGGATTCCTGACACCGTACCATCCAACCATCTTTCGGATCCGAAACCGCCTATTACCAGCGGTCCGCTCGGTTCAACCCACTTCCCACAGGTACGACAGTTACCAACATCTGAGCAAGATGATACTTTCAGCCCATAAGTCATCCAAACCCCAAATGGACGGTTGAGATTGGCTGTTTATCGCATTTTCCACATTAACAATCTTGACCACCCAATTTTTGCATCCCATCGGCCATCATGATCGCTGAAATCATCTGATCATTGCATTTCTTTTCTTTTTTTTTTCCTCAATCCAGTTGAGCTGGACTGATCAGAATAGTGACGAGCAGGATTTCTCTGCTCGTTTTCAACCGAGGATCAGGACTCATCGGATCCGAACTGTCTATTACTGGCGGTCCGCTTGGTTCAACCCACTTCCCACAGGTACGAGAGTTACCAACATCTGAGCAAGATGATACTTTTAACCCATAAGTCATCTAAACCCCAAATGGACGGTTCAGATTGGCTGTTTATCGCATTTTCCAAATGAACAATCTTAACCACCCAATTTTTGCATCCCATCGACAAATCATCTGATCATTGCATTTCTTTTTTCTTTTTCTTTTTTTTTGTCAAAGTGGCAAATAAAAACCGGATTAAACAAAATGAACGGCCCAGATCTACCATATACATACCATCCATACAACCAACCATATCAGCATGCAATCTTCATGAACAACAGAAAAAGCAGACACCCCATCAGCAAAGAAGATGAATTGGGCCATTGTGGACCCCACTATTGGAAACATCTGATCACTGTATTTCTTTCTTCTTTTTTCTAGTAGTACATAAAGAGCGGCTTTGACAAAATGGACGGTCCAGATCATCACAGCGGCGAATAAGTAAATGGTCATGATCTTATACACAAAACCATTTAACAACCCAAATACAAAATTTTACAAAACCTACTTACAGTCTTACACAAGACCCCATTCAAACGAGCTTGTAATTCATCACTCCAAGAAACGCCACCCACGCCAGCGTCGGCTTCACAAGATCGCCGGCGATCGGATTCACCTGTCGAAAACATTGAGAACATCTGTAGAGCGACACCAAGAGCATGACACACACCACCAGTCCGGCGCGCGTGGCCCCCTTCGCGAACACGAGGGGACCCCACAACAGGCCTAGCACGAACTGGGCCAGGTACAACGTCAAGGCCGTCGGCTGCTGATGGAATCCGCCCTCCGCCCAGACAAGCCAACCTGATAGGCCCATCAGGCAGGAAGATGATAAGGAGGCTAGGTGGATGGCCCCCATGGGGATGTACGGAACTGGCCTGGTGGGCCCTCCGTAGCTTGAACGGCAGACGAAGATGGTTGCGATGGTTAGAGAGAGAGGGACCATGATCGCGACCGCCAGCGATTTGAGGCCGCGGCGGGCCATGGCAATCTTCTTGGCCCTGGTGTTTCTGGTGGTGTTGGTGGTTCTGATGGTGGTGGGGTCATCTTTGAGACGTTGTTTGAGGGTTTGGGAGGCCATGGATGCGTGCAAAAGAGATGAAGAGATAGGAAGGGAGAAGTGTTTTGATGGAAGTTCGTATGGACGGCCAGATTTCTCTCTCTTTCACTCGTTTTAACCGTATTTGAGGGTGACAAGTGTCAGGAGGAGGTGTCACGAGGTGGAAGTGGGTTGGGGTTAGTGTCCCAGGTAATTACACGTGGGAGGTGTTTTGCCAGCAGTGCAAGTGAGGATTTGGTCTAAAGGGTCGCGGTTTGGCTAGTGACCCCAACACCAGACAGATAGATGATGTCAAAGATCTGTGGGGGCCACCATGATGTTTTTGTTTCATCCGCGCCGTGCATCCATTTTTCAAGCTTATTATTTTATGGGGTGATGAAAAAAATGAGGCAGATCCAATTCTCAGTTGGACTACATGACAGGAAAACAGTGTTGATTGAACGCTGACCATTAAAATCCTCATAAGGCCCACTGTAATGTTTATTTGCCATCCAACCTGTTGATAAGGTCACACAGGCCTGGATGAAGAAAAAATGAAAATATCAGCTTGATCCAAAACTTCTGTGCCCTAAAAAGTTTAACGGTAAGCATTCAATCCCCACTCTTCCACCTGAGATTTGGATCTGCCTCATTTTTGGACGGCGCGGATGAAACGCGACACCAGCTAGCTGGCTGACGTTTGGGGGTCACTAGCCAAACCCCGTCCGGTCTAGAGCCAAGGAGAAATTGTGGGTCTCTCCAAACAAAGTTATTTATTACTCCGCCGGAGTGTGACACTTGATACGCAGGTACTTAAAATCGTACACATGGCAGCATACATTAACTACAAATAATTCGAATAGATGGTTGAACCCACTAGATCACATTCTAATTGATTTAAGAATGTACATTGAAATCGAACCCGTTGGATAATTTTTATTATGGACCTACGACATTGTATAGGGTTGGGCTTCAGCTTTAAAATACTTAACCCGAACCTGACCCAAGTTGGGTTGTGCTGGGCTTAAGCCTCATATGCCATTCTCTGACCTGAGCCTGCCTTTATATAAATTGGATATACATAACCTGCCTTCATGACACATATGCATGAAGTAATGCAAAAACAGTACTTACATGGAAAATAGGGTTTGTGAATGGAATTGACTCCAACTCTGCATTCTGAGTGGTCAAATGTCTTTTAAATATGTTTTTTTTTCCTAGTAAGTTTTTTATTCATTTTATTTATTTACATTGGATGATAGTAGAATTTATTTTGTTGTAATATTTTATTACTTATGGATATTATTTTTTATAGTTAAATAATTTTATGTATTAGTTTATTAAATGCATTTGTTAATCCATTTGATTGATCTAGCTTGACATAACTTACTGGAGATTCTTTCTGCAAGTCTTATTCGCTTGGACTTCCAATCTTTTACAAAGTGTCGGAACTTATTGCATTTGAAACAGTGTGTGTGGTTTTGTGTGTTCCCAAACTTTTGGTGTGAGCGGCCCGAGCGCCGCTTGTCAGACACTGAAAGTGGGTAAGTATGAAACATTCACTACCTTAGGTTAGGCCTAGAGCAAGCTCCTCTTGAGGGTTTGCTGGGCTTGGGTTGAACCAGACCTGACCTGCTTGAGTTGCACCCTACTTTCCAGGCCCAAGACTGTTTGATTTACATTCACAAGGCCTTGTTCTATGGTGGATGGCCCATGTGTGATGGAGGCCATTTTTTAAGCAGTGCACATCGTCCAAACACCATACCATGAAATTGGACTCTTATCAATGAAAAGAATGTTTATTTATAGCCCGTTCCATGTCCAGAGTATACGCTGCTTGATGAATGGTTTGACACGTATGGCATGCAACAGTGGGATGACAAAATAGGCTGGCTACACTAAGCATGAAAAAATCCAACCCATCAGCTAGAGTCCATGGCCAATGCGCACGTCAGGCCCACCATCCAAATACCTGGCCATCAAATTGAAGGGCACACAAGATGAGAGGCCAACACTCACGTTGGGCATGTTGGAATTAGTGTTCTAAAAAACCATTCGTGCCCTTATTCACTAGCACATGGATGTGATTGGATAGATCTCAACTATTGATTGTGGTGACCATTGATTATAGTGATTATGGATTTTAGATTGGACATGTGATATGTCTTATACAGATTTAGTATTGCTCTCATTTATTATGTTTGTTAAGGAGTGATTCCTCTAGTGGTCCTTGGAAACTTGAGATTAGATGTGGCGGTCATTCACCTGGAAGAGTTGTGGTCCATGGATCTTAATACCCTGTTAGACCATGACTGTCACAGGTGGATGAAACACACCACTGGACATCAATTCATGAAATGTACATTTATCTTGTGTAAGGGGACTAACTTGGGTCAAGATGGATAATCTTCACCATCGGGAGCCGACTTGGTGTCGGTTTATGCCTCGCCCTTACCCCGCACAAGAGTGTGAGTGTGTTATGTACAAAGGATCTGGGTTCGAACCTTCACTATGTGAAAAATCGAGAAATTCGACTGGAGAATTCAGCGGCCCATGACCGCGGACTGCTTTTTTAGTTTTTCAGCGGCTTCTAGCCGCCGAAAATTTGAGTTTTTCGCAAAGTTAAAAAGAGGCTAGAAATCCTCTCTCTCTCTCTCTCTCTCTCTCTCTCTCTCTCTCTCACTCACTACCGATATCATCGGCTCTCTATTCCAGTGTGTGTGAGCGTACAATGACTGCTCCTCTATCTTTCTCTCATTTACTCCTCCATCAGGTAAAAAACCCTAACCCTAACCCTGACTTTCTCCTTTTTTAGATTTGTTGTCAAATCCCTAATTAGGGATTTATATTGTCGAATCCCTTCTTATGTATGAGACTGACTAGACAACTCGGATCATCCGATCAACATGATTTTTTTCGATACATCCCACGAATAGTAGGTCAGGCCGAATGGACAGTAAAGATCCATGATATGGATAGGTTCTATACACTTAGCTACTTGAAAATAGGTTGGGCCCACCATGAGGATCACCTAATGCAAAATATAAGCCCCATCTACACATCAGGTGGTTCGCATCTAGAAACCAATGTCTAACTATTGACAATTAGCGAAATAGAAGGATCACAATTAGTGGATGTGGCTGATTTTTGCACAAGGAAATCCTCATGATAGGACCAACTTATTGGATAGATTGGATTTTACAATCACATGAAAATTGGAAGTTGTCCACTGGGTGGACCGTAATCATGTTGATCGGATGATTTGAGAGATCTCTCATTGGACATAATTAACCACCCACAAAATTTATTTAGATGTCAGCACCAACATTTTGAAGGGTTTGTTCATTGACCACTTTCGGTCAAATTTAAGTAACGATCGTTAACTTATTTTAGATAGTTGTCCAACTACTCCTGAACGATCTAAATCACTAATCAGTTGGTGTTAAACAGTCTAGATCGTTGTTCACCTATTAAACTAACTAGACCACGTCTAAAGTTACTACTTTTAAGTATCAATTTCATCAACTTCAGAAATAAGTTGAGACTTGAGTATGATCGAAAATGACAAAATATAAAGATCCCTCAAAATATGGGTGAGTAACATCTAACCAAAATCTTTAAACCCGATTTGTCTTTATAGGATAAAAGTGAGTGGCATTTCATAAAAGTCCTGTTAAAAAATTAGATTGCTCGTGAGAACCTATCAAACATATGGTCTTCTAGAGGATAAGTTCCAACTTATCTTATCAAGTGTATGTGACATCCAACCCTTTCACTAAAATTACTTCAATCGGATGATCTGCGTAGCCCAAACATTGTCCATATAAATCAACAGTTAAAAATCATTGGTTAGTCGCTCGGATGTAATCTTATGCTTGTGGCCCATCCAAGACTCGGAATTTCATCATTTTCGGCCAAAGTATATATTTCAACGGGCTTATTACAATCATTGTGTCAAACATTACATACGTACACTAATTACGGATATTAAAGTTAATTTAGTAATTAAATTCAAACCCTTGTAAATATACTATGCATAGCTACTTTTGAAAACTGCACTCGACTTAAGTGTCAAGTCTCAACTGAAAACTCAATAGATTTGTGAAAAACTGACTCATCTCACTGTGCTTTATCTATATAAGCAATTTATAGTATCTTGCAATGATTGGCGCAAGTGGGCTCCTACCGTGATGTGTTCGCCATGACAACATGGCAGACAAGTTCAATATCCACTTGAATGACTGGATTAATTCAAGTATTATTGTTATGAACGAATATTTTATCTATTTGTTCTTATTGCTTCTAAAAAATTATGTTAATGATTTTTTTTTGTTTCAGACGATCATTTGAAATGGGTGGTGTTGGGAAAAAAAACTCAAAGAAGTCGATCTTCATATCTTTTATTCCCTTCTGTTGCCAAAACAAATCTGAAGAGTAAGATCAGTACTGATTTCGCTCAAGCAGTCATTAAAGGACTGTTGCATGGTATCTTTGAGTCTGCTCAACCTAGGCAGGTGAATAACTGAATATTGACCCACATGTATGGACAGATGATCATAAACACCATACCATTTACAGGTGTTTCCTATAAGACTTTATTATTACATATTGTATTTCTTCTTTATATTGAACATCCATTTCTAATTGTATGTCATTTGCTTTTGCACAGGTCGATAATTTGATAGAAATCTATCCCATTTATTAGAAGAAGATATTCGACATTAACTACAGAGCTGTATAACAAAGATTACTTATATGATTGTTGGTTTAGAACTTGTATTATACATTGTTGGTTTATAACTTTTATCATAGATTGTTGGTTTTTAACTTGTATACAGAATCCTTGTTTCAAGGAAGTTGAGGATATTTAATGTAATTTGATTAATATTTATGGATATTTAATGTTTTATATTTATATAGGTATTTTGTGGATATTGGATGAATGGATGGTTGTGGATATAGGATGAATGGATGTGGATATTGAAGTGCGGATGGTTGTGGATATTGGAGTGCATTTGCAAGTTTTACAGGCGCGTGGGCATAGGCATAGCCCTAAGCCACCTGTTTTCGAATTATTTTTTCCTATAAAAACTCAAATTCAACAGCCTTAGGCTAACGAAAGTTCTCCATAAATATAAACAACGACCCTTAGCCACTGAAATTTTATCCAGAACGACGACCTTGGACTGTCGACAACATAAACGATAGTCCAAGGCCACCACAATTTCCTCAAAAAAGGGCGGCCATACGCCACTGATTTATCTTCTCACTTAGAATGGCAACCCTAAACTGTTGATTACTTATGGACTCTATTTTTTAACAACTCATGTATTCGGCGACCATTTATGCGCTGCCAAAAAAGATTCTGGAATTTAGGACCGCTGAAAATCGAATTCGACACTGAAAATTTCAGTAATGATTTTCGGCGCCAAAGGCTGCTGAATTTGAGGAAAAATAGCGGCTTGGGCCTATTTCACGCAGTGCTTTGTTTACTCACATTGGTGGATTAAGACTAAGTCAGCAGTCTAGGGGCTTATTAGCTTGGACTGTGATCATGAGATCAAGACTTGATGATGCATGAAAGATGGTTTAATTCTTAGATCTAAGGACGTGTAGGGGGTTCCGATCTTAACTGGTTGATTTTGGCTATTCCTACAAGGTCCATGCAGGGGCCAATAAAAGTAGATGTACCTGGGTACTTCCATCAAGAGTCGTTAATTCTTACACAGGCCAATAAGGGATCCATTGGTTTGCCTGAAAACATGTTTATGACTTTGATTTAGATAGATCAGACACTCATCAAGTGATTTCTATTGGGTCCAGCACTCTAAATATTTTAATCAAATTTTCAAAGGTTTTTAACCATTAAAGTTTTGTTTTAACTATTAAAACTATTTTAAACGTACTTGATGATAATTTGACGGCCCAAATCTGATAGTCCACTATTGATTGACATGGAATATGATCATTATTCGATACGCCATGACAGTGGAGGGATTGAATCATGAGTATATGCATAGATGAGGCGGATTGACGGGCTTCCTTCACAGTAGGTTACAACGAAGTCCATAGGGTGGCGGATCACTATACTGGGTGCACCCCTGAAATCCTAACGTCTCCTTATTTATACGATCTTATCCTAGAGAAAAAGTAGAGCTAGCCTTGGACGTCCCTACCCCATGGGATGTGTGAGTGTGAGGAAAAAGAGAAAGTATGTGAGTGAGATCCACTCCATCCTCTTCGATTATCCTCATGTGTGGTCTACTTGTGTGAATGGGATATGTCCTCCTCTGCTCCTACTAAATGATTAGACGTTGGGCTATCTTGATTCTCGAGTAATGGGATAGATAATGGAGAAACTCCTTAGTTTAGTAGACCAACATCACAAACATCTCTTTTGTGCACATCGCGTGCAGGTATGATCTCTCCCACTGTTTATACATATTGTTATATTGTAGAAATTTGATGTTATTGCAAACAAGGATTCTTGGGATGAGTCTCATAATCAAACTGCATTGTATTATGTTAGAACTAGAAAAATGCTCGGGCGCAGTTTTCTGGTGTTTTGTTATTCTGGGGTTCTGAATAATAGAAACATTCATAGACAAGCACAAACATTCACAAAAGTACACAAGAGAAGAGATATCGCAAGGCGAATTTTATTTCAGAGATCCTGAGATCTTGTACATTTCAGGCCGTGATCTGGCACGAGCCCTTAATTATATCGAATGATCGATGACCCTTGATTAAAAGGCAAAAGACTAGTCAGCGGGGACTACGGTCTCAAAGTTCATGGTCGTGGAGACCTGTGTTTGTGTGGTCGTAGAGACCTGTATTTGTATGGTCGCGGAGACCTGTATTTGTATGGTCCCGGAGACCTGTATTTGTATGGTTTTGTTATGGACTGACCCATCTTTATACGAGTCAGATGTCTATGTCCCATGTTTTGACCGGAGATCCGGGCTGAGACTGTCAGGGTTTTTAACCGAGGGGTGCGACTCTGGGCCTGCGCCCGTCATTTGTGACTGGTGACCGCGGAAAGACCGATCTGCAGTTGAATGTACCTGAGCAGCTCAACCAGCGGATACCGTTTGAATGGGTAGGACATCGACTGTTCTTGAAGTGTCAGTCTTTAACAAATTGTGTGTGATAGTTTAGAACTCTCCTGGTATGGTTTATCGTGTTAACCATAGTCCCCTTTGCTTAGTCCGGACCTGAATCCGGGTCATATCATGATAGTACATGTAACGATGATACATCAGTATGGTTCTGGGCACTGGCGGCCTCTTTTCGGGAAAATTGCTCCATTCGTCTCGTCGGATCGGATCGGACTCCGAAGGCTTGCGTTCTGCTCATTTGGGTGGCCCGGATGGGTTATTTAACTGCTCCGTTGCGTCCGAAACGCTCGAAATACCCAAAATAGGCCCAAACGGGGCTCAAAAACGTCATAAAACGAAGATTTAAAGGTGTGGAAATGAACGTTCAAAATGCTGATTTTTATGATCCGCTGGCCTGATTTTACTGATGCGCTGAGGCCAGTGCGTCCAAAAATGATTGTTAAAAATGTTCTATTTTACTGATCCGCTGGCCGATTTTTGTGATGCGCTGGGGCCAGTGCGTCCAAAAATGACTTTGCTTTAAGATGTGTATTTTTCTGATCAGCTGAGGTATTTTAGTGATGCGCTGGGGCCAGTGCGTCCAAAATTGACTTTGTTTTGGAATGTTTATATTTCTAATCCACTGGCCTATTTTACGATGCGCTGGGGCCAGTGCGTCCAAAAGTGAATTTGCTTTGGAATGTTTATATTTCTGATCCGCTGGCCTATTTTAGTGACGCGCTGGGGCCAGTGCGTCCAAAAATGACTTTGCTTTGGAATGTTTATATTTCTAATCCGCTGGCCTATTTTACGATGCGCTGGGGCCAGTGCGTCCAAAAATGACTTTGCTTTGGAATGTTTATATTTCTGATCCGCTGGCCTATTTTACGATGCACTGGGGCCAGTGCGTCGATAAAATAGGCTTGGTTCAACGTATTTCGCGATGCGCTACTACACTTGTATATTTTTAGGTTCTCCACCAGACCTGCTACGGTCGGAAGTAGGATTTTCGATGATCGAAAAAGGTTTCCGACGAGAAATTCCGGCCAACTCAAAAACCTAAAACTCTCTCCTTCCCTTGATCTGTTCCAAATGAGGCGAGGGGGGTTATTTATAGCCAAAGTCGGCCAATAGGAGACCGCCACGTGTAGCGCGTCGAGAAAATGGGTTGGCGCGTCGAGAAAATCACTCGGCGCGTCTAAAAATGACTTTGTTGGAATGCTGATTTTTAGACGCGCTGAGGGTCAGTGCGTCCTGAAATTCTTGAATTATTTGATGCGCTGGACGAATTTTCTGACGCGCTGGGGGCAGTGCGTCCTGAAATTCACTTTGTAAAACTGCTGAATTTCATGATGCGCTAGGTAAATTTTCTGACGCACTGGGGGCAGTGCGTCCTGAAATTCACTTTGTAAAATCGCTGAATTTCATGATGCGCTGACCATGAATTTCTTGACGCGCTGAGGGCAGTGCGTCCTGAAATTCACTTTGTAAAACTGTCTGAATTTCTAGATACGCTGACCATGAATTTCTTGATGCGCTGACGTACTCGTGTTTTACAAAATTGGGTTTTGCGAAACGGAGGGCTTGTGGGGCCCGCTTTGCGATGGAAGTCGATGCACTAGCCCTATTTCTTCATGTTTGAGGTAACCCTCCCAAATTTGTAGGTTCTGATCATGATGACCGGTGGGGTCCACCACTGGCTTAATTTTTCATTTTTTTGGTCTAGTGTGATGTGTGTGGTGATTTTTGCCGCGATTTTCGATGCACTGGCCCTAAATCTAACCAGGTGATGATTTGGGCACTCGTAATCATTGTTTCGAAGACCTTGACTTTTGGGACCCTAACATATTATATTCCAAATACTTTGCCCATCAAATTTAAGAGGCATATAAGATGAGAATCTCTCTCTATATGTTATACACAAAGAGAGGAGGGAGGGAGGAGGCATATAAAGCGCCCTTTCTCGTGTTAGGATTCTTTCACAGGTTTGATTTTTTTTTTTTCTTTTGGATTTTTTGTTCTTTTAATATTGCTTTTTGGTTGGTTGTGATTTCAGTGGGATTTTAATGCCATGGAAGATAGACAAGCGAGTGGGTTTTCTTAATGCCATTGGGATCCATCCTGACATTAAGTTAGTCCCTCACATGAGATGAATAATCACAATATTATAGGTGTGTTCAAGTACTTATATGGTCATGGCCAAAGCAATGAGATCCGTGGAACACATTTCTCTCCAACCATAAGTTAATGTGTCCAATCTTAGTGCTCAAGGACAACAAACCTATAATCATAAAACAGTGTTCCACACACAATAATTAGTCTAATGAATGATAAGTCATATAAATAAGTCAATGAGCATCATAAACATTAGTTTTCAAGGGTGCTACCCCAACATGAACAATTGACCCCTCTCACAAATAAATTCTCACCATGAAATAAATATTTTTTGTTAACTCGAACATGGTTGAAGAAGTTGAACCATGTCCATTAAGAATTACATTGGTAGGTAGAAAATCTATCCAATTATGGGATTCATGAGGTTCTTTTTTCTTTTCTTTTCTTTTTTTATATGCAAGGACTATGGCTCCTGTTAAGATTATAGCGTGCGACACCACCATTGTTGCTCGTGCGACAGAAGCTACTATTGCAAGTAAAATGAAATCATGCTCATTTCAAAAGTTGGAATCTGAGCATCAATTATTCAAAGTCATAAGTCTGGTCAATAGACAATCATTAAATGTAAATATAACAAAAATAGGCTTCATCTGGTTAAAGGACAATAACCCAGAATTTCTACTTGTCTCTAAAATATTTATACAAATCATTATTGTTTGTTTTATGTCGATCATAATACTATGAGAAAGTAAACATTAATTGTCGAGGGAGATGTATAGCCATGCAGCCCACTTTCATACTTAAATGCATGCACAACAATTAATTGTTGTTGCAAACTATAATCATAAGCACCTGAGTGACCATGAATAAATTAGTAGGGATGCGACCATCAATAGACTCCTTTTGTTTCTAAATTTACAAGGATTATACAACAAAATGTTTACTACATTAGTTTGCGAGGCCCAACAAAAAGTTAAAAAGTGTTATACTCTACAAACATTCTTAGTAGGCATGTCGTATGCTGTAAAAATGATACAATACAAGTCACGTATGGCAAGACAACAATGATTGCAACCATGGGATTAGGTAGATCTTGGATGGAAAAATCACGGTAGAATGCACAACAACACATCGCAACAGCACATCGTTTCCACATGTAAGGATATGGGTTTTCAACCAAATGGTAAAATTCAAGCTAGTCATTAAAAATACACGCATGGTACACATGAATGCTATGATGACGATATTTTCAAATTTATGAATGCTTGGGACTATATACTTGGCGTATGGGTTGGGCACATGAATGCTATGATGACGGTATTTCCAAATTTATGAATGCATGGGCCTATATACTTGGCATATGGGTTAGGCCCAGGCTTGAAATCTATGATGAATTACCTAGTCCAATCATTAAGTGGAGAACCATTTTATATAATAAGAATGGATGGTTTCAAGGTAGTTGTGAGTGGTTCTCCATTTACCCTAAAAAAAGTTCCATTGAACTATTTCAAACCCGGGCTTTGCTGGTTCTCTATACATCTTAGGCTCATATTCCAAAATCTATCTTAATCCATAACTTAAGTGGGTCACACCAATAGAAATAACATGGAACATTGAGGAGCAAGATGTAGGGCCCACCTTGTTGTGTATATGTCATCTAACCTGGTCATCAGATGTGATCCAATTAAGCCATGGATTGGGTTAACTAGGGATATGTAGAAAAAAATAGGATGCACAATTTAGATTACAACTACATATCCTGGGGTGGGCCCGCTCAATTCGAAACGTATGTGGTCATTCATCTTATTTTATTTGAGAACTCAAAGTGAACATTAATTTGGCCTATTTGGGTTCAAAAGAGAACTAGGCCATGCTAACCATAGACGGGCCATTTATAGATCTGAAACTTAATTGGGTCGTCCATAAATGCATTCTCAACTCGTCATTCCTAGCTATTGCTTTTTTCATCACCTGAAAAAGCCATTAAATGATGCAATCATTTCCTCCTCAATTGTCCAATTTGTGTAAAAGGTGGACCACGTCCTGATGGTTCAAGAGGTGGGCAACCACATGGGTTGCTTCTTGGCCGAGAAACAGATCAACTGAAAATAAAAATAAAAATAAAAAATCAATTGAAATAGAGGAGATTCTAGCCTATATTTATATGGGAATATCAATTCCAAGGATTACCTGAAAAACCCTAGCATTAATGCCAAGAGAGAATTGGTTGGTGCATTAGATTTCAATGTCGAGAGGGAAGAGATTCCTAATTAGCTGGAGAGAGTAGTTCATTTGATTCAAGTGATGAAGGGATTGGTGGGGGTGTCTTCTCTTTAAAGAGGGAAGTCAACAATTAATGGTCAACTACTACTAGCATTTACAGTTGATTTTTAGCTTTGAGAGAGTAAGGGTATGTTTGGATTGAAGGATTCTAATCAAAACTAATTGCATACCGTAATTATCACTTTTGACATGCGATTGGCTACTAAGGCAGAAGAGGCATTATTATGTTATATTCCTCTGTATTGGTACCAGGATGAAATCTCCCTGAATCCATCTTGATTCACCCCGTTATTTGCTGATACGAGAGGACCATGATGTATGTGGAGCCCTCTATGTTGTTTGTAAGAAATCCACCCCTTCCATCCATTTTGCTGGCTTATGTTAGAAAATGAGCAAAAAAAATGAGACAGGTCCCAAACTCAAATGGGCCCCCCCGACATGAAATAGTAACGATTGAACATGTAAGACTCTATTAGGTGGGCCACACATGATCATCGATTTAGATCATGACCGTTGGATTATTCAGATTGAGTAATTCAGTGGGCCCCACTATAATTGTGATCATTGCAAATAGGTTTGGGGCGGGATGCTTGAACCGCGTTCCCTATACGCGATTATTAAGCTAAATATGGAAACCAACGGTGTGGAGACCCTAGAGGAGAGAAGTGTGATGGGTAAGCTTCTCTGGCCCTCTTTCCTATAAATATATGCCTTGGTCCCCTCACCAACACACAAGAGAAAACCCTAGTCCCCATTGAGTGTTTCTCCTAAAGGTGTAAGGTGCGGAAGACCAAGAGTTCTTCTCGGCAACACGACGGCATCGGGAATGTCTTCCCAATCAGGTATGGCTTTAAGATTATAGTATGGAATCTCCATTGTTGATGCATAGACGATCCTATCATTCCGCGATAATTAAGTTTAACAGTTGGTATCAAAGCACCTATGCATCATCGTGGTAGATTTAGTTTTACTGCCTTCAAAACCATCTGATCATGTGATTCCGACACCCCAATTTCAAGAAGATTCGGAATCGACCATCATGCAAAAGATTGCTTCTTATGGCAGACCCGATCCAGCCAGATTGTTGTTAGTTTTGGCCATCCAAATCGGTAAGCCATATGGTGCCATGATTAGATTTGAAAAATAGTACGAAACATCATCCCCTGTTCAATTTCTGTCTCATCTTTACTATAGATGCAAACAAGGCAAAAACCCAATTCTGTTTAGACAACGTCACTGCCGGCTATCATGGCCCGATTCAAATCATCAGAAACCAATCATAGCCATGGATTCCGACGCTGATTCAGGGCCATCCAGATCGGATTCAGTCCAAGCCATGGCTGACAGCGGGATAGTAAGGAATCGACTCTAGCACCGTCAGCCAATCCCATGTGACGCTCGATCCAACACCTTGTTGGGGTCCCAAATAGTGGACATTCTTAAAATAAGTCAAATAACCATATACCTCTGAAGGAATCATGCGAAGAACGCCTTCCGGAGCACGCAAAACAGAAGTGTACGTGACTTCCCTAGACTTAACCAAATTCCCTAGTGGGCCCCGCCGATCACCATGTTCGGAACCGCCCGGAAATGGACCCGCAACTCCGTCACTATTTATGATGAACAGTGTAAGTGATTGCGCAATGAAACGGGCCCCGTAAACCCTCCGAAAATCAAAACCCAATCGGTGGAGCCCACATTTACGTGTCCAACGCACCCTAAAATCCGAGCACCCCACGCATCCAACGCACCCTTAAAAACTGCACGTTGGCCCTCCATTTGCGAAGGCCCACGCACTCAACGCACCTTGAAAACTGATCAACGCACCCCTAAATTTGTCTTGAAGACGACATTGAATTGACAGGTGCGTGGAGCCTCACGCACCCGGCAATTAAACCCCACGCACCCGTATGATTTTCGGACACGTGCAATCAAATAAACAGGTGCGTTGCGGGCATTTGACAGATGCGTGATACGTGGCAGCTTCCTATTTGCCGAGTTCACCTATAAATACCCCTCGTCCCGCTCATTTACAAAAAATAGAAAAGGAGAGAGAGAGCCGCCGCTGCCGGAAACCCAAAAAAAAACCCGCTGGAATCCTCGCCGGAACACCTTTCCATTCACCGGAATCCTATTTCCAGGCGCAGACGCTACTACAGGTCTGAATTTCATGTACTTAATAATGCATCTGTAAAAGAGACCTCACGCATCTAAAAATACCCCACGCATCCGTTGATTCAGCCCCACACGTCTGTAAATTCAGCAAGGATCGAATTTGGCAAAAACGGACCCACACATCCTGAATATACATCAACGCACCCCTAAATTCGTCTTGAAAATCGACATTGAATTGACAGGTGCGTGGAGCCTCACGCACCCGTAAATCAAGTCTCACGCACCAAAAAAATCAGCAAACTGTAGAACGCGTCAGCAGGTGCACCAGGCTCAATTCTGAGTATTTTTAAGGTCCGTCGGAGCCTGTCTTGGGTATTTCGAGCATTCCGGACGCAATGGAACGGCCAAACGAATGTTTCGAGAACTCTAAATGAGTGGAGTCGCGCATCTTCGAGGCTTAACCCGGTTCAACGCGATGAACGGAGTAGCTTCTCGGAAAGGAGTCGCCAACATCCAGAGCCATGCAAATATACTAACATTTACGTTCACTGTAAAGGCATGATCCGATTTGTGCCAAAAGCTAGACCAGCAGGGCCTTGATTACCACAATGAACCATGACCAAAGAACTTCGATTCTTTACAAACCAGTTACTCAACTGCCACAACACAACAGTCGATGCCCTACCCATCTAGACAATATCCGCCGATTGGACTGCGCAGGTACACACAACTGTAGAATGGACTTCCCGAGGTCACCTGTCCCTACAT
The DNA here is from genome assembly GCA_003013855.2 of Liriodendron chinense. NCBI lineage: Eukaryota > Viridiplantae > Streptophyta > Magnoliopsida > Magnoliales > Magnoliaceae > Liriodendron > Liriodendron chinense. The sequence goes on along the minus strand of ML058469.1, from coordinate 8,576,787 downwards.
TGACAGGCGCGGGCCCAGAGCCGTCCATCTCAGTAATAAACCCTGACAGTTTCAACCCGGGTATCCTGTTAAAATATGGGACATAGACATCCGACTAATACAAAGGTGGTTCAGTACGAAACACAACAAATACAGGTCTCTACGACCACACAAAATATATGTCTCTACGACCATGAACTCTAAGGTCATAGTCCCTGCTGGCTAGTCTTTTGCCTTCTAATCAAGGGTCATCGATCATTCGATGTAATTAAGGGCCCGTGCCAGACCACGGCTTGGAATGTACAAGATCTCAGAATCTCTGGAATAAATTCGCCTTGCAATATCTCTTCTTTTGTGTACTTTGTGAATGCTTGTGATTGTATATGAATGTTTTCATTACTCAGAACCCCAGAGCAACTAAGCACCACATTTCAGGAAAATGTCCCTTGTGTTCATTTTCTAGTCCCAACAAACTGGCGACTCCACTGGGAAAGTCTCGAACCCGAAACCCCTGGTTATGTCTGAGCATAGAAACACTCTAAGATCAATTACCTGCAAACACGAATCTACGCATAAGAAAGTTACCGCGAGGCGTAATGTTTCGGCGCCCCTCGGGCGTCAAACTGGCGACTCTCAACGGGAACGTTCTTCCCTTCATCTCTAAGGCAATAGATATTCAAAAAGGTTTCGAACCCACAAATTTTCACAACTACACGTATTTGTCTCCGTCTTGCATATTTCTGTCGGTTTATGCACTACGATCGATGGGCTCAATACTCTCGACCGCACTTGTGAACTGTTCTGACGATTTTTATGACACTATAGAATTAGCAAGGTACTAGGACAGACAAGAGAAATGGCGTGCTCAATAAACAGTTTGTGCACTTTCCTTGCCACCGGAGGCTTCAGCTTCCCTCGCTTCATCCCGACCATGACAACTGCCTCTAATTCAGGATGGCAGTTGGTCGAAACACGCCGACAAAAGAAAGAGCAGAAGAAAGCAGCCAGTTTAGTAGCATATAAGAAGGTGGATGTCACAAGACCTCGCCCTGCAAACAAGAGACAATGGCAGCCAAAACGGGGGCAAAGGACCCCTACAGGCAGGAGGGTTGCACCGGCAGAGCCCGTAATGCCCGCAATAACAATTGAGCAGTTCCCGCCGTTGCCCAAAACCTCTCGTACTCCACAAAGAACCACCGGGCTCGTAAATGAAAAGCCCAAGTCCACGACGATCCTCATACCAAGATAAGGACAGGCCCGAAAAATTCAGTTGGCACAAGTAGTGATGGTGCAGGTGGCCGTAGAGGCAGAGGAAGAACCGTATGAGACGGAAGAATTACCTCCGTTACAAGATCAGATCGATAGGTTGGTGGAGGCTAATCGTGAGACAAATGAGCGAATGAAGGCCATCCAAGAGACCTTGACCACTCTGATAGCACAAAATGCCGCCAGAAGTGCCGCACCACCCACCCGTCAGTCGGCGGAGGAATCTCAAGGTGCGGCGGAAGGTCCGGTTGAGCCGGAGCCGCCCATCCAACCTAGAGTCATACCAGTAGGACGCGCACCGCTCTCCACATCTCACGTATCACGAGAAGAGCTGTCCTAAACAATAGCCCATATGATGCAACAGGAAAAGGAGAAGAGAGGAAAGGTAGCTACAAATATCGGGTCCCATACCCACCAGAGGTAGAGGAGGTACCATTTCCGGCCAACTTTAGATGCCCGGACTTCGGAAACTTCGACGGCAAAGGGTCGCCAGAGGAGCACATCACCCACTTCCTGACTACATTGGGAAACTGGTCTGCAGTCCCGCAATACTGCATGCGGCTATTTGGATCTACCCTAACAGGGAAAGCTTTCCAATGGTACATGGCACTACCAGCCGGCTCTGTGAGAACATGGGAGCAGATGCAAGATGCCTTCATCTCAAAATTCTTCGCAACAGAGAGAGAGAGAGATCTCGTTAACGGACCTTGCAATGGTCAGACAGAGAAATGGTGAGCCAGTTGAGAAGTTCATCGACCGATGGGGAACTACAGCGACTCAATGCTGAGAATTACCCAGTGAGGGCGAGCAAATGAAGATGTGTCTAAGAGCCCTAAACCCGATGATCTCGTATGGCCTGTCAAGCAACACCTTCAACTCCTTTCGCGAATTAGCAACCAAAGCACACTTGGTAGAGGAAGCAGCATCTCGAGTAAGCTTCAGGCCCGAGAGACAGAAGAGAGAGACAGGAAGAGTGGTGGAGACCCACCAGGTCGAGCAAGGACCCGAAAGACCGGAAACGCCCCGCTACGAGTCATGGGACAGAGGTGAAGACGGTAGAGGTACCAGATAAAGGCAAAAGGCCCTATGTACCCAAACGTGTATCTATAACCGAAAGAGAAAAGGCGAACGGCTCATACACATTCGACATGGCCGATTTAGTTCCGATCATGGAACAGTTAATCGAAGAGGGCTTGATACGCCTACCAGAGCCAATTCGTCCCCACGAGGTCGGACGAACGAATGACCCTAAATACTGCAAATATCACCGGTGCATCAGCCATCAGACGGAAGATTGCTTTTCCTTAAAAGGAAGAATACAGCGATTGATCAATCAGGGGGTCATCAGCATGAAGGTACCTGAGACAGTGAAGGAGGCAGTCGGGGCAATTTCAACAGTCCCTATAGAAGGTGGAACCGGCCGATCAACCCTGCTCCCTAAGCCAAAGGAACCATGGACCCCAGTTAGTAGCAAGAAAAGACTTGAGAACAGACAAAGACTCGTGAAGCGAAAGAAGAACAGAGAAGCGAAGTCACAGGGGCAAGGGCAACTCATGACGAGCATGGCCCACTGCGGAATGGTGTCGTTCGCCGAACAAGTATCACCCGAAGAAACGCCACAAGTAGTGGAGAGGGAAGTTGACGCAGTCATCCTACGGTCAGGAAAGCAAATGCCTGACCGTACTCTCCCCAGACCAGACGACCCGATACCAGAAGACGGTACCCCTGATAGATCACAGGAAAGACCTCGCATGTAAAAGTCGAAGGAAAAAGTCGTCGAAGCTACTACGACCAGTCAACCAAACCCTAGGCCAGTGGCATACGACATCGTGTCACACCTACGAAAGGTTCCCGCCCGCCTGAGCATATACGATGCCCTATGCCTCTCAAAAGTATACAGGGAAATGTTAATCAATGCCTTGCTTGACAATGAAGTCAGGGAGGTCACGATAATAGAAATAGAAGAAGAAATGAAAAATTCAGATAAATTTTGGGAGGGGTATATGCCAATGTCGCAAGTTATGCCTGTCAATCACCCTTCGACCATCACATTCTCAGAAGAAGACCGCACGATAGAATCAACAGACCACAACCGTCCGCTAATGGTCACAGGAATAATCAAGGACACCGAGATCAAGAGATGTATGCTGGACGACGAGTCGACTGTAAATATCATGCCCTTGAGGACATTGCAGACGCTAGGTTACATGCAATCGGCGTTACGCCCGAGTTTTATGATGATTCAAGGTTTTAATCAAGATAGTCAGCGTACGCTCGGATCAATTATGGTAATGTTAGAGATCGAAGGACTGACCACGAAAGTGACATGCCAGGTGATCGATGCAGTGACAACATACAACCTCCTTTTAGGAAGGCCTTGGCTCCACCAAAATCGCATAATCCCCTCGACATATCACCAGTGTTTTAAATACAGCAGAGACGGAGTCCAACACAGGGTAACGGCGGATCCAAAGCCATACACGATAGCCGAGTCATTTTTAGCCGACGCAAAATACTACAGCTCAGCCGACGGCAGTGAAACCAGCGAAAGGACCGAGGTATCAAAGAAGGGGCAGACGGCAAAAACGCGAACAGAGAAGTTCACGCGGGGAAGCGAGCCTCAAACCGCCATCCAGGGGAGATCCCGACATCCGCTGGAAAGTCACTCTCGGCCAACCACGAAGAAGTTTTATGTGATACCGCAACATTTACGTCAGCCAGGGCAGTCTGTGTTAAAATTGATCTCAGATCAAGACATGAGCGTGCTCAAGTCCAGCTTCAACGTACTGGTACCCAAGTGTTAGAACTAGAGAATGAACATTCTCCGGAATGTGGTGTTTTGCTGATCTGGGGTTCTGAATATAGAAACATTCGTAGACAATCACAAGCATTCACACAATACACAAGAGAAGAGATATCGCAAGGCGAATTTTATTCCAGAGATTCTGAGATCTTGTACATTCCAGGCCGTGATCTGGCACGAGCCCTTAATTACATCGAATGATCGATGACCCTTGATTAAAAGGCAAAAGACTAGTCAGCGGGGACTATGGTCTCAGAGTTCATTGGTCACGGAGACCTGTGTTTTGGTGGTCGCGGAGACCTGTATTTGTATGGTCGCGGAGACCTGTGTTTGTATGGTCGCGGAGACCTGTGTTTGTATGGTCGCGGAGACCTGTGTTTGTATGGTTGCGGAGACCTGTATTTGTTATAGACTGATCCACCTTTGTACGAGTCGGATGTCTATGTCCCATGTTTTGACCGGAGTTCCGGGCTGAGACTGTCAGGGTTTATGGCTGAGATGGACGACTCTGGGCCCGCGCTTGTCAATGTAGGGACAGGTGACCTCGGGAAGTCCATTCTACAGTTGTGTGTACCTGCGCAGCTCAACCAGCGGATGCCGTTTGGATGGGTAGGGCATCGACTGTTCTTGAAATATCAGTTTTTAACAGATTGTGTGTGATAGTTCAGAACTCTCCTGGTGTGGTTTATCGTGTTAACCATAGTCCCCTTTGCTTAGTCCAGACCTGGATTCGGGTCATATTATGATAGTACACGTAATGATGATGCATCAGTATGATTCTGGGCGCCGGCGGCCTCTTTTCGGGAGAATTGTTCCATTCAGCTCGTTGGGTCGGATCGGACTCCGAAGGCTTGCGTTCTGCTCATTGGGTAGCCCGGATGGGTCGTTTGACTGCTCCATCGCGTCCGGAACGCTCAGAATACCCAAAATAGGCTCAAACGGGGCTTAAAATGTTATAAAATGAGGATTTAAAGGTGCTGGAATGAATGTGTAAAGTGCTGATTTTTGCGATCCGCTGACCTGATTTTATTGACGCGCTGGGGCCAGTGCGTCCATAAATGATTTTCATGATGCGCCGGGTAATTTTATGACGCGCTGGAGCCAGTGCGTCCTTAAAATCTAACTTTCCGATCCGCTGGCCTGTTTTGCGACGCGCTGGGGATAGTGCGTCCTAAAATTATAATTTCCTGATGCGCTGGGCTATTTTGCGACGCGTTGGGGCCAGTGCGTCCTTAAAATAGCTTTGACTTGATAACTTGTATTTTTCTGATCCGCTGGGCTATTTTGCAAAGCGCTGGGGCCAGTGCGTCCTTAAAATGCCACGATTGATGGTTCACGTAATCCGCCGAGGATTTCCCTGATGCGCCAGGTCACTTTTATGATGCGCTGGGACCGGCGCATCGAAAAAAGATGACTTAACCATTCCTCCAGACCTGGTATGATCGGAGGTGCGATTTCCGGCGAGGGGATCCGGCAGTCGGAGAAGGATTCCGGCGATCGGCAAAGGTTTTCCGGCGACGAGGTCCTCTCTCTCTCTCTTGCTGAATGATGCAAATGAGGTGGTGGGCAGGGTATTTATAGGTATCGTCGTCCAATAAGCGGTCGACACGTGTAGCGCGTCGAGAAAATGAGTCGGCGCGTCGATAAATGCGCTCGGCGCGTCGCGAAATGATCGGAGTCCAGAAGTTGGTTTGCAGGACGCACCAACTGTCAGTGCGCCCTTAAATTCATTTTTTGGATGCGCTGGAGGCAGTGCGCCCTTAAATTCATTTTTTGGATGCGCTGGGTGCAGTGCGCCCTTAAATTCATTTTTTGGATGCGCTGGAGGCAGTGCGCCCTTAAATTCATTTTTTGGATGCGCTGGGTGCAGTGCGCCCTTAAATTCATTTTTTGGATGCGCTGACGCAGTGCGCCCTTAAATTCATTTTTTGGATGCGCTGGACGTATTCGTGTCCTACAAACTTGGGTTTTGCAAATTGGGGGATTTGCGTGGTCCGCCTCGCGATGAATGCCGATGCACTGCTCCTATTTCTTCATAATTGAGGTATCCCCCCAATTTTGGACAGTTTTGGTCATGATGACCGGCGGGGTCCACCACTAGCCCAATTTCTCATTTTTTTGGTTAAGTCTGATATGTGTTGCGATTTTTGCCAAGATTTCTGATGCACTGCCCCTAAATCCAGTGATGGGGCAGATTGTACACTTGTGATCCCTGTTTTAAGGATCCTGACTTTTGGGACCCCAACAGATGCCCCTCCGATGCGATGGGATGGACATCGATTGTCCATTGCATCGCGTCGGATTTTTGGGTCCCACTATAAATAAAAGGGTCTGGGTCATTTTCGTCATTTCACTCATTTCAGCGACCAGAGCTCTCTGCCAGCGCGTACAGAAAATCGGCAGCGTGTCGATTAATTATCGCCAGCGTGTCGATTAATTGCCTCGCGGGTGCAAAAAAATCTGGTTAGTGACTTTTTCGACGCGCTACCCTCAGTGCGTCCTGAAATGGGGACTTAGTGGTTTTTCAAATACTTGAACGCGCCATAGTCTCACGCGCAGATTAAGTGAGGTGCTGGGTCCAGCGCGTTGTATAATTACGGACTTTCTCATATATTGAACGCGCCAGACCCAGCGCGTAACCGCGTGTGTTTGAAGAAACCCATTTGATGGACGCACTAGGGGGGGCGCGCATGAAAATTTGAACTTAGTGAAATTTGACCTATTTATGTAATGCGCTAGGGCCAATGCGTATGTCTTTGGGGAATTTCGGATGCGCTAGGGCCGGCGTGTCCAAAAATGGTCTTTGACCAAATTGGTCGTTTTCTCGATGCGCCGGGCCTAGTTCGTTAATTTTTTTGGACTTTGTGAATTTTGTCCAATTTTCGAGTGCGTCGAGCCCAACGCGTACCCACTCCTTGACTCATGGTTTTGTTCAATTCCTTAGTGTTCTAACTAAGCATGCTCACTATTAACCGCCATGCCCATGTCCCTGGTCCAACGAATCATTTTCTTTGCAACAGGGGTTGTAATTTCGAGGCGCACGGGGTCCACCTTCCCCTTTTGAGCTTTTACACATGTATGGTTATGGTTTTTAGGAAAATGCTGGCCCCCATACGCCTAAAATTCCTAAATCGTGTTGGACTAGGCGTGATATCCCTTTTAACTTAAGTTATAGAGTTTTGTGCATACCTGAGCGTATTTTCTTCTGGTACTTGTACTCTGTCTAATGTTTTGTCGTATTTACGCAGGTCTTCATGGCTGGTCCTTCTGGTTCTAAACATAAGAGACATTCGACCAAGAAGGTGACACGGCCATCTGATCAGAACCCGCAGTGGTTCCATTCTCCGAAAAAGTTCAACTTCTACGAGCGCATTTTAACACTTCCGAAGAACGTGCAACGGAAGATACTTTTGCGACAAAGCCCTTCCGACCCCTCCTGATGAGGGCACTCAAGAAGAATGGGATGCGTGGTACACTCCCCTGCGAGGTTTCCGAACTGACGAAGTTGTTGGGTCCGAGGAGGGTGAGGCTAGCCCGGTCGCACCCACCCCATCTGCCAAACGGGGTCGCCCGAAGACGACTGGAAAAAGTGCCAAGCAAGTCCATATGAAGAATCAGGCCAAGTCGAAGTCTGGTAAAATGAGGGTCGTCTGGTCGTCTGTTAAGTTAGCGGTATCGTCGCTTATGATCCGCAATCCGTATACGAAGCAGTACATCCAATTTCCCAAGAGCTTTCAGCGGTATCGCTCTCTCCCAAGCATCGAGCCTTCCGATGTATGCCGCGCCAACTCTTTCTATAGCGTCGACTCCTGGACGCCCATTTCAGAGACATTCCTCAACTGCGCAGTATCCAAGAACGGTACACTGCAGTCTATCCTTGGGGAGAAGGACATGATATTTTTGGAACCAAACCACGATCCTCACCTGCCATTTCCAACACACTACTACGAGACCTTGCGCCAAAGGTTTCGTCCTCTATCCGATGGAGAAATTTGGCCGACCGGGGGTTTCAGGACCCGAGGTCATTTAAGCCCTCACCCTGGTTATAAAGCTTGGGCCAATCGAATAATCGAGCAGCATGAAGAGACCTTGAAGCAAGTAGGTCTCCTTCGGGCCATTCAAGTGACGTCGAGCTACTTCTATCGAGAACCTTGCATCTATAAGGGGTTCTTGAATCACTGGAGCTCTATTACAAACTCTTTCCACCTGCCGTATGGAGAAATGAGTATATCGCTTTGGGACTTGTACCGGATAGCCGGTCTTCCCATCCGCGGCAGAATTTATAATGAATGGACGCCTAGTGACGAGGAGCTATCCAAGAAGAAGAAGGGCGTTGATGAGGGTTTCTATTCTGAAGCCTGCTACGAATTGTTTGCGGAGCTGCCGCAATTCCTAGGTTCCAGAGACAAAGTACCTTTTGAGGACTGGCTGGTTTACTTCAGTCATGGTCTGAAGTGAGTTTCTTTACTTGACTCGCACTCTTCACGTCCTGCTTCATCCTCTTCTTCCACTGATGGTTTTCTTCCTGTCTCAGCTTAAATTACGGACCGTATGATGAAGGTCGCAGGGACAAGTTGATTCTGGAGGCCAAGATGAAAAAGAAGTTCCCGCAGCCGAATAAGTTCTCTCCCACTTGCGAACTCGCTGGGTTCTTAGCCTACTGGCTGTGCTTGTGGCCCTCCTGAGCTAAGCAGGCAGATAGTGTGAGGGTCTCCTGCTTCGCCGTGGCAGGGAGTCTGGCTAATGGCCATCGTTATGCATTGGCCCCGGTAGTATTGTGCTCCATATATCGGGCTTTTGGTTGTGTCATCAGCAATAAGGGCTCGGCTTCCTTCGGATTAAATTCTTCTTACTGCGGGTGGCATTCCTTCTCGGGATGGCTCGGGGTCTATTTCCCGTGGGTCTACGGTATGGAGCTTAAGGACTTCATCTGGAGAGGATCGGTTCTGTTGCATACTTTTCAGAAGCGGAAGATGAACAGCGAAAACTTGGTGACTATCAAGGTAAAGATAGCTCGTCATGATGACGTCGACTTCTTCCTTTTCTCTACGTCCAACAGTGAGGATCCAGAATTGCTCGATAATGATGAGAGTCTTAGTTCCTATCAGTGCTCATTCTTGGTGTCCGTCCGCCCGAGTTTACTGCCTTTGAGGGAGGGGGCTGAGTTCTGGAGAGAGCCGTACTACCCGAACCGATTCGCTCACCAATTCGGTTATGACCAGGGGGTACCAGAGACTCTTGAACCGGTGATGCGAGAGCAGCGAGCCTATGGCACATGACCGATTCACTGGAAGTGGATATGGTGTCAACTCTTGCTAACCGGGTCAGGCTGTTCCTTCATCGTCCCGGGTATAGAGTATACTCTCGGCGCTACATATGGGTGGATGAGGTGGTGGGCTCACCAATATACCTTAGTTTGGAACAATCGTCACGTGGCTGACCCAGTTTTCGTTTCTCCTCCTATCATCGACCCTGCTCCTGCTGACGGCCTGGGCTATGTATCAGAGCCACCACATCAACTGGCCACTCCTGGTGTGAAGAAATTCCTGACTTCTCTGAATGTGGTAATTGATCATGAAAAGCCTGAGCATACACTAGAAGGATGGGTTGCTTATGGGCAGAGGATCACGCTGCGAGAAGATCAAAGTTTTCCACTTGTGGGTCCCATGACGGAGGGGCAGAGAGAGGGTTACGATATCGGTGATGATGATGAAGGCGGCGATGATGACGGTGACGATGGGGGTGATGATGTTGGCGGTGCTGGTGACCACGACGAAGATGTTGGGGGTGGCGATGATGGAGAAGGTGGCGGCGATGTTGAGGGTGGCGATGGCGGGGGTGGAGTTGCAGCAGGGACCCCATCGACTGGCGGTCGGGGAGGTCATAGTCAGAGCCCGGTTGGTCGGACGAGTCTATCCAGACGCTCTGCTCCCGGGGATAGTGATTCTGAACCGTCCCCTGAGCATTCTGGGCCTCGAGTGAAGACTGCCCCTCGTGTTCCTATCGCCGACGGAGAGAAGAAAATAAAGGACATGTGAAAGCTATACCGGGTAGAGAAAGCACGGAGTTGTCTCTCCAAACTTGCCGACGACATTCCGATCGATGATGCCAGTGGACCGAGGGAGGAAGAGGAGATGAGCTCACAGGTAGACCTCAGTGGGAATCTCCCCACGGAAGAGGGTGGAGATAATGAGCCGATATACTATAGATCTGTTCCCAAAGCAGACACAGAACCCATCCCTTATGGTCCTTGACAGTGGGCTACAAGCTGAAGATCCTCCTCTTACCGACCCTATCAGTGTTGTGGCTGTAATCAACCCTAGCCCTACCCCTGAGGCAGGCCCTGCTACTATTGCGGAAGAGGCAGCACCTCCTGCTCAAGAAACCATGCCCTCTGACGCTGTTAGTGCATCGGAGCCTGTCATGGAAGTAACTCCTGTTGTCGAATCGATTCCAGCCACCACTGCCCCTGAGATCATTGTACCTTCTTCTCCTGAATTGCCCGAACCAGCAACGGAGACTGTGACTGAATGTGTCCCAGCATCATCAACACCCATTGCTTCGACTGGTGCACCGGTCGATGAAGTTCCTGCTGGTATACTACTTTCCTTTATCACTTTGCTTGCTTCTCTTCTTTCTCTAGTGTGCTAATGTTTACCGTTTCTTTTACCAGCCACTGCCCCTGCCAGCGTCCCGGTTCCTGTAGTCTTGCCCGAGGCATTCCTCTCATCTCTCCGAGGCTTATCAAGGACTAAGGCGAATCTTCTCAAGAGCTTATATTGTCCGACATCGTCGATTCGCTTAGGAACGGAGATGAAGGGTCTATCTTGGACGAGGCACTGCAGGCGCTGGAGCTTACCGCCGCGTGGCTCAGGATTGACATTTCTTCGATAGTCAGCCATGTGTCGCAATTCAAAGATGGGATGGCTCAAGTGAATGAGGCGAGGCATCTCAAGGTTGACCCTTCCGTCGAAGAAAACGCGGTCACTTGTGGTCCCTTCTTCCGGAACTTGAGTTACACGAGGCGAATGTGGCCGCAGTACATAAGGATTGGCAGGCTGTAGATACTGAGCACCAAGAGGCCACCAGGAGTCTCGCGGAAATTGAAAATGAAATGGCCCGCTTACGAGCTGAACATTCTGTCATCCATCTTAAACTTTCGAAGTTCGGCGGTCAGAAGGCACGCCTATAGTCTTCTATCGACCAGCGTGAGGCGAAGTGTAACGCCGTGAGGGCACAAGTTACGGAGCTGAAGCGGTCTCTCCAAGACATTCCCAACCCTGCGTAAGTCTTAGCCGAGGCTGAAACAGTATAGAAGGTGATTGAAGAATCTGGAATCAACTTGTTAGATAAATGTTTGAAAACTTTAGACGTCTGAACTGTAACAATCTCTGTTCGTAACTCAAAATATGTTGTAATGGATATTATAATGATATGTATACTAGTCATGTGATTTTTGTTATGTTAGTCATAAACAAAGTGCTAAGTGAATCAAGAGATATGATAAATGGATTGAAAGAGGATAAGTACTTGGCAAGACTACTTTCCTTTTAACTTTCCTGATCTTCGTTTGCGTGTCATTACTTTGGTGAATATATAAGCTTGTTGTGCTTCATGTTTATCTTTAAGAATCCAGGAACGTATCTTTAAGTCTGGCATAACTTGACGACATAAGATTAAGTCTATACTCACGGCATGGAGATATATGTCGGGACTTGATGAAGAAATCTCCTTGCTCTAGGAATCCATATCGAAGGCCAGCTAATCATAATCTTCAATTGCATGCTCTTATTGTAAAACAATTCATAAGAGAAAGTCGAAGATATTCTGATGCGAAATAAGATATAATAGAATGCCCGAACCATCTTTGTATGAAACCATATACCAAGCATACAAGGGAATAGCAGCATATACCAAGATTTGAATTTATAAAGATACTTTGATGAACACTTCTCTACTTTAGGAATCCGTATTGAAGGTCGGTTGATCATAATCTTCAATTGCATCCTCTCGTTGTGAAATCATTCATAAGGGAGAGCTGAAGACGTTTTGGCGCAAAATGATACACAGCAGAATGCCCTAACCATCTTCATATGAAGCTATATATATACAAATAAGAGATCATTAACTTTGAATTGCCCCATATAGAGTAAAAGAAGGCCATAACGATAGTAAGAAAACCCCTGATGGAGTAATGATATGAAAGTGTTGTATCTTATATAGGTCTTCTATATAATGAGCTTCTCTAGTCCGACTAAACCAATTTAAAATTCTGAAGATATGATTGCGGTCGATGATTATGAACTTCAGTCTTGGATTTAGAACTGTATTGGTTCAGTTTAGACCCGTAGCCTGGGGTATCTTAGAATTGTATTGGCTGGTTTATACCCGAAGCCTGGGGTATTTTTGAATTGTATTGGTTCAGTTTATCCTCGTAACCCGGAGGCTGTATGGTTCAGTTTATCCTCGTATCCTGGAGGCTGTGTGGTTCAGTTTATCCTCGTATCCTGGAGGCTGTAGCAATTGTGGTACTTATGAAAACCCTTTGGAGTTTGTCTTTTCATTTCCCTTCTGATTACGGTACCTGTTGTCAAGAAAAGCTACACTGACATTTCATATTTTATACATGCAATGGTACAACGTAATTGGATGCATAAATGTATAGAAAATGTAGTGCATGAATAAAATGGGTGCATGCATGAACCCGTGTACACCCCTGCCTCCCTTCTAGCTTTCTGCAACTGTTTGTAAGCGTTCATGATTTTTCGAGTTCGGGAGACAAAGTTCCGGGGTAAGTGTTTTCTTGAGTTGTGTCTGCCGAAGCCATTTCGGGCGGACTCTTCTTGAGTTCTTCGATTCTCAAGTTTATGATGCCTTGGTTTATCATCCTCTGAATCTTTCCTTTTAGGGTAAAACAGTTTTCAGTTCTGTGTCCCACAATTTGATGGTACTTACAATAGTTAGGGTCTCCTACGCATCCTATTTCATTTGGTCGAATGGGCTCTGGTAATTGCAGCTCTCCTTCTTTGATTAACTGTTCCATAATTGGGACCAAGTCATCCGCATCAAATGTGTGTGATCTGTTTGCCCCATTTCTTTCAATAATCGTTGCCTGTCGCTGGTCCTTAAATCCCTTGTCCTTGTCTTGAGCCTTTGATATCTTAGTTTCTATCCTGCATCCTAACCCTGGTTGCTTTCGACCCTTAAGGTTCTTTCTCTTATCAACGTTGGTCATCTCTCCCATTTCACATCTTGGTCTTTTTCCTTTGACTGTTTGAGATAACCTTTCCCTCGTCATCTGTGATGGTAGTGCGGTAGTATGCTCGAATGAGACATTTCTGGGCCGAACCTGTGACTCTACAACCATAGGTCTCTCAGCTGCCCCTTGCGATTCCTCCATCGATTGTTTAGTTAGCACAATGGTGCTTTGAACTGCCCCTTGCGCAACTAGTGCTGTCAGAATCTCCTTGATTTCTCTCATTTCCCTCGTCATGTCTTCTTGGGCTTGAGCTAGCTTATTAATCTGCTCTTGGATAGTTGATGATTCATCTTTCTGGTCACTTCGCTCTTCTTCCTCGACGACCTGGACCATTGCGACTTGTGCTAGTTGTGGTTTCTGCTCTACCATGACAACCTTTGTGATGGATGCCCCTGTTATTTCTTCGTCTGCCTTACGAGTTGTAATCTTAGGCTTCTTCTTGACAGTGCTAGGAATTCATCGGTTATAAAGATGAAACTTTGAGCTCTCTTTGTTGTCGTAGTCCTACCAGTTTTATTGACTCTGTTAGTCTGAATATACTGCTACTGTTTCTTGATCACATGGTGTGGCTCAACGACATTCTTCTTTTTGCATGAGGTCCTTATTACTGCTTTCTTTAATCCTTTCTTTTGCTCGCACTTGTGAACCAGCTGCCAGTCTGATTCAAGAACAACTGTCGCGGTTACAGCGAAGTGGGGGAAGCTAAATCTCCCTGTAGTGAGGAAGACGCATGAGTTGTGCCATCTCTCCTGTCTTTGTTAGTATCTTGCTAATTCTGGGGTGTCAGAAAATTGTTAGAACAATTCATGAACGCGACCGGGCGCGTGAACCCATTGATCGCAGTGCATAAACTAACAGAAATAAGCAAGAAGGAGAAAAATATGTGTGGTTGTGGAAGTTCGTGGGTTTGAAAACCTTTTATTTACTGTCTATTGCCTTAAAGATGAAGGGAGGAAAGTTCCCGTTGAGAGTCGCCAGTTTGACGCCCGAGGGGCGCTGAAACATTACGCCTCGCGGTAACTTTATTATGCGTAGACTCGTGTTTGTAAGTAATTGATCTTAGAGTATTCCTATATTCAGATATAACCAGAGATCCTGGTATAGTTCGATCCCCAGTGGAGTCGCCAGTTTGTTAGAACTAGAGAATGAACATTCTCCAGAATGTGGTGTTTTGCTGATCTGGGGTTCTGAATATAGAAACATTCGTAGACAATCACAAGCATTCACACAATACACAAGAGAAGAGATATCGCAAGGCGAATTTTATTCCAGAGATTCTGAGATCTTGTACATTCCAGGCCGTGATCTGGCACGAGCCCTTAATTACATCGAATGATTGATGACCCTTGATTAAAAGGCAAAAGACTAGTCAGCGGGGACTATGGTCTCAGAGTTCATTGGTCACGGAGACCTGTGTTTTGGTGGTCGCGGAGACCTGTATTTGTATGGTCGCGGAGACCTGTGTTTGTATGGTCGCGGAGACCTGTGTTTATATGGTCGCGGAGACCTGTATTTGTTATAGACTGATCCACCTTTGTACGAGTCGGATGTCTATGTCCCATGTTTTGACCGGAGATCCGAGCTGAGACTGTCAGGGTTTATGGCTGAGATGGACGACTCTGGGCCCGCGCTTGTCAATGTAGGGACAGGTGACCTCGGGAAGTCCATTCTACAGTTGTGTGTACCTGCGCAGCTCAACCAGCGGATGCCGTTTGGATGGGTAGGGCATCGACTGTTCTTGAAATATCAGTTTTTAACAGATTGTGTGTGATAGTTCAGAACTCTCCTGGTGTGGTTTATCGTATTAACCATAGTCCCCTTTGCTTAGTCCAGACCTGGATTCGGGTCATATTATGATAGTACACGTAATGATGATGCATCAGTATGATTCTGGGCGTCGGCGGCCTCTTTTCGGGAGAATTGTTCCATTCAGCTCGTTGGGTCGGATCGGACTCCGAAGGCTTGCGTTCTGCTCATTGGGTAGCCCGGATGGGTCGTTTGACTGCTCCATCGCGTCCGGAACGCTCAGAATACCCAAAATAGGCTCAAACGGGGCTTAAAATGTTATAAAATGAGGATTTAAAGGTGCTGGAATGAATGTGTAAAGTGCTGATTTTTGCGATCCGCTGACCTGATTTTATTGACGCGCTGGGGCCAGTGCGTCCATAAATGATTTTCATGATGCGCCGGGTAATTTTATGACGCGCTGGAGCCAGTGCGTCCTTAAAATCTAACTTTCCGATCCGCTGGCCTGTTTTGCGACGCGCTGGGGATAGTGCGTCCTAAAATTATAATTTCCTGATGCGCTGGGCTATTTTGCGACGCGCTGGGGCCAGTGCGTCCTTAAAATAGCTTTGACTTGATAACTTGTATTTTTCTGATCCGCTGGGCTATTTTGCAAAGCGCTGGGGCCAGTGCGTCCTTAAAATGCCACGATTGATGGTTCACGTAATCCGCCGAGGATTTCCCTGATGCGCCAGGTCACTTTTATGATGCGCTGGGACCGGCGCATCGAAAAAAGATGACTTAACCATTCCTCCAGACCTGGTATGATCGGAGGTGCGATTTCCGGCGAGGGGATCCGGCAGTCGGAGAAGGATTCCGGCGATCGGCAAAGGTTTTCCGGCGACGAGGTCCTCTCTCTCTCTTGCTGAATGATGCAAATGAGGTGGTGGGCAGGGTATTTATAAGTATCGTCGTCCAATAAGCGTTCGACACGTGTAGCGCGTCGAGAAAATAAGTCGGCGCGTCGATAAATGCGCTCGGCGCGTCGCGAAATGATCGGAGTCCAGAAGTTGGTTTGCAGGACGCGCCAACTGTCAGTGCGCCCTTAAATTCATTTTTTGGATGCGCTGGGTGCAGTGCGCCCTTAAATTCATTTTTTGGATGCGCTGGAGGCAGTGCGCCCTTAAATTCATTTTTTGGATGCGCTGGAGGCAGTGCGCCCTTAAATTCATTTTTTGGATGCGCTGGGTGCAGTGCGCCCTTAAATTCATTTTTTGGATGCGCTGGACGCAGTGCGCCCTTAAATTCATTTTTTGGATGCGCTGGACGTATTCGTGTCCTACAAACTTGGGTTTTGCAAATTGGGGGATTTGCGGGGTCCGCCTCGCGATGAATGCCGATGCACTGCTCCTATTTCTTCATAATTGAGGTATCCCCCCATTTTTGGACAGTTTTGGTCATGATGACCGGCGGGGTCCACCACTAGCCCAATTTCTCATTTTTTTGGTTAAGTCTGATATGTGTTGCGATTTTTGCCAAGATTTCTGATGCACTGCCCCTAAATCCAGTGATGGGGCAGATTGTACACTTGTGATCCCTGTTTTAAGGATCCTGACTTTTGGGACCCCAACACCAAGATAGGAAGAACCAAACCCTTTCTAAAAGCTCCAAACCAGTTCATCGTGCCGTCAAGAGACGTCACCCAGAAAGACATCAAGTTTCACTCAGAGCCAAGCCGGCCAGCGCCATCTAAAGAAAGAGGGGAAGGAAGGGGGCTCGCCCAGCGTCGACCAATAGAAGAGAAGAGATATAGCAGAGCCAGCCGAAAGATCATGAAGAATATGGGATTCCCCGACCAAAGTATAGACACAGGAAAGAGGTTACTGGCCCCATTTGAAGAACATAAGCAAGTCTACCGAAATGGAGAGGGCCTAGGAGCTAGGGAAAGTGTAAACATGGTAACCATCGGCCCGGCAGAAGAAACCCAGTCGCAGGAGCCTAGCGATGAGGTCCAGCCAAGTATCGCACCTGTGTAGCTAGAAGATGGTGGACAGCCAACAATCGACGAACTCGAGGAGATAAACCTGGGCACCCCCGAAGAGCCCAGGAATACATACTTGAGCAGAAACGTCCCAGAAGGAGAGATACCTGCAACTGCTAAGGGAAAATAAAGATATCTTTGCCTTGACGTATTCAGAAATGCCCAGGCTCAGCCCGACGATCGCCATGCACAAACTGAGTATCATGAAGGAAAAGAAGCCGGTGAAACAACCGCAACGACGGTTTCATCCAGAAATTATACCAAAGATTGAGGAAGAGGTCAAGAGACTAATTCAGGCCGGGTTCGTTCGAGAGGTGAAGTACCCCCGCTGGATCTCAAACATCGTGCCAGTCAAGAAGAAGAGCGGACAAATCCAAATATGTGTTGATTTTCAAAACCTAAATGAAGCCTGCCCTAAGGACGATTTTCCCCTCCCGATTCCTGAGATGTTGATTGACAGCACGACGGGGTATGCAGTGATGTCTTTCATGGACGGATATTCGGGATACAATCAAATTCGCATGGCACCAGAAGACGAAGAAGCCACGGCTTTCCGCACAACTCTCGGCATCTACTGCTACCACGTAATGCCCTTCGGATTAAAGAATGCAGGGGCAACCTACCAGCGCGCGATGCACATCATATTCCAGGACATGATGCATAAGCATCTTGAATGCTATGTAGATGATTTAGTCGTCAGGTCGACCGATCACGAGCAGCACAGGGAGCACTTAAGGCAAGTGTTCCAACGATTGCGTAAGAAGAGTCTCCGCATGAATCCGCTAAAATGCGCGTTCGGAGTTGCATCCGGCAAATTCTTGGGTTTCGTGGTCAGACACAGGGGCATAGAAATCGATCCCGCAAAAATTAAGGCCATCATAAAAATGCCGCCTCCAAAGAACCTGAAGCAGCTGAAAAGCTTCCAGGGCCGCCTAGCATACCTGAGGAGATTCATCTCAAACCTAGCTGGTCGTTATCAGCCGTTCTCCCGACTCAACAAAAAGAATGTCAAGTTCGAATGGGACGCCGCCTGTCAGAAAGCCTTTGATTCACTAAAAGAAATGCTCGGGAATTCGCCAGTCCTTGCTGCCCGAATCAGGGGCAAACCTCTGATTCTATACATTGCAGCGGATGATAACTCGCTAGGGGCGCTCCTGGCACAGAAGAACGAAGAAGGCAAGGAGAACGCACTGTATTATTTAAGTCGCACATTGGTAGGAGCCGAGTTTAACTACTCAATGATCGGGAAGATATGTCTGGCCCTCATCTTCGCCGTGAAGAAACTTAGGCATTACTGCCTCTCACATCAGATAACGTTGATATCCAAGGCTGATCCGATCAAATTTCTCATGAATCGACCCATGTTGTCTAGGCGCTTAGCAAAATGGGCCCTTCTCCTTTCGGAATTCGATATCATTTACGTCCCGGCCCGAGCCGTTAAAGGACAAGCAATTGCGGATTTCCTCGCTGCGCACCCCGTTCCAAGCAATGAAGAAATGGAATGCGATCTCCAAGACGACCAGGTTATGATGATCGAAGAACCACGACCCTGGCAAATGTACTTCGACGGAGCCTCTAGGCCCACGGGGGCAAGAGCAGAAGTTATATTTATTAGCCCGCAGGGAGATCTGCTGCCCTATTCGTTTACGATCGTGCCAACCTGTACCAACAACGAAGCAGAATACCAAGCCCTTATTATCGGACTACAGCTCACCCTCGAGATGCGTATCAAGGCAATACAGATTTACGGCGACTCCAGGCTAGTCATCGGACAGCTAACGACGGAATATGAGGTTCGCAAGCCCGAGTTGTCGCCCTTCTGCCGCCAAGCACAATCGTTGTTCGACCAGTTTCGCAATGACAGCATTTCACATATACCAAGGCAAGAGAACATACAGGCCGACGCGTTGGCCAGCCTGGCCACTGCCCTGGCTAATCTCGGAGGTAGCCCACTTTAAGTAACGATCGAAGAAAGAAGGATCTTACCAACTACCCTATTGCACAGCGACGAATCGAGCGTGAATCCCATCTGTTGCTTCGAAATCACAGAAGAAAACGACTGGAAGAGACCATTCGTCGACTACTTGAAATACGAATTTTTACCGGAAGAACCCAAGATGCGTACTCAGGTCAGGAGGCGCGCCGGTTCATTTATAACGCAGAGTGACATCCTTTACAAGCGCTCGTATGAGGGAGTGCAGCTACGCTGCCTGGATCAGGATGAGGAATACGCCACGCTAAAAGAAGCTCACGGAGGGGAGTGCGGTGCTCACCAAGGGGGTAGGAACTTGCATCACCGTGTCCAACATATGGGGTACTATTGGCCCACAATGATGAAAGACGCAATAGACTACGTCAGGAAGTTTCATCAATGCCAGATACATGCAGATATAATACACTCACCACCAGAAGAGTTACATCAATCGATGATATCTTGGCCTTTCGCCGCCTGGGGCATGGACGTGATAGGGCTGATCAACCCGCCATCCTCTCAGGGGCACCAGTACATCCTTGTTGCGACTGATTATTTCTCTAAATGGGCAGAAGCCGTTGCCTTAAGAAACGTGAAAGCCAGACACGTCGAAAGCTTCATCCGTCATTCCATATTATACCGGCACGGTATCCCCGAAAGAATCACCACCGACAACAGGAAACCCTTCAAAAATATCACTATCGATAAGCTATGCGCGAAATTCAAGATCAAGCATTACTATTCGTCACCCTACTACCCTCCCGCGAACGGGTTAGCCGAAGCGTTCAACAATACTATCGTAAAAATCCTGAAGAAGACGGTGGCAGAAAATAAGAAGGACTGGGACAGACGATTACCCGAAGCACTATGGGCATACAGGACCACGTACCGCACAGCCACCCGAGCCACACCCTACTCATTGGTGTATGGCACGGAAGCCGTGATCCCGATGGAAATACAGGTGGAGTCACTACAGGTTGCGCTCCGACACTCCTTGACAACCGAATACAGTGATAAAATCAGAATGGTCGAGCTTGACAACCTGGATGAAAAGAGGCTCGCCGCTCAACAAAGGCTTGAAATGTATCAAAAACAAATCTCAGCTTTGTACAATAAACGAGTCCGGGGAAGGTCATTTAAGAGAGGCGACCTGGTGCTAATGATGAAACGTCCGGCACCGGTGCAAGGCCCAAAAAGTAAATTCGATCCAAAATAGTATCCAGTGTGCATTATCGATGAGGTGTACTCTAATGGAGCCTATCGGGTAATAGACTGCAAAGGACAGGGCGTCAGTACGCTGGTGAATGGTCGGTTCTTGAAAAGATATTATACTTGATGGAAGTCTATCATCATATTTTGTAAACGCCCCATTAGAGGGACGATGTAATATAGGAAATACTAAGAGAAATGATACCGCATGAGGTTTGGAGCAAAATACTAATTACCTACCTTTTCTTCCACAGGTATCAGGAAGTCGTCAAGGCTCAGAATACGTCAGGAATGACATCCCACTCTTCAAGGCCATTAAGAAAGGGGGTAAGCCCTTAGTAGAGGCTCGATAACATCCCTGTTCGTACAAGCACAGGTTTGGGTCCTAACAGGGGGACGCTCTTCCCAGATGACTCAGTCAATTCGCATTTAAAGCTCAAAATTACAACAACTTAGTAGCGTAACATGAACCTAAAATCAGAATAGTGTACATATTGACACAATATTTGATTACAATGTGTTCTAAAAATTAGTATTAAGTACAAATGGAAGTCACTACAGCTCAATTGTTTAAAATTTTCAAACATTGGTCTAACAAGTTTGCTGCAGACTCCTCGACCGCCTTCCGTGTCGCCTCGGCCTCAGCTAGAACCAGAGCAGGGTCAGGAATGTTCCTGAGAGACTGCTCCAACTCCGCAACTTAGGCTTTCACGACGTCGCGCTCCGCCTCCTGCTGGTCAAGGGAAGATTGCAAACGAGTCCTCTGACCGCTGAGCTTGGATAGTTTAAGGTGGATGATCGAGCGTTCGGCTTGCAGTCGAGCCACCTCATTATCTATCTCTGCCAAACGAGCGGTAGCCTCTTGACACCCATCGTCAACAATCTGCCAGTCCTTCTTCGCCGCGACCACGCCAGCCTCGTGTAACTCCAGTTTCGGGAGAAGGGACCGCAAGTGACCGCGCTTTTCCTCCATAGAAGGGTCAACTTGGAGGCTTTTCGCCTCGCGTTCTCGGGCCACTCGTTCCTTGAGCAGAGTCACTTGACCGATTACGGAGGACAAGTCAATCTCAAGCCAGGCAACGTTAAGCCCTAGTGCCTGCAACACCTCGTCTAAGATAGGCCATTCCTCCTCACGTCTTAAAGAGTCGGCGATGTCAGACAGAAGACCCTTGAGAAGGTTTGACTTGGTCCTCGACAGACCCCGAAGGGACGAGACGAATGACTCCGGCAACGCCACAGGCGCTGAGGCATCAGCAGGAGCAGCTACTGGCACAGAAAGTGAAAATCGTTAGTACAAAAAAAATCATCGTCAGAAAGGAAGTAGTCAAGACAATAAAAGCAAATGACATACCAGCAACATCAGGAATGCCAACAGCAACGACGCCAGATGAAGTGGTAGGCACAGGTGACGCTGGGGCCGGCGCCGTCGTCCCCTCAGTCAATGGCTCAGGCAATTCCGGGGAGGATATCACCACGACCTCAGGAATGTCGGCATCAGGCGCTGGCCCAGCAACAGGAGGAACTGCGGTGGCAGGCTCGACTAGTAACGACGTGGCAACGGGCGGAACTTCAGTAGCAGATTCAATTAACAATGGTTCAGCAGAAGGAGGGGCCCCCACAACAGGATCGAGCGCGCTCGACTCAATAGTCGGAACCGCTACCCCTTCCACAACGGCGACGATCGCTTCCGGAACCCCGCTTTGAGCTTCAGCGTCCGCCACAGAAGGATTGGGGGGAATGACGGACTCGGCAGGTGCCTCATCATCCAAATCCATGAAGATTGCCCCCACGTCATCTTCAGGGACAGGCCTATCATAAATGGGCTCATTCTCATTGCTCCCCCGGATAGGGCAGCCTTCGCTCAGGTTGGCTTGAGAGCTTAGCTCGCCCTCTTCCCTGGCTTCTCTCGTGTTAACGACCGGAGTATCGCCAGCCTCCTTCGAAAGATGCTCCCGCAGGCGCTCGGCCCTACGCAGTTTCCACAAATCCTTTATTTTCTTGCCGCCGCAAACGACAGGAAGACGAGGAGCAGTCTTCACCCGAGGGCCGGCACGCTCGACCCATACGCCATCATCACCATTATTATCACCGTCATCACCATCAGAGCCTCCGCCTCCGCTACCTCCCGCACCATCTTCACCTTCGCCAGCTCCGCCTATAGCATCATCGCCGTCCCTATCACCACCATCGCCTTCCACGGCAGCATCATCTTCCTCAGCCCCTGCCTCAGCCATGTCATCATCATCATCGTCGCCTTCATCACGATCATCACCGTCATCTCCCCCTCTCAAAGCATCGCCCCTGGCAGGCAACTCATCGATAGGGCCGAGAGACGGGAACTCTGGCCCCACCGCTGTCACATTCCTCTCCCCGTAGGCGATCCAACCTTCCAGGGTGTGCTCCGGCTTTTCGTGATCGACTACCACGTTCAAGGAGGTTTGCAATCTCTCCGTGCCTGGCATTGCAGGTTGATGAAGATTCTCCGATACATAGCCGAGCCCGTTGGCAGGAGTAGGCGTAACAACGGGGGGGCGTGACGAAGACAGGCTCGGTAACGAGCATTTTATTCCGCACCAGCGCGTATTGGTGGGCCCACCACCTCATCCACCCAAAGGTGGCCCCGACAAAACACTGCGTCCCCGGGATCACGAAAGAACAGCCGGTTCCGGTCAGCAGAAGTTGCCACCACATCCATTTCCAGTGAATAGGCCCAACACCATACGCCCGCTGCTCGCGCGTCACTGGTTCTAGGGTCGCTGGCACTCCCTGATCATACCCGAATTGGCGGGCAAAATGATTTGGATAATAAGGTTCCCTCCAGAACTCCAACCCTTCGCGGAGCGGCAGTGACGAAGGACGAATCGCGATCAGGAAGGAACGCTCGTAATAATCGATACTGTCGTCATCCGTGCACAGGACCGGTTCTTCGCTACGGGTACCAGAGAAGTGATAGAAGTATATGTCATCGAGCCCGCGATCCTATCCTCGATAGTGTTTAAATTATGGCTGATCATCCTCTTCTTTTGAAAAAAAGTGTAGCAGAAGCTTCCCCTCTCTGATGTAATCTCCGCGCCTTACACCATAGACCCAAGGGAAGTATACCCCGAGCTAACCAGAGAAAAAGTGCCATCCGCAGTAAGCGGAGTTCATCCCATAAGCAGCGCGCTCCTTGTTGCTTATGACGTAACCGAACGCCCGGTATATAGAACATAAGACCACCGGAGCCAGCGCGTACCGGTGATCGTTCGCCAAGGCCCCTGCGACGGTGAAGCAAGACACTCTGATGTTATCCGCCTGCTTGGAGCTCGACAGCGCCACGCAACAGAGCCAATATGCCAGGAAGCCGGCTAGTTCGCAGGAGGGGAGAGCTTGTTGGGGCGCGGGAAATTTTCCCTCATCCGTTTCTCTAAAAGCGCCTTATCACCACGACCTTCGTCGAAGGCTGCATAATCCAAGCTGAAGAAGGGAAGGGACGAAGTGTTAGCAGAAAGAAAGAAGCGTGACAGAACAGTAAGGCACAATTCATTACAGAAAACTTACGTCAAGCCGTGACTGAAATAGACCAGCCAGTCCTCGAACAGGAGCTTATCTTTGAGACCCCAAAATTGGGGTAGTTTGGCAAACAGCTCGTAGCAGGCCTCGGAGAAGAAGCCTTCATTGATGCCTTTCTTCTTTCGCGACAGCTCATCGTCGTTCGGGACCCATTCATCGTAAATCCTTCTGCGAATAGGGAGCCCCGCAATCCTATTGAGATCCCAGAGCGAGATGCTCATCTCGCCGCACGGCATGTGAAAGGAATTGGTGATGGAGCACCGGTGGTTGAGGAAGCCCTTGTATCCCCAGGGCTCTCGGCAAAAGTAGCTTGATGTCGCTTCGATCGCCTTGTACAGACCCACCGCCCGTAAGGTCGCCTTGTGCTGTTCCAGGATCCGGTTCGCCCACGCCTCGTAGCCCGGATGAAAGACCAGATGGCCGCGAGTCTGGAACGCCCCGGACAACCAGACTTCGGCATCCCCCAGATGGTGAAACCTCTGGCGGAGAGTCTCGAAATAATGCCTAGGGAAGGGCTATGGGGATTGTGATTCGGCTCTAGGAAAATCATATCCTTTACACCCAGGACCAACTGCTGCTTCCTGTTCTTGGAAAGTGAACAGCTAAGGAATGACGCCGGGCCGGATGTCCAAACTTCGACGCCGTAGAAGGAGTTGTTCCTGCAGATGTCAGATGGTTCGATGCTCGGGAGAGACCGCTGCCATTGATAATTTTTCACATAACGAATATACTCCCAAGTGTATGGATTCCTCACGACGAGTGGCACAGTGACAAGCTTGGCACTAGACCAGGCCACCTTCATCTTGTCCGATCTAGACTTGGTCTGGTTCTCCAAGTACACTTGCTTGGCACCTTTGCCAGCCCTCTTCGGGCGACCGCACCTGGTAGACTGGGTGGGGATCGACGGACTCGCCTCGCCCTCTTCAGAACCCGTTGCCTCGTCACTCTGGAAACCCCGGAGAGGAGCGTACCATGCATCCCATTGCTCCTATGTGCCCCTGTCTGGAGGAGGCGGCACGATCCTATCGCAAAGGATTTTCTTCTGTATATCTTTCGGTAAGGTGAGGATGCGTTCATAAAAGTTAAACGTTTCTGGAGGAAGAAACCACTGTGGATTTTCAGCGGACGGTCTGACGACCTGCTTGGCAGCAGCACGCTTACGCTTAGAAGGAGTCTGGGGAGGACCCGAAGGACCGGCCCATGAAGGATCGCTGGCCATTGTAACCTGCAAACAGTATGCAAAACTCAGATACAAAGTAAAGGGGAAACACAAAGTCGATCAAACCACTCATAAAAGACAAAGGGACAAAGCAGCAAATGAACAAAGCACAAGCGCCAATATAAGCCACTACGGAACATACTCGAAACCAATGGAAGAAGAAATGAAACGAACAGCATTTACAACCACAACATCATCGTCACAGAACATATAAGCAGGAAAAGACAGAAAGTGAGGCGAAAAGTACAAATTAGTATTCATCAACCATAAGGGCCACTCCAAATGGCTAAATTGTTGAAAACAATTGTTCCAAATGATCAAACAACAATAGTCAATGTAAGACGACTCAAAATTGTGGGGACCCCTCCCCGAAACCAGAAAGCAAGGGCCTTAGTCCTGCCTCAGCAGAAGGACCCGAGCCTTCAACTCATCAACCTTCGCCCAGACCTGGCCTTCCTTGAAGATTAAGTCCACCAAAATGGAAATACACTGTTGCACGAGATCGAAATTCAAGTGCTCGGCGTTCGCATAGTTCCTTATGATCGAGACGTCGATCGCCAGGTCGTCATGTTCTCGCATGGCCTCCCTAACCATTCTCCAGATGCCGGCGCGGCGATCCGGGTACCGGCCTCCGCCAACGGGACAAGCCAAGCTAGAAACCACCTGCTCTCCCTCTTCTCCTCCTTCAGGAAGCTGAGACGTTTTGACAGGGATAGGAAAGAAGCAACCAAAGAAGGCTCTACCGCCTCCAGGACCGCCAATTCCTCCAAAAGGGAAGAATCGCCGATGAAGCTAGAGATGGTCTCCTTACGCTCGTCTGAGATGGAGGCCATCACAGAGACATTCTGAATAGCTCGGAGAATGGGGCGGGATTCCACGCCGAGATGAGTCAAGGCTTCGGCCACCTCGTCGCATTGACCGGCAAGAGATGACCAAGCCTCGGGGTGGTCTAGAGCAGTTAGAAGTCGCCTCAGGCAGTCGCGGGCCTCACGGAGGGAAGCGCGTGTTACGACCATCGTCTGCTGAGAAACAAAGCTGATGAACCGATACAGCGGTCCGACAAAAAAGAAAAAAAAACAGGAAGCAGGAAAAACTAATCGAGTGAAGTCAAGAAAGGCTAGGAGACATGCTCAGGTACACTCGAAACATTACTTAAGGTCACAATAGGTATTACCTCCAAAATTAATGCGATCTAGAAAGCTCGAAAGTCTATGAGACCCTATGCCTCTTCAAAGATGAATACCATATGTGCCCAAATACGAGGCAGAGGTTAAGGGGCGCATACACTTAAGTATCTAGCCTCGCAAAAGATTACTTAAAGCAAATTTTTACAAATCTTGTAAGCTGGACGCGTGGGTCTCCACGCACCCCGAAATTCGAAAGGATGTCAAGACCATATTTCCAGGTGCGTAAGGCCCCACGCACCCTTAAGCCTGTCCAAACCGCAATTTCTGGGTGCGTGAAGGGTAATTCCCCAACAAAATTGATGAAGGGTGCGTAAGGTCTCACGCACCCCATAAATGTACGTTTTTCGGCCAAGTTCATTAGCTAGGTGCGTGAGCCCCAACGCATCCTTAAAAAAGTCAACTTAAACAAATTCATGGTGCGTGAAGCACCAAGGCTTGCCCAGTTTGACGAAGGGTGCGTAGACCCCCACGCACCCGAAAATTCGGGATGTCCACAAAATTCAAAAGATTTACAGGTGCGTACCACCCTACGCATCCAAAAAGGAACATTCAAATCCCAAGTTCAAATTATAGGATGCGTATGCATCCCACGCACCCCTGAAATCACTTCTACCTTGAATAAGTGGGTGCGTATGGATTAAATAGATGCGTTGGAGACAGTTGTTGGATGCGTTGGAGAATAAAAGGGTGCGTGGGCTTGGTGTGAAAATGTCTGGTAAAGAACAGTAGAATGACGAGAATGAGCCGTCTCGTCTATTTATAGTGGGACCCGGGAAGTCCGGTGCGTCGCACCAGCCGATCGTGCGCCCGCCGCGACCCACCGGAGGGGCATTTGTTGGGGTCCCAAATAGTGGACATTCTTAAAATAAGTCAAATAATCATATACCTCTGAAGGAATCATGCGAAGAACGCCTTCCGGCGCACGCAAAACGTAAGTGTACGTGACTTCCCTAGACTTAGCCAAATTCCCTAGTGGGCCCCGCCGATCACCATGTTCGGAACCGCCCGAAAATGGACCCGCAACTCTGTCACTATTTATGATGAACAGTGCAAGTGATTGGACAATGAAACGGGCCCCGCAAACCCTCCGAAAATCAAAACCCAATCGGTGGAGCCCACATTTATGTGTCCAACGCACCCTGAAATCCGAGCACCCCACGCATCCAACGCACCCTTAAAAACTACACGTTGGCCCGCCATTTGCGAAGGCCCACGCACTCAATGCACCTTGAAAACTGATCAACGCACCCCTAAATTCGTCTTGAAGACGACATTGAATTGACAGGTGCGTGGAGCCTCACACACCCGGCAATTAAACCCCACGCACCCGTATGATTTTCGGACACGTGCAATCAAATAAACAGGTGCGTTGCGGGCATTGGACAGATGTGTGATACGTGGCAGCTTCCTATTTGCCGAGTTCACCTATAAATACCCCTCGTCCCGCTCATTTACAAAAAACAGAAAAGGAGAGAGAGAGCCGCCACTGCCGGAAACCCAAAAAAAAACCCGCCGGAATCCTCGCCGGAACACCTTTCCATTCACCGGAATCCTATTTCCAGGCGCAGACGCTACTACAGGTTTGAATTTCATGTACTTAATAACGCATCTGTAAAAGGGACCTCACGCATCTAAAAATACCCCACGCATCCGTTGATTCAGCCCCACGCGTCTGTAAATTCAGCAAGGATCGAATTTGGCAAAAATGGACCCACGCATCCTGAATATACATCAACGCACCCCTAAATTCGTCTTGAAAATCGACATTGAATTGACAGGTGCGTGGAGCCTCACGCACCCGTAAATCAAGTCTCACGCACCCAAAAAATCAGCAAACTGCAGAACGCGTCAGCAGGCGCACCAGGCTCAATTTTGAGTATTTTCAAGGTCCGTCGGAGCCTGTCTTGGGTATTTCGAGCATTCCGAACGCAATGGAATGGCCAAACGAACGTTTCGAGAACTCTAAATGAGTGGAGTCGCGCATCTTCGAGGCTTAACCCGGTTCGACACGATGAACGGAGTAGCTTCCCGGAAAGGAGTCGCCAACATCCAGAGCCATGCAAATATGCTAACATTTACGTTCACTGTAAAGTCATGATCTGATTTGTGCCAAAAGCTAGACCAGCAGGGCCTTGATTACCACAATGAACCATGACCAAAGAACTTCGATTCTTTACAAACCAGTTACTCAACTGCCACAACACAACAGTCGATGCCCTACCCATCTAGACAATATCCGCCGGTTGGACTGCGTAGGTACACACAACTGTAGAATGGACTTCCCGAGGTCACCTGTCCCTACATTGACAGGCGCGGGCCCAGAGTCGTCCATCTCAGTAATAAACCCTGACAGTTTCAACCCGGGTATCCTATTAAAATACGGGACATAGACATCCGACTAATACAAAGGTGGTTCAGTACGAAACACAACAAATACAGGTCTCTACGACCACACAAAATATAGGTCTCTACGACCATGAACTCTAAGGCCATAGTCCCTGCTGGCTAGTCTTTTGCCTTCTAATTAAGGGTCATCGATCATTCGATGTAATTAAGGGCCCGTGCCAGACCACGGCCTAGAATGTACAAGATCTCAGAATCTCTTGAATAAATTCGCCTTGCGATATCTCTTCTTTTGTGTACTTTGTGAATGCTTGTGATTGTATATGAATGTTTTCATTACTCAGAACCCCAGAGCAACTAAACACCACATTTCAGGAAAATGTCCCTTGTGTTCATTTTCTAGTCCCAACACACCTCCATTAGGATGTCATTGATTCCGGCATGTAGTCGGCGTTTCCCCATTGATACTCATCTTTGGGAGCCGCGCCCATCGTCTTTTAATGTTGCTGCTGGTTGAACACCACACAATAAACGATGGGATTGTAGCTGGTTAATAGCGATGGCAGCCATGGAATCCGGTGAGCGGCGTCGGTGGGAGTAGCCATGGTTTTTCACTATGGGTCGCTGGTGGTTGTGAGTTTGGTCACGGCTAGAGTTGCGGCTGCGGAGATCTTGCAAGAATGGCGATTTCCGTTTCTGCAGCTAGGGTTTCTGATTTTGGTATTTGCCATGTTTAGAAACCTTATAAGGATTTTCGTCAGCCCTATTGAGATATTGGAATCAGGAAGAGGGCTTCGCCCCCTCTTATGGATTATTAGTAGCGGGCTACTGACTGGGCCGTATTTTGGGCTTGCACCAATATGAATCCAGGCCCTGTTTTGCTGTTCCAAACGGACTGGGCCTTTGGCCAATTTCAGCGGAACCTGGGCCTAATTTTTTAGCCCACTCGTTGGCCGTTTGGTGGATCTAATCTAGGCGAACAAGTGGTGGTTTTTCATATTAGTGTTAGGCCTAACTGTAAGCTCGTTCAAGCCCTTTTTTTATTAAGCCTCATTTTCAGTGGCCTATCTATGCACAAGACCTATTGGTGCTCTCTTTGCTTTTGGAATATCTCAGGTGGTTTCAGTTATTTGGCCCGTTGTTCCAAAAAAAAAAATGGATAGCTTTAACTATTGCATTAATATACTCTGGCTATCTCATTTAGTTCAAGAAATATCTAAGTTGGTGTATTAATTGATGGTTGGTGAGAGTCACTTGGTAGATGGCTCAAGTGATTTGGTGCGGATGGTTGTTCCTAATTGGTTTTCTGATCTGCCTAAAATAAGGCCATCACCCATATCTTTTGATTGATATTCAGAGTTGACCATTAAAGAATTTAATCCAACCATCACTATAGTAAATATTTGAGATTTTGGGCAATCGACATCAATCAAATTTTGGCCAAATCAAAACTTTTGTAGTATGGTTCGTTGTGGGCAGAACCATGTGGCAATCCTTGGGTCTGGAAGTGGGATTGAAGCTTATTGTGTTAGCCACCAAAGTGACCTCAATTGGCAACGATTTCTACTTATAGACTTCTGTACTTGGAATTCAGTGACCCTCCATTATAGGATTGCATTCAGTTGCGTTCATACCCAGGCGAGCGGTGCTCAGAACAAAGAGGTATCATCGTTTGTCTAGGTGTGAGCGGGATGAAGTGATTGGTGATGGTGATATAGGTTTGAGAGACTCATTTCATCCAAAGATGATGGGTGTCTTAAATTTATTTCACCAGCATAAATCAGCTTCATGTTCAGTAGAGCTTCTTGTATGTTACAATTTTGCCCAAAGGAGAAATTGTGATGATACGCTGGGCTCTTGCCAGATTTTGATGATTATAGCCCATCATCATTCCGGGTCATTTGATTGAAGGCCCAAATCAATCGAATGAACATACATGGATGATATTTATGGTTTATGTTTATGCATTGTTATATGGGACTTGTTTATTAATGTGAGTTTTATGCTTTGAATGTCCAGCTATGACTGTAATTTCCAATATTCCAACCCAATTCAATTCCATACATTTTCTTACTGGGTCCAATTATTCCAAATGGAAGTCGTCCGTTGAAATAGTCCTAGGTTGCATGGACTTGGACCTGCCCCTGGAGGAAGTAGAGCTTTCCATTCCAACTGACTCTAGTACGGAATCAACAAAGGCTCACTACAAGGCCTGGACCAAGTCAAATAAGATGTGTCTCAAGATCATAAAGAACTTGATTTCTGAGACCATGCAGGGTGTCATGCCCGACACTGAGAAAGCTAAAGATTTCTTGACTGAAATAGTAAAACGATTTAAGAAATCGGATAAAGCTTAGCTGAATTCACTTTTACATAAGCTGACTCAAGCCACCTATAACAGTCAAGGAAATATCATGGAGTACATTGGTGGATTGTCTAATGTGGTGGCTAAAATCATCGCATTAGACCTTAAGATTGAGGATGAACTCCTAATTTTCTTGGTCCTGAACTCCCTCCCTCCACAGTTCAGTTAATTCTAAATCAACTATAATATTCAAAAGGAAAAGTGGACATTGAATGAACTGATATCTCAGTGCGTTCAGGAGGAAGAGAGACTTAGAAGGTCGAACAAGACACAAAGTGCGCACCTAGTGACATCTGGTCAAGGATGAAAATGAAATAAGAAAAGAAAGCACACCTCAGGTAAAAGTTCTACGGGTCCTGCGGGTGGCAATCGGCCTAAGTCTGGAAAAATATTTAAGAAGAAAAGGAAGGGTCCTAATGATGGTTGCTTCTTCTGCAATAAGCCTGGTCATCAGAAGAAGGATTGTGAAGGATTTAAAGCATGACTCGTTTCTAAGGGTAAAAACCATATTTTAGTATGTTTTGAATCAAATTTAGCTGATATGTTCACAAACTCCTGGTGGATAGATTCTGGTGCAACTATTCACATTTGTAATTCCATGCAGGACATGCTCCAAAGCCGAATGCCAACTGATGCAGAAAGATCAGTCTATATGGGGAACGGCATTAGAGTAAACATGGAAGTTATTGGAGTCTGTAGGCTTAGGTTATTGTCAGGACACTTTCTTGATCTAGTAGATACTGTTTGTGTGCCTTCTATAAGGCGTAATTTGGTTTCCATTTCTCATTTGGACAAATTTGGTTATGAGTTTAAATTTATAAATGGAAAATTAAGTATTTGCTATGATTCGGCTGTGATTAGTTCTGGCACTTTGGTTAATAACCTTTATCAGCTAGATTTGGATGTTTCACATGTATACAGCATTAACTCTTCACATGAAAACACTAAAGGCGTCAAATGAAGTTTAGATTGTGAGAATTCCTCCATGCCATGGCACAGGCGATTAGGCCACATCTCTCGTGAGATATTAGAAAGGCTTGTGCATGAAGGAATTCTTCACTCCTTGGACTTCTCAGACTTTGGGGTTTGTATTGATTGCATTAAAGGTAAACAGACTAGAATAAGGAAAAAGGGTGCCACTAGGAGCGTAGGACTCTTAGAAGTGATTCATACAGACATCTGCGGCCCGTTCCCTTCAGCATCCTGGAATGGGCAGAAGTATTTTATCACTTTTATAGATGACTACTCTCTTTATGGCTACTTATACCTTGTTAACGAAAAATCAGACGCCCTGGATACATTTAAGATCTATAAGGCTGAAGTCGAGAATCAACTCGACAGGAAGATCAAAGTCGTTAGATCCGACCGTGGTGGTGAGTACTACGGAAGGTATGAGAAATCTGGGCGTAATCTAGGTCCATTCGCTAGATACCTACAAGATTGTGGCATCGTCGCCCAGTACACCATGCCTGGTACTCTATAGCAGAATGGTGTAGCAGAAAGGCATAATCGCACCCTAAAGGACATGGTGCGATCTATGATTAGTAATTCTACGTTGCCAGAATCTTTGTGGGGTGATGCGTTGAAAACGGTTGTGCATATCCTTAATAGTGTTAGTGCACTTTTCCGTGGCATACTAGTGCACCTTGTTTGTCAATACTTACGTCTGTGAGTCTAGTGTCGGTTGAGCCCAATGAAGACGAAGACCGAAGACTTAAGACGGACCGGCTGCATCAAGGAAAGAAGACTCAGGTAAAAGTGATGCCTTGGTGCCTTAACCTTGACCAAAACCCAACCCCTTTGTATCTTTGATGACCTTGACCATCTTAGGAATCCTTTAGGCATCGTAGATAGGCCCTAGGTGTCCCATTTGATCACCCTAACCTTGGCTTAAATCCACAAGCTGAAGAAAGTGGAGATTTAGAAATTGCATAGGGGAACCAGGCTGGTCCGACCGGTCAAGATCGGTCGGCCAGCAGCCTTGTTGCTGTTTGAAATGGACAGCCGACCGGTCATGACCGGTCGGCCTTATCAACAGGTTGGATTCAGCAAGATGGGCCGACCGGTCATGACCGGTCGGCCAGTTTGGTTTTCCTCTAGTTCTTCAGCTGTCCAGCAGAGGGGTCCGACCGGTCATGACCGGTCGGCCTGGACTGATGTGCTTGTCCTGCAAGGGGGTCCGACCGGTCATGACCGGTCGGCCTGTGCATTGATGTCTCCCTTCAGCAGGGGAGTCCGACCGGTCATGACCGGTCGGGACAGGTCGGCTTATAGCCGTTTTATGCCCGTTTTCTGACCGTTGGGGCTCTCTTTTCCTACATATAGAGCTCCATATTTGGGCATTGGAGAGGGATTTTTAGGGAGAAAAGCCACCATTGAAGGAGATCTTTTGAGGCTCATTCCTTGACCTATGCAAGGCATCTTCCTTGTGCTTTAACACAAGATTAGAGCATTCCAAGCTCATGAAGAAGATGACCTTCATCCCCTCTTGATCTCTAGAGTTAGGAAGCTTCTTGATTGGCAAATCCTTGTCCTAAACTCGAAGATGAGATCGTTGTAGGTAAGAGACTCTAGGCAACCCATTCCCACTAAGTTGTAGAGCTCTTAAACCTATCCTCCTAGCACCTTGGGCATTTCAAGGCATCGCATGCAAGGTGTTTGATCGAATGTGGTTGAGGCATTGGCGACGCAACGGCAACATGATCGTGGGAGCAAGGGAAGCTGATTGAAGCACGGGAGAGCGGAGATCAAGCAACCCAATCTGGCGCTAAATAAGGGGCTCATCCGACAAGTAGGTTGTCTTATTTGAGAGTCCATTTTAGAGTTTGTTTTTCGAACTCGACCTAGGGACGTTAGTCGTTCCTTGGCCCGTCAGTCGGGCCTAAACTAAGTCTCCAAGGGGGAGCCTCCGACACGGGAGTAAACGTGCGATTAGGTTGAGAGTTAGCCTATGTCTAAAACTCTGGATACGGTTAAGAGGTGAACCGATAAAACCTTCGTGTAAAGGTTGAGAGGTGAACCTCATTTAAAACCTCCATTAGTGAATGCCGGTGTGCTCAAAGGAGTTGAGTACTTGAACCGGGAGTGGAGTAGACACGTAGTCGAACCACTATACATCCTTGTGTTTGTGATTGTTCTTGAGCACATTCATATCTTCACATTGTTAGTTTAATTGCTTAATTATGCATGTTTGATAGGAATGTATGCTAGGCACTTTTTAGACATCCCCACACAAGATGTACCTTCACTACTTGTGTAGACTTGAGCTCATTGATCCACTCTCATAAGTCTCCACAAGATGCATAGGTTAGAAGCTTAATTCGTTCAATCATTTACTTACCTATGCATGCTTAGACTAGGATTGTTTAGTGCATATCTTTTGCTAGTCTTGTGATTGGACCCACCTAGGCTTGGAAGCCAAGGTGTTCTTGCTTACATAGCTTATTTTGTTGCATTGTGAAAGTAGGCGAAAAGAATTTCAAAGGTCCTATTCACCCCCCCTCTAGGTCTATAGACATATCTCCAAGTGTCTCTACAAGCGGTAAAACCGCAATTTCAAATAGGGTCCTAAGTAAGGCTGTAATGAAGACTACATATGAATTATGAACAGGGCGAAAGCCTAGTCTACGATATTTTCATGTATGGGGTTGTCCTGCAGAAGCCAAACCATATAACCCGCATGAAAGAAAACTTGACCCTAGAACTGTTAGTTGCTTCTTTATTGGATACCCAGAAAGATAAAAAAAGATTTAGATTTTATTATCCATCATATTCTATGAGAGTCATTGAGACTGTGAATGCTAGGTTTATTGAGAACACTGAAGATAGTGGGAGCACAAATTTAAGAGATATTGTATTTGAGGAAGAGCAGATTGTGATTCCCACCATAATCACACTATTGTCCGTCCAGCAGTGGACCCTGAGATCCCTATGGACGACCATGTACAACCTCAAATACAACCCACTGATGATGAAATAGAAAATCCAATTAAGAATAATGAGCCATTAAGACGATCACATAGAGAGAGAGAAAATCTGCAATACCAGACGATTACATCATCTATTTGCAGGAGCATGAGTTTGACATTGGGGTTGAAAAGGATCCTGTATCCCTTTATCAGGTCAAACAAAGTGCGAATTATTCTCATTGGTTCGATGCCATGAAGGATTAATTGAAATCCATGAAGGACAACAAAGTTTGGGACCTTGTTGAATTGCCTGAAGGGATTAGGCCAATTGGTTGCAAATGGGTATTTAAGACCAAATGGGACTCTAAAGCCAATATCAAAAGGTATAAAGCTAGACTAGTTGTAAAGGATTTTACTCAGCGTGAGGGCATTGACTTTAAGGAGACTTTCTCACCTGTATCTAAGAAAGACTCCTTTAGGATCATTATGGCTCTTGTGGCTCATATGGATCTAGAGTTACATCAAATGGACGTGAAAACTGCGTTTCTCAATGGAGATCTAATGGAGAACGTATATATGTTGCGGCCAGAAGGTTTTAAAGCCAAAGGCTCAGAACATCTGGTCTGCAAACTTAAGAAGTCCATTTATGGGTTGAAACAGGCATCACGACAGTGGTACCAAAAGTTCCATGAAGTCATTTCCTCATATGGTTTCATTGAAAACACTGCAGATGAGTGCATATATGTGAAAATCAGTGGGAGTAAGTTTATCATTTTGGTCTTGTATATTGACGACATTTTATTGGCCAGTAGTGATATTGGATTGTTGCGTGAAACTAAAAAATTTCTATCTCAAAATTTTAAGATGAAAGATCTTGGTGATGCTTCCTTTGTCATCGGCATTCAGATTAGCCGGGACAGATCACGTGGATTACTTGGCTTGTCGCAGAGGGCCTATATTAATAGGGTCCTCGAAAGGTTTGGCATGCAAGGTTGTGCTCCTGGCCAAGCACCTATTGTAAAAGGTGACAAATTTGGTCAGTTTCAGTGTCTTAAGAATGACTTAGAAAATGACAAGATAAAAGCTATTCCATATGCGTCAGCAGAGGGAGCATCATGTATGCTCAGGTCTGTACGGGTCCAGATATTGCTTTTGTGGTTAGAATGTTGGGCAGGTACCTTAGCAATCCAGGAATGAATCATTGGATAACCGTAAATAAAGTGTTGCGCTACCTGTAAAGGACAAAGGACTTCGAACTCACATACAGGAGATCCGACCATTTGGAGTAGGTAGGATATACAGATGCAGATTTTGCTGGTTGTCTCGACAGCAAGAAGTCCACCTCGGGCTATGTATTCATGATGGTTGGTGGAGCCGTATCATGGAAGAGCGTGAAACAGTCGATTACGGCATCATCTACCATGGAAGCAGAGTATGTAACTTGTCATGAAGCCACGAATCAGGCGGTCTGGCTTTAGAGTTTTTTCTCTGGTTTACGGGTTGTGCAGATGATCCCGAAACTATTGAAAATCTATTGTGATAGTTCAGCTGCAGTTAACTTCTTCAACAATAACAAGCATTCATCAAGGTCAAAGCACATTGACATTAAATACCTTGTTGTGAAGGAGAGAGTTCAGAATCTTCAAGTGTCTGTGGAACTCATCGGCACAAAGCAGATGATAACGGATCTTCTCACTAAAGGCCTTCATATCACGCTCTTTAAGGAGCATGTGACGTCTATGGGAGTTGTTGATCCCAAGGATGTATTTCAGTAGTAGGAGTTTTCATATATGATCCGATTATGTCCAGACATTTTTAGAGATATTTTTTATGCATTGATGATTCTGTTTTTCAGTTTATATCTTGTTTCTCGTTCAGTGTGCACATTTAGTTTTGAATAAGCAAGTCTTTGGTTTGTGTCTTGGAGACACGTTCAAAAAGACCACTTGAAGATAAGCACGTATGATCACATTAGACGTGTAATCTTCATACCACACCCCATATCATTGATCCATGTCGTTAAGGCTATTGGTATATGTGATTGTGATTCGTCACACTTCGAAAATATTAAATGTTGTGTTGACTACCATGATTCAATATCAGTGATCTTGATGGACTAGATATGACAAGCGTTGCTCATAATTATCTAACGATATTGTTTTGAAATCAGTAGGGTGCCCATTAAGAACTTTTGAAACAAATTGGTTTTATAAAATATTTTTCACAAAATAAAATAAAATGTTTTGTTTTCTTTCAGAGATCAGTGTAGCCCAAGTGGGAAAATGTAAGACTCCATTAGGTGGGCCACACATGGTCATCGGTTTAAATCATGACCGTTGGATTATTCAGATTGAGCGATTCAGTGGGCCCCACTATAATTGTGATCATTACAAATAGGTTTGGGGCGGGACGCTTGAACCGTGTTCCCTATACGCGGTTATTAAGCTAGATATGGAAACCTACGGTGTGGAGACCCTAGAGGAGAGAAGTGTGATGGGTAAGCTTCTCTGGCCCTCTTTCCTATAAATATATGTCTTGGTCCCCTCACCAACACACAAGAGAAAACCTTAGTCCCCATTGAGTGTTTCTCCTAAAGGTGTAAGGTGCGGAAGACCAAGAGTTCTTCTCGGCAACACGACGGCATCGGGAATGTCTTCCCAATCAAGTATGGCTTTAAGATTACAGTATGGAATCTCCATTGTTGATGCATAGATGATCCTATCATTCCGTAATAATTAAGCTTAACAGAACACCCTTTGTTGAAACATTCGTAGGGTTACGGAAGTTTTGACAGGCTAATATTTGTGTTTTCAGTTCATCCCACTGGGAATGATATTATGAACGTTTGTATGACATATAAACATCATGGTAGATACCACAAATGTTTTAATGATGAGCTTTCAATCCCCACTATTTCCAGTCATGGGGCCTACTTGAGTTTTATATTTGCCTCATTTTTTAGCTCATATCCTTGACATGAGCTCACAAAATAGATGGAGGGGGTGAATTTCTCACAAACATCATGGTGGGCCCCATTTCGATCCTAACCGTGAATAAAATATGCGTATATGGATCCTTAGTATTAAATACAATCCAAGCGCATAGTTTGATTGATTGTAGCATTATGTCGTTTTAAATGTGAAACAATTATGGCAGTTGAATGTTGATTATAGCCGATTTCATGCGATAGGTAAATGAAATTGCAATAGTTACATTTTTTATTTCTTTATTATAGAATTCTTCAATCCAAACATGCATCGAAAATTAGCGTTGAATACATGCATCCAAACGATACCCATTCATCATATAGATTAGAAAAGAACCTTAGGGTCAATTCGAATTGAGGATCACTACATGAAAGGTGCAATGATTACAAATTCATTTACATACCTCCTAAAAACATGTACATTTGATAGATAATTGTAGTGATTGCACCTTTTCTTTTTATCCATGGTAAAATCACAACAATGACACTTTTTCACTACTTTAATGTTGAATTACCAAATCCATACACTAACATGACTATTTGCATTTGAGGTATTTTGCATAAAGTGTAATGATCACAAATTTCTTTACCTATCTTCTAAAAACATACACATTTAATCGACATTTTTTACATTTGGTTTCGCGACAGTAAAATCATAATGATGTCACTTTTTTCACTATTTTAGCGTGGTGATTTCAATCTTATCATGCCCTTAAATATGAACCACTCGTTACTCTCAATTCAATCAAGTTTGGCCACTCATGTGAGCGAGGGCTTAGATTAGATATTCGTGTGTGAGTATGATACGCGGGCGTGCCAAAGTCTGCATGACTCAAGGTTTGATTGAATTGTTGGTGTCCCTTACACCGAGACGGATAGATTGGAGAGTGGACACAGGATTTAGAGTCCTCTCGGCCATCTATATTGCGCTTCATTCAGGCGATTTGTGAAGAGATGAGAGGCGAAGATTTTCGAATGAGTTCTTTTTACCTTGTGACAATAGATGTGATTCTATGCCCTACGGATTTTTCTCACACCAGCATTCAGTTTTCTCAAAGGAACAAACAAACACAAAATGGAATAAGAAAGGCAAAATGTTGCCGATTTCATTAAGGCCCTGATTGATTTTTCAGTTCCTACGTAAATACCTTGTAAGAGGGTAATTATTACTATTTCACTCTATTTGAAACTCCACGAGGATTTCTGCTTTGAAAACTGGTCCAAAAGAACTGGTTTGAATTTGTGGGCCCCACTGTGATGTATATGATATATTTGTTCCGTCCATTCGTTTTACAGGAATATTTTGAGGCTTAAGTTAAAAAATGATGCAGATCCAACACTCGAGTGGCCCATACCAGAGTTAACAATGGCCCCAAGAAGTTTTTAATGGTAAGTGTTCGATTTCCTTTTTCCTGTGGTGAGGTCCACTTGAGCTTTGGATCTTCCTTATTTTTTTGCTCATGCCATAAATTCAGCTGGCATAATGGATGGATAGTGTAGATAAGCGACGTGCATCACGGTGGGCCCCACAAACATTTTGCAACATCATTGGTTTTGACGTCTAAAAATGAGGCAATCAAATCAAGCATCGGGAAATATGCAGTAAATACTCAAGGAAGTAATTATTACCCATTTACAGGGTATTTACGGATGAATTGAAAAATCAAACAGGCCCTAATATGTAGAAATGATGCTCATTACAATCGACATATCATAAGATAACCAAATAATAATAAACAAGAAAATTAAAAAATAAGGGATAAATACCTGGTGCACCTATCGGAACAGATGATCAAGGTGGGTGTGCTCAACTAAATCATAACTTAGGTGATCATGATCTACAACTTAAGATTACAAATAACTTAAATCTACTCCTAAAGTACTGTAGTGGGAGCCGTTAGGCAGTAGCTATGTAAAAACTAAGCTATGCTAGGAAATGAAAGATAAGTGTAAATGTAATGTAAAAGATACATTGTTGTGTTTGGCATGGAGCGCCAAGCTCTTATTTAATTACTTATTTTATAGCCTATCGAGGCTATGAAACCCTCGGTGGAGTTTCCTTATTGATCCTAGATTCTTCTCTCTCATGCCATGGACTTTCTGGATAAGTGTATCTTCTCGATAGACATGGAAATTGTCAACTAGGAAGATCTCCAAAAATTCAGTAGCCGCTGAATCTCAAATTTTCACTCTTACACATAAATGCTCCCCTATAGGGCCCTTCCGTTTTGTCAAGGGAGCATCTCGCGCTAAATCACAGTCATTTACTGAGGTGACTTGATGTGGATCACTCAGTTCCTAACAGGAGGAGTAAGATTTGACACCAGATACTGATCTATTATTGGATGTAGGCCGGATCACATCCATATCCTCCATTTTTTTTTAATATGACATGGTTGCAGACTCAACCTGAATGATGTGGCCGTTTTTCCTGATCATCATCTGATCCATGGCTGGTTTTGCTTGGCCATCGGTCCCATACACAAATCTTCATAATCTTCTCAAATGCTACAGCTCCTCCGAACGTCTTTGGGAAGATCTTCCATTTTGGAAGGATTGTAAGAGACAGCCTCATTAAAAGGATCATAGCTTGATTCGTGATAAGATCCGTTTTCTCAGTGAGCCTCTTATAAATGTGGTGGGCATGTTGCCACATTAATGGGTACGTTAATCATGGTCACATGGTGGACGCTGATTCCTTCTTCAGATGGCAGGCATAAGAGTTCGTGCCTTCGCACTAATAACTGAATGTGTATTGTTGAATGAATATCAAGTGATGCTACTCTTAGTTAAGTAGGTTTCACGTTGTTTGCGGTCAAATAGTGTCAACACATGGCAATGTCTAATTAGTCCACATTAAGGCGTTGAAAATGGGTGTAAACACCATCAATCATACTTTTATAATTAGCCATTTTCATCACATGAATATATAATATTCTTTATCATAAGAACCTAAATTTAGTTCTATTTATATAATGGAATAGAATATGTGTTTCACATGCATTCAATTTCGTCACGTGGATCGCGAAGTCTTGTATCCATTAGACGTGAGCAAATATACACCCATCATTTGTCCTCCATTCTTGTGTAGACCCTTATTTGCACCAATCTTATAATTTGTTAGAACTAGAAAATGGATATGATTACATTTTCTGTGTAAGTGTATTGTTGCTCTGGGGTTTTGAGTAATAGAAACATTCATAGACAATCACAAGCATTCACAAAAGGTACACAAGAAGAGATATCGCAAGGCGAATTTTATTCCAGAGATCCTGAGATCTTGTACATTCCATGCCATGATCTGGCACGGGCCCTTAATTACATCGAATGATCGATGACCCTTGATTAAAAGGCAAAAGACTAGTCAGCAGGGACCATAGTCTTAAAATTTATGGTCGTAGAGACCTGTATTTGTTTTGTTATGTACTGAACCATCTTTGTATTAGCCAGATGTCTATGTCCCATGTTTTGACCGGAGATCCGGGCTGAGACTATCAGGGTTTATGACTGAGAAGGACAACTCTGGGCCCGCGCCTGTCATGTATGGACAGGTGACCTCGGGAAGTCCATTCTACAGTTGTGTGTACCTCCGTAGCCCAACCGATGGATGCCGTTTGAATGGGTAGGGCATCGACTGTTGTGTTGTGGCAGTTCATAACAATTTCTTTGTAAAGAATTGAAACTCTTTGACATGGTTTATCATGATAACCATAGTCCCGTTTGTCTAGCTTTCGACCCAAATCGGATCACATCTTTATAGTAGATATAAATGATGACATATTTGTATAGTTCTGGATGCTGGCGGCTTCTTTTCGAGAAGTCATTTCATTTAACGCGTCGAATCAGGTCGAACCTCGGAGATGCGCAATTCTGCTTGTTTAGAGATCCCGGAACGTCCATTTGACCATTTTATTGCGTCCGAAACGCTCGAAATACCCAAAATAGGCTCAAACGGAACTTGAAAACACTAAAAATTAAGTCCGGTGCAATCGTGAACATGTTTTGTAATTGGCTGATTTTTTGGGTGCGTGGGACTTAATTTATCGGTGCGTGGGACTTAATTTATGGGTGCGTGGGCTCCAACGAACATTTAAATTAAATGCCTGATTTTTGTTGAATTTAGGGGTGTGTAGAGCATTTTTCGGGTGCGTGGGACCGAATATGCAAATCTGAATTTCGTCGAATTAATGGCCGCGTGGGACCCGAATTTACGAGTGCGTGGGTCATTTTTGGGTGCGTGGGAGTCCGATGCACTTATCTGAATTACGTCGAATTTATGGGCGCGTGGGACGCAAATTTATGGGCGCATGGGACGATTTTTAGGTGCGTGGGACCGAATTGTTGGGTGCGTGAGATTGAATTAATGGGTGCGTGCCCACACTTGTGAAAAGTCAGGATTCAGACCTGCGGTCATCTTGGTCGAAGTGATCTTTCGATGGAAGATTTCGGTGATCGGAAAGGTATTCCGGCGACCGAGAAGGGGTTCCGGTGATCAGAAAAGTATTCAGGCGAGGGTTTTCCGGCGGGAATCTCAAATGCCCTGAGGATAGTAGCTCTCTCTCTCTTTCAAAACGTAGAAATGAATAGTTGGACGGGGTATTTATACCCGAAAATACCGGTACTCGGCCAATGAGGGGCTGCCACGTGCCACGCACCCTTAAAATACCTCTCACGCAACCCAAAATCGACGTGCGGAGGTCCAACGCACCCTAAAAGACATTTTGAAATTTGCTGAATTTATGGGTGCGTGGGACCCTGATTTTATGGGTGCGTGGGACCTCCTGCACCCCGAAATGGTATTTCTGGAATACGTTGAATTTAGGGGTGCGTGGGATCTCCTGCACCCTCAAAATGGTATTTCTGGAATATGTTGAATTTAACCCATTTTTTGGGTGCGTGGGAGGTAATGCACCCTTTAAATCGATTTCTGATATTTGACGAATTTTCGGGTGCATGGGCACCTGAATTTATGAGTGCATGGGAGTCCGATTTTACGGATGCGTTGACGAACTTTTGCACTCCTCTACTTGGGTTTTGAATTTTGATGGGTTTGTGGGGCTCGTTTGATAACGAAAGTACATGCATTGTTTATCATAAATCATAATGAAGTTATGGGTTTGACTCTAGGCGGTTCCGATCGGAGTGATTCGCGGGGCCCGCCGGAGATTTTAGTCGAAATTCGCTAAGTAAGGGAACTTTCGTAAATCTCCGTTTTGCGTGCACCGGGAAGCGTTTTGTGGGATTCTTTTGGAGGTGTGTGGCCGTTCTGTTTGCTTTGGGATTTTGGGACCCCACATTCTGGGACCCCAACATAATTTTATTTACATAATGGAACGATACACACATTTCACATGCATTCAATTTTGTGATGTGTGCCACGAAGTCTCCTACATGCGGATTGCCCATTGACACACTAGCTCTTGGATGGTGCTCTGTGGGCCCCATCAAGATGTATGTGTTTTATCCATGCCATCCGTCAATTCTTCTAAATCCTTTTAGAGCATG
Organism: Liriodendron chinense; assembly: GCA_003013855.2. Taxonomy (NCBI): domain Eukaryota; kingdom Viridiplantae; phylum Streptophyta; class Magnoliopsida; order Magnoliales; family Magnoliaceae; genus Liriodendron; species Liriodendron chinense. Next base: position 8,533,468 of record ML058469.1, on the reverse strand, counting down.
AGTAAAAAAGTGAGGCAAATCCAAATCTCATGTGGACGACACTCCATGTAATAATGGTGATTGAAAGCCCCTTATTAAAAACTTCTCCGAGGGCCATAAAATTTTTGGATGAAGCCGATGTTTGTGCTTTCGCTTGGTCCTATGTGACCTAATCAATAGGTTTTCTTGCAATGTGGCTCAGTTGGGAATTAGGTCTGTCTCATTTTTTAGCCAATGCCTTAAAATGATGTGGAAAAATATGTGCACAGTGCCGTGGGTAAATCCGAGCTGACCTTAAGTCACAAGGAAAGCCCAGAGGCCCATGGGCCTAAGTATAGGTCCTCAGGCTCACACACTAACTTCGGGTACAAGATGGCCAACCACGACAAGAAGAGAGCCGATGACCAAAACCAATGTAACAACAAATTGACCTTTACGAATATCATTTTGGATATATCAAAACAACCTGAACTAGGTTGTTCTACTGACATGGTTGACGAGCAGAGAGCTCGGCCTCAACCTATATTACTACCAGGCTGACCTTGGCTACGACTGTTATAAAGGTGCGTGAAAGTCTAGGAACAGGTTCGGAGAAGACAGACACTTCTCCGAACATTACAGGCGTGATCTACGACTCCAAGAATCACGCTCCTAACAGGCATTGTTGTCGTTAAAAATTGGACAACGGATGAGATGACTTGATCTCCACCTTGGATAGATGGATGCCACTGATATCCTGCAGGTGTGCGGACTGGATCTGAACTGGAGGCCTGTTGGATCTTATAGAATACAAGGAAAGCTAAGGGGGGTGGCTGGGGTCCGGTTATTGGCCCTCTGATGCTTAATTCAGTTGGGTGTAGGAGAGTAGAGGCAAGTCTCTGAGTAGATTTGTACGTACCTTAGGCTGTGGGAGAGTGCCTTTATATATAAGGTCATCGGAGAGTAGTTGGGCATTATGCCCGTTGAAGGCGTGATTCCCAGAGTCGTGGATCATGCCTGTAACGTTCGGAGATGTGTCCGACTTTCGCGTGCCTTTGTGGCAATCGTGACCCAGGTCGGCCTGGTAGTAATATAGGCTGAGGCCAAGCTCTCTTCTCGTTAGTCATGTCAGTAGAACAACTTAGTTCAGGTTGTTTTGATATATCCAAATTGACCTTCGTAAAGGCCAATTTGTCGTCACATCGGTTTTGGTCATCAGCCCTCTTCTCATCATGGTTGGCCATCTTGTGCCGAATGTTAGTGTGTGAACCTAAGGACCTGTATCTGGGCCCGTGGGCTTATGGGCTTTCCTTGTGATTTTAGGTCAGCTCAGATTTACCCACAACAGGCATAATGCCTACGATGGTAGCCACAATCATGGCCTCAACTACTCTCTAATGACCCTATATATTGAGGCACTCTCCCACAACCTAATATATGTACAAATCTACCTTAACAATATAGACAAAAGTATCATGGTGCCTGAGAAAGCAGGGGCTACTAGCAGCATCCGTAAGCACCCGACTAAAGTCCTAGGGAGGAATTGCCGGAATCGGGAAGCAAGGTGTGGCTCAATGTTTGTTAGAACATTGGTAAAAAAAATAAGGCTGATTCAAAGACAGAAGTGAGCCGTCCACTGCTGAAACATTCGTGGGCCATAAAAGTTTTGGATCAGGCTAATATTTTTGCGTTTTCAGTTAAGGGGCCGTTTGGATGCCTGTAACTTCTGTAAAATGTAACAAAGTTACAGGTAACTTTTTACAGTTTATGTTTGGGGGAGAAATGTTACAAGTAACAAAGTTACAACCTTTAACTTTGTATAAAGTAAAGAAGCAAGAAAAGTCACAGGGAAAATAAGTGTTATTCAAGTCATAAGTGACTTTCTTGCAGGCAATGGTTGCCTTATCTTGAATTCAAAATGTAGGAGAGATTCGCAGTTGCATTGAAGAGGCATACCTGCATGCAGACAAATTAAAGGATGAGTGGCCATTGATGGCTGCCATTGAAGCTCCTAAGCAACTGGTGGGTAGCTTCTTTACCTCTATTGAAGAGGGTTGGTGATTCCAAAGGCTATAAAACAGCTTTTGTCTTTCTTAGTCTCCATATCCCTCTCTCAAAGTCTCACAGATCCCTCTCTGCGTCTCCATATCCCTCTCCAGGTGTGTTCGTGCCTAAAAAACTTTCTTTTTCTTCTTTTTTTTTGTTTGGAAACGTGGGCCCACTTTTATAGCCCACTTATCACTTAGCTTAGCTTAAAGATTGGCTCAACTATTCATCTAGATGAGCTCAATAAAATGGCATACTTTTATTTAAATTTTCTTATGTGTCAATTTGATTTTTAAATAAGTCTTTACTTCAAGCTTTGGTAAAGTGTGAATATATAACTTATTACCTATAACTAACTTATAAGTTAGTCAAATACAAAAACTAAGTTATTTGTAATTAAGTTACAATTTACATCCAAACAAAATTACCTGTGACTTTCCTTTTCACCGATAAGTAACTTACAACTTAAAAAACTCGCATGCATCAAAAGGGCCTAAAGTGATGGATCTGGCTAATACTTTGGCGTTTTCAGTTCATCCCAGTAGGAATAACCTTATTAGTAGTATTGATGGGATATAAACATCACCGTGGGAGGTTTCAACGGTATGAATTTCCCTATCCACATTTTCATGTCGCGCGGCCCAATTGACTCTTGGAATCTGCCTAATTTTTGAACCCATGGCATCACATGATCTGGAAAAACGGATGGACGGGGTGGATTTCTCACAAACATCACGGTGGGGCCCACCTAGAATCGTCGCATGAAGTTGCGGCCGTCCAAGTCTCCTTTCCCTTAAACGCGAATACACACACCCAGCATTCGTCTTCCACGCCTGTGCAGATCCTTCTCCGCAGCAATCTTTTCCTGTTGCTTTGGTTTGTCTCTCTCCTCAATGCATGAGAGAGAGACAGGGGTGATGGCGGCAAAACCAGCAACCACACCTTCCACCATCAACGGCTATAAAATTTCAAAAATAGCCTATTTCGCTTCAACGCTGCTTGTTCTAGACACCCTTCTCGTCTCTCTCATCATCGCATACGTCCCATGTAAGAAATACTCCCCATCAATCTCTCCACTATTCTCTGCTAAGATTTCGATTCCAATATTGATATCTAAACCCACCTGATTGATTTGCACACACCCTTTCTTTCATTTTTTTTTCGAATTGAAATGGCACCATTTCAATTGAATTAAAAAAGAAAGAAAAATTGGGTGTGTGTAAATCAATCAGGTGGGTGTAATAGTAGCTCATTTTTCTCCAATACATCTCCTTTTTTCCTGCTTTCTTTTTGGTGGGTTTTTGTTATTGGGTCTTTTTTCGATCTCAGATACAAAGATAGATTGGGATGCATACATGTCACAGGTCAGGATTTTTTATTTTTTATTTGGTTTTGGTTGTTGTAGATTTTCTTTTTTCGTCTAATATTGCTTTTTGGTTGGATGTGATTTTGGTGGGATTTTAATGCAATTGGAGAGAGACAGGTGAGTGGGTTTCTTGAAGGAGAGAGGGATTACAGGAAATTGAAAGGAGATACTGGGCCTTTGGTGTATCCAGCTGGCTTTCTCTATGTGTACTCAGCTATTCAGTCTGTTACAGGAGGAGAGGTCTACCCAGCTCAGGTAGTTACATGTACTACTGAAAACCACGCGCACACACACACACACACACTCACGTGCGTAGGCACATATGTACATGCATGCATAGATAGACTATAGAAAACTGTATAAATTTACACAGATATTCAAACATATGTAATGAGCTTTATACGTTTTTTTTTTTTTTTTACTAATAACATTGATATTCTGTTTGTTCCTGTTTGTGCTGGTAAATGTCGAATGAAGTATTTGACGCACTCGGTCGAACTACCTGTGATATTCATGTCTAACTACCTGTGTTATTCATGTCTTTCAAGCTTGCATTTTGTTTAGGTGGGTCCCACATTTCAGTGATCTTTCATCTGCTGGGCCCCACTGGATTTTTTGCCCCACATTTCAGCGATCTTTCATCTGCTGGGTCCCACTGTGGATTGTTTGTATAAAAACGGATGGTTAGAAATGGAAATAGAATAAACGTGCAGACCGAAGAAGTCTGTGAATTGGGTGACTATGATTGTCTGATGAGGGATTTTTGCAGACCGAAGTAGTCTGGCTATTTTATTATTATTATTATTTTTCACATGGATTTCCTGCAAGGGAGGAATGGAATGGCATAAAGAGGGATGTAGGCTTTTAGTGTTTTTCTTTGTTACAAGGTTGTGCAGAAGCTGCAGAACACTTGTTTGGGAAACTTTTTTCTTGATAAAATAGGGAGTTTTACAAGAATCATATTCTTGAAATCTGATTGGTTTAGCTTATTTATACGAATTAGTGGCAAGTTGTTGGGGTCACCTAAAGACAATATTTGCAGAATGCATCTTGAAATTGGGTAAGTCGTTGATTGTAATCAACCTATGCAGTAGACTATTAGACAGTGCTTGATTATAATAAACCTAATAACCTATGTAATAGTCTATTGCATTGCACTTGTGGTGGTTTTATGCTTTCATTTCTGGTCCCTAGCCCATAGAGGAGGGCAGGTTGGTGGCCGGTGTCAAAATTATGCTAAAATGTTCATCACGAATTTGAACAATATGACATTCCAAACGCATGCTAGGGTGTTCCTTGCAAGCGACGCATTGCATCAAAACATGGATGTAGTGAGAAATGGGCAATGCTGGGTCATCCCCTGGAAGCGACGTACTGAAACAACACCTGGTTGATGTAAAAAGTAGGCAAGGGTTCTTGTCCTGCACCATTTTGGACGTGCGTGGGTAAAGAATGTAGTATAGGAGAATAGGCTTCGTCTTGCCACATAAAATATAGGAACATTGACAAGTAAGAGCATGAAGTTAGTACATAAGATTAAACAAAGGAGAGTTAACATACCTTTTCTTCAAGAGACCAAGTGGGAAGGGGTGAAAACTAGAGACATTGATGGATATGAACTTTGGCATGTAGCAAAGGACAATAATGGAAATGGGTAATGGTAGATATTAGATAAAGATAAGAAGTATAAAGTTGTAGTTGTTAGGAGAATAAGTGATAGAATTCTATTAATACAACTTGTGCCAGAAGAGGTGATAATTAATGTAATTAGTGCAAATGGTTGCAGGTACAGTTGGAGGATCAAATTAGAGACAATTTTGGAAGGATATGAATGGAATAATGCAAGGAATTTTGAATGGAGTATATTTATAGGAGGTGACTTAAATGGTAATGGAGGAAAAGAAAGTAGAGGATACGAGTGTGCACATGGAGGATATGTTTTCAGGAGAAGAAATGAGATGGGGGATGCTATCCTTGATTTCGCCATTGCATACAATCTGGCTCTAGCAAACAGATATTTTAGAAAGAAAGATGACCATTTAAAACTTTCAAAAGTGGATTGTTTACAAGCCAAATAGAGCTCTACTTAAGAAAACAAAATGATGATTATGCAAGGATTGCCACGTTATACCCGGAGAGAGTCTAATTATGCAACACAGGTTAATGCTTATGGAAGTTTGTACTAAGAGATGGACGAAAGGGAGTGAAATTAATAGGCATCTAGAATCTAGGTGTTGGAGTTTAGAAGGAGAGAAAACAAAGTTATTTAGGAATAACTTGATGGAAGACGGAAAGTGGAATGCTAAGGAATAAGTAAATGTTATGTGGAATGAGATGACTGAGTGCATTAGAAAAGTGGCGAACAATGTGTTAGGAGTATTTGTAGGTAAAAGCTAGTCACATAAGGGAACCTGGGGTCGGAACAACGATGTAGAAAAAGCTTTTCATGAGAAACTTTCATGTTTTAAAGCTTGGTGAGGGACTAGACACGATGAATATTAACAATATAGAAATGCCAAAAAGATCGCTAAGAAAGTATTGAGGCTAAACTTAAAGCTTATGATGATATTTACAAATTACAATAGATTGGGGACAACAACAGATGAGAAAGATGTCTTCAAAATTGAGAGGGAGAGGAAGAGTAGGGACCTAAGTTATGTTTGATGCATTAAGAAAGATGATCAATAGGTGCTAGTAAAGGACAATAAGATTAATGAAAGGTGGAGAAACTGTTTTTAGAACTTGTTAAATGACAACTATTCTAAGAACATAGGGATAAAAGGAACAATAAACTCAAACGTCGTCGGAGACCATAGATACTTTCATAGGATTAAAATATTTTAAAGTGAAAGAAGATTTGAGAAAGATGAAAATAGGAAAGGTCCTCGAACCAAATTGTATACCAATAGAGGTTTTGAAGTGTATGGGAAATACTTCGCTATTTTTGTTGACAAATTTGTTCCACAAGATTGTGAGGTCAAATAAAATTCCAGATGGATGGAGGAAAAGTACAGTAGTATCTATTTATAAGAAGAAAAGAGACATATGGAGTTGCACTAACTATTGTGGGATTTAACTTACGAGCCATGCTAAGAAACTTTGGGAGAGAGTGATTGGGTAAAGACTAAGGCATGAGAATAATGTATTAGAAAACCAGTTTGGTTTCATGCCTGGGAGGTCTATCATTGAAGCTATTTTCCTACTCAGACAATTTATTGAGATATATAGGGAGAGGAGGAAGGATCTCCTTATGTTCTTTATGACTTAGAGAAAGCATACGATAGGGACCTTAGAGAGTTAATTTGGTGGGTGTTGGGAAAGAAAGGAGTTTCAAGAGGATATGTTGACATGATTAAGGATATGCATGAGGGAATGGTAACAAATGTCCGGACCACTACTGGAGAGAGAAGTGAGTTTCCAATTACTGTAGGCTTGCACCAGGAGTCGACATTGGGCCTGCATCTTTGTCCATTGGTTATGGACGAGTTACCAAGCATTTGCAGGTAGAGATCCCATAGTGTATGTTGTTTGTAGATGACATAGTTTTGATGGGCAAGATGAGGGGGGGTGGGTGGTTGTCTAAATGATTTAAATTATGGAGTGCAATTTTAGTAACAATAGGAGTGAAGCGAGGATTTAATTAAGATTGTTGATAAAGAAGTTTCACAAAATGACCACTTTTGATACCTAGTCAATAATTCATGAGAGTGGAGAGATTGAGAAGGATGTTGCTCATAGAATTCAAGTTAAGTGGAAGAAATGGAGATGTGGTGCTATAGAATCTAAAGTATTTAAAATTAGTCTAACTAAACCAGAGTTTTTGGAGTGCAATTTTAGTAACAATAGAGTGAAAATGAGGATTTAATTAAGCTTGTTGACTAAGAAATTTCCCAAAATGACCACTTCCGATGTGTTAATAATTCATGAGAGTGGAGAGATTGAGAAGGATGTTGCCCATAGAATTCAAGTTGATTGGAAGAAATGGATACGTGCCTCTGGATTTTTATGTGATCATCGTGTACCATTGCAATTGAAAGGGAAATTTTATATGATAGCTATAAGACTAAGCATGCTTTATGGGACAAAATGCTGAGTAGTTAAGAAACAAACAACATGTTCATGGGATGAGCGTAGCTCAAATGAGGATGTTGAGATGGATGAGTGTCAAGACGAGGAAGGATAAAATTAGAGATGAATGCATTTGATGGATCTTAGGAGTAGTACTAATAGGTCATAAGATGAGGGAAAGTAAACTTAGATGGTTTAGTCATGTGTAACGGAGACCAAGAATTGCGTTGGTTAGAAGGAGTTGAAGTAGCGGTTTTACCGCTTCTAGAGATACTTAGAGATATCTCAGATATCTCAGATATGCCTAAGGTCCCCGGGGGGGGGGGGGGGGGGGGGGGGGGGGGGGGGGGGGGGTTAGTACTTTTGAAATTCTAGCACAATTTAAATAAGTGCTAACAACCACGATTATCACAATATTATTCTAAGTAAATTAGAGCTCAAGATTGCAGGATGAACTATCATTGACATTTTAACAAACAGTTGATATTTATGATTGACTAAGCAAGTTCACAAGTTCAACACATAACAATCATTCATTCTCACAATGCACAACGATATATAATGGTTCGGTTTCCCTACTTCACTCCTGGTTTATGTTCTCAACCTATGAGAACACTGGATTTCACTATAGTTGTGGTTTTAAATCAGGTTAGCCATCAACTTTAACATCCTATCTTCTAGGACCGCGTTTACCATCCGTTGATGGCCCAGTCCAGGGACTTATCAAGTTTGGATCTCAAACTCTCACCTATACTTAGCCAAGGATGGCCACATACGCTCCCGCCGGAGTTTCCCAATCCAGGGAATAACCAAAACAAGGACTCTCAATACTAGACTTACCTAGAGAAGTTGAGTCCCGAATTAGCGCCTATGATGAGTTGCTTTAGCTCCAACGTGCTTCAGCTCCACTTTGTGCTCCCAAGATCAGCTACCAATGAAGGATGCAATGCCTATCCTAATGTCGGGTAGTTGAGAGAAAGTATTGGGGCTCCCTTTGCCTATTCAATGCAATGGTTAATGTAGGAACCACCAATTTGAGCATTCAATGTCTATTAATGACCTTAAGATGAAGCTTTAATGATTGGGTCAGCCATGAATGCAAAGCTTGAGTTCATAGTTTAAACCGAGCTTTGAATACTCAATGTAGTGCCATTAATGGCTAGGTTTGAATGATGAACTCAAGACATACAACAGCAAGGAGGGTAGGAGAAGGTGAGCAAATGCTTTCTCACAATGCTCTAGATGGGTGCTCAATGCATGCCATTAAAGCCCTCAAGATGTCCTCTTATAGATGCCAAAAGATGGGCTCCAATGGATACAAAACGACTAGTAGCCGACTGGTCCGAGACCCCTGATGACCGGTCAAATTTGAGGGCCGACCGGTCGAATTATGCAGCTTCTAGACTATTTCTTGATGGACAAAAACTGCCGGTCGGGACCGGTCGGATGTACTTCAAGACCAGTCGTCTGACTGGTCGGGCACAGGTCGAATTAAGAGTTTTAATCTGTTGTGCATGCCGACCTATTTGAAGCCTGACAGACCGGTCAGCTGAACAGCTAGATCGGTCGTTAGCCATAAAACTCGGCTTCCTCAGGCTGCATTTCAGCCTACATGTTTGGTGCTCTACAAACATTGTTTGGGCTATGATTTGCCATGATTCTAGCACCTAGCTAAGGGAGAATCAAGTCTGATCAACTTGACAAAAACGTTGCAAGGAATGGGTAAGGATTTGTTTGTTTATTACGCCATTCATTGATGTTTTGGGTTTTCTAAGGACAGTCTATATGCAACTAACCTTCCGAGCATGATTTGGCCTGAGCTAGAGCGAAGGAAGAAGTGTCGGCTTCAAGTCTTGGACTTCAATCTTCTGTCAGGGCTCCACAAGACAAGACTCAAACATATGGCATGGCAATTGACAAAATACAATGTACTAACAGGAGTGAGTCGGTACAAGTAGAAGACTCTAAAAGGGTAAGGGGAATACCCTAAAGGACGTGAATGGAGAGACTTGAAGACCTATGGTCTAGCAGAAGGTATGAACCTTGATAGAGTGGAATGACAGAACAAGATTCGTGTAGCCAACCTCAATTAATTGCAATAAGGTTTAGATGATGTTGATGATGATGGATATCTTAACATTGGGTTTTGGGCCTGTGTTTTTTAGAGCTTTCAATCGTGCTTCTCCTTCTATTAGTGTCCCTACACCGTATTTTGCCTTTAAGGAACAAATTTTTCTCTTGCTCATGTTGGCCTTGATTATCTTTGAGGTTGACATAGTGCTTTTTAAAGCAACAACTGCCATAAGCTAGCTCTAGTATCAACTGTCATTGGTTCACAATTTTGATGGCAAAGGGCCAAGCCTTAAAGCCTGGCCTAGTGCCCAAACCCAAGCTCAGGCCCTAAATTGCTTGTAGGTCTAAATGTGTAGGGACTATGAGATATTTATTAAAGAAAGGAAGTCATTAAAGAAGGTGTTGGCTTCAGAAAGGTGAAATGAAATGCATGGGAACTCATGAAGATGTATTTCCAACAACAAATTGACATCAGAAACTAAGTTGCATGGGAAAATGTCATTAAAGAAGGTGTTGGCTTCAGAAAGGTGAAATGAAATGCATGGGAACTCATGTAGATGTATTTCCTACAACAAATTGACATCAGAAACTAAGTTGCATAGGAAAATGAATTGATTACACAATAAATATAAAGCAGTAGATTTCCTAGACTGACTATTAATTGTATGTAGCTTCTTTAGCAAGTTTCCTTTTCTATAAAATGGCATGTACTAGTTCTCTTGCTTACTTGGTGGTGTGACTCGTCAACCTATTTTAGAGGCGAAATGTCTTTGATCGATTGGTCTGACTCCAACCTTGAATTAGAGGTCTAAGGTGAGACTTCTTTTTTTTTTTTTTGAAAGGTTAAGGTGAGACTCTTGGGACCCTAATTTCAGGCTGTGCGACTAAGTCCATTATCCTTCTTTTATATTCTTGGTCGTTTCTTTAACTTCTTGATCCATCAACCATAAAAAAAATCTTCCTTCACTCTTGCTCGACTAGTCCTAGATCTCATCTAACTGATAACTTGGAAATTCAACTAGCTCCTTAGTGTCCTATTCCAGTATTAGAGCAAGTTTCTTTGGGATCTTCAGGAAGTTTGGGACATTTTGTTGACTCATAGTGGTAGATTATACTCCTCTAAGATGTTGGACAGTCAAATGGATTAATTGATTATGGAGTTGATGCGACAGATGACTGAATTGTCATGTCGAGAGGATCTATCCTCATGGTTTACATCCTATGAAATTAGCTGCTACAATTGCTGTATGAATTACTGGGTTTGAGTTGTTGAAATGAAGTCTGAAGCTATTTCGTTATCATTTGCTTGTGGTGAAAGTTACTCAATATTTGCTTACTTTTAGCTCCATTATTGGACATTCACATGATTTGTGTTCTCACATCCTTGCAGATTCTTTTTGGAATTCTGTACATTGTAAATCTGGGAATCATCTTGTTTATCTACATAAAGACCAATGTGGTATGAAAATCCTTCTAGCATTTTCTATAAGATTTTCTAATGGCTGTAAAGCCCTTCATCTTTGTTTCAGTTTTATGGGGTTGACATGATGGATTCCATATCTTTCTAAGTTTATTAGTTGTAGTGGCTGATTTCCAGACGCATCACGGTTATCTTGCATTTTTTGTTCACAAAGACAGTATATACAACCAGCGTTCGCATTGTCGGTATCGCTACAAGTTTCGTTGGCCAGAGATAAAGATATAATATCATTATCGCCGATAACTGGAAATTCAGGGAAAAAGGGTGAAACATGAGGACAACGGTGGAAATTTTCGGTGAAACTCTAGGAAATGCCTAAATACACACATTCACATATTCATGAATAAAAAAATTACAAAAAAAATGCATTAAATAATAAGTTTTGATTTAATGGGGCCCAAAAAGTATGCGTTACGGTAAGAATTCATTCCAATAGTAACTAAAATGAGTTTATATAATGCAAATGCAGTGACCATACAATAATTGCAAAAATGAACTAGTGGTTGAGCATAAGCTAGGGCCAACAATATTAATAAGTTGGGCCTGGATGGACAATGTTACCTAGGCAACATCGTGTTCTCCTTACTGTGTGGGGCCCAATTTCATTGTTGTGCCAAATCCACTCCATTGATCCGTTTCAGAACATTTAGTTAGTACATGGTCCAAAAAATGAGGTAAATTCAAATCTCAAGTGTACCCCACCAAAGGAAACAGTAGTGATTGAAGCCCACCATTAAAAACTTTTTATGGGCCATGAAAGTTTTTTTATCAAGCTGATAATGGTGTTTTCGCTTCATCCAAGTCTGTGTGGCCTAATCAAGAGATTGGATGGAAGAAAAACATTACAGTGGGCCCCATAGAACATCAAGCTATGGAAACGAGTCGCCCACAGACGACCTCACTGGGCGCACAGGTCTGCGTATTGAATAACTCAGTACGGATACTGAGTAAACTCTATATGGCCCACCACCATGATTTTTGTACTCTATCCACTCCGTCTATCCATTTTATCCTATAATTTCAGGGCTTTATATAAAAAACGAAGCATATCCAAACCTCAAATAGGCCACACCACAAGAAACAGTTTAAATTGAACATATACCATTGATAATTTTCTGGAGTCCATAGAAGTTTTGGATGAAGCTAATTTTTAGGCTTTAACTTCATCCATGGGTTTATCTTGTCATGAATGGTTTTGATGACAAATAAACATCACTGTGGGGCCTAGGAAGTTTTCAACGGTGGAATCATTATTCTCACTGTTTCCTTTGGTGTGGTCCACTTGAGCTTTGGATATGCTTAAAATTTGGGATTAACCCCTAAAATGAGCTGGAAAACAGATAGATGACGTGGATAAATCACATACATTCATGGTGGGTCCAAGAGAGTTTACTCGGTACGACAAATCATACGAGCTACTCATACGAAAAAAAGTGACGAACGTCACCAAGTTCTGTGGACCCCACCTTGATGTATGTGTTATATTTAAAGCATCCATCCATTTGATAGATCCTCTTATGGCATGAGCCAAAGAATGAGGCAGATCCAAAGCTCAAGTGGAGCCCACAACAGAAAACAGTGGGGATTGAATGCCTACCATTAAAAGCTTCATCGGGGCCACATAAGTTGTTGATCAAGCTGATATTGATGGCTATCCCTTCGTCCATGTATGTGTGAACTTATGAAAATGTTGGATCTGAAATAAACAACGTGGTGGGCCTAGGAAGGTTTTAACGGTGGTGTCACTGTCCCACTGTTATCTGCGGTCTATGCCTCATATTTGGGCTCATAGAATAAAATGATCTCGCCCAATGGATGGACGGTATGGATATATCATTCATCCATTTGATAGATCCTCTTATGGCATGAGCCAAAGAATGAGGCAGATCCAAAGTTCAAGTGGAGCCCACAACAGAAAACAGTGGGGATTGAACGCCTACCATTAAAGGCTTCATCGGGGCCACATAAGTTGTTGATCAAGCTGATATTGATGGCTTTCCCTTCATCCATGTATGTGTGAACTTATGAAAATGTTAGATCTCAAATAAACAACGTGGTGGGCCTAGGAAGGTTTCAACGGTGGTGTCACTGTCCCACTGTTATTTGCGGTAGGTCCACTTGAGATTTGTCTATGCCTCATATTTGGGCTCATAGAATAAAATGATCTCGCCCAATGGATGGACGGTATGGATGTAGCAGATATATCATGGTGGGGTCCACAGAACTTGGCGACGTTACTTAAGTCGCGAAATCACGAGAAGGATCTCGAAGGCCCCTCAATTATAAAAAAAAAAAAAAAAAAAACGAAACAAAACGTTGAAATTTCGTTTGTGAGGGAATTCTCACCGAAGAAAGAGGGTTTTCGAGGGAGGGCTTCGAAATCCCAAATCCCTGATTTTTCGCAGATATTTCAAGCTTCCAATTGAAAAAGAAAAAGTAATTTCGCAGTTTTTCTTACCTCTGTCGATCGAGGTGTATGCGGAAAAATCGGGAGATCTCTTTGTATTGTTCACGTTGTCGATCGAGGCCTTCTTCTGAGATTTGTGTTCCGATCAACCAGGTATGAGATCACTCTCACTTTTTGACAAAAACAGCGAAATCAAAGCAATTTTCCGATTTTTTTCTTCTTCTGATTTTTACCTATTTATCGGGAAAAGAGGTTGTCGGCTACAGTTTTCCTGTGATTTGTAACGTAGTTGGTGGCTACAGTCGAAATTCTCTGCGATAATCCCAAATCATCGACGATATCGCCGATATTTCTCCGATATCGCCGATATTTTGCCGATAATCAGGAGAGAAACGAAAATTTGGGGCTTCGGTGTTGCCGGTCCAGCGACACCGATATTATCGGTGATAATATTGACATTTAGTCGACAATGCGAACACTGTATACAACTTGGTGTATTTACACAAATAAATAGTTTATTATGTTCGGCTGAGAAACTCCATGCAACAACATTTGTTTTCCATGAAACTAACTGAGATATCTTGCTAAATCTACGGTCTTTGTAAGATGCCAATGATGATTCTTAGGCTGTATCCTTGGTAAATGTTCTAGCCTTTGTCTCTTTGATGTAGGACGGATGGCCCAACCTAGAATAATGCAATGAGATCATAAACAGATTAACTAGAACAATTTAAAGCACAAAATAATGCTAATCTATCACAAGTTTAAAAAAAAAATCATCAATGTAACATGTTTGAATTCAAGCCATATGACAGTCCCGCAATGTAGATCCAATACAATACCAAATAATCAAGATCTATGGAAGGTAGGACTTCCATCTAGCATAAGTATTGTTCTCAATTCATAGGGTTTCCCTTGGTTTGTTCGGGTTTGGGTAGGTTAGGGTTAGGACTCTAGGGTTTGGGAATTAGGATATGGAATTAGGGTTTTGAGACTTGGGTTTTGAGTAGGGGAATCAAAGACGAGAGGGACGGAGAAGAAGAAAGAAGGGTTTAAGGGATTGATTGTTGATAGAGAAAGAAGAAAAGAAAACTAAATAGAAAGAGAAAAAGAAAAGTGAAGAAATACCTATTGATGGAAGAGAATGAGAAAAGACAAGAAAAGAGGGAAGATAATACCTTGAGGAAGAGATAAAAAGTAGAAAGGATAACTAGGGAATTGTTCCCTGTGGCTTTACACCACCAATCCAATCAGAGGATGAAATTTTTTTTAATCTCAAAGCAAAATGATAGAAATCTTTTTCATTCGTAACATGCATTATGTCTAGGGTGGGGACGCCCAACCCTTGATTGTCTTAGAAAATACCTTTTATAAAAAGGCGCTCTCATATAAGATTCTCAACATAAGGACTTTTAATAAATTAAAAGTTGTTCTTAACTCCCTAATCTCAATATAAATATAAGCTATACCGAAAATAACGAAACATGTAAACAAATTAAGCAACTAAACTATTTCGTGGTCTATGGGGTCCACGATCAAGATGCTCCAATATGCATGATCTAACGGTTCGATCATCGTGTCCACTCGATCCAACGGTCTGATGTGTCCATCAAGCTCCTATATGCAGCCTACGTGCATCCTCCCAGTTTAGGATCTTCAAAGATGCACTAATATGCACGCGGGGTCTTCAACGTTGCTAGGATGTGAATTGGGCCAAGTGGGTCCCATGTAATGGTCGTCTAGCCATAAGGAGACTGGCTCAACGCTCTTCCAATATGGTGCCTCATCACTAGCACTGAACACGAGCCAGAAAAGCTCGGTCAACTCGCTCGACTCGACTCGAAATTGCTCGATTTGACTCAATTCGGATATGGGTTTCGGCCGAGTCGAGCTGGATTTGGAAACTCGAAAGATGTTCGAGTCGAGCACCGAGCTGGCCCCAACTCGACTCAGCCCAACTTGGTTTTTAAGTGATATAAATACTTCAAAAAAAAACCTAACGCATTTCACATTTCATTTCCCCCCTTCTCTCTCCCTGCCTGACCGAGCCCCCAAATCCCAGACCTAAAGACCCAAACCCTTGCCCCTGCTCATCCGACGACTGGCATTCGTCACCTGTCCGGTTGTCCTTGCTCGTTCGTCCGTCCCTGCTCGTCCGCTCTCTCTCTCTCTCTCTCTCTCTCTCTCTCTCTCTCTCCCCATTTTCCTCCAGCACCCGACCTCCTCCAGCGACCAGCTTCTCCAAACTCCAAGTGGTACACCTCTCTCTCTCTCTCTCTCTCTCTCTCCTTGGGGCCACTATCTTGTGTCCATGGCAGTCCGGCAGCTCGGTCGGTTTTACTTCTAATATTAATATATTATATTATATATAAAATATATTATATAATCGCTCAAAAAAATATTATATATTTCTTATATATATTAAATTATTAATATATATTTATATATAATGGGTTAATATATATATATATATATATATATATATATATATATATATATTATACAATAATATGTAATATATAATATATAAATTATAAATATCTAATATACTTTAAATAAATTATAATATATAAATCACATATATGATAGATTACAAATTTACAGATAGATTAAAATTTACAATACACACACACACACTACAATTTAAATTATATATAATTATATACATTACAATTTGAATGGATGGGATGGTTGGAAGGATGGATGGGACGTTGGATGGATGGATGGATGGGATGGGATGGTTGGGTGGATGGATGGATGTTTGGGATCGATAAATTGTTAATTTGTTATATTATTAAATATTATTTTGTTAGATTGCTAAATATCATTTGTTAGATCGTTAAATTGTAAATTTGTGATGTTGTTATATTGCTAATTTGTTAATTTTTATATGTTAGATTGTTAGATTGTTTGTAACGCCCCGAAACCCCAAGGGTCGAGTACAAACTCGATCCCCGGTATCCCGGGAGTTACTAATGCGTATGCAATGCGTGTCATTCAAGCGTTTGGCCAATATGGCATTAAATCATAGTGATAGGTCAAGCTAGGAAATGAAATAGGGACGTACCAGCAAATAAGTAAGTTAAACAGCAATGTACGAAGGGATCCACTCAACCTGTCTGATTGGGCCTTTTCTAGCTTGCTAGCTCATGAGGGACCTGCACCAATGAAAGTGCCTGGATGGTGTTTTAGAACACCGTCCCAAAGTGGGAGTGAGTCATCAACTCAGTGGTTCCATTTCCCTAAGGTACTCAAAGCACAAATGTAATCAAACGTAGGTAATGAAACAACATACGTATACAGTAGTCATAAGCGTAGTATGTAATAAAACGAACATTCATACATAGCAGTCAAAAGCATAAACATAGAACCTTTCTAGTCACAACCGACAGTGAGTGGCACCACCACTCACCCGCACAGACTCAAGTCACCAATGAATGGGGCACCACCCCACCAGTCGCACAATCACATCTTATAATCTTAATGCATGAATGCATGAAGTGCAAATGCATGCCCGGACATCGGTTTTTAGTCACAGCCGCCAGTGAGTGGCACCACCACCTCACCCGCACAGACAATGCATGCCATGCCGAACTATGTATGATTAGCCGAGTTATTAGTTATTCCGGTTTAACATCCAGCCGGTTGGCGAAACCACCGTACCATTATTCCATCACCAGGCCAAACTGGGACCATCTGGCTCCCTGCGTGGCGAATGCATCTCATCGCCAGTAACCCCTCGATCTAAGTATGGTTAGACAGTGGCCCGTCAGCCATGCCCAAGCCAAAGCAGAAGGGTCGTCACCCAACCACTAATATAAATAATTAATTCAGAAGTGTGGGCTTGTTATTCAAATTAACAATAATGCCCTGGTCGTTAAAGCGGGGCTCTGGCACGAAACAATCGATCGGGTATTTGATAGGGCCGCTCGAACAACCCTGTGCTCAATGGTCACTACGGGGAGGCACCACCCCAGCGTAGGCCGACAGCTCGGGCATAGGTCCCACACCACCATCCCCGGCTCATGAGACTTGGGGATCGATCGCCGTACAATTTTAAGTGGGCCCATCCAGTGGTAACAATGGTACTTAGGTTCGAATAGAAGCGATAGGGTTACACACAACACGCCCAACCCGGAGTCAGGCCGACACCTTCGACTGAGATGAAGACGGGAAGGCCGGCCTTAGGCACCCGTGGCCCGCGTGGTCCTCATACCACAGCCGGTCACCCGCATTCTACCTCCGTCGACGGTTCCAGTCCCAAAGGGGCGGTCGGCCTCATGCGGCCGCCCTTAATTCTCATCTATTTGCCGGGTTAGACAAATCATAGGAAAACATTTTATTACAGCAAATTGTTGTATACATCAAGCATAATTTAAGAACATGAGACATAAATATGAACGTACAAGTGATTCTAGCATACATGATAGCCTTAAAGAGTTCTACGCAAGCAAATTTCAGCACATAGTCATCATTTAGGCATGCTTCTAACATCTCAACAGCAATGACAGCAAAATTAATCAAAGATTTGGACATTAACTACATTTGAGGGCATTTGGTGCTAGGCAACCTAGAGGTAAATGGTCCGTACCTTAAATCTCTTGGTTACTTTCAAGAAATCCTGCAAAATGAGGGCTACATGTTAGAGAATTGAGGATGGAACTTAAGAGAGGCTAATGGGGGTTGAGGGATTTACTCCTAACTCACCTTTAGGGCTGATGGAATGAACTAGTAGTGAAGGTCGGGCCCAAGTGTGTTCATATCTTAGAAAAGGCGATTTTACGGGGCGTTACATTGTTAGATTATTTTTATATTGTTAATTTGTTAAATTATTAATTTGTTGAATTGTTAAATTGTTAACATGTTAGATTGCTAAGTTGTTTTTTTAATCTATTTATTGTTAGATTGTTCATTTGTTTGTATTGTCAATATGTTAGATTGCTAGTTTTTGTTTTTAATCCATTTATTGTTAGATAGTTTGTAATTATTAGATTGTTTTTAATTTATTTTCTAATGATAGATAATCGGTTTTCCGTTTGAGGATTTCTGTGTTGTCAGACATAAATATAGTGTGTTCTTGGAGGTATAGAAATCCGCTCAAATTGTTCCACTTTTGGACAGTTTAGGGTTAGATAGATTGTAATATCTTGATTTATTCCAATTTAAATGCATATGCCTGTTTCGGTTCGTCTTTCATTTTCTCTCTAGATATATTTCCTGCATTTATTTCCGTTATCAAATGTTCACACTTTGTGTGAATGGTTGACTGAGAATCAAATACAGGATGAATATATTATGGAGAGAAGGGGAGATGCTGTTGGAATTTCGGCGTGGCATTTAAATTGGAAAATGAAGGCATTACATTCTATCTAACCTTGAATGGGCGACTGATTTAGATAGTTAGGCAAGTATAGTCGTCTAGGAAAGAATTACAGTTGACAATCTATAGTGGTATGGTTATTAATGATTGGTGAAGATTATAATCTGTCAAAATATTTGTGGTATAGATGGCTAGTGATGAAATTCCAACTACCCTCGGTGTCGGTGCGTTAGCCACATCTTCTTTGATTGTGGAGGGAGACGCGTCTTCAACTGCAACCAAAGGAAAGAAAAGATCGGCAGTGTGGAATGACTTTGAAGAAGTCATGCTTAACGGTGAGTTGAAGGTCAGATGTAATCATTGCAAGTCATTATACAGTAAGAATGCCGGGGGGTCAACAACAGATTTAAACAAACATATGCAGACCTGTTCGAAGAAACCAAGAAAGCTACCTCCAGGCTAATAGTTATTGCCTTTTAGTAAGTTTGAAGGGGATGAATTCCAAGGAGTAGTTTCAACGCATAAGTTTAATAAGGAGAAGCTGAAAGAGTGGCTTTCTAGATTACTGATCGTTGAAGAAAAGCCTTTCAGAATGGCGAAGAACAAAGTGTTCATATCCTTCTGTAAATTCCTTAATCCTCGAGTTGAGAAGGTTTCCTGTGTCACAGTGAAAAGAGAGTGCATGAAGATGTACACAACTGAGAAGATGAAACTGAAAGAAGTATTGGCATCCGTCTCCAAAATTAGTTTGACGTCTAATTTATGGATGACGTATAATAAAAGAAAGGAGTACATGTCATTAACTGCACACTACGTTGATGAAGATTGGAAATTATGCAAGAGGATTTTGAACTTCTGCCACCTGCCTCTTCCTCACAATGGTCTAGCTATTGCAGATTGCATCTACAGTTGTCTACGAGATAGGCATTGAGAAGAAAATATCTGCAATAACTTTAGACAACGCTTCAGCAAATGACAGTGTAATTGCATGTCTACGTAACCGTTCAAGGCAACCAAAAATTTATTTTTTAGTGGAAAAATATTCCAAGTCAGCTGTTGTGCTCACATTCTAAACTTAATTGTACAAGAAAGGGTAAAAACAATTAACAACACTGTAGATAACATAAGAAAGTGTGAAATGTATAAGTGGACCGCATTTGAGATTGTTTATATGGAATGATATCATCCAACGTTTAAATGTGGCATCTCATAAAGCGTTGATGTTAGATGTATATACATGTTGGAACTTGACCTATGAGATGTTGGATACGACGATTGGATTGGAACTTGCATTTTCTGAATATGCGGTGCGTGACAGAATGTATTTTTGGTTGCCGAGTGTAGATAATTGGATCAAAACAAAAGACGTTCACAAGTTTCTCAAAGTTTTCCATGAATGCATAAAGATTTTTTCGGAAATAAGTATTTAACCGCAAATCTGTTTCTTTCGTTTCTTTGGAATATTAAGGTTGCCCAATAAAAAAATGCAAGGGTCCAGATTTTATACGACAGATGGCAATTAGCATGCAAAAAAATGTTTGATAAGTATTGGGACGAATGCCATTTGCTGATGGCCTCAGCAGTGGTTCTTAATCCTCGCTATAATATGGGCATGGTTAAGTTTATTTTCATGAAGATGTATTCTTCAGAAATGGCGGCAATGGAGATCTCCAAGGTTCGTAATGCATCCAAACCTTTTGGTGCAGGGAGAACTGATAAAGAAGTGGCAGAAGTAGAAGCCGGATTAACAACATTAGAAGAAGAACAAATCCAACTGGCCTTGAAACGCAGTATGAAAAAACTTCTACACATCAACGAGGTCCTTCAAGACTACATGATGCTGAAGTAGGATCTAGTACAAGCAAGAAAAAGAAGAATAGTAACAAATCAAAGTTTCTCGCTTGTCTCGGTGAATTTTATAAGGCGTTGGGTACAATATATAAATCTGCTTATAAAGAAAGTGTGAAAAATCTGATTCAAACCATACAAAAGTATGAAGGAAAACTTTCTTCACTTTCTGATTCAGAAGAGGTGAACCGATATGTGTATGAAAAATTAGATAGCAGCTCTTCCGATGGATTGAACGATGATAGTGATGGATCCTATGGAGGATATTAAGTCGATGTTGTGATTGTGAACAATGTAATTCTGTACAATTGTAAATTAGTAATTAGAATTTAGAATGGATGATTGTGATTGTGATTGTAGTGAATTAGTAATTAGAATAGATGATTGTGATTGTGATTGTAATTATTCTTGGATCATTAGAAAGCTCACTTAAGAAATGGTTTCATTTCCAATTTCTAAATCCTAAAATGGATTTCCATTTGTTGTTTTTGGGTGCGAGGAGAAGTTGTACATGGAAATTGCCACATTGCATTTTGATGACATCACTTAGACAACCTTGATTTTAAAAGTGTATCACAGGAGCATATACAGAAAAGGTGAGTAGTGGCACTTATACATGTGCAACAACATCAGTGGCATTAACCTAAATGGAGAACCGTTCCCTTACATTGCAGGGGATATCGGCTATAGAGGTGTTGCTGGTAACATCATCCATCTGGGCATCTCTATAGTGTAGAAGAGGAACAACGTCGATTGCTGGGACAGGGGCATCAAAATGGTACAAACCAGATTATCCTCTTGAAAAGTAGTCTACTGCCGTTGGGAGGCAGACTAATTCTCATCGTAGCAGTGTTGTCTAGTATGCCTGTCTATTTAATGACCACTCTTAAATGGTCAGTCAAAGTGATCTCGAAGCTAGAAGCTGTTCAGAAGAAGTTTCTCCGGAACAACTCCTAAGAGCCTTTAAAATTCCATCTATTGGTGTGGGGCTAAGTGTTTAAGCTACAAGAAGCTGATGGTCTAAGGATTAGAGACATGCGAAAGTCAAACATTGTTCTCCTTTGCAATTGGTGGTGGAGAATAGGGTTGGGTGCTCGAAATCAGTCTTGGAGAGGTTGAAAAAGTTGAGGCGTAGTTTCTTATGGAAGGGAGTGGATGGCAAAAAAAAAAAAAAAAGGTTTTGCTTTGTGGGGTGTAAAGAGATGCGTAGGCCATATGAGGAGGGAAGGGCTAGTATAAGGGATATCTATAATCAAACGAATGTTTAGCACAAGGATTGGCTTTGTTATTGGGAGTGGGTAGAGAGGTCACTTTTGGGAAGATGTGTGGATTGGAGAATCTCCGTTTAAACATGTGTTCCTCAGAATAGCTCATCTGTCATTGGGGAGGAACATTGTGGTATCTAGATGCTATTCCTACTTAGGCATGGATGTGGTTTGGTCTCCCCCATGCCTTGGGAACATGACGGATGGAGAGGTGGAGGAGTTTGTGAGACTCCTTGATTGTCTTGACTTCTATAAGTCCATGAGGGATGAAGGGGACAAAATGCCTTGGCTAAAGGAAAAATCTGAACGCTTTTCGATTCGTTCCTTGCAAAGTTTACTGTAGCACTCAGAAGAGGACAATGCAAGGGTAGTCATGGCCAAGGTGTGGCACTATGGGGCTCCCCTGAAAATTGCGGCCTTTGGATGGCTACTTGGGAGAGGAAGAGTTCTCACCATTGACAACCTCCGAAGACGGTCAATGGTCTTTTCTAATGAACGCATTATGTGTATGGAGGACACCCAGATGGTGGATCATCTCTTTATTCATTGCCCATTTGTGAGGCAAGTGTGGAGTAGTTTCTTTAGAATCTTTGACATGACATGGGTGATGCTCGAATTGGTGGGGATTTAATCACAATCACAATCATAATCATCCATTCTAATTACTAATTCACTACAATAACAATCACAATCACACATTCTAAATTCTAATTACTAATTTATGATTGTACAGAGTTTCATTGTTCACAATCACAACATCGACTTGATATTCTCAATAGGATCTATCACTATTATCGTTCGATCCATCGGAGGAGTTGCTATCTAATTTTTCATACACATATTGCTTTTCCTCTTCTGAATCAGAAGGTGAAGAAAGTTTTCTTTCGTGTTCTTGTATGGTTTAAATCAGATTTTTCAAACTTTCTTTATGAGAAGATTTATATGTTGTAGCTAATGCTTTATAAAATTCACCAAGACGAGCGAGAAACTTTAATTTGTTACTATTCTTCTTTTTTGTACTCGTACTCGATCCTGCTTCAGCATCATGTAGTCTTGAAGGACCTTGTTGATGTGTAGAAGTCTTTTCCATACTGTGTTTCAAGGCCAGTTGGATTTGCTCTTCTTCTAATGTTGTTAATCTGGCTTCTTTTTCTATCACTTCCTTATCAGTTCTCTCTACACCAGAAGGTTTAGATGGGGTAAAAGGTTTTTTATTTGAATCTAGGAGGACCTGAAAAAGAATTTGGACCTCCTTTGGGGTTTTAGGGCATGGTTTTGCATCCCTACCCCGACATGTCAGGTGTCACTGAAGCCGGTTAGTTTTATTAACAAACTTTGTCCCACGCAAACGATATACAATCTTCGTCCTTTCAGACCTTGGGGATTCGACTTGCGAACCGTAGTCCCAAATGTTAGTCGGTGGGTCGAATGATTGACGACATATCTACACTCAACTTGTTGAAGGAAAAGAATGAGTATGTTGGGAAGAGAACAATATAATAACTTTATGTAAGAACTAAAGAGAAGCAATATAATAAACAGAAGATAAGTAATAATTAAATATAAAAGTATAATGTATAGATGCAATGTTGTTCAAATCAAGTAACAATATAAAATTACACTACTTTCATCTGAATAAAAATAATATAAAATTGCCTTCATGTAGTTGTTGTTGCAGTCTCATCTTGACCCTCGATATTTTCCTTACTCATCTTTAACATCATAAACATTACCTCCCCAAATTGGACGCAACCAGTCTTGTGTACAAATTAATGCTTCAATTGTACTTGCTGAAAGTGAGCTTCGATGCTTACTCACAACCAGTGTTGTCAAAATCCTACGATTTACGATATATGATTTTTGTCGAATCTTAAGCAAAAAGATTTGATTCCAACCTTGAATCCCTTTTTATATAAATCTTACGATTCTATGATTTGAATCCTACGATTTATGATTCAAATCCCAATTTATGATTCAAATTATACTTATTCTCTTCTACATTAAGCTTCTCTGGGCTTTCATTTTTTATGTTTTTAAATTGGTGGAGGCTTTAAGAATTGTTTAGAAAAGGAAGATTATTTTTATTTCTTCTTTATAAGAGATTAAATTATATATATTCTCTTCGACTTTAAATTATGTAGCTTTTTTTTATTGTGATTTCTTACTTCGTAATTGGTCGAAACACTAAATTGATGTACGACCTACTTGTAATGTTTTTATGGATAGTTACGATCATGATCTCGATTTACGATTATGTCTACTTGTATGTTTTTTAAAGGGAAATTTGGAAGACGAAAAATGAAAGAATAAGAATCCTTTAACACTATTATGACATGGTATTACTTGGTGCACATTGATGGCAAAAGGAAGATAGATGAGTTCAAAAAATAAAATAAAATTGATTCATTTATATTTTTCATATTAAAAAAAAATAAATAAAAATCTTACGATTTACAATATGATTTGCAATACGATACGGTTCAACTGCTACTACGATTTGCGATACGATAACGATTTTGACAACATTGCTCACAACCTTACTCCCCGTGATAAATGCGGATTCTGATGCCACCATTGAAATTGGTATTGACGATATGTCCTGCGCCATCACCGATAATGTATGGTATTTTGATTCGCTCACTCTCGCCTTCCACCATTCCAAAGCATCAAAGTTTGAACGCATTACAATTGGTTCATTCAGATACATGTCTAGCTCTGATTGTTTTGTCCGATGATCTACTGTCCTTTCTTGTCATAAGAAAGACATGTATTCATGGAACACATCGTCATCGCTCATAGAAATATATGCAGCTCAAACTTCTGTAGCACTTGTTGTGGCTGAAGTAGTAGCATATGATTTGTACAATTCTTCGAATGCGTTACGAACCTTGGAGGTCTCCATTGCCGCCCATTCAAGGTTGGATAGATTATAATGCCTTCATTTTTAATTTAAATGCCATTCCAAAATTCCGACAGCATTTTCCATTTTCTCTTCAGAATATATTCATCCTGTATTTGATTCCCAATCAATCATCCACACAGTGTAGGCATTTGACGACGAAAATAAATGCGGGAAATATATTTAGAGAGAAAAGGAGAAACGAACCAGAACAAGCGTATGCATTTAAATTGGAATAAATGAAGACATTACAATCTATCTAATCCTAAACTGTTGAAAAAGAGGACAATTTGAGCGATTTCTATGCCTCTAAGAACACACTATATCTGTGTCTGGTAACACAAAAATCCTTAAACGAGAAACTGATTATCTATCATTAGAAAACAAATTTAAAACAATTTAACAATTACAAACTATCTAACAATAAATAGATAAAAAAAACCTAGCAATCTAACATATTAACGATATAAACAAATGAACAATTTAACAATAAATAGATAAAAAAAACAACTTAGTAATCTAACATGTTAACAATTTAATAATTCGAGAAATTAATAATTTAACAATATAAAAATAATCTAACAATCTAACATATAAATATTAACAAATTAGCAATTAACAATATCACAAATTTACAATTTATCAAACTAACAAATACCATTTAACAATATATTAATCCCAAACATTCATCCATCCATCCACCCAACTATCCCATCCCATTCATCCATCTATCTAACCATCCCATCCATCCTTCCAACCATCCCATTCATCCAATCCCATTCATTCACATTGTAATGTATATAATTATATATGAGGCACTCTCAAGTCCAACCGGTTGGACCACAATTTGCAGTCCACCCAGTGGATTGCTTCCAACCTGTTAGGTGCTTTTGAAATCCAATCCTCCTAATAAGTTGGCCCCACCACAAGGAACAATTCATACAAAAATCAGCTGCATCCACTAACCCAGCGTACCACACTTGTATTTTGCTATTAATCAATGGCTGTACACTGTTTTCTATATTGTAGCTCACTTAATGATTGGATAGGGCTGATTTTTGCACTAGGGAATCCTCGTGGTGGGGCCAACCTAATAGGAGGATTAGATTTCACAAGCACTTAACCGGTTGGAAGAAATCTAATGGGTGGACTGCAAATTGTGGTCCAACCGGTTGGACTTGAGAGTGACTCATTATATATTGTAATATATTGTGTGTGTGTGTGTGTGTGTGTGTGTGTGTGTAAATTTAATTTGTAATATATCATACATGTAATTTAGATTGTAATATATATAATATATAATTATACAATAATATTTAATATATTTAATATATAAATTATAAATATATAATTATGGGTTGCATTATATATATATATATATATATATATATATAACCCATTATATATAAACATATATTAATAATTTAATATATATAAGAAATATATAATATTATATATATTATAATATATTAATATTAGAAGTAAAACTGACCGGGCTGCCTGACTACCATGGACGGTGGCTGGCCGGCCGGGCGCCACTCATAGTGGCTAGCCGGGCTACCATGGACACTGGACAATGGTCGACCGATCTGAGGAGGAAGAGAGAGAGAGACAAAGAGCACTTATCGGACGAGCAGAGACGGACAGGCGAGTGGGGTTGCAGAGGTAGCCGAGCAGGGGCAGAGACGGACGGATGAGTAGGGACAGCTGGACAGGTGACAGATGCCGGTCGCTGGACGAGCAGGGGCAAGGGTTTGGGTTTGGGATTTTGGGGCTCGACTCGAAAATCTTTCGAGTTCCAAGATGCAGCTCGACATGACCCAAACCCATATACAAGTCGAGTCGAGTGAGTTGACCGAGCTTTTCTGGATCATGTTCAGCGCTAGATGTGAGTGTGGTGTGGCTTTGTGTGTGAAAAAAGAAAGAAAGATGGCATGTCAAGCTACCCTGTGGGTCATTTGTCTTGAGTACATTCTAGGGGTAAAAAATCGAATGTCCCTATAGTGAGTTTGAAGATCGTCATGCTTATTCAGCTGTGACGCAAACAGAATGTTAAGCTTAGCATAATACTGATGTCTCTGTTCTACATTAGTTGGAAATTCTGAATTGGATCCCCAAAGCTCCCATTACAAAGTTTTTGTGGAAGCTTCCTCCAGATGGACCTTTTAAAGTAAACTTTGCTGGTTGCTCCTTTGGGAATCCGGGATGCGCAGGGATTGGGCTGCATTTGGGATTTGCATTCAGGATTCCCCGGGCATTGGTATAATGTCCTTCCCAGGTCTGGTTGGACTACAAGACTCATCCTTTGCAAAGGCCGTTGTGCTTCTGCAAACCGTTAAGCTCCTGGTTTGCTTTAGTTTCTTCCCAGCTACAGTAGAAGTTAATTAAAAAAATGCAGTTGGTTGGGCAACATCAGATAGCTGTCTGTGCTTTCTAGCCGATACGATGGAGGAGGTGTGGGATTTATGTAGAGGAAAGCAGATCTTATTCTCGCATGTGGGTAGAGATGTAAATGAGGTGGTTAATGAGATGGCGAAACATGGAGTGTCTCGTCAGTCCATGATGGTGTTTGATCATAGATCTATGTAGTCCCGACTCCTGTGTAATGCGATCATCATCGCATTGGTAGTTTCTCTTTAATGCTGGTTCAGTCCTTGGTGTTGGGCTGGCTAATCTTTCTGTCATATTTCTATTTTGAGTTTTCTTTAATAAAATCTTGATTGATCATTGAAAAAAAAGAAGCCACATGTGCGTGGAACTAGAATCCTATAATAAGTGGGCTCTAAAATATCTGCATGCTCTCTTCTTATATCCGACTCAAATATTGTTGCGTTGCATATGACGGAGTATGGTTCCAGTTAGGGATGTGGAGTAGAGAGAATTTTTTGGAAAGTCCTTTCCCAGAAAGTTGCATCTCACCCTCCCCCCTCGGACAACACTTTATCCAAGAATAATAACACAACCATATGCATTTAAGCTTGCTTGGAAATGGAAATCCATTTCTCAAAGTGAGTTTTCTAGGGATCCAGACGAGCCCCGTCCTGTCCCAGCTGATATAGCTTGGCAATGATCTCTGTGACTCCTTTCACTTTATTGTGGTGCAAATGAGGTGAAGTGGGCATGTGGATGGTCCAATCAGGGATCTGGACCATCTGTCTGGTGGGTCTGACTGCTGATTGGTCAACATGACAAATCACACCAATCAGACAGTCCATTGCAAGTAGCAGACTCTGCTGGCTAGGACCATCTGATTAAAATGATTTTTGAACTGTGGCTGTTCAAGGCTGGAGCCTTCCACTGGAAGGCCCATATTGATTATTCCCCTTTATATGCTTGTGAGAACAACCTTGTATGATATTGGATAGCATTTTTATTTTTATTTTGAAAGGCTTGGATAACATTTTTATTGCAATATAAATGCCAGGAAATGTAAATTTTAGGCAATAAAATTCATTGGCTCTGCATTACACTGGATATGGATTGCATAGGGTTATTCTCTTCAATATATTAATGAGAAAAACCTTGTATGATATTGGACTGTATCCCTGTTGCAATATAAATGCTAGATAAGGTCCAGTTTGGGAGCTTGTAAATGGAGGTAAATGGGAAATCGAATTGGAGGTAAATGAATTGGACGTAAATGGCTTGCTCAGTTGTGTTTGAATGGGAGTAACTGAAATGCATTTGAAATCCAAATATTCTGTTTAGATGAGAGAAAATGAGAGGAATTGGAATTCATTAGAATTTTTCAATATATTCATAGGAACATATTGATGCAGGGGCATGTGATGACCTAACCCTAGATGCATGAATATTCAGTTGGAAGATATTCAAATAATAAGATTATGAAACTAGCTACTTTCAATCAGAGGAAACTAACAAATCTCAACACGAAAATGAGGTCCGTCCGTCTGGATCATGGCCCTTCGCATAAAACCATGTAAAATCGTAAAACAGGGAGGATATAGGGATATGAGGATATCCCAGATCTAGCATAGACCAGTCCACAGTTAAGTTTGGATCCGGTTATCGTGGCTAGGCATCCCTCTTTTCGATCGTACCCAAAAAGGAGAGAGAGGGGGGGGGGGTTCAGAAAAGGACGAGGGATGTCGAAAAGCAATGGGTTCTCATGAAGTACGAATTAGGAATCAAAAGAAGCTTACCTTTTCTCGCACCTTGAAGAAAGAGAGAAGAGAAAACGGACACTTTGGGGTGGAATCCTCAACACCCGAGGGCCAATCCTGAAACCCTAATCTCTCAACAAAGAGGAAGAAACTCACGAATTTTCTATTCATTCAATAATATCGAAATAGGGTTTCTCACAGTATATATAAGGTACGAAAATAAAAAGTGCACTAAAGTGCTTGAAAATCAAAGAAATAACATAAAAACGCCTAAAGTAAATAACGACACTAAAGCGCCTAGAAACAAGGAAATAAACAGAAAAGCGCCTAAACGTAAATCCGCCCCATGGTCCAGTGGTCATGATGCTCCTGCGCGATCTTGCATCTCGCGTACTCGTAACGCGTCAGAAAATGGGCCCAAGGGGCCCGGCGTCCATCCACATCAACTCGTCTGCTCCAATACTTGATTTGCGACGTCTCCTCCTCTGGTACACTCTAAAGGGTGCACCGCTGATGTCCGCATCACATATGTAATATCCCAAATCAGCTTTAATATCCCAAATTAGTGTATGTGATATTTAACATACTGATTATAATAAGCCCATTAAAATGTATACTCTAGGAAAAAATGAGGAAATTTCGAGCCTCAGGTGGTTGACAAATATAAGGATTACAAACAAGCAATTTGCCAACATTTTTTAACCATCCATTTAGATGGCCAACCTTTAGATGGTGATTTTAATGCTGTAGTTGATAACTGGATTGTTTCGGAGTATCATTAGCGTGCCACGTAAATGGTGGACATGTGCGTAGTGGCACCTTTGTTTACTCACGCGACTCTCCGAGGAAGCTGAAAAAGGCATTTCACCCCATTTACTTTCAAATCCTCTCTCAAAAAGAGGATTTCATTTACAAGCCCATTTAGTCCCATTTCATCCAAACACACCTCAAATGACATTTGCCTCCATTTCCTCCCAATTCTCCCCATTTACATCCATTTACTCCCATTTCATCCAAACACACCTCAAATGACATTTACCTCCATTTCCTCCCAATTTCCCCCATTTACATCCATTTACTCCCATCCAAATGGCCCCTAATATAAATATTAGAAAATGATGATAATGGGACTTTGGTCAAAAGGATCCATTTGTCGGCATTTTTTTCTGACATACTAAGGATCTAAATGTTAACCCAGATCGCTTTTATTAATTTTGACATGTTTCTTAAATTTTCTTCTCTGTTTTCTTAATTTTTACTCTCTTTGTGTCTGTGCGCACACGCATGCATGCATGCATGTATAAACATATTTGGTGTGCTCTAGTAGTGCTGTACCCCTGCAAGCTTATGGTATGACTGAGTAGACATGTAACGCACATGTCGTGTGTATCACATCCTACCCATCCATCGGATGCGTCCACTCAGGTTATCCCCAGGGCCTGAAAATCAGCTCCATCCAAAACTTTGGTGGGCTACAGCACAGGGAACAAGGTGGGAGGGGGTGCTTACCTTTGATTCTCTCTCGGCACGCCTAAGTTGTGGAACCGCCTGATATTTGTCATTACCCTTCATCCATGTTAGATGAACTGCCTGGATTCCATATACACAACATTGTGGCCCTCCCATGCAAATAAAGGATGGGCTCCCCCTCTCACAATATCCCCCGTTATATGGCTCATCTAAGTTTCCGTTTGGGCTGGTTTTTGGGTCGTGGGGGTAACGTGAGGCGACTTGTCTGATGGATGGGTCGGATGTTGTGAATTCATCATGTGGTCCCCACTTTCGCCTAGTATCACCATAGCTTGCGGTGGAACCTGTACCACCTAAATGCAGCCCTATATGTGATACATAAACATCATGCATGTACTCCTTCTGATCCTTATTTTTTAGATTCGATTGCATTGATCTCGAAAGATTTTGCAGCTTCCATGGTGGGCTCTTTGCTTACTTTCTTTGTCAAAAAGAATCCATTCCATCTTCGTGCTTCGTCTCTTTAATGACTGTTTTGCGATGACGTTGCTCCATGCTGCACTGGCATCTCTTCTTTATCAAAGATGGCATCTGGCGTTAATTATTTTCAGGTGCTTAACGAATCTCTTGACAAACATTCAAGCTGTATAACCAGAGGTTACTTGACTTCTTATTTCTATTTATAGTGGTGCTGTGTCAATCAAGATGAATGTGCTCCTCTATGCTCCGCCGCTATTTCTACTCATGTTGAAGGTACCTTGGTTTCCATTAAACTATATTGCCTGAACCAGTTGTGAGTGATTATAAGGCCCCGATGCATCAGGACAAGAATAGCTTGCTGATGTGCTAGTGCAGTAGGCCCGTGTTTCAGTGATTCAGACAGTTGATTTGTGCTGGATTTGCAGTGACCCTAAAACTCTTCAGATTGGAAAATCCTAACCCGTTTTGATTGATGGCCTGAAAATGGGGTGTTAAGGAATAATATAGCAACGGCTTGATAGAAAGGGCAAATATTGGATGGCCAGCCTAGTGGCCATTCAGATCAATGGACCATGGGCCCTGCTTGTACCTATTCAGAACTTGTTGTGTCAGGACCTTATAATTCCTCATCAGTTGTATCTTGGTTATTGACTTCAGATTTACTTGCTAACCTCCTGTTGCTGTTTGGAAAACTTTGCTGATATAGGGCATGAGTATGGTTCGGGTGCTGTCGGCCTTATCCGGTGCAGCATTAGTGCAGGTGCGTACTCACTGTTCCAACACTATCTAATGACGAAAAAGATAGAAATCTGAATTCTTACGGTGTAGGCATATTGTCAGATGCAACCGTGTTTTGACATGTAGTGGAAGATGTGGTGGGAACATTGTGTTTTTAGAGCTTTTATAAGATCACGTGCAACTCTCTAGTGGTTGTACATGATGAGCCATCAGGTGGGTCCCACTGGGTAGACCTTTCTCAAAATTTCCACATGATGCAGGCCACTCGTGTATTTTGAACGTTGACTGTTGGCAATACCTTTTAAGCCATCTGTTAATTTTTTACATGCGTGGTCCATCTGATGAGTTGACTGGCCTGATTTTATGACAGTTCATCGCCATTGTATGGCCCCCTTTGATGTGCTATATATCATTGACACGACCTGATTTAGGGTACATCTTTTACTAGTATGCCACAGTACAACATTAATACACCATCTAACCCTGCACTGCTGAAACCTCTGTAGATTCAAAGGCATCAATGACTCGGTGCCCAAATGACCATGACCAATACTGGAAAAAACACACAGACAAAGACAATGATGCCCAGTATGAATGATTTAGAGGCAGTAGCATGTAATTAACGTATCCTGCATGGAAACTGCTGCTTGCATTCTTGAGATATGTCCACAGTCCTTCATACCGCATTTGGTTTATGTTCAACCAAAAAAGGCCAAATGTTCTATAGCTAGGATCTTCTGATCTGTTCTTTTTCGGTGCATGAGGCCCATCATATCAGTTGTTTGGTTCAGGGAACCATGGGCCCCGCTGGTACAAACTGAAAACCCAATCAGTACATTACAAACTCTCGGCCATAGCATTGTATAAAACCTCTATTTCTATATGATGTTTTGTTAGAAATATGTTGCCACTTGCCAATGACCACAGATTCATCAATGTCGATCAACACAACAATATCAGACTTATTCGCTGTGAAACTGATAATGCTGGTGCGTATTTGAGTGACAGCTTGATGATCGTCTTTAGTGACAATAATCAGTTTGACATGGGAATGGTTGGTGAAACAGGATTTGTAAAGCTGAACCCAAATAGTTGGGAAAAGGCTATGATGACGACGATGATGAACCAATTCTGCATGGTGAAACTTATATCTGTTGCCATGTACTAATAGACTGCTGTCAATGCAGTGAGTAGCATCTCTTAACACTCAAGTAGTTGGCTTAAGATCCTTGTCATGGTTTAGTTACATGTATGTCCAAACATGAGAATCCGCTGTGGATGGTCAAAGTCTTAAAGGCCACTTTGTTTTCTACACAAATCTTAGTTTATTTCTCTTTTGTTGGTTGTCTTGACTGACTTTTATCTGAGGATATCTTCTTGGTGAACTGTGGCAGCAGTGCTCCTTATTATGAGCTCCTGCAAAATATTGGTGTTCATGTCTAGATCTTGACCATTCATTGGGTGGGTCCTGGTTAATAAAAAACATTTTTTTTTACTGATTTGATGATGTAAACTGTCCCATCAGTGATCTAGAAATGGGTGGTAGAGAAGAATATTGGCAACAACCAACAATCAGTATTCAACAGGAAATTCCCACCTACCTGAGG
This sequence comes from Liriodendron chinense, assembly GCA_003013855.2. Classification (NCBI taxonomy): domain Eukaryota; kingdom Viridiplantae; phylum Streptophyta; class Magnoliopsida; order Magnoliales; family Magnoliaceae; genus Liriodendron; species Liriodendron chinense. The sequence goes on along the minus strand of ML058469.1, from coordinate 8,500,319 downwards.
GTAGATTGTCCGATCCATGTGATTTGCATGCAGAGGTGCATCCTTGGCAATACCCACCTGATGAATTGTCTGGATAATGGGCTGCTGTGCCATGTGACCAATTTGGGTCGGTGCACCAAATAAGGATATTGGTGTGCTGGTAGATTTCTGTCTTTTTAGCAGTTGCTTTAGAAGAAAATGTGATACTAATGATATTTACCCGAGTTATGTTTTGGTAACTACTTGCAGTCAATGCATCTTACTTATTTCAACCTTGAAAGTTTGTAATCTGGTCGACCCTTCTGCAGATCTTGTTGGGGTTGCCCTTTTTGTTATCTCATCCAGTTGGATACATATCAAGGGCCTTTAATCTTGGGCGCGTCTTCATCCACTTCTGGTGCATCTCTAAACTCAACCTTTTAATATATTATTAAAGTATATGATGTTTGGGGCCTTTAACATGTTTATAGAATTTCAGCTCTTAACTAAATTGAAACTTCATTCATCAATAAGGGGGAAAAAAAACTTCATTTATCAATCATGTCTCTACATGGTCCATATGCATGCCGCGCGCACACACTCACTAGAGAAGGCAGGCATGTGCATGATCACGGGCTGAGAGGAGGTGTTTTTCATTTGATGGGCTAATGTTGACACATAAAACAAAAGGTCAGGCCTGTTAGGATGCATGGAATTATAAGTTTGGATTCATAAGTTGCGGTATTCATGAGAGGTAACCATGGATGGAGGATGCCCCATAACAAGACTCTCACATTGGAACATTTTAATGCTTTGATGATTTAAATTTCTCTAAATATAGACCATCTCCTTAACCGTTGTTTTTTTGGCCCATTCGTTGGAAGTTTAGGATCTTCGAATCTTGAAGATTTTCTATGCAGCAAATGTAGGGATGTATTCTAGCAAACCTCATCATCAGAAATGTGTTTACTTGAGAAAAAGCCAACACTTTTTATTTATTTTATTTTTTATGAATGGGACTTCGGACAACCTGTCTTTTGATCCTCGACTTGATGTCCCTCGATCAACCTGTGTTCTGATTTGAGAACAAATCATGCTTACGGAGAAGCAAGTGTGGCTGTAGACCTTGTGGCCAAGTCTACAGTGTCTGATTTTGAATGTTTGCTTCCCTATCAATATTTTGAATATTTACAACTCCAGCTGGGTTTTTGTAAGAACTCTTTCTTAGTGGGAACAGGAACGCTAATATTTACCAAAAGCCAAAGAAAAAAAAAGGTACTTGTGGTGTAAATAAACATGGCAAAAGCCTTCCTTAGCCCATAATAGTAACCGTGCATTGGGCCTTCTGTGAAATGTGGGTTGTTAGATGTAATATTTCAAGCTACCAAGTGTCAGGTAACAGTCATCTACTGCTGGAGATGTCAAACCATGGCTTGTGGAACAATGGGTCCCACTCAATGAACAATGGAGATGACTAAAAGGTGAGTTCAACTTGTACCATTGCTAGATCAAAGGGATAAAGAGTTACTATTTTGTGAAGAACTGGTAAAAGTAGTGTGTCAAGCATTTGAAGAGATCCTAACATAAATATCACTGACCATAAAAAGATGCTCCTAGAATCCATTTGAAGCAGGAGGTGATGGAGGAGCAGCAGTTAAAAGTATGAGTGGTTAAATAAAACCTCACAGAACTCGGAAATGTAATTCTACCTACATCCTAGAACAATCCCTTTTATAGGTCCTAAAAGACACCCCATTCTCCCTACGAAATCTTTAACAAGTTTCTTTCTTTATCCTAACTATTAGATTGATTTAAATCAATATAATTCATTTAAGGTATCAACAATCTCTACAAATATTTGGCCAAATTTCTAATAGCCTAAAAATGGTAAAAATAAATATGGAAAATCATCCCAAAATCTTTAGAAAATCTTCAAATCAGTACCTCAATCTTCCAAAAGTAGGAAATAGCAGTCTATAAAATTTAGCCTCTAAAATTATCAGCAAACTGAGATTGCTCGATTTCAGCGATTTAGATGCTTGATACAAGCAGTAGAGATCTCAGTCCATTCTTTTCAATTCATTGCCTGTGAATGTGTGTTTAGAATGAGGCTTGTTCTTTTATTTCATCAAGTACTGTTTCCATTGGCCTTGTTGAGTGTCTGTTGGCTTCATGAGCAACATTTGTCAATTTCTTCCTTTTCTCCATGAGCTATTTGTCCATATCAGCAATAACTTCAGCTTGCTTGCTAGACACCTCGCACTGGTACCCGAAGAAATCAGTTGCCTTGAAAGTTGGCGAGGTAGAGGTATCTGAGTCATCTAGCAACTCGGTTTGTAGTATATATCTATATACCCATGCTTCAAAGCTTATTAGCCCTTATATCTTATATAATAGGAAACTAATTATTAACTCGAGTTTGCCAACTGCTGAGAAACTAGCTGACTGGGCTAACATATATTATTAGCTAGACAAGTTATTTATGACTAACTAATCTTGGAGGAGAATAGTTCATCTGTATGGAGCACAAGCATCCATGGATCAATTGAGCCATTCCTTGGGGACACAAATCTGGATGGTCAAAGTTTGTGGTCCATGACACTAATCTCTCTCTTCATCTAAGGGTCCATGGATCAACTGAGCCATTTCTTGGGGACACAAATGTGGATGGTCAGATTGTGCAGTGTGTGTCTCTAATCTGTTTGCATGTATGGGATTCATATGAAATAGTACGAACAAATTGTGACTTCTTTAATGAACGGATAGTCTTGGGTCCACCCTGAGATCTGTGCCTGCAAGCCCTTGTGATCATAGATTTGATTGCATCATGTACCCTGTAAAATTATTGGTTCAAGTGGCATTATCTGATCTTTCATTTCTTACTTTCTTTATTATCAGGTCTGTTAACTTCAAGTTTGTTCCGGAAGCAGTTTTTGTCTCAAAGGAATTTGCTACTACTTTACTGGCTATTCATCTTGTACTGCTTACAGTTTTTGCTCATTATAGGTGGTGCAAGTAAGTGCTTGTAGTCTTGAACTATATATTTCTTTTCATAAATAATGCGTTGTTTTAACTTTCTACATATTTACCATTAGTTCCTTTTTTTTGTTTGTGTGTATACAGATATATTATCTAGAGTTCTATATATAAGGAGATTTCTCATACACTGAGGTGTATTTTAGACTTTTTGTGTATCGTGATGCTTTTGGACATGTTGGCATTCTAATTATCAATCTGGACTGTCAATTAGGTCAAGCCAACTCTGGTGGGACACCATGAATAAATCACCCAAAATGGAGGATCCAAGCTATTGGATCAAAGCCCATGAAAATGGATGGTTGAATTGTTTATAACATTAAAGGTCTGATCATCAGTCTGAAGACTCTGAACCATACACTCAGTAGGCGTCACCTTAGCTTGCTCCTGGCTCTTACCAAACACTTTGGTCAGGTGGTGCCAATCATCTGTTGGTGGTGTGTTTGCAGTGGGGCCTTTTTAACATATAAAACCAACTTATACGGTTAAAAAACGAGGGGGAACCCAACTTTCTTCTGATCTGTATGATCTTTTTCAAGGTGTCCCTTAAAGAGCTGGACCCTATGGATGGTTCAAACTGGTGGCTGGAATGTCCATGTGTCAGGGGGGCATGAAAACTTTGAATACACCTGGGCGCTTTGGTGCATTCCTCTCCCTCCATCTATGTGCATTCCGCTCCCACCGTCCCGCTCACTCTTTTCATCTATCCATCCATCCATCCATGTAAGTGTGTATTTGTGTGCGTCCATGTGTGCATGATATTGAGATATCCCAGTGGGAGATATATTTGTTGAAGCCCTCCATTTCAAGTTGGATGGGATAAGAGTCTAGGGGTGGAAGGTCAAGACCTAGTTGGCCTAGAAGCAGCAAAGTTATTGAAGAGCATGTTGATGGAAGGTAATATTGTTCTGGATCAAGGCCTTTGTTAAAAGCATCCCCAATATCGTGCTGGATGAGGACAATCAAATGCTTACAAAATGACTATCAATGGAAGAAATATGTGGTTCTATCATCAGCATGCCTCCAGATAGTGTTCTTGGTCCGGATGGCTATCCAGAGTCCTTTTACATTGCCTGATGTTAGTTCAGACATCATCGGCATTCAATTTTGAACGTGCAGTGCACAGCTTTTTTAGGGAAGCTCTCATCCCCAATGGCCGTGATATGTGTGTTTTGATGCTTGCATATGAGTTTCTATCTGCATTTGGGTATAGTAAATTGTTTTCTTGAATCTTGAGCAATTTACAGCACTCAAGATGCCATATAATCTTGCAGTGGAGAGATTTATCTTTTCTTGCATTTGACTTTTTATGTGTGTTTTGATGCTTGCATATGACTTTCTATTTGCAGTTGTATATAATAAATGGTTTTCTTGAATCTTCAAGTAATTTACAGAAGCCAAGTTGCAAGATAATCTTGTGGTGGAGAGCAAGGTATTCAATAACGGTAACAGTGGCCATAATGGCCACTGCCGTTAGCGTTATGATACGAGCCGTTATGGCTCCCGTAACGGCTATTACTGCTTAAAAAAAATTAAATTAAATTAAAAAAACTGTATCAGCCCCAAAACAGAGCCATAAGGGCATTATGGGCCTTTTTTTCCGTAATGGCCGTTATGTCCTCATAACATGTAACAGTTCCCACTGTTACTGTTATGTAATGGCCATTATGTAACCCTTTTTGAATTCCTTGATGGAGAGTGGAGAGAGGTGTCTTCATGTTTTTATGCTGAATTAGATGCTTATTTTTCTTGGGGGCTTTTCTGAAACTTGTTGCATCATTATAATCTTTTTCGGTCAGCACGAAACCGTCTCCTCACAGTAGTAGATGTTTGCAGGCATGAAGGGGGGCTTTTCAATTTCTTGCATTCTAAATTTTCCCATGAGAAACGTTCTTTCAATCTTCGTCACTTCTTTATTCATGATTCAACCCACAAGACTCTCAGTAAAGCACGTGAGTTCTAAATTTTGTGGCATTTGATCCATTTGATTATTTTTGTTTGATTTCATGTGAAATTTTGAAGGCTAAATATTGTTTTGGAATCGATTAGATATTGCATCAGTTATGTTTGCTGGGAACTTCATTGGCATCGTGTGCGCCCGATCTCTGCATTATCAGTTCTATGTGTGGTAAGCACTGTCAAACCATTTTCATGGATTTGCTAATGAAGAAATTCCTGCAGTTTCAGCTCTTGCAGATTTTGTATTGGATTTTAGTTAGATGTATATGAAATGCAATGTTGCTTCCAAGTTTGCTCAAAATATATGGATTATACTTATTCAGCCTGAATACTTCTCACATCATTTGAATTTGGATTCAGTTGGAGCCATGTTATCAAAGTTACCTGCGGATGCATGACCTCTGTTAATGGGGTTCACGAGAATGGGATGGTTAGGGGCTTTGATGGCCTGATATACACATGCCACCTGGTGTACATACATGAGATTGAGGCTATTCATATGGTGGAGACTGCCATGTACATGCACTCAGCCACAAATCAGGTCATCCACTCATCTGGTAGGTCACATATGTACAAGAGAAAAATGGACAGAAATTCCAACAGTCCATATTGATTGTACACTTGTGGCCCACCTGATTAGTGGAATGATCTTATTTATTTATTTATTTATTTTTAATTTTTATCCGGGACATGTTTGTGGCAATCCCACCTGATCTCACATTGATGCAGGATGGCCTAATCTAACCCTAGATGCATGCGGAAACTACAAACGGGCGGATTCATGTAACAATAAAATAAACCATTCACCATGTGCATGATAAATCAAGCATTAAACAAGAGAAATATCTAATGATTAAAGCCATCCATTACAAGCAAATAGTAAGGATGACAAATCCCTGCGTGGATTGGATTCGGCGAAAGATGGAACTTTCGGTTTTGCATGGTTCATCCAATCATCCACGTGAATTCACTAATCCTGGAAATTTGGGAATTTCTGGATTAAGGGAATTACAAATCTCAAGAATATAGGATTAGGGTTTGAAGAGGGAAAATGAGAAGATAGATGTAGAACAAGGATGAATATAAGAGGGTTACCTTGAGAAAAAGAACAATGAGAAGAAAGAGATTAGAAGGAGAGAAGAAGAGATGAGGGAGAAGAAGATCCACTAAGGAGAAGGAGAGGAAAGCCACCAAAGGTTTTCTTAATTCAACAATCAAAGCATAATTAACAAAGAGTCTAGGGCTAAACCCTATTAATAGTTTAGAATTAATAAATGACTAAAATACCCCTAGAAATCTAAGAGAATCAGAAAATCGCGTCTTTCCGCAAAACTAACGTCTCGTCGTCGGTCGATCGAGACATGTCCTTGGTCGACTGAAGACCCCTCTTCAGTCAGCCGAAGCCTGCTTCAGTCATGTTATAGATTGCCTGTAATCCAGATCTTCCCCTTCCTTCAGTTGACCCAGCCCTGCCTTCGGTCGACCGAAGGTCTCTCTGGTGTCTTCTGCTGCTTTGTCTGCTCTACTTGGCTCTCCACATGCTCTTCATGTGTCGTCAAACCATAACGAGACGGGTAACACTCGCATCTGACGTTGATAGACTTTGAAAGGCGTGATGTCTGCATCACACATGTGTGCTAGGTTGGCATGTGAGCTGCAAGGTCCTTCTCTGTCTAACTTGCATGAGTCTTGTGCACATGATGCATATGTGAACTACCAGGTAAGAAACCTCAGAATGTAATTGTTCCAACTTCAAACCACATTCCTACAAAATCGTTGTAATGATACTTGACAATTGTACTAGAAAAGTGAATGAAAATTTTGCTTGTCAAGGAAACGGTTGAATTCTGTTAAGAAAACCACCTAAATAAAGATTACTCAAGTCAGAGCATCTTCACTTCATATAGCTTCTGTTTTCTATCAAAGGGTAACTTGGACAACCCATATCTTTGTCGTGATTAATCTTTTTTTTTTGGTGGTAATAATTGAATTTATAATTTATTATTGAAAATGACAAATGAGTATTATCATGATAAAATCAACGAAGTCCAAGGTAAATTATTGGGAACTGATTCCAACAACCAAGAGGACCCATTAACCCTTCTATGCACCTGATTGAGTGATGTCTGTGTGTTGATGTCAATTGGATGCTTCAACCACATCCGCCAGTCGCGAAGGGCTCTCTCACCTCTACAGCTCTACTAGAGCAAAAAGAATCTCTGTTAAAGGAACGCTTTAATCTCTGCCTTACTTGATATCTCCAAGGGTTGGATGGTATGTTCGTTGCGATTGATCATACCTCTCCAGTGATGAGGCTTCATCATTTTTCCCATAACTTTTCATGTTTGCTTCCACTGCATGATGTTTTTCATGTGGGTCCATGTAACAAAGACTCTCCATCTTCTAAAAGATTGTGTCATGTGCTAAGTTGCATGATCCTTGTTACCAGGTGCCACTCCTGTTTCAAATTGCGCTCCTGACTCATGCCCTGACTCCCGCGTCCTGGTCATTTATGCATAACATTTTCAAACAGACGCTTCCCTGCTCCAGCACCGAATTTGTAGTTGCATCGCTTCATTCTTTGTGCAACTAATAATCGTGTGTTGGACACATCATTCTTTCCATAGCGGGACCATGTAACAAGAATGATTCATCTTCTAAAAGATTGTGTGATGATAAGGATGATAGTTTTGATCTGTTTGAATATCTTGGCATGTGAGGCTATCGAAGGTCCCTCCTATCAAACTCAATTGTGTCCGCATCCAATCTTCACATGGGTCAGTTGGACACGAGACGTATGAAAATTGAGACATTACACTTTTGCCTTGACATGTCATAATGTTGCCTGTTGTCTGCTTTTGGAATTTCCATTTAAAGCTGAAAGTCCAAGGATAGCGTTTTGCAGGATTCCCCCTCCAAGAAAGAAAAAAGAAACTGCTCTGTGACATGCTACTGCAGCAGGTCTTGCATTAATTGCAGTGTTTGAAAGTCTGGCTTTAAAATGTCTCGCTCATGATGAGTCTCTGATGTTTCTTGGTTTGGTAAAGTATTGCACAAATGTTGACTCAGACATCCTGCATCCACATTCCAGAATGCTTATAAAGAGTTCATATGTTCCTTGAGGAGATGATACACATGGCATGCTTGAGCCTTGAGTTTGGAGAAGTGTTTGAAAGTCTGGCTTTAAAATGTCTCGCTCGTGATGAGTCTCTGATGTTTCTTGGTTTGGTAAAGTATTGCACAAATGTTGACTCAGGCATCCTGCATCCATATACCAGAATGCTTATAAAGAGTTCATATGTTCCTTGAGGAGATGATATACATGGCATGCTTGAGCCTTGAGTTTGGAGAAGTGGGGTCCAGAACCGGGTGGTCCAACACGTTCATCTTACGAGGCCTAATGGATAGGGATCCCCTAAAAATCTCCCTTGTCAGAAGATCGTAGCCATCCAATACTGGGCAAATTTCTTGTTGAATGTGGGCTTTTGCTGTATTCTCTTCTGAACCATCCATTTGCCAGACAATGATTGAAGAGTTGAGATTGTTTCGTCGAGGGGAGTTTTGAGGAATCCTTGTCTATGATGGGACTCATCACATCAACGGTCTGGATCACCAATCCATGGACCCATTTTTACAAACCCAAGGATAAATGATTCAATATCCTGGTTAAGTAGGTCATGGTAGATCAGCATGATGCATGCATTATTTGCTCCAATTACTCCTACTAAGGCATGGAGGGATTGATATGCTTAGAATGATCTGTGTATAAGAGTTCAATTTCCGAAAAGCACATTTACCATTTTCCTAAGATAATCTATTCTTCTTTATTTATTATTATTATTTTTTTATAGTATAAGAGTTCATCTTACTCTTTCTACTAGAAATGGTGTGTTCAGTTTGCAACATGAATATTTACGTTGTGGATCGTCGTCGTGTTTGCCTCTCTTCCAACGAATTGTGGCTAGCTTTCAAATAATAGATTGGAAGAAGATAGCTAACAAAGTATCCTTCCATGGTTGATTTATTTCAGGTATTTCTACAGTCTGCCGTTTCTTTTGTGGAGGACACCATTTCCTACCCCGATACGGTATGTTGCGCAACATTTCCTTACGCCTTGTCCTCCTATCCACCATTTCTTTAAATAGTGGCTACTCATCCACTGTACATGTCCTACATCTACTTAAGAGTCCAAATTGTAGGCCCCATTTTCTGATGGTGGTCAGGCAATCCTACCCATCTAGTTTGGTGGCCGTCAAATGAACGTATAAAATGAACATGGTCGGTGGCCCAAATTCAGTTTGTGGCACCAGAATGATAAGATAATCTCTGGTACAATTTTCGACTATGATCCATAATGGGGCCCAGGATTTGGGTGGTCTCCATATGTGCCACTTGCATGGTGGGTGAGAAGAACACTCCTAGACCTTTTTTCATTATAATCGCCCTCCACTCACTTGATAAACCTTATTTTCTTTTGCAGACTACTTTTGTTTGGAGGGGTGGAATTTTGCTGGAACGTCTTTCCCTCAAACTTCTATTCATCTTCTTTATTATTTTGTATCCATCTAGCAATCCTGTGGGGACTATGGATTGCCCCATGTGAATATCCCTATGCAGGTGAAAAACCACAGCTAACAAAGGAGGAATGACCTCTCTCTAGATTATATACATCATAATGAGGAATTATAGGATCCTTGATCAGAGATAGGTGTAGAAAACTCAGGTTTTGAATCTTTACAAGTGGGACGCATGGCTAAGTGATCAAAGACCATTTGCCCATTCGGCCTCAACGTGGATGGTAGATCTCATCAATAGGACCATACCTCTTGTTTCAATTCATGGGCTTCAAATAGAGGATCTAGAAAAATACCAAAAGGGCCTGCATTCGAAGGGAAAATAAAAGTTCCACTGTGGAGCTTTTGGGTATGGTGCATCCACAGGGTCATGTCCGAACCAATGGTCAGGATCAATGAACTTTGGGTCCCACTTCAATATTGAATCCACTGATGTCATCCCATGTAGCAGCTTAAGCATGCAACCTTCTTAGCCTTTTTTTTTTTTCTTTTTCTTTTTTTTTCTTCTTCCTTTTTAATCAGTGCTTTGAAAATGACTGAAATAATGTAATGTCTGATTGGTGTGATTTTTTGAACTGTGGGCCACTGATGGAAGGGCCCACTAAGATTGGTAGAACTGATTCGCATATCACCCTGCCATGTTTACAGTGGAGGGGGTTTTTGTCCATTTCATGTTAGCAGCCCTTTCTTTTAAGATAGTGCCCTTTGTTTTTTTCAGAATAATGTCTTTTTATTTTATTTTTTAATAGCTATCAACGTTCATTTTTAGACTGATCACCTACAACCAATTTCTGCGTGCTACTATGAAGATCATCTGGGGCAAAAATCAGGCCATTTTTCTCATTAGGTGGGTCACACCTTTGGAAGAAATGGACACCTGACGGTCCAAACTCACCGTACAGGTGTTGCCCACCTAGTGATCGGATCAGCTTGATTTTAGATAACGGTGCCTGTCATGGTGGGGCCTATCGTTTCAATGGAACTGATGCCCTGCACAAGAGGCATGTTGGTGGCAAAGATGGTTCGGTGCCACAGCAGGTACTACAAGTTGCGGTACTTCTGCGTCTTCGACGGCTTTGTTCAAATCCATGCTAGAATCCACGGATGAACGGTTTCTGATCTTGGTTCAGACCTTGTCTCATTGTTAGCATAGGCTCGTCTCAGTGCCTTTTGGTCGAATGATCTGGACTGTCCGTTGCTATGCCAGACAGGATGCAACGGATGTGGATTGGGTCTAGAAAAGGAATCGGGAAAAAAAAAATAAAATAGTGATACAAGCTTATTGTACTAGTGTGGTCCCCTTGATGAACGACAGGGATGCGGATTGCATACTGAGCCTGCCAGTACCCCACCATGATGTATATGTTTTATCCACGCCGTCCATTCATTTTGCCAGCTCATTTTAGAGCATGAGTGCAAAAATGAGGCAGATTCAAATCTCAGGTGGACCACAATACAGTAAACAGTGGTGATTGAAAGTCTACCATTAAAAACTTCCTAGGGCCCACTCTAATGTTTGTTTACGAAGCCGTTTGCTCCCTGACTATAGCTCACTGTGTAAACTCTGTGAGGTCCACCATAGATGAATGTGTTTTATCTACTGTCAGCTCATTTTAGGGTGTGAGCCCAAAATTGAAACATATCCAAACCTCAAGTGGACCACACCACAGGAAACAGTGGTGATAATGATGGCCACCGTTGAAATTTTTATAGGGCCACAATAATATTTATTTGTCATCCAACCTGTTCATAAGGTCACACATGTCATGGATGAAGGGAAAACAAAAATATCAGCTTGATCCAAAACTGTTTGCAGTGATAAACGTTCATTTCACACTGTTTCATGTGGTGTGATCTACTTTAGCTTTCGATGTATTTCAATTTTGGGCTCGTGCTCTAAAGTGAGCTGGTAAAATGGATGGACAGCGTGGATAAGACACATAAATTACGGTGGACCCCATAGAGTTTACCCAGTACTACACTTAAACAATCTGCTTTCCACTGTTTCCTATGGTGTGTTCCATTGAGATTTCTATCTGCCTCATTTTTTGGGCTCATGCTGTAAAATGAGCTGAAAAAATAAATGAACGGCCTGGATAGGACACACACACACACATCATGGTGGGGCCTACGGGCTTTTACTGGAGGGGTCACTACCGAATCCGAGTCGTGCCAACAGTAGCCTTCCCGCGCTTTTCCAACGTATAAATAGGAAGTACACGCGCAACTAGGACCACAATCCAACTCCATCGTGACGCTGTGTTACACGTGTATTATTTCTGTGCAATTCATCGGGCAGCATGCATGCCCGGGCGCGAATTAAGTGTTACCCTAAACGTGTGGGGCCCATTTTTTTTATATATATAAGTGTTGCCCTATCAGTTTTTTCATATCATTTTAAGATGTGATGCAAAACCCTGATCCACATATCAGGTGGACCATACCACTAGAAACAGTGATGAATAACCATTAAAAATGTTTTGTGGGCCACAAAAGTTCTTGGATCAATCTGATATTTATATTTTCCCTTCATCAAGACCTTATTAATATTATCAAGAGCTTGGATTGTAAATATAAAGTACCAAAACCTTACGATGAGCTCTTTGGAATTTTTAATGGTCAGGCACTCAATCACACTGTTTCTAGTCGTATGGTCCACTTGAGATTTGGATCAGCATAAGTTTTCGAATCTCATCCTAAAATGGGAAGTAGAAACAGATGGACGGAGTGGATTTATAAAATATGGCCATACGGTAGGGTAACACCCACTAAGCTGTTCCCTGGGTAACACCTAATTCGCGCCCTGCATGCCCTGTTCTAAATATGGCCCACCTTACTCGCGGGCCACACTAGTTAAACGAATGGACGGTTGCCATTTTTCCACCGTCGACGTGCCTGATTTTTTGGTCAGGGCTTGGAGACGGTGATGCTGACCGGATGAACAATCCAGATCTTTCACACGTGTGCCAAAACCTTAAAACCCAATGGTAGGTTTCCAATCAAAGAATGCAGATGATCAGCTAGTACGAGATGGATGGTGCTTTCGAGATCTGGACCATCCATCAGACTGGAACCCCACGAGCATGTAGCCTACATATGCGCATGAAAATACAGAGCATTAGTTGCATTTTTCTTCCACTTGTTTCCTCCCATCTGGTGAGTAGGTCCACATATCTTTGATCAAGAAATGTTGATGGTTATTCCAATGGTCCGGATCTTTTACACGTGTTTCATTTTGTCACGTGTGCCGCGGAGAAAACCTTCCGACTTACACGAGCGACTGTTCTGAACAAACTCAGAGATTCTCAGTCTTGAGAGCAAACTGATAGGCGGGACATTTGCAAGCGCGGAAGAAAAAGCAAAGCAAAGAAAAGAAATGGTCAGTTTTCTTCTTAAAAATTAGGTTTTTTTTTTCAAACCCTAATTCGTTACCCAAAATCATTCATAAACCCTAATTTCATTTCCTTCAGAACATTTTCGTGGGATTGATTTGTAACCTAGGGTTGATAGATTTTGTAGGTGGATGAAGATGTATAGATGCCGTATGAGGAATTGCATTCTACTGTCTTCATGTAAGTCTGTAGAACATGCTTGTGTTTTCGGCATGTATTTCTGATGCAAATTTTTGTTAAAGAATGCAACGAGCAGCCTATCGTTTGTGTTTATCTTTTGCATTCTGGCTGCTGGTGGGGCCCACCTTTTAGTGATCCAGCCCGTTCGTCTGGTGGGATCTGCCGTGGATGGATGACATTGGAAGAATCCTAGCTGCCCACTTTTGTAAGGATCAGGCGGCCCTAGCTGCCAGTGTCCATATGCACCTGCAGGTGGTCCTCCAATTGGCTTGGATGGCTCGAGTAGTAGATTTCTCATCCATGCTAGGGTCCACCGGATGAATGATCTGCATCACTGGATTCAGTGGATTGTGGTTGCCTCATGGTTTGGGCCAGGCAATGTATGATATGACATATCAGATTTTTTTTCTTTGCGCAACGGACTGCACCACTAGGCGTGTGTTGCAGTATACTCTGCGGGCTTGTCCATTTTCATAGTTTTTAACCACCCTCATCATTTTGGATGTTTAGGATGAGAAACACACATGGTAAGGCACTAAGGTGTGTGACTCCGTTACTCCCTTTGATTGCACAAGCGATCAAGATGAGATGTCCACTGTGGGATTGGCACAGGCCATTCTGATATAACGTATGTGGCCTGTTCTTAGTGTCAATGCTGGATGTCTTGTCTGTTTAGCGCGGATGAATAGGAGCAATTGGTGACCCAAATGGTATTTTGTGCATGATCACGTCTTATGGTTATCACATGCTACTTCATGTCCCCTCCAAGGGAAATCCGGACCGATCTAGCAGATTGGAGGTAGTTATTTCCATTTAGTTGTGCAGGAATGATTTGAAGCCTAGGAATCTCAAGAGTAGAGATCATATTGCCATTGGTCATGGCTGTTTGAGTTTTGGAGGGGTTTCTTATTGTCCCCATCAGTGTAAAAGAGCAACAAGTAGACATCTGAGTAGCTTAAGGGAAGTCAAAAGAGACCCCGTGAGTAATGGTGGCTGAGAGCAAATTAGGGTTTTGAAGAGAAACAATCACGAAGCTTTGTTCCTTAGAAAAGTGTTCACGACCCTTTCCACACCCACCTTAGTAGACTATCATAGTTACTTCTGATGGGATCACTCCAATTCTTGTCATTGTACTAGAGATTCAACCTTGTAGGAGAATGGGGTCTCTATGGACCCTCAACTAAATCAAAAGGATACAATTTGGTGACAATATTTTAGTGTGCAATGATTTTGAAGTAAGGAAAACTATTTTAGTATGCAATGATGTCAAAGTGAGGAATATTTTATTTCGGTTACATGCCTACTTGGAAAATGGTTTGGTCAGTGCAAACTAGTGCCAGTTTGAAGGGAAGAACTCTTTGTATCAACACACAATGATGGGCCTGTACCACATATGGATGTTGCTTATTCCCTTGGGCGTTGTGGGCGTTTTGTTTTGATTTAGTCCTACTCCTTACAATTTTCTCTTGAAGTGCTGTTATGCAGGTAATTATCTTAGATTAGTAACATTAGTTATAAGAAACAATCCCTCCCTCCCTCCCTCCCTCTTGCATCTTTGCATCAACTGACAGCAAGTACTCTCTATCTCTCTTACTTTTTAAAGATAGCTGGGTCTCTCTCTCTCTCTCCCTCTCCTCCGCAAGTACTCTCTCTCTCTCTCACCCCTTTTGATATACACACATATGGGGCGATGGGCATAAAATTCTTAAGCTTTCACACCATCCCTTAGTGTTTCCATGTGATGGGCAACCACATAGCCTGCATCCACCAACTCCCACCCGATCTAGCCCTTGCTCGCACCATCAACCTCATAAAATCCGACGGCCACGTCAAAATCTATGACAGACCCATCGCAGCTTCCGAGCGCATGCACCAATTCCCCAAACCCTCATTTGCCACTCCGATTCCTTCTTCATCGACCAAACGATTCCTGCCCTCCGCCATTGATCACCTGATTTTGTGGTTGCAATGGTGAGTGCATACCCATCCATTGTCTCTCTCTCTCTCTCTCTCTCTCTCTCTCTCTCTCTCTCGTTATTTTTTTCTCAAAGAAAGAAGCTCTCTCTCTCTCTCTCAGTTCATTTTTATTTTTTATTTTTTCCTTAAAAGGAAGAAGGAAAGAAAGGCCAATGCTTCTTTCTCTATAAGTCTTTTTCTTCTTCTCCTCTTTGTTGAAATCTTCATGGTGAATGCTAGAGAAGGAAAAGAGAATTTATGTTAAAAATGGAAAAAATTCGGGCTTGGCTCAGGTTGGACTATCTTGGCTAGAGATGAACACAATCCGAGCTAGTTGGAAAAGCTCGCTCTGCTTGGCTTGAATAAGCTTGCTTTGGCTCGGCTTGAACTGCAACTCAAGGCGAGCCAAGCTTGTGATGGCTCAATGAGTTGAGGTTAAGCATGAGGGAGCTTGGCTTGGAGCTCGAAGCTTGAGTCTAAGCTCGGCTTGGCTCGAAATAATATATATATATATATATATATATATATATATATATATATATATATATTATATTATATTATATTTAAAAAAAAAACCCTAAGCCTAAACACCCGACCCAACCCCGTCCCTTTCTTTTCTCATTTCCCCTACCTGTTCTGCCGCGCCGGACTGCCTGAGCATCTCTCCTCACTCTCAATCCCCCCTCTCCGGCCATGGCGTGCTGTAAAGGCCGTTACGTAAAGGTAACGGTGGCAACTGTTACACGTTACGGGGTCATAACGGACGTAACAACCATTATGCAAAAAATGACTTGTAACCACCATTAATGGGCCGTTACGCCCCCTGTAAAGGTCATAACAACCTTGTAATGGTTTGTTACGAGGTAGATACAGGTTTTTCGGATTTATTTTTTCAACGTTATAGGGCAGATACATGTTTTTTGGGTTTTTTCTTTTAATAAAAAAGAGACAGTAACGGCTGTTATAAGGGCTGTAACAACCGTTACAACTTGTATCGTAGAGGTAACAGTGGTGGCTATTACGACCATCGTTACCGTTACGGAATACCTTGCCTCCGGTCGTCGCAGTCGCACCCAACTGAGCTGTTGCCGCGCTGCTCGACTTAGTTGCATGGCCCGCACTCGCCTTAGTCCAACAGACCGACACTCTCTCTCTCTGAACTCAACACAGGTACACCTGATTTTATTTATTTATGTTATTATGCATATTGTGTGAAAAATAGAGAAACCCCAAACTTGGGGGCTTGGGGCTGGTTTAGAGCTGGGTTTGGGGGTTGGATTGGGGTTGGGCTGGGTCGGGGTGGTCGAATGGGGTTGGGTTGGGGCTGGGTTCGGTTGGGGTGGCCAGGTGGGGCCAGGTTGGGGCTGGGATGGGTCCGGGTGCTTGGCTCGACTCGCCTCGGCTTGACATAGCTTGCTCGGCTCAGCTCGAACCAGGCTCGCTCGGTTCGAACAGTCAAGCCGAGGTGAGCTAGTGTTTTGAGCTCGAAGGTCGAGTCGAGCCAAGCTCGAGCTGAGGTGGTCATGGGAACCAGTCGAGCGAAGCAGGGCAGAGCTTGGCTTCACTTGGCTTGATGTACAACTCTATTCTTGGCCCGTCACGGGCTTGGGCTTGGGCTTAGGTTGAAGTTTTTGGGCTTGGGCTTAGATTTAGGCATTGAGCCGTTGAGAGATGTTTCATTGAGTGTAACGTGATATTAACACCATCCACAACAAAGGAATAAGTGTTAACCACCCTAAAAAAAAGAAATAAGTGTTAATCCAAGTCATGTCACTATATCTTAGTCCCACAACTAGTCTTCCCAACAAAATGCGGCATGCATCGTTGGGGACCACGTCACCCGCGCCTTCCTTATACATAGATCCAATAGAGAAGGAAATTAAACACCCAGAGTTCGCATAAATGTTTTTTTTTTTTTTTTCTTGAAAAGAGATGATTCCATTAAAATCTAAAAGAAAACAAAGGAGCCAAAGAACGGCATGCGACCCTCCCGTCACCCCGCAAAAGCTTTGCTACCAATAATAATAAGAAAAAGTAGGAGCACCAGCTCCAAAAATCGGAGCTCCCTCCTTGAACCAATGGATTTGGTATGGACGTGGATGCTTATGTTCTATAAGTTTTAAATTATCCACCATTTCTTGTGAGAAAATCTTCTCACTACTCTCCCCGTCTACCAAAATCGTGCATATCTTCCCACCAGAAGTGCTAGTGATGTGTAGGATGTCGTGGTGCAATCATCGCACTTCATTAATTACCCGAGGTGCTGATATCATAGTCCATTGGATGATCAATGACTCGCCCATATCACTATAAATATCTGTTACATCTTCTCCAATATACGTTCCATCCTTATATGCATGTTCTTTATATTCTGTGTCATTTTTTGCTTTCATACGGTCTAGAGTATCCTCAACGTACTCTCCTTATTCAGCCATGTTCTTTTTAACCGGGGATTCACGTTCAGAACATTGAAAAGAGTGATGTCCCGACTGCCTACACTTAAAGCATGCGAAATAGTGTTGTTTTGTTTTGTTTCGTGTGCACTAGCCTTTCATCTGTAACCTCCTCCCCCCGATTGGGTTTTGGTTTTGGTTTTGTTATTAGACGTTGGCACAACCAGTGTTCGCATTGTCGGTATCGCTACAAGTTTCGCTGGCCGGAGATAAAGATATAATATCGTTATCGTCGATATATCGCCGATAACCGGAAATGTGGGGAAAAAGGGGGAAACATGAGGAAAACGGTGGAATTTTTCAATGAAACTCCAGGAAATGCCTACATACACACATTTGTATATTCAGGAATAAAAAAATTATAAAAAGAATGCATTAAATAATAAGTTTTTATTTAATGGGGCCCAAAAAGCATGCGTTACGGTAAGAATTCACTCCAATAGTAACTAAAATAAGTTTATATAATACAAATACAACCACCATACAATAATTAAGTTATGTAAAATTAAATGAAAGATCATTTTAGGGCATGATCCAAAAAAAAAAAAAAGTAAATCCAAATCTCAGATGGACCATAGAACAGGAAACAGTGGTAATTGACCATTAAAAACTTATTGCGGGCCACAAACGCTTTGGATTAGGATGATATTTGTGTGGTCTCTTCATCTATGTCTTTGTGACCTTATCAACGGTTGGATGACGAATAAACATTCGGATGGACCGTGAGATGAAAGAGTGGGGATTCAATGAGATTTAGAGCCCCCTCATTTTTGGTCCACTTGATATTTGGATCCACCTCATTTTTGGCATCGTGTCCTAAAATAAGCTTGCAAAATGGATGGATGGTATGGATTTCTCAAAAACATTATTGTAGGCCCCACAGTTAGGGGTCCCACCCACCTTAGTGGATCCGGGGTTTCACCGAATCTGCTCCTAGTTTGATGGACGCAGATTAGCTATTGACTGCCTACTGTTGAAACTTTCTTGGGGGCCACCGTCATGTTTATTTGAGATCCAGCCTGTTCATAGGTTAACACGGACATGGAAGAAGGGAAACACAAATATCATCTTGATAAAAAACTTATGTGGCCCCAAGAAGTTTTTAATGGCAGACGTTCGATCCCCACTGTTTTCTGAGGTGGGGTCCACATGAGCTTTGGATCTGCCACATTCTTTGGGTCACGCCCTAAAATAATCTCTCCAATTGGATAGACAGTGTGGATATAACACATACATCATGGTGGAGCCCACAAAACTTGGTGACGTGACTTCAGTAACTAATTTAGCTACATGCGAATTTTCCTTCACGTTCATGTGCTGGGATGTTGCATGGGCCTACAGTGATATTTTTGAGAAATCCACTCCATTCATCTGTTTTGTGAGCTAATCTTAGGACATAATACAAAAAATGAGGCATGTCTAAAACTAAAGTGGGCAACATTAGTGGAAAGAGTGGGGATTCAATGACCACCGTTGAAACATTCGTGTGGCCACAAAAGTTTTATATCAGGCTAAGTTATATATGTTTTCACTTCGTACTAGTGGGAATGACCTTATAAACGGTTTGGATGGCAAATAAACATCAAGGCAGAGCCCAAGAAGGTTTCAATGGTAGGAATTTCTTTCCCCAATTTTCCCTGCTGTGTGGCCCACATGAGATTTGGATCCACCTTATTTTTGGTATTATGTCCTAAATTAATCTTGAAAATGGATGGATGGGGTGGATTTCTCAAAAACATCACTATGGGCCCCACCTAAGCATTCCAGCGAAATGGAAGTTATTTGATACTCTAGTTGCGTATGACACTTGTACAGTTGTACCAAGCGTGATTTATGTATTTTATACTCAACCAATTACGCAACTTTGTGGGGACCATTGTGAATTATGTATTTTATCCACTCCATCCATCCATTGTAACTGATAATTTTAGGGCTTGATCCCAAAGCTGAAGCATATCCAATGCTCAAGTGTACCACACTACAAGAAACAATGTGAATTGAATGTGTGCCGTTTAAAAATTCTTAGGGGCCACAGAAGTTTTGGAACCTCTGAATTTTTGTTTTACCTTCATCCATGCCTGTGTGATCTTATGAACAACTTGGATGACAAATAAACATCACTGTGGGCCCTAAAAAGGTTTCAACGGTATGAATCATTGTCCCCATTGCTTCTGTGGTGTGGTCCACTCGAGCTTTGGATCTCTCTAGTTTTTGGGATCATGACCTAAAATGATCTCGCCAAGTGGATGGACCGTGTGGATATAACCAATACTTCATTGTGGGGTCCACGGAACTTGGTAACATCCACACGTGTGCGTCGGCACACAGCACGCTAACCCGCTCCTCGTAAACAAAAAGGAAGCGGATTGCGTAGTGAGTAACTCCACACGTAGCGTGCGGAGTAAATTCTGTGGGGCCCACCGTGATCTACATATTTTATCCACTCTATCCATCCACCTTAACAGATAATTTTAGGTAGGATGCAAAAAAATGGAACATATAAAAATCCAAAGTGGACCACACCACAGGAAAAGTGTGAACTGAATGTCTACCATTGAAAAGTTCTGGGGGGACGCAGAAGTTTTGGTTCAAGCTGATATTTGTGTTTTCCCTTCATCCATGTCCATGTGATCTTATGAACAGGTTGGATGACAAATAAACATCACTGTGGGGCCTGGGAAGGTTTCAACGGTGGAAATCATTATTCCCACTATTTCCTGTGGCATAGTCCATTTGAGATTTAGATATGCTTAAATTTTGGGCTCAACCACTAAAATGAGCTGGAAAAACATATGGACGGAATAGATAAAGCACATGCATTCTAGGTGGGCCCAACAGAGTTTACTCCGCACGATAAGAGCAATCCGATTCCAAACAAAAGGCCTCGAGAGGCCCTTTCTTAAAATGGAAGAGGGTTCCAAATGGGAACCCTCAAAACCCTAAAATCCGCAAAAAATCCGTGCAAAATCCCTACTCTTTTGTAGATTCTTCACCGAAATTAGCATTTTGTTTGAAATTTTTGATCTATTCGACGGAAAGAAATGGAAAGTAGAGATTTTCTCGCACTTACGACACATGGATCGATCGATTGGTCCACTGCTACTTTCGATCAACGATCCTCTTCTATGATTGGCCCACAACTATTTCCGATTAGCGATCATCTTCTACAGAAAACAGGTACCGAAATCCAACAGTTTCCCCCCTTTTTTCCCTTTTCTTTCAGTTTTTTGGGTATTTACGAAATCCGACAGCCATTTTTCGCCGATAATTGAATTTTTTGATGAAAAATCGATAAAATCGCCTAATTATCGGCGATATCTGGAAGAGAAACGAATAACTGGGGTTTCGGTGTCGCAACTCCGGCGACACCGATAATATCGGCGATATTATCGACATTTCGTCGACAATGCAAACACTAGGCACAACATCCCTTGGCCTATGGTAGAACCTGTGGTCACCTCACATGAGAAGTTAGCATGCTGCCCCATTGTTGATGATGGTCCTCATGGGGCACCAAATCATTTCCCAAGTCCCTAATTAATTATCTCATCAGCTTTTAATGCAAGTGTATATGCATGAGGCCTTTAAAATACATTTTGGAAAGCTAATTCATTTCTTATGTTTAGGTTAAGACCATTAAGATATCTTGAAATCTTTTGGTCTCCATACCTATGAAACATTACCTGTGATGTCAAAGTATGGAATTGTTCGGTATGTTTATTCATTGATTTATTACCTTGACAAAGACTGTGACATCTTTTGATAGAGGTCACGGTTTCATGGGCACAAGTCTGGCTAGAAACTTTTGTATTAATTTCTTTATTTATTCATATTTTCCAAGAATTTACTTTCTCATTACCTTGACGGATTCGTTCGGCTTGGAGATCATCCTACAATGCTAATGCGTGATTGGAAAACTTCATTGTTACTAATTTAACCTTTCGATTGTTCATTACTTCCTTATATTCAAACACTTTTTTCATTTTTCTTAGCGAATTAATGAAGTTGTCAACATGTAAGTGACCGTGGAATTTTGAAATTTCCACCTTAATTCCGGGCCTTTTGTCATGTTCCAAAAATTGAAGGATTCCATCATTAATATCTTCATTAGCTAGGGTCAGTGATTATTAGTTAGGACCTTGGCGGGGATCTTTGCCTGCAAGTGCTCGTGCTTCAATGCCGGTCTCTGGATTCCCTCCATGTGGAAGCTCTCTCACTTAATTAGTGAGATTTATACCATATGTATGAGTTGGTCTACTTGCTCTGTGAGCGAACAGATCAATTGGATTACTTGTGCAGACTTTTTAACCCCTTCGAAGCCATTAGAAAAGGATTTTTAGTTGAAAATCGCCAACAATAACCTGCTCTGATTGTAAAATGGTGCAACCTGGTTATCGAGTCGACGAGATCTT
This sequence comes from Liriodendron chinense, assembly GCA_003013855.2. Classification (NCBI taxonomy): domain Eukaryota; kingdom Viridiplantae; phylum Streptophyta; class Magnoliopsida; order Magnoliales; family Magnoliaceae; genus Liriodendron; species Liriodendron chinense. The sequence goes on along the minus strand of ML058469.1, from coordinate 8,478,399 downwards.
GATACCCAAGTCGCAAAGAAATGAACACGTATACACTCGCAAGAAATATTTGATTAGAGATGGAGAAATAACTTTGTTGATATTCAAACTTCTCTTACAGTACTTTAGAAAACTCACTAATTCGAGAAATGTGGAATCCATACCTCCTACACCACGCCCCCCTTCCCCTATAGAACCCGAAAGGCAACCCCATGAATCTTTAATGAAGATCCCCATTTTTTTTATTTTATTTTTATGACGACAGGGTGTCCCCGCCCCTTTAAGGCGAGATTATTCCCTGTGGATGCACGCAATCACCCGCCAATCACATGCATCGGGTTATCCACGGGGACGTGAATTGAACTCGTGTTTGTGGGGAGCAAACCCATGACCGAAGCCATTTGCCTAAACCGTGACAGGTGAAGATCCCCAATTATTAGATTGATTTCAAATCAATCTATAATTTATTTTTGATAATAAGAATCCCACCAACAAAGATTTGGCCTAAAATAACAAAAATGAATATACTAAATACCCCCAAAATCTTCAATCATATCGTCCACATCAGCTCCCCTATCTTCCACAAATGGTAAATGTGATCGCTAATATTTAGGCCTCAAATCTTGCAACAAGCAGCTCAAAATCAGCACATGCTAGGCCTATGGTTGGCCGTGGGCTTACATCAGATTGTCCAATCTGCGTAACCTTTGGGTAGTGACTCATCCAAGGTGGGACTCATGGAATGAACAGGATCACCATTCTAGGGCCATGGGATTATGACCTGCAACATGGATTAAGGTATGCACATGGATATAGGGAGTATGGATATGATCCTGCTTTCCCAAAACCTTGGACACTGATATGAATGCAGCCATCCCCTTTAATACTTTGATCCATGAAAAAAAATATCTCCGATTAAAAAAAAAAAAAAGATTTTTATTCCACAGGGCACTGTTCAAATGCATCTTGTAAGTATCCATGCAGTATCTAGTATCAATATTGATATTAATGCCGCTCTCTAACCATATACAAGTATTTGTGTATCGTAGCCGCATTCAAATGGGTCAACCATACTTATATATTTCTAAGCATGTTTGTTCCAAACATGCCATTTTTCATTTCTAATATTATATCACCACTCTCAGTTTCCTTCACACTCTGGATACTCTGTGCTTCTTCCCTATGTAATCCATGATTCAAACTGTGAATGATTTCGTATGATGTGGCCTATTTTTAATCTCGCATTCCATACAGTAGCTCACTAGCTCATGTTTATATTGAAATTCATGGAAAGCATTGTGGAATAGGATCTGATCAACTGTGCTTTCAGGACAGACTAGAATCAGATAATCTGAAACAAAGTGCTGCTGACATGACTGATTATGTGAGTTCCTCTCATCTAGCACTTGGCAATGTTGGCATGCCCTGATCTCACTGCAGGACTTATTATTTATGAACTGTTTTGATTCATATCAAATAAGGCAGATATCCACTTTTGTCAGATAAAAACCTTTTATATTCTGAGTAGAAACAATCTTTATTACATGAATTGGCCTAAATGGTTTTCTTCTGCTGCTTTGTTGTGAGTCATGCTCACCAGACTGACAAAATCCAACTGTAATAGAGCAGACTGGATTTGCTAATCTATCAGACAAACCATGTTAGCTGCTGACCTCTCATGATTGTAGAAGTTTCTTAGGCTGTTGCTGAGTTAAAAAATAAAATAAAAAGAAAGAAGGAAATTTCATCCCTCATGCAACCTTTCCTTTGCTCTTCCAGGTGCAACGCCTTCTTCAGCAGGTGGGGAGTTATTCTTCATGATTGAAACCTTGTTTTTTTTGGAAAATCTGGAAAGTTAAAATCTGGGGATGTGCTTCTTACTGAAAACCTGTGTTTGCAGCAATCCAAGTTCCAGGCAATGTCTGACTCCACTGTCTCGAAGAATATCACTTTTTACCGGTCTTTATTTGCATTGTTGGAGACTACCAATGAGCTCCCCTTGCCTGAGGCTCGGATGGTGAATTTAAACTGTTTCCACTTTCTTTCTAAATTTTCGGGTAGTGATTGACTTTTTCTAATGGGCGGTTCTGCAGACACGGCAGTATATCGAGCCCACACATTCTTCCCACCTTTATGAGCTGCACATGCCAAAAGGTTTATGAGACATTTGAGTTGTGTTTCTGATGGGGCCCAAAAGGCAGGCTAGTCAACTCATCAGATGGGCTGCATGTATCAAATGATGGTTGGCTTAGAAAATAATGCCCACAGTTCACATTTAACATATGCTTCTGGCCCACCTGATGAGTGGACTGGCTTAATCACCTGATGGATAGCTCGTGTCTTGCACAAGTGTGCCAAGTTCACATGTGTCTGCGTCCTGGGATCAACATGAGGGTGGAATTAAGCAATCCTCTGCCATCCCCAGTAGTGTTAATTTTTCCTTGTGTTAGGGAGTATATGAAACTGTTGAATCTGTTTGCATTTGCATGACATGCCTGAATAGAGGTGATATAGTTATGCTATAACTGGTAAGCACTCGACGAAATGGGCAGCCGCATAGGTAAGTTGGAGAAGAGCGTCCATGACCTCAAAGCTGAGATAGGGACAGAGGGCCCTCCTTCCCCCATGGCGCCATCAAAAACTAAGTCTGAAGATGGATCATCATAAGATTCTATATACGGAGTACAAGTGAGAGATGAAATGGTGAGTCCGATTAATTGAAAAATAAGCCAAAGAACTTTTAGCTCATTTGTCTCTCTGTCTCTCACTGTTTGAAATTGCTTAGTTTATATCAGTGTTTTAAATAGCATTGCTATGCAGCGTGTAGCTTATGCTACGTAGTGTGGCTTAGCCTAAACGCTACATAGCTCATGAAAATAGCTTAAGTTGCATGTAGCCTACACTAAATGATTAATTTGGATACGCTACGCGCTTCATAAACTACGTTGCATGCTACATAGCTCACATTACAAGTCATTTTTTACTATAACATTAAAATCAATAATGTTTTAATGATTTATTACATTTTTCTATTTCAATGAAAATTCGTTAGTCTTTTCAATGCTTTTAGTAAAATAATATAAGAAACAATTTTAAATAAGTTTTGTTGCTCGTTCTTCACTTTTATATTTAATCATTACCCCTTGCCATTACTTTAGGTTGCATTTGGTTGCAATAAACATCATGAAATTTTGTTAAATTTTATTATTAATCATCTAATTTGGTGCAACCAAGTGCAACCTTAATTAAAAATCTAACGCTACACGCTATGTATCTTACGCCTCATGCTTCAAAGGGGTGAAGGCTACGCTACACGCTACTTGCTATTTAAAACACTGGTTTATACGTGTGCGCGTGTGCTTGCATTTAACAAGAGCATGCAATGACACATTTAATGATGTGGATACCATAGATACTTTCGTAGGATTAGGATATCAAAGGTAAAAGAAGCTTTGAGAAACATGAGAATAGGAAAGGCCCTTGGACCAGATGGTATACTAACAGAGGTTTGGAAACGTATGCGAGATAATGGGTTATTTTAGTTGAAAAGTTGTTTAACGAGATTGTATGATTGGAGAAAATACTAGATGAATGGAGGAAAAGTACCGTGGTAACTTTTTATAAGAATAAAGGAGACATGTATAAGTACATTAATTGTCATCTATTGAACTTATGAACCATTCTATGAAACTTTGTGAGAGAGTGATTGAGCAAAGGCTAAGGCATGAGATGAATATATTAGAAAATCAGTTTGGTTTCATGCTTGGGAGGTCTACCGATGAAGCTATTTTCTTACTTTGACAATTGATGGAGAAATATAGGGAGAGGAGAAAAGATTCTCACATGGTCTTTATTTACTTAGAGTAAGCATACGATAGGGTCCCTAGAGAGTTAATTTGGTGGGTCTTAGGAAAGAAAGGAATCTCAAGAAGATTTGTTGACATTGTTGAGGATGTATGAGGGAGCGGTAACAAAGGTGGGGACCAATGGAGGAGAGCCAAGTGGGTTCCCAATTACTGTAGGCTTACACTAGGGGTCGGCAATGAGCCCATACCTTTTTGCATTCATTGTGGATGAGTTAACAAAGGCATTTGCAGGAAGAGATCCCGTGGTGTATGTTGTTTATGCACAACATAGTTTTGATTGACAAGACGAGGGAGGGCGTAAACACAATGCTAGATTTATGGAGGAATGCTTTAGAATTTAAAGGATGTAAAATTGGTTGGACTAGAACAGTGTATATGGAGTGCAATTTTAATAATAATATGAATGAAAATAAGGAATTAATTAAGATTGCGGGATTTTTACCAAAATGGCCCCATAGTATAGCCATTACAAGAGAATCGCCACCCTTTTCATTTCTTATTTTAATTTGCCTCCTGATATCTTTTTTGTTTTCATAGGACCAAAATGCCCTTGCCTTTATGAGTTGTGCTCGTACTCGCTCTTTCTTGTGGGAGAAGCTTCTAGCCCCAAGCCCAATGCATCATGTGGCTATTGCTTGGTGATTGGGGCCACTTGAAGGGAGACCCAATCCGTTCGTTCTCTTCGTTGCCTATCATTTTGGCTTCAGCCGGATACGAGCTCTTTGTGGTGCACAACAACCGATAATGGTGGCCGTTCACTCCCAACTGTTTTCTTGTGGTGGGGTCCACCTTATCTGTGGATGTAACCCATTCTTTGGCCCATGGCGTTAAATGAAATTTTGAATCCAATGGACGGAGTGGATTCGACAGATACCCCATGGTGGGCCCCACGACCCTTAATACACGACAACCCAGACCTTTTACACATGACAACCACGACCCAAACCCTTAACACATGACATCCCAGACCCATAACACATGACAACCTAGACCCTTAACACATGACAACCACAACCTTGACCCTTAACACCACGAGGACACCGTCTGTGGGGCCCACCATCGGGTATATGCTGAATCCACTCCGTCCATTGGAGTTGGCATTTCATAAAGGGTCATGGGCCAAAGAATGAGTCACGTTCGCAGATTAGGTTGACGACATCACAAGGAAACGGTTGAGAGTGAACAACCACTGTTATCGTTTGTTTGGGCTATAGAGAGCTCGTATCAGACTAAAGTTACTATGTTCTTGCTGAAATAATGAGCCATGAAGAGAATGAACGGATTTGATCTGCCTTCAAGTGGTCCTAATCATCACATTATGGCCACTTCATGTATCAAGAGTGGAGCTTGGAAGCTTTTCCTGCAAGCAAAAGCAAGTATGAGCACAACTCCCAAAAGCAAAGGCATTTTGGTCTATAAAAAAGCCGTCAGAGGCTTGAAAAAAAGGAAATGAAAAGGGAGGCTATTCTCTTGAAACAGTCATACCTTGGGGCTATTTTGGTAAAAATCCCTAAGATTGCTGACCAAGAAGTTTCCCAAAATGACTACTTTTGATACCTTAGGTCAATAATTCATGAGAGTGGAGAGATCAAAAAGGATATTACCCATTGAATTCAAGCTGGGCAGACATGGAGATAGTGCCTTCGGAGTTTTATGTGATCATTGTGTACCACTCAAATTGAAAGGGAAATTTTTTAGGATAGCTATAAGACCAGCCATGCTTTATGGGACAGAATGTTAGGCAGCTAGGAACATATTTCATAGGATGAGTGTACGTGAAATGAGGATGTTGGATGGATGGGTGAATTGGAAATGAATGCATTGGAGGGAACATAGGAGTAGTACCAATAGGTAATAAGATGAGGGAAAGTAGATTTAGATGGTTTGGTCATGTGCAACGGAGACCAAGAACCGATTTGGTTAGGGGAGTGAGTTGGTACAAGCTGAAGACTCTAAAAGGACAAGGAAAAGGCCCAAAAGGACGTGGATTGAAATAGTATGAAAAGACTTGATCACCTATGGTCTAATTGAAGGTCTGGCCCTTGATAGAGTGGAATGGCGGAACATGATTCATGTAGCTGACTCCAATTAATTGGAATAAGGCTTAGATGATGATGCAATGGCGCATTTGGATGCACATCCAATGGAATTGCAATAATTGGATTCAATGTAAGAATGACCCAAGTGGAGGAGGTACAATTTAACTCATAATGAGATCATATCTCTAATAGCGATTCTATGGACCTGAAATGACTGTGATTTCAATTTGGGGATTAGAATGGTGTGGGGGCTAGCTCACAACTTTTAGAATGGTGCATTTGGATGCACATCCAATGGAATTGCAATAATTGGATTCAATGTGAGAATGACCCAAGTGGAGGAGGTACAATTTAACTCATAATGAGATCATATCTCTAATAGCTATTCTATGGACCTGAAATGACTGTGATTTCAATTTGGGGATTAGAATGGTGTGGGGGCTAGCTCACAACTTTATCATTGCAATTTAATTCGATTGGGCATCCAGACGCTGCTCAAAGCTTGTGATGTATGCAGGACGCAGACCTGGTTATGCTTGATTATTATTTTTTTGACTAATCCCTGCGGATGCGTAATCACCCACAAACCACGTGCATCGTGTAAAGCACGGGGAGGGGAATTGAACCCACGTCTGTGGGGAGCAAACCCACGACGCTAGCCATTCGTCCAGGTTATGCTTGATTATTGTGTTGTTTCGAGTACTCTTATTATAGCTGTCTCATATGGTGAACATGATTGGATCCTCGTGTTGGTAGAGCCACTTGAATTCACATGCGGGCACATGTGCATATATGAAACACATGATCCCAACTTTCCATAACGTTTGAAATAATGCTTAGATCTTCTGCCTTAATAATCGGACCATTTCACTGTTAAGGTGGCCACAACGAGCAACATATACTGACAGTTATTTTTGTTTTCAAGCCATTCATTTGTTTTGATGTGTTGTGGCCCACCTGAGGTGTGAAATGGCCTGATTTTTATGCCAGAAGATCTAATTAGTGTAGCTCACCTGATTGAAAGCTCAGTTCTTAAACACCTGTCTCATTGTGACACGTGCCCACATGTGGATGTGTATGGCATCCGCACGTGTGTGGAATTAATCTTATATATATATATATATATATATATATATATATATATATATATATATATATATATATATATTAGTAATGTCAAATACTTCATCACTATGCCAGATTTCTTTAAAGAAACTGCATTATTTTATCTAGAACAAAATGATTATGGATGAATTTCTGCTGCCTGTATCATGGTGCATGCTTCTTTGTAGGGCCCACATCTTTGGTCACCAACTACTCACCAATTGCTAATGGCCACAGAATCGCCCTGATCCTGTGACCACTGTCATCTGATTAAGGGACTGCAAAATGGATCTGATAGTAAAATGGTCTTAAGGTCGATTTTGGAAGCCCTTGATCAGATGGTTAAACAGTCTATCACACTTGCAGGTAGGCCACCTGGCCCATTAGAGGAATTCAGGTTTTATATTTCTTTCCACACCCACCCACCCAACCACCGACCGCCCATGGGCACTCGGTCCCATGATCTCAGTGTTGAAACAGAGTCCGACTACCAGTGAACCATGGAGCCGGACCCAAGGAATTCAGGTTATTATTACTGCTTACCCACATCTATATAGTTGCTGTTTATGATGCAAATATGAGCTGGTGATATCACTAAAACCTCTCTAGTTTTTCCTGACATCGAAGTTGTGATTTAACAGAACCAGCGGAAAATGGAAATGACGAAAATGCCTCTGAGTGCTTGATGCTCCTCAAATGTGTCGTTGAACAGAAGCCTATCCTTGTATTGCACGGGGACATGATATTTCTTGTGAAAACATGACGATGACCAACTAACCCTTTTAGAATTCTTGACCTTAATAACCTTAGCTGCGACAGAAATGATGGAACTCCCCTTTTTTAAATGGCCAAAGTACCCCTTGAAACATCTGATCTAGAGGTCTCACCAGAAATGAAAACGACAGCCACATTGGTTATGTACAGTGTGGCCCATTCACGTGCATCGAAAACTGGTGAATTTATGTGGGCGGGCCCTGATTCAGCATCGACCAGGACCTTATATTTCTGGGAGATGATATGGTGGTACCCGTGCAAATGGGTTGGGTCCAAAGTTTAAAAACCTGAAAACTCATTACAACTTGTTGTACATTCTGGTTGGGTTGACTTGAAGGATCGACCCGATTCGGCTCTGTAACTGATAAAGATATCAGCAACAGCAAAGATTCCCTAAAGTTGTTACTTTTCCTTTATGTACCATGAATCAGAAAACAAACAGTCACTATTACCTAACTTGCTGGTTGAACATGTTTGCTCATCCTGTAGAGGTGGGTTTGATCGAGTCATGGACTCACCGCTAGTTGCATTGAGTTGACCGAGTTATCAAATTGACTCGATGAGTTTTTAGTCTGGGATGAGTCACTCTCAGAATTGAGTTCTTTGGTTACTCGGCTTGAAATTTTGCCGCGTCGAGTTGAGTCTGCTGAGTTTTGAGTTATTAGCAAGTTGTAGAACAATGGTCAGATTGACCCTATGGATCCATGGACCTGACCCAAGTTCCAAAATTTGGACTTATTGGAGCCATGTCTGGGTCTAATATTCTGTCTTGATTGCTAAATCAGTTAGGATTGGGTCCTCTCAAAATCAACCCGATCTGATCTGACCTAAACCTGATTTTTGAGTGAGATTTTTTACCATCCTGAAATGAACCCAATCCAGACTCACATGAATGGTTAATTACTAATTACTTCCCCCTTTTTGTAAAATCGAGACAGCCACCTACACCAGGCTGCATGCTCTACTCAATTCCTGCTCGCTCGTATGGGACATGCAGGTTCCGGCTGACCCCATCATGTGGATAACTCATCTTGAAAATCAGGCTGATTCACTCATTAGATGGACCATTTGCTCTTGGAACTCATTGGAGTTGAAGCTTGATATAAGCAACATTCTTGAGGTATTATTTGTGGAGAAGCCCCAGTAAAAGTTTTGTACTTTTTAACCAAACCTGGTCTAGGGCTCCATTAGTCCCGACCCATGAGATAAATGGACCTTGTCACCATTCTCTTTTCAGATCCAACCCAGATTTGAGTGGGGTCAGACCCGATTATTAAACGGGTTGGGTCCGGAATCTCCACCTGACCTGACCCGATTCGCATCTATATCTGGCAGAGCCGGCCTCTCCCTGCCCCATTCCTGGAAGGGTTATGTAATAATCTGCTGCCATTAAGTGGCCCCATCATCTTTCGGCCATATTTGATGAATGCAATCGTTACACAATCCTATGCATAGCTTTCTTCTCATTTCAGACTAAATACCTATTTGAAAGCCATACTGACCAGATAGCTACCATCATTAGGGCTCTCAATGGAGCGGGTCAGATTTGAGATCCGATTCGCTCCGAATCGGTATAATGCGGATTTGGATCTCAAAATAGGTCTCTGATTAGTTAAATGGACCGGATTTGGATCTTAAAATAGGTCCGATTACTTGGACTGGATTTGGATTCACAGGAATATATCCAATTTCGATCCGAATCCGATTAAGATCGGACTCATTGTCACCTTACAGTATATGTTGGCCATCTGTTTTCCAGATTATTTTAAGCCATGTCTCCAAATTGAGACATGCCACTCTTAGGTGACCATGCCACAGTAAATAGTGGGATTTGCATCATTTTTCTACTAAATTAACTATATTATATTATATATTTTATACTGTATAATTTTTTAGATTTATAATGGGGGTGGATTCGGACCTAGATCCGACCCAAATCCGATGGTTATATGGATTTTGGATCGGAAATGGATCTAACAATTTATAAATGGATCGGATATGGATATCACCTTTTGGATCCGAGTTGGATCCGAATCCGTCTATAGATATATGGACTTGAGCTGGATCCGGTTCCAGATCCGACCCATTGAGAGCCATAACCATCATCTAATTTGCATCTGTTTTGAACCATTTTCAGTGCATGTGGGGTGCAACTAGATGGACGTTTGGGTTTGAAAAATTGGAGGAAAATCTTTTCTTTTCTTTCGATGCCACTGTTCATCGGGCTAGACAGCAATTAATGTTCACCACAATTTAATTTTCCCATGTGGCATGGATCCAGCCCGTCGGAATTATGGGGCCCATTAGATAGAACATGGTTGGAAAATAGGGACTAATGGAATGTTCCTGACCATTGGTGGCCATAAAATATTTAGGTATGGATATGTTAAGTGGCCCAAATTCAACAAACAGCATCAGAGAGCTAAGAAAGAGTTGCTGACCGTTACAACTAGCAGGCTATGACCCATCCTCAATGGGCCCCACGATTTGGACGGTTTAGGTTGTCGTAAGTTGGACATAAATGAAGGTGCCCTGTCCCCAAAATCAGGGCGCTCCGAGGTAGGCAGCACATACACAGCATGTCAAAAATTGAATATAGACTACTCATTTCATTTCCAACCGTCCATTTTTCTCGTACACTTGGCCCACATGATGACTGCACTGGCCTGACTTTTGGGTATGGGTGAGTCCCACCTGATGAACGGCCCACGTCTTGCTCAGGCTGGCGTGATTTTATTTTACTATACCTCCTGTACCCTTTGCCCTGATAATAATAAAAACCTCTTGTACCCTTTGCCCTTGATAACAAACCAAGCGATTCTTTTGTTCTAAAATCTCCCCTGTATACCTTTGATAAAGCCGTACTTCGAGGAGGAGGAGAAAGGGAAAAATATTTCCCAAATAACCTTTGCCTCTGAGGTGGGTCCCACTAGCACTGATTACGGGTTTATGGTATATGGTCGCCATCATAATCTCCCTTCTACAAGAGAAAAAAGAAAGCTTTTCGATTCGGTGGTCCGCCTAACTATTAAATGAGCTGGCGCACATGCTACCCAACCTATAAAAGCAATGGACCTGGCCCCTGTTTATGGTCAAAATGCATGATGGGTCCCACCATTTCATGGGTAAAAAACTGATACGGTGGAATGATCTCAGTTCCATAGATATGAATTCCACCTCTTTCAAATTGAAAGGGGGCATCTTTTGAAGGTCATGTCTTTGGCGTGCCTTTAATTAAGGATCATGCGCTGCACGTGGTGGGGACTCTCGTACTATCTCAAGTCATTAATCCCAAGGGATCTCAGCCGTTGATTTGGTCACACTATATAAATGATGAGATGGGGTCGAGCCCACTAGCACGGGTAGGTGGGCCATGGCTTCTTTTTCAGCATTCCCAACAAGAAAGATATTGGAAATAAATTTCACATTATTATTTATTATTACAGCTATTATTAGATCTAGATTGCAATGTGTTATGTGTTGGCTACAACTCACCTACTGAACATGTGGCAGACATGGATACCAATCGAGACTGTCCAAATTGTGGGCCCCATTGTAGACAACCATTCAACTAATGGCGATTGATTGTAATGTTAACATCCCAAACACGCCCACGATTTGGACGGTACAGATTGGCATGCGCGTCTGACAACTGTATACATGGAAACTGGAGGGTGGACCAAATAAGCTAATCTTGTTTTTGAAAATGATGAATTTGTTGTGTATTAAATAGCACAAACTTGAAATTTTCGATGGATGATTTGCACACTCTTTAATTCCCAAAATATGCACAGAAGGCTAATTCCTAAAATCATTTTTGAGAAATCATTTTCACTCATGATTCCCTTCTTTCTTTTTATTTTATTTTATTTTATTAATTTCCATTTCCAGCAGAAGGCTGATTTTTCCTTGCCCTCCACAAAAAGTCATGCTTCAGCATTTCCACATTTGAGGCTACTGCTTTCCTTCCTGGAAAAGAATAAATGTGAGAGAGGGAATCCAAAGACTACCATTCAAGAAACGGCCAGGCTCTTTTTCCACCCTTTTGAAAATGGTGATGCCTCGTCCTCCTCACATGTGGACCATTCAATTAATTGGCTATTAAATGGAACGGTTAGAGATAAAGATGGCGAGTGGCCCAAATCCCAATGTTAAAAAAATCATAATTTTTGGACTATGCTCCATCTACAATAGGTTCAGCAATTTGGATGGTCTGGATACCCAAATTACATTATTAAAATATTATCATTTCTTCTCCATAAAAACCCAAATCCCAAAATTTCAATTCCATGACAAGAACAAATAAAATCAAAACATCACAAGCATTTCAAAAGTAAAAATAAAAATTGCAACAAAGCCCATTAAGAAACACCAGAACAAGAATCAAATCTTCTTGTAAAAACGATGTTTCTACATTAATCCAAAAAAAAAAAAAAAAAAAGACAACCCAATAAAAAAAATGATGATAAAATTCAGTTCTAAAAATGAATGATGTTTTACACATACAAACCCAATAATAATTATAGTTTAAACACAATAAGGTAAGAAGCATATCTTGGAAACTAGAAAAACCATCCAATCTCTCTCTCATCCATGTATAATAACAAACACTAACATGGTTGGAACATATCACAAACACATAAGAAGCAGAGAGGTAGAGAGATGGAGAGAACTAATTCCTGCACCGTGTGATGGCGCTGCACCCACGGCGGTACGGATTGGCCTGGGCTCCAGGCCTGCAGTTGTAGTAGGAAGCGCCACGTCGCGAGCAAGGGACGCTGTTGCGCCTGAGGGCTTGGTAGCTGATGTACTGGCTCGTGGCGAGGATGCGACGGTTGATCTCTGAATCCATGGAAAACTCATCGCCTGCAAGGCATTCTGCGATTGACCCAGTACAGGCGGACCCAGATGGGAGCCACCCAAGTTGGTGGTGATCACTGGCGTTGGCTAGTGGGCCGGAGATGATCGTGAAGATGAGGAGGAGGAGGATGATGGAGAGGTTGTTGGCTGAGATTGCTGCTGGAATTGCCATTTGTGGCGTTTGATTCTCTATCTCTCTTCCCCTCTCTCTTTCTTTCTATGGCTGCGACACTTGCATATGGGCTTGTGTGGGGGTGCTTGTTTTCTTATATGGTTGGTGGGGTTTTGGGAATGACCTTAGCTTTTGTGACAATTACGGAAATGCCACTGGGCATTATCTCGTTCGGACCCGAATCTTCCGCAACGCGTTCTGTATAGGCGGCGCGTGCAACGCTCGTGCTCTGTGGGGGTCAATTCGGTGTGTGTGAGACATCCACTCTGTATCAGTTGAGAGAGCTTCTATCCATCGTACATAGCATGAAAAAATCGGAGCGGATTGCCTGTGACCCCTATAAAGATGTGTGGGGCCCATAAAGATGTCCATTACAAATCCACTCCGTCCATCTGTTTTGAAAGACCACAATAGTACAGGTTGATAAAAATCACACAGATCCAATACTCAGGTGGGCCATACCACACGAATGCGTGGGTATTGAACACTTAGCGGTGACAGAAGTCTTGCATCACGATGATATTTTTTCCTACAGTTTATCTGAGTGTTAATAATTCTTTGAACGGTTTGGATGGCATATAAACATCATGGTCAGTTCCAGGAAGGTTTCAATGGTGGACGTTGGTGTTCCCACTGTTTTGTTGGTGTGCCCACCTGAGTTTTGTATCTGTGTGATTTTTAGAATCCCGTCCTATCGTGGTCTTTCAAAACAGATGGACGGAGTGGATTTGTAATGGACATCTCTATGGGGCCCACACAGCTCCGGGCACAGAGATCACAGGCAATCCGCTACCGAAAAAATCATGTGGGTCGTACCATGGGTACAATTTTGAATCACGAGTGAAATATCTAAATTCATAAATTCATGCGGTGTGGTCCACTTGAGTTTTCGATCAGGTGTAATTTTACCATGTTTATTAATCGTGGTGGAGATCACCTGATGAACGGATCGGATGACATAAACAAGAAGGTGGAATCTAAGAAAGGTTTCATGGTGTGCGTCCCCATCCCCACTGCTGCCAGTGGTGTGGCCCACCTGAGCTTTGTCCTAACGTGAGATTTGATCGCTGATGGACGGATTGGATATCTCACACAATCAAGTGGTCTCAGTGCCACTTTACTCGGACGCGAATTGCCTGTGCCTACGGCCAGGGGATGTTCGTGTGGTCGGAAGCTGTGTGGGCCCCACAGATGACCGTGACAAATCTACACCGTCCATCAGTTTCTCAAGAATACAATAGGACAGGAATCCAAAACTTAGGTAGATCCGAAACTCAGGTGGGCCACACCACACGAAACAGCAGGGATTGAAAAGTTTTGTATGAGGATGATATTTGCTCCTATGGCTTATCTGTGTGGTAATAACCTTATGAAGGTTTGGATGGAATATAAACACCATGATCGACTCCAGGTTTCAACGGTGGACTTTCCATTCTCACTTTTTCGTGTGGTGTGGTCCATTTGAGCTATGGATCTGCCTGAATTTTGGATTAATGTCTTATTGTAGTTTTTAAAAACTGTTGGACGGAGTGGATTCATCACATGAATATCTGTGGGTCCCACATAGCCTCTGATCACAGGAACTTTCTGTGGCAGGGGGCACAGGCAATTCGCGTACACTTGACTCCTTGTTGGAGTAGAAAGTAAAAAGATCAAAGTATCATAATGTAACCGACCGTAATGATACGCGGCACTTAAATTTTATTAGAAATTGCATACGTGGCATAATACGTGCAATTATAGGTCTGAGATATAACACGGGCCAGAAATTGCACTTAGTTGATTATCTGACCATTGAATTACTGGTCGTTTATTTCAACGGTGAGAAATGTGAAGTATCAATGGTCCTATTTCAACGAACAAGTGTCCAAGAATCAAAGGTTTGGATCGTTCAACAAATCTGATATTGGGTCTGTGGCTTAGGTACGGTAGGTTCCACAATTTAATCGGTTTATTTTTTGTTAATATATGCAACATCTACAATCTCTGAGTGCCTGCGTATCAATCTTGTTACCCTAGCCAGAGTATTGAATTACTCCCGCTAGTATAAGTGGGGAGCGGATTAGGTGAGACCGCGGATCCACCGAGGTGGGTGGGACTCCTGACTGTGGGGCCCACTGTAATGCATGTGACTAAATCCACACCGTCCATCCGTACTGAAAGGTCATTTTAGAGCATGATTCAAAAAACTGAAGCAGTTCCAAATCCCAGATGGGTCATATTACAGGAAAGAGTGGTTATTGACAATTAAAAACTTCTGGTGGGCCACGAAAGCTTTGGATGAAGATGATTTTTATATGTTCTCTTCATCTAGGTGTTTTTGACCTTATCAACAGGTTGGATGGAAAATAAACATTCCGGTGGAATCTGTGAATTTTTTTAAAGGTAGAGATTCAATCATGACAGTTTTTGTGGTGTGGTCCCACATAAGATTTGAGTCAGCTTCATTTTTGTGATCATACTCTAAAATGAAGCTTTCAAAATAGTTAGACGGTGTGGATTTAAGACACATACATCACTGTGAGGCCCACCCACCTCGGTGGATCCAGGGTCTCACCTAATCCACTCCCGTAGAAGTGGTTTTTGAAAGAGACGTTACAGGATACCCGATCGGATACCTTTTTCAATTCTGACAAGTTGGGGTATAGTTTGGTAATCCATACCATCGGTCTGTTGTGTACAGACGTCGATGGACCATGACTAAAAACATTCCTAGATTGGAAGGTTGCAGCCGTCGATCTTGGATTTTTTTTAAATTAAATGACGACCGTTGCTGTGATTCTCTTCTTAACTGTCCACTTCAGGCCACCAAAAATGAAAAGGTTAGAATTTTTAGGGCACTATTCGTCCATGATGATATGCAACCGGCTCAGCGGTCTAGATTACCGAACAATGGGACCCACTTGTCAAAATTGAAAACTGCGTGTACCGTGTAAAGACTCGGGTACTGATCTGCAAATTCAAACCGGAGCATCTTCACCGGGACGGGAGAATGATCAGGATATTTGGTTTGTACAGTCCCATCATCCACGCCGTTCATCTATCTTTTTTCACATTATTTTAGGGTATGAGCCCAAAAATAAGGCAGATCCAAGCCTCAATATGCCCACCGTTGAAACTTTCCCAGGGCCTTCAGTGATATTTATTTGTCATCCAACGTGTACATAAGGTCACATAGACATGGATGAAGGGAAAACACAAATATCAGCTTGATCCATAACTTCTTTGGCTCCCAAGAAGTTGTTAACGGTAGGCGTTCAATCCCCACTATGTGGTCCACTTGAGCCTTGGATCTACCTCATTTTTTTGATTCATGCCCTAAAATTATATGAAAAAAATGGATGAACGGCGTGGATAAAACCCATACATGATGGTGGGGCAGTAAGCAATCCACTTCAGTTTTTATTTGCGAGGGTAGGTAATTAGGTGAAAAAAAGGCAGGTGAAGCTACTCAAATTAACATTCATTACCCGAGGATTTTTGCAGTGTACTCGGCTTTTAGTTTTCTGCAAGCGTGGCCGCATGTTTCATCAATCCAGACTGTCGGTACATCGGACCCCACTAGATTCACCAATAATCTCAGCCCTTGAATTTGTTGCCTGTTATTAGACGGTGAAGAAGTAAATTGAAGCAAGCAAAGGACAAAGATGGATGGCTGGGAGGGGTCATGTACATACCAATGGTCCAGATCACTGAACTGTGGGCCCCACTTGAAAAAAAACAACCGAAATCGAGCTCTCTCACCGTTAGGGCTGTCAACGGGTCGGATACGGGCCGGATCAGTGATGATCCGAATCCGACCCGATTAAGAATATATCCGACCCGAATCCGACCCGAATCCGATTCGGATCACAAGTATATGATCCGAACCCGACCCGATTAAATTTTTCGAAATCCGTTTCCGATCCGATTATGATCCGACCCGATATCCGACCGGATATCCGAGAGAGGAGAGAGAGAAAGAGAGAGAGAGAGAGAAAGAGAGATTCTCATATATTTTTATTTTATTTTATTTTATTTTATTTTATTTTATTTATTTTTTTATTTTTTTTATCGGGTCGGATCGTTAACGGGCCGGATCAAGGTTGATCCGAATCCGACCCGAATATTAAACGGATCATATTTGGATATCCGTATCCGACCCGATTATCCGATTATTGATCCGAATCCGATTAAATCGGATCGGATACGGATCGGATACGGATCTTGATCCGTGCCATTGACAGCCCTACTCACCGTTTCACATTCAGGCAAGGGGTCAGGGTAAAACTCGTAATTTAAAGAGAATGAATGGGTATGTTGGTAGGTGAACCTAATGGCAATTTGGTTCACTAGATTCATATTTAATTCGGAATATTAAAAAAGGAAGGAAAGATGGCATCTAGGGTTTGCAACTGTTCCCAGTTCCGTCCAAAAATCCGTAACGGAACACGTTTTCTATGACTCCGTTACCGTTACAAATAACGGCTGTCAAAAGAAGCCTTTGGTGTTTCTGTTTTAACGGGACATGTAACGGAGCACAGGAGTGCCTGCCAGAAGTCCGGACTTCTTACCACCGCGGTTGCACGTTGGACGCGGATTGCCTGTGACGTCGGGCACAGAGATATACCTGTGCCCGAGGCTATAGGGAGCCCAGAGAGATGTCAGTGATAAATCTACTCCGTCCATCTGTTTTGAAAGACCACGATGAGTTAGAGTTATAAAAATCAGGAAGATCCAAGACTTAGGTGGGCCACACCAACGAAACAGTGGGAATAAAACATCCCACCCACTGTTGAAAGCTTCCTGGAACTGACCATGATGTTTATATTCCATCTAAACCGTTCATAGGTTTACTGACCACTAAGATAAACTATAGGATCAAGTATCATCTTGATACGAAGCTTCTGTCCCTGCAGGTGTTCAATCCTCACTTTTTGGTATGGCGTGGCCCACATGAGTTTTGGATCTTCCTTATTTTTAGAATCCTGTCCTATTGTGGCCATTGAAAACAGATGGACAGAGTGGATTTGTCAGGGACATCTCTGTGTGCCCCACACAGCCCTGGGCACACAAGGATATCCTTGTGCCGGGCACATGAAGCTGGTGTCCATCTGTTATGTTTGAGAAATTTACTTCATCTATCCATTTTTTAAGCTCATTTAGGACATTAGATAAAAAAAAAAATGAGGTGATCCAAAACACTCAAGAGAGCCACAAGATAGGAAACAAGGCGGATTGAACAAGTACGGTTGAACCATTCATATGGTACAGAAATCTTGTAGCAGGATAAGTTTTTTATGTTTTCAGTTCATCCGATCGTGAATGACCTTATAAACAGTTTGGATGACATATCAACGTAAAGGTGTACTGAGAAAAGTTTTACTGGTAGGCATTTGTTCAGCCACTTTTTCCTCTCTGGTGGTCTCTTGAGTTGGACATAATCTACACATAAAGGCAGCACACCTTAGCTGAGGACATGGGACATTTGCAATGGGTCCCTCTTTACAACAAAGGAGGTATTTATTTATATACGCGGGTCACCAACTGGCGACGCGGTTTGTCTGGTGAAGCGAACAACAACCATCTGTATTGGCCCAAAAATGATGTGCCTGTTTTATCTAAGCTTTTCATTTATTTTACCAACTAATTTTAGGGCATGAGACAAAAAAATGAGATAAATCATAGAAAACCATGAAAAATGATGTCCATCATTGAAACCTTCTCAGGGCCCATAGTAATGTTTCTTTATCATCAAACCTTTTCATAAGGTCACACAGGCTTTGAGGAAGGGAAAACAAATATATTGGTTTGACCCAGAACTTTTGTGGCGTCTAAAAAATTTTCAGCCATTTCTTATAGTGTGGTCCACCTAGCTTTGTATCCACATTATTTTGGGCTCAGTTCCTAAAATTAGCTGGCAAAATGAATGGACCGCGTGAATAAAACACACATTGTGGTGGGCCCACATAGCTTAGACGCTAGCTAGCTGCTGGCTTCTGTTGGGGTCACTATCCAAACCGCGTCCCACATATATGGGCATGCTTTTAGTTTGTACAAGTGGGACCCATGGATCGGTGATCCAAGCGGTTGGTATGATCGACCTCACAGTGGACGGTGCGTGCACCATTCCCAGATTGAGAGATCCTGGCCGTCACATTTTATTCGGTCTGGATTTCTCTGTCCAGGAGATTTTAAATTCATCGGCCATCTACATCAAGGAATCATGACATCAACGGCTCGGATCACTGAAGTATGACCCTAGCTGTACAAATTGAAAAGACGAATTATTCCGTACAAACACCAGGGCCGAGCATGGTATAGAGAGCGTTGATTCGCCCCTTGAACATAAGCTTACAATACGGAACTCTTTTCCTGTTAACATGTACGTGTGTAGAACATCCCAGTCGTGCAAACGGTTGGACTCATTATGCGTACCGTCGAATTTGAAAATGAGATCCACCCGTTCATCAGGTGGGCCATACCATTAAAGTAAAAAAGAAACCAACGGTCTGATCCATCACAAATCCTTTGCCCATTTCATGAATGGAAGAATCTAATATTCACGTCATGTTATCTTCATGACGGGTTCAGACATTTCAACGGATGAGATTTCCCGATCACATGATACATCGACGGTAAAATGTGCAGAACCGTATGCTTGTGGTGGTGGGTGAGTACCTACCTCTAGAAAACCAAATGACGCACGTCACTTGGGATTGCAACGGTACACTTGTCTAAACGGCGTTATCCACGTCATCAAGTCTCGACGTGACGAGCACGTCAGTCGCTTGCGAATCGCACCGTTGGGGGTGTGTGTGTGGGGCCCACCGCGTCGCGACACAAATCTTGAGGAGGGCGGTGTTTGCGCGTCCTAAGAACCCAAACCTTCGTCAAATCCAGCTGTCAACCCCTTTCTTTCTTTCTTTCTTTCCTTCCTTCCTCACACCCCCAAAGCGAGCCAAGACATTCCCTTACCTCGTATGACCAAAATGCCCTTGTATTTCAATGTGGACGAAACTACCCACCATGTTTTGGTGGGCCTACCCTACTCCTCGGGAGCCACACGTACCACTCCTGGGCCGTCCGGACGCAGATTCGGTGAGGAGCTCACCACCTGCTCGGTGGTGAAATGACGTGGCAAGATGTGATTGGTGGAGTCGGATGTCGGCTGATATAAGCCCGCGCCTTTCGAAAGGTTATCTTAGAGAGGCGGTTAGGTTTTTACCCCCTACCGTGGGGCCCACCTTGATAATCTGTTGTATATCCACTCCGTCCATACGTTTCTACAGTTCATTTTAAGATGTGGATCTAAAAATCAAGCAGATACAGATCTCAGGTGGACTACACCACAGGAAACAATGGTGTATGAGTTCCTTGACATTAAAAATTCCAAAGGGTAAGGCTTTCATAATTTGTATTTTCTATCCAACCTGTTGATAATGTCAAGAAGACCCGGATGAAGGGAAAAATACAAAGATAAAATGTATCCAAGATTTCGTGGCCCACAAAAAGTTTTTCATTATCATTCGTCACTAATTTTAGTGGTCCACCTGAGTTTTGAATCTTCTTAAGGTTTCGTATCCCATCATATAATGAGATGGAAAAAACAGATGTACGGCGTGGATATACAAAAAATACATCAAGGTGGGCCCTAAACGGTGTTACCCGGATAACAGCTAATCCGCTCCCTACTCGGCCTGTCCGAGATTGGAACAGGCTGGTGCTCTAAAAATGGGACGCGGATTGCCTGCGAAAGCCTTTCGCAGGCATCTCCTGTGCTGTGGTGGGAATCTAGGTGAGGCCCACCGTGATGTCTGTGAGACATCTATGCCGTCTAACCGTTTTGTGAGATCATTTTAGGCGTTGAGACCAAAAAGTAACAGAATCCAAGACTCAAGTTGGCCGCACTAAAGCAAAAGGTGGGTCGGGAAATTACTACCGTTGAAATCTCTATGGGTCCACAGTGATGTTTATATGCCATCCATACCGTTCATAATGTCATTCCTACTGAGATGAACTGAAAACACAAATATTATCCTGATTCAAAACTTCTGTGGCCCCACAAATATTTCAACTGTGGACGTTCAATCATCACGTTTTCGGCCCACTTGAGTCTTGGATCTTGTTAATTTTTTACTTCAACGCCTAAAATGATCTCACAAAACTTTTGAACGGTGTAGATTTCTCACAAACATAACGGTAGGCCCCACATAGATTCCAAGCGCAGGAGGTAAAGGCCTGCGAAAGCCTTTCGCAGGCAATCCGCGTCCCTAAAAATGAGGCTTATCAACGCTGTGATGTATAGGTTGATCCAAAACTTTTGCGTCTCATGAAATGTTTTTAATGATGAGTGTTTAATCCTCACAGTGTCGTCCACTTGAGCCTTGGATCTGTGTAATTTTTTGGATTGTATCCCAAAATGACAGGGGAAAAAAAAAATAGACGGTGTTGATACAGTCAAACATATAGGCGGTGTTGATACAGTCAAACATCTCTGTGGCCCCTCAGAGGCCTAGTCTGTTGTGAGCTCGGAACAGGCGGGGGTTAGTACCTAATGGGCGGACGCGGATTGGCTAGGGACCCAACAGCAGCCCATGGGCGGGTGTCAAAGCTGTGTGAGCCCCACCATGATGTATGTGTTTTATCCATGCTGTCCATCCATTTTTCCACCTCATTTTAGGGAATGAGGCAGATCCAAATCTCAGGTGGACGACACCACAGGAAAACAGTGCTAATTGAACGTCCACCATTAAAAACTTCCCAGGGCCCACCGTGTTGTTTATTTGCCATCCAACCTGTTGATAAGGTCACACAGACCTGGATGAAGTGAAAACGCAAATATAAGCTTGATCCAAAACTTGTGTGACCTCCAAGAAGTTTTCAACTGTGGAGGTTCAATTCCCACTGTTTCTATGGTGTGGTCCACCTGAAATTTGGATCTGTCTCGTTTATGAGCCCATGCCCTAAAATGAGGTGGAAAAATGGATGGACAGCGTGGATAAAACACATACATCATGGTGAGGACTACACAGCTTTGACACCAGCCCTGTGGCTGGTGTTGGGGTCACCAGCCAATCCGCGTCCCCCAATGGGCAGCTTTGGCAGCATACGGCTTTAGCAATCGCATCTGGCCACGTCATTTTAGCACCGATGTGTGGTTGGGGTGATATGCGGTCAGAGATGGGTGGGACCTGTTTAAAAGTTTTTCTTACTGAGCCATCTCGGACAGCATACAACCCGCCAATCACATCGCCTCTAGCGTTGGGACGCGGTTGGGCTAGTGGCGCTAGCTTGGTGGCCAGTGGTCAGTGGTTTGTGGGCGTATATGTTTTTTCCACACAGTACATTTTTACAGATCATTTTAGACCTTGATACGAAAAATGAGGTAGATCTAAATCTCAGGTGGACCACACAATGTGAAAACAGTAGTGATTGAATGTCCACCATTAAAAGCCTCTTTGGGCCCACTGTAATGTTTATTTGACATCCAACCTGTTAAGTAGGTCATAAACATCTGGATGAAGGGAAAAATCAAATATCAGCTTGATTCAAAACTTTTGTAGCCACTATGAAGTTTTTAATGGTAGACGTTCAATCAACACGTTGTGGTCTACTTGGGCTTTGTATTTAACTCATTTTTGTCTAATACCATAAAATAATCTGAAAAAATGTATAGGCGGTATGGATGAAACACATACATCATGGTTGGGCCTACAGAACACCGACCACCAGCCAATCCGTTTCCAAGTTGGGGGTGGGGTCACACTCATATGCTGTCAGAGATGGGTCTGAATGGGAGCGAATTAGGTGTTACCCTTGTAACACCTTAGCGGGCGTTACCACCACCGTGTGGGGTCTACCTTGATATATTTGTTGTATATCTACTCCATCCATCTGTTTTCCATCTCATTTTAGGACGCGATCCAAAATCACAAGAAGATCCAAATCTCAGGTGGGCCATACCGATACAAAGAGTGATGAATAACCATTAAAACTTTTTGTGGGCAATAAAAGGTTTGTATCCGATGTTTCTAATTTACCTTCATCCAGATCTTCTTGACATTATCAACAGGTTGGATTGCAAATAAAAATTAAGAAAACATTATGATGTGCCGTTTGTATTTTTTAATGGTGAGGCACTCAATAAACACTGTTTCCTCTGGTGTGGTCTACCTAAGATTTGGATCTATATAAATTTTTGTATCCCAAACAAAAATTGTCCAGAGAAACAGATGGATAGCGTGGATATACAGAAAATCATCAATGTGGGCCCCAATATAGCTTTTACCGGGGTAACACCTAATTCGCTCCGGGTCTGAACCTGTTTAAAATTTTTTGGGTAGTGTATTAGGTGAGACCCCGGATCCACAATCCACACTGTCCAACTATTTTGAAAGCTCATTTCATGGTATGATCCCAAAAACGGAGCCGACTCAAATCTTATGTGGACCACACCACATAACACAGTCTTAATTGAATCTTTACCATTAAAAACTCCATGGATTCGACCGGAATATTTACTTTCCAAGTTGATAAGGTCACAAACACTTAGATGAAGAGACCACATAAATATCATCTTGATCCAAAGGTTTTGTAGCACACAGGAAGTTTTTAATGGTCAATCACAATTGTTTCCTGTACTATGGCCTATATGGGATTTGTAACTGCTTCATTTTTTTGGATCATGCCCTACTTTCAATACAGATGGATGGTGTGGATGTAGTCACATACCACCGAGCGCGTAGAGCAACAAGTTATTGCGGGCAGGAGTTTCAAATCCATGAACTTCGTACAGAGCATCTCGGAGGAAGATGAGCAATTGGAGCGGAAAAACAAAGATTTTGTCCATTTACCACCGATCCACAATAATACCTTTGTTACCGTGACGGATGCTAGGGGGAATAAAAAAACTGGGGCCTCCGCAGGTTGTTTGGAGGAAATCAAAGGGGGGTCTCGTCTTTCTCGGTATGCTGCTGGAGCAACTGCAGAACATGTCGGGCGATCCGCCAGAAATCTGGGGATGAAGTCGGTTGTAATGAAAGTGAAAGGATCTACTTATTTCAGGAAAAAGAAAGCAGTGATCTTGAGCTGGAGAGAGGGTTATACCTTTGCTGAGTGTAAGCGAAGTGAAGGAGTAGGAGATCACAGTGGCCCCACCCACCTTGATGGATCTGATAACAACGAGGTGGTGGTGTCTAGAGCTGTGCACGAGCCTAGTTGAGCCATGTTCGAGCTAGGCTCGACTCAGTCATAGAGTTTTGGACCGATATGTTCGAGCTGGCTCGACTAAGCTTTCGAGCCAAGCTCAAGCCTAAATTGAGTTGAGTTCGAGCATGAAAAGAACAAAATTTTAAATAGGCCCACCCCAACACAAAGCCAAGCCTAAAACTATTAAAAATCAGGTCTAAAGGCAACCCAAAGCCCATTTACATCCACCACTTACTTTTTCATAGAGAGTTTCACCTCTCATTTCCTTCCTCACTTTCGATGTGGGGCTAAAAAACATACTTTTTCAACTAAGTTAGCTGAGTTAAGCCGAATCAAGCTTGATTGAGCCAATTCGAGCCTAGCTGAATCGAGTTGGGTTAGCTCAAGCTTAGCTTGGAAAAATGGCTCCGCTTGGTTCGAATCCAACATTCGAATCGAGCCGAATCAAGTTGGTCCGGGCCGAGTTGAGTGAGCTAACCGAGCTAGCTTGGCTCGTGCACAACTCTAGTGGTGTCCACATCACCCAATCCATGTCCTCACATTACTTTTCACAACATTTCAGGTGGGCACGATAGTGACTCTAGGGTCCACGTTGATGCATGCATGAAATCCATTTATTTTGAAAGCTTATTTTAGGGTGTGTCCCAAAAACAAAGAACTTAGAAATTTTAGGTGCACCACAACATAGGAATCAGTGGTCATTGAATGCCCACCATTAAAAGCTTCTTAAGGCCCATTGTAATGTTTTTATTTTTTATTTTTTTAACGATCCAACCTATCGATAAGGTTAAACATACCTGGATGGAAGTAAAATATAAATATTAGCTTGATCCAAAACTTCTGTGGCCCACAAAAGATTTTTAATGGTCAATAACAACTGTTTCTTGTGGTGTGGTCCACTTAAAATTTGTATCTGCTTCATTTTTGATACCTCGCACTAAAATAATCTTTCAAAATGGATGAACTGCATGAGTATGCAATGAATACATCAAGGTGGGCCCTACGGTCAGGATGGCACCCACATGGGCTTCATTTCAGATGGGAGCCAATTAGGTGCGGCCCAGCCTCACCCAAGATGGCCCAGCCCTTACCATGGGGCCCACTTAATCTATGCATTATATATCCACACCGTTCACCCCTTTGACTAGTCATCTTAGGGCATGATTCAAAAAATGAACCACGTAGATCCAAATTTAAGTTGACCATAGGAAACAATGGACCATAGGAAACAATGGTGATTGAACGCCCCACCATTAAAAATTTCCTAAGGCCCACATTAATGTTTCCATAATATTTATTTACCATTAAGGTCACACAAACCTGGGTGAAGTGAAAAAACAAATATCAACTTGATCCATAACTTTTGTGGCCCAAAAAAGTTTCCTATTGTATGGTCCATCTGAGATTTGGATCTGTTTCATTTTAGTCTCGTGTCCTATAACGATTTAAAAAAATGGATGACAACCT
Organism: Liriodendron chinense; assembly: GCA_003013855.2. Taxonomy (NCBI): domain Eukaryota; kingdom Viridiplantae; phylum Streptophyta; class Magnoliopsida; order Magnoliales; family Magnoliaceae; genus Liriodendron; species Liriodendron chinense. The sequence goes on along the minus strand of ML058469.1, from coordinate 8,452,948 downwards.
AGATATAGAATGCATTCATCAAGGTGAGCCTCATGGTGAGGGTGAGGCCATGGTGCACCTAACCACTCCCATTTTAGATGGATGTGGTTTGGGCCACATACAAACTTTAGACATCAAGGCGGTTCATCAAAAGGGTCACACTATAGCATGCTCTTATATACTCTACAAGTAGGGTGGCCCACTCATCAGGTACGGAAATAAACTTTAGCCAATCACTCCATTCTTTCCAGCCCTATGGCTGCGGACGCGGATTAGCTACTGACATGTTGAGTCGCTATCTCTACTGAAGTGACGTCACCAACTTCTGCGGGCTCCACTATGATGTATGTGTTGTATCCACATCGTCCATTCATTTGGAGAGATTATTTTAGAGCATTATCTAAAGAATGAGACAGATCCAAAGCTCAAGTGGATCCCACCAAAGAAAACAGTAGGGACAGTGACACTATCGTTGAAACCTTTCTAGTGCCCACCTTGATGTTTATTTGAGATCCAACCTGTTCTTAAGTTCACACAGACATGGAAGAAGGGAAACCACAAATATCAGCTTGATCAAAAACTTCTGTGTCCCCAAGAAGATTTTAATGGTAGGAGATCAAGTCCCACTGTTTCCTTTGATGGGGTCCACTTGAGCTTTGGATCTGTCTCATTCTTTAGATGATACACTAAAATGATCTCTCCAAATGAATGGACGGTGTGGATACAATACATACATCATGGTGGGCCCCACAGAAGTTGGTGACGTCACTTCAGTTACTTAGATCGCTACTCAACCTGTCAGTAGCTAATCCGCGTCCTATGGCTGCACCCATCTCCGTATATGAAGTTAACGCCAAATAAAATAAATTCAAGTTATAATTTTCCTGGCGTCGGTTGTGGATGAGTGGTACTTGTGGCGTTTTGGCCGGGGACGCATTTATTAGGAGTTCAGTGGAGGTCGAATATGATTATACGGATGGAAAATGATATGGCAGAGGCAGAAGAATCAGAATCTGGTAGAGCGATTTCTCTATAATATATGTCATGTGGTTGTGTATCAATAGGCCCACCTCTATTTTGGAGAGTAGGATGGATGGCCTACATTTCATATTCGTTACTTTATTGAAAGCTCAACCCACCGACAATTTGATAGTTCTCTCCCTCTGTTTGTGTGCGTGTGTGTGTTTTTCATTCACATGTAAGATGCATAAGATCATTTAGTAGGTGTGATTTTTGAGGAATCCATCCCTGGTATGGCTTTTAAAATGGGAAATGCTTGATTTCTATATAATCTTGCCATGTTACTCTAAAGAAATGGTTCTATCATATTCCGAGTTCTTAAAAAAATGAAAGGAATTTTAATCACAAAATTCCTCTCCAAATGAGATTTTACCAAATAGTGCCTTCGTGCCCAAGAGTGCTTCTTTAAGAAGTGAATTTATGCTACTACCACTATATATTTTCATTACAAAAGCAGAAATTGAGAATTGTGGAGCCCATTTGGACGTGTCTTATATCTAACCTATCAGGAGATTCAAACCAACATGAACCATCCAAATTCAATTGCAACTCATTTGATGATCTAATCAGCTTGCTTATTCGTTAATGCGACCGACATGGTGGGATCCATATGTTGGACGGGTTGGATGTTTCATGCATACCATGTGGGCCCCATAAGTCTTGATTTTCACTACATTAAAAAAATATTTAAATGAGATCATTTCTGTATTTTCTCTTTCCCAAACTCGTATAGAGTTCAAGCGAATGGCTAATGTCATGGGTTTGCTTCCTATAGATGAGAGTTTGATTCCCTTCCCTAGGATTATCCTTTGCATGTAGTTGCATGTAGTTTGGCAGGTGATTGTGTGCATCCATATGATTAGTCTCACCTTAAAAAGAGGTGGGGACATCTGTCATCATTAAGAAAAAATAAAAAAAAAACACCTCGGGACAATTTCAAATTGTTAAGGCATTATTTGGTAAAACTTTGGATCCCAGGGAAAATTTGCCCTAGAAATCCCTAAAAGAGTTAATTATGGCTAAAATTCATCATAGCTTATAGATGGATATTAGCTTTTTGGTAAAAAATAGTTTATGAATAGTTTATCAATTTGGGCATCTTATTTGGACTACTGGATTTGTGTTCTTAATTTCTTGGCTAGAATCTTATTTCTATTGAGTCAACTCAGTTTTCAACTGGCTTGAATCAACTCAAAGACTTGAGTGAGTCTCTACTTGACTCGTCTGGACTTGATATATTAATATAATTAAATATAAAATTATTTAGTGTGATAGTTAATACTAAACTTGTTACACAAGTTTTAAAAAAAAAAAAAAAAAAAAAAAAAAAAAAAAAAAAAAAAACACCCAAGGTTGGGTACAGTTGAAGTGCTTGGCATGTTTGTGGCAGGTCAGGACGACTCTTTGAACCATGTTGTGAGTCGTCAAGACCGAGTCCTATCCATCAGCCAGTTTTCAAGAAATCCGGCTTGCGATCTGGTTGAGTTGAGTTGACTCGGTAGAGTTTCAAGTTGAATCACTGAGTTTTAGAATTATAACGCTTGGGCCCAATAACAAATTGGGCTGGAGATGGATTTAAGCCCACCTAGACCAAGATGTAGGTGCTGCCAGCTCCAAACTACAGCATCCGTGCTGAGTACATGATGGCTAGTGGGCCAGGCTCAACCGAACCATATGTAGAGTCCTTAGATTATGAGCTGGACCTTAAAAATGCCTCAGTCTGAAACAGTCCGGCCTTGCTCGATCCTATGTCCTTCTTGGCTATTGCGACTGAACAAATATATTAGAAAATGAAAATAAAAGGCCATGGAAGTACTGTTGAAATCAATGTGACCGTCTTAGGTGCATCACACATGGGCCAATCTGGTATAATATCAGCGGCCCATACGTCTTTATACGGCCCCAGTTACTCAAACAATACAAGGAGCTGTGTAACTTGAAATGATCATTTGAATCCAATGCGTTTGGAATGCCCTCTTGAATCTAATTACAATAATTAGTTTAAAAGTGTGGAAAATGATCAAATTGCAATTGATTGTAATTACGATAATGTTCAAATCACAATTATGTTACTTTCATGTTAGACTCAGGAAAGGAATGAAACAACTATTTCGGCTCTATTACTTAAGGATACTTGGGTTGGTCACTCTCTCACTCCAATAAACTAAGTATCACAATTCAATTTCATAGTGCTGTTATGGGATTCATTGCTCTGACCAACAAATGACAGAGACAGAGAAAGAACCATAATGGAGAAGACAGTAAAATAACAAGGGTTTCTTTTTAAAAGCAATGCACGACTATACTAGTACAAGAACTAGCGAGGCTAACAACATACCCATCCTGTACTAAGGGTATTTTGTTACAATGGCCTAACTAGACGTGTTCCATCAGTTCTGGGGCGTATTAGTGCACCCAATTGGCACGATTCATTAGAATTTCTAAATAACCAACAACTCTAGGGTTCAATGTCCTAGTGAATGTGAACACACACACACACACACGCACATATGCACACCCTCACATCCACACACACACCACATGGGTGCTTGAACCCATGACCCCAGTATTGAAACCCACCGGATCTACCACTGAGCCATGAGAAGGGACTGAGGGCCTGCTTGAAATGCCATTTAGCTCTTTTATTTTTAGCATTGATTACTTATAATAAAGATTTCAGTGAGGGCCTGCTTGAAATGCCATTTAGCTGGTTTTTTTTTTTTTTTTTTGGTGGCATTAATTACTTATAATAAAGATTTTAGTTTGGTGGCATTAATTACTTATAATAAAGATTTTAGTTGGAACAGAGGCTGTATGATGGTGATAGCAACACCTTTTGGGTAGGTTATGGGAAAACGAGACCGGCTCTATGGGCCCCACTATGATGTATTTTTTATCCACACCTCCATTCATTTTTCCATATCATTCTAGGACATGAACAAAAAAATGAGGTAGATCCAATACTCTAGTGGACAACATATTGGAAGAACTTTTCAATCATTATCGTTCAATCCCCATGGTGATGAGGTCCACTTGAGCTTTGATTCCACGTCATTTTTTGTCCCATACCCTAAAATGATTTGAACTAATCGAATGGATGGCATGGATATAACACATACATCATGGTGGGGCTACAGAATTTTGGCCTGTAATCATGTGTTATATCATTGAAATTGTCTGATTTTCGAGGTAGAACTCCTCCCTTACAAACACTTTTGAAAGAAATAATTACCTTGTTTACCTCTAATTCCTATGAATTACGCTACAATTCAAACAGGTCCCAAGGATTTACTTGTAAAATCATGTTCAACTGCTTCTCTGAACAATGTTACAAGTTTGTCCAATTGGCATGATTCATTACAATTTCTAAACAACGGACAACCCTAGGGTTCGATATCCCAGTGAATCTAGATTTCATATCTTGGGAAATGAGTATCCATTATCTAAGTACCTGAACATCCAACTCAGTTATTTTAGGTTTTGGAGGATTGAGTTCAGAAATCCTCAAAATCCAATTTCTTAAGATGCAAGTACAGATTGGTCACTGCTCTTAAGTACAATAATGTTAAAATACTTTCCTAACAATATAATAATAAGTGTGCCCATGTAGCATTAATGGCACTAGTCATTACAAATTCTAAATAACTGACAAATCAAATGTTTGAAATCCCAATAAATTCGGATTTGAAATCCTGGGAAATGGGATCATCTGAGTATCCAGATTTCAAAACTGCTACATTTGGTTGCATCGAAGTAAACTCTATTTTAGACCAGGGGTTTAGATGGGCTGGGTCGCCGTGTCGCATGGTACCTGAATTTGGCCAATGATAAATGGGCCAGATGGCCTGTTGGGACTGACCCAATAATCAAGTGGACCACCTTTAGTGTATAAAGCATGGATGGTTTAAAACACTTGCTGGAAGTTTAAAGATACTTGTTGTATCCGGTTCAAGTTTCAATCATCCCAACTAGCTTATATACCGATTTAATTAGACTATTTCAAACCTTTGATTAGCGGTGGCAATGGGTCAGGTTGGCCCATGGGTCAATTGGACCAACCCACTCCTACATTGGTACTGGATCGGGCTCAGGTTAGAAACAGTGGCTGGGCAAGATGACCGACCTGGCCGGCCCAAACACCGTAGGTATGTTTCTATGTATCCACTAATTGGGTAATGCTGGGATAGGTTTTGAACCGGTTGGTCTGGGCCTGTTGAGAACTTTTGCTCTCTTGGGTTTGGCCCATCAATGACCACTAACAATCAACGCCGTTGAAGGAAGAAGAAAAAAAAAAAAAAACGCATACCTTTTTCTAGTCGTCTACAGCCCAACATTTGGATTTCAATCCTCTAGAAAGGCTCATTGGAGAATAATGGTTTGACTTGAATAAAAGAACATAGACCATAGACCCAACAGCCAGGATTGCTCGATCAATGTGTTGGTCAAAATGTTGTGGTTGAAAAGGACCGGCAATGTTAAAATTAGAGACAAATGGGAATAACCGAACCATACGTCTACGAAATGCTTGTACAGCTAATTTGGATGAAATTAAGATATATAAAGATGCAGTTGTTGTAGAATCCCACATAAGTGATAGACTACACATTTACAATAGGCAGAGAAAAATGGAGTCATCATCTTCCAAAGGCTATAACTTTAAGAGAATCCTTCATCTCCTCTTCATGGTCTTGATATTTTCATCATCATCAGTGGCCCACTCAAGAAAAATGACTGAAAATAGTCATCAAATAGGTATGTTTGTACACGTTTGCTAAGGCTTGTCCATCCACTGGCAGATGTACGTGCCAATATAGCACAGTTGTGCAAGATCTGGCTTTCACTAAGTGGGCCAACTTCTAAAATCACAAGGCTTCACTCCTCAGGTGGGCCAAAGTGTACAAAACCAATGGATGGCTAGAATTGTTTTAAGCATGAATTTGTTTTGTACACTAAACTGTGGCCCCTCCATGGAGTAACATGCACTGCTCCATCTGTGTGTCCAACTTGATGGATGGATGGATGGATCTTGCACACGTCTTCCATGTTGGAACGTGTGCTTTCCGGCGTCTGGGCTTCAAAAGCCCCATCTAAGTATGTATGTATGTGTGATTGGTTTGTTATGAATTCATTTCTCTGGTACTTGGTTAGAAACTATATATGTGATCATCACATGGGTTTGTATTGATCATATGGTTAATGAGTTTCTTACATGTGTTTTATTAATTTCGTGATATTGGGTGCAACCAAACGCACCCTTAAATCTCTAATTATGATTATATTTTCCATTATCTCTATGCAGATGGAGAGAGATTTTGGGTAGATTTTGAAGGGCTTAGAGGGGTAGCAAGAGTTGGAACCAGTGGACCACCACCTCCCCAAGCAAATGGAAATCCTTGGAGGGGGTAACCAAGAGAAGCAATGCTTACAGCATCTAATTTCAAAACGTAAGGAAATATGACCATCTATCAGGTGGGGCTCACTTGATGAATGGCTCTGAGTTCACACCTGTTTTGCTGAGCATTCTCAAGATTGTTGTTTTAACGGTGATATATATGATAATATGTTATTAGTCTTCTAGTATAAACCAAAGTTCGTGCATCATATGGATCAAACCATTGCAATTAAATGGTGATGAATAATGTTGATACTTGAGAGATGCTACAGTGCTTTTCGATCTGCATTGGGACATTTAAACAGTCCAATCTGTTGATCTAGACTTTCCATAAGGTCCAGCACATATTTCATGGGCTACCATGCAAATATCACACTGCTGATATGATGATCTTAATCATGTGATCAGTTGCCTCCAATATGGACGATCAAGATGATTTGTACAACATAGCTAGTTCTAACCAACAAATTCAATCCATTTATTTGATAGTTCCCATCATGAATTGCTTAATACTGAAGAATCACTTCTTTTAGACAATCCTCACCGTCCCATCCTTAAAGCATAAATTGGCGGAAGGATTAAGACCTTGGGTTGAAAGTCCCAAAAGCCTAACTAATAGCATTTGTAATCTCATTAATTTAGGCTAAGTGGGTGTAATAGGTCATTTATGTAGGCTGAGTGGAGTAATAGTTTGCGTATGAATAGGTTACCTATTGATTGAGGTCAGGTGAGTGCAATAGGTCACTTATGCAAGTCGGGGCTGAGGAAGAGTGTTTGGTCAACTGGTGTAAAATGATGCTAGTGTTCAAAGGCTCTATTGTACTTACTATTGTGGTTGCCTTGGCTACAAAATGCATTGATTTTTGTGGTATTTTTCTATATAATAAAATGTACTGATTTTAATGACAGTTAAATGTTTATGCCATACATGTAGCCTTTCGATGACATTTTATTTAATAATAATTATTTAGAAGAAGTATGTTTTTATTTTAAAACTTACATTGAGATTTATTTACTGAGCTTTCGAGCTCACCTTTGTTGTTGATGTTATTTTTCAGGAAAAAGACCTCAGTAGAACATTTGAAGAACAAACGTTGATGTTTAATAAATATTTAACTTAATTAATTTCTTTATTTTATTGTAAGAGAGTTGTGATCAAGTTAATTGATTTTTCTTTATAATGACATTTATATATATTGGACGAAGTAGATGCTCTTCTTTATATAAAATAAAGACATTTTTCTTTATCGATACTAGTAATTGCATTCTTAATTAATTAGTTGAAATATGAAATATTGAGTAAAGAACTGAGTCGCAACCTCGAGTGTAGCATTCGGGTTGAACGGAATGGGTACCGAATTTGGAGTGTGACATACGAGGACATCTACTCTCTATATGCACTGTGCGTATTCGACTAAAGCCTTAAATGTGCATAGGGCTGTAAATGGGTCAGCAGACCCAATGGGTAACACAAACTCAACCCATTGAGACCTGACCCAAACCTGACCCCATTTGTTAAATGGTATGGGTCTAGATCCAAGAATAGACCCAGTTGGTAAATGTGTCTGGATTTGGTATCCTTTATATTAGGCTCGACCCGACCCGACTTGAACCCATTTAGTAAGTGGGTGGGTTTGGTCTATGTTGCAAGGAACCCATCTAAGCCTAAACCCGTCCAAACCCAGTTTTAAACCTAGTAAAAATGCTGCATACCAAATCCAGACCTAGACCCATTAGACCTGACCCATTTATAAATGGGTCTGGGTGGATCTTCCTCAACCGTATATTTATAAATGTGTCTAATAGGTTGATTCAGACCCGACCTAGACCTGCCTATTTAGTAAAAGGGTTTGGATCTAAAATTTGGACCCAGGCCCATTAAATAAATGGGCGGATCTGGTTTTGGTTAAACTCGCCCCAAACCTAACCACCATTTACAGCCCTAAATGTGCATAACTTTAGTACACCCTTGCTGCACAAGAAATTTGTATGATCATATCCCAATCATTTAAATATTTTGGAGGGAATCTAACTAGTATTTATAAAATCAAATTTTCAAGACACCTTTTTATGAAAGTGGAGAGGTGCCAACAATCATTACCCTAATTAAGTTGTAGTTCCAGATAAATATAAGGGCATATTTGTTTTTTGGTTTACATTAGTAAAGAAAAATGAGATGACTATTGATCACAAATTGTTTTAATTCCTAATAACATCAACTTATTTAACTGCAATGATGGCATTGTTTGTTTTATCTAAGTAAAAATGTAAACATGATGATTTTACAATATAAAATTGTGATGATAAATAATTCATCTATATATTTTCATTTATAATTGTATTTGACCCTCGATTTACGTGTTATAATATGTATTTAAATAAACATTATGAAATATTAATAATGACTTATTTACATTACATTATTATCTAAATGGGAAAAACAAACAAGCCTTAAACATATTAGAGAACTCCAATGATTGAGAGGTGGATTGCATAATGACACTGCAAGTGCTAGATGATGCTTGTGGGCCCCAAAATGATGTATGTATTTTTATCTATACATGTACATCCATCCATTTTGCCAACTCATTGTAGGGCATGAGCCCAAAAATGATGCTAATCCAAATCACAGGTGGACCGCACCACAGGAAAATAGTAGTGAATGAACACCCACCATTGAAAACTTATTAAGGACCACTCTAATGTTTATTTTCCATCCAACTTGTTGCTCAAACTACACAGACCTGGATGAGGAGAAAACACAAATATCAGTTTGATCCAAAACTCATGGCCCCAAGAAGTTTTTAATGGTGGGCATTCAATCATCGCTATTTCCTGTGGTGTGGTCCACTTGAGATTTGGATCTACCTCATATTTGGGCTCATGCCCAAAAATGAGTTGGAAAAAATGGATGGATGGCTGGATAAAATACATACATCATGGTGGGGCCCACAAAGCACTGTCCAAAACTCAAGATGGCCACACCATAAGAAACAACCACAATAGAAATGTCTAGATTAAAACCTTCCAGAGTCCCACCATGATGTTTTTATGCCATCCAACCTAACATAAAGTTATTTCCACTAGGATTAACAGAGAACAAGAATATCAACCTTATCCAAAACTTCATTAGCCTCCCAAAAGGTAATAATGGTGGGTGTTCATTCCCATACCCATGGATGTGGCCAACTTGAATTATGAATCTGCCTCTTGTTTATTTATGTCCTAATATGAGCTGGACAAGTTAGACGGAGAGGCTGGGCATCCGAGTCAGGTGCATGGAGCTTTTCATTGAGGTTATCAGAAATTTGCATCCAAGAGAGGGACTAGGGAAAGGACATGCAAGACATCTTTCTTGCAAGTAAAATCTTAGCCATTTGATGACTGTTTGCATTGAAAAAAATAAGAACCGTTTCAACAACCTTTACATTTTATAATTTTCAAATGGCTCCTAACTTTATTTAAAATGTCTTATTATATCCTTAAAAAATATTTAAAGCATGTAAAACTGGCCAACACTAATCATATTCCATATGTACATAAACAAAATGAAGCCTTATTTATTTGTTTTTCTATTTGTTACAGACCGGAAACTTCCCTATTTGGTCCCAATAAATACCGCGCAATGGTTGGTTTATCGAATCCATTGATCTGATGGCCTTGTTATGGATGAACCATGCCTATGACAACCCGTTGAGGAAGTTCATGCAATTAGAAGCTAGGTAGGACCCATTGTGATGTTTGTGAGAAATCCATCCTATCCATCTGTTTTGTTCGCTCATGTTAAGACATGCCAGAAAATGAGGTAGATCCACAACTCAGGTAGGCCTATTGATAGGAAATAGTGGCACCAATAAGCATTTCCTTGCCCACTATTTCCTGTCATGTATCCCATTTGAGTTTTGGATCTGTCGATGGATGGATGGGCCACACCTAGTTTGTAAGAACTTCCTAGGGCAGGTTATATGTAGCAGGAATTCGTGTCCCTTCATTTAGTCAATACTGTTACCAACTTACCATCTGATGAATGGGCGCAGACCGGTATTACCCCCAACAAAGACTTGGCTACAGACGGACGTTCCTGTCAGGGCCTCTGTGCAGCCCACCTTGATGTATGTGTTTTATCCATGCGGTACATCTATTTAGCAGGAATTTTCAATGAAGTTGATATTTATGTTTTTCCTCCTTACAGGTCTTACGTGACCTTGTGAGCAGGTTGGACAGAAAAAACATCACGGTGGGCCCTATGAAGTTTTCATGGTAGGAATTCATACCACTGCTTCCTGTGCTGTGGTCCACTTGTGCCCTGAAATGATCTATCAAAATGGATGGAGGGCGTGAATAAACCATATACATTACGGTGGCCCCACAGATCCCCTGATAGGACCGTTCATCTGTTGTAGCTAGGTCCAACCTGAAATGATCTATCAAAATGGATGGAGGGCGTGAATAAACCATATACATTACGGTGGCCCCACAGATCCCCTGATAGGACCGTTCATCTGTTGTAGCTAGGTCCAACCTGAAATGATCTATCAAAATGGATGGAGGGCGTGAATAAACCATATACATTACGGTGGCCCCACAGATCCCCTGATAGGACCGTTCATCTGTTGTAGCTAGGTCCTGGTGAGGGTAGTACCCAATCCAAGCCCCTGATGAATAGACTATATGCCATGCAACTATGTCAGGTGTTCATCGGAAACGCCATTTAAATGGTGTAAAACTAACATAGTAGTATAACCCCTGTCTCTCTCCATCTCTACCGTCCCCACAGCATTTGTCCAGGGTCATCGGACCCTTTAATCTAGTGGCTAATCAAAAGAGATGAACGGAACAATTCCACTGGCTAATCAGATATCTAGAATCGTTCAACCACAGGTACTTTTGAAGCATGGTCCATCAGATCAATGGTCATGATCATAGAGAGGAGATAAATAAATGCATGATTTTCCAATTAACAAGAGGCCCTCTATGATCCTCAACCGATCAAAATGTGCTCCAACCAACAACCATACTGTTGGGCCAGCCTTTGGGACAATCCAGAACGTTCATCTGGAAGTGCACTTTATGGATGGTTCAAATGGGAAGATATTTTGTAAATGACCCACTACCCATCATGTTAAAGGCATGTGGGCCCCACCTGTATGGTTGTTGGCTGACCCTCCTATTGAGTCTTTAGAATCTGTCAGAGTCGGTACACATCGTCGTTTCATGCAGGCATACGGTCAACCTTGCCTATCATCCGTGTCCACTGGGACGCGACCCTGTCAGTGCTGTGGGCCCCATAATCATGCATGCGTTTTATCCATGCCGTCCATTCATTTTTCCAGCTCATGCACAATTTAGCGTACAAAGCAAACCCATGGTTAAAACTACATTGATCGAGCAATCCTAGCCATGGGATAAATGGAGACACAAAATGGTCTGTGGCCTACAATATATGGAGAAAGTCAGTGGATTAGTGGTTTTTGTTGGCCGGTGCATCCACGAGAGGGCCCACTAGATAGATGGTCCTACCTTCCTAGGCACAGGTCATGTGTGCCGTGTTTCACATTGGTGAGTCCTGCGCAGACCGGGCAAAATTCAACCCGACCTGACCCTCTTTTATTATTATTATTTTTTTTAATTTCTATCTTCGGTAAATCATGCAACGCACCTACGGGTGCTGTCAGCAGTGTGGATTTTCACCATGGATCGGTTTCGAAACCAAGACCCCTTAATTTAGGGTTGGAAGATTTAACCCGAATTTAATTTTTGGTTTGACCCGATCCGTCCTGAATTTTTATGGGTTGAGTTAGGATTAAGGTGACCCGGTGAACCATATATAGACTATTATATATTGATTTTTTTATTAGTTATATGATACATAGTTTTTTTTTCTCACATACCTGTTGAAAATAGTCCACATGTCTGTCAATTTAATAAACATGTGCACATCAATAATTACATTTTATGACATGTTAAACCAAAATATGGTGAGATTTTTTTTTATTTCTTGTGCTCATTCACTAGATAGATGGTCCTACCTTCGTAGGCACAGGTCGTGTGTGCCGCGTTTCACATTGGTGAGTCCTGAGGACTGGCTCATGAACTAGGAAGGTCAGCTGTACACTCGCCAACCTGGCATGTGTGTGTGAAAACTGGGGGTCTCTTGTGAACACGCCCTGGCTCAAAAATCAGGCTGGATCAAGTGGGCTACACATGCAGGAAAAACATATGTAATTTTTCAGTTATTTGATACTCCGGCTGTGTATGATGCACGATTCACAGACACTCAAAAATTGTATGTGAGCCATACATCATCTAAAGTTTAAAAAAATGAAAATAAAATAAAATCTAAAGCTAAACTTTCTAAATTATAGAACCCACAGGCACCAAGTCTGGTCCCAAAATCATACGGTTGAAGAGCATATTGTAGATGCCGGGGCATTTCAACTGCTGGTAGATGCCTGCGTGTTTCAACTGCTGGTCTTGGATTCGAAACCCACTAACCCCACCAGTGGTTGGGAGCATATTGTGACTGACCCGGTGGGTGGGTGCGTCGCGCATCTAACAGGGTGTGTGTGCGCTGCATGACTAACCAAAAAAAAGACCATGATCGGAAGTATTCCATTTTAACCATCAAATAGACATCCATGAGTCTGATTATCGCATAATCAATGACGAGCAACATAATTCAAACTATTTATATACCATGTATGCAATTTGTAAGCAATTACAAAGTGCCTGTGTATCATCCATCACGCTCTGTCAGAGTATCAAAGTTTTTCTCAATCTTTGACACCATCAGATAAGCCCTTCAGCACTTTCATTCCATTTGGGACACTCAACAAGAATATGATATGTTGTGGCTCAGTGATGCACATGGAAGTTTGGATTGGACTTTGGAGCTGGTGGTGTAAGTGGTTCTTCTCTAGCCGTCCTTGCCCTTCTACTTCCATTGAAATCTATTGCAAGCGCATCTCCCCCTATAAAATCCAAAAAATAAGAGAACAATCACATAATTTCCAACTATAACGTTTGTAGAACAATCTCATTTTACAGCGTTGTGTGTGGACCCTATGATTTTTGGGGTCCCCCTTCATCCTGGTGGGGTGCATCTTATGAATGAATTAGACGGCGTGCCCCGCACACAATCTGAAAGGCTTTAATGGTGGGCTTCCGCATCTTGACTTTACCCTGTTGGTGTGACCCACTTGTGTTTCCAATCAGCCTTATTTTTGGTACATGGTGTGAAATTGAAGGTGTGCACCTTATGGATGGAGTGGATGTGGGCCATACTATCTTAGTGGACCCCACACACTAAATCGTAGAATAATAAGCTTATTCCACGACAGTTGGAGAGGAATCAATCCTTCTAAATAACAAACAACAGCTATATATAGAGGAATCAATCCTTCTAAAGTAACAAAGAAATGAATTCATAACAAATCCAACCACACATACATGAGTTTGTGAAGCCCAAAAGCATGCAATCACACGTTCTAACATTAAAGACGTGTGCAAGATCCGTCCTTCCATTAGGTGGGACGCACAGCTGATTATATCTTAGAACTAAAATCAGCTAATTTCCTGCTGGAGGGGCTACAATTTAGTGTACAAAGCAAACCAATGGTTAAGACATCCGTTTGTTTTGTACGCTTTGGGCCACGTGGAGAGCGAAGCACCGTCTATTTTAGATGTTGGCCCACCTAGCGTGGAAAGCCAGATCTTGCACAACTGTACCATATTGGGACGTGTGGCTGCATATGGATGGGAAGGACTCCTTGCACATACCTATTTGATGATTGTAATCAGGTAGTATTTTCCTGGATTGTGCTACTGATGATGATGATAATACCAAAACGAGGAAGAAGATGGAAAGGATTCCCTTGAAGGCATGGACTTGAGAAGATGATGACTCCATTTTTCTCTGCTTAATGAAAAGTGTGTACTCTATCGCTTGTTCGGGATTCTACACCAATTGCCTGTTTATATACATTAATGCCGCCCATATTAATAGTCTAACATGACATTGACATTCACAACCAAATTAGAAGACTTTTGAGCCTGAAATCTTGACAAAAACTAGTAGAGAAACTACATTGACCGAGCAATGCTGGCCGGCTGGCCATTGGACCTGTGGCCTTAGATTCGATAGGTGGAGATGCGAAACTGTCCATGGCCTACAATCAAAGGCGAATGAATTGACCAGATGGAAATGGTTGCCTGATCTATATGGTTTTGTTAGCGTGGTCCATCCATGAGACGGCCCAATAGCACCTCAAAGTATAACCTACGGTAGATCTTCTTTTATCATAATCTCAGGCATAACCTACATTTATGAACCCAATTAATTTGAAATTTTTGTTGGGAATCCTAACAGCGAAAGCAATAATCAAATGATGGCTATCAGGCAATGGCAACGATCAAACAAATCAACACGCAAGAGACAATTTGATTTCAACATGGAAAAAACCCTCACGATTAAAAAACCACAGCACAAAGCAATCTCTATGAATTAGAAGTTACACGATATTACAGAAAAATGACTTACCCGGATCCAAATCCCTACAAAAGAAACCCAAGCTAACCTCTAGCTCTTTCGATCTCACCCTAAAACTCTCTCAACCCCTTTGAACACGTGTAACACTTCTTGTGTTCTACCCTAATCCCACATTACACCCCTTTAAATAGGAAACAACTTGGAATTATAAACAAATCCCGCGCAAAACTGGACAACTGACCTATATAGTTCGTCGTCTGTCGGGCGTTTGACCCGACCCCGTTGGGCGACTGAACTCGGCCAAATTCGTCCAGAGATTAACTAGTTCTATCCGGAGAATTTCGGGCGCCTAACTAGACCCTATTAGGAGACTGACAACCCCATTTCCCAATCCAATAATGTTCCAAATTCCAGATTCCATATCCTAGACAATTTCGGTTACCCAAAGCCCCCTAGTGTCCAAGATTGAAGACAAACTCCAACAATCTCCACCGTGGCTTCAATCTTCATTAATCAACTAGCTTCAAAGCTTCATTCTCCATCTCTACTTCGTCTCTTTCATAGCTCCACTGTTTCTCATGCCCCCACCAGCTCTACTCTTGCACATTCACTCCCCGCTCGCTCATGTGGCCCCTTACGCACTTGCCACATACTGAGCAACCGTGAATTCCGCTACAGCCGCTATTGTAGCTCCACCTGTGAGAAGTGCTCTAACTTATAAAGATGGTCGCACCTCCGTGACTTCATAATCACAAGTGCTCCCTTTGATACTTTACAATACCGATCACAGCCGATGAACCTACACCCATTCACCTCGAGTGCACCGAGAAAGATCAAATTCTTTTTCAGCCTAGGGACATGCCTCATATCTTTCAAGACTCGTTCGATCTCATCAAGCATCCTAATGCGTATCATGCCAATACCCACCACCTTACAGGCGTAACCATCGCCCAAAACCATCGATCCACCATCATACTTGTTGTATGTCATAAATGAACTCTGGTCAGGACACACGTGATACAATGCACCGAATCCAAGAGCCACTCATCGTCGAGTAACTCCGATCCGAATACAGTTAATACATCACAAACATCATACTCATCCTCCATGAATTTCGCAGTATGAGCCCCCTTAAAAGAATCTTCAGACTTCTCTTGCCTTTTCTTGGGATTCGGACAAACCATCTTCATGTGCCATTCTTCTCCACAATTCTAACATCTCACCTTACTCTTCCATTTACCCTTAGATTTAGATCTCGATCGTAAACATCCTCCATCCCGCTCAAAATTTTCCTGCCTTATAACTAGTGCCTCCTCCATAAAAGAACCCATGCCACCGCTTTTATTTCTCATCGTCTTTGACTGGAGGGCTGAGATAACGGTCTCAACACTAATGGTCTCCCTACCTACACATAACGAGTCTTTGATCGACTCATATAAATCTGAAAGAGAATTCACTAGGATGCATGCTTAATATTCATCATTCATCTGTTCATTTACATCCAACAACTTGCAAATGAGCATATTGAAATTAATAATGTGGCTCTCAACATTGGTCCCCTCCATCATCTTCAAGTTGAATAATTAAGCATTAGATACAAATGATTCTCAAGAAACTTATTCCGTAGATGTTCTCTAATTTCGCCCATGTATCAGTCGCAGTCTTCTCCCTCATGACGTTGTATAGAACATCATTCGTCATGCACAACTGTATTGAGAAAATGGCTTTCTGATCCATCTTCTTCCTCTCTTCTTCCTCTTTTCTTCTTTTATAGATTTCAGGTCGCTCTCCAAGGAGTGCTTCTTCCAATCCTTGCTAAACCAGGAGGCCTTTCATCTTGACCTTTCATAATTCAAAAGTATTTTTCTTGAAATACTTCTCTATGTCGAATCTAATGTGAGACGTCATTCATACCTCGTCTTAGATTCTTTTCTGCCTCTCAATGATTGCTCTAATACCACTTGTTAGGAATTCTAACAGCGAAAGCGAGAATCAAACGATGGTAATGAGGTAAAGGCAACGATCAAGTAAATCAATATGCAAGAGACAATTCGATTTTAACATGGAAAACCCCTCACAGGTAAAAATTCACAACACAAAGCGTTCACTATAAATTAAAAGTTACAAGAGATTACATAAGAATGACCTACTCGAATCCAAAGCCCTACAACAGAAACTAAGCTAACCCTAGCTCTTTCTCTCACCCTAAAACTCTCTCAACCCCTTTGAACATGTCTACGACTCCTTGTGTTCTACCCTAATCCCACATTACACTCCTTTAAATAGGAAACAACCAAAATTAGAAACAAATCTCGTGCAAAATCAGGGCAATCGACCTATACAATTCGCCAGCCGTTGGGCATCTGACCTAACCTCATTGGGTGACTGAACTCGGCCAAATCTATCCAGAGAGTAACTAGTTTTATCCAGAGAATTTCAAGCACCCAACCCAACCCTGTCGGGTGACCGACAATCTCACTTTTCTATCCAGTAGTGTCTAGATTCCAGAAGCCATATCCTGGGCAATTTTGGGCGCCCGACCTGATCCCATCGGTCGCCTGAAGCCCCCTACTGTCCAAGATTGAAGATGAACTCCAACACTTTTAACCACTATAATCAATAGCATCTCAAAGTACCCATTAAGTAACAAATGATCTATTTTGCAATTCTCTAATGATCTTTACTCTAATTTACCATAAATTTACTAACTACTCACACTAGAATTTTCTTTAGTGCGCGCAATAATGAATATAAGGCTTCCTACCACTAATGAACATGATACTTGAGACATATGTGTCTTTTCTACTTTTGTGCCTGGACATTGATCTAAAGACAACTTACAACCAGTAGAAAATAGAGTATTAATTAGATTAAAATTATGTATATTAAAGCAATGCATAACTCTTTTCAACATAATTCTTTTGAATTATTCAAAATTTTATGTTCTTCATATTCCTAAATATGGTCATTTCAAGAATTTGATTAACAACATTTAAATTCTTTATATTAAATTCCTTAGCTAAACAAGCTTTTAATATTGTAGTAGTATCTCTACTACTAGTACCTGAAACCAATATGTTATCCACATATAGTAACAAGATAATAAATTCATCATTACCATAGTTACGAACTGTAGACACCCCACCCAAAGTAAGAATAAACTATTCTTTGGCTTTAGCTAGGCTCCCATAAATACATCACTAGGTAACTCAAAAATTATTGAACAACTATACGAGCTAGGCATGAAGTATTTTCTACATGCCTCAGGAATGACTAACTGACAAGATTGACAAATTAGGGATCCGACCAATCTGATCCTAAATAAATTACCAGGACCTTTCAAAAACTTGAAACGTGCTCGATCTTTTATAGAAACAACATCTGGCTCATTTAAAAGGCCTTAAAATCTAAATTAATTAGATAAAAAGGGTCCCCAACATGACCCAAAAATGACTGACGGACTATATTAGCGGGCCCACAACTCGAAACCAAATATCAACCTATTGTCCAAGCTATTCGAAAGATTTATCCACACTCCACTTTGATTAATTCGTATTTGGCCAGCCCCAAAGACATAAAAAATCATGTGGATAGGTAGAAAGGATCCCTAGTACCTCCCGTAGTCAATCTATGGATTTGATCAAGCATGATCAAATCCAGTGAAGAATATATTAAAGCCACTTATCCTTACTCTCGGAACCCTAAAAGCCCTTGGTATATATCAACTAATATATAGAAAAAGACAAAAATAACATGAAGTCTTTTAAGAGCTAGTTGTTTAAAAGAACCAGTATTTAAGTATAGGCAATCATTATCTATATGTTATAGTTAAAAGAAGAAAAGAAGAAGAAAGAAAGAAGCTTACATCCTATTGTCGACCCTTCAATGACCACCTTGTGTTGGTGTATATAAAAATTAAAACAGCGAGCCATCAGAGGAAACGACAATGATAAGGGAGGCAAGGGAGAACGTATGGGGGAAAGGTTTAAGGATTTCAGGTGCTACAAGGCACGCGGTGTCAAATCCGTCTGAGGTTTCGGGGTGTTTAAAAATTGCTGACTACACCAAAATTCTATACAACATTAGAGAAAATTTCTACTAAAAAAAGTCACTGAAAAGTAGGAATAGAATCTAAAAATCTAACCATTTTTTTTGTAAAAAATAAAAAATAAAAAAGTGTTAGTCTCCCCATTTTCTTCCCACATTTTGATCAAACTGCATTTTCCTCACACATTTCAAGCAATTCTGCAACACACACTCATGTTTTTATTTTTATTTCTATAATATTCTCTTCTTACACTTTCTTTTTTACTTTATTTGATTGTCCAGAGTCTTAAATTCTGCGAATCAATGTTAGGTGCCTTTTACTCTATTTATCTGCCTGAAGTCTTAAACTTTACAAAGCAAGGTTAGGTGCTTTTCACTTCACTTGCCTATCCAGATCCTTATGTATTATGTTAAGCATGATTAAATGTAGCATCACCAAAGTCCTACTACATTCTCTAAAACTTATAAAATCATGTAAAGTAAAGACAGTACATCGTGCAAATAGAAAATTAAGGGTGCCAACCCTTTCCTTTTTCGTCACTGAGGCCCTTACTCAAAATCTACGATCATAGACCAATCGTAAGAGTCACTTGAGTTGGGAAATCTCATAATTTTTCAACCCTTAAGCGATTTTACAATTTCTAACCGATTAGTAAATTCTAAGATTTATTTGGCTAGTGGCAACTCCAATCAAACATATCATATTCGAGAAAATATTACACCTCATCTACACAAGAGAATGAGGAAGTGCGTGCACGCTCCGCAACATTCATACAAGCAAAGGTACAATGAACTATCCCATATCTTTGAAATATTAAACTCATAATAAAATAATCAAACCGCGTGTACTAACATCTTAGCATCTGTTTTAAACTGTAAAACAATCTCTTCATCCAACAAGGGAAATTCTTCTTTTTTCTTCAATAAAATCTTTGGGTTAAGTCATGTAAATTTCTTTATTAAGATTTCCTTATAAAAATGCAGTTTGTACATCTAACTGCTCAAGCTCCAAATCAAGCACAATAATTATACTTAACACAATGCAAATAGTACTTCATTGGATAATCAGAGAGGATCTCATTGAAGTCAATACCTAATTTAAGCATACCCTTTTAACAATAATCGGGCTTTATATCTTTTAACATTTCTGCTAGTGTCTTTTTCATCCTGTAAACCCATATATAATTAATAGACTTCTGCTCTTTCGTTGATTCAAACAAATATTAAGTCTTTTTTTTTTCTTTTGCAGAGCTTCTATCTTCTTCATGGATGCTTCTACTTACTAACATCCGCAAATCACATGTCTCTTGCTACAAACAATGCTCATTGTCATGCAAGCATAAGCCGTAACTAATCTTTAAACTAAACAGAATATTTTAAAGCTCTCATCGGTCAGCCTTAATCACTTTTATTTTCAACATCCATAATCTCATTTGTATGCTCTTCATCAGCTTCATCTTCAATGATATCATCAAGTTATTAATCTTCTTATTCAATAGGCTGATTTTGAAAACCACTTAAATATTCAAATTGATCAATTACTTCCTGTGACTCCAAGTTCGATAGTTTCTTATTTTTTTTTGCATTGAATATTCATTAAAATGGTATCTTTATCAATTACCAACTAATGGGCAGTAAAGTCCACAACCTATTTCACTTTATTCGATCTGCATATTTAAGAAAAATACTCTTTTTGAACAGTGCATTTGACTTAGTCATTTTTCTTTGAGAATCCACACATAATTGTCAAATCTAAAAGTATGAATGAATAAATAATTAACAAATTTTCCATACCATACTTCTTCAGGGATCTTGCAATCTAATGTAATCGTAAGAGAATGATTGACCAAGTAGAAAAGCTATGTTAATTGGTTTTATCCAAAAACATTGTTCAAGTTTAGTTGAACTCTACATGTCTAACACGATCCATAAGTATATGATTTTTGCGATTAACAACTCCATCCTACCATCCTATTGTCGAGTACTATGAACCATGTAGTGTATCTTAATATCATACTTATTATAAAAAAGAAAATCTTGAATTCTTTCGTGTTGTACTCTCATCTTTAATTAATTATCAGAAATTTAATCTTCTTTCTTTTCGATTCTAAGAAAAGTAATCAATAAAATATACAAAATACTTCGAACCTCCAAATGACTCGACGGGAGCCTCCAAGTTTTAAACTAAGTTGTATTTAAGACATCCTTACTTCTAGCATTGAAAGAAAAAAAAAATCTCTATGGAACTTTCTAAATATACAATCCTCACAAAAATTTAAATAAATAGACTACCAATAAATAAATTTTGATTAAGTACTTTTAGTCCTTACTTGCTCATGTAACCTAATCGCCTATGTTAGATTATAACAAAGTCTCTCACAACATTGGCAACAATAAAACCTACCATTGTATCTTCGATTAACCAATATAAATCATCCATTAACTTTTCCTTTATAACTACCATTGTTCATTTTATAATCTTTAATCGATCTTTTTCATAAGAAAACGTATAGTCATCTTTATCAAAAAATTTATTGAGAGAAGATTCTTCCGTAAGTTCGATACATGTCAAACACCCGAAACTGTATGTGTGATCCTATCAAATATAATGATTCTAACATCTCCAACTATAATTTTATATGTGTTATCATGATCACTTGTGTAAACTGTGATACCATCACATAACCGATATATGTAAAAATCATTCTTATATGGTGTCATATGAAACAAAGAGCTTGAATTTAAAATTAATTCATGTTTTAAATTCTTATGGAATTACATTTTACATCACTTTCCTATTCTCAAATGAATCATCATTCTTAACTAAATTTCGTTGGAAACCTCTTGACCCCGATATTTAATCATGCAAATTATATTTTAAAAAAATTATTTACTTTTCTGAATTTATAATTTTTGTGCAAGTGGTCATTCTTTTAATATTTCTAACACTTTTCTAATTTTGTCCTTTCAAGTTAGATCTTGTTAGTCTCTCCAACTGGTACTTCTCTCTGTAGATCTTCTTCTGACCATCATGACATTATCAGAAAATCCTTCATATGTTTTTCCATGGGACTCTTTGGTAAGCAATATAGACATGACTAACTCCACATTAAGATATAAACCATATTGAGATTTATAATCAAACAATCTTACAAATCAGGCATTAAGCAAAGAAAAAGTGCATCATTTTCTTCGTTGTCAATCTTCACATTAACTGCTATCAATTTTCTAATAAGGATATTAAACTCATTCAAGTATTCTTGAAAAGAGAATAATTCGTTCATCTTCAAATTGTACAATTGCTATCAAAGAATAATCTTATTTGACATTGATGTCCATTCATACGTTAAACAAAATCGAATAGTCTATTACAAGAAAAAAAAATATCATGTATAACTAATTTTTTTCTCCTAAAAAACTTTATCTTTCATCATTACGGGCTTCTTTTATTTTTTTATGATCGTAACTACACATCCTTCCTCCACCATGTTCATCTTTAATTTTCACATATAATTAGATTCGTTAAACTTTGGCACTAATTCAAATCTTGTAGAGCTCAATATAACCATCTAAAATATAATTGCAATACGAACACCAACGCCGATTTTATGTTAAAAGACTTCTCAACCTTTAGCTCGATTAGGCCTGGCAATAGGTTGTGTTGAACCGTGTTCATGTCGTTTTGTATTCGTGTCGTGTCAAAAATGCCCTCACCCAAACCTGACCTGTTAACTAACGGGTCAAAATATAGAAATTCAAACCCATTTGTTAATTTAACAGGAAACCCGCAACCCGACCCGTTTAACCCGTTAAATAAACGGGTCATGCTTTCATGGGCAGAGAGATAAGAAATGGGCTCGATTCGACAGAGATTTTTAATGTGGCCGTGTGGGGCCGTGGGCAGAAAGATGGAGAAAACTCGTGTGTGTGTGTGTGTGTGTGTGTGTGTGAGAGAGAGAGAGAGAGAGAGAGAGAGAGAGAGAGTCTTATTGGTTATCTTAACTTCTTAGGAATTTCTCACCACACTAAAAATAATTACTAAAATACCCTCACTAATGGGTTAAACGAGTTTCGCAGGTGAAACACTGACCCGACCCATTATCTTAACGAGTCTTGATGGGCCAACCCGTTAGTGACCCGACACGATAAGGCCAGACCCGAACACTGATTTTTTCGTGTAGGTTTCGAAAGGGTTGATGGGTCGTGTGGAATTTTGCCAGGCCTAGGTTCGATTTCAATTGTTGCGGAAAAACGTCAGCATGCAATAAATGCACATAACACAAAATTATAAAAGAAAAGAGTCAAACCAAAATTAAAAGTCAAAGAAAAATTAAGAGAGGAGGCATAGAAATTTTTGTCGTATGACAATATATCAATGTCCACAGGACAACAACATAGAGTTTTCTTCTTCATTAAAGTAAGAGAAACTCTCTCCCCCCCCCCCCCCCCTTAGCATGAGCCATTACCCTCCAAGATCACCACTCTCTACCTCTTATCCTCTTTATATAAACAGCACACACCATAGAAAAGGCTTTCTTAAAGCCTAAAAACTAGGCTTCAAAATTGTATAAGAAAGAGGAGAGAGGGAAACACGTTTTCTATTTGGAAACATTCTATTGCCCCAACAATGACAACTTGTTCATGAACTAGGATGATCCTTTGTCTTTTAAGAAAGCATTGTTAAGATGGATAAATAATTGTGATGTACCTTGATTTATTTACTAGTGAATACTCAAATGCATTCTTATCAATGAATGGTCACATGCATTGGAGCCTAAAGCTTATCGTACTTACAATGAGGTCGAGATT
Source organism: Liriodendron chinense (assembly GCA_003013855.2). NCBI lineage: Eukaryota > Viridiplantae > Streptophyta > Magnoliopsida > Magnoliales > Magnoliaceae > Liriodendron > Liriodendron chinense. The sequence goes on along the minus strand of ML058469.1, from coordinate 8,429,213 downwards.
TGTAGGGGCCACTGTGACATGTGAGTGCCATCTATCACGTCCATTAGATGGGCCAACACATATTAGGCCTAGATCTCAAAATCTAGCCTGATCTATAGCTCTAGTAGGCCACACTCAAGAAGTCAAGGCGAGGGAGCCTCCCATCATAGAAACTTCCAGATGGAATTTGGCATTCACCATACCTATTTGATGATTATTATCATGGATTTTTTTGGAATGGGTTACTAATTATGATGAAAATATCAAGATGATGAAGAAGAGAGAAAAGATTCCCTTGAAAATTAACATGGACTTAGGAAGGTGATGACTCCATTTTCCTCTACCTAATGCCATCTAAATTAAGTCCACTACAACATTGTCATTCATACACCCAGGTCCATAGCTCAAGTGGTAGACTGAGTGAAGATAGTCTCGTTTCAACATTGAGGTCATGGTATGGATTCCCATTGTGGGGGTGGCTAACATTGTGATGTGACTAACAAGGGTGGATGGGTGTACTAACAATGGGGTGTGTGAACTAACCCATAAAAATAAAATAAAACAAAACATTGCCATTCACTACCTGAGTAGAAGACTTTTCGAATCAGAAATAATCATGACAAAAAATGGTAGAGATGCCACATTATAGGGCTGTTCGAAAAACCGACCAAATCGATAAAACTGACCTAACCGATCGATTTCAGTCGGTTTTCCAATTTATTTTGGGTCGGGTCGGTTTTTTATATTTAATATAAAAAATCGAGAGTATCGGTTTGGTTGTCGGTTTGTGAAAATTATAAACCATTTTCAACCAAACCGAACTGATATATATATATATATATATATATATATATATATATATCTCTGTGTGTGTGTGTGTGTGTGTGTGTGTGTGTGTGTGTGTGATAAGTTGAAGTTGGCCCCACTTCAATATTTATGTGAAATCCACTCTAACCAGCAAGGCTGCCACCCCAAGTTAGGCCCAAGACTGAAATATCATCTTTATCTGTAATTCAAGTGGGCCACACCAAGAAAAAGAGTTTGGAGGGTAATGTGGCATGTACATTATGTCCAATCGTGCGGTCCGCTTGTATCAAAGATGATGCTGGTTTTTCATCTTTAGGCCTAAAATTGGGTTAGTCACCTGCTAGTTGGAGTGGATTTTTAAAATACATGATAGTGGGGCTCATTTAAAAAACATTACCAATTACCTCATGTCAAGTAAAAGAATTTTACGTAGGCACCAACTGGATTGCCTTACTAAGGATATCGTTAGCCGAACCAACGATAGATTGGGGCCAGCGATAGTCAACTTAGATATGTCAAAGGCAGAAGCAATTGGTCATACCAACCTGACTCAAGGCTCAGCCTCGCTCACATAACGATGGCCCGGCCAACAAAGAAATGTGGACAGACGTGGTCATCCCCGAAGGGGTTGGGCATGTCCTCTACCGTTACTTGCATGATCCACGCTCCAAGAATCATGCCATTACCAGGTCTCACTCCTGTAATCCTAGCCACGATGTTGGCTCACAATCACTCCTCTGATGGCTATAAACAGGGACCTTAATCCCCAGTGGAATGTACAAAACACCTTTAATGCTAAAGTCATTACTCTGTCAGCTAGTGGATAATTGTCTGACTTAGGCATCAGAGGACTGACGGCTGGTCCGCAGCCACCTCGTAGTCTTTCTGTGTCTTGTACAGGATCACAAGTTCATGATCCAAGCCATTCAACTCCTAAAGAAAGAAGTTACATTTTCACCCTAGGTGGACCACCGTCCCACCTCATCTATTATCTAGAAATCGGTAACAACAAACCTCATCTCTCTTCACGTCTTGATGGTTACAGCTATCGATTAGGCATAATATAGCCTTTCAAATTCTTCCTTCTCAGCTTGTCACCTGTTCTAGTAATCTAGTAATCGCTTCCAGGCCCTCTTCTCATTTGACCACATTCCGCTCAGGCACGCTTCAACATTGGATGATGTGGCTTCACTTGATCAGCGCCACCTATGCTTCCACAAAACCCGCTTTAAATATTTCTGCAAATTTTATACTTGTTGCAAACTTCCTAAGCAATAACGTAATAACGTGCGTCCTCTCCTAATTAGTTCTCCCATAAATTATCAAAATAGGGTACAACAAAGACCTGAACTTTGGACCTAAAATGTTTGCCAAAAATGGCAGAGAAACCACATTGATCGAGCAATCTTGGCCATTGGACCTATATCCTTAGATTTGATAAGTCGAGACAAAATGGTCTGTAGTCTACAATCCAAGGAAAAAGTCAACTGATCGGATGGATACTGGATGTTGTTTGATCAGTATAGTTTAGTTGCGTGGTCCATTCATTAGAGCGCCCACTAGATGGGTGGTCCAACTGTTTTTAAGCCAGGTGTATGCGGGTTTTTTTTTTTTTTTTCCAATGGAAAGTCCTGACGACTGGGTCATCAACCAGAGAGCGGATTAGCTATTATCTGGGGAACAGCTTAGTGGGTGTTACCCTAACCGTGTGGGGCCTTCTTAATGTATTTTTTATATATCCACTCCGTCTATCTGTTTTTACATCTCTTTTTAAGGCATGATCCAAAACCCTAAGAAGATCCAAATCTCAAGTGGATCATACCACTAGAAAGAGTGATGAATGACCATATAAAAACATTTTGTGGGCTACAAAAGTTTTGAATCAAGCTGATCTTTATATTTTCCCTTCATCCAGATCTTATTGACATTATCAATAGGTTGGATTGCAAATAAACATTACTAAAACCTTAAGATGGGCTTCTTGAAATTTGTAATGGTGGGGCACTCAATTACCACTGTTTCCAGTGGTATGGTCCACCTGAGATTTGGATCTGCATAGTTTTTGGAATCCCCATTCTTGAATGCGCTGGAGAAACGGATGAACGGCATGGATATACAAAATATCATCTATGTGGGCCACACGGCAGGGGTAACAACCACCAAGCTGTTCCCCGGCTAACACCTAATTCGCTCCCAATCAAACAGGAGGGTCCGGTGTCTTTTAAGAAAAACGTGTTATTAAGTTGGACAAATGACCTTTCATGTACCTTGATTTATTTACTGGTGCATGATCACATGCGTTGGAGCCTATGGTACTTAGCATGAGTTCGAGCTTTGGAGGGGCCACCGTGATATGTGACTGCCATCCAGCACGTCCATCAGATGGGTCAATGCATGTTAGGCATATAACCCAAAATCCAGCCTGATCTACTGCTCGAGTAGGCCACACCAATGAAACAATGGTGGCCATTGGGGAGGGGGAAATCTGATGTAGAGGAGGTCGCTGACCACTACGTGACAAGAATGGACCAAAGGAATGAAGCCAAAATAAATAGCAGAGTTCGGAGTAAAGTTCAGCAAAATCAGTAGGGCTGTCAACAGCACGGATCATGATCCGTATCCGATCCAGATCCGCTCCGATTCAATCGGATTCGGCTTAGTAATTGGATCATCAGGGTCGGATTCGGATACCCAAAGACAATCCGTTTAATATTCGGGTCGGATTCGGATCAACCTTGATCCAACCCGTTAATGACTCGATTAAAAAATAAAAATAAAAAACCAGCCGTCTCCTTCGTCTCTACTCTCCACGCATGGGCTGTATCATATTCGGATATCGGGTCGGATCATATTCGGATTGGAAATGGATTTCAAAATATTTAAACGGGTCGGGTTCGGATCATATACTTGTGATCTGAATCGGATTCGGGTCGGATTCAGGTCGGATATATCCTTAATCGGATCAGATACGGATCATCACTGATCCGGCCCGTATCCGACCCGTTGACAAGCCTTAAAAATTAGCACCATCGAGTGCCCAACCACCTTTTGTCGGTAGCCTGACCATTCGCCAAAACAGTTGAGAGAACTCTCTGAACAAACAGGGATAATTTTGGTCGCATGACCGAATCACCATCAGGCGCCTGATTCATCATGTTTTCTCTCTAGACAGTTTTGTTCATCATCGGTCGCCCAACCATCCTTCATCGGGTGTCCGAAATTCGTCTAATTTATGAATTTGCTCGTTGAACTACTTTGGAAGGCTTCAGTTGCTCGACCACACTTCATCGAGCGCCCGATAACGCAAGAGCTACAGCGCAAATTTACTGTGAATTTTTTTATTTGTTTCCTTTTTTAAATATGATTCTTTTCTTACGCACTTAGGATTTGTAAGGGTTTGATTGCTTTTTTAAGTATGTTTAGAAACATTGTTTATTCATTCTACTTTGATTATTACTCAATAAAACTTCAATTTTTCTTCGTTTCTCGTGAATTCGAGAGATTTTTCCTTATGGATTCAAGAAAGTTCGGTTGAGGATTCCCTGGAGGCTCCGTGGATTTAGAGTAGGTATCTTATGAGAGAGACGGTGATCGATCTCACCACATCTACTCTTGTGCCAAGTTGGTATCAGAGCAAGGAATAACGTCCAGAAGATGGCGTCTAGAGACGGCCGCGATAATAACCCCTTTGACGTTGCTTATAGGTTCCAGCTTCTTGTGGAGAAGATCATGGCTATACAACTGGCGAATCAGTTGTCCATGCAAGGGCTATAAGCAACTCTCGACCTGATCACCTAATCATTACCTTTACCCCAAGCCCAAGGCGACACACCACCTCCGACGTTCGAATCTCAGCGATGAGGATCTTGAAGACATCATTGCACAACAAGCTGCACAAGGGGATGAGCGTGCAGATGGTACCAATAGAGACTTCCGAGCTAAATGTATCCTTCCTGGCTTTAATGACTTACTTAATATCAGAGATTTCCTTGATTGGTTAGCGAAGTAGAAAGGTATTTTGATTACATTGGTATTCCAAAGGATAAACAAGTCAAGCTTGTTAAGTATAAGCTAAAATTTGATGCCTCCGCATGGTGGGAACAATTACAATTCACCCGCGCTCACAAGAACAAGTTGCCAATTCGATCATGACCTCGGATGAAACAGTTGTTAAAATTCAGATTTTTACCTCGCGACTATGATCAAGTATTGTTCCAACAATACCAGAATTACAAACAAGGGAACCGATCGGTCGCGGAATATCTGATCAAATTTGATTGCTTGGCGATACAGAATGGTTTATCAGAGACAGATTCGTAAAAGGTTGCGAGATTCATAGGCATATTGCGGACCATGATCCAGGACTGAGTACAGTTACTTCTGGTCTGGTTGGTGGCAGAAGCAAGTCAAGTTGCCTAATCGGGTAGAGACCCAGCTTGCTAAAATTCCTGCGCGTTCCTACCCCATAACCCATGTCTCTACGCCGGGTTCCATTTAAGATGCATCCATGTCTAAGGGAAAAGAGCGCGTTGGTGGGCAGTGCTTATCCCCCAACAACCACAAGCCGAGATTCGAAAAGTGGTCTAGTTAGGTCCTAATGCACGGCACCTACTACAGTGGGTCCTGAGTAGAGCTCCCAATTCATATGGTCTAACAGGGTACTGAGATCCATAAACCACAACACTCACAGGTCAATGACCATCATGTCCGATCTCTAGTTTCCAATGATTACCAGAAAAATCACTCCTCAACAAACCCATAATGAATATTCAAGGCAACACTATACACTAAGGATCAATAAAATGTCCACCAAGGACTCATGGTTATCACGATCTACGACTGAGATTACCCTAACCACATCCACATAGTTAATGAATTAAAGCTCACATTAGTTTTCCAATGACACTAGCTCCAACACCACTTAACTCATATTTTAGCCGGATTTTTTTTTACCTATGCCTAACAAGGGATTACTCATCTAATGGTCAAAGTGGATGCCAGCATCACATTGGGCCTTATAAAAAATACATTAAGGGTATACATACCATAAAATTCCCTTCTTTTTAATATATTAACTAAAATCCCTGGTTCTTTTTTTTTTTTTTTTTTTTTTAATTGTAGGGAGGAGGACACTGGCTCTTGATTTTTTAGGGGACCTACCATGATGCGTATGTGAAATCTACTCCAACCATTAGACATGTAATCTCATATTAGGTTTAGGTCGCTAATATGTTAATAAGGTAGCCCATACCAAAGGAAATGGTTGGGAGAGATGTCCTCCTTGATTTTTTATAGTGCCTACAATGATACTTATATGAAATCTACTCCAACCATTAGATGCTACACTAATATTTAAGTCTAGGGCCAAAAAAAAATCAAGCTCATCTATGATTCGAGTAGGTCACACTAAGAGAAATAGTTGGGACGATAAGGGTTTTTGTATACACTATTTACTATCATGTGGTCCACCTGAATCACAAATGAAGTTGAATTTTGGGTCATGGGCCTAACGGGGTGACGCACTTACTTGAGGTGGATTTCAAATTAACATCATAGTGGATCCACCTGAACCCTTTGTCGGCACGGTCAACTTGAGGCTGTTAACAAATGTAACAGAGTACTTAACTGATGATTACTTAGATCAATGATTAGCTTGCCGAAAACATTTTCGAAAAAGGTACTAGCATGTAATATCTATATTTAAGTTGATAGTGTGTATATATATATATATATATATATATATATATATATATATATATAATTCCCTTTTATTTATTTTAGTGATGTGAAATATCTATATTTTCATTCTTGATTTTTTTAATTTATAAATGAGAAACCCTCAAGTGATCTTAGAGCAGAAAGTGTTGCATAGATTTCCTTGAACGGTGTAACCGACCAATTTGAACTGTCCAATTAAGTCCAGAACACAATTCTTGGGCCGCCATACAAAAATCACATTGATCGGATGATCTAATCCATCCTTGATTTGGCCTTATTTTCTATAGCCATCCTTCTTTTTTTTTTTTTTTTTAAAGCCATGGATGCATGGTTACGACTGCCCAACAAAAGTTATGCTCTAGAAGCATAAGCAATCCATGGTGGTCCCTAACAAATAATTGGATCGAATTGTTGATTACAACTATTTCTGTATATGATCTTGACCGTTGAAGTTAGAGGCCATTGATCAAATGGTTAATGGTTGTCAAGATCAGCATGATGTCGAGTCTAGTTTTCTGTGGTTTGCATCCGTCAGGCCATCTGGTCTGAACATACCTTGGCTGGAAAATCCGGTTGTTCTGCTGATCAAGTGGGCAACACATGTTTTAGAAATATGGACAGTTAGAAATAGAATGACCAATTCTCTATATCTAACGTACACGTATGACATGACCCACTTGATGTGTGGACCCAGTATTTTTGGGGCCAGGTCATGTTCATGGTGGTCCCTGCCGGATGTATATATGTATCCTGGATCTCACACAGAGGTGCCAGGTCCCCGCCTCTACCATAAATACTCTTTGTCCACGGGCATTTGCTTGCTTTAATGTATTTTTGGGAGCATTTGTAGCGGCATGATAGGTCTGCACACGTAGCATCAATGTCATCCGCACCATCCATTGTGTATGACTCTATTTCTTCTAGTGAATTCCAACAATCATTTTTTGTTTTATTTGAGATCTTTAGCTTTAGATTATTTCTTGAAAATAATTGAATGGGCAATGCAGAAAATAAAGAAAAGCTTAGGAAATATATAAAGCGGGTATGCGAAAGTTATATATAAAAAAAAAAAAAAAAAATGAAGCAATAAATGAGCCACCCAAATTAACTTATGGCCATCGAGATGTAAGTGGAGAGATAAAAAACTTTGATACTCGTCGAAAAGAGAATATCGGAGCTCTTAGATCTCTAACTCTAAAATCTTCAATTGCAAGACAGCAAGCTTTGATAATAAAAAATTGCCAGTGAAAAAGAAAGAACACTAGCACTCTAGATTAAAGAAGTTGACTCCATCTACTTTAGGAGCTTCTCACAAGGAACTTTTGAGAAGGTAGTCTTAGAAATAGAAATATTTCAGCCTTTTCTCTAAAATGTCCCCGCTTAATCTTCAAAACTTCTCACTTTGAACTTATGGAAGGGTAGTCTTATAGAGAGGAATATTTCACCATTTTCTCTGGGATGTCCTCATCTAGTCTTTAAATCTTCTTGATTATGTTGATGTTGGTATGTTGTTTTGGTGGTGTATGCTGGAAAGGAGAGAAGTATTTATAATTACAAGTGATAGCATTTTGGTTATTAGTGAGTGGATGAGGGGCAAAATACTATATGCTTGTCGTGATTCATTCTTGAAAGCTCTTCAGCGCATCATATTTTCACATTATTAGGTTGGGATGGTTGGTTTGATAATTTAACTATTTTAAGGGTTAATATGTAAAGTTAATTTCTTTTAATGATTTTTTATGAAGGGGAATGATGGGCAATTCAAAAAATTGAGAAAGTAGTGTCATAATTTGGTCACCATTAAAAGTAGATATCCAATTTCTATTGGTGATATTTGAATAAATCTTGACATTTAACTAATTGGCCATTGATTACAAGAACTCCTTGCAGCTTTAGATGAGAAAATGTGCTAGTGGAAATTGTTTTTTTTTTTTTTTTTTTATTTTGTGTTTCAAAATAATAAAAAAAAATCAATTTCTTTAAATATTTAAAACTTCCTTCCAAATTAAAAAAAAAAAAAAAAAAGCTTTTGTCTTATACCGTTGTAGGTTTAGTCTTATAACAAATATGAAAGAAGAAAAATTTGAGTATATAAGAGGATGAAAATGTATAAGGCTTAGGCCCCCTTCAGGATGCATGTGAATTTGGTTGTTAGTGAAGGGCCTATGCCTTTAGAGCCAATCTATGTCATGAACCACACGCGTGCACGCACTGGGCCATGGATGTGGCGCTGTGTGGTGTGTGTGCTTGCGCGAGTACTATACTTGCCTAAAAGCCTAAATGATTTATTGTCTTTTTGCATTTTCGTTTTTTTAACCGACACTTTTGAATTTTCAAACCAAACATCATCTCCTTTGGAAAAACCCAACAACCATGATGGTCCGCGGGTGCTTTTGTATCCATTCATGGCAATCGTTTAAGTCTATAAAAAAAGATCTTCAATTCCGTTTTATCAAAAAATCCAAACCACAGCCTCATGGGATAATCTTAACCATTCAAATAATATTGGTTTCAGGCATCTAGGCATGTTATAGTGAACGCCTAAGAATCTAAATCATGAACATGGCCCGTTGATGAGTAAATGGGCCTGATTTTATTTCCAATTATTATGAAGGAATAGAGGCAAAAGAATCAAATTATTATAAAGGCATAGAGACAAAGATCAAAGGATCGAAACATTCCAATCTAAGATATTTTAGCTATCAAACAAACGGATAAGATCATTGAAAGATAAACCCGCAATCTATAAAAGATGAGTTTGGATGTATACTATTGCAATAAGCAAAAAAATATTTTAGCATAACTCTGTCCAGAGAATTAATACGCAGGTCCACTCATCATGTGGGACCTACTTACAATTTAAGGGATGCGGTTTGGCTAGTAACCCCAGCATCAGCCAACTAGATGGTGTCAAAGATCTGTGGGTCCCAACATATGTGTGTGTTTTATCCATGCTGTCCATCTTCTTTGTTTTCAGTTCATTTTAGGGCATGAGCCCAAAAATGAGGCATATCCAAATCTTAGGTGGACCACACCACACGAAACAGTAGGGATTGAATGCTTACCATTGAAAACTTTTTGAGGGCAACAGAAGTTTTCGATTTAGCTTGTATTTGTATTTTCCCTTCATCCAGGTCCGTGTGAGCTTATCAATAGACTGGATGGCAAATAAACATTATAGTGGGCCCTGGGAAGTTTTTAACTGGTGGACATTCAATCAACACTGTTTTCCTATGGTGCGGTCCACCTAAGATTTGGATCTGCCTCAATGAGCTGAAAAAAATGGATGGACAGCGTGGATAAAATACATACATAAGCCCAAAAATGAGCTGAAAAAAATGGATGGACGGCATGAATAAAATACATACATCATGACAGAGCCCACAAAGCTTTGATACCAGCTAGCTGACTGGTGTTCGGGTAACTAGCCAAACTGCAACAACGCACTCATTTTACTAGGCTTTAAGAAAATATGTACTGATATATGAAAAAGGCAAGAAAATCAATGGCATGACCTTTGAATCCAAAAAAATTCTGGGGCACCCGTCCATCCATGGTAGATCCTACTCTGTCTAGACTGGTTGCCCCATCACACTTTTCACCTACCAGTCTGGCTTCATCAGAACTGTCAATGCTTCAAGGAAGGCCCACCAATCCACCATGACACCGTCCAGGATCTTTGACGGTTATTATGTTGGGCTGAGCCCAGTCCCATTGTTTTGGTGGTGTAAAATCGAAGATGGGACATCGTGATGTAAAATGAAAGATGGGGATGAAATGAGTTGTGGTCATTTCCATGTGTGAGGCGAATGCACTTACTTCCCAAACCATAGCTCATGTGGTAGACTGAGTGAAGATAACCTCGTTTCAACACTAAGGTCTTGGTATCGATGCCCAAGTGGGGGTGGGTGTTCTAACAGTGGGGTGTGTGTACTAACCCAACAAAAATAATGATAATAATAATAAAGGAGGATTGCATGTAGTTTTTCCTCATATCGGAATATACAAAAATGGTTTTTTTTTTTTTTTTTACATGAGATGGACAACCAACAAGATTTTGTGGAACAAATAAAAAGGCATCTAATAAACAGATTTTGTTTATTAGCAGAACAAGGCAGCAACGCAGCAAACTAGTCTTCATGGATTGATTGACATGTATTAAAACTAAATCCATAAAAGAAAAATAGATTTGAAAAATAATAATCATAAAAAGTACAATAGTTACACAGCAACAACACAATTCCTTGAAACAAAAGCAAATGAAAAGTTGTCATTGATTTCCTCCACCTGCTCTTATTGAGGTGGGTCATTCAAATCAACCAATTCTAATACAAGGAATGTGGGCAATCTTGTCACGATCTTCTCTTCTGTCTTGGCAGCCTTCTTCTAAGACTTCACACCACACAAACTTCAATTCTTGAAGCATGTTGAGGTGTTGTAACGTCTCTGGTAGAGATCCCAACCTCACACATGAGTCTATATGTAATTGGAGGAGTGATGCCATAACCTCTCCATCTCCACCTCTCAATTCCCACTCCTCCCAGTTTGGCATGTGGTCGAAGGGGAGAGTCTCCAGCTTGGGGAATGAAATGCCACCGCCACTTCCACCATTGTTATCATCCCCACTAAACTCACCACCCACATATCGCACTTCTTGTATTCCCATAATTTCAAGGTATTTAAGGGACGGTAGTTTCCCAAGACCTAGCAATTGTTTACATTTGCGACATCTCCAGAGTTCCAGCTTCACTAGATAGGAGAACGCCAGATCTTCCATCCACCTGGGAAGCTTGGAACCTTGGTAATCTGATATTTGAAGCACTTTCAAGTTTGTGTGGGGCTGGAGGCTTTGGAGCGCGTCCAAATAGGGTCGATTTTGCTGTGGCTTTGGGCAGGGATGGAGATGTGGTGCCAGAGGGCAGGGAGGATGCCAGCACTGTGTGATGACAGGATGGGTCCCTAGACGGTGCAGGGTAGATGAGGGGCAGGCCGAGGCCTGATTTGGGTTACGCCTGTGATTTGATTCCCAGATGATTTTGGTGCTGGTGGCTGCGTTGACAATGAGGACTGTGATGACTGGCGGTTGTTCAGAGTGATGGACTTAGCGATAAATAGGCTCAAATGCACATCTCTGATACCATGATAACACAAGAAACACGAGAAATTTTGAAAAATTCTCCAACTGGTTTTCTTTTATATTTGCTTTGCCCCAAATGGAGTTTATATATAAATGTACAATGCATATACAAAGAAAGATATTAATGAAAAAAAAAACGGATATACGTGGAAGGAAATCAAAGACATACATGGAGGGGAAATCAATCACAATAATATCTATCACCTCCATTGTCTACACCTCACCATCCAATGGTTCACCACATCTTAGTCATACTGCAAGGATAGAGCATGAATGTGTTGCTTCTTATACAGGTCCGCCTCGCTAGCTTTGTCCCTCCTCTTAACACTTTCCAAGCTGGTAATTGAAGTCTTCCTTGAAGATGGTTGAGGCTTTCTCAGTTCTCCAAATTTACATCCTTCGTCGACACCTCCCACGATGAACTTTATTAATGTCTGAAGGCCGGTTAGTCTCTTGATACCCTGGGAGAAGTGCCTCAGCATTGTGTCTTTAAATTCTAGATGTCTAAGGCTAATCATTTTCCTCATCCCTTTAGGCAGTTTTGTTAGGTTAGGACAGTTATTGAGTCTCAGGGTCAGTAAATTTCCGCAATTAGGCAACTCTTCTATGTCTGTGTAAGATAAATCAAGATACATGAAGTGTTTCAACTGTCTGATTATTCGAGGCAATTCCTTGATGGTAGTGTGACTCAAGTCCAATGTCCCAAGGTGTCTCAAATGATGAAATAAATCATGTGGCACCCTAGAGATTCTGACTCGAGTAGCAACATCTGCAACTTGTGGGCCTTAGACAAGGTGGCAGAAATGGAAGCCACTTTATCAGCTTTATCACCAGCTTCATTATTGACAACTAAAAAAGAATGGTGGAGATTGTTTAGATTCAACAAGGCTTGCTTTCTAATCTCCTCCAGTTCTCTTCCTGCAACAGATTGTGCAAGATCATGAACTAAATCATGCATCTTGCAACAAAGTATGTCCTTGTCATCATCGAGTTCTACGTCTTGGAGTAACAAGCGTCTTAATAAATCATCAAAATACAGCCCCACCAATGTCCTCAATATCTCTACTTCTGTCCAAGCAGATGAAGCCTTTTGCCACCCATAGCTTCACTATCACATTCTTCTCTATCCACCAATCTTTTGGGAAGATGGAGAAGTATGCGAAGCAGTGCTTAAGAGCTGGAGGCAAGTTATGGTAGCTTAGCAACAAAGATGGTAAAATGCCTCCTAAGGCATTCCCTAAGTTCCATGTCTCACTTCCCATGACAAGCTCCCACTGGCTTTGAGCGTATGGCACTCTCTATTGTCTTTGTTGAGAGAGGCACCACTCTGTTGGGAAATCAGAGAACTTTTCCTTCTATGTGCAAATCAATAGGATTAACAATATATGAGATTTAATGTATGATAATCACTTCCAACACAAGGAAGCAAATTATCAAACATGTAAAATGCAAGAGATACAAAGATTTTTTTTTATGTGGCACAAATCCACTATAATAGAAATAATGAAAGTACAACCATCAAGAGACCAACTTCTCTTGAATATCCAAATACATTACTTAAATTTTTATTTTAAGTGACAATAAAAGAAAGAAATTTTCTCACCAACTAGGGATTGTACAAAAACCCCCAACACAACCCTTGGAGAAGACAATTGAAGATTTTGGTTGGATAGATACTCACAAACTCGGATGCAAAGATTTTGGTCGTAGAAGGCTCTTTTTTTTCTTTCTTTCTTTTTTGTCCTCTTCTACAAAACCCCTCCTCTTCTTAATTCTACTCTTTTTCTCCAAGAAATAAAAGCCCCGAATGTTACTAAACTGAAACTATGTCCTAGCAACAAAAGCCTTTTTTCTCTTATTTTACTTTTGTTGGCCAAAAAGAAAAAGACTACTTAAACCATGCATGTCGGACCCAACACCCTCCACACTTCTTTACAATTTCCCTTCCGATTTCCCTTCCAATCTCTTCCAACTCCAAACGCTCTTCTACAAACTAATGCTTGAGTGCTATACACCCTCCACACTTCTTTACGATTTCCCTTCCAATCTCTTCCAACTCCAAATGCTCTTCTACAAACTGATGCTTGAGTGTTATATATCCTCCACACTTCTTTACAATTTCCCTTCCAATCTCTTCCAACTCCAAACACTCTTGCTATACACCCTCCACACTTCTTTACGATTTTCCTTCCGATTTCCTTCCAATCTCTTCCAACTCCAAACGCTCTTCTACAAACTGATGCTTGAGTGCTCTACCGCTGAACAATAACCAGCAATTGTCATCGGAAAAAACTACCAGCAATTGTCATCGGCTGAGCAATAACCAGCAATTGTCCACCAGCTATGAAGGAAAGTTTCAATTTATCCCACTTCTCACAATCTTCACTACAAATGCCATCAAGCACAAGCAAGAATCGCTTGAAGTTGCAATCGATCCAAGTTTAATTTTCCACCATCATATTCAGTATCGGTAGATTTTAATATTGATTTTGCAACCCTTTTCACATCAAAATCTTCCGAAACACAAACCCACAATCTCATTTTGAAATGCCCCTTGACTTTCTCATCGTTGTAGGCGATCTGAGCAAGAGTGGTTTTCCCCAAGCCTCCCATGCCAATGAAGAATGGCACCTTTTTACCTCTCCACTACGATCCCTCGGCAACAAGTTTAGGACTTCATTTTTAACATCTTCTCTGCCGATAATTGACAGTCGGTCGAGTAGGGAGCCTGTCTCTCACTCTCTGATCTTGCCCAGCCTCACTTTACTATCTACTCGACCGAACTGACTCCTCTCTCCAGCAATATAAGCTAATCTTTTCCATGCCTCTTTTATCCTACTCCCAATTTTGTGGCGTAGCACGACATGATTGAAGCAAGTAACAGGCGAGAGGAAGCTTCTTAGCTTCTTCTTGCAGAAACAGGACCCATCACCTTCACTAGGTGCTTGTGATCTAAGAGCTTCCATAGTCCACTCATCTAGTATGTCATCTACATCATAGGCCAACTCTCTGAGCTTCACCAAACAGATCTTCACCGCTTCATCCTTCATTCGTCGAGTTTCAGCATCTTTAAGAACGGCTTGGATCAATGTGGATGTACTGGAAAGCCTTTCAATCTCGTCGGTGACACCGACCAACGAAGCTACCTCTTTTGGCAATTGGAAGAAGGGAGGAAATTGATGTGTGAGAGAGCTATAGGAGGCTATGCAGCGGCGTAAGGAATATCATGAATAAAAAAGAGAGGATAGAAAAGAAAAGAATGCTAGGGTTTGAGAGGGGACTTTTACTGCAATAGCCCTGAGGCGTGCTATTTTTACTAAAAGTTTAATTTCTCGTCTGTCTCATCTCTTTTGGCCTTTTGACGAGAAATTGAAAATTTTATGGTCGAAAATGCCCCTATGAAGTGATTCCTTTAGCCACTATTGATTCCCACTGGGCACTATGGATTCCTCCTAAGCACATGGTGGTCATAGGGTCATTTTCAACTATAAAATTTTCAATTTCTCATCAAAAGGCCAAAAAAGATAAGCCATATTAGAAATTGAACTTTTAGTAAAAATAGCCACAACTCATTGTCCCTTTTGAGAGTGGATTAAGTGGAAACCGACATCACGCAAGAGGGTGCGGCCCTTACCATGAGGTTACCATGAGGCTCACCTTGATGTATGTATTATATATCTACACCGTCCATTCATTTTTTTCCATATCACCTTAGTGCATTATTCCAAAAATGAAGCATAGAAAATTATCAGGTGGACCTTACCATAAGAAAAGGTGGTAATTGATTATCCTACCATTAAAAGCTTCTTAAGGCACACCTTAATGTTTTCGTAGTATTTATTTACCTTCCAATCGGTTGATACGCTCACATAAAGCTGGATGAATGGAAAAAAAATAAATATAAGCTTGATCCAAAACTTGTGTAGCCCATTAATAGGTCATTTAACACTTTTTCCTATTGTATGGTTCAAATGATAATTAGATCTGTTTCATCTTTCCGGATAATGTCATAATATGATTTGTAAAAATGGATGGACCACATAGATACGTAATACATAAATTAAGGTAGGCCCCACAGTAACCCCACGATAAGGGCCGCACAGTCCTGGGTTAGGCCGAGGTCTCACCTAATCCGCTCTCTAGAGGAATTTTTAGTAAAATGGCCTTGCGGTGTGGCTACTTTTACTAAAAGTTCAATTTCTTGTCTGGTCCATCTTTTTTTTTTTTGGCCTTTTGACGAGAATTGAAAATTTATGATCGAAAATGCCGCTTTAACTAATCCCTCCTAGGAACTATAGATTCCCTTGAGCACATGGTGGTCAAAGGGGTATTCTTGATAAGAATCTCAATAGGTCAGATTTAGATCATATCTAGTTGGATTCAGGTCCAAGTGCGAATATTTATAAACGAATTCCATATTCGATCCATTTATAAATAGTTAGATCCATTTCTTATCCAAAATCCATATAACCATTGGATTCGGGTCGAATCTAGGTCCAAATCCACCCTATTATAAATATAAAAATATATATAATATAATATATTTAATTTAGTAGCAAAATAATGTAAACCCCACTATTTACTGTGATATGGTCGACCTGAGAGTGGCACATCTCAATTTTAAAACATGGCCTAAAATAATCTGGAAAACGGATGGCCAGCATGAACATAACATATACAATAAGGTGGCAATGAATCGAATTGGGATCGGATTCGGATGGAACTCGGATATGTTTCGGTGAATCCAAATCGGGTCCATTTAAGTAATGAGACCTATTTTAAGATCCAAATACAATCTATGTAAATAATCGGACCTATTGTAAGATTCGAACCGCATTATACAGATTTAGAGCGAATTGTATCTCGGATCTGACCCGCTCCTTTGAGAGCCCTAATTCTCGACTATGAAATTTTCAATTCCTCGTCGAAAGGCCAAAAACGATGAGTTGGACGAGAAATTGAACTTTTAATAAAAATTAGCCACACCTCAGGGCTATGGCAGTTAAAATCCCCTCTCCGACAATTGGGCCCTAGAGTTTGGTGAGCACGACTATTTGTCTGATCTAATGGGTGCACAGTAGATGGGCCACGACCTCCAAAAATCTGCAATCAGATATTCCCAACCCTTTGATTGCAAGCCAACGGTGCTGGTGGCTAAGAAAAGGTCTATAGCAAAGGCTAAATAGTGTCGGTTGCATATGAACAATATGAAAGAGTTTGAGTCATGGTCCACCCACAGCATGACTCAACACACCAACGGTGTGGAGTAGCCAACCATGGCCCCCACATGTTAGAACCATCCATCGGGCCACTTGGACAGTTTAATCGATCGCCCGATTGGCTATGAAGGGCATGCTATGGGTTACCAAGCAAAAATAACTGGGACTCAACACTGCGTAGCTGGATGGTGATGGGACGAGGCAGAATTTTATTGTGCCACGTATAACTATAGCCACAAAGCAGGTTCGAAAGGTTCGAAAGGTGCGCTGGTTAGTCAGTGGATCCTCAGATCCTCATATCCATAACCGTGGGGCTTACTGTGATGCGTGCGCCTCATTTTAGGGTATGATCCAAAAATGAGCTATACCCAAACTTCAGGTGGACCATAATATAATATAGGAAATAGTGGTAATCCACCATTAAAAACTTCTCGTGGGCCACAAAAGTTTTAATCAATCTGATATTTTTGTGGTCTCTTCATTCGGGTATTTGTGACCTTTTCAACAGTTTGGATGGCAGATAAACACTCCGATGGCCCTGTGAAGTTTTTAATGGTGGGGAGAAAATGACGATTGTTTTCTGTGATATGGTCCACCTAAGTTTTGATCTATTCAATTTTTGGATCATACCTAAAATGAACTTTCAAAATGGATGAACGGTGTGGATGTAAGGCATATACATCACAGTGAGCCTCACAGTTAGGGATCCACCCAAACCGCGCTAGTTAGAAAGTTGTTAGGTCTAGCTCCATAAGGCCATCACCGTGCAATTGGCCTCCTTAAAAATATGAGCGGTGGATACTGTTGGCATAAAAATAAGTCCAGTCAACAATCTGAGCCATTCATTTGTTAGGGACCATCATGGATGGCTTATTGGTTTAAGCACTCCTTTTATTATACAATCCTATACATTCCATCCATGGCTTAAAAAACAAACAGATCTATAAGAGAAGGAAAACTTGTGGAATGCTTCAACAATCCGCTGAGTGTCAATTTTAATAGAAGCGCGTAAAAACTATGTACCGGATCTAGAGAACGATTCAGATTGATCAATTGGAATCTCCAAATATCCCAATTCTAATGATCATGAACATAATATGGTACACTTATGTGAGAGCGACACTAAAGGTGATAAAATGTAACGGCAACAATCAAAAGAGACCCAGACCTTCGGGATAGTGGTAGACTAACAGTGTGGGTGTGTGCACTAACTGTGGGATGGGTGTGCTAACCAAAAAATGTATGTTTCCTACTTGTCTCAGGTGGACCATACCAATAGAAACAGTGATGAATGATCATTAAAAGATTTTTTGTGGGCCACAAAAGTTTTTGCCCTATTTTATTGACTTATTTTTTTCAGGTTAGTACACACATCCCACTGTTAGTACATAAGCCCACACTGTTAGTCACCCAGCAATGTTAGCCACCCCATGTTGGGATTGATACCTTAATCTTAGCATTTGAGATGCAGGTTCATGGTGGTCCCTGCCTGATGTATATATGTATCCTGGATCTCACACAGAGGTGCCCGGTCCACGCCTCTACCATGAATACTCTTCGTCCACGGGCATTTGCTTGCTTTAACGTATTTTTTGGGAGCATTTGTAGGGGTATGATAGGTCTGCACACGTAGCATCAATGTCATCCGTACCATCCATTGTGTATGACTCTATTTCTTCTAGTGAAGTCCAACAATCATTTTTTTTTTTTTAATTGAGATCTTTAGCTTTAGATTATTTCTTAAAAATAATTGAATGGGCAATACAGAAAATAAAGCAAAGCTTAGGAAATATATAAAAGAGGGAAAATGTAGCAATATAGTATGCAAAAGTATTGTAAAAAAAATGAAGCAATAAATGAGCCACTCGAATTAACTTATGGCCTGGAGATGTAAGTGGAGAGAGAAAAAACTCATACTCTTCCAAGAGAGAAGATTGGAGTTCTTAGATCTCTAACTTTGAAATCTTCAATTGCAAGACAGCAAGCTTTGATAAAAAAAAATGCGAGTGAGAAAGGAAGAACACTAGCACTTTGGATTAAACAAGTTGACGGGAGTTTTTCAATTCGTGCCTTACTTTAGCAGCTTCTTACAAGGAACCTATGAGAAGGTAGTCTTAGAAACAGAAATATTTCAGCCTTTTCTCTAAAATGTCCCCACTTAATTTTCAAAACTTCTCACTTCGAACTTATGGAAGGGTAGTCTCAAAGAGAGGAATATTTCGTCATTTTCTCTAGGACGTCCTCATTTAGTCTTCAAAGCTTATTGATTATGTTGGTATGTTGTTTTGGTGGTGTATGTTGGAAAGGAGAGAGGTATTTATAATTAGAAGTGACAGCATTTTAGTTATTAATGAGTGGATGAGGAGCAAAATAATATATGCTTGTCATGATTCACTCTTGAAAGGTCTTCAACACATTGCATTTTCACATTATTTGGTTGGGATAATTGGTTTGATAATTTAACTGTTTTAAGGGTTAATATGTAAAGTTAATTTCTTTAATGATTTTTTTATGAAGGGAAATGATAGGAAATTTGAAAAACTGAGAAAGTAATGTCGTAATTTGGTCACCATTAAAAGTAGATATTTAATTTCTACTAGTGATCTTTGAATAAATCTTGACATTTAATTAATTGGCCATTGATTGCAAGAACTCCTTGCAGCTTTAGAGGAGAAAATGTGCTAGTAGAATTTTTTTTTTTTTTTTTTTTTTTTTTTTTGTATTTTGTGCTTCAAAATAAATAAAAAAATCAAAATATTTAAAACTTCCTTCCAAATTTTTTTTTAAAAAAAAAAAAAAAGGCTTTTGTCTTGTAGTGTTGTAGATTTAGTCTCATATCGAATAAGCAAGAAGAAAAACTTGAGTATATAAGAAGAGGAAAATGGATAAAGCCTAGGCCCTTTTCAAGATGTATGTGAATTTGGTTGTTAAGGGAGGGCCTATGCCCTCAGACTCAATCTATGTCATGAACCACACGCGTGCGCGCACCGGGCTAGGCCATGGATGTGGTGCGGTTTGGTGTGTGTGCTTGCGCGAGTATACTTGCCTAAAAGCCTATATGATTTATTGTCATTTTGCAATTTCGGTTTTTTAATTGTCACTTCTGAATTTTCAAACCAAGCATCATCTCCTTTGGAAAAACCCAACAGTCATGATTGTTCGCGGGGGTGCTTTTGTATCCATTCATGGCAATCGTTCAAGTCTATAAAAAAGAAGTCTTCGTTTTATCAAAAAATCCAAACCACAGCCTCATGGGATAATCTTAACCATTCAAATAATATTGGTTTTAGGCATCTAGGCATGTTATAGTGAACACCTAAGAATCTAAATCATGAACATGGCCGGTTGATGAGTGAATGGGCCTGATTTTATTTCCAATTATTATGAAGGAATAGAGGCAAAAGAATTAAATTACTATAAAGGAATAGAGACAAGAGATCAAAGGATCGAAACATTCCAATCTAAGATATTTTAGCTATCAAACAAACGGATAAGATCATTGAAAGATAAACCCGAAATCTATAAAAGATGAGTTTGTATGTATACTATTGCAATAAGCAAAAAAATATTTTAGCATAACTCTGTCCAGAGAATTAATACGCAGGTCCACTCATCATCTGGGACCTACTTACAATTTAAGGGATGCGGTTTGGCTAGTAACCCCAGCATCATCCAACTAGATGGTGTCAAAGATCTGTGGGTCCCAACATGATGTATGTGTTTTATCCATGCTGTCCATCTTCTTTGTTTTCAGTTCATTTTAGGACATGAGCCCAAAAATGAGGCATATCCAAATCTTAGGTGGACCACACCACACGAAACAGTGGAGATTGAATGCTTACTATTGAAAACTTTTTGGGGGCAACAGAAGTTTTCGATTTAGCTTGTATTTGTATTTTCCCTTCATCCAGGTCTATGTGAGCTTATCAACAGACTGGATGGCAAATGAACATTATAATGGGCCCTAGGAAGTTTTTAATGGTGGACATTCAATCAACACTGTTTTCCTATGGTGCGGTCCACCTAAGATTTGGATCTGCCTCAATGAGCTGAAAAAAAATGAATGGACGGCATGGATAAAATACATACATAAGCCCAAAAATGAGCTGAAAAAAATGAGATATAAAAATGAGGTACCACCTGGGAAGGTGAATGTACCACAATAAGCTTTCTTGCCAAAGAGATATATTGCATGAGATGGACAACCAACAAGATTATGTGGAACAAATAAAAAGGCAATCAACATCTAATAAACAGATTTTGTTTATTAGCAGAACAAGGCAGCAACGCAGCAAACTAGTCTTCATGGATTGATTGACATGTATTAAAACTAAATCCATAAAAGAAAAATAGATTTGAAAAATAATAATCATAAAAAGTACAATAGTTACACAGCAACAACACAATTCCTTGAAACAAAAGCAAATGAAAAGTTGTCATTGATTTCCTCCACCTGCTCTTATTGAGGTGGGTCATTCAAATCAACCAATTCTAATACAAGGAATGTGGGCAATCTTGTCACGATCTTCTCTTCTGTCTTGGCAGCCTTCTTCTAAGACTTCACACCACACAAACTTCAATTCTTGAAGCATGTTGAGGTGTTGTAACGTCTCTGGTAGAGATCCCAACCTCACACATGAGTCTATATGTAATTGGAGGAGTGATGCCATAACCTCTCCATCTCCACCTCTCAATTCCCACTCCTCCCAGTTTGGCATGTGGTCGAAGGGGAGAGTCTCCAGCTTGGGGAATGAAATGCCACTGCCACTTCCACCATTGTTATCATCCCCACTAAACTCACCACCCACATATCGCACTTCTTGTATTCCCATAATTTCAAGGTATTTAAGGGACGGTAGTTTCCCAAGACCTGGCAATTGTTTACATTTGCGACATCTCCAGAGTTCCAGCTTCACTAGATAGGAGAATGCCAGATCTTCCATCCACCTGGGAAGCTTGGAACCTTGGTAATCTGATATTTGAAGCACTTTCAAGTTTGTGTGGGGCTGGAGGCTTTGGAGCGCGTCCAAATAGGGTCGATTTTGCTGTGGCTTTGGGCAGGGATGGAGATGTGGTGCCAGAGGGCAGGGAGGATGCCAGCACTGTGTGATGACAGGATGGGTCCCTAGACGGTGCAGGGTAGATGAGGGGCAGGCTGAGGCCTGATTTGGGTTACGCCGTGATTTGATTCCCAGATGATTTTGGTGCTGGTGGCTGCGTTGACAATGAGGACTGTGATGACTGGCGGTTGTTCAGAGTGATGGACTTAGAGATCAATGGCTCAAATGAACATCTCTGATACCATGATAACACAAGAAAAACGAGAAATTTTGAAAAATTCTCCAATGGTTTTCTTTTATATTTGCTTTGCCCCAAATGGAGTTTATATATAAATGTACAATGCATATACAAAGAAAGATATTAATGAACAAAAAAAAACGGATATACGTGGAAGGAAATCAAAGACATACATGGAGGGGAAATCAATCACAATAATATCTATCACCTCCATTGTCTTCACCTCACCATCCAATGGTTCACCACATCTATAGTCATACTGCAAGGATAGAGCATGAATGTGTTGCTTCTTATACAGTTCCACCTCGCTAGCTTTGTCCCTCCTCTTAACACTTTCCAAGCCGGTAATTGAAGTCTTCCTTGAAGATGGTTGAGGTTTTTCAGTTCTCCACATTTACATCCTTCGTCGACACCTCCCACGATGAACTTTATTAATGTCTGAAGGCCAGTTAGTCTCTTGATACCCTGGGAGAAGTACCTCAGCATTGTGTCTTTAAATTCTAGATGTCTAAGGCTAATCATTTTCCTCATCCCTTTAGGCAGTTTTGTTAGGTTAGGACAGTAATTGAGTCTCAGGGTCTGTATATTTCCGCAATTAGGCAACTCTTCTATGTCTGTGTAAGATAAATCAAGATATATGAAGTGTTTCAACTGTGATTATTCGAGGCAATTCCTTGATGGTAGTGTGACTCAAGTCCAATGTCCCAAGGTGTCTCAAATGATGAAATAAATCATGTGGCACCCTAGAGATTCTTGACTCGAGTAGCAACATCTGCAACTTGTGGGCCTTACACAAAGGTGGCCGAAATGGAAGCCACTTTATCAGCTTTATCACCAGCTTCATTATTGACAACTAAAAAAGAATGGTGGAGATTGTTTAGATTCAACAAGGCTTGCTTTCTAATCTCCTCCAGTTCTCTTCCTGCAACAGATTGTGCAAGATCATGAACTAAATCATGCATCTTGCAACAAAGTATGTCCTTGTCATCATCGAGTTCTACATCTTGGAGTAATGAGCGTCTTACTAAATCATCAAAATACAGCCCCACCATTGTCCTCAAGATCTCTACTTCTGTCCAAGCAGATGAAGCCTTTTGCCACCCATAGCTTCACTATCACATTCTTCTCTATCCACCAATCTTTTGGGAAGATGGAGAAGTATGCGAAGCAGTGCTTAAGAGCTGGAGGCAAGTCATGGTAGCTTAGCAACAAAGACGGTAAAATGCCTCCTAAGGCATCCCCTGAGTTCCATATCTCACTTCCCAAGACAAGCTCCCACTGGCTTTGAGCATATGGCACTCCTTATTGTCTTTGTTGAGAGAGGCACCACTCTATTGGGAAATCAGGGAACTTTTCCTTCTATGTGCAAATCAATAGGATTAACAATATATGAGATTTAATAGATGATAATCACTTCCAATACAAGCAAGCAAATTATCAAACATGTAGAGTGCAAGAGACACAAAGATTTTTTTTATGTGGCACTAATCCACTATAATAGAAATAATGAGAGTACAACCATCAAGAGACCAGCTTCTCTTGGATATCCAAATACATCACTTAAATTTTTATTTTAAGCAACAATAAAAGAACGAAATTTTCTCACCAACTAGGGATTGTACAAAAACCCCCAACACAACCCTTAGAGAAGACAATTGAAGAAGCCAGTGTTGTGGATGGGGATGCAAAGATTTTGGTCGTAGAAGGCACTTTTTTTTTGTCCTCTTCTACAAAACCCCTCCTCTTCTTAATTCTACTCTTTTCTCCAAGAAATAAAAGCCACAAATGTTACTAAACTGAAACCATGTCCTAGCAACAACAGTCTTTTTTCTCTTATTTTACTTTCTTTGGCCAAAAAGAAAAAAAACTACTTAAACCATGCATGTCAGACCCAACACCCTCCACACTTCTTTACGATTTCCCTTCCGATTTCTCTTCCAACTCCAAATGATCTTCTACAAACTGATGCTTGAGTGCTATACACCCTCCACACTTCTTTACGATTTCCCTTCCAATCTCTTCCAACTCCAAACTGCTCTTCTACAAACTGATTCTTGAGTGCTATACACCCTCCACACTTCTTTACGATTTCCCTTCCAATCTCTTCCAACTCCAAACTACTCTTCTACAAACTGATGCTTGAGTGCTATACACCCTCCACACTTCTTTACAATTTCCCTTCCAATCTCTTCCAACTCTAAACACTCTTCTACAAATTGATGCTTGAGTGTTCTACCGCTGAACAATAACCAGCAATTGTCATCGGAAAAAATTACCAGCAATTGTCATCGGCTGAACAATAACCAGCAATTGTCCACTGGCCATGAAGGAAAGTTTCAATTTATCCTACTTCTCACACTCTTCACTCCAAATGCCATCAAGCACAAGCAAGAATCGCTTAAAGTTGCAATTGATCCAAGTCTAATTTTCCACCATTATACTCAATATCTGTAGATTTTAATATTAATTTTGCAACCCTTTTCACGTCAATATCTTCTAAAACACAAACCCAGAATCTCATTTTGAAATGCCCCTTGACTTTCTCATCATTGTAGGCGATCTGAGCAAGAGTCAGTTTTCCCGAAGCCTCCCATGCCAATGACGAATGGTACCTTATTTACCTCTCCACTACTCTCACTCGGCAACAAGTTTAGGACTTCATTTTTAACATCTTCTCTGCCAATAATTGACAGTCGGTCGAGTAAGGAGCCTGTCTCTCGCTCTCTGATCTTGCCCAGCCTCACTTTACTATCTACTCGACCGAACTGACTCCCCTCTCCAGCAATATAAGCTAATCTTTTCCATGCCTCTTTTATCCTACTCCCAATTTTGTGGCGTAGCACGACATGATTGAAGCAAGTAACAGGCGAGAGGAAGCTTCTTAGCTTCTTCTTGCAGAAACAGGACCCATCACCTTCATTAGGTGCTCGTGATCTGAGAGCTTCGATCGTCCACTCATCTAGTATGCCATCTACATCATAGGCCAAGTCTCTGAGCTTCACCAACCAGATATTCACCGCTTCATCCTTCATTCGTCGAGTTTCAGCATCTTTAAGAACAGCTTGGACCAATGTGGATGTACTGGAAAGCCTTTCAATCTCGTCGGTGACACCTACCAACGAAGCTACCTCTCTTGGCAATTGGAAGAAGGATGGGAGGAAATTGATGTGTGAGAGAGCCATAGGAGGCTATGCAACGGCGGAAGGACTTTCATGAATAAAGAAGCGAGGGTAGAGAAGAAAAGAATGCTAGGGTTTGAGAGGGGATTTTACTGCAATAGCCCTGAGGCGTGGCTATTTTTACTAAAAGTTCAATTTCTCGTCTGGCTCATCTCTTTTGGCCTTTTGACGAGAAATTGAAAATTTTATGGTCCAAAAGGCCCCTATGAAGTGATTCCTTTAGCAACTGTGGATTCCCACCAGGCACTTTCCAACTGTGCACTGTGGATTCCTTGTGAGCACATGATGGTCAGGGGGGCATTTTCAATCATAAAATTTTTAATTTCTCATCAAAAGGCCAAAAAAGATAAGCCATATGAGAAATTAAACTTTTAGTAAAAATAGCCACAACTCATGGTCCCTTTTGAGAGTGGATTAAGTGGGAACCGGCATCACGCAAGAGAGTGCGGCCCTTATCATGAGGTTACTGTGAGGCCAACCTTGATGTATGTATTATGCATCTACGCCGTGCATCCGGTTTTTCCATATCATCGTAGTGCATTATTCCAAAACTGAAGCATAGAAAATTATCAAGTGGACCTTACCATAAGAAAAGGTGGTAATTGACCATCCTACCATTAAAAGCTTCTTAGGGCACACCTTAATGTTTTCGTAGTATTTATTTACCTTCCAATCGTTTGATAAGCCAACATAAGCCTGGATGAATGGAAAAAAATAAATATAAGCTTGATCCAAAACTTTTGTGGCCCATTAATGGTCATTCAACACTTTTTCCTATTGTATGGTCCAAATGATAATATGATTCGTAAAAATGGATGGACCACATAGATACATAATACATAAATTAAGGTAAGCCCCACTAGTAACCCCACGATAAGGGCCGCACAGTCCTGGGTTAGGCCGAGGTCTCACCTAATCCGCTCTCTAGAGGAATTTTTATTAAAATAGCCTTGTGGTGTGGACTACTTTTACTAAAAGTCCAATTTCTTGTCTGGTCCATCTTTTTTTTGGCCTTTTGACAAGAATTGAAAATTTATGATCGAAAATGCCGCTTTAACTGAGCCCTCCCAGGCACTATGGATTCCCTTGAGCACATGGTGGTCAAAGGGGTATTCTTGATAAGAATTTCAATAGGTCATATTTAGATCATATCTAGTTGGATTCAGGTCCAAGTCTGAATATTTATAAACGAATTTCATATTCGATCCATTTATAAATAGTTAGATCCATTTCTTATCCAAAATCCATATAACCATTGGATTCGGGTCGAATCTAGGTCCAAATCCACCCTATTATAAATATAAAAATATATATAATATAATATATTTAATTTAGTAGCAAAATGATGCAAACCCCACTATTTACTGTGATATGGTCGACCTGAGAGCGGCACATCTCAATTTTAAAACATAGGCCTAAAATAATCTGGAAAACGGATGGCCAGCATGAACATAACATGTACAAATAAGGTGACAATGAATCAAATTGGGATCGGATTCGGATGGAACTCGGATATGTTTCGGTGAATCCAAATCGGGTCCATTTAAGTAATGAGACCTATTTTAAGATCCAAATACAATCTATGTAAATAATCGGACCTATTTTAAGATTCAAACCGCATTATACGGATTTAGAGTGAATCGTATCTTGGATCTGACCCGCTCCATTGGGAGCTCTAATTCTCGGCTTAAAAATTTTCAATTCCTCGTCAAAATGCCAAAAGAGATGAGTTGGACGGGAAATTAAACTTTTAATAAAAATAGCCACACCTCATGGTTATTGCAGTAAAAATCCCTTCTTCGGATAATCGGGCCCTAGAGTTTGGTGAGCTCGACTATTTGTCTGATCTGATGGGAGCACAGTAGATGGACCACGCCCCCCAAAAATCTGCAATCAGATATTCCCAACCCTTTGATTGCAAGCCAATGGTGCAGATGGCTAAGAAAAGGCCTATAGCAAAGGTTAAATAGTGTCGGTTGCATTTGAACGATATGAAAGAGTTTAGGTCATGGTCTACCCACAGCATGACTCAACACACCAACGGTGTGGAGTAGCCAACCATGGCCCCCACATGTTAAAACCATCTATCGGACCACTTGGACAGTTTAATCGATCACCCGATTGGCTATGAAGGGCATGCTATGGGTTACCAAGCAAAAATAACAAGGCGTAGCTGGATGGTGATGGGACGAGGTAGAATTTTATTGTGCCACGTTTAACTATAGCCACAAAGCAGGTTCGAAAGGGGCGCGGATTTCCTGCGAAAGCCTTGCGCATGAAGTTCCTACACTGGGAACCAAGATGACGCCTACAGTGATGTTTTTTGATAAATCCACTCTGCCCATCAGTTTTGGGAGCTCATTTTAGGACATAAAAATAAAAATGAACCGGATCGTAGACTCAGGTGGGCCTCACTAAAGGAAAAGGTGGGTAGGTAAATTACTACCGTTGAAACCTCCCTGGGGTCCACAGTGATGTTTATATGACATTCATACCGTTAATAATGTCACCACTACTGGGATGAACTGGAAACACAAATATTATCCTGATTTGAAATTCCTGTAGCTCCACAAATATTTCAACTGTGGACGTTCAATCCTCACGTTTTCGGCCCACTTGAGTCTTGGATCCGGTTAATTTTTGTTCTCATGTCCTAAAATGAGTTCCCAAAACGTGCGATGGTTAGTCAGTGGATCCTCAGATCCTCATATCCCTAAGCGTGGGGCTCACTGTGATGTGTGCGCCTCATTTTAGGGTATGATCCAAAAATGAACCATACCCAAACTTAAGGTGGACCATAATATAGGAAATAGTGGTAATCCACAATTAAAAACTTCTCATGGGCCACAAAAGTTTTGAATCAATCTGATATTTTTGTGGTCTCTTCATTCGGGTATTTGTGACCTTTTGAACAGTTTGGATGGCAGATAAACACTCCGGTGGCCCCGTGAAGTTTTTAATGGTAGGGATTTAATGACGATTGTTTTCTATGATATGGTCCACCTAAGATTTTGATCTATTCAATTTTTGGATCATACCTAAAATGAACTTTCAAAATGGATGGACGGTGTGGATGTAAGGCATATACATCACAGTGAGCCTCACAGTTAGGGATCCACCCAAACCGCGCTAGTTAGAAAGTTGTTAGGTCTAGCTCCATAAGGCCATCACCGTGCAATTGGCCTCCTTAAAAATATGAGCGGTGGATACTGTTGGCATAAAAATAAGTCCAGTCAACAATCTGAGCCATTCATTTGTTAGGGACCATCATGGATGGCTTATTGGTTTAAGCACTCCTTTTATTATACAATCCTATACATTCCATCCACGGCTTAAAAAACAAACAGATCTATAAGAGAAGGTAAAACTACCGGATTTAGAGAACGATTCAGATTGATCAATTGGAATCTCCAAATATCCCAATTCTAATGATCATGAACATAATATGGTACACTTATGTGAGAGCGACACTAAAGGTGATAAAATGTAACGGCAACAATCAAAAGAGACCCACACCTTCGGGATAGTGGTAGACTAACAGTGTGGGTGTGTGCACTAACTGTGGATGGGTGTGCTAACCAAAAAAATGTATGTTTCCTACTTGTTTCAGGTTGACCATACCAATATAAACAGTGATGAATGATCATTAAAAGATTTTTTGTGGGCCACAAAAGTTTTTGCCATGTCTTATTGACTTTTTTTTCAGGTTAGTACACACATCCCACTGGTAGTACACACACTCACATGGTTAGTGACCCAGCAATGTTAGCCACCCCCATGTTGGGATTCGATACCTGATTCTTAGTATTTGAGACGCAGGTTATCTACACTCAGTCTACCACTGTCCCATAGGTGTGGGTGTCTTTTCCTTTTCTTACTAGTATTATCAACAAGTTGGATTGCAAATAAATATTACCAAAATCTTACTATGGGCTCTTTGGAATTTTTACTGGTGGGCACTCAATCACCACTATTTCTAGTGGTATGGTCCACCTGAATTTTGGATCTGGCGTGGGTATACAAAATATCACCCATGTGAGCCACACGGCAGGGGTAACACCTAATTCACTCCCGATCACACATACATCACGTTGGGCCTAGAACAGCCAACACATCCAAACACTACCACGAGGGATGGTGTTGGATCGAAAGGTCAAGTAGACCACACCACAGGACCTGTGGGGATAATGATAACCACAGCCGGAGGTCACTTAGAATTGGATGAAGGTTGATCCAAAACTTTTGTTAGTCCTAATAAGTTTTTAATGGTGGGTGTTCAATCACCACTGTTTCCTGTGGTGTGGTCTACTTAAGCTTCGGATCTGCTTCACATCAGCTGCATGAGAAGCCAATTGCATCCTACCCATGCATGGACCGACTAGATCGGTAGTGTCTCTGTGAGGCGTACCGTGGTGTATGGGTTTTATTTGTGCTGACAAGCCATTTTGCCGGATCATTTTAGGGTACGAGCCCAAAATAAGACAGATCGAAAGCTAGGAGGACCACAGTGTGGATTGAACCCGACCCTTAAAATGCTTCTTGGAAGCCACATAAGTTTTGATCAAGCCCTTCATTTTACGTTATCTTATGAGCAATTTAGATGGAAAATAAACATCAAATGGGCCCCGAGAAGATTTCAACGGTGGGTATCATTATCACTTACACACGGACGGTTCAAAAACTTATTAGGAGATGCAATCCGACGCATGGAATAGGTATCCCATGTCAAGTGGACGGCTACTTTTTTCCAAAGGAATCTGGATAGTTTGCTTGGCTTTAACCGAAACTTTCTATTTGCCCAGGCCTGATGGGTCCAACTCAGGTAAGCAGCAATGACAGTATTAAATGCGCACTGAAAGCAGTATTGGTTAGTGCCTCGCCTTTAAAAATTGCAAAGAGCCCATCCAAATGTTTTAGTAATGTTTATTTGCAATCCAACCTGTTTATAATGTCAATAATATTTGGATTAAGGGAAATTATAAATATAAGCTTAATTCAAAACTTTCGTAGCCCACAAAAAGCTTTTAATAGTCATTAATCACTATTTCTAGAGGTATGGTCCACCTTAGATTTGTATCTTCTTAGGGTTTGGTGTAACATCCTAAAATGAGATGAAAAAACAGATGGACGGTGTGGATATATAAAAAAATACATCAAAATGAGCCCAACATAGTAAAGGTAACACCCACTAACACTAAATTCGCTTCCATTAAATACAGCAAAGAAAATCCTCTTAAAGCTGAGCAGGCTATACCAATTCTTTCCAAAGATATCCGAATCTCGTGACGCACGCAGCACAAAGCAGGTGTTAAAGCAGATTAGGTGTAATCGCAATGGGATTAATAGCCACTGGTAACACTTCAGTGGGTGTTATCCTTATCGTAAGCGACCCACCTTGATGAATTTTTTGTATATCCACGCCATCCATCCGTTTTTATAGATTATTTTTGGACGTTATCCCAAAAATTAAACAGATACAAGTCTACGGTGGACCACAACACTGGGAAAATTAGTTAATGATCATTAAAAACCTTTCTAGGCAACAAAAGTTTGGGTTCAAGCTGATCCTTCTATTCTCCTTTCATCAAGGTCTGTTTGACGGCTGGATGGAAAATAAAAATTAACGGTGAGCCCTGGGACGTTTTTTAATTGTGGTCGTTCAATCACCATGGTTTCCTGAGGTGTTGTCCACCTAAGATTTGGATCTGCTCAATTTTTAGGACCACGTCCTAAAGTGGGCTGGAAAAACGGTTGGATGGCTTAGATATACAACACATCATCAATGTGGGACCCACGGCAAGGGCGGCAAGACCTGATCTGCTTCCTGTGTTATTCGGGTACAACCTTAGTCAGTGTTACCCTGAGGCCATCATGGGCCATCTTGACGATGTGTTGTGTATCCATGCCGTCCATTCATTTCTCCAATGCATTTCAGGACGTGATCCCAAAAATGAATCAGATCCAAATCTCAGGTGGACTGCTCCACAGGAAAAAGTAGTGATTGATCGCCCACCATTAAAACTTTCTAGGGCCCACTGCAAGCAGATCCGTAATGTTTATTTGCCATCCAACCTGTTGATAAGGTCAAACAGACATTGATGAAGGGAAAAGACAAAGAACAGATTGATCCAAAACTTATGTGGCTTAGAAAAAGCTTTAAATGGACATTCACCACTTTTTCCAGTGGTGTGGTCCACCAGAGATTTGGATCTGCTTAATTTTTAGAACAACATCCTAAAATAGGCTGAAAAAACGGATGAGCGGTGTGGATATACAACGCATTAATCAATGTGAGCCCCACACGGTAAGGGTAATACCTAATCCGCTCCCCAAAAATCAACCAGCTGCATTCACACTTGTGGGCCCACCGTGGATGTGCTCTGCCAAGAGAGTTTATATAAATAATCACGTTGGCCCACCAAAGCCTGAAGATGGACGGTTGAAACTAAGATGGATAATCGGTCCACTAGATTGTCTACTTGAGTTACTTTGGTCAGACTGCATTTGCATCGGCTCCATTAGATGAATGCCACCAGTTTGCCCAGACGTGTCATATAATCTTCCACCTTCGGTTTTGCAACCCTGTCATTGTTCTCTGAGTGATGGCACCCTAGCTAGCCTTCCTCCCACATGCCCTAGCTAGATGAGGACATATCTCTAGCTAGCCGGTCTACCTCCAAGGAAAGAGCTCAGCCTCCCTATTTAAGTCCAAGCACATCTAGTTCACCAATCACCCCTCATTCTCTAATGGAGGGGGACCTTACCCGTTAGAATGCTGCATGCCCTAGTCAAATTGGGCTCTCAACTCCCCAATGTTCTTCAATGATAGGTGGTCCCATCTATTGATGAATATGCGTTCCTTTATACTATCCAGAATGTGTCCAAGTAGATAACATCTGGACAATGCCTTCGAAAAGACAGTCGAAATGCCATCTTCTTGCAAGACCCCAAAGGACATTTGGCTGTGATGGCATCCAAACCAAAAGCTACATATGATGTGACAACCCAACTAAAGTCCATCTTGACCCAAATCTCCATTAAGGAATTGTTGAGTACATCACGATGTCACTAAGAGATTTTGTCAAAACTCTCAATAATATGCATGTTTTCGGGAAGCACCACCTAAGATGGTCGCCCATATGATTGGCAACTCCTTGCACTCTAAGAATTACATTTACTAATGAGGAGCTTCCACCTAAATGTCACAACCATGAGCAATCATTGAATTGTGAGCGTTCGCCACAAGGATCTTTAGATTCCACTGATAATCATTAACAATGGCCCCAGCTTAAACATATGCCCACTTAGAACCGCTGCTCGTCCAGGGAAATGACCTTCTACTTTTAGGCCCGGTAACATGAATGTAAGAGCCTTCAACACTTCCTGTAGATAAGTAGAAGTAGAAATTGACATTGAAGTCTAAATCAACTTAAACACATCAACTATTACTTTTCAAGTCTTGAAAATCCCAACTTCAATCAATCTCCTCCTTAGACAGCCCTAGCTTCATCAGATCAAGGTCATCCCTTCGACATTTCATCAAAAAGTCTAAACACATCAACCATTACTTTTCAACTCTTGAAAATCCTAGCTTCAATCAATCTCCTCATTAGATGGCCATGGCTTCATCAGATCAAGGTCATCCCTTTGACCTTTCACCAAGGGGTCAAGTATATCTTTGGGAACTAAGTTGTAGCCTAAACTCGTCCCTTCCCTTTACACTAGCCGAGAGCTCGATTATCCTAGTTATAAACATACAACATATTGAAGAAGACATCTTGTACCACAATTTCGAGTTTGAAACAGTAAATCTCATTCTTTCCCAATGTCCTCTCAGTGTCAGCTACATCTTACCACCTACGGGGAGCTAAATATGTACCTTTCATACCAAGTATCAAGATGAGGTAGTACTTGTCAAGGCTTAGTCCCACTAGAAGAGGATGAACCAGACAAAACTGAAGAGCTCTGTTGTTTGAACATGACCCTAGAAGAACTACGTCGGACTTAGATTCTGAACCCAACCCAGCTAACATCATTGTGATTAAGCATGATGGTGGGCAGTAGCTGAATTTTTTTATCCCAACTCCACATTGGAAGGAGTTTGGGACATGAGCTAGATTATTCCCTTGGTGGCAGAATCAGTTGACGAATCCTCTAAGGCCGTTGGCCTACAAAAATCACCAATGTAAATAGCCCTCGGCTCCTTGGGTCAAACCAAGGTTGCTCCTGTTTCACAATGTCGTCTTACTCAAGGCGCTGAATTTTTTTTATCTTTTTTAAAGTAGAACTTTGAATATTCAGGGAAATCCAAAAAATATTCGGAAATGCCCGAAAACTTAAAAAATAGAATATGCCAGAAAAAAAAAAAAAAAAAAAAAAAAAAAAGTCTAACAAATCAGAATATTTTCATAAACCCTAAAAATTCAGGAAAAAAAAATTGCAAATTTCTAAAAATGCAGTAAATTGCCCAAAAAATCCAAGCAATAAGTTACCTAGTCTGTTTATCAAAGTGTATGGGCTTAAAATAGACTTGTATAATTTCAATCAAAAGTTAGATTTCAAACTCATGGGTTTGGATGAAGCCAAAGATGAGTAAGATGATGATCTGACTCTCGAGATAAAGGGTCTCCTCAAAAAGTTTAAAACGAAAGCCAATGTTATTCCCAATTATTTTGAGGTCGTAAACTTAGGGTTAATTGAAACCCCTAAAGAAGTGCATATTGGAAAGCCCCTATCCTCTGAAAATAAACAGAAAATGATTGAGTTCTGAAGATTGCGATTGTCGAACTTCACCTTCTCTTACAAAGATATGCTTGGACTTGACGAAGATGTAGTTGTACATCATTTATCTATAAGGCTCAAAATCAAGTCCATCAAGCAAAAGAAAAAAAATGAGACAAGTGAATCCTAAAGATCTATGAAGAAGTCGTTAGGCAGTACAACACAATCTTTCGGGTTGTATCCAATGACCCAGAATGACTCGCCAATATTGTACCAGTTTCAAAGAATGATGACAAGGTTCTTATGTGCGTCGACTTTCGATACCTCAACAAAACCAAACGTAAAGATGACTTCTTGTTGCCTCATATCCACACTTTGGTCGATAACACAGCTAGTCAGAAGATCTTCTCATTCATGGATCATTTCTGTGTATACAATCAAATTAAGATACCAATAGAATATCCAGAGAAGACATCGTTTATCATACCGTGGGAACCTTTTGTTACTGAGTCATATCATTCAAGTTTAAAAAAACGTCGAAGCTACCTACCAACGAGCTATGACAACATTATTCCACGATATGATGAATGAGAAAATAAAATTCTATGTGGACAACATGACTTCAAGTCTCAGACCATTGAATGTCATTTTGAAGATCTCAAGAAGCTTTTCGATCGAGTGGAAAAATTCAAGCTCTGTCTCAACCTACAAAAGTGTATCCTCAATACATCTGGGGGCAAGTTACTCCACTTCATATTCAGCAAGGATGGCATTAGCGTCGGTGAAATGAAGACTAAAGCTATCATCAAGATGCCACCTCCAAATATTGAGAAATAAATTCAAGGCTTTCTAAGTAGAATTAGGTACATCAATCGCTTCATAGCCCAGCTAACACCCATCTGTGAACCCATTGCCAAGCTACTTTGGAAGAATTTGCCAAAAGAATGGAACGATGACTATCAAACTGCTTTCGACAAGGTCAAGAAGACCTCATAAATCCGTTAGTGCTAGTGCCACCTACCCCTAGAAGGCTATTGGTACTCTACATCTCAATCTCGTCAGACACGAATGGATGTCCTTGGAAAACATGATCAGATGTGTCCTCGACCAACATGATGACATCAGGAAAAAAAAAAACAAGCAATCTATTACTTCAGTAAGAGGTTCACAAACTATGGGACCAAATACTTGACAATCAAGAAAACCTACCTTGCCCTTCATCTAGAAACCCAACGCGTCCGCTATTACATGATTGCCTATCTAATTCTCATACTCGCTCATAAGGAGTTTGCATTGACAGAAAGAATAACAAAGTGACAATTGCTACTCTCTAATTTCAACATCACATATGTCACTCATAAAGAAATTAAGGGACAAGCACTGGCCAATCACCTAGTAGCGCACTCCCTGATAGATTACCAACCATTGAAGACCTTCCTGACGAGGTCATCCTTTTCGTCGAGGGAAAGGCAAATGAGTAGACCCTATAAATAGTCTTTGTGCAACGAGGGACAAATAGTGAGCCGAGGAAGGCATTAGGGTCAATGAAAGTAAGACTAAAGTTATCATCGAGATGCCACTTTCGAAGACTAAGAAAGAAATTTGTGGCTTTTTGGGCAAAAGCCAGTATATCAATCACTTCATAGCCAGCAAGCACCTATCTATGAGCTCATCTTTAAGGTACTTTGGAATGATTCATGAAAAGAATGGAACAGTGACTGTCGGGCTTCTTTCAACAAGATCAAAAAGTACCTATTGAATCTGCCAGTGCTAGTGCCGCCTATCCTTAAAAGGTCGATGTTACTCTACATCTCAGTCTCAGCAAACACGATTGTATATGTCCTCGAATAACACGACGACACTAGAAGAAAAGAGCAAGCAATTTACTACTTGCATGAGATTTAACACCATGAGACCAAATACTCGAGCACTTAACGATTGAGAAAACCTGTGATATGGACACAAAAGCATTCAAGGTGTACCAATGAAGAAAGCGCCAACCACAAGTGCCATCCTTGTGGATAGGCGATTATTGAAGAACTGAAGACCCGCTGAAGACCCTGCACATGTGATTGAACATATAGAAGACCCCACTCAGGGAAGACACGTATGAAGGAAGAAAAGAGAAAGAAGGCCAAAGAAACTGAAGAATTCGTGCGCCCAACCATAGCCTTCGGGCACCTGATCGGACGCCCGAACTTTGTCTGCCGAGCACCCGAATCTCTCTGGAGATTTTCGGGCGACAGCTCGGGCGCCCGACCAAGCGCCCAAACTTTCCTGCACTTTTGTTAATTACGCGGTTTTGCTTAGTTTTAGAGGGTATTTTAGTACTTTTACGTCTTTATTTTGTTATTTAACAGGGCTAAAGCCCTAAACTCAAATGAACTTTTGATTATTGATTAAAGCAAACCATTTGGTTGTCTCCTTCCTCTTGTCTCTCCCATGGTGCCCCTTCCTCTTCTTTGATCTCATTCTTCTCTTTTCTTCTTGTGCCCCTCCAACTTCTTCTAAGGTAAACTTGTTATTTCCTCTTTCTCTATTTCTATTCTCTCATAACTTCTAGATCCTAGATTTGAGATTTGATCCAAAATCCTTATTTCTCAAATTCCAAAATCCCTAATCCGAGAAATCCCTCGATCTCTCGGACTAGTGATTCACATTGGGTGTTTGGATTAAGACCATGCAAGATCGGGAGGTTCTATCCCTCACCGAATCCAACCATCGCAATAATTAAATCTCATACTTCGTGGTTGTGATGAATGGCCCGCTCCATTGCATGTCTTTTATGATCTTCTTAGTTTATGATGATTAACTCTAAATCTTAGGTTATTATTCTCTTTATTTTTCTGCTGATTAGTTGTGTTCATATACATGCATCATTCTTAGAGCTGTCCTGCATCAAATTTGGTATCAGAGAATAGGCTTGCATAGTTTGTCTAGATCGAGTTATCAAATTAGGGTTTTGATTTTTAGGTTTAATTTAGAAAAGTTCTAGATTTAGAAAGTTTTCAATTTTAGAAACTTTCCAATTTTAGAAAGTTTCCTAATTTAGAAAATTTCAGATTTGATTTGCATCATTTAGAATTAATTAGTGTCAGTTTATTGTAGTTTAAATTCATCGCATTCATATTGTGAGTCATCCAGTCCATAGAGTCGAGTTTAGGGAGAACCTAGGACAAGTCCTCCGTTATGTGCCCATTCGTTTTGGTCATGGTTTTGAATTACGCATCACTACCATGAATCAGGATCAAATTCTAGAGGCTTTGGCCGCCATATCTCGATGTCTGCACAACATTGACAATCATTCTAGAAAATCCTTCCAAAATCTCAACGACAAATTAGAGGCATTTAACCAGACTAGCTCTAACTATGGAAAAGATGATCAACGTTATGCCTTGGTGAACGGCAAGTTGAAAGAATCCAAACATAATGTTTATGAAGTGGAAGATTACGTGCCTAACGTCATTAGTGATGAAATGGAAGAAATTAAGGCATCGCTCATCATCGTTAAGGATGACGAAGTGTGTAAGATGAAAAGGTCGAAGAGTTTGAGACCACACCACTTCTAGGTGTCATGTGTGATTTAATTGATGTAGAGTCCCAATCTAAGTCTCTTATCATAATGCACACGAATGAATTTGAAAAGGAGACTAGTGAGGATATGATGATAGACACACACATGACTTGTAATATCCCACCAGATGATTTATGGGATAAATTTTCACCCAAATGGGACATTCAGCACACAATCGATCTTGTCCTTGGGTCGGTCCTGTCAAGCTTTCCTCCATACCAAGTGAACCCCGTAGAAAATACGGAAATGCGGCGTCAATTTGACAAACTTCTTAGGGAAAGAATTCAATAAGGAAAGTTTGAGTTGGAGTTTTGTTCTATGTGTCATGCCTGCCCTTTTCACCTCCAAGAACAATGGCATATGGCACACATGTGGGCATATCCTGACCGTCCACAAAGCTTCAGTCAATTGTCATGCCATCGTGCGACATATTCACGTCATGGTAGATATGATGGTCAGAGTCCCTATCCTGCATCTTGATGACATTTTGGACATAATGGCTGATGCCAGTATCTGCTCAAGACTTGGTATTAATAGTGTGTGTTCTCAAGTGTTGGGATACTTGAAAATCATCCTTGTTTATAATACTTATAATGAGAAATTATGTGTCACCCATGAGAAGTGTCATTTTGTTTCAGTTTTCCAAGTTCTAGGTCATAAGATTGTTTATTTCTAGTTCGTTGATTTTTCAGCACGTCATTTAGTTTCACCCATGTCTGTTATCCAAAAGTCTTTAGAGTCGGCCAATGCATTTGCACGGCACATTCATGAATTGCATATATATATTAGACAACGGATAAATAAGAGCAATGATGATTATAAAATCTCAGTTGATTCTCATCGTAGATTGCAAGAATTTCAAGAAGGAGACTATGTAATGCTGAGGATAAGGCCGGAGCGGTTCTCACAGGGTTCCGTCCAGAAATTACAAGCACGTAGTGCTGGACCATTCAAGATATTGCAGAAAATTGGGTCCAACGCGTACCAGATCGACCTTCCACCTGAAATGGGCATTAATCCAACGTTTAATGTGAAGAATCTAGTCCGTTCCCCTAATCCTACCACTGATCCCTCGTCCCTTTCATGACCTTCTTCTGATTTTGCTACACAACCCCTTCCCCTTCCCCACCCATTAACCATAAAGAAGAAATTGGGGAGATCTTGGGTGACGAAATAGTTTCTACGAGAGGCAGAGGTTTCCAAAGATACCTTGTCAAATGGAAGAACAAGCCACCGTCAGAATCTACATGGTTGATAGGAGTGGAGTTACAGAGCGTTAACCTAAATTTACTAGAGCGCCACAAGAGTTTTAACTCGTCGAAGTCAAGTTCTTCTCAGACGAGGAGATTGATGCGGACACAAAAGCATTCAAGGTGTACCAACGAAGAAAGCGCCAACCACAAGTGTCGTCCTTGTGGATAGGCGATTATTAAAGAACTGAAGACTCGCTAAAGACCTTTCACATGTGATTGAACATATAGAAGACCCCACTTAAGGAAGACACGTGTGAAGAAAGAAAGGAGAAAGAAGGCCGAAGAAACTGAAGAATTCGGGCGCCATAGCCTTCGAGCGCCCGAACTTTGTCTGTCGAGCGCCCGAACCTCTCTGGAGGTTTTCGGACGACTTCGGGCGACAGCTCGAGCGCCCGACCGAGCGCCCGAACTTTCCCGCACTTTTGTTAATTGCGCGGTTTTGCTTAGTTTTAGGGGTATTTTAGTACTTTTACGTCTTTAGTTGGTTATTTAAGAGGGCTAAAGCCCTAAACTCAAATGAACTTTTGATTATTGATTAAAGCAAAGCCTTTGGTTGCCTCCTTCCTCTTGTCTCTCCTATGGTGCCCCTTCCTCTTCCTTGATCTCATTCTTCTCTTTTCTTCTTGTGCCCTTTCCTCTTCCTTGATCTCATTCTTCTCTTTTCTTCTTGTGCCCCTCCAACTTCTTCTAAGGTAAACTTGTTATTTCCTCTTTCTCTATTTCTATTCTCTCATAACTTCTAGATCCTAGATTTGAGATTTGATCCAAAATCCTTATTTCTCAAATTCTAAAATCCCTAATCCGAGAAATCCCTCAATCTCTCGGACTAGTGATTCACATTGGGTGTTTGGATTAAGACCATGCAAGATCGGGAGGTTCTATCCCTCGCCGGATCCAACCATCGCAATAATTAAATCTCATACTTCGTGGTTGTGATGAATGGCCCTCTCCATTGCATGTCTCTTTATGATCTTCTTAGTTTATGATGATTAACTCTGAATCTTAGGTTATTATTCTCTTTATTTTTCCGCTAATTAGTTGTGTTCATATGCATGCATCATTCTTAGAGCTGTCCTGCATCAACCTGCCTCACCCTCATCTGGGCAACCAATACCTCTGCCAATACATGATTGTCTATTCAATGCTACTACTCGCTCATATGGATTAGCTGAATTATCTATTCAAGAAGTCAAAGTTGACAAGAAGAATAGCAAAACGGCAGGTAAGCACTGGCCAATCATCTAGGAGAGCATTTCTAGTCAAATTACCAATCATTAAAGACCTTCCCCAAAGAGGATATCCTCTCCATCGATGGAGAAGAAGAAAAGGCTAAGACTGCACTCTTACGTGATGACCAATACTTACTAATGTCACATGGATATAAGCATATTATTGAATCACGTAAATGTCTCATGGATATAAGCATATTATTGAATCACGTAAATCTCAGCGCCTCGTCTCTTGTTTTTCTCTTTTGACTTTTGGATTTTAGTTTGGCTATTTTCTTTTGGGGTTGTGCTGCCCTCATCAATTGTGTGCAAGCGTTTTTCCGCAACAGTTTAGATATTTGGCCCATCAATTGTGTACACCCATCTGGATGAGGGGTCTCACCAAGTTTCATGCATTCCAGTACTCAAGTGTGCCCCACCAATTGATTTTAGATGTTTTAAGCGTGATTCCACACAGTTATGAACGGCATGGCCTACCTAAGTTCCAGATGGGAGGATAGCAAAGAAGGAAAATAGATGCATGAAAGCGACCCCCACATTGATTACCCACTTGGTGATTTGGTGAATTTAGCTGGTACTTTCTTTAATTGATAAATTAGGAGTGTTTCACTCAACTTGTTGATTGTAATCAATCTGTGTAACAAACTATTAAATGGTACTTGATTGTAATCAACCTATGTAATAGTCTATTACATGGCACCTGTGAGAATTTTGCGCTCTCACAACCAGTCCCAAGCTCAGATAAAGAAGGATTGCATCAAGTTGGTGCCAACTTTAAACTTATGCCATAACTTCCATCATGAATTCAAAAAATATTAAATTTTGAAAATAGAGTGGAATGGTGGAACATGATTCATGCAGCCAATCAATTGGGATAAGGCTTAGATGACGACGAGGAGTGTTTCACTCATTGTTTTAGAACTAGGTAAGTTGACTAGGGATTCAACTAATATTTTTCTTTTCTTTCTTTTCTATTCTTTTCTTTCTCCTTCGTGTGTTTTTTTTTTTTTTTTTTTTTTTACCGTCCAAAAAAACTAAGTCAATGGGTGCTATCATATATGAATATCAACTAGGTTTTTTAGTTTTGCATTGACTTGGCCAATATCAGCTGGGTTTTTGAGTTTAGCATTGACTTGGCAGATCCACTGAGTCGCGAAAACTCACCTAAGTCACTGTGTAAAATTTCTAGAAGCAAGAGCAACATTTTGCAATTGGCTAGAGCATGGGTCCATGAGTTTTTTTTTTTTTTTTTTTCCTTAGTTGTCTTTCTAATATTTCCTTTTTAATATCAATTATTTATCCATTAATATCTTTAGTTAAAATTTATGCTTAATTTTTTTCAAATCATTTACTTCTTTGCTCCAAGCCCACCAAAACCTTCTTTCTCACAACATTCAAAGTTATAAATTGGAGGTAAAAGAATTTGAACATAAAATTTAGATTCAATACAAAATTTGCAATTTACAAAAATTATCTAAAAATTAACTCGCAAATTGTTGAGCTCTTAAATGTGTATATTCTAACCCCATTTCATCACTAACTATGCATGATTCACATGTTTGAAGACTATTCTAATGCATGTTTTGTGATTGTAGGAACGAGACGGAGACTTCACTAATTCAATGCTTAAAAGGTCACTCTATACACATTGAAGATTGAGAGACTAAGTGTCAAAGGGTGGAAGAAATGAGCAAGGGAGAAGAGAATGGAAGATAGAAGAAGTGCAGAAAATTACACTGTAGACCGGTCGACCATAGCCCACGACCGGTCGTCTGACCAGTCCAAACACTCAACAGGAAGACCCCTGCTGCCAAACTTTGCTGGACCAAAATCAATGAAAATAGACCAGTCGTCAGACCAGTCGTTAAATCAAAAGTTTGGATTGAATTTTTTGGAAACTCACTAGACTGATTTTGGCCTTTTACAACCGGTCGTCAGACTGGTCGACCATGGGCTCAAACTGGTCGTCCGACCGGTCATCCGCGTAACAGAGCTTGTTCTACAAGCTCCGAAGTTTGCTGGGCACTGCGCAACTTTTACGTGTTTTCTCAAAGATTCTGTGCAACCGGAGTCCAAAATCTATAAAAGAACTCCTTTACCTTGTTCCTAAGCCATCCTAGAAGTGATCTACCACGGTGGGAGGCAGAGAAGGACGGATTCGTAGTTCTACAACTCCTTCTTCTAGTTTGCTTTCTAGTTCCTTTTTGTTTTTAGTTGATTTCATGTTTCTTTAAGCATGGTCGGCTAAACCTCTTAGCTCGGGCTAAGAGGTGAAGCTTGTAGTGGATTATTGATGTTTTAATTCGTTTTTATATGGTTTCAAGTTGGATTTATTGATTGAACAATGGTTTATTGAAGTTTGAATAAGGTTCTAAGTAGTTCTTCTTAATCTTATGATGACTCATGGATGTTTTGAATAATTGCTTTAGTTCTTAGTTATTTTGCATGGATCTAACCTGTACGCTTCGAGGAATCGAATTCAAGACGCTCTAGAACTTGGTCCTTCATGTGGGAACTTCAAACCAAAGTTCTATCCTTTTTAGAATTCTGAATTATGTGTTGATTGTTTATGTGATTTGAATCAAGTTCAAATCATAATATAGTTAAGCTTTGTGATAGGGTTTGATGATTATCATAGTTATGATCTTAACCTATTGGAACTAGGATTAACCTATGCAATTGAGTGTGCTCAAGTCCTAACTTGAATTAAGGGAATCATGTTTATGAATCACACATATGACAGATTTTTTTACTAACTTAACCACTCTATCATCCGACTAGATAGAATTTGATTTCGATTCTAGTTGTGTAATTAAAAAACCAAAGCGAATTATGCATCAGATACTACAAGTGGATCCTTGGTACCCAAGTATTTATTTTCTATTGATTACATTCACTTTTAGCTTCAGATTATTATTTATATCAAATTACTAAAATTTGTTTAGTTGGTCTCAATTAGAGAATATTGGAAGTGGTTTTTTGAATTCCTAAATAAGTCCCTGAGAACGATCTCGGCCTCTACCGAATTATTACTACTTCGCAACCCTACACTTGGGGAAGCGAACACAAATACCTAGGTATTTAGTGTTCATTTCCATGTTTATTTTTTAAATTTTGCAATAACCTAGTAATATGGAGCTTTCTTTCACAACCAATCAATCAACAAAGAAGGTCTCTGATTCGAGCCTAGTTTGCTTATGAAAAAAAGGAGCACAAGAAGGATGTTTTCAGTTTGCATCATAAGTGGGGTGGGTCAATGTAAATTGAAAGTGATCCTTCTTATGCCTACCTG
Source organism: Liriodendron chinense (assembly GCA_003013855.2). Classification (NCBI taxonomy): domain Eukaryota; kingdom Viridiplantae; phylum Streptophyta; class Magnoliopsida; order Magnoliales; family Magnoliaceae; genus Liriodendron; species Liriodendron chinense. Next base: position 8,385,807 of record ML058469.1, on the reverse strand, counting down.
ACAATGGAATACCATATTCCCCCACAAACAGAGTAGGTAAATGGAGGCACAAAGATTATGGAATTAGCTCTTGATGGATTATCTATGAGTTTTAAGGTACCAACTTTTCTATGGATAATAACAATGCATTATTCAACAAACTCCCAGTACCACTCTTTCTACCATATCTCATTTCAGGAGTTATTTGACTCAAATGATGCGCATGTTACAAACTAACAAGCATTCCTGTGCATGTGTCATTTTTCCTACATGGGAAAATAAAATTTCAGCCAAAGATTTCCATGTATTTTGGGCTAAAAAATGATATATATAGCCAACCCTGTTTTGTTGCTATTATCCATACAGTGGGACATTATATTCTCATTGGATTTTGTTTACCCCATCATTTCAGACCAAGTTTCGATCTTCAAAGTACACCATACACCTCCTGTGGTACTTCATTGATGTTCACAGCGGACAACAGTTTACTTACATCCTATTCAACAGTCAGATATCTCATCTAGAAACACAGATGCTGCTCTATCATATTGTTTTCATGTATAATTTCACCACCATGTTGTTTTATTGCATATCTTTTAGTACCACATTGGGTATGGCACACATTATGTTACTTAGGTTGAACATTTCAATCATTAGAAGCCTTATGCTTCGGGCTAGCAATGAGCTGGGTTGTCTCGTGAGTCAGACAACTTATTACACTTAAATGATACTCCCACTTTTTAGAATTTTGCTAAACATATATTAGACTTGGTCAGATTGACAACACTAGGCTGAGACACCATGTCCACTCTTAGGAGTGTTGACTCATTGGTCGACTGAGCCAAGTCCAGATTCCTGGTTTTCGAACAATGGATTTCTAGTTACCAACTTGATGAAGTTGCCAGCTAGAAGCTTCCCAAATGCCTCAACTTCCTAATCCATAAATTGGGCAAGGCAAACATGGTGTTGTTGTTGCTATTGATGTTTTGGTAGTGGTGGTGGTTTTTTGCTGGTGTTGGTGTTGTGGTAAGTTCCCATTGACCGCACTTCAAAACAAGATAGTCAAACACCAGAATTATTGTTCTAAAAGAATAATATCAAAGGTCCACCCTCTTTTGGGCCAAATGAGGAGAAAATGCACAAGAACTTTATGTAACCCTCTCACACTTCAACACTCTCTTTCTTAAAATTGATATAACAGGAGAAAAACAAAGCATTCTAATGAAGAAATGCTACCCTCTTTACCATTTTCAAAGGAACATGAAGATAATACAACAATCTCAAAGGCATTTCTTAGTGTCTTTTCTTCAATCAACGTCATTCTTTGAGGCAAGTAGCTTACCTCTCCAGCTTGCTGAGCAGTGCTTCCATTGGAGGCAGTTCCTGTACAATTTGTTGCCAGTCAGGCATGCCCTGTATGAGAGAAACAGGTATCAGTTATAGAACAAGAAAACAATGGAATGGATATGGAATTTCTTTTTCTTTTCCTTTTTCCTTTATGTCATTGAAAATTTGTTATACGGAAGAAAGGGAGGGTGCCACAGAAGGGTTTCACAGCTTGAGTGCTTCTTCAAGCATAGTAGACCATGTGGTACTCTACTCACAACTCCTTTGTAGATGAATCAGCCAACCACGCAAATGTAGCTAAGCCACTTGGAATAGAAGAGAGCACACAAGATAGTCAAGAGCCCCAAAGCTTATAACTTTCTGATGTGTGGTACAAATGAAGACCCCCTCATATAGACCTAAGAATCTTCTAGCTACTTTACATGGATGGCTAGGATGGTGCTTTGTGGTGATCATCCAATGGCCAGAAATACTCTAGAACTCTTCTAGACTATTCTACACCACTCTCTTTACAAGAGAACTCTATATGCATAGCTCCCAGTCTCGGTGTCATTTGTTCTATTATTTGTACTCTTTAGCAGGGAACTCTATATGCATAGCTTCCAGTCTTGGTGTCATTTGTTCTATTATTTGTATAAGCCCATGTTATAAAGACATCTCCCTCCCTCCACCTCTCGTCCTATTATTTGCATAAGCCCATGTTACAAAGCCATCTCCATCACTCACTCCCTCTCTTCTTTAGTTGCTTATGAATTTGCATATTTATGATTTCTACGGCTTGAGGTGTCTGAGTGTGTTGACAATCTAAAACACAACATCTCACAGTTTGCACGTTGCATTAGAATGCCCCTGGTCAAGAGTATGTTCCCTTGTCGCATAGGATTCCAGAATATCATTGATCTCTTGGAATCACAAGATGAAAACTTAAAGTTTGATTTTTGGGTGTTTGGCTATATTGGGTTGTTTTGGGAAGGAATGTTCTGGTTGGTTTTGTAACATTGGCTATGTTGGATTGTGTTGGTAAGGAGATGTTCTGATTGGGTTTCTAACTAGGTGGCCTTTGAAGAAGAGAAAAAACACAAGATATGCTGACCACGTAAGGAGGATATGCAGTCCCGTACATGACGCATGTATCCAGTAATTCGAAACATGCAACCAATGGGTAAAACAACAAATGGTCCATAGCCTGAGAATTGCATTGAGTGGACAATTTCTCATCCTTTGCTTTCAATCCATCCATTTGCAATCCACTAATTGGACATTTAGGATTGTCTAGCATGTAAATTTTGGGGATATGATGATGTCTTCAAAAGGGTTCTTCTTTTTGTCAAGGAATGGGTGGAAGCATAGTTTTCCTTGCTTCTTCTAGGCCTTTGGGCAGGCGTGTTTAGTCTTTTTGTGGTGTTTATTTCTATATTTATGTTTTTAGGCTGAGGCCTTTTTTTAGTGGAATATCATCACAGTTTCAAAAAAAAAAAAAAAAATTGGGGGGATATGGCCCATTGATGGCAGGCCCCAGGGATGAATGTTTCGGATTGTAAATGTGGCACGTTTACATGCATACACAAGGTGTTAAATCATCCTCAATTTGCATACCATATAAGTCCTTACAAATTTTATTTGGGTTAACAAAGGATTTTAGAAGGTAGAACTATGAGTTAAATTTGAGATGCTGGATAACTGGGGGAGGGGGGGGTCAGCTTCACTTCTTTGTGGGTGGCTTGGTAAGCAAGCTACCTTCAGCATCAATTGGATTTTCAATGAAAGTCCATTTCAGTCTGTAGTCTACCTTCGATAATCAACACTATGAGATCTTGAGTTAGACAAACCATATTGATAGTGTGTTTTGTGGGTGCCATCTTAGTATGAAGAATTCGAAATTTCTGTCATGAATATCAGTGCAATGGATCAATGAAACTATACTTCCACAAAGCATGCAACAAGAGCATGATTCGTTTTAAAAATTAACAATTAACTTTACCATTTACCTGATGTGATGCTTTAACATCTTATTTTTGAAAAGAACTAAAGCAACTAAGCATTTGGATAAAGGAGATAGGGAAGAATTCAATTTTGTGGATTACCTTTCCTGATCTTCGAACACGGCCATCAAGGCGCAATATTATGTACACATCCTCACCTGGAGTAACACCTTCAGACTTTTGTTGGTCACGTATCCATCTGAAAGATAAGGAAAAATCAAAACCTATGAAATGCTACTATATAATCTAGAGCATGAGGCAAAAAAAAAAAATGGATGTGAAGCTTTAAAAAAAAAAGATGCCTTGCCTATATTTTAGAACATATTTGATACTAGTGGCCTCCATATGTCCTGTTCCAGCAGTTCCACCATAAACATGGCACAAGTCTAGGGCAATTGGAACCATTGACTTAATGGACAAAATCATGATGATTTAACAATTCTAGTCATAGGAATCAGTGTAATTTTCACTCATCGAATATGAACTATAGCTCACTTTATTGTTCAACTTTCTTTCAAGTGTCTGTTTTCTTGCTGCTAACGCAACAGCAAAGAATCAAAGATAGTCCTACGGTTGTGAACTCCGAGATTTAGCCCCTGTCACATGCTAACTCCCGATCAATGGTTCCTACTTCCCTAGAAGCATGTTTAAAAGATTCGGTGACTCAGACTGACTTATCTGATCTCAAGTCAAGTCAGGACTCGCCAGGCAGGGGTGACTTGTCAGGGTGCTGGTCGCATTGAACCAGATCGGGTCTGACTGGGACGAGTTGCATGGGACCTCATCCAAGTTTTAAACCTTGCCTGGGATTGTGTCGCATGTACAATGGAAGTGCTGGAGCTAAGCACAACTTCATCTTGGAAGAGGATTGCAAGCCTCCCTCGCAAACCTCTTGTAATAATAAACAATAAAAGACAACACAAAAACGTACATATTGAGGCATTGAAAGATCATAACAGAACCAAATATAGGAACCATCTAAAAATGCATGTGGCTGAGGTAAAACAGCAGATGACCTTTCCCATTCATTAGGCGATACAATCTCGGCCTTAAACCGCATCTCTGCTTTCAAGCGTGACTTGGCAGTTATGGACTGAGTTCGCTTCTCAAAATCTTCCTATCAAGATGCCATTACAGATAGTGTCAACAAATGAACATAACTTTTCAAGTCTTGAGCATGCTAACAATACAATCACAAGTAATGGCATGTCAACTTGGAGGCTTTCATGGATTCTAATATGGAAGAGTATATAGAATAATAAATGTTGAAAAAAGCTGCACCCATGAATGCAACAAGAGGTGGCTCTATGAAAACAAAGGCATAGGAAGAGTTTTCTTTTGCTCATCTAAGGAGAATCCCTTCTTGTCGTTCACGTCAGTAGAATGATACATCTTATATAAAGAAACAAACAAACAAACAAACAAAAAATTACAGTAAAATATATTTGCTGGGTTGACACTGGTGGAGGTGAGGAAAACAGGCATGCAATGAAAGAGGGGAATAAGCAATGCTGTTAGAGTAAGACTTTCAGAAAACCAAAATAAAAGAACAGATGCTGGCAAAAGGATAAGTATTAGGCACTTAGATAAATACACTATTATAATCGGTTGGACTAAGGGTAGCTTAAAGCTTTCAGGATGGTGGTTCATCATGCTGCTGCTATGCTGGGTACTCCATTTCAATTGAAGTTTGCAAGATTTCTTATGCAGCATTCAGATGATAGGATAACAATTTCATTATTAATGTTGTAAAAGATGAGTGGGTGAAGATCTTTAACATTCTTAGTGAGTTCTCTGCCAAGTTTTGGATTCAATAACTAGGCAAGACAAAAAACTATAAGGCAGATATCATATATGATATAAGAGTTTCATGCCCAAGTCCTATGTGTCAGATCTTCAATATAGATTTCACATGTCATAGAGAAAAGGCCAATTTGTATCCTAATGAAAGCAAATCGTTTGCACAGGCTGAGGCTGGTAAAAGAATTGGAGGATTTAATGAAGTGTGGCACAAAAAGAACTGAAGCTCGTGACCTTAGTAGAGCTTTTTTAGACAAGACATGGCACTACTCCATACTTGGTTTGATTTTATCCAATTTATTTTGTAATTCTACAAAATGATATTTTGTTTAGATACCATCAACGTCCATATAGCATGCGTACATAATATTTAAGGAATATATAACTAGATATTTGATATATCATATGAAAATAACATATCATAAATGTTGAAATGTGGAACCTGTAATCATCATCATCATATCTCACAAATCCTTCTTCATGAAAAATTCCTAGGGCCCTGTCTATGGCAAGTGACAAAGCCTGCTTCTCAGCACCTTGATAACAGGTCCTTTTAGGTCTGCCTCTAATCCTCCTTTCAAGCCCACAACCGTAATCAAGGTTTCATTATTGGAGCCATCTTTGGTGTTCTGAGAACATTGCCAAACCATCTCATGTTACTCTCTGGTTCTAATCTCAAGGGCCATTTGGTTGCAAGCAAAGTTCTATCCAATACAGACTATCTGGGGCAAACAGCCTATCCTTGGTTTTTTCTCCCCAATTATGCATGGGAACCAAGGAAAATGAGGATTGCTTATTCCCAATGATAGACTTTTCTAGGATGGCATGTCCAAGAAAAAAAGGTGAAAAAGTTGTCTTCCTGTTTCAGTGCCTGTCGCAAGATATTCTGTACACATGCACCACCTGTTGCACTTGTGCAGCATGTGCCACATCCATCTTCAAACACTCCACAAGTGCCACATGTGCTACACCATCAATCTTCAAGCACCCAACATGTGCACCATTATGCACATGATCTCATGTGTTGCATGTGACAATGACCATCTTCAAGCTCTCCACATGCCACATGTGCAACTTTCTATGCTCCTTATTCCAAGTCTTTGACAAAGCATCGTCCAAGACATTTTACCCAATTTTAAAGTAAAAATCTACCTCAGTGCACCTAAATACTTATTATTGAGGCATTTTGCCACTTTCCGGGTTAAATTTCAGGGTAAGGGCACGAGCCGGCCCATCCACCCCATAGACGGCTCTCTATAGTTGCCTAGCCCTGCTCTTAAGTTGGCATATTAACTCTCATTCTTCTCCATCTGGGATAAATTGGGGAGGGACCTACTTTAAAGGAGGCATCAACTATTCATCTATTTCACTGCATCGGTCATGAGATTATTCTAGTTGTAGAGTTTGTGTTTTTGTATGTATAAACTTGCTAATACATAGATGGGGATTCTTAGGGTTAATTCATTAAAATATGGATTTTAGGAAACTTTTACTTTTCAATGAAATTGAATGGATACTCGAGTCCAATTAGATATGGATCCAGTACCTCATATATTGATCCCACATTTGAAACCAAGCGGGCAGTCATCGTAGATGAAACCCTCGTTTCAAATCGAAGTGATTTGGGAACCCTTCAAAATCATCATTTTCAAAACCATCCAATGAAATAGGCAATAGGAAGCCCACTCGTAAAAATCAATAGGATTGGTTTTCAGCAAGTCGACCAAAAAAGTTGCTTTTCATGAAAAGTCTTTTGTGGAAATAGCGTCCAAACGAGCCCTTGAGTCAGTTTTGCTTAGTCAGAACCAGATATGGGTAGACCAATGCCTAACCCATTAACAACCCCAGACTGAGTCAATGTGATTTGTCGGTGACAAGCCTAGTCATGACATTCTCAAGATGATTGCTAGTATCAATGGACATGATGGAAGTTCAACAAGGACATATAGTTAGCAGCCAACAAGATGACTTCAGTAATCAAAGTCAATGTTTACTGTATTGATAATATGGGCTGATATTATCAGGATCGCATGTGAGCAATACGAAACATGGATGGAGTGTCTCAAATCCTTCATATTGCGCAATGTATCGTAATGTATCACAATGTATTGATGATATCATAAAAAATCACGAGATATCGGCACACTTTCTATTGTAAAATTCCATGGTATCGACGATACCGATACCTGTCGATATCGACAGATATCGTCAACACCCAATAGGAGCACATTTCGCTTCTTCAAAAAAAAAAACCCAGAAACTCTTTTTTTCACTTTTTCCTTCAATCTTCTCTCTTCTAAACACATTGTGGGTGGATTTCGGTCCATCATTTGCAATCATTTGGGAGAAAAACCTTAATTTCAAAGCGAAATCAAGTTTTTTTTTTTTTCCAAATTTAGGACCGGTTCTCATTAGGTGAGTGTTTTTGCATTTCGTTTTTTTTTTTTTCTTTTTTGGTTTATCATACAAAATCAGTGTCAAAAGGTTAGAAATTCTTGATTCTTCATGTTTTGTATGAAAATTCAAAGGATTTGCACCTTTGATTTCGAGATTTGAGTGTAGGTCCGACTTGGGGAAATTGAGAAAATTTCAAAATTTGCCAAATTTCTCCCAAATTGGTTGCAATCTTACACTTTAAACCCGAAATCAAACATGTATGAGACCTAATCTACTGTTTCATAAAGTTTTTGTGATTTTTCAAAAAGAAATTATTTTTTATTAAAAAAAATATATATCTATATATATATATATATATTATATATATATATATATATATATATATTTTGCTTCTAGCAGCGGTCAATTGAGTCCAATTTCACAGTATTTAGGAGTGTTTGATGACATCATCATCACATACACTCTAACTTCGAAATTTGGGGTAGGTGGTCCAATTTGGGGGAAATTTGGGAAAATTCGAAAATTTTCCAAATTCTTCTAAATTGGTTGCAATCATACACTCCAAACATGAAATCAAACATGTATGATGCTTGATCTGCTGATTCATGTATTTTTCCTGATTTTTCGAAAAAATATTTTTTAATTAAAAAATATTCTTTTAGCCAAAATTTCTTTTGCATCAACAGTCAATTGGCTGCATTTTTAAAGCATTTAAAGGTAGTTGATGATTTTTTGGATAATATAATTATTAATTTATTTTTAAAATAATTAATAAATGTTAATTACTACATAGGTCTGAGCCACAGCTAGACACGTCATTCATAGGTATATCTCCAAATTTCTACCTCTTCTTTTGGTTTTGAATGTATTGGTTGTGTTTCCATGAATGTCTTCGTACATTTATGATTGTTATGAATTCACTTTGAATATAGTTGCATTAGTTCAATTAGACAACACATAGCTTAGGACCCTATATAAAGGAAACCTATTATGTGGACATTTTTCTGTAATGTTATGATTTAAAAGTGTATATTATAGTCTTTTTTAACAATGCGTGAAGTTTCATTGAAAAATTCGACCAATTTCGCAATGTTTCCCAAAAAGTGTGATACATTACCCGATATAAACGATATATCCCGTGCAATAACCGATGTGTATCCGTATCCCAAGTGTGTGATACGTAACGCAATACCGATATGGTAAACACTGATCAAAGTAGATGTGTGAAATCTTCACATCTTACCCCAATAGAAGGTAGAGATGCAGCTGCCTTCGCAGGGGCACCAAAGCCTTTTCTCTCCTCCATGGGTGGCTTTCTACCTTCACCCCAGATTACAGGGATGAGAAGAACACCTCGTTTAAGGAGTTCAGTACGGAACCTTTCAGCCTTTTGCATAGCTGCAGAAATGGTCTCTTTGCTCCCCGCCAAAATAACCTGATAACATCAATCAGAAACATGATATGCAGTAAAAAGAAGATAAGCTGCCTAAATTGAAGAAAGAAATAAACAAAAAGCATCTGAGCAAAAGAGAAACAGTGATACAAATTGGCTAAAATAACTGCCAATAGCGATTACTAAGAACTTCCTCAAATATGAGGGAAAGGCAAGAATACCCCCAAGCCATAATGTGGTAGAGTTATTTGATATGCTGGTGGTGGTGGAGGATGAGAAGCCACATGCATGCACAAAGCACGTGTGGCATGCATGTACATCAATCCAAACCATCCAAATCGTGGGCCGTGTAGATAGGAAGAAGCTCCAAAATCAGATTGGTTGAAAAATCCCGAATTTGGTTTAAGGGACATTTGTTCGTTGAATTTGGATCTTGACTGTTTTCATTTTAACCATCTATTTGATGACCACCACCAATCAGACATGATTATCGGTTCAGCATGACTTTGCATTATGAGCCACCGACAGTGGGGTCTGAGATTTGGCTGGTTTGGATTGTGGTAGATGTATGCCACTTGGAAAATAACTGTGTATCAATTAATTCCTCTACAAAAACCAACATATAAAAGAGAAGAAACCATGATACTAACTGGCCTAGCAGTGTCCCGCAGCTGCACTAGTTCAACAATCCGATTGGTCGAAAGACATAGAGGCAACCGTGACAAAGTTTCATCCCTCAATATCTGTGCAAGTTGTTCCTCCTCTTTCTTGTTGTCCCAGAAAAATAATGCCACAAGAACAATAATACCTGTAGAGTGCTGATTCAAAAGCTTAGTCAATTAGATAATTAAATTTTACTAGACATCAATGAGTGCTCTAATTGAAGAAAGCGCATTTTGAATGTTAGTGTATGTGACTCTAAACTAGCAAGTAGCATTGATTGGAAGGTATGCTTAACTACAGAGATCGAGGCAAAAGAATAATCCATAAAACATTCAAATCAGATATCACTCTGTCACTACTACATTGTACAGAAAGGGCACAATGGTTGTTCAGTAATATCAAGTACTTAACCTAAACAGTGTATGAGGAATTATGTGAGGCCCATCGTTTGATGATCCAAGATGTTTATTAGATGGGCACACCATTTATGGGTAATGCCTAGGAAAATCTTCCAGATTGGAAAATCTAACCCTCTAATCAATGGCATACAAATAAATGGTTAAAGAGAAAATACAGCCAACGGTCCACATTCAATCAAAACAATAAAAGAGATCAAAGGGTTGGCTTCGAATTTTGGAGATTCTGGAGGCATCCTCCATAGAGCTGTACACGAGCCGATTCGAATCGAGCTTGGCCCAGCTCGACTCGACCAGCAAAGTGATTGGGCTCGAGCTCCTTGGCCATTGAGCCCAACTGGACAACTTGGCTCGATTTGGACGAGCTTTCGAGCCGATCCGAGCTCGAGCTTTCGAGGCAGGCACGCGCTGGCCGTCGACCGCTGGAGAGAGAGAGAGAGATTCGGGCGAGGGTTCGCAGGGCTGGCCGCTAGGGGGGAGTGGGAGTGGGAGTCTGAGAGAGAGAGAGAGAGAGAGGACGAGGTTTTGCCGGACGGTTGTTGAGGAAGGGCGTGGGGGCGTCGGGCAGGTTGTGGGCAAAAGGGGGGCGCTTGTCAACTGGATGTAAAGATTAGGGCAACAAAAGGGGCACTCGTTTTGATTTTGTGCGTGTGTAATATTAATATATTCATAGATATGAATATCAGTATCGTATCCATATCGGCCCGATATGATACGCAATACTTGGCTGTATCAGCCGTATCGGAATCAGTTGGACCATATCGGCCTATGCAGCCCATATCAGTGCCGATACAAGCCGATACGAGCCGATACGCCCATAAAACCCCAAATTTGATTTTTTTTTTTTTTTTTTTAATTCACTCATATTAAATGTTCTTCTTTTCATTTAAACCATGAAAGAATATTAAAAACTCATTATAGGCTAGATCTAAACCTATTTTGGGATCAAAACAAATGATTTGAATGGAATTCAACTAATCGAAGCGAAGTGGACCATTATGGGAAAAATCAGAAAAAAGGGTAAAGCTTCACTTTCTTTTTTATATTTTCATCTTCTTGTGGTTATATTTATAATGTAATGGATCATTGTTCACAAAATCATGTTTGATTTGTGTTCAATTAGGGCTAATTTAGTTGACCATCAACAAGTCAAATCGACAAACATCTCATCAAAAGAATGATCTGATACGCTATTGAATACATGGTCAAAACACACCAAAAAATAATAATAATAATAATAATAGATTCGTGAATATCTTATTTTTTCTATTTTTTCATATTTTTTTGCTTCGAAAAAAAATTCTAACCGATACGGGTCGATACAGACCGATACGGCCCCGATTCCGATATGCAATGCCGAATCGTATCATTTTTCCACGGGGCCAATACGGCGGGCGATACCGTCATTCAAAACCATGAATATATTAGTATATTTAAAAAATTATATATTCTAAACCAAACCGAGCTGATTCGAGGCTGATTTCGAACAAAGCCAAATCGAGCTCGGGCAACCTCGAGCTTGGCTCGAATTTTGAACAAGCCCCAAAAATAGGCTCAGCTTGGCTTGTTCCATCCTACGAATTGAGCCAAACCAAGCTTTTTCGAGCCAAGCCGAGCGAGCTTTTCGAGCTGACTCGGTTCGTGTACAGCTCTAATCCTCCATCTACAAAAGCAAGGCCCCACACTTGGGGAATCTGATGAAATTGTACATTTGCTGATGCAAACGACCCTACAATATCTCTAAATATGTATCTCAACTTTCTAGACAAACCAATAATAGACAGGTGAACATCATTTAATTTTTATTCCATCATCCATTTGATTAGTGTGTAGATAGAAACACAGCAAAAAGACCACTCCATGGCACATCTCCCAATTTACCTCCAATGTTGATGGCAACATTTCCAGCAGTCTCCCAGATATCAGGAGCACCTTCACCACCTGTAATCGCACGTATTAGTCTAGGTACAGTAAAGAACGTTGAAATTCCTGCTGCTGCAGAAAACGCCACATAAAAGAATCTCCTAACACCACGAAATGGTGCTTGGACTTCACTAATGAGCTTTAGATCTCTCCTGAAACTGTATCCAATGTCTTCACCACCCAACCTTGCCTGTAAAAGTCAAAACCCTATGAGTAACAAGATATGAAGCATTAAATTTGAGATTTAGCGGACAATAAAAAGGAGGAATTCAGTACATCAAATTAATTAAGATCCAAAATTTTAACAAAAGAGAGGATAAATAATTAACCAAGAACTGCACTAGTTAAAAGGAGTGAGTAGGTTCAAGTTGAAGGCTCTAAAAGGGCAAGGGGAAGGAGCAAAAAAACATGGATGGAGGTAGTAAGAAACGAATTGATGATCTATGGTTTAGCTGAGGATACGTCCTTGATAGTGGAAAGTGGAGAAGGATATACATGTAGTCAACCCCAATTAGTTGCGATAAGGCTTAGATGATGACAACAATGATGATGATATGTGTTTCCCGCATTCCCCTTCTTCTCTCAGTTGTGATTTGAGGCACCAAATGCTGGAAAACATTAGTATGTTTACCATGGGTTCCATTTACTTTGCTACCCTAAGCACCAGCTGTAAGCTCAGAAAGACCAGCTCACAATAATTGGCCCGTAAAACCAAAACACTGCCTGATATTATATCGAACCTCACAGTGCAAAGAGACAAGAACTGCGTGTGCCCCCTGCTTGAAGAGGTCCAGACTGAATATATGAATTATGTATCTTTTCATACTACACAACACATTAATAATGCAATCTACAGAGTAAATGGAAGAATGTAAAGATATAAACCTCTTCTTGCAACTCCTTAAATTCTGGTGAAGCTCTGAAGGAAGCCAAGTCTGGGTCATTAAGAATAGTGCCGAATTTGAGATTATATTCTCGTAAAGCAGTCCGCAATGCTTCTGCAGCTTTTTTTGCTTCCCCTCTGCTTAAAAAAAAATCAAGCATCACATGTCTTTAACAGTTTACATATTCCATTCAGATTAGTTCTCTGGAAAAGTCCACATTTGGCATTGATAAAGAACCAATCAAATCAACCTCAAGAAAAAAAAGTTTGGTTGCTCGTTCCAGCCCTTTATTTGAAATGAGGAAGCTAAGTATGATGCATTTTCTCATACAAGATAGACGAAAAGAGAAAATAAGAATACAATGCAATTGAAAGTCTTGTTGAATCTCATGACCATTCCAGAATCATATGTTGTAGTGGCAAGAAGAGTGTGCATGATTGAGTTTCTTCATGCGCTTCACGCACTGTTGGACATTGAGATTTATGTAAAAAAAAATTGGTAATTCAGGTTTAAGACAAAAGAAAGGTAATTAGGTTTAAGAATCAACCTTCCCTCATTCTTTCTGCATAGCTTTCTGATGGAGCAAAGAACCACCAAAACAATTCATAATAAAACTTGAAAAGGTGCAAACATAAGTAATCAGCCCACAGAACTCAGGACTTAGGAACAATGAATGTAAGCAAGCACAAAGCAAATTTGTGCAACGACATCCACAATAAGTCAAATATGGGGTGAAAAATAAGCCAGAAAAGGAACTTCAAATATTAATAAAATTTAATAAAAAATCATGGGGATCTTCAAGGGTGGAAAAGGATGAGGGACTGCAGAATCTTTTATCTTAGTTGCTAGAACTCAATCATTTATCAAGAAGACAGGTACTGAGTTTAGCAACTCACAGTGGAGAAACAAGCATGGTTGCAAGGAAACGACAGGCAAAAATATGGCCATGCACAATTCTTTTTGTAGGTTTCAGATCTACTAAAATAAAGGTGATCCTTTCTTGTAGTGAACTTTTACACAGGTTGTGTGTGTTCAGCTTGTGGCAAGCAGTAGACAGTTTCCCAATGTAACTTTGCAGGCCGTTTTTTGGAACTGTGAAGCCATTTATGTTGTGGGTATCCATAGGCTGCCGAAGTTTTGCTTAAAACCCAAACCTGAAGTGGTGTTGTTCATTATCCTATGCTTTCTGAAGCTGACATGACAAGGTCAGTCTCGATGTTGATGAGTATCCTTTTCTTTTTTCTCTTAAAAATATGATCTAGTGGGACAATATTTTGAGCCACCTCCAGAATAGAAGAAAGATGGAAGTTACATCTCACAGGACTCAGAACATAGAGGCCATAAAAAATAGATCAAACTTAACCCCAAATGTTGGACTGCCAGACTGATTAATAAACTACTGAAGAAGGAAACAACCTCCACTATGGTTAGTAGCTGTAGATGTGACCAGAGCATTTGATTCTGTTGTTACCTAGGTTACATGGACATGGATGCGGGCATCAAGATCAGACACAGGTATAGAGGGTTGAATTCGTTGAACGCTGAACAGTAGGATCATGAGATTCAAAAACCCCTGACAGAGGGCTGTCAATGGGTACCCGGACCCATCCCGATTCTAATGGGTTTGGGTCCCATTTATTGGACACATTAATAAATTGCATTGGGTTCAGGTCTCACCTTTTGGACCTGACTAAAAACCAGGTCTAGTCGGGACCGGGTCAGGTCCACGTGAAGGACCCAGTTAAAGTCTGGCCATGTCGGGTCCTGTTAGTTTTAATAGTAAAATTAAATATTTTATAAGTGTGTGTGTGTATCAATTATTCTGGCAAAAAAAAAAAAAAAAAGAACAAAGATTTCCTAAGCAACACACATGTAAGAGAGTCTGTTTACACAACATGCATCATGCATGTGTCAAAGTGGCACATGTGTGCGATATAATACATTCATCGAGTGGGCCCAACCATGTAAATGTTCTTTTCGTCCCTGAACCCAACTCGAAACCTAGAACTAAAGACCTGATGGGTACCCAAAAATGACCAGATCTGGGTCCAGCCCTTCAAGAACAAGACGCGGACCCAAAAGAAACTGGACTCGGCAAGACCCCTAGCTGGTTAGCCCAGGTTCGGGTACCATGAGACCCAACCCAGTCGACAGCCCTACTGACGAATAGGGATTGATTCAACATAAATTTATTTACTCAAATATTTATAAATGAAAATAAATAAGATATAGAGTTTGGAGTTCCCATTCCAGTAAATCATGGGATAATTCCTCGTTCAGAAATTTGAATTTTTCAATCAATTATATGATGCTAAGGTTTATTTCTTACCTATAATTGATTTCTGAATTTTTCAATCAATTATATGATGCTAGAGTTTATTTCTTATCTATAATTGTGCCATCGTGATGGAGGTATATATACCAGATGTTCATTCATTTGATCTTCTATACTTTTGTATGAGTAGCATCTTTCCCAATGGCTCTCGTTGGAGTACCGTGTTGTTCCTCCCTTTTTAAACTGTGATTGAGAGAGACAAGGTAACACTATCAATTTTTATCGTTTATTTCTTTTTGAATGAGGGAGGGGTAGGCTTATTAGCTCTTCTAAAAATAAATAGATGAATAAAGGAAGACAACAATAAGCATCTGGCATGTAGCAAACTTTTAAAGTTTATCAATAAAAACATTCACAGTTTTCAATATTTGCTTAAACTGAGAGAGAAAGCCTATCTCAAATAGTTGGGACAGGGCTATGGTGGTGATGATCACTACAGCTGAGGAGAGAGAGAGAGAGAGAGAGAGAGAGAGAGAGAGAGAGAGAGGACTAATTTCATCATTTATAAAAGTGATTTTCCTTTCTAAAGCGTGATTCTGTAAGAAAATAAGGGTAATTTATGTAAATTCAAAGTAGAATTTCATTCTTAGCCTTCTCTAATACAAAGCATCTTCTTAATAAGTGTCTGGTGAGAGGATTCCATGTACAGATGTCTAAACTGTTGTGTTCGTCTAAAAGAACAATCCTAATTGCCACATTCGCAAGAATCCATATAACATGGGTTCTGACAAGTTCCTAGCTAGCGGTTAGAGATAGAAATTTCCTCATGTAATTTATATGCAATTTTTAGTGAATTTCACTTTTATTTTGTTTCTTTCTAATTATTTGGTTGCCAGAAATTCTACACCAGATTTCTCCATGTTCGTCTGCAGGCCACCACACCATACAAGGAGGATGTGACATCTTTAAACATAACCCTAGAGTTTCTCAAAAGGATGCCCAAGTCCATGAAAAGTACCATATTGGCATACCAATGAACATATTACAGTAAAGTTTGCCCTGCCAAAGTAGGTGAAATTTCATAAACACTCCCAAGTTTAAGAATCAAGCCAAGCTTTCTTAACTGTTATAAAATGATGGAGCTCAAGATTTGTGGCATCACAAAAGTGAAAACTCAACCAAATTTCCTTATGAAGTAAAAAATCAATAGTGTGAAACCCAAGTGAGCAAAATCAATAGTTTGAAACTCAAGTGAGAAAACTCTATTGTTTGAAACCCAAGGAAGAAATGTGGGTAAAATAGGTGCAATTTCTTAAGAGAGAAAAAATGCAATAAAGCAGAAAGCAGAGATGCCTACTTGTATGCATGGCAGCAGGCTTTGTTATATAGTGCAGCTTGGGCTTCAACTGGGTTTGGATCTAAAGCAAGTGCAGTTTCAAACTGAGAAAGAGCATCTTTTACCTGTCACTTCACCAACGCACAAGATGAGCACACCCATCATCTAAGCCAATTACTAATAGTTATGAGTATTGGATATGTGTTCATCAGGGGATTGGAAAATCTTGGCATGAAAGTTCATCGGACGAATTTTAACTTCATTAAATTGAAGTGAAGATCTCAGTAGACCAGAATTTTCTTTTTCTTCTTTTGAATTAAAGAGCTACAAATAGGAAAAGGTGATGAAATTAAAACAATCTGTGAATAGTTCGTTTCTAATAAATGGCAGTGATTTGTTTTATTCATCAATCATTTATTGATCTGTTTCAAATATGCTAGGGATATGTTTGGTGGTAGGATGAAAAACGTATTCTGGTAGGAACATCTACTGCAAAGGTGAACCTGGTGCAGTTCGTAAAAGTCTTTAATATTAAGGCTTGCCTGTCAAAAGACAAGGAAAAAAAAATAGTATAGTGCAATTGCCAGCTAAAAGACAAGAAAATACTACAAAAGCAAAAGGGCAATGAAGAAAAAATGATCAACCGTCTTCTCATTTTGCATGCACATCAAACATACGATCGGTATCACCATCCTTCTCTTGCAAAGATTATCAACCATGAAAACCTCATTCCTTTCTACTAGCCATGACAGAGCTACCACTTTAGGAGGAGCCCTATAATGCCAAACCAAAGCTGTAGGGCTAATCTGCCTATCCGACGAAGACCCGGAAATGAAGTAATAAAATAATTTGACCGAGAATTTGTCAAATTTTGCTCTAATCCACACTATACAGGCCTGCTCTCCCGCTGATGACATTATATTTTGAAGCGATTCCAACAATTTGAGCATCTCTTCTTCTTGGTATTCCAACAGATTCGTTCTAACTTCTACATAAAAGGGTCCAAATCAACTCATTCCCTACTAACGTGTAACAACAAGCAACAAAGATATTATTTTGCTCTAATCCACACTATACAGGCCTGCTCTCCTGCTGATGGCATTATATTTTGAAGCGATTCCAACAATTTGAGCATCTCTTCTTCTTGGTATTCCAACAGATTTGTTCTACATAAAAGGGTCCAAATCACCTCATTCCCTACTAACGTGTAACAACAAGCAACAAAGATATTCAGATTCATTGATATTCTAGTGAACCTAGGAAAAAGTCTTGAAGTGGTTTCCCATCCAAACATCTTCCCAAAAACGAATACTCCATCCCCCAAAGAAAAACCGACCCCCTCCTCGACCTTTCCTCTCAATCCAGCTATTGCTTTCCAAACTCCCGATGCTTTGTATAAAGAAGACACTCTAATTCATCTTCCCCCTTCCTCCAAACCATACTTCCTAAACCGACTCATTTCTGGAAACATCCCCTACCTGTGGTGACGAATTCCCAACATCCTTGCAACCAAATGCACCTTGGGTTGGAATAGAGGACCCCGGAACCAAAAAACTGGCATCAAAAGCATCTTAAGCTCCACGAGAGGATTCCCCTCTCTGAAATGAACCCCAAATCCCCTAGTCCTCTCGCATTAGCCATCTGCACGAAAAGAAGCGAGCAATCAAGCAGACGCTCTCCAACATTAACGTCGAACTCTCGCGCCTAAAACAGATTGACAAACGTCGAGGATCCCATGATTCAAGGACATATCTCGGTGATCCGTAAACATTTCGAAGCAGCAGTCTCACAAGCCCATGGGACTATTGCATCAAACCAATAGGATGGACAGGTTAACATGAGTCTCCACATCGAGGCAATTCAGTATAGCCCTATAGTACCCAAGCCTTTGCTAATCCATGGGGTTGTTCGATCTCAAAAGAATTCATAACTGTCTCAATTGCCAACCTACACACCGAATCGCCAAAGCCATTTTGATGCGGACATCAGGCCCTTTAGGGTTTATCAGCGTAGGAGGCGAGTGACACCTATATCTTTAAGACTCGATGATGACAGGGCCTGGGTCGTTCGTGACGACTTGAGGAGCATTGAAGACCTTACACATGTAGTCCGAGACATTTGAGAAAGCCTCACCTTGGGAAGACATGTGTAAGTTGCTTGGAAGAGATGATCGACCGTTGGATCATGATGATGATGTGATCAGACCATTGGTTCGTCGTGGCCCACTTTCATCACACCGTCATGGGAGCGCATTGGACATCGTAGATTTGAGTTTATTTTACGCATTTTTTTACTTATTTGAGTTTTGGGTTAGTAGTGGGTACGTTTTTTTCATGCAAATATCTTTTTTTTGAAATTTTGTTAGTAGGGGTATTTTGGTAATTATGCTAATTCCGAATTTTATAAGGGTGTTGCCCTAAACCTTTTTTATTAGTTGTTGATTTATAAAAAGAGCAAACCTTTGGTTGCCTCCTTCCTCTTTCCCTCTCTCATGGTGCTTCTTCTTCTTCATTGATCTCATTCTTCTCTTTTCTTCTTGTGCCCCTCCAACTTCTTCTAAGGTAAACTTGTTACTTCCTCTTTCTCTATTTCTATTCTCTCATAACTTCTAGATCCTAGATTTGAGATTTTATCCAAAATCCCTATTTCTCAAATTCCAAAATCCCTAATCCGAGAAATCCCTCGATCCCTCGGACTAGTGATTCACATTGGATATTTAGATTAAGACCATGCAAGATCGGGAGGTTCCATCCTTCGCCGGATCCAACCTATGCAATAATTGAATTTCATACTTCGTGGTTGTGATGATCGCCCACTCCATTGCATGTCTCTTTGTGGTTTTCTCAGTTTATGATGGTTGATGTTGAATTTTTAGATTATTATTGTCTTTTATTTCCGCTGGATTATATGTGTTCATGAGCATGCATCATAATTAGGGCGTCCTGCATCAAATTTGGTATCAGAGAATAGGCTTGCATGGTTTTGTCTAGATCGAGTTATCAAATTAGGGTTTTGATTTTTAGGTCTATTTTAGGAAAGTTCCAGATTTAGAAAGTTTCCGATTTTAGAAACTTTTCAATTTTAGAAAGTTTCCTAATTTGGAGAATTTCCAGATTTAGAAAGTTTCCAATTTTAGAAACTTTCCAATTTTAGAAACTTTCCTAATTTGGAAATTTTCTATATTTAAGTCACATCATCTAGAATTAATTAGTGTCAGTTCATAGAGTCGAGTTTAGGAAGAACCTAGGACAAGTCCTCCGTTATGTGCCCATTCGTTTTGGTCATGGTTTTGAATTACACATCTCTACCATGAATCAGGATCAGATTTCAGAGGCTTTGGCCGCCATATCTCGATGTTTGAACAACATTGACAACCATTTTAGAAAATCCTTCCAGAATCTCAACGACAAATTAGAGGCATTTAACCAGGCTAGCCCTAACTATGGAAAAGATGATCAACGTTATGCCTTGGTGAACGGCAAGTTGGATGGATCCAAACATGATGTTTATGAAGTGAAAGAGTACGTGCCTAACGTCACTAGTGATGAAATGGAAGAAATTGAGGCATCGCTCATCATCGTTGAGAATGACGAAGTGTGTGCTAATGATGAAAAGGTCGAAGTAATTGAAACCGCACCACTTCCAGATGTCATGTGTGACTTAAGTGATGTAGAGTCCCAATCTAAGTCTCTTACCATAATGCACACGAATAAATTTGAAAAAGAGACTAGTGAAGAAATGGTGGTGGACGCCCACATGACTTGTGATATCCCACCAGATGATTTATGGGATAAATTTTCACCCATATGGGACATTCAACACACAATCGATCTTCTCCCTAAGTTGGTCCTGTCAAGCTTTCCTCCATACCATGTGAACCCCGTAGAAAATACAGAAATGCAGTGTCAATTTGATAAACTTCTTGGGGAAGAATTCAATAAGGAAAGTTTGAGTTGGAGTTTTGTTCTGTGTGTCATGCCTGCCCTTTTCACTTCCAAGAACAATGGCATATGGCACACATGTGGGCATATCCTGACCGTCCACAAAGCTTCAGTCAAGTGTCATGCTATCGTACGACGTATTCACGTCATAGTAGATATGACGGTCAGAGTCCCTATCCCGCATCTTGATGACATTTTGGACATAATGGCTGATGTCAAGATTTGCTCAAGACTTGGTATTAATAGTGTGTGTTCTCAAGTGTTGGGATACCTAAAAATCATCCTTGTTTATAATACTTATAATGAGAAATCATGTGTCACCCATGAGAAGTGTCCTTTTGTTTCAGTTTTCCAAGTTCTAGGTCATAGGATCGTTTATTTCCAGTTCGTTGATTTTTCAGAGCGTCATTTAGTTTCACCCATGTCTGCCATCCAAAAGTCTTCAGAGTCGGCCAATGCATTTGCACGAGACATTCATGAATTGCATACATATATTAGACAGCGGATTAATAGAAGCAATGATAGTTATATGCTTTCAATTGACTCGCATCGTAGATTGCAAGAAATTCAGGAAGGAGATTATGTAATGGTGAGGATAAGGCCAGAGCGGTTTCCTCAAGGTACTGCTAAGAAATCACAAGCGCGTAGTGCTGGACCATTCAAAGTATTGCAAAGAATTAGGTCTAATGCGTATACGATAGACCTTCCACCTGAAATGGGCATTATTCCAATGTTTAATATGGAGGATCTAGTCCGTTCCCCTAATCCTACCATTGATCCCTTATCCCTTTCATGGCCATTCTCTGAATTTTCTTCACAACCTACTCCCCCCTTCCTCCACCTATTATT
Organism: Liriodendron chinense; assembly: GCA_003013855.2. NCBI lineage: Eukaryota > Viridiplantae > Streptophyta > Magnoliopsida > Magnoliales > Magnoliaceae > Liriodendron > Liriodendron chinense. Next base: position 8,364,622 of record ML058469.1, on the reverse strand, counting down.
TGTAAAGAAGAGATTGAGAAAATTGTGGATGAAGAGATAGTTTCCACGAGAGATGGAAGTTTCCCAAGGTATCTTGTCAAATGGAAGAATAGACCACCATCAGAATCTACGTGGTTTACTGAAGTGGAGTTGCAGAACGTTGATCCGGATTTGCTAAAGCGCCACAAGAGTTTTAACTCGTCGGAGTCGAGTTCTTTTCAGACGAGGAGAATGATGCGGACATCAGGCCCTTTAGGGTTTATCAGCGTAGGAGGCGAGTGACACCTATATCTTTAGGACTCGATGATGACGGGCCTGGGTCATTCGTGACGACTTGAGGAGCATTGAAGACCTTACACATGTAGTCCGAGACATTTGAGAAGGCCCCACCTTGGGAAGACATATGTAAGTTGCTTGGAAGAGATGATCGGACCGTTGGATCGTGATGATGATGTGATCGGACCATTGGTTCGTCGTGGCCCACTTTCATTACAACATCATTGGAGTGCATTGGACATCTTAGATTTGAGTTTATTTTACGCATTTTTTTACTTATTTGAGTTTTGGGTTAGTGTGGGTACGTTTTTTTCATGCAAATGTCTTTTTTTTTTGAAATTTTGTTAGTAAGGGTATTTTGGTAATTATGCTAATTCCGAATTTTATAAGGGTATTGCCCTAAACCTTTTTTATTAGTTGTTGATTTATGAAAAAGAGCAAACCTTTGGTTGCCTCCTTCCTCTTTCCCTCTCTCATGGTGCTTCTTCTTCTTCATTGATCTTATTCTTCTCTTTTCTTCTTGTGCCCCTCCAACTTCTTCTAAGGTAAACTTGTTACTTCATCTTTCTCTATTTCTATTCTCTCATAACTTCTAGATCCTAGATTTGAGATTTTATCCAAAATCCCTATTTCTCAAATTCCAAAATCCCTAATCCGAGAAATCCCTCGATCCCTCGGACTAGTGATTCACATTGGATATTTGGATTAAGACCATGCAAGATCGGGAGGTTCCATCCTTCGCCGGATCCAACCTATGCAATAATTGAATTTCATACTTCGTGGTTGTGATGATCGCCCACTCCATTGCATGTCTCTTTGTGGTTTTCTCAGTTTATGATGGTTAATGTTGAATTTTTAGATTATTATTGTCTTTTATTTCCGCTGGATTATATGTGTTCATGAGCATGCATCATAATTAGGGCGTCCTGCATCACAATTCCCCAAAAGCAAAGAATTCATCAACCCCAGACTACTTATACCCGCTCCCTCCACTTGTATTGGGCTTGCACACCTCCTCACATTTCATTAAAATAAAATTTATACTTCTCTTCATCTCCTTGCAATAGAAATTGTCTCCTAATTTTATCTAAACGTACTAAAAATGACTTTGGGCATCTAAATAAAGATGTAAAATAAACCGGAAGATTAGACATAGCCACCTTTATCAATATCAACCTTCCTCCTAAGGACAATTTTCTCCTAACTTTATTTAAATGTACTAAAACCAACTTTAGGCATCTAAATAAAGATGTAAAATAAACCAGAAAATTAGACATAGCTGCCTTTGTCAGCGTCAACCTTCCCCTAAGGACAAATGCCTTCTTTTCCAACTCAATAGTTTCCTTTCAAACTTTTCCACCACTTTATCCCATAACTATTTAGCCAGTTTCCCTGCGCATCATGGAAGGCCTAAATAGGTTGAAGGAAAAGAGCATGATCAACAACCAAAGATTTTGCATATTCACACATCTCTTCCTTAGATAAATGAACCCCCAACAATTCACATTTGCTTATATTCACCCTTAGAGTGGATACTGCCTTGAAACATGCAACAATCTTCCTTAAATTATCCACGTTTTTCCATCTACATCACAAAATAGAATCGTATCATCCGCATAATGTAAAAGTGACACTTGAAACGTTGACTTATCCAGCTTAAAAACCTTCTATAAGACCTGCGAAACCGGATCTTGCTTCTTCCGTTTTATGCAGATACAAGCAAAACGTAGCATCTTGCAGCCTTCTGACAATGGATTAATCCCCACCACCATTCCTAGACAAGAACCCACTGCCTCAAATACTTCACAAATCAAAAGTTCCAAAGGGAGCTACCAAATCTAAAACCAGGATTCTTCCCAGCCAAACACAAACCAATCCTCCCATCTTGACACCTCTTGGATCATATTGTCTTTGAACAAATTACAAGCCATAAGGAATCCATATCCACCTGCGGATGCACCCACACCTTTGAGTCAGTCAGAAGCTTTACCACTATCGTCTTCTTCCACGCTGCAATTCTACAAAAGCCATTCTCCTCTCCCTCTCTCCAACTCTCCAGGCCCAACGGAGATTGCGAAACTCCATTTAAAGAACTCCCACACCTTCTACAGAACCATCAGATAAACTTGCACTATCAATCCATCCTTTATATCCTCTTTCCATACCAATTCCTTTTGTTGTATCTTTTTCTAATCCTCATTCTTCTCCAGATCTTCCTCATACCTAGCTACATTTTACCCTCAGCACTCTCCCTCTAACTCGAACTCCATTAATAGCTTCAACAACCTCTTCCAACTCTCCCATTATAAGCAAATCCCCAGTGCTTCCATAGTTCCCTTCTTCTTTGGTATTAAAATTCCTCTTACCTCTCCATAATCCCCAAGAATCTCCCTGACGTTTGATTGATTCCAACTTGCAGGAAAACTATCAACAAAAGCCATCAGAAATTTCGATAATTTCCTCATACCATGACCTTTCTGAGGATCCTCCTTCCAATATATCTTGTGGGTTACCGTAGTGAGTCCAATCTACCAACTTCCATAGTCCGCCTATAATGGCTATCCTTAGGTAAGAACGGAAACCAGTTTTGTTGTCCCTCTATTTGCTTTTCAGCTTTCTTCAAAATGCTTCTTTTGACTACTCAGGTGATTTGTCGAAACTCTCTTCGCTATCATATTCTCCGCTTCGATTTGTTAGTAGCATAGTTCGTCCCTAATGATACCTCCCCTACAATCAACCCCTTGATGTAGTTGATGAGGTTTCCAGAGAAGGTTGCTCCCCCTTCCCCGATGATACATCCTCATCGCCCACCATCGCTCCAGCTGTCTTTTTTTCTCCAGCTCTAGTTGTTCAAATGCTAAAAATCACATTCCCATTCATGAAGCATAAACTCAAACAAGTGGTGAAATGATGCTACCCATTTCTTAAGGGCCCGTTTGGGAGCTTGTAAATGGAAGTAAATGGGAAGTAGGGTTGGAGATAAATAAATTGGAAGTAAATGGCTTACTCAGTTGTGTTTGGATGGGAGTAAATGAAATGCATTTGAAATCCAAATATCCTGTTTGGACAGGAGTAAATGGGAGGAATTGGAATGCATTAGAATTTTCAATATATTCACAGGAACATATGTCATATGCAAATCAGCTATAATATATCAAATTAGTGTACATATGTGAAATTTAATATAATGATTGTGACAAGCCCATTGAAATGCATGGTTTGTGGGTGATTGTGTGCATCAGCAGGGAATAGTCTCGCGTTAAAATGGGGCGGGGACTCCCTGACGTCATCAAAAAAAATGGAGAAATTTCGAGCCTCAGCTCGGCCACGATCGTAAGGATCACAAACAAGCAACTTGCCAACAGCTTTTAACCGTCCATTTAGATGGCCAACTTTTGGATGATTTGGGTCATTCCATTGGTGTAATTTAGTGATGCGGCCAATAATTGGATTGTTTCGGAGTATCATCAGTGTGTCATGTGTATGGTAGATATGTGCGTAGCAGCACCTTTTTTTACTTGTCCAACTCTCCAAGGAGCTCAAAAGGGCATTTCGTCCCATTTACTTCCAAATCCTCTCTCGCAGAGAGGATTTCGTTTACAAACCCATTTACTCCCATTTCATTTCATTTCCATGCATTTAATCCCCATCCAAACACAACTCAATTGCCATTTACCTCCATTTACTCCCAATTCCCTCCATTTACTCCCATCCAAATGGCCCCTGACACATGGATCAAATGCTAGAGATAAAATTTGCACTTCACACGGTGAATGGTCAAATCAAAACGCTATAATATTTGTAATCAATAGTTTTGTGAAGCCTTGACTCTAAAGAGAATTGATTGAAACTATAACAAATTGAAAACAATAATGGCCACCCAACACAAGGGCATGATCAAAATGTTGAAATGATTAAAATGTTGGAAAAAAAATATTACACATTGAAGTGAATAAAAATATCAAAATGGCAATTTGTGAAGCATTGGCTTCGAAGAAATAAAAGGTTTTGCATAGAAAAAGTAACGGCTACCGATTCCATGAGGAATGTATTGAATGTTGGATTTTGGAAGTAAATTCCCCATGGCATTTCGTGAAGCATTGATTTCAGAAGAATTCGAGTGTAGAATCAAATAAATATTAAAGTTACCCATTTTCTAAGACGCGTATTAAGGCTATGTTTGAATTTTGAATGAAATAATTAATTGAATCACCACTAGAGTGAATATGAGCAAGTTGCAACTAACTTCCTTAGGGCCTATTTGGGGTATGTTCTCATTTAATTCATAGGCATGCAAGCTCGGGATACACACGGGCAACCCAAACGCAAACGCGATCCTCCCTTATCATCTTGCAAGAGAATTCCTTGAAGTTTAGGAAGGCATGTATGTTCCCTTTTCATAAGACTTGTTGCCTTCGAGAACCAGAGGTGTGTGCGCTAAATGACACCCAAAAGTTGAGATGTTGAATGTGTTAGACATAGGACCTGTGGGGCACACTTGTGCGCAACCACTGAAAATATGAGGTGATTAGGCCCAACAAGTCACCCCATGACTTGGCCGAGCCACGACTCAACTCAGCAGGGAACAAGTTGGACCCAGTCACCAAGTCTTAAAACCATTGTTAGAATGCCACTTCCTAGTTGTGAAAACTAAGGAAAGGCGACCAATTTGGCTATTTCCTCCACATTGAACCAATTATCGCAATTAAATTCAGCAATGCATCCGAACACACCGAATTACCCATCCGTTATTTCGCAATGACTTAACAATGTGAAGATTTCGCAATCCGTTTCTTCTTCTTCTTCTTCTTCTTCTTCTTCTTCTTTTCAGAAACAGGATTGAAAAAGGACACCCATTTCATAAGACATGGAGAGAGTGATTACCCGTCCTTTGGAGAAGAGGGAGAGTCCCAAATTGACGCATGATTCCGCAGTTTCGGTGTTGGTTTCTGATGACGGTGTTGAAGAGGAAGAAGATATGAAGAGAATGCGGCGAGGATTTTCAGATTTCAAATGGATTTTGGCGGGAATCCATGATCTTGGTTGGTGGTGGGAGCAGAGAAAATAATTGGGATGAAATGCTGCGACAGCAGCCATAGCTGTTCTGAGATATATCTACCATCAACGGCTGCTTTTGGTGGGTGGCTTTTATCCTTTGTTTTTCGATATTTGTTAAGGCCACACGCATGAAGAGCTCTGTCCATGCACATATTGGGGCTTATGGACTACGTGTGCTGGATCCGAGCTTTCCATCAGGTGGACGGTCGTGATTGGATCGTATGGATGAAAAAACAGATTATTTCACTCTCGGTGGGCCATGATGTAAATGGACTGCTGAAATAAATTTATTGGCACTCCAAAGCTGTTTGTATACGGTGTGGCCCTTTTGAGAAGTGGAACGGCTAATAGTCATTGTGGTCGCTGATGGAGGGATCAGATCTAGAACGTGGGCCTTATTGGCACCTGTGACTGCGCGTGTGTATTGGCAGGAGTCTATACGCGTGTTTGGCAAATCTGGTGGACAGTTACTCTGAAACCGGAGTTGTTTGGTACTCGAGCACCGTCTGAAGCTTGATAAACCGGCAGTCGGGAATTGTAAATGTGAAGTGTGTTGCTCACTATTCTTCGGCCACGCATGTGACGTGTATGCAGGCGTGCTATAATTGAATTTTGTAGCTCGATTCTAGCTGAACAACGATAACCCGAACGCTAAGAAAGTAATTGACTCTATATGACCGAGATCTAGTAGAAATTGGTCACTTAATTAGCCACTTACTCAGTTGTTTTAAAACAAATGATTAGTCGATATTTGGAGGGTGAGATTCGTCCTCCAAAAATAGGTTCTACCTTTGCCTTCTAAACGAAAGGACTTCTCACGATATAAAATTAACGAAAAAATAAGAACTTACAATCATCTATGCAAAAGATCTTCGAATCTTCTTTTCCAATAGAAAACATAATTAGAGAAAGGGGAACTTTACTAATTAAAAAACTCTTGCTAAAAACTTATTATTATGAAATGTAATCTCGAGGATTACACTAATGAACGTAAATAGTGCAATTATGCTAAGAAAAGTAAAGAAATTAATTACACTAAGGAACATAAACAACAAAATGAGGAATATGATAAGTTTGAAATTGAAGTATTTATTTGGTTTGGTTGATGCTTGGACCATTTTCCTTGTAGATCTTCTACGCCATTTATAATACCTTATCATCCCCACGTTTCATATTTCTTAACCGCTTATTAACACAATCTACTCTTCCGGATCTTTCTTCGCCCACTAGCTTTGCCATAACCGCTTGCTGACTCAACCATGTCTATTCGTCTATGTTAGTGTCGTGCATTACAGACCGATGCCAACTGTGTCGCTAAGGACTTCGTCGTGGCTTCATCTACCTCACGGCTACTTACTCACGTGTCCTTTTATTATTGGCTCCTATCCAGGATGACAAAATTAGGGTACAACAGGGTGAATTGATTTAAATTGAATTGAAAATTGTGGAGACTTGTCTCAAAGGCAATCCTAACCTCTAACTCATGGACACTTGTTAATTAATAGGACCGTTTGATATTTTTAATTTTAACTATCCAATGAATGTCTATCAATCTCGACAAGCAAAGAATCAAGTAGGCTTAAATTTTTTTTATCATGATACATCTAAAATAGGAATCATGTGTTGGACAATTTAATTCGACTTACTTTATATCATGTCAGGAGCTTTGTAGGGCTTGTTTAGCATCTTTACTCTAACCTGATAAAAGTTTTTCAAATAAAAGCTACTCTAACACTTTTTATTCTATCTTTTATTTTGAATAAGCTCGTTAAAAATTGGGTTTTTCAAAAAAAAAAAAAAAAACCTTTATATTAAATAAACACATTTGGTAAAATGTTTAAACAATAGATTTTTTTTTAAGGATAGTTGGTGTCAAATTCTAAGACTTACACCAACTCTATTATAAGAGCAATATTGTTATAATGGATCTCATTATAGATTAACCATGCTCAAGCAGCAGATTGAGTGAAGATAACCTAATTTCAACACTGAGGTCATGGTATGGATTCCCATAGTGGGGGTGGCTAACATTGTGATGTGATTAACAGGGGTGGGTGGGTGTACCCACCCCCCCCCCCCCCCCCCCCAAAAAAAAAAAATGGATTATCCATTATGTTAGACATTGGATATGGATCCTCCATCACATGGAATCCATCCGTGCACTGTCCATCATATGAAACAAACTTTCAAAGCAGGTCGCCCATCATGCAAGGCTTATTTTGGATGTGGACCATTCATCATCAAGGGTTGACCTTTAACATGGACCATCAATTATGTAGGGCCCATCTTGATGTAGGTCATTCATCATGCGGGCCCTATCATCAATGCTAGTTGTCCTTCATGTGAGGGGCATCAGTGCCCATTGATTGTTATGTGGAATCCACATTTGATGTGTCCATCATGTGGGCCCTACTTTTGAAATGGGTTGTCCGTTGTGTGGAGCCAAGTTTTGATGTCCACTATCCATCATGTGGCGCACAATTTCTATGCAGATCATCCATCATGTTAGGCCACTTTGGATATGGGTCATCCATCATGAAAGACCTTGTATGTGAACCGTCCATTATGTGGGCCCACTTGATGTGAATTATCCATCACGAGGGCCACACTTTGATGTAGGTCATCCATCAATGTGAGGCTACTTTGTCCATTCTGTGGACCATCTTGAAGTGGACCATTCATTACGTGGGGCCCTACCTTCAATACATGTCGTTCATCATGTGGGCCCACCTTTGATGTTAAATGTCCATCACGTGGGCCCACCTTTGATGTCCATCGTCCATTTTGTGGGTCCCACCTTTGACGCGGACTGTCCATCAAGTGGGGCCCACTTAACGTGTATCTTCCATCATGCTTGGCAACACTTTTATATGGGTCATCCATCGTGTAAGGTCCACCTTTGATGTGAATTGTGCATTATGTGGGCCCAACTTCACATGGACCATTCTTTGTGTTAGGGGCACCTTCAATATGGGTTGTTCATCATGCGGGGCCACCTTTGATGTCCACCATCCATTATGTTGGTCCTACCTTTTGCTATGGACCGTCCATCATGTGAGGCCCACTTGATGTAGATAGTCCATCACAAGGTGTCATATTTTGAGGCCCATCAATCATGTGGGACCCACCTTTGATGTTCACCATCCATCATGTGGGTCCCACCTTTGTCGTGGGCCGTCTATCATGTGAGGCCCAACCTTTAATATGGGTTGCTCATCATGTGGACCCATCTTTGTGTCAACCTTCTATTATGTGGTCCCACCTTTAATGTCCACCATCCATCATTTGGGTCTCACATTCGATGTGGGTCATCCATCATGTGGGGTCACGCTTTGATGTGGGGGCACCTTTGATGCGACCATGCATTATGTGGGCCCACCTTGATGTTGACCATTCATCTTATGGAGCCCCACCTTCAATATAGGTTGCTCATCACATTAGTCCGCCTGAGAGTGATGGTAAAAAGAAGAATGGCAAGTAGGATAGAAATTATTTAAAATGTGTTAAGGGCAAACTTGTCCAAAAATTTATCCCATTAAGTCAGATAAACTCTAAAAGAAAAAGTGGCTTCTATTAACGTTTTTTTAAGAGACTTTTGGCTATAAAGAGAGAGAGAGAGAGAGACAGAGAGAGACATCCAATCTATAGGCCCCATCATGATCCATGTCATCCATGTATTTTTCAGGTCATTTTAGGGCAAGAGCAAAAAAATGAGACATCCAATCTCAAGTGTACCACATGTTGGGATAGGAGGGCCCGCAACGGAAGCAAAGCCATAAACAAACAGAAAATTCAATCAAACAAGCCACACAATGCAATCACAATGCATGCAATCACCCACACATAGACAATCCGAATTTAACGTGGAAAAACCCCTCACGGGTAAAAAACCATGGCACAAAGCGACACCAATCCATTGTAATATCAGAAGTTATAAGAGATGGAACCCAAGGCCCAAAACCCAAGCCCACAAGAGAAATTCCAAGCTTACCCAAGAAGAAAACCCTCTTCTTCAAGCTCTTTCTCTCACCTAGAAGCTCCCTCAATCCCCTTTGCAACCTTAGAAACCTCTAATCCCGTATATACACCTTAAATAGGAAGAAAAACGGATTTAGAAACCTCTTGCGCGCAAACCACGCAAGAAATTGTGTTGTACAAGGAGACTGCCGACCAGTCGTCTGGCCGGTCGAACACCCTTACCGGCCGGTCGACCGACCGGTAAGATGGCCAAAAATCTGCACAGCAGGGTTACTGGCTAGGCCTCCACTGTGACCGGCCGGTCGGACACCCCCACCGACCGGCCGGTGGCCTTTGTCCAAAGGTGAATTGAGGCGTCTGTTTCCAACAAACTTCACCACGACTCAAATCACCATGCACCTCCTGGCCAAGCACAATCTCCACCTCTACTTCGTCATCATTATAGTCCCGTCGCTTCTCATGCCCCATCGACTCTATCCTTGCATCTTCACACGCCTTGTTGCTCTTCCCATGTGGCCCCTTTTCTCTTGTCACACTTGAGCAACCGTGGATCCCGCTGCCAATCCCGCAGATCTACCATGAATTGTGCTCCCGATCACCTTGTAAAGATTATCGCACCTCCGTGCCTTGATCATCACGCGTGCTCCCTTCACCACTTTACAATATCGATCGCAACCGATGAACCTGCACCCTTTCGCCTCGAGTGCACCAAGAGCTATCACATTCCTCTTTATCTCTGGGACATGCTTCACACTTTCAAGGATTCGTTCAACTCCATCGAACATCCTAATGCGCACCGAACCAATCCCTACCACATTACGAGCGTAGCCATCGCCCACAAACACCGATCCACCATCATACTCCTTATATGATATGAATGAACTTCGGTTAGGACATACATGACATGATGCCCTTGAATCCAAGAGCCACTCTCCACCAAGAGGCTCTATGCCAGATACAGTTAATACATCATAACCCTCACTACCGTCCTCTATAGTATTGGTTCCTTCCCTAGAAGAATCTCCAGATCTCTCCTGCCTTTTCCCGGGATTCGAACAATCCCTCTTCACATGACCTTCTTCTCCACAATTCTAGTATCTCACATTGTGCCTCCACTTGCCTTTTGATTTAGATCTCGATGAAGGAGATCATCCACCTCGCTCAGAATTCCTACCACTCATAACCAGTGCCTCATCAGTAGAGGGACCCACGCCGCCACTTTTCCTTCTCATCGTCTTCGCCTTAAGGGCTGAGATAACGGTTTCTACGCCAATAGTCTCCCTACTTGCGCACAAAGAGTTCTTGAGCGACTCATATGATTCTGGAAGAGAATTCAACAGGATAAATGCTTGATCCTTATCATTTATCGGCTCATCTACATCCATCAACTTGCAAATAAGCTTATTGAAATTGCTGATGTGGCTCTCAACATCGGCCCCTTCCGTCATCCTCAGATTGTACAACTGAAGCTTTAAGTATATGCGATTTTCAAGAGATTTCTTCACATAGATATTCTCCAACTTCGCCCATGTTTTAGCCACAGTCTTCTCTTTCATGACATTATACAGGATCTCATCTGCCAGGCACAACTGGATTGAGACATTGGCCTTTTCATCGATCTTCTTCCACTCTTCTTCTTTTATAGCTTTTGGTCGCTCTCCAAGGAGTGCAACTTGCAATCCTTGCTGAATTAGAAGGCCTTTCATCTTCACCTTCCAAAGTTCAAAATTATTTTTCCCTGAATACTTCTCTATGTCGAACCTCATACCTGATGCCATGCTGTTGTCTCAGATTCGAATTTCTGCTACACCCCAATGATCTCTCTGATACCAGTTGTTGGGTTAGGAGGGCCCACAGCGGAAGCAAAGCCGTAGACAAACAGAAAATTCAATCAAACAAGCCACACATTGTAATCACAATACATGCAATCACCCACACACAGACAATCTGAATTTAATGTGGAAAAACCCCCCACGGGTAAAAAACCACGGCACAAAGCGACACCAATCCACTATAATATCAAAAGTTACAAGAGATGGAACCCAAGACCCAAAACCCAAGCCCACAAGAGAAATCCCAAGCTTACCCAAGAAGAAAACCCTCTTCTTCAAGCTCTTTCTCTCACCTAGAAGCTCCCTTAATCCCCTTTGCAACCTTAGAAACCTCTAATCCCATATTTACACCTTAAATAGGAAGAAAAACGGATTTAGAAACCTCTTGCACGTAAACCGCGCAAGAAACTGTGTTGTACAAGGAGAGTGTCGACCGGTCAGTTCGGCCGGTCGGACACCCCTACCGGCCGGTCGGCCGACCGGTCGGATGGCCAAAAATCTACACAGCAGCGTTGCTGCCTCGGCCTCCACTGTGATCGGCCGGTCGGACACCCCCACCGACCGGGCGATGGCCTCTATGTAAAGGTGAATTGAGGTGTCCGTTTCCAACACCACACTACAAGAACAATGGTGATTGAACGCCACCATTAAAAACTTCAAAGGTTTATTGTAATGCTTATTTGCCATCCAACCTATTGATTAGGTCACAAGGGCCTAAAAGTAAAACACAAATATCAGCTTCATTCAAAACTTTTGTGGCCCGAATAAGTTCTTAATGGTAGGGCTCAATTACCATGTTTCCTATGATGGGTTCATATGAGATTTGGATTTACCTTGGCTCAGCGATAAAATAATTTGAAAAAAATGGATAAACAGCATAGATAAAATGCATGCATTATGATGGATCCATAGAGCATTGTCCAATAGTTATTGGCTATTGACAGTGTCATTTGGCAATCTGCGATCGGCATCCATTCAAGTGACCTTGTGTACTGGTTGGATGGTAGATAAACATTACAATAGGCAGAAGTTTTTAATGGTGAATTGAATTAACACTTTTCCCATGATGTGGTCCACCTGAGATCTGGATACACTTCATGAACTAGAAAAACGGATGGACAGACAGCATAAATATAGAACACATAAATGAAGGCGAGCTCCACAGCCACGATTTGATGACTACCTTCACTAGTACCTAGGTAGAGACGGATGCTCCAGTTAGGGCTCCAGCCCACTGTGAAGTATGTGCTTTATCCACGTCGTCCATCCATTTTGACATATCATTTTAGTGCATTTGCTAGAAAATGAAGTAAATTAAAGGTTCAATTGGGCCCCACCACAAGAAGCAGTGAGGATTGACAGCGTACCACTTAAAATTTGCTAGGGCGTAGAGGTTTTGGATCAAGCTGATGTTTTTGTTTTTCCTGTACAAGTCCATGTCATCTTATGAAAAGGTTGGATGGCAAATAAGCACCATAGTAGGCCTTTAGAAAGGTTTCAACGGCAGCAATTCAATCACCACTTCTTCCTGTGGTGTGATCCACTTCAGCCTTTAATTTGCCTCTTTTTTGGACTCATGGCCTACGATGATCTTTCAAAATGGGTGAACGGCGTGGATAAAACATATACATCACACAGGGCCCAAAATTCCCCAGGACCGTCTGTCTCTTCCTAGGTGTTGGAGGCTGTAGTAACCAATCCGCGTCCCGGCGTAATAGAAATCGGAATCAACCCGACTCGACCGAATCGGCTCCCCTCTAAAGCGAGGATATTTTCGTAATTTAGACTACTATAGGGTTTCACATAAATTCCTTGCATCTTCCACTCAGCAACCCCAGCAGTTCTTCGTCCCCTCTTCCATTTAGCAGGTAAGCTTCGCTCCCAAAATTGCAAGCGTGCGACTCACTGATTCAGGTGGACCACCAGGCCACCGTCCTTTCATCTTGTTTCTAGTCTACTCTGTTATGCAAGAAAACGCACTGATTTTTTCCTTCCAGGTTCTTCGATTTCATCACCACCGTCAAAATGCAGAACGAGGAGGGACAGAACATGGATCTCTATATCCCCAGGAAATGGTATGATCCGTTTGTTCTTTTCTTTTCTATAGTCTTGAGACGCACACTAAGAACTGTACTCCCGCACCGCATACTTTTCTAGGGTTTAAACCCCGACATATCGGGTCATGAGTCGAACCCGTTACGGCCTATATCCAACATTTTCTTTTTGGAATATACAGAATGGCTTCAGCGCACACAGTGCACATCGAAAATTGGTGCGCACAATATCTCAAAAGATTGAAAGTCTGCTGGCAGGAATCTAGATAGCATTTCAAAATGCGATTCTTCAGAATCTATTTTGGAATGTGTTAAGATTCCCGCCAGGGTGCTATTGGATGGTGGGAGGCATGTGTGCACTGACTCATGGTGCGCTCTGCACACAGGCTGTTCCATATAGATAGACAATCGTTCCATATAAGAGGTCTAACATGCAAGTAGTTGGACTATAAGTTAGGTCCATTGGCACATAAATGCTAGCGTGTCAACTGCTAGAAACATCCAACCCATCCAATATGTTGGTCCATCCGCAAAGAACGGCTGCTCAAAAGATCAGTATGATCCACTCATCATGTGATCCACACCTTAAGAAACAATGGACAACCATCAATCGGGTCCAAAGCACAGGTTTGGGACACCTGATGAGTGGGTTGGCCTGATTTGTGTCAGGCGAGCTTCATGGTGTGGACCAACCTGACATGTAGGCAATGATGCACTAGTTGGACACTGACACAACCATCCAACTTTGTGTACTTTATGCTTTCTCTATGATGCAATATTAATAGCACAATTATATTTAGGGGAGCTTCTGGTCTATCTATGTTTCAAAAATATTTTCTTATGCAGTCAACTCCATTCATTTGAAACTTAGAACAGCTTTCATTGAGTTTCTGCTACTATCATTCTTTTATTCTCGCTTTTTGAAGCCTTTTTTTTTCTGAACACGGTATTTCCTATTTTTAATTCTTGGGGTTCTCTAATGTTTTATTAAATGCAACAAAATAATTGTAAAAATTAGGGTGTGTTTGGTGTAACCAAACACACCCTTAATAAATGTAATTGCTTATGTTTTACAAGATGTTGGTTGTAATGGACCACACCAATGATCACTAGAAGGCAATATCTCTTCCTATAATCATATCAGCAGCTGCGACACAGACTCTCTCTCCCTCTCTCTCTCTCTCTCTAACACACACACACAAATCCCAACATGTCAATATGTTGGTCTTTTCAACATGGTTGTAAAAATCTTAATTCTTTTGATTGGAGTAATACAAACTAGACACATTGGACATTGTTTTTTCTTCACAGCACGTGCGTGAGATCTCAACCATCCATCAAGTGGGGCTCATAGTAAACACGCCATTGCCCAAAACATCAGGCTAGTTCACTCACAATGTGGGCCAGGCTTGTGCATCAAATATGGGTCCATTAACCAACCATCCGTTTTTCTCATGTGTGCCAACTTGAGGAGTGGACTAGCATGATTTTTATGCCACTGCATGTTCTTTTGGACAAACCTGATGAACGGCTAGATGGTGCACGTGTCATGCTGCAATGTGCACAACACCCCTACTGTGGCTCTTTGATGTAGGGTAATATGATTAATGAATGTTGTTTTAATATGTGCTTTGCAGTTCCGCAACGAATCGGCTTATTACATCGAAGGATCATGCTTCTGTTCAGATAAATGTTGGACATTTGGATGAGAGTGGCATGTATACGGGCCACTTCACCACCTTTGCGCTTTGTGGTTTTGTCCGAGCTCAGGTATTTTGATCTCCCACTCAGATTACATGATGTTATTGATTTACATTTTTTCCGGTGATAGTGCGTGTTGGCTGTGTTTGTGTTCAATCAAATGGTGCTTGACTAGTTATGTTACTTCACTTTTGTGTTTATATATGTAGAGGTGTGCTAAGCCCACATGCATTCAGTCAATACTATCTTGGCACATGTATGGTTCATGCTGTGTTTTAAATAGTGCATAGCGTATAGCGTTGTGTTCAGTCCTATGTAGCGTGTAGCGTATAGCGTATAATGTAGTGTTCAGTCCTCTATAGCATGTAGCATAAGCTACACGATACTTTTATTTTTAGTTAAAATGATTGGACAATATCAATATAATAAATAGTAAAAATAAGTATAAAAATGGATGGCCAAAAAATTAGGCATATCCAATCATCAGGTGGGCTGCACCACAGGAATCAATGTACCTCCACCTAAAAAGCCTTCACTATAGCGTGGTTAGCCCGCATGATGGTTGGATCCACCTTGTTGGATTGGGCGGTGGGCCACACTAGAGAAAAAAATTTCCAATTGTGAGCCACCTAAGAAAATCAAGCGTATGCAACCATTACACGGGCCACGCCATAGATAACAATGCACAACCACCCAAACACCTATCTGAAGCATGTTGGCCCACATGATGGCTTGATTGGTTGCATGTCATGCCATTCACAGACCACAACAGGTCCCACAGAGAAAAATGTTGTAGAACAATCTTATCCTACAACATTGCATAGGAACTGACATCCTTAAAAAAAAATAATCCAAAAGAAACCATAAATCTTCATCCGAAATTAAAAAGAACTCATTAAGAGATGTTAAGGGGCAAGTGCATTCTTTTATCAAGCTCGAGAAGAGAATCAATAAAAAACTGATTTTTGAGCTCTATAATTGTACTGACGTAAAAAGGGGAGATTTTGATTTTTCTCTTTAGTCTGTGCTTCAATGCTCTTTAAAATACAACTAATGGACCTTCTTGTAGGGTGGATTGATGAGCCAAAAGCTCCGCTTCATCGGCTTTGTGGATTCCTAAAATCGAAATGTGGTTTTGGTGGACTGTAGGCAAAGTGCGGTAGAGAGACTTAGGGCTTGGAGTTGAAGGGGAAGGGCTTTACAATTGAAAGTCTTTTCTTTTATAGAAGCTAGGATTTGTGTTTGTTTTAAACCATTTAAATATCCTTTTGACTCTTCAGCTGTATGCTTGTCAAATTCGTAGAGATAGTTGCAGTTGTCTGATAGGAGTGATTCTAGAAATATACTCTATCCGCAATAGGACTCATGGTTTGAATGGGGTCTGATAGCTGTACTTTATGTGTGAGGAGGATGAATCACCACCATCTTCCAATTGGTGCTCAACTAATGCTAACGTATAGAGCCAAAATCTTAAAATTTTGGAGCTTTAACTCTTGCTTACTCTATATTTGCTATATGCTCTACACGGTGCATAGCATATGCTACACTACAAATACCGTACCCAACATGAGATTTGTTCTATTTGGTTGTGCTATGTAGTGCCGAATCTATGCTATGCGTATGTAGTGTATGCTACTGCTACACTATGAGCGCTATTCAAAACACTGGGTTCATGTGATGTCCTACATCAGATGCGTCCCAAACCTTGTAGATGATCTGCCTATAAGTCAGCCTAGTCCGCTCATTAGGAGTTTCATAGTTATGTCAAATGAGGATCATAAGCATTTTTTTAAACTGTCTATTGTTTTTGTACATTTGCAGCTAGATAATCTGTCTTGATTTTGGGGTCATGTGATCTATATAGGTTGTGTAGTTTAGTTGATGTACATCTCACGATGCATGTGGGCTTAGCAAAAGTCATCTCTGTACTACTCGAGGTTTTTTGAACCATGCCATTTTCTTGTCTACTCTTTATTATTATCATTGACGAAGTGATGCAGTGGAGAATATTAGGGCACATGTGGATGTTGTGTACTCCTGAATTGATTTTCAATAATTAGTTGGAAGTGGAATAACCAAAGGGAAATGAGAGCTGCACCCCTTTGATTGATTTGCATACAACCCTTTTATTTATTGGGAAGAACAAAACCTATTAAGAGAAAAAGAAAGATAAAAACCAGTGGGAAATCCAATCCAAAGATCTCATCCCACTACGTTGGGGAAACCTATCGTGGCATACAGTGAGAAATTCTGCAATCTAAAAGCATGTTGTGAAGTCGCGGAGAATGAATTGACGAATTGTAAGGAGAGATTCAATGAGTTGCAATGGGTTGTAACTTGTAAGGAGTAGCTTGTTATTGCAATGGATTGTAATGAGAGATTAAAAAAAGTAGTGGTTAGAACTTAGGGTAGATGAGTCTCTCTAGGTCTCCCTAAGAGCCCAAAATCATATTTGAAGAGTAGCTGCTAGGTGCACTACTATTCCAAGTCGAGGGTATTTAGTTTTCAGGGTGCTAGAGACAGACTTTGAGCTGCTCCACCTCATGGTGCCACTTAATAATGGACTATGCTTTCCAATGATTACCAATGGCAACAATCAGAGGTCTGCACAATAAAATGATGACCTAAAGAATTCAAGGCAATCGTGACTAGCCAAGGGAGACTGAATAACCCTACTTCAGATGTGGTGCAAAGGGCCATTTTGCTGCATATACTGTTTTTTTTTTATATGTATATATATATTAAAATGGTCCCATGGTTTGACCATTGCAAGCTATAGACCCCAACTTTCTTTTATTTCTTGGTCATATGTCAGCTTTTGGAGTTTTTTGGGACCAAAATGCCCCGACAGGCGTATGGCGGTTGAGTTTCTCGGAAGTTAAATTAGGATTGGACCCACTCCATGAGAGATCTTATCCTAGAACCGCAAAAGGCGTTGATTTCATCTTGATCTTACAGTGGAGAGAATGTCGTTGGAAACACGCTGGAAAATCTCTAGAGTGGGTTAGTTGGATGTAGCAGTAATGGTCTAACTGGCTTTTATGGTGGTGGTCCCTTAAAAGAAAAATTCAAAAAGTTCCAAATGGGTTCTGAGGTTAGGTCTTGGCCCTACATATTGCTTTTCGGACAAGTTTTGTAGGGCTCATCGTGAGTAACTGCTGAAATTCACTTTGACCATTCGAATGTGGATTTAATTTCAGGGTATTGCTCCAAGAATGGGGGAAGAAGACATCAAGGGTGGACCACACCAGAGGAAATAGTTCAGAATGAACGGCCATTGTTATCTCCATTTGGGGGGCCATAGATTGCTCAGATCAAGATAAAATCAACGCTTTTTGAGGTTCCAAGATGCTCCAAATAAAATAAATGGATCGGTCTCCCATGAAGTGGGCTCAATCTTAATTTCGTGGGATACATTCTCATTTTTTTTCAAAGAGACCTTTTAACTTTCAAGGCACTCAACAGTCGTATGCCTGCTAGGGGCATTTTTATCCCAAAAAATATTCCAAAAGCTGAGACAGGACCAAAAAAAATAAAAGATGGAGAGTTGGGGTCAACCCTTTTCAACAGACAAACTATGGGGCCATTTTAATAAAAAACCCCTGCATACACCTGCCTCTATGTGGTATTCACAGTTCTATGAGGAGCAGGAAGAAGAAAATGCAGCTTGCAGCTGAAGAAGAGCAGAACATGGAAGGCTATGGAGTGGATGATGGTCTCAAAGGAATCCCCTATTTATACAAACTTTGACTGCTTTTATAGAGGCTGAAAATAAGAATTGGTTACGATCTTTCGTCTTCCATTCATGGGTAAATTGTGGGGGAAAGAATGTCAAGGTCATTATAGATGGAAGCAATATGAGCATAGTCTCACATTAATGGTGGATAAGTTGCAAAGGTGGAGAAGCACCCATAGCTGTACGAGTGTGGGTAAACGATGAATTCATTTCTGTACAGAAACGTTGCTTGCTTAATTGCTCAAGGAGTGTAGGACACATTACATGAAGTCTATTTGTGTTATGTAATTATGAAAAAGTTTGCCATATGTTTCTTGGTCGCCCTTGGTTGTATGATCACAAAGTATGGTACTGTGGCTTTGCTAACACATTCCTTCCACACACAATGGGAAGAAGATCATCCTAAAGCCCAAGAACGATGATCCACCATGGGATAAAAAAGCAAGGTCCAAAGCTCGTAATAAGACTTAGGGTGGAGACCATATATGGTGATCCAATTATACATGAAGACATCGATGGCAAGTTTTCTTCAAGTTGGCATTGATGCATTGAGGCCAAATCCATGTATTTGATTTTGTGCATGCTTCACTATCTTTACCATGGAGTTGAAGTCACGGGTTGGTTTTAGTGAAATGTCGGAATACCCAATCTAGCAAGGTAGATTTTTTTAAGCAAAGTCTATGAAGGCATTACAATGTGTGCTGTCTTTTAAGGGATGATTTGCACTACATTGTACTGTTGTACTCTATGGTGGTACTCATGGATACAGTCATTCATTGAGCAATATAACTCTTTTGGAGTTGTACAAATCTCCACAGATTGAACTTGGAGTGTTAAAACTTCACTATTATATCATGTGGTAATCTTATAATTTTGGTAGTTCTTCATATTTCTAGAATCCTCCTAGATAGGATTGAAATATCTATAATTATTGTAATTCGTGTATTCTGTCTTTCATTAAACAATGCATCTCTTTCAGAGTTTATGGTATCAAGGTATTTGTTTTGGCCTGCCATAGTATATTGAGGTAGATTAGGTTGGGAGGTTTAGTGTCATACAGGAATTAATCGCGTGTTGTTATATATTTGTCATGATAGATGATAGATAGGATGAGAAGATGCACTTGTCTTTTGTCTTTGGTGGAGCATGCTTTATTGCTGGTTGTAGCACGTATCCCAATTTGTTTTGGGCATTCACTGATGAATGATAGAACACGTCTTTCTTGAATTGTGAAGCGAAATGGCTGTGGATCTTTTTTAAAGGTGTTGTGGAATTGATTTATGGGTGTGGGTACTGCTACATGCTTCATGAACTTCAACTTGGAAAGTTCACCCTTTAGAGGGCTGGGATCTTATGTAATATGTAACAAATTTGAAATGGAGATCTGTGTCATACTGTATGCCAATTGATGTTATCCCAGTAAAGATTTTTTTAATCACTGTATTTTTTGAGGTATTATAATTTGTAAGTCTGCCTGCAGTGCAGCATTTTATTTGGGGCCAACCATTCTGTGCACGCGGGGCTGAAATTTCAGTAACTGTGGCATGTTTCAACCTATCATATGAATGCTCCTGATCATGGGCTCTCACCAGTGCAGAGTGCCTGCCTGAATGGAAGTGCTAGTGATTCAGGCCAAGCATTGTAGTAGTGCGCGCGTGTGTGTGCGTGTGCGTGTTTCTTATTTTTGTGTCCATGCTCACTATTGTGATCCAAGGGAGTGTTTGGAGTATTCAACTTGCACTTTTTCTCATTTTGTATTCTGTGTTCTTTTGTTTTATTCTTTTCCATAATTGTTTTTTACTTGGAAACCATGTAACTGTATTGGGAGCTGATCTTGCGTGGATTGCTTCTCAGGGAGATGCCGACAGTGGTCTCGATAGGCTCTGGCAGAAGAAGAAAGCTGAAATACGTCAGTAGGATTGCTGCCCTTTTGTGTGCTATTCTCCTGTGGGGACCGCCTGCGAACAGGGGGGGAAATACTACAAAGATGATGAAACCCATTTGAGCTTTCTTTCTATTTGAATGCCTTTAGTGGACTTTAGTACTGAATGTAGCATCCGTTTTGCATTTGTCTAAGATGGTGAAATCCAGATGAGCTTTTTCCAATCTATTAGAATGCCTTGCTAAGCTTTCACACTGAATGCAGCGCCCGCTTTTGTGTTTGTTTGGATTAGTTTTGAGAATTCAAAGAGAGTGTTAGTGCCTGCGTCTGCGTGCATGTCCATGCTCTTGAAAGAAGTGGATCCTTTTCTTAAATGCCCGCATGCTGTCTAACGAGTTCCTGGCATGCTAGGTAATACTAATCAAGGGTCCTTTTTCTGTGATGTACATGGTATACATAGCAGATCTCTTGCTCTCATGGTCTGAAGAGTTTTACTTGCATATAGGATCTTTACCTGCGTCATGCACATTTCTGGGTGCCAGAGCAGTGCATCTCCATTGGTTCTGCTGCGGGCCATATCATGGATGGGCCTAAGAGTTGTACTGCTGGAACTAGTACAGTGTAATGCACTTGTTTTTGTCTGGCATTGTTTTTTTGGAGAGCAAGGATTTAGGGTGGGTTTGGTTGCACCAAATATCACGCAACTTTAAGGCTAATCAACTAATTTGGTGCAAAATCATGATATTTCATGAAACCTGGTGCAACCAAATGCACTCTTTATTAAGAACAATACAAATGTGGAAAAGAACGCCGAAATTCAAAGACCCATGTGGCTAATCCATCGATGCTAGCTATCCAATCTCTGAGGAGATTAGATGTAGAAATGCTTTTGAGTTCTAAATTAGAGTCAAGTTAATATGGGTGGCAATGGGTTGGGTCGACCAATTAGCCTAACCTGCTTTTGAGGTGGGTTTGGGTCAAGCTAAATGGAATGTGGATTGGACTCGAGTTTAAATAAATGGGTTGGGCATGGGTTTGAAGCCTACCCAACCCGACCTGCCCATATAGGTTATCAATGGGTTGGGTCCATGACTCAGTCCAAAACTTGAAACAAAATAAAAATAGAAAAGTATGGGTTTTTTTTTTTCTTTCCTAATTTTTAATTTTTATGCATGTACCTATGTTGTGCATGGCAATAGTGTTGGCTTTTTTAAGTGTTTGGATTAGACTCACAAGAGTTTCAACATGGGATCATGGGTTCTGAGTATCCTTTGTGGTGAAATCCCACTGTGGGAGTGCTTGTGTTAAAAAAAAAAAAAAAAAAAAAAAAAAAAGCTGATCATGGTAGTTTTCATTTTTTTTTTTTCAAATTTTCAATTGGTCCTGATACACATAAAATAGGAAAGCCGTCCTCAATAAGGAGAAGACTGACCAACCTGCTGTTACTGAAATTTACTCAAAGGCCATGTACTGCTTTGAGCACTATTAGTTTTTCGGGTTATAATCCTTCTACAGTGACACCCTCCATTTGGACAGTTTTGATTTGGCGTAGATGTTGACCAAATACTGAGCACTTCATCAAAGCCGTAGACCAGATCCCGGGAATGTGAGTTGGCGTGCCCCATGGCAAATCGTCCCTTAGCTCAACAAAAGAGGCGGGTCCACTCGTTAAGCTGGGAAACCTGAATTTTTAATATGGACTGTTGGAGTGGATTTTACATCATTATCACGGTGGACACGCTAAAAATCAAGAGTTGACATCTCTCTCCCAACTGGGGAGCCTGCTCTTGATTTTGACGGGGCACTGTGTAAGATCCACACCGACCATTAGATGTTTAGTCCTACATTACACCCAGATGCACAAAATCAGATTGACTTACGATTCCGGTGGGCCATGCCAAAGGAAACAGTTGGGAGGAAACAATTGATTTTTACAGGGCCCACAATGATAATTATATAGAATCCACTCCAGCCATTAGATTCCACAATATTTTAGGCCAATATCTGTAAAAACGTATCCATCCATGATTCACATGGGCCGCACTAATAGAAACAATTTCAAAAATGAGCATTGTCGAATTTTGGGCCCTTTGCCTAACATGTGGTGAAGCAACTGGTGGTCGAGGTGGATTACACGGTTAGTCACATGATGCACCCATCCACCGTGGGGTTAGTGTGTCTCCTTAGCACTCGAACCTAAGACCTGCTGTTGAAATGCCTAGTCATCTTCCAGCTGGGCTAGCAGGCGAGACACGGTGGCCACATTGATTAATGAGGTAGCCTGTGACCTTATAGATCAGTGGTAGACTCACTTGAGTTTCAACATGAGATCATGGGTTTGAGTACCCATTGTGGTCTGACTATGCAGTCATGTGTCAGGTGTGTAAGAATGGATAAAAAAAAATAAATAATGATGTGGCTTTTGAAAACTTTTTAGAAAGAAATATTGGAGTATAACTTCCATGTTTATTAGGCAGTTCTTCGTAAAGTTCTCTTCAATGTACCGACATAGCCTGCTAGATAATTGGACAAGGTAGTGATTTGGACAAGGTAGTGTTTTGGGCTGTGCAAATGGTGGGCACCACCCAGCTGAGGGCCCTATGGACTCTTAAGTAGTGACCGATTGGCCACCTGTAAGTGATGGCCCACACAAAGCTTGTAAGTTCAAGTTGTTATCAATGTACTTCATCTATTTTGCCAGATTATTTTAGGGCGTGAGCTAAAGAATGTAGCAGATTTAAATCAAAGGTGGACCACACAATAGGAGCAGTGGTCATTGAATGCCCACCATTAAAACTTCCTTGGGCCGCCTTAACATTTATTTGTCATCCAACCTGTTGATAAGGCCATGAATGAAGGGAAAACACAGACAGCTTGATCCAAACTTTTGTGGCCCAACAGTTTGTAATGGTGAGTAATCAAACCACTGATTCATATGGTATGGTCCACGGTCCACCTGAGAGTTGGATATGCTTCATATTTGTGCCTCTGTACTAAAATGAGCTGGAAAAACGGATGAACGCCATGGATATGCAACAGATTTATCAAGGTGGGCTCCACATTCACGTTCTCTCTGTGTGCGTGTAGCCTCCAGTCCGGATCAACCTATGGTGCGTGGGACCCCTGACTATGGTGCCCACCTCAATGTGTGTGACTACATCCATGCTGTTCGTCTGTATTGAAAACACATTTCAGGGAGATGATCCAAAAAATGAAGTAGATCCACATTTCAGATGGATGGTATAGGAAACAGTAGTATTTGACCATTAAAAACTTCTCATGGGCCATAAAATATTTGGATCAATGATATTTGTGTGGTCTCTTCATATAGGTCTTTGTGACTTTATCAATAGGTTGGATGTCAACTAAACATTCCGGTGGACTCCATGAGGTTTTTAATGGCGGGGATTCAATCACAACTGTTCCCTGTGGTGTGGTCCACCTAAGACTTTGGGAATGATTCATTTTTTGGTTCATAATGTAAAATGAGTCTTGAAAATGGCTGGACGGTGTGGATTTAAGGCACATACATCACTGTGAGCCCCATAGTCAAGGGTCCCACCCACCTCAGTGGATTTCGGGTGTCACCTAATCCACTCCCTCGCGAGTAGGCACTCATCCGACCATGGCTGTCAATGGGTTCGGTTGGCTTCGGCCTAGGGCTCTCAATGGATCATATGCAATTGGATCTGGCTCCAAGTCCGAATATCTGTAGACAGAATCAGATCGGATTCGAATCCAACTCGGATCCAAAAGGTGATATCCATATTTGATCCATTTATAAATAGTTAGATCCATTTCTGATCCAAAATCCATATACCCATGGGATTCGGGTCAGATCTAGGTCCGAATCCACCCCATTACAAATCTAAAAAAAATATAACATAAAATATATAATATAATATATTTAATTTAGTAGCAAAATGATGCAAATCTCATTATTTACTGCGATATGGTTGACCCGAGAGTGGCGTGCCCCAATTTTGAGACATGACCTAAATATAATCTGGAAAATGGATGGCCAGCATGAATATAACATATACAATAAGGTGACAATGAGTCGGATATGGATCGGATTTAGATCGAACTCGGATATGTTTCTGTGAATCCAATTTCGGTCCATATAAGTAATCGGACCTATTTTAAGATCCAAATCCAGTCCATTTAAATAATCAGACCTATTTTAAGATCCAAATCCATATTATATGGATTCAGAGCGAATAGGATCTCGGATCTGACCTGCTCCATTGAAAGCCCTACTTCAGCCCAGATTTGGCAATGTTCGGGCCGGGCCTGTTCAAAATTTTGATTTTGCAGGCCCGGCTCGGGCCATTGACAGGCCTACTCCTACCTACGGCTCCCACTCTCCCGCTTCTTTTCACGTGCGCTGCACGTGCCATATACCACTATTTTTTTTTTCAAAATTTAGGGTTTGCTTTCATTCTCAGTTTTGAGAGGGAGAGAGAGAGAGAGAGAGTTTTCGAAGAGAAGTCTCGGATTTCGACTCCAAAACAACATGGTCAGTTACTCTGCCCCTTTCCTCCACAATCCCTGCCACATCCCGTCGATTCTAACCGTCCATCATCTATAACATCGGCCGTTTGATTTCTGCTCTAGGGTTCCATTTAAATGATGGCTGAATCGTAGATTTGGGTATTTGTAGAATGCAATGATACGATCCGTACATTACATTTATACGGGCATGTATGTATGAATGCATGTTGCGCGGCTTTGCTGCTCATCTGCTTTGTTTTGTTCCCTTGAATGATGATGAAATAAGAAAGTTTTGGAATCTGATAGTTTGATAGATGTGGGCCTAAGGCTCATTCTAACGGTTTAGGATGACTTAACCCCCTATCTGGAATGTGTGATATCCAACTCTTCCATCAAGAGGATCACCTCGTGCAAAAACCAGCTCCATCCAATCATCATGCGGTCCACATTGTTGAAAATAATATAGCCATTGAAAAGTAACAAAATACTGGTGTGGTCCATTTGATGAGTGGATGTGGCTGATTTTTACACAAGGTGATCCTCATGATGGGGCCAACTTGTTGGATTTGTGTTGGATATTGCACACATATGAAAAATTGGAGGTTATCTGCTGTGTATACACTAGTTTTGGTCCAACTGGCTGTACTTCAGACCTTCTCTATTATGATCCCAGTGATTTAATAGCTTAACTTGACGCGTTCCATCAGTCCTGGGGCTTTTGGCATATTAGTTAGGTTCTTCACAATTGGTATTAGAGCCAACACCATGTCCTGTATTCGAGTCACGGAAGGGGTGACCTATGGAAAGGGCAACTTGGATTGGAGTGAAAGCCATTAGGACATGGAGAGGGCTACCTGGAGAACTAGAATGCAACTGCCATGTGTGGAGAGGGCTACCTTGACAATTAAAGTGCAATTGCCATTAGTGGAAAGCAATGTTGTCAAATCGTAAATCGTATCGTAAATCATTTTCTTGTCTGAATCGTAAATCGTAAGATTTTTTCAGATTTTCATAAAAATATCATAAAAAATACAAAACAATTATACATAGATAAGAAAAATTAAAAAACATATCAATCATCTATTTTCTCATGCATGTGTTAAAAACACAATTTAACCATGACATTAATGTAGTATCAATTGTATGTATAAATTATAATGTATGATGTATAACATATCTATGTATAAATGTATTATTGTGTTGTAATCATTTAAAAAGTAACCCTACAAAAGATTTGCAAAGAGTCATTAAAATTTTTGTTTTGTACTTTTCTTGAGTGTAGAATCATGTTAGAAAAAATGACATTTGATTCCATTGTGAATCAAAAGATATCTTGATTTCTTTATTTTGGGTTTTTGAATATCAAAATCCCCAAAAGAAAAAATAGGATATTTTTAATGGTAGAGAGCTATCAAATCATAGACCTATTTGCATGAATACGCATTAAAAAAATAATATAATTATATCGCTATGTCTGTAGAGTCTAAGTAAAATCCTGAATTATCAATCCACTCATAAATCGACATAACGATCATGAATATTTTACCGGTCCTTGCTGTTTTAGCTTAATTTTGATATATTAGAATTTATGAATGATTTAGATTTAAAGAAAACTCCACCGTTCAAAAGATGAACTTTTCATGGAATGTAAAAAATTCACGATTTGTACTTGTAATGGAAAATTGAAATCTTTATTATTAGGAATTTGATTTTTTAGTATTTTTTATTGAATCTAAATGGAGGGTACTTCCTTATTTACATAAATAACTTAAAGTAAATGTCATATAAAATATGACATTTACTTAAATGTTTTTATGTAAATAAGGTATACAGTGTAGATGTGCAGTGCAGGCAGGAATACAGGTGAGGAATATAGTGTAGGTGTGCAGTGCAGGTAGAATTCCAAAATTATCTTACGATTCGATATGATTCATATGATAATCGTACAATTATTTAAGATTTGTGATTTGAATCGTACACCCATACGATACGATATGAATCGGATGATTCATATCATAAATCATACGATTTTGATAACACTGGTGGAAAGGGCTACCTGGCAAAGAGGATAGAGTGAGTGCCACAGCATGGGCTGCTTGATATCGTCTGTGGAACTTGGTGGAATGTTACAATCCTAATGGTTTAATAGCTTAACTTGATGTGTTCCATCAGTCCTTGGGCACAATTGGCATCAGAGCCAACACCATGTCTTGTGTTCGAGTCATGGAAGGGATGACCTATGGAAAGGGCAACTTGGACCAAAGTGCAGTTGCAATGAGTGGGGAGGTCTACCTGGACAACCAGAGTGCAGCCCCTCTTAGTGAAAAGGGCTATAAATGGGTCAGCGGACCCGATGGGGTACCCAGACCCAACCCATTTAGACCCGACCCAAACCTGACCCATTTGTTAAATGGTTCGGGTCTGGGTTCAAGAACAGACCCATTTGCTAAACGGGTCTGGGTCCAAGAACAGACCCATTTGCTAAACGGGTCTGGGTCTGGTTTCCTTTATATTTGACCTGACCCGACCCGACTCGAACCCATTTAGTAAGTGGGCGGGTTTGGTCTATGTTTCAAGGGACCCGTCCAGCCCGGACCCGAATTTAAGCCTTGTAAAAATGCTTGCATACTAGATCCAGACCTAGACCCAGACCCATTAGACTCGACCCACTTATAAATGGGTCTAGGTGGATCTCCCTCTACCAGACCCAGACCCATTTATAAATGGGTCTGATGGGTTGACTCGGACCTGACCTTGACCCGCCCATTTAGTAAAAGGGTCTGGGTCTAAAATTTGGACCCAGACCCATTTAGTAAATGGGCGGGTCTGGTTTTCGCTAAACTTGCCCCGAACCCGACCATTTACAGCCCTAGGGCTACCTGGCAAAGAGGCTAGAGTGAGTGCTGCCACAGAGTGGGCCACTGCAGACATCAGCTGTGGAACGTGGTGGAATGTTACGATCCCATCAGTCCTGGGGCTTTTGGCGTATTGTTTAGGTTGTTAACATTCTTTGTTATTGTTATTATCATTATTACCACCATTGCTGCTGTTGCAGTCTGTTTTTTGTTCGATTGATATAGGTGATCTTAAGAACCTATGTTGATCTTGTAGTTTTTAGATTGGGTCTTATTTTTTTAGTGATGGGTATCTATTTCTGTATGCATATAGTGTGCATCAATCCATGGTATTGATGTTCATTCTAACCTGATGATACACTACAGGGAGGAGTTGGCCTCATGCCATAAGGTGTGCGATTCACGTGGCACATTTGTGGGATGATTTGAACCATTAACCCTGAGGTGCCTTGATTGGATGACCCTAATTGTTTAACCAACAGACATTTTCTCATCAAATTTGGGTCTTCTTTTTTTCTTTTTCTTTTTCTTTTTTCTTTCATTTATTATTATTTTTTTTGTCGTTAGTGCCCATTTCTATACCACTGAATCTACAGTAACTGTCATCAGATCATTGTAATTTTGGTCTGCGGCCTGTTCATGAATGGTTGGAGTCTTTTATGTTCTTGTCTGTTTTATCAAAGAAAATGAATTATGTGATCTTTCGCCTTAGGATGTATAGTACCCTTGTCCTTTGAATTTGTATTAGTGTAGTTAAAGGTGCTAGGCACACCCTAGCACACATGCCCTTATAGTGCCTGAAATGCCTAGGTGCAAATTTTTTTTTTATTTAAATTTTATATAATAAATATTAATAGCTAATTATTTATAATATTAGTTGATTTTGAAATAATCAAACTCAATACTATTCAATTCCTCTTTGCAGAAAACCCCGCATTCCCAATTCTTCCCAAATTCCCCAATTCTAAATCCTAATTTTTCAATTTCCTTAAAACCAAGCCCCAAAATTTTCATTTTTCACAAACCATCCAAATTCACCAGTCCAAAACCATAATTTTACCAAAATCCCTAAAAT
Source organism: Liriodendron chinense (assembly GCA_003013855.2). NCBI lineage: Eukaryota > Viridiplantae > Streptophyta > Magnoliopsida > Magnoliales > Magnoliaceae > Liriodendron > Liriodendron chinense. The sequence continues at coordinate 8,335,702 of ML058469.1, read as the reverse complement.
TTCCAAACCCTATCATCCAATTTTTCATAATCCCCAATCGCCTAACCTAAATATTCCAATTCCCCCCAAATCCTCAATTCACCTTACATCTCTTGTATGAGACCAATGAAATCTCAAAATGCTCTCTAGAAATCCAATGTGATGACCCTAACACCTTACTAGAAGAAAGAAATGAGGGAAGTTATTAGAATTTGGGGAAAGAATATCTCAAACTTTAATCTCATTGGGTGGTAGACACCCCCCCCCCCCCCCCCCCACACACACACACAAAAAAAAGAAAAAGAAAAAAAAGATACAAACCACACAGATGAGGTCCCATAAGGGCACCTCAGGGAAAAATGCCACATTTACCACGGGTGCGCATAGGCACACCCAGTAGCACCTAGGTGTCCAGGTGAGGCACAACCCAAGGTTAAGTGATCCAAGCTGCAATTGCTTCAGTTAATGGACCATGCCCAGTAAAAACTCCCAATGAGGCTATTCTGATCCTTTGTTTAGTGCTCTGTGTATAAACAGTTGAGACAAAATTCTGCCATGGTCCACATTCAACAAAAAATGCCAAGAATTGGATGGCTAGGGTCCAATTTGGTGTTCTTTTGGGGCTTGGTCCATCTACAGTGGAGGCCCATTTGATCAATTGGTTGGGTAACAAACCATGTGCCCCACTTATACCCCCTCAAGACTTGAGGTTGCTAGAGATTATCCTGGGGCGAAGGATCATACAATTACTATGGTTTGGAATTTTTTATTTTCCTTTTTCTTTTGCACAATTAGCCATGTATTTGTGCTGTACTGTATCCCTGTACAGATTACTGGTTCTGTTCAGATCAGTCATTCAGGCCCATAATTTTACACAATGTAACCACCAGGGCCCTAAATCTGATTTAGATGGTCTATCTGGTCAATCCGGAACCTTGATGTGGTTCAGTGCTTCATTTTGCATGGTTGGATAGGCCTGATCTGGCCCATCTGCAATCTGATGGCCTGATCCTCATTCAGCTTGCAAATGGAACTCCTCTCAGTCTCCATTGGATGGTCAGTTGGTTTGCATAAGTAGCCTTTAGACATGATGGCCAAGTAGATTATGGTAGGATGGAGATGTGTTCAAGCCAACACGCTCCACATACAGTTATCATGAGATGCAAGCGCAATGATTTGAAGCCCTCAGACATTATGGTCAAGTAGATTAGGGTAGGATGGAGCTGAGTTTGAGCCATCAAACTGTGGACCTACAGTTATCACGAGATGCAAGTACAACAATGTGACATTCGAGGAGCGGTTCTATGGTTAATTTGGAAGGAGCATGACAACAGATACATTCTGTGACAAGACAGATTTGCATGGGCAGTTTTTACCAAGATTAGAAATAGGATTGTTAGTTGGGTGCTTGGTTTTAATTTAATGAATGGGTGTAATAGATTGTGGATTGATGAACGTTGGGTGGGTAATTCTTCTTTTGTTCCATCAAGATGATTCTGCATCATTTTGTGCTGCCCGAATCACTATTTTGGTCTTTTGGCTTTTTGCTTCAATGTAGTTGTTATTACCATTCATTAAAAAAAGAAAAAAGGATTTGTAATTCATGTAGTAGAAACTTACACAAAGATGGTCTGTAAAGAAGCATGTCTGCTGTTATCAAGAGAAGAAAATAGTGGCATGTCAAAAAGTTAATTTTAAGTTTTCCATTTGCAATGGATGTTCCACCTCTTGTTCAAACACATCCACGAGGACAGATAATGGGGATTTCTAGTTAGCTAACATAGAAACCTGGACCTTGGACCATTTGATTGAGCTAATGGTGGTGGCAGATACCATCCATTAGGGACATGTTGGACATGAGAAATAAACTAGTTCAAGATTTTGGGAGGGGGTTTCTAATGAATGTGAGCATGCTGACAAAATCTTTTATTTTTGAGTTTTAGTTGCTCTTTGCTCAAGAGTTAGATGGACACATGGAATTTATTTTTTCACTCATGGTTTTTGTACCTGTCTTGTTGCTCAACCTGATTTTTTCCATATGTTTGTGGGCTCCAGGCTAGAGGGTTGAAAAAACACTTGAAGAGGCTCAATGCCCCAAAGCATTGGATGCTTGATAAGCTTGGTGGTGCATTTGTAAGTTTTTAATTTTTAATTTTTTTTTCCAATGGTAAGTTTCTGCTCTGCTCTTCTTCATCTATCCTTGTTTTGCTTATATAATTTGACATCTTATGCAGGCTCCCAAGCCATCATCCGGCCCTCACAAAGCCAGAGAATGCTTACCGCTGATTCTGATTCTGCGCAACAAGTTGAAGTATGCACTCACTTATCGAGAAGTTATCTCAATATTGATGCAAAGGCATGTTTTGGTAGATGGGAAAGTTAGGACTGACAAGACATATCCTTCCGGTTTCATGGGTATGCCTATCCTTTTTACTCTTCACCCTATATTTTTACTCTGTTTAATAATGAGGTATCCCAGATCCTTTTATATGGAAAACCCATACATTCTTCTTGTAATTCTGTAATGTAACAAGTTATTTACATTACTGTCCGTTTCAGATGTTGTATCAATTCCCAAGACAAATGAGAATTTCCGGCTTCTTTATGACACCAAGGGTCGGTTTCGACTCCATACAATCAAGGATGAGGAGGCAAAGGTATGTGAACTTCTTCATTGTAGTTTGTTGACAATTTCCGACATCTTAAAATAGGTGCTCATTGTTTTTCCTTCCTACTATGCAGCAATGACATTACACTTTGTTTTGACCGTTTTAAATTGTGCCATGTTGACATCTATCCCTATCTTTGTGTGTCTATGACATTCCGGACTTGATTCATATTAAAGAAGCTATTTTTTAATTTTTAATTATCATTTTCTTTATTATCTGTGAAACTTTTTTTTTTCCCATATAAATGTGTTTATTCTCATTATTTAATTGGAAAATTTTTGTCCAAATATTTGCAATATACTATGATATCGTAAGATTCTATTATTTTAGATATTCATATGGACATATTGGCAAGTACAACTTTTAAAAATTACCATGTTTAATGCCATGTATCTGGCACAAATGAATGGGTCCCTGTCCATGTTAATTAGCTTACTGATGGTGTGTAGGAAACCAAGAATCCTTTTCTTGTGAGGCTGGTTCCTTTCCCTTTTTTCTTTCCTGGGTATAAATAGCCCACTGAAACTCCATTTGCCGAACTAGCTTGCATTCTTCCAGAATATATAGATTGCATCAGTGTTCCTTTAATTAGACATAAAAGGGTAAAATTTTCTAGAGAAGTGATCACATACAGGCAATGCATCTGAAGCTACACCCTTCCTGCCAACATGCCATGTGTAGGACATCCAAGCAGTAGAAAAGATGGCCCCACATGATGAAGGTCACCTGGTGTGAAAATGGGGCTGTCTTTGGTTTCTTTATTTGGGGACAGTAGTCTGTTTGCTTCATCTTGAATGTTATCAAGTGCCTTAAACAACTCTTGAGAAGTGTTATGTTATTTTAGTCAAGCTCTTGTGTGGCAGTTTTGTAAGAAAATCTTGTTTCTCTATGCAGTTCAAGCTCTGCAAGGTCCGATCTGTCCAGTTTGGACAGAAGGGCATTCCCTATCTCAACACGTATGATGGACGCACCATCCGTTATCCAGACCCCCTCATCAGAGCCAATGACACCATTAAACTGGACCTCGAGACCAACAAGATTGTTGACTTCATCAAGTTCGACGTTGGGAATGTCATCATGGTGACAGGTGGTCGGAACAGGGGGCGTGTCGGAGTAATCAAGAACCGGGAAAAGCACAAGGGGAGCTTTGAGACCATCCACGTCCAGGATGCCACTGGCCATGAGTTTGCGACCCGCTTGGGCAACGTCTTCACAATTGGCAAGGGGACGAAGCCCTGGGTATCTCTGCCTAAAGGCAAGGGTATCAAGCTCTCTATCATTGAAGAGGCTAGGAAACGCCTCGCATCTGTATCGGCTGCCACCTCATAAAAACTACAACAAGACTTTTTTTTTTTTTTTTTTTGAAATTTTATTTTATAGATCTTGAATCTTGTAGATGTTCTTCTTGCAATTTCAGTTATTTATTAGGTGGCTGATTTGAACTCTTTCTCACAAGTAGTATCTTTTTTTTGCTTTGTTTTTAACATTTTTGGATGGAGAGAGGAATAGCTGAGATCCTGCATTTTGCTCTCGGGATTTTTGTAGTTGCAATCTTTTGCCTAAATTTTTCTTTAGGGCCTGTTTGGATGGGGGAGTAAATGGAGGTAAATGGGAGTAAATGGCATTTGAAGTGTGTTTGGATGGAAGTAAATGCATGTTAATGTAATAAAATGGGAGTAAATGGCCATGTAAATGAAATCCTCTTATTGAGATAGGATTTGGAAGTAAATGGAGTGAAATGCCTTTGTGAGTTTTTTTTTTTCCTTGGAGACTTGCACAAATAAACAAAGGTGCCGCAATGCACGTGTTTGCCAACAAAGGGGCCGCAATGCACGTGTTCACCATACACGTGGCACATTGAAAATACTCCAAAACAATCCAATTATCAGCAACATCACTAAACTCACACCAACAGAATCCAGTTATCAGCAACATCACTAAACTCACACCAACAGAATGATCTAAACCGGCCAAAGGTTGAATATCCAAGTAGACAGTTACAAAATGTTGGCAAGTTGCTTGTTTGTAATCCTTGCGTTTATGGCCCCACTCAAGGCTCGAAATTTCCTCATTTTTGGTAAAAGCATATTTCCATGGGCTTATTATTATAATTATTCTATTAAATATCACATTTGTACACTATTTTGGATAATAAAAATTGGTTTTGAATATCATATATGTTCTTGTGAATATATTGTAAAATTCCAATGCATTCTAATTCCTCCCATTTACTATCATCTAAACAGAATTCTTGGATTTTAAATTCACTTCATTTACTCCTATCCAAACACAACAAAGCCATTTACTCTTAATTTAGATGTTTAAATTTTTTTGCACACCTTGTAAGAAAGTGTTTACATAGGGCCTGTTTGGGCAGCGGTATTCCATGGGATGGAATAGGATTAGATGGGATAGACATCATTTATTGCACATTAATTATGTCCGGCAACACCATAGTATTAGATGGGATTAACATCATCCTTTACTATGTTTGGGATCAAATCCTTCCCTTAGCAAGTACAATGTATTACGTGAATTCTGTGTTCATCGAACATGGAATTGTAATTAATGGACCACATTTCACAACTGATTTTGGTCACTTGTGCACATATGTAGTTTGATTGACACATGTAAAAGGCATGTATGGCTGAACCAACATATCAATCCAGTGGATTCGACTTTTTGCATTGGGATACGTGATACTAGGATTAATTCAAATCTTCCTGTTGTTACAAACACCATATGAAAATGACACGGGGCCCAATGCAATTCAATCTCACCTGAACTCATGTAATACGGCTGCCCAAACATGCCCATATGGAAATTGCCCCCCTTGGTTTTATATCACATGGACCTTCGGCAGGGTGATTTTTTGTCCCCTTTTCTTTTTGTAATTGTTGTTGAGGCCCAGGGGAGGATGATTGTCAAAGGGCAGGAGGAAGGTCTTATACTCTCTTATTAGTGGATTCAACATGGAGGGGATTCTTGACTACACTCTTATTTTGCGATGGTGATCCATCTATGGTGGATAAGTTGAGGACAGTAATGCTTTGAGATGGTTTTGGGCTTAAAAATTAATATCGTTAAAAGGGAGATGTTCGATGTGCGCATGCAAGAGGATGAAGTGGAGCAATTGGCTGATATCTTGTGGGTGCTGTTGGGGTGCTTCCGGCTACATGTGTGAGTATTTCTGTGTTGGTAAACCGGTTAAACACCATTGGGATGGATGGTGGAGAAGTGTGAAAGTAAGCTTGCTAGATGGATGAGTCGGCATCTCTCGTTTGGTGGGTGCATTACTCTCATTAAAGCAGCACTATTAAATCTTTCCTTATATTTTATGTCGCTTTTTAGGTACTTGGCTTTGATACTATTACAGCTTGAGAAGCTAAAGCGTGATTTCTTGTGGTAAAGGGTAGAGGATAATTGCATTTATTTATTTCTTTTCTTTCCATTTGGTGGGATGGGATGAAGTTTGCAAGGCCTATTTAAGAGGGCAAAGCAGGTACAAAAGAGCTGAAATCCATGAATGTGATGTTGCTTGGGAAATAGCTTTGAAGGTTTGGGGAGGAAGATGGGGTGCTTTGCAAGGAAGTCATAAAAAGCAAATACAAGTGTTTGGAGTAAGGTTGGTGGACAAGAGAATCCTCCGGTTATAGTGTCGGCTTTGTAGAAAGGGGTGTCCTTCATGAGGCCGGTGTTTGTGGGAGGTGTTGGTTTCTCTTTAGGGAATGGAGATAATTCAATTTTGGGAAGCTATTTGAGTAGGGACCTTTTATGGGAAAGTTGATTTTTCCTGAATCTTCGGTCTTGCTCTGGATCCTTCCATGGCTATGGCCGACTGTTTTGCAACCATTGAGGAAGAGGTGGTTTGGATCGCATTCGGCTTTGCTCTCCAGATAGCTCCTCAGATAGGATGGTTTGGAGAATTGATTAGTCCTGCTCTTTCTCAGTTCGATCTCTTTATTCTCTCATTCGAGAGGATCGAAGGTGTTCGGAGTTGGCGCATACTAAGTTTGTTTGGCATTATGATGTTTGCTTCAAAGATAGCCACTTTCGGGTGGTTGGTTGGATGAAAGGTCTTGACTATCGATGATCTTTGGAAAAGATTGATGGTTATTCCTAATATGTGCCTATGCCTCATGAATGATGAGGAAATGATCGACCATCTCTTTGTGCAATATTGCTCCTTTGTTGAGTTAATTTGGGTAGGTATCTCCCCATTTTAAAATGGCTTTGATTGCAGTTTGGTGGACTCTTTGAGAAGAAAGAAATGCAATGTTTCATGAACGATAGCAAGTCGGTGGGGGTTACTAAAATCACCAATAAGCTGGTTAGGATCGTCCCCACATGATTGTCAGTCCATGTTGATGCTGAGTCCTCTTCAGTATATTCAATATAGGCTGCTAATTTCCCAAATTACTGATATGAGGTTAGGAACATCGAATCAAATTGATTTGAGAGAGATGGGTATTTAAAGGTGGTCCATATGATGGACGGTTCATATTAATGCTTAGACCTCTAATATAGTCAATGTGGGCCGTACATTTTTTTTCCACACCACTAATCAAATGGTTGGGATCATTCAAGCCAAAATGATTTGAGAGCATGGCCAATCAAAGGTGTGCCACACATGATTGATGGTCTAGATCAATGTTCAAACCTTAATATGGGCCATCCAGTTTCCAAATTACTAGTCAGATAGTTAGAATCATCAGATCAAAGTGACTTGACAGCAATGCCAATCAAAGCTGGTGCCCACATGATGAACTATCCACATCAATGCTTGGACTTCTCTAATTTACTCAATATGAACCATTCATTTCCCAAATCACTACTTCGATGGTTAGGATGATCTGAAAGTGATTTGAGTTGGCTAGCTATCAAATGTGGGTCCCATATGATGGATGGTTTACATTGATGAGCAGACCTCTAGTAAGACTGTATGGACTGCCCATTTTCCCAACAAAGTGATGTGACATGTGTTATGTGGTGGGGCCCATCCAGCATGATTTGGACACATGACGCCTCACGTGTGTTCATGTGGTTGGATAATTGGTCCATCGTGCAACCAATTCTTGTTTCTGACATAAACAAACAAGAGAGTGACTTATGTAAATTGAGCGAATGATCACAAACATGGTTATCAACTTAGATGGTAAACTGCCCTTAAGATTACTTTATTATTTGATTAACGGCATTAATTGGATGGTGAAAAAATGAAAAGGATACAGTGGTTCTATTTCAACAAGCAAATGCCACAAATCAGTGGTTAGGATTGTTCAAAAAATCTTATTATGAGCGCATGCCACAAATCAGTGGTTGGAAAAATCTTGCCAGAAATAAAAATATTTATTTTAATTATTAAATAGATTTGAAATAAATATATATTTATATAACACATTCATAAATGTTTTTACTATTTTTTGAGATAATATTATAATAAATCGTTTTTTTTAATATGTTGAGATATTGAAAATCTCATGAGAATATCACGATAACATTTAGTGTATTTCTTGCAATATTATCACACGGTATGATTCCGGCTATGAAATAACTTCCCTTTGTAAAAAAAAAATTCCCTTTGTAATAAAAATGATAAGTACCTGAATCCCCAAATGCGTCAATAAACCACCAAATTTCCCCGATGACATTTAGGGCTTGTTTGGATTGTAAGTTACTTAAGCTAATTATCTGATAAATAACTTATCTTGATTTCTACTTAATCAGCAAATAAGCATGTTTAGTAAACAACATACTTATCATCTAAAAAGTAGAAAAGTATGTTTGCTTTCCACTCACATCCACTGTTGTAACGCTCCAAATTTTTGCTAACTCGGGTATTGAATGTCTTCGGGTGTTACCTTAAATTTTCTTGATTAGATTGTGCGTCCATATGTGCACATTTGTTTAAACACTTGAGATGATGAAACTCTAAGAATTGCGACGATTACGCTTTAGGGATGATTACCTCGTAGGTCGAAGGTAAGGATGAGCCTTAAACCTAGAAAGAAAACTTAGGCCTGAGGCTTTTCACCCCTAGACGAAGGGACGAATTTGAAAGTGAACCTAGAACCTCAGATCGCAAATTAAAATCTAGATGCCAACAGTAAGCTAGTTGCAACTATAAACCCACATTTGGACGGGAATGGTTAGGATCATCATGTATGACGACGTTTGTGGCGCCTGTGAGGGTGATCCTTGGCCCATAATTCGAGTAGAAATGACCCCCAAGAAGGGTGGGCCCCACTTGTAAAATAGTCTAAGATAAACTAGAGAAAACTTGATGTAATGGGGAGCCATTTGGGCTTCCCTGTGAAAAACAGCCCAACAAGTTGTAGGTGCACCTATGAAAGCTTGGGTGCACCTACGGAAGTAAAGAAATTGTCCAGAAAGTCGTTGGTGCAACTATGAAATCGTCAGTACACCTATGAAAAATAGACAAGCTCATCGGTTGCACCGACCAGGGGGTCGTTGGTGCATCAAGCAAATCTAGCATCACAGATACTCTGACTTAAAAAAATGCGTATCTCCTTTAATATAACTTCGATTGAGGTGATTCAAAATCTGTATTAAAGATTGAAGAGTCTACTTTTATATAAAAATAAATTAAAAATAAAAACTAAACTACAATGAGGTTGAAATTAGGACATCTTCGAAACTGTCCAAGAAATCAATGATTTCAGATAGCTGTTACTTCTAGAATTTTAATAAATTTTTAACAAGTTAGAATGGACTGAAAGTTTGTAGAATAAAATTAAACTTGACAAGAAATGAATATAAAAATTATAAAAATAATTTAGTCACTAAAAGTTCCAAAAATATTATGAGCAATTGACCCATTGAAACTGAAAATTTCTATATATAACTAAATGTTGCCAATGGATCGAACATATCTTTTTCATCTTAAAGTTTTAGTATGATGTATTCTTAGAAATTTCTTACAATCATGTCATGAATCATCTTAGGTGATTAAATTAGGATTTTTCTATCTTATTTATTAATTTATTTATTTTACTATTCTGGATAGTTTATAGTTTAGCCAAATTTGAACTCTTGATTAGGGTGATTAGGACCGAATCACTATTTTCTCTAATTGCGAATATGATAAACTTTGAACTTAGCTAATCGAAACCCTAACCACTACACTTAAGAAGTCTTGGCACCCATTTCATTTTAGAAGTGGTCGGATTAACCAAATAAGCTTTCATTTGCTCGTTGGTGGGCCACTAAATTTGAAACTAAGGAAAATCATCTGTCTTAGCGGACTTGGCAACCCTTGCGGGACTGTCGAGCCGAGAGTGCGCACAGAACCATTCAACTTGGGCTCGCAAGGTGAGCACATGTAATGTGTGAAGCTGCTTAGAGTTCACAAAGAACTTAAGTTATTTGTGCACCTCCAAACTTTACCGAAGTTGTAGCTTTCGGACCGTTAGATCACGATTAAAGTTATGTCACTATCACAAAATAATATCGTACAATTATCCTTAAAGCCGCAACCTCGATTGATGATTAGTGACCATTAAATGAATATATCCTCGATTTCATAAATTACTGCATTCAAAACTGTGCAGGATTGTAGACCTGGGTAGATCCTCTACTGCTGAAGCACCCCAAGGTTTATATCACACTTTAGTGGGCCAGGTAAGCCTTAACTAACCAAACAACCCTTTATAGGGCTAAAACTATAACACTTTCAGGAGCAGGGCTATTTCTGCAAACCCAGTTCTATAAATAAGTCTTGAGCTGGAAGCCCCAACTCATTTTTCTGGAATTTCAAAGTGAGAGAGAGAGAGAGAGAAAGAGAGGAGAGAGAGGGAAAATGAGAAGGAGGATTGGTGGCGAAGCCTTGCATAAAAGCCCTTCATCTCTGGGAAGCCCTCACAACACCCATAGCCTTCAAACCCTACTATAGGTTGCTCCACCAACTGTAGAAGGTAAGTTGAGTGGCCCTTTCTTAAAATTTTAGTTTCCCTCACTAGAAATCCCCAAATCCCTAACATGTAAGCTTAAATTTATGTAGGAATCACAAGGTTTCCCCCAAATTTCAAGGTGCAAACTATTATCTCTAGGTTTCCTTTTATTAAACCTTGATAGTCATAATTAATGTGTCTTGAATTGATTCTTGTAATGTTGAGCATGAATTTTACATGCATGTCGATTTTATCCTTGTCTTAGCTAATAACATGGTCACTATGCAAAATCTTGTCATGCATGTTTCTTATTTGCCTACCTTAAAGGATAATATGGTTATTGGATGATGTATTCACCATGCATGCAATGGAAAGTTGCTTATATTTTCTACCTAGTTTCTGGAATCTCAAATTGTGAAGGCATGATGATGGTTTAGCTGGAATATTTCTATTTATGTAGATGTTGGAAGATGTGACTCATATGTTAAACATGCCCGAATATAATATGAATTGGATAAATATGTGATGCCTGAAAATTGTAAACCTATTATGTAATTATGTTTCTTTAGATTGATCTTAGTCTTTGTAGTTGGGTCTAGCTTGGCAATCGTTCTAATTATTAGGTGACCGCTTGTGGTCGACCGCCTAGGACTTGTATGATCGATTGGGTTAAACGTGGATGATCGACCGTAGTTGAAGGACTAAGCGAGCATAGATGCTTAAAGCCGATTTCCCCATCGTTCTTCGTCATCAATTGGATTAGTCTAAAGCCAAGTTAAACTATATATGTTTATTATGCTTTCTGTTATCACACTCTCGAATCCAAAGTATCATCATTCCCATTAGCTAATAGTCCACTTAAAACCACATTGCAATGTGATCCCCAAGTCTCATGAGTCTGGCATAGTGGCATAGGATACTGCGTCTGTGCTGTCAGCCTAAGCTGGGGTGGTGCCTCCCTATAGTGTCCATCGAACACCTTTGGAGGCGATGAGCCTACCGTATTATTGAGGAATAGGTGACGAGTTCTTCCACTTTGATTTGGGGCGTGACTGGCGAGTTACTGCCTAACCATGTTTATATTGGGTGAATAACCTGAATTTGGATCGAGGGGTTATTGGCAATGATATGCACCGCAACGCAGGAAGCTAGGTGGTCCCATTTCGACTAGTGATATAGGGATATTATTCTGGCTTCACTAATTGGCTGGTTTAATCGGACTAATAAATACTCAACTAGTGCACCTTGTTTGTCAATTACTTAGGTCAGTGAGTCTAGTGTCGGTTGAGATTAATGAAGACGAAGACTGAAGACTCAAGACGGATCAGCTGCATCAAGGATGAAGAAATAGGTAAAAGAGATGTCCTTAGTATGCCTTGCCTTGAACCTACCCAAAACTATAACTTCTTAGATGACTTGGACCAACTAGGTATACCCTTAGTCATCATCATTAGTCTTAGAACTCCATGAAAAACAGTGATAAGTTAGACTAATTAAAGAGGTAGAAGTTGCTGTAAACAAAATAGCTCAAACAACAGTTTTCGATTGGACTCCGATCAATCGGACATAAGTCTCGATCAATCGGAATTTGTTCCAGCAAGTTTGAAATCCACTGGACAAATTTTCGATCAATCGGATAGACTTCCGATCCATCGGAAGGGGTCCGTCCGATCAATCGGACCATGATTCTGATCAATCAGAATATCTTTCAGAAAGTTTTTTGGACAGATTTTTTATTAATCGGACATGTCTTCGATCAATCAGACCTTGTTCCGATCAATCGGAGATACGCGAATCTGTTCGTTTTTTGACCGTTGGAAAAAAACCTATTTAAAGAAGATGATTCATTTTTGAGAGGGAATTTTGAGGAAATAGAAGCCACCATTGTTGAAGATTATTAAGAGCTCTATTCTTAACCCAAACAACTGATCTTCTTTGTAATTCATCACAAGCATAGAGCATTCAAAGCTCAAGAAGAAGATGCACTTATCCCTCTTTTGATCTCTAGAGATTGGATTGATCTTAATAGTCATATTCCTATCCAATACTCTATGATGAGATATTTTTAGGTGAGACTCTCTGGGCAACCCATTCCCATAAGCTGTAGAGATCTCAAACCTACCCTCCTATCACCTTAGGCATATCAAAGGCATCGTTTGCAAGGTGGTTGATCAAGTGTAGCTAAGGCATTGACGACTCAGCGGTAACACGATCGGGGGAGAAAGGAAAGCTGATTGAAGCACGGGAGAGCGGAGATCAAGCAACCCAACCTGCGCTGAACAAGGGGCTCATCCGACAAGTAAGATTATCTTTGTAGAGAGTCATTCCACTCAATTCCATGTGAGAGTTGAGTGTAGAGTTTGTTTGTCAAACTCGAATTAGAGTCGTTTGCCGATCCTCTAGCTTATTAGTTGAGCTTAAAACTCTAGGGACGTTGGCCGTTCCTTGGCGCATTTGTCGGCCTAAAGATTAGGGGCTGTTTGGTGCTCCTTGGCTCGTTTGTCGAGCCTAAACAAAGTCTCCAAAGGGGAGCCTCTGTCACGGGAGTGAATGTGCGTTGTCCTTGAGTAGGACTTAAGGTGACCTTGAGTAGGTCCCAAAGGTTGGGAGGAACCTGTAAACTCCTCAGTTGGGTAGAGCTGATTTAAAACACCTTGGTTGGGAAGAATCAGATTTAACTTCCTAGTGAATGTCCAGGTGTGCTCAAAGGGGTTGAGTACTTGAATCGGGAGTGCAGTAGACAAGTAGTCGAACCACTATACATGCTTGTGTTTGTGATTGTATTTGAGCACATTTCTTATTATGCATTGTGTTTAATTGCGTAATTATGAATGCTTAATTAGAATGTATGCTAGGTACTAAATAGGCACATCCACACATAAGATGTACTTTCACTTAATTATGTAGACTTGAGCTTAATTGATCCATCCTCTATAGTCTACTTAGGTTGCATAGATTAGGAGCTTGATTTGCTTTAATCATTTGAGTATCTATGCATGTTTAGACTAGGTTGCTTATTGCTTAAATCATATGTCAGTTCTGTGATTGGACCCACTTAGGCTTGGAAGCTAAACTTGCTTACTTAGTTTAATTTATTAAAACTGTTAAGTAGGTGAAAAGAATTTCAAAAGGTCCCCCCCCCTCCCAATAGGACTTAACCATAATACTAGTGTCTCTCAAAGCTTCTGCACGCATACACCTAATCTACAAAAGGTGTAATTACACATTCCATGTGATATTCCTTTGTGTTGTTTTGTGTGCGGGTGATGGTGGTGATGAGCCCCTCACCTGTCTGCTTGGTCTGTGCGGTGATGTGGTGACAAGCCACTCACCTGTCTGCTATGACACTTGTGCTTTATTGCTCAAAATATGCATTTGCATATCATGCATCTATGCACTTAACGACTAGATTAAGAATTTAATTTACTTTCTTTTATTTTTCTTTTATGATGATTGATACAATGACATTACCTATGCTTGATATGTTTAATAACATGTGTAACTTAGAGTAATGGAACCACTGAATTAGCTATTCACTCCCACCTTGGACAGTGTTTTAAAACACCAACTATGTGATCTCATCAACACAAGTACCGTAGGAGTAGACACATTAGAGGAGGCCTAGTTAGACCCTGTAGTGGAGACATTGTAGTTCCAATTAGGACTTAGACAAGTTGGAGTAGGTGGAGTTCTTTATGACAGTTTCGAATACTGGAGTTTTGAACCGAGACACTCGACTTTTTCTTTACTTATATATATATATATATTTTATTAATTATATTGTAATTTGTATAATCCCTATCTGGGCAGACATCACTTTTGGAGTTGTGCATATGAATATTAGCCATATATCACTGGATTTAGTTATCTCAACTTTGCTTGTGATGCGCAAATTGAAATGTGTTACTTGATTATTCATGTATGGAATGATGTAAATCTGATTGAGGACACAATTGGGATCACTTCCCACATGCGGCATTCCAAGGCAATCATTTTCAAAGTTCACACCTAGAAACTCGAGATCGAATTCTTTATACTCGGGTGCTAATTTTCGGGGCGTGACAAATGTCCATCATGTGGGGCTAGGCTTTAATGTGATCGATCATTACATGGCTCCCGCCCACCATGTGGAGCCCTAATGTGGGCCATTTATCAGTTTAGAGCCTACCTTAGATGTGGGCCATTTAACATTAGGGTCCGGCCTTTAATGTGCACTATCATTAGGTAGGGTTCACCTTTATTGTTGGTGATCCATCGTGTGGGGCCCACCATTAATGTTATTTTCCATCATGTGGTGCCCACCTTTGATGTGGACCATCCATCATGTGGGCTGTCCTCCCACATGGGCCGTCTATCATGCAGGGCCCACCTTGGATATGGGCCACTCTCATTAGGCTGACCTTTGATGTGGATCATCCATCATGTGAGGTCCACCTTGATGTGAATCATCCATCTTGTGGAGCAGACCATTATTAATTACCCATCATGTGGAGTCCACCTTTGATGTGGATTGTCCATCATGTGGGCCCCACCTTCAATGTGGGTTTCCCATCATGGGAGGCTCCACTTGGATGTGGGCCATTCATCATTAGGGGCTGACCTTTGATGTGGATCATCCATCATGTGGGTCCACCTCGATATGGGCCATCATCATATGGGCCCAACTTCAATATCCACTGCCTATCACATGGAGCCCGCCTTTGATGCGGACTGTCTATCATGTTGGCCCCATCTTTGAAGTTGGCCATCCATCATGCTGACCCTCTTTGGATGTGGGCTATTTATCATTATGTGCCGAACTTTGGTATGGACCATCCATTATGTGGGTCCACATTAATATGGGGTCACCCATTATGTAGGGCCATCTTTGATGTGTACCGTCCATTGTGTGAGCCCCACCTTTGATGGGACTGTCTATCACGTGGGGCCTCCTTTGATATGGACTGTGAATGAGAGAGTAGCACTTGACATGAACTATGAGAGAGAGAGCTTCCTTTGATATGTACCATGAGAGAGATAAGTAGAGAACCAATAAGTAAAAAAGCTAAAAAAAAATAACTTACTAAGATAAGTTGTTTTTAAATGATGCTTACCAAACTAACTTAATTGCTAAAAGTAATTTAATGACTTAAGTTTCGGTTAAAAAGTAACTTATTTGGTAGTATCCAAACAGGCCCTTAATATACCCCTTTCATAAACCAAATTTTCCCAGCGGATCGCATACTTTCTCGCCATTTGGACATTGGCCTACGAAACTGTGGTGGTGAAGGGATAGTCCGCCCTTTTCTTCTATTACCAAAAATAGAAAAAATGAAGAGATGCACCACATCGGGTGGTGGAAAGTTAAGTGAGGGTCCCATTTAATGTGACCATGCTGCATCTACTGTATTATTTATGATGGGTGTGTTTACACTTGATTTGACTATGCTAGATTTGACAACTAACAAGTCCACACAGCTAATAAGTCCACATATGGTGGCACCACTTTATAAGAGATTAAGATGAGATCTTCACGTCTAGTACAATCAGTATGAGGAAGTTGTGAAATGCAAGGAATGTTGCTATCACAGGGCACATGTCACTGTGCTTCAAGAAAAGCTGTAGCATGATACTGATGGGGTTTTCCTCCTCAGCCAAGAGGAGAGTTGGTGCAGCCTGGGTATGGTCGGGCGCCCAGACCAAAAGTGGTCGGGTAACCGAAATTGCCCAGATGAGGCAAAATGTTGCTGGACAATTTTGATAGCAGTTGGGCGCCTGATGGACTTTTAACCGGGCGCCTGGTGCCTTGGGTGGGCGCCCTGACCAAGTTGGTCTGGGCACCCAAAATTGGGCAGTTTCTCTCAAAAAGGCCGCTGGACAGTTTTTGGGTTGGGCGAGCGCTCGATGACCCTTTTGACCGGGCGCCCGACCCGACGCGGACTGCTTATACGCAGTTTCCTATTTGGGTTCTAATTCCTCTAGGTTTTCTATTTAAGAGGTTCCAAATCGTGATTAGGCATTCCATTAAGGTATTTTCACGTCCAAGGTGAGAGAGAGAGAAAAAGAGGAAGAGAGAAAGAGAAAGAGAGAGAGAGAGAGAGAGAGAGAGAGAGAGAGAGAGAGGAAGCTTGTAGAAGGGAGAAGTTTCTTGAAGATGAGTTCTTCTGCGCAATCGTCGTCTTAATGCTTCTACGTCCTTGTGATCGGTGAGATCCTCCTACTTTCATAGTTCTCTTATTGTTTATCCATCCCTGCATGGCTGAAGAAGGTTTGATCCAAGCGGTGTGTGCTTGTGATCGGTTGTAATAGTTCTCTGAGATAGTGGATTGTTGATCTGGACTAGGTCCCGTGGTTTTTACCTCTTTGAGGGTTTTCCTCGTAAAAACCTCTTGTGTCGTTAGATTGTTGATTTGCTTTTGATTATTGCATTATTATAGTCCATAATTCTAGTTTTGGGGGGCGAGATCCGAAGGTTTTAGTGCAACGCACCCAACAAAAGTGGTATTAGAGAGTTCAGGTTGATTGAACGGAGTGGGATCAGTTCTGAATTATGGAAGGTGGCTTATCAAGGATGATCAGCCTCAATGGTTCTAACTGGACCATATGGAAGGCTAAAATGGAGGACTTGCTCTATTGCAAGGACTTATATGCTCCGATCTTAGGCATATCAGCGAAGATCAAGGATATGCCTGATGATGATTGGAAGAAGTTGGATCGAAGTCAGTGGGGTTTATTAGACAATGGTTGGATGATTCTGTATTCCATCATGTGTCTACGGAAAACCTCAGCCGTGGTAGAAATTGCAAGGGTTGTATGAGAGGAAGACAACCAACAATAAGATATTCCTGATAAGACGACTTGTGAATCTTAGGTTCAAAGATGGTGGTTCTGTGGCTGAACACATAAATGAGGTCAGCAACATAGTGAACCAGCTCTCCGCCATGAAGATGGTCCTGGATGATGAACTTCAGCTTTGCTACTGCTTAGCTCATTGCCTGACAGTTGAAAGACATTGGTGGTGTCTCTGAATAACTCCGCGTTAGACGGAAAGGTATCCATAGAACAGGTAACAAGCTGTCTCTTCAATGAGGAGATAAGGAGGAAGTCTCTAGGGCTTGCTCAACAAGAGGCCCTTGTGACACAAGATCGGGGGAGAGGAAAGAGCAGAAAGGGCGGAAAGGCCCAAGATAAATCAAGAGGCAAGTCGGTTACCAGGAAAGATGTTGAATGCTGGAATTGTGGCAAGAAGGGCCACTATATGCATGAATGTCACAAGAAGAAGGGTGACAAGAAGGGTAAAGGAAAGGAAGATGAATCAGATTCTACTGCGGTCTCCTTAGATGGTGATGTTATTGTTATTCTTTCGGCATATCACGATGTTTGTCTCACGTCTTTGAGTCAGGACACCGACTGAGTGATAGACTCGGGAGGCTCGTTTCATGCAACTCCATGCAGGGATTTCTTCACAAGCTACAAGTCAGGTGACTATGGGACAGTGAAGATGGAAAATTCTAGGTGTTTCGAAGATCGTAGGGTTTCGTGATATTTGTGTGAAGACCGATGTGTGCTGCGCATTGGTTTTCAGGGATATGAGACACATTCTAGACCTTCGCCTCAACTTGATGTTGACGGGAAGGTTGGATGATGATGGCTATGAAAGCTGGTTTGTTGGTGGGAGCTGGAAGCTCATCAAGGGTTCGTTGATTGATGCTAGAGGAAAGAAGTGTTGCACCCTTTACAAGGCAAGTGTCAGTGTATGCCAGGGTGGGTTGAACGCAACGGAAGATTTAGCTACTGATGTGTGGCACAGGCGTTTAGGCCACATGAGTGAAAAAAGGCTTCAGCTACTAGCAAAGAAGCGGCTCCTTCCAAACATGACAGGTATACCTCTCAAAGCCTGTATTGATTGTTTATCTGGGAAACAGCATAGAGTTTCTTTTGTTAAAACTGCTTCTCATATTAATAAAGTACATACATTAGATTTAGTTTATTCTGATGTTTGTGGTCCTATGAGGACAAAAACATTGGGTGGGGCATTGTATTTTGTTACTTTTATAGATAATGCATCTAGGAGGGTTTGAGTGTATGCTTTGAAATCCAAGGACGAGGTCTTTGGTGTGTTTAAACTGTTTCATGTTATGGTCGAGAGAGAGACAAGTAGATCATTGAAGTGCATCCACACTGACAATGGTGGTGAATACATAGGTGACTTCCACAAGTACTGTAAGTCACTGGGTATACGACATGAACAAACGGTTTCCAAGACCCCTCAGCATAATGGTGTAGCTGAACGTATGAATCGCACCATTGTAGAGAGAATTAGATGCATGTTATCCCATGCAAAGTTGCCCAAGACGTTCTAGGGAGAAGCAATGCACACAGCGGTGTATTTGATAAACAGGTCTCCATCAGCCCCATTGAATGGAGAAGTACATAAGAAAGTGTGGATTGGACGTGATCCATCGTACAATTATCTCTAGGTATTTGGATGTAGGGCAACCGTTCACATACCAAAGGACGAGAGGTCCAAGCTCGATATGAAGATCAGGCAGTGTGTTCTCTTAGGGTATGGTGATGAAAAGTTTGGTTACAGGTTGTGGGATTCGACCGAGAAGAAGCTCGTCAGGAGCAGAGATGTGGTTTTCATTGAAGATCAGTGTATAGAAGACATTGAAAAGCCAGAGAAGACCCAACCTAGTTCAGGTGAACTGGAAGACATGGATCTGATTACTCCTCCCATGATGCCTGATGACGGGGGAGTACAACAAGATGCAGAGGATGAGGGAGTTCCTACAGAAGATGAACCGGGGAGCAGCCCCCACTTGATCCACCTGTTGAGCCACAGGTGAGGTGGACATCAAGGGACAGACATTCATCTAAGAAGTACTTACCGCATGAGTACATTATGCTTACTGATGTAGGAGAGCCAGAAGACTATTCTGAGGCCCTAGCTGACGAGCATAAATGGGAGTGGTTCAAAGTTATGCAAGAGGAGATGGAATCCTTACATAAGAACCACACTTATGATAAGGTGAAATTGCCTAAGCACAAGAAAGCTCTGAGCAACAAGTGAATGTTCAGAAAGAAGAATGAGCAAAAGAATTCACAGATAATGTATAAGGCCAGACTTGTGGTGAAAGGGTTTGGTCATAGAAAATGAATAGACTTTGAGGAGATATTCTCACCAATGGTGAAGATCACATCCATGCTGGTGTTTCTCGGGTTGGCGGCTAGCATGGATCTGAAGATAGAGTAGTTAGATGTCAAAACTACTTTTCTCCATGATGACTTGGAAGAAGAGATCTACATGTGCCAACCAGAGGGGTTCGAAGTCAAGGGCAAAGAGCATATGGTGTGTAGGCTTAGGAAGAACTTGTATGGGCTGAAACAAGCTCCTAGGCAATGGTACAAGAAGTTCGACTCGTTCATGTTAAAACATGTATATGACAGAACGAAGTCTTACCATTGTATGTTCACTCGCAGGTTCTCAGATAGGTGATTTTTTAGTTTTGCTATTGAACGTTGATGACATGCACATCATGAGAAAATACATTAAGAAGATTGACAGGCTGAAACAGGAGTAGGGCAAGTCGTTTGCGATGAAAGACTTGGGCCCAGCCAAACAGATCTTAGGAATGGAGATAACCCGTGATAGAAGCAGCAGCAAGCTTTGGCTATCACAAGAGCGGTACATTGAGAAAGTCCTAGAGTGGTTCAACATGAATGCAGCGAAGCCGATCAGTACTCCACTGGATGATCACTTCAAATTGAGCAACAAGCAGTGTCCCAAAACGAAGGCGGAAGTGGAAGAGATGCGGAAGATATCCTACGCGTCAGCAGTAGGAAGTTTGATATATGCTATGGTGTGTACGCGCCCAGACATAGCATATGAGGTTGGGGTTGTCAGTCAGTATCTTGCCAATCCTGGCAAAGAACATTGGGCAGCGGTGAAGTTGATACCATGGTATCTAAGAGGCTCATCCAGGTTGAGCGCCTATGCTATGGTGACGGAAAACATGTGCTAAAAGGCTACACAGATGTAGATATGACAGGTGACATAGATTCTAGGAAGTCTACATCAGGGTTCATGTTCACATTTGCAGGGGAGTGGTCTCTTGGCAGAGCAAGCTACAGAAGGTCGTAGCATTGTCGACGACAAAGGCCGAGTACATTGCGGTCACAGAGGCATGTAAGGAGATGTTTTGGATGAAGATGTTCTTACAGAAACTTAGCCTGAAGCAGGAGGAGCACGTGGTCTATTGCGATAGCCAAAGTGCTATACACTTGAGCAAGAATCCAAGTCAGCACTCCAAGTCGAAGCTCATAGAGATACGGTATCACTGGATCAAGGATACTTTGGAACAGAAGGTGTTACAGTTTGAGAATGTCCACACAGATGATAATGGGTCAGACATGATGACCAAGGCTTTGCTCAAGGGCAAGTTTGAGGTTTGTAGAAACCTGACTAGCTTGAAGAAGGCGAATTTCTCCTGAGTCGGAAAGGGCGAGATTTGATGGGGTTTTCCTCCTCAGTCAAGAGGAGAGTTGGTGCAGCCTGGGTATGGTCGGGCGCCAAGACCAAAAGTGGTTGGGCGATCGAAATTGCCCAGATGAGGCAGAATGTTGTTGGACAATTTTGATAGTAGTCGGGCGCCCGATGGTCTTTTGACTGGGCGCCGGACTAAGTTGGTTCGGGGGCCCGAAATTGGGCAGTTTCTCTAAAAAAGGCCGCTGGACAGTTTTTGGGTTAGGCAGGCGCCCGCGGCCCTTTTAATTGGGCGTCCGACCGGACGCGGACTGCTTATACGCAGTTTTCTATTTGGGTTCTAATTCCTCCAGTTTTTTATTTAAGAGGTTTCAAATCGTGATTAGGGCATTCCATTAAGGCGTTTTCACGTCCAAGGTGAGAGAGAGAGAAAAAGAGGAAGAGAGAAAGAGAAAAGAGAGAGAAAGGAAGCTTGTAGAAGGGAGAAGTTGCTTGAAGAGTTCTTTTGCGCAACTGTCGTCTCAATGCTTCTACGTTTTCGTGATCGGTGAGATCCTCCTACTTTCGTAGTTCTCTTATTGTTTATCTATCCCTGCGTGGGTGAAGAAGGTTTGATCCAAGCAGTGTGTGCTTGTGATCAGTTGTAACAGTTCTCTGAGATAGTGGATTGTTGATGTATACTAGGTCCCGTGGTTTTTACCTCTTTGAGGGTTTTCCACGTAAAAACCTTTTGTGTCGTGAGATTGTTGATTTGCTTTTGATTATTGCATTATCATAGTCCATAATTCTAGTTTTGGGGGGCGAGATCCGAAGGTTTCAGTGCAACGCACCCAACAGATACGTCGCAATACAAGAAAGGCCATACACTTCATGTGACTTAGAAAAGAAGGCATGGCCATTGATTTAGCTGGTGGCAATGCCTCTCTCTCTCTCTCTCCCTCTCTCTCTCCTTCCTCTTCTATAAACTAATTAGGACTATCTCTCTCTCTCTCTCTCTCTCTCTCTCTCTCCTCTCTTGTAATTAGTTGTCTTCTGCACAACTTCCTCCCATGTGTGTATATATCACTCCATTCCTATGAAAAAATTAATAAGAAAATACGAAATTTATTTCTCACCTCTTTTTTCTTATAGGATGGTGTTGGGTCTGGGCTACAATTCTTTCTCCCTTTGGTATCGGCTAATTAAGCTGACACTAATTAGGCATATAAATTAGGCTCTTCCACTCATATGGTGGGCCACCCCAATACAAAATCATGAATAGGAATGAACTGCTAAAAAAATAAGCCAGCCAAAGGTCCGCAACATGCAACTGTGACATGCTGTTGGCTTTACAAAGCCTTGGGAGAAATTCTAAAACAAGTAGGAAGAAAAAACAAAGTACTCTATTGCTCTATTGCTGATTTTTCAATTGAGTAATTCAAATGACTACATATTTCACCTATTTATAGACTCTTAGATAGACATAACTCATGGGCTGTTACAAGACTCTTCATTCTCCTAAAGGTCACATGTTACAATTCTTTCAATGAGACCCTTGAGAATATCAAAGGTTGCTGAAAACTGCTGGGCCATTGCTTGCTGTAATTTGTTGAAACTAATGGGAAATTGATGATGCAACTGTTGAGGAACCAAAGGTTTCTATAACAGCTGCCTTTTGATTTGCTACTTCCAACACTCCCCTTCAAACCAAAACTGACTTTATTCCAAGCATTGATCTTAGTTGTATAAATGCATCAGTTGGTAATGCCTTAGTGAATATGTCCGCGACCTGTTTAGTAGTGTGACAGTATTCTAATTTTAACACTTTCTGCTTCACTTGATCTCTAAGAAAATGGTATCGAGTATCGATGTGCTTGCTCCTTCCATGTTGTACCGAATTTTTGGAGAGCTCAATTGCTGACTTGTTATCTACATATATGACTGTGGATCCTTCTTGCGGATGCTTCAGTTCCTTTAGCAGATTTCTCAACCAAATCGCTTCACAGACTGTAGATGATGCTGCCACGCACTCTGCTTCACATGTGGACAAAGTGACCACACTTTGCTTCTTTGAGTTCCATGTGAAGGCAGTCATTCCGAGATAGAATACATACCCAGTGGTGCTCTTTCTTTCATCTTGGTCACCTCCCCAATCACTGTCTGAATATCCATACAGCATCGCTTCATCATCGTATGGATAGAAAAGACCGAATTCCATTGTTCCTTTGACGTACCTGAGGATTCTTTTTGCAGCTAGCCAGTGTGATTCTTTTGGCGCTTCCATGTACCTGCTTAGAAGCCCAACACTATAGTTGATATTCGGCCTTGTGATTGTGAGATACCTTAGGCTTCAAATCAAACTCTTGAACAAAGTCGAGTCTACACTTCTTCCTTCTCCTTCTTTTGTCAGCTTTAGGCCCGTTGCTATAGGTGTGTTCACGGCATTGCAATCGGCCATCTTGAACTTTTCAAGTAATTCCTTGGCATACTTTTTCTGAGATATATAGATACCACTATGTTGTTGCTTCACTTCGATGCCTAGAAAGAAGGACATCAGACCTCCATCGGTCATCTCGAACTCTTTAAACATGGCCTTTTTGAATTCATCAAACATCGGCTGGCTGATCCCTGTAAACAGCAAATCATCAACAGATAGGCATGCTATGAGCATATTGCCTCGGCCATTTTTCTTGATGTAGACTGCATGCTCATATGGACATTGGGCGAAGCCGTTCTCTTGAAGATAGTTGTCGATATGTGCATTCCAAGCACGTGGAGCTTGCTTCAACCTATAGAGGGCTTTCTTCAGCCGATACACCTTGTGTTCCTCCCCTTGTATAATAAACCCTTCAGGTTGGTCAACATAGACCTCTTCTTCCAGAATTCCATTCAGGAATGCAGATTTCACATCAAGTTGGTAGATCATCCAACTGTGATGTGCAGCAAGGGAGATAATCATCCTCATAGTGTCAAGGCGAGTAACAAGAGCGAATACTTCTTCATAGTCTACCCCGTACTTCTGTTTGTATCCCTTTGCTACGAGCCTTGCCTTGTAGCGATTGATCTCACCATCCTTGATCTTGTACACCCATTTGACGCCGATAGCTTTCTGGCCATTAGGAAGCATAGTCAGCTCCCATGTATCATTCTTTTCAATGGCATGAATTTCTTCTTTCATAGCTATTCTCCAACATTCTTCTTTTATGGCCTCCTGGAACGTCAGAGGCTCATGATCTGCATACAGGCAGAAAAGATTAACTTCTTCAGTTTGCTCATAGATGTCGCTTAAGCTTCTCATTTTAATGGGTGCCATGGGTGAGGACGAGCTGGCCGAGTTTTGATTTGATGGAGTACTTTTAGGGCTTTGTTCACTCCCCAAGTGTAGGGTTGCGAAGTAGTAATAATTCGGAAAGGCCGAGTATCGTTCCCACAGAGATTTATGTATGGGTATCTTCAGAATTTAACTAAAACAACTAGTAATTAAAACTATATTAAGAACTAAAACTAAACAAATAGTGATTTGAGTTTAAACAGTGAATGGTTAAGGTAAATTCAATCTAAAAAGTCACTAGAGCGCCAAGGATCCACTCTTGATACGTTTCAATGCATTAACACAACTAGGTCTCATATAACTCAATCAGAATCAGATTTCCATCTCTATCCGATCGGAATATAGAGCAGTTAATCACAGTTATCTGAAACAAGTGCTTATTAACTGATTTGATTCCCACAACTATGCTCAGGCCTTGGGCACACTCAATTGTATAGGCCAAGCCTCTTTCCAATCTAGTTGAGATTCATAACCATAGCCTTCACCAAGTCCTGTCACTAGACCTGATTACAACTCATGATTTGAACTCTATTTAAATCGAAATCAATCACTAAACAACTATTCCAAATTATACACAAAAGATAAAAATTTCAGTTGCATGAGTTCCCACATGAAAATCAGGCCATTGCATACGAGGCAATCAAAGCGTCTACCATGCCCGGAGTCGATGGTAAATCAATGCATTACACAAGCATAAACAATGCTCAAAAGCTAAGATACTAAGTTAGGATCACTAAGAATCACATGAGCCCGGAGTCATCAAGAGATCAAAGTAGAAATCAACATAGTACTTGAATCAAACTCAAATTGAACTAAAATTCATCAATTAAAACATAAAAGGAAACCTAGGTTGCATTAATCCATCAAAAACGAATCAAAAGCTTCCCCTCTTAGCTAGCTAAGAGGGTTTAGTTCATCTCTAACATCCTTGAACTAAAAGCCTCTAAAAACATGAAAAACTACTAAAACAGGAAATCTGAAGTAGAATCCGTCTCCTCAGCAATCCCCACGTCGTAGCCTCCCCTGGTATGAAGGAAAGAGGTCCTTTTATAGCCTGGAGGAGTCCAATACACAAGGAAATTCCAGAAATTGCGTAAACTTTCGCAATTGCGCAGGAATTTTCGGAGATTTAAAATAGCAAGTGCCTATTTACGCTGGCCGACCGGTCTTGACCGGTCGGCTGTGTTTAGCAAGTTTCCAGCAATCATGGCCGACCGGTCAAGACCGGTCGGCCCTATACAATCTTTCTCCAGCAGCTCTGCCCGACCGGTCATGACCGGTCGGGCTTATTCAGTCCATGCATCTTTTGGTACAGCAGCAATGGCCGACCGGTCTTGACCGGTCGGCTGCACTCCTTGATCAGTTTAGCACTATGGCCGACCGGTCATAACCGGTCGGCGTGGGCAGTCCATCAATCCATGTGTGTGGCTGACCGGTCTTGACCGGTCAACTTCCTTTTCTTCATTCTTTCTTTCTTTCTTTCTTCTTTTCTCTTCTCTCCTTGCTTGTCCTTCTTTGATCCTTCTTCATGTTTCATCCTATAGTCTTCAATACTTGTAAGGAGCCTCATTTAGCCTTCAAATGGTGAACTCTCCATCTTGTTCCTACAATCACACATCATGTATTAAGTTGGTCCTTTGAACATGTATATTATGCATAATGAGTGATGAATTGGGGTTAGAATATGCACAATTATGAGCTCAACAGGCTTCTGTGAACTGATGATGCGGCCGAAGAAGGTGTTGTGGGTGTTTGCTCTTGACGGTCATGCCTTTCTTCCTGTTCTTCTATTCCGACTTGAATATCTTTGGTGGATTCTTCATCGTTCCATTTTCAAGCTTCTTCCTCACTGAAGACTACATCTCTACTTACCACTACTTTATTGGTTAGTGGATTGTAGAGCTTGTAGGCTTTAGATTCTTCACTATACCCGATGAAGATGCATTTCTCGCCACCATCATCAAGCTTCCTTCTTCTTGCATCTGGAACTTGAGCGTAGGCGACACACCCAAAGATCCTTAGGTGTGCCACGCTCGGTTTGTAGCCACTCCATGCCTCCTGTGGTGTCATGTTTCTGACGCTCTTGGTTGGACACCGATTGAGCAAGTAGGCAGTACATGCAACTGCCTCTGCCCAGAAGCTCTTAGGTAGGCCTTTCTCTTTTAGCATCGTTTTCGTAATGTCGAGGATGGTGCGATTCTTTCATTCCGCAATGCCATTCTGCTGTGGCTTGTAGGCTGCAGTGTGCTGCTGCTTGATGCCTTGTTCCCTGCAATAATCTCGAAATGCATTTGAGGTGTACTCTCCACCTCTGTCAGATCTGAGTACTTTAATTTTGTGACCACTTTCAACTTCAACACGAGCTTTGAAAATTTTAAAGATAGTGAAAGCGGAAGATTTTTCTTTGATGCAATACACCCAAAGTCTTCTGCTGAAATCATCAATGAAGGTAATAAAGTATTTATTACCTCCAAGAGAGGGTGTTTCAAGTGGTCCACAAATATCAGTATGAACCAATTGAAGTGGTTCCTTTGCTCTTCTGGACACTCCACTTGGAAAGGAGTTCCTTTGTTGCTTGCCGAGTGTGCACGCCTCACACACATGTTCTGGAGCTTCAATAGCGGGCAAGCCCTGTACCATGCTTGATGAAGACAATAGCTCTAAGCAGCTAAAATGGAGATGCCCAAAGCGAAGATGCCATCTCCATGAATCATTTTTCATGGTTCTATAGAGACACTTTTCGATTTTTGTGTTGATTTGGAGCAGAAACATGCGATTCTTTGCCATTTGGACTTGAGCCACAAGTCTCCCGTGTGCATCTCTTATAGAGAGAGAATAGTTTTCCATGTGTATGACATACCCATTCTCAAGGAGTTGGCCGATACTGAGGATGTTACCTTTCATGTTTGGTACGTAATACATATTGGAGATAAAATTTGGCACATCATTCTTCTGATAGATTTTAATTTTTCCTTTACCTTTTACAGGAACTTTTGATGAGTCTCCTAGACTCACGTTGCCACGAGCATCGTCTGCCAGTTCCACTAACAGCTCATTCTTTCCACACATGTGGTTACTCGCACCAGAGTCGAGATACCACACATCATGTTGATCACATGCTTCTTCTTGTGTAAGAAGAAGTATGGAGTCTTCCTTTTCATGATTTGATGCTTCTGCATAATTAGAATGCTTATCTTGATCTACTGGTTTGCTCCAACAGTCTGAAGCATAATGGACGACCTTGTTGCAGTTGTAACATTGAATATTTTTTATATTTCACGACCACGCATGGATCGACCTCTGCTATTTCCTCTTCCACGGAAATTGGTAAACTTCTGTTGATTTTGTTGATGGCTTGGATGATATCCACGCCCTCTGCCTCTTGCACGATTGCTAGTGCCACGGCCCCCTCTTTGTGTATGACCATTCTTTTGTTCATTTAGAGTCAACTTGGACTCCAAGGCATGTTCAAGCATCAGTCCAACATTTTTTTGCATTCGTTGCTCATGCACTTGCAACGATCCCATCAATTCTTCAATGGACAGTTTTTCCAAGTCCTTTGATTCTTCTATGGCCACAACCACATGCTCAAATTTGGGTGTAAGGGATCGTAGTATTTTTTCGACCACCCTCACATCTTCAATCTTTTCGCCATTTCTTTTCAAGTTGTTAACAATGACAAGCAACTTTGAAAAATAATCCGAAATGGACTCACCTTCCTTTATGTGAGAGGTCTCGAACTCGGCTCTAAAGGTTTGGAGGTGAACCTTCTTCACACGATCAACTCCTTTGAAGATGGTGCTAAGAATCTCCCATGCTTGCTTGCATGTCGTCGCTTCAGCGATCCGTTCAAAGGTGGACTCATCCAATCCTTGATAGACAAGAAACAAAGCCTTCTTGTCCTTCTTTCTTTGATCTTTGAGGACCGCCCTTTGATCAGCGGTGTAGACGACTTCTTGCTCCATAGTGGGTTCTACATACCTATCGGTGACGATCTCCCATAGATCTTGTGACCCGAACAGTGCCTTCATCTGGATGCACCAATTCTCATAGTTGTCTTTTGACAACCTCGGAATTTGGGGCACTAGACTATGGAATTGGACACCTAGGACCGATGGCTTTGATACCACTTTGTTAGCTTTACAAAGCCTTGGGAGAAATTCTAAAACAAGTAGGAAGAAAAAACAAAGTACTCTATTGCTCTATTGCTGATTTTTTGATTGAGTAATTCAAATGACTACACATTTCACCTATTTATAGACTCTTAGATAGACATAACTCATGTGCTGTTACAAGACTCTTCATTCTCCTAAAGGTCACATGTTACAATTCTTTCAATGAGACCCTTGACGAATATCAAAGGTTGCTGAAAACTGCTGGGCCATTGCTTGCTGTAATTTGTTGAAACTAATGGGAAATTGATGATGCAACTGTTGAGAAACCAAAGGTTTCAGTAACAGCTGCCTTTTGGTTTGCTACTTCCAACACATGCTATGTCCACAGTAAAATCACACTGTCTAAGTTGCTAGTGGGATCATAACCCCAGCAAATTATATTTATTCATAGTACGTAGTTCATCAAACACAACCCAAATCAAAGATCCTAAAAACATTCAAGGCTTTTTCAGAAATCCTCTGGCAATATTCCCATTACCACCATCTGGAAAGAAACTGCCAGGCTTGCTTTCATCGCCCGTCCATAGACCGTCCTCAGAATCTCAGCAGGCATCCGTGCATAAGATAAAGAATCTGCATTCGCCGATAAGATGTTGCTAGTGGTCTTATTCTCTGCACCAAGCTGTAGAGGGACAAAGAGGCCTTCGTCTTTAATGCCGGTGTTCGCCAGTCTGTTTCGCAGGTCTGATATACGGTCAGTGAATTCAGCCACCGTGTAGCTGTAAGGGAGCACAAGCCTGTCAGCTTGCTGGTAGAGTAACGCCCGAATTACTGCATCTTGACCTGCTTCCACTCCTAAAAGTCCAGCCAACAACTGTATAAAAATGGTGCACCAATGTGGTGCAACAATGTTAGCTATACAACTTAAAAAATTCAATAATAGACCCAATTGGTGCACTTGATTATCGATCTAGTCCATTGAAGGTTTGATCAGAAGAGCTGTTTGATTAAATTGCTATTGGCAGCCAATCAAAGTCGTCTGTGACAACATGGAAAAACGACAATCGATTGGCTTGATTAGGAACGATTTTGGGCTGAGAACCGTAAATCGATCGGACAGATCGGATCTATAACTGGGCCACTGATCGGATGGAAGTTTATGCACTATGCACATGATTTTTGGTCAATCCTTTTTCTGGCCGGAAATTTGTTTCCTCAAATTTGGCCCACCTGAAAAGTGGACCGAAATTATTCTTGGGCTCGTTCATGTAATACACACACACACACACACACACATGGGTTGGCCTTAGTGAAGGAATCAGGTCAATAAAATGAATATAGCCATAATTGGTCAAGCAGTGGGAGATGGGTGGCTAGGATTTCACACAAGTGGACCATACCAATTCAGGCATATAAGAAGCTGCCATATGGTATGAAATTGGACAGTGAGCATGTGTGGTTAGATCACAAGGGATGCACCACTGCTCTCATGTACTGTACCACACCAAAGCTAGAGTACCCAAAAACAGAAAAAAAAGAAGATAAAAGAAAAATGTAGAGATAGACAATCAACTTACTCCTTTTGAAACGTAACCGTTGATATTTGGGTTAGTGCCCACGTAACCCACAAGTCCCACGTACGGAATGACATAAGAGGCTAGAAGGTAATTAACGCTACTGATGTAAGGATCAAAGGGTGGGCTGAGTGGCTTTTCAAATGCATTGTCAAATATAGTAGCAAAATTCTTAGCACTTAGATCGATGAGGGGCCTTGGAAATCCACCAACCGTTGATTTAATGGCCCTGAAAAAAAAAAAAAAATACAATTCAAAAGATAATGTATGTGCTGCATCTCTGCATGATTGAATGTTTATACGCGCGTCTGCTTTTGCCTATACATGCTGCCTGTGTATGTGAACGAGTGAGAGAGAGAAAGAGAGGGGAGATAATTAATTAGAAAGAAATGCACGTATCATAACATCGTGAACGATAGCTCAAGTGGTAGACTGAATCAAGATAACCTCCCTGTGGTGTGACTAACAGTGGGGGTGGGTTTACTAAAAGTGAAAGAACAAAAGAAAAAGAAAAAGAAAAAAGAAATTCACATGTCACAGGCACAGCAGCTGGAAGAGTTGTGGAATGGTCCTCTGTATCTTCCGTGGGTGTATCTCAGACTGTGGAGCCGACCTTGATGTATTTTCCTTAAATCCACGCCATTCATCCGTTTTGAGAGCTCATTTTAGGGCATTGAGAAATCAAGCATATCCAAATCTTTGGTGGACCATACCATAGGAAACAATGGCGATTGAATACCCATTTCTTGGGACCACCAGAATATTTATTTTCCATCCAACCTGTTCATAAGGTCACAAACACCTGGATGAAGGTACCGCTCAAATATAAGCTTGATTAAGAACTTTTGTGGCCTACCAGAAGTTTTTAAGTGTCAATTACCACTGTTTCCTGTATTATGGTCTGCCTGAGAATTGGATTTGCTTCATTTTTTGGATCATGCCCTAAAATGAGCTTTCAAAACGGATGGATGGCAAGGATGTACGGAAAAAATCATGGTGGGGTCCACAGTCAGGGATCCACCCACCCAAGCCGCTTCCGGCCGGTGTCTGCATGTGGTTGATTGATCCTGTATCTTCTTTATTTTGTATTATCAAGCGAGTTTAAACCGTTAGTGGGGCCCGTGGTTTTTTGTGGTGCCCACTGAAAGATTATACAGTTTTGCCATATCGACAAAGTTTTGTTGACAGGTGGTGTACCAAAAAATCACACGGTGGCCACTCAGGGCTCCTGCCCGTTCCCAGCTGAAGACGGCGGGGTAGGATGCAATGATGTATGTATTATACCCTAAATACATTTTAGGGCATGAGTCCCCCAAATA
This sequence comes from Liriodendron chinense, assembly GCA_003013855.2. NCBI lineage: Eukaryota > Viridiplantae > Streptophyta > Magnoliopsida > Magnoliales > Magnoliaceae > Liriodendron > Liriodendron chinense. The sequence continues at coordinate 8,304,361 of ML058469.1, read as the reverse complement.
AAGAAGATCCAAATCTTAGGTGGACCATACTATAAGAAATAAGAAACAGTGGTGATTGAACGCCCCACCTTTAAAAACTTCCTAGGGCCCACCATAATATTTATTTGCCATCCAACTTGTTGATGAGGTCACACAAACTTTGATGAAGAGAAAAACAAATATAAGCTTCATCCAAAACTTATGTAGCCCCACAAGATGTATTTAATGGTCAGTCACCACTAGTTTCCTATGGTATGGTCCACCTGAGATTTGGATCTGCTTCATTTTCTGAATCATGGCCTAAAATAATCTGGATAAACAGATGGGCGGTGTGGTTGTAAAATAACTACATCAAGGTGGGCCCACGGTAAGAGTCGCACCTAATCCGCTCCCCCGTCTTACCACCTTTCTAAAGGAAAAAAGAAAGAGAGAAAGAAAGAAAGATGGACAGTAATTACTGTCTGAGAAGTTGATAATTTCCAACCTTCATTGTTCGTGTAAAATCCAACCCTTCAATTTGTTGGCCGCTCATGAGGATAAACAAGTGAAAAATTCAACCTAGTCCACTCATCAAATGGGTCAAACCATAAAAAACAATAGATAGACGCTAGTATAATAAGAAACTATACGTGTGGCCCAATTAATGGGTGAATCAGGCTGATTTTAGAAAAAAAGTGATCCTCATAGTGGGGATGGTTGGATGTCTCTCAAACACAATAAGATGATGCAAGTTCGACGGTAAATCATCTTATTAAAGAGCAGGTTGAGTGCTAAGGAGACACTAACCCCACTAAGTAGGTGCATGGGTGCATCGTGTGACAAACCATGTGGGTGAGTTGCCCAGCTAACAGAGCGGTGCGTTGCTTGACTAACTTGAAAAGCAATTAAAAAATTAAAAAAACAAAAACAAAAGTAAAATTGTCCAACTACATGCACATGAGAAAGAGAGAGGTCTCTAAACACAATAAGATGACAATGGTTAGATGGTAAATTAGTGGTCCAACTAGATGTACGAGAGAGAGACCTCAAATGGCCAACTTCCTGATAACCGAATTCTTCGATAATCTGATGTGTAATGATGTCGAGGTTGGCTTTCTTAGCTCCAATAGGGGGTGGGCCACCTTGGGCCAGTTGGGGAGCAACCCCATCTAGACCGTACCCCAACGCTCCATATAGGAAAAATTCAGCCTCCAAGTGCTCAAGATTGAGAGCGAATTGTATCATGCCCACATCGTCAGGGGATATTGGCTGTCCATTTGGTGGTGGACTCGGTACACACCACCCTGGCGCAAAATAGCCTAAGCAGAGAAAGAAGAAGAGCAGTGAAACAGATGAGCTCGATACAGCCATTGAAAATCCTTAGATATTGAGTGAGGAAAGTGCTCTTGAGCCATGGTATTTATAGTTGAAAAACAAGCTCCACCTAACTCAATTCCCTCTAATTATGACGCTTGTGCAGTACCCACGCGTGTCAAGGCCTCTACCTTATGGTAAAAATCCAAAAACTGTGGGGCCCACTATGTTGAATATGTGAAATCCACTCCGTCTATCAGGTTCTGTCTTAGATTCTAGAGCCTGAGGAAAGAAATCAGCTGGACCCAATAGATAGGTGGGCTACACCAGGGAACAATGGAGATGGGATGCCAACCATAGGTTTGTGTGTGGGGCCAACGTGGTTTGTATCTTTCATCAAACCCGTTGATCAGGTGTGATTCACCAGGATGAAGTGAAGATATGGAAATATGAATGAAACGAAACTCAAGCGGGCCGCACCACGTGAACTTTAGAGGTATTAGGAGCAATTTTAAATTGTTCCAATTGGTAGAGTTCATCACAATTCTTTTATCAAGATCGTATTCTGTATGTACGGTTCAAATTGGGGTTTCCACCTGAATGTATGGAATTGATTTACGTATACGACATGGGAGGGCCCACAACGCTTGGGCCCACAACATTTACAATGTATTTACTCCCGAGGCATCTGAGCCTTTTCCTGTACTCTTACCTAGAGCTGTACACGAGTCGAGTCGAATCGAGCATCACTCTGCTCGGCTACTCGATTCGAACTCACCTACCCCTGCTCGTTACTTGGCTCTACTCGGTTGAGTCGAGCAGGCCTCTGTTCGATCAGCAGACCGAGCGAGTTCGAGTTGATTTCAAGTTCGAGTCAATTTCGAGTTTTCGAGCCGAGTCTGAGTTCGATTCTTTCGGGCTGAGTTCAAGTTTGTATTTTCAAGCAAGGTTTGTTAAGCTGAGTTTAAAGTACTAATTTTCTATAAACGCAATCATTGATTCACGATCACAATCATTCATTCAAATGATTGTGAATATAGGGTGATCGGTACTGGACAGCGCTCGGTCGGTCACCCGAATTTTCATGAAAGATATTTGGGGGGGGGGGGGGGGGTGGAGATTACCGGTGTCGACGAGCGGGCGGGTTCTCAACTAGGAGTGGCCGGCGACGAGTGGGCGTGGTGAACAGTGGATGGCTAGTGTCGTGTGGGCAGAGTGAGGCCAAAGATGAGTGGGCAGGGTGAGGGTGGTTGGCGACGAGCGGGTAGAGTGAGGGTTGTCGATGTGGAGTGGACTAACCGATTGTCGAGCTCAGAGAGGGGGAGGATGGTTAGGGTTAGGGTTTGAAAAGGGGGGCGCTCGGGCGGGTAAAAGGTAAAAATATAAATGATTAGGGTAAAAAAAATAACATATATATAGTACGGCTCCAAGCCAAGTAGAGTCGAATCAAATCGAGTCGAGTTCAAGTCTATAAATGAGTCAAGTCGAATCGAGCATGGCCCTACTCGAAGCTCGCTTGAACACATTCAAGCATAAAAAAATTGACTCGGCTCGGCTTAAACTCACTTCCGATTTGAGCCGAGTCGAGCATTTTTCAAGCGAGTCGAGCAAGTTTTTCGAGCTTACTTGACTTGTGTACAACTCTACTCTTACCTACCTTTATATGGGGGATTAATGTGAGCCACTTCGACATAGAATAAATAGTAACGGGTCATAGAGCGGCTGTCCTTTCTTTTACCGGTAGGCTAGAATTAAAACGTTCAATTACTAGAGGTTTCTCATGGGGTAACTCTAAGATCCAATCAACTTGTTGGAACCAAATTTGCAGACTTAAAAATAAGGGTGGTCTTGGAATATTTATCCCTTTGGAAGCCACTATAAAGGTTTGCCTAATAAAGCAACTTTGAAAAATGTTAAGATTTGTGGAGCCTGATCATCATAGGTGTATTGTTCATCCAACGATCACTTTTATGTGTCGAGCTCCATATTGTTGAACTCGTTGAGGTAGTAGGGTCCCCTTGCTTAGGGGTCTGAGGGCTTGGAGGATAATTTCGTAATTTCACATAGAATTTTATATAAACCCTAGTTCTTTTGGGGTAATATATATTTTGTCGTGAGAGAGAGAGAGAGAAGTGTCATTGTATTGAGAATAGTGGATTAACATGAATCCATAGATATACCGAAAGGGAACCACGTAAATCTTTTTGTTGTGGTTTGCCTTTTTTTTTTTACTACTTTCTTTTGATTCCGATATTATTGTGCGTGTGGTTGAGAAGGGATCTCTTGTCCTAACAACTGGTATCAGAACTTTAATTTGAGAGGAGCAATGTCGGAAGAATGAAAAGTTAAATGGTTCAAACTTTGGATTCTGCAAGATGCAGATGGAAGATTACCTCTATCAGAAGGATTTCTATATTCGTCTTAGAGGAAAATTAAAGAAATCATAGAAAATGTTCGATAGCAATTGAGAGGTACTTGACTGTAAGGTTTTAGAAACAATTTGACTTTCTCTGGCGAAATCTATTGCATTCAACATCTCAAAGTAGAAGACCATAAAGGATATGATGGTAGCCCTATCAAGGATGTACGAAAAATCCTCTACTTTCAACAAGGTTCTTTAGATGAAGAAGTTGTTCAATATGAAAATGTTTGGAGGAAACATGGCTGAGCATCTCAATGAGTTCAACGCAGTCATTGTCAGTTAGAGTCCGTAGGCCTTAATTTTGATGATGAAATCAGAGCTCTTTTGATCTTATCAAGTTATTAAACAACTAGGACAGTTTGGTGATAGTCGTGAAAAATTCTACTAGATCACCAAAGTTGAAGTATGATGATGTTGTAAGCTTCATTCTAAGTGAGGAATCTTGGAAGAAAGGATCTTCACATGAAACATCAGTGAATGCTCTAAACGTTGCAGGAAGGGGACAAAACACCAATAGAGGAAATAAAAATAATGGTTGATTGAGATCGAAGAATAATAGATCATCCAAGCCTTCAGAAGAAAAGTATGATGGTTGTAGGAATTGTGGAAAAAATGGGCACATGAAGCAGGACTATAAAGCCATGAAGAAACAATAAGAAAACAATGATGGTTGTAGAAAATATTTTTGTCTTTCGATACTTGTAATGATTATTAAGTAATAGATTCCAATGCTTGTTTTATGTTACTTCAAGTATGGATGTTCTTCATAATTATGTGCAGGGTATCTCGAAAAAGTCTATCTATGAGATGATGAACCTTACTTTATTGTTTGAAAGGGAGACATTCAGATAAACTAATCTAATGGGACAATATTGAAATGAAAGATGCCAGGCATGTTCCAAATTTGAAAAAGGAATTTAATTTCAATTGGCCAGTGTGCAAATTCTGGACACATGACGACTTTCATTAGTGATTCGTGGAAGATTATGGAGATGTTATGATAATTGCTTAGAATAACAAAGAAGACACTCTTTACTTGACTTCTGACTCTAATAGTTCTATTGCAGTTACATCATTAGGGGTGGACACGAGTATATGGCATCACAAACTTAGGCACATGAGTGAAAATGGGATAAATGTTTTACTTTCGAAAGGGAAGCTACCAGGGTTGAGATATATTGATATGAACTTTTGTGAAGATTGTGCCTATAACAAATAGAGGAATGTTAGCTTTTCAAAGGTTGGAAGGACTCTAAGGTTGGAGCGGCTAGTTCACACTGATGTCTGGGGACCAACCAAGGTATCCTCTCTTTGTGGCTCTCTTTATTTTGTTATATTTATTGATGATGTAAATAGAAAATAATGAGTTTATTTCTTAAAGTATAAATCAAAATTATTTGATGTATTTAAGAAATTAAAAGCTTTAGTTGAGAATGAAATAGGTCTAAGTTCTTAGATAAGATAATGAGGAAGAGTACTGTGACAACAAGTTTGAGGAGCATTGTATGGTTAATGAAATCAAGAGATAAAAATGAGTCTAAGAATGCCACAAAAGAATGGTGTAGTTGAGCGTATGAATAGAGCCATTTTGGAGTGTATAAGGAGCATGAGAATCCATGCTGGATTGCCTGAACAATTTTTGCCAGATATTATAAATTGTGTGGCTTACTTAATTAATAGAAGAACCTTAGTTTCTGTAATGGTGGATTGCTAGAGAAAGCATGGATTAGAAAAAAGATAAATTTGTCCAATTTAAAGGTATTTGGTTGTATCTCTTATGCCCATATTGATTATGAAAATAAGACTAAGCTTGATTCTAAGTCTAGAAGGTGCACATTCATTAGATATGGTTTTAATGATTTTGATTATCAATTTTAGGATGTTGAAAATAAAAAAATAATTAGAAATAAGTATGTGGTATTCAATGAAACTATCATGTATAAGCATAAGTAAGAATAATAAAAAGAAAAAACTAAGCATCCTGAGTTTGTAGAACTTGATGAGATACTTGACAAGGAAGTTTTAAGGCTCTAAAATGAAAATTTATAAGAAGAACATTATACCCCTATTCCTGTGAGGAGATCATTTAGGGTTAGTAAACCGACAGTCCATTATTCTCATTCTCTACATTATTTGTTGTTGATTGATAATGGTGAACCTGTTGAGCTCTGAATTGTGCATATTCTAACTTAAATTCATCACATATTATATATGTATGGTTTACAGTGTTAAAGAAGGCATCTTATATGTGTATTTGTGTTTGTAGAAAAAGAGAGAGAGACCTCATGATTAATTTTAAAAGGACTACTTTGAAGCACTCAAAAGAACAAAGGAAGACAAGCTAAAGAGGTGGAGGAAAGAGGCAAAGAAGAAAGAAAAGAGAGAGGAAAAATCAAGAACAGTCAGTCTCCAAGACTGGTCGTCCATTGCAAGGACTGATCGTCCAACTGGTCTGAAATTCAAGAGCCACATGATGCACTCGCTGGACATTTTTTTTATTGCCCAAGACCGGTCGTCCAAAAGTTAGGACTAGTCGTCTGACCAGTCAGAAATTCAGAGTGAGGGGAGTGTTTTGTCCAGACCTTACTGGACTGTTTTCACCCATTCACGGCTAGTCGTCTGACTAGTAGGCTATGAAGAACAGAATTTTAAAAATCTGTTTAGTTCGTTGATGCTTGAGCTCAGATCGGTTGGCCAGGGGGCTCAGATCGGTCGGCCACTAACTTCGACTGTGAAAGCTTACGCAAATTCTCGAAGATTCTGAGGTGGTGGCAAATTTTTTCTATAAAAGGACACCTTCACAGCCTTCTAATCAATCTAAGAAGAGTCCTAGAAGTACTAGAGGTGGAGAGATTCAAAGTGGAGCTTCTATAACTCCGAATTCTTTTAGTTTTTATGTTTTTTTTCTAGTTTTTCTTTTGTTTTATAGTTCAATCATGTTCTTGGTTGGCTAGAACCTTTTAGCTAGAGTTAAGAGGTGAAGTTTGTAGTTATTTTTAATGCTTAATTCATTCATACAAGTACTTTAAGCTTTGCTTTAGATTTTTCAAGTTCTAGTTTGAGTAAATTTGATATTTTTAGACAATTCTAAAAGCTTATGTGCCAAATACATGAGTTACATATGATTTTTGAGATTAATCATTATGAATTTATGAGAATTGAATTGTGGAAACCCTAGATCTGCCATAATCTTAGGATATGATTGACGCTTCGTAGTTCCAGGAGTTCAAGTTCTCCATGCTTAAGTAGAACTATAAGTTGAAATTGAAGTTTTAAGTTTGGATTCTTTTATGCTTTTGAATGTCATATCTTCTAATTGGATAGAGATAGGACTTCAATTCCAATTGAGTATTGGGATTGGTGAATGGATTAACATTATAATTACTACAAGTGGATCCTTGGTGCTCTAGTTACTTTTATTATTGAGATTTTTATTTATATTCTTGTTTATGTTTTATTTTGAATTTCTGAAAATTTTAGTTTAGTTGTTAGAACAATTGGAATTAGGTCAGTTATATAATCCTTGAGAACAATCTCAGTCTCACAATCGAATTATTACTACATCGTAGCCTTGCACTTGGGGTTGGCGAAAAAAAAACTTATCGCCGTTGCCAGGAATTTTTGTAGGCTAAACAGTTCTAAAAGTTCTAATAGTTTTAGATTAGTTTTTGATACAGTTAGGTAGGATTTCTAAATTTTTAGAATTAGGTTTTCTAAATTTTTCTAGAACAAACATATTTTGCTTGTTTGTTTTGTAGGATATCTATTAACCCTAGATTCAACAAATTCGGTAATCCTTTCAACTCTTCCTTTTATTTTCAGATTTTTTAATTTTCAGGTTTTTAGGATTTTTAGAATTTTGTTTTTAGGATTTAAGTTTTAATTCAGATTGAGAGTTGGTGTGGTTTATGTCCTGTTGGGAACATGATCACATAAATCGTCTCCAAATCGAAGGACGTCAAGTTAAAGCATTCTCAGTGCGGGAATGTGTGAGAAAATACATGGAAGTTTGTGAAAGTTTGGGAGACGTGGCTGCAAATCAGCAAATACCGATAATGAATCCTCTCACTCCTACTCCTAATCTGACTCAATTGGAAGTAGGAGAGAATAAAGTTCAGAATGCTCCTCCGGTTAGAAGTCCATGGGATTACCTACAACCCACAAGAGCTACTACATCATTTTGTATGGTTTTCCCAATAATACTAGAAATATAGATTTCAAACTGGGTGTGATCCAGCTTTTACCTAAGTTCCATGGGCTAGACTCTGAGAGCCTATACTTGCACTTATAGGAATTTGAGGAAGTTATAGCTACATTGCAATATAATGATATCTTTAGGGATTTGATTAAATTAAAGTTATTTCATTTTTCCTTAAAAGAGAGAGATAAGTCATGGCTCCACTCTCTTTGGCCTAGATTCATTGCTATATGGAATGAGATGACCTAGGGATTCTTGAAAAAGTTCTTCCCGGTACATAAGACAAACACTCTAAGATGAACTATAATGAATTTTTCTGTGAAAGAGGATGAAACATTCTTTCAAGGTTGGGAGAGATTTAAAGACTTGTTGTTCGCTTGCCTACATCATGGTTATAAAACATGGTGAATAATCAATTTCTTCTATGATGAATTAAGTTCCAAAATGCTCCAATTTGTAGAGATGATGTACAATGACGAGTTTATGAGTAAAGATCCTGAGGATGCATGGGACACCTTAAACAAATCAAGTAAACCTAAGCAATCTCAAAGAAGTGAGAAAAGATGAATGTATAGTTTCAAAGAAAAAGATGATATGAATGCAAAAATAGCTAGCCTCACAAGAAAAGTACAAGCCATGAAAGAACTAGAACTTGAAGGATAATAAGAGTAGGTTAATGCATTGTACCATACAGGATATGATCTGAGTGGGTTAAGTCGCTATTGCCGCCCTTTGCCGGAAGGTAGATTAGGGTGGCTTCAGTAGGAACATGATGAATGCACGGACGAAGACGTGCTTATTATGGAAGTGTATCCGCCCGGTTTAAAGCTCTGCTGTTGTACCGCCGTAATTGCATGGTTTCGAATTTGGAAAGAAAAACATCATTTTGATGGACAGACCCAAACAGTGGTTGGGCTTAAAATGTGAGTTCAACACACCACAATCCCTGCATCCAAACCCGCCTGAATGTTCTTGTGCCTGTATGTGCCGCACATGCGGTTGGTGTTGCCTACATCCAACAGGTCGGACCATAATTTACCATCCAACTAGTCGACAGGTTCCAACATTTAATGTTGGTGTGAAATCCAATCCTTCCAATTGGTTGGCCCCACCATAAAGATCCCTTAGTGCAAAAATCAACCATTCCACTCATCAGGCGGGCCCACCATAGAAAACAATGGATAAACGTTGGTGTAATAAGACAATACGGGGGTGTCCCACACTATGTGTAGATCAAGCTGATATTTGCATAAAGTGATCCCGGGAAAAAAAAAAGTATGGAAAACTTTTGTGTTTGAATTTGTTCCCAGCCGTTAAAATTATGTAAAAAATTTAGTAAAAAAAATTTGGAGGGAGGGCCCAGTACAATGCTGATCCGTGCCACCCAATTGATGGTCCATCAGTACCACGCTGAATTTTCGCTGTTCGTGATGTGTATCCATCGTTGGCTACTCTTCCATGCATGTTGTACATGTCCATGGGCATGCATCAGTGTGCATCGACGCTCCATGTGAGCATGGTTCATGTTAGCGTGGTGTAAGTTGGTGAAGGACGTGGACCACTGTCCCGAGTAACTCAGTAGGCTATCTGTGGTTCCCACCATGATGTACGTCTCTTATTCACACTGTCCATCCATTTTAGTCTAAGGCATGAGTCTAAAATTGATGCATGTCAAAGCTAAAGTGGACCACGCCACGGAAAACAGTGAGTGCATCCAGCCCGTTCCAAAGGTCACGCAGACATGCACGAAGGAAAACACAAATATCAGCTTCATCCAAAACTTCTGTGGCCTCCAAGGAGTTCTGGATGGTGGGTGTTCAATTCACACTGTTTCCGTGTAATGTGGTCGACTTGAGTTTGGATATGTTTTAATTTTGGAATCATCCTAAATTGAGTTGGTATAATGGATGAACGATGTGGATCTAGTGGGACCCACAGAATTTTACCCAGTACCTACCGGCCGGATTGGGTACTACCCCCACCATGACATAGGTAGAGAGGGATGGTCATATCACGGGCTTTGTGGGGCTCACCGTCATGTATAAGCTTTCTTCACGCCATCCATACACCTTATGGGGGCGGATTGGGTTCTACTCGATCCCCCAGGATAGCTAGAGATGGACGGTCATGTTAGGGGCTATGTGGGGCCTATAATCATGTGTATGCTTTATTTATGCCATCCATACACCACATGAAGGAGAGAGGATTGAACTCCTACCGTTGAAAACTCCTTAGGGCTCACTAAGATGTTTATTTGTCATCCAACTTCTGCATAAGGTTCCATAGACATGTACGAAGGGAAAACATAAATATCAGCATAATCCAAAACTTTGGTGGCTCCCAAGAAGTTTTCAATGGTAGACTTTCAATCCCCACTGCTTCGAATAGTGTGGTCCGCTCAAACCTTCAATCTGCCTTCTTTTTGGGCTCGCACCCTAAAATGATATTTCAAAATGGATGAACAACATATATAGGTACATATATATTACTGTGGGCCCCACAAAGCCCTAGAAATGACCGTTGGTCTCTGCAAGCGAATTGTGTACTGAGTAGCTCAGTGCCTTTAAGGAGGTGTTTGTTTTTCATTTTCATTGGATAAATGTTGGTAAATACATGCGAGTAATTTTTACACTTTACTTATGTTTGATGCGAAGGAGTATTTACTTTGTGTAAGAATGTTAAAAAAGAATTGTCATATATTGTGGCTCGATTGTGATATTTGTGACATATCCATGCCGTTCATCCATTTTACCATAACATTTTTGGGCTCAATGAAGCAGTTCTAAAGCTCAAGTGGATCACACTATAGGAAATCACAGTTGTAAAAGGTTTTTAACGGTAGATATTCAACCCAATATTTCTTGTATCGTGGTCCACTTGAGCTCTAGATTTACCTCAATTTTGATTTCGTGCCCTAAAATTACCTTGCAAAATGGATGAACAACGTTGATAAGCCACACCTATCACAGTGGGCCCCACAAAAAACCCATACCTTAATTCTAGTGCACCAAAAAAAAGTCATTGTAAAAAAAGTACATGCATTAATGGTAAGTAATCATTACCCATTTACTTGCAATTACACCCGTGTGGGTCCACCTATAATTTATGTATTTTATCAGCTCCGTCCTTACATTTTATTACTGGATAATTTTAGTACATGAGCCCAAAAGTAAAGCATATATAAAGTTCAAGTGGGCCATACCATAATAAATAATGTGAATTGAATGTCTAATATCATTGAAAAATTCTTATGGCCTTAGTGGGTGTTACCCTAACTGTGTGGGGCCCAATTCGATGTATTTTTTGTACATCTAAGCCGTCCATCTTATTTACCATTGCATTTATGGATGTAATCCCAAACGTTAAGAAGATCTAAATCACAAGTGGATCATAACACTAGAAAAAGCAACGAATAATCATTAACAACTTTCTGCCGGCCACAAAATTTTGAATGAAGCTAATTTTTGTATTTTCCCTTCATCCATGTCTTCTTTATATTATTAACAGGTTGGATAAAAAATAAAAATTACGAAAACCCTACGATGGGCCCTTTGGGATTTTTAAGGGCGAGGCACTCAATCATCACTGTTTCCTGTGGTATGATCCACTTGAGATTTGGATTAGCCTAATTTTTGAGACCATGTCCTAAACTGGGCTTTAGAAACAGATGGATGGAGTGGATGTACTACACATCATCAAGGTGGGCCCCACGGTAACGGTAACACCCACTAAGCTGTTGCCTTGGGAACATCCAATCTGCTCGCAGTTTTCTATTGAATCCATTTCTGTTTCTCCCGGGTAACACGTTAGTGGGCCCACATTGATGATTTGTTGTATATCCGTGCCGTCCATCTGTTTCTCCAACCAACTTTAGGACAGACTCCCAAATATTATGCAGATCCAAATCTTAGGTGCACCACACTGCAGAAATAATGGTGATTAAGTGTCTCGCCATTAAAAATTCTAAAGGGCCCATCGCAAGTTTTCCTGATGTTTATTTGTAATCTAACATGTTGATAATGTCAAGAAGAATTGGATGAAGTGAAAGTACGAATATCAGCTTGATCCAAAACTTTTGTGGCCCATAAAAAGTTTATAATGGTCATTCATCACTGTTTCTAGTGAAATGGTCTACCTGGGCATTGGATTTTCTTAAGGTTTGCAATTGCATCCTAAAATGAGATGGAAAAGCAGATGGACAAAGTGGATATACAAAAGATACATCAAGGTGGCCCATGTGTAAGGGTAATTTTTTGGTTTCTTTCCACCGTGCTGTTCACGTTCACTTATAGGAGCCCAAGTGGTAGTTTTTATTTTTAAGAAAGGTGGAAGTACACTACTTGTAACTTTGTTGATCATTATGCGTGCCATGAAAAAGAAAAAGGCCTCACACTCATGCACTTTGTGGATCAGCACAAAAATTGTACAATTCTTCAAGTATGAAGTAATGGGAGTGTTGTTACAAAAAAATGGTCAACAGACGAGGATGCAGATCTGTGATCTTAATGGTTGGATGGAATCGAACCTCTGGTAGGAGATGACTGAGATGACGGAGTCCTTCAATCCTACAAGAGTGAACAGAGAATAAGAGGGGTGGCTGGGGTTCCGACCGATAACCCTCCGATGCCTAAGTCAGCGATCTTGGATAATTGAATACCTTAGTATAGATTGGTATTAGTTTTCATACCTTGATAATGGGGAGAACATCCCTATTTATAGACTTAGGTTGCGAAACTGCTTGCCTTTTGGAGAGTCGTAATCCCAGTGGACTGCCAGCTGGGTTCCCGAGATCCTCGGATTTGCTCATAACAAACGAAGATCCTTATCCCTAAAAGCTGGGGATGTCAATCTTTCCTCCTGATATCTCGGCGCAATCTTCAAGATTGCAGATTTACAATTCAGCTCGCTTCGGACGATCTTCATTACATAGGGCCTGAACCGACCAGTTTCCATCGGATTAATACGACCCGACTCGTATCCGAGACCTGAATTGGGTCGGCTCGTCTTACCCGGGTCGGCACAATCTAAATGCTTTCAGGTCGGCTCTTTACCCATAACAGGGAGCATTTGTTAAGTGCACACCTACTTGTACAAGTGAAATTATGGAAGAGAACCTGTTAAGCCTACATTCACTTGTACAAGTGAAGTTATGGGAGCATTTGTTAAGCCCACACGCCCTTGTAGAAATGACGTTATTGGTAAAGAATGAGGATTAATAGAAATTCTCTGATGATCTTCATTAAGGTAGAAACTTTTTAGTATAGTAAAGAAACTTAATAGTATAAGTCTAATTAATACAACTTGACGTGTATGTCTATTGTACAATTGTGATGAGGATCTTGTACAGATTAGATGAGGATCCCTAACACCATCCTTCAAATTGAACAGGTAGCTAGATTAAACATGAACAGTTGCAATGTAAAAATTTTAATCGTGTAGAAGGTATTCCTTTGGTGAAGATTTTTGGAAATTGATCTTTGCTAGGAACAACGTAAACAATGAGCAAACAACGAGCCACACGTTTACGAACAAATTGTTCATAAATCTCAACATGCTTAAGGCCCATTTGGATTGTAAGTTACTTAAGATAAGCTACTTATTTGATAAGTAATTTATCTTGGTTTCTACTTAATTAGCATATAAGCATGTTTGGCAAACAACGTAGTTATCATCCAAAAAGTAGAAAATTAAGCATGTTTGGTTTTCAACATCATAAGTAATCATCCTTCAAGTCTATTTGGTCCCCCTTACATCCACTATCCATCATGTGGGGCCAAACTTTGATGTGGATTGTTCATTATGTGGTCCCACCAATGTGGGCCATCCATCATGTGGGACCCACCTTGGATGTGGGCCATTTACCATTAAGGTCCATCTTTAATGTGGACCATTCATTATGTAGGGCCCACCTTTAAATGTTGGCCATCCATCATGTGTGGCCCACCATTAATGTTATTGTCCATCATGGGGGCCCATCTTCAATATCCGCTGCCCATCATGTGGTGTCCACCTTTGATGTGGACCATCCATCATTTGGGCCCACCTCCCATGTGGGTTGTCCATCATGTGGAGCCCACATTGGATATAGGCCATTCTCATTAGCCCGACCTTTGATGTGGACCGTCAATCATGTGAGCCTGTGGACCCTCGCCGTTCCGCGCTCCCACGACGTTCTCCCTTTCCTTTCGGAAAAAGAAGAAGGGGTGCGTGTGCGCGAATCACCGTTTGTGCCACTGGCTTGCCTCGTTCTCGAGGGCTTTGTTCGGTAGTCGTGTTAAGCTGGATGTGTTTAAATGAGTTTATATAAGACCAGAGTCGCCACTAGCTAGTTACTTCGAATCTACAGTCGGCTAGACCCCGTAGAAACGTTAAAGAAGGGAATCCGAAGATTTCTTTTTCTAAAATGACTCCTTTTGATCTGCGGCCAGAGATTCGAGGTAAGGGATCACGGTTACAGGGTGGGAAGAGGTTAAGCACCTCACACACTGCCCGTACCGGAGTACGGTTTCTACTTCACAAAATCGAACTAATACTTGAAAGTCTGTCTTAATCCTCGTACATTTTCATAGATGACATGATGCATGAATGCAGGTCTGAACAGTAAGAGTTTCTAATGGACAGGTTCCACTAACAGGCAAGCCCAGAGCATACGCTCGAACTGACAGCTGCTTTATGCAGAATGCATGCAGCGTGTTTGAATAATCAAAGTGCTTGTAGTGAAGCAGGGGGGTTGGAAGAAAAGTAAATGTTGCACTTATGCTAGATGCGAATGAGATGATGCTGGTAAAAGAGTAGCTAGATGGACGGAGGTGTCGCAAGGTTTGCTTCGAGTGGCTGGATCAAGACTTGGATGGCTTGAGAGACTTAGACCAGGGTCAGGCTGGGCTGGACTAGGGCTAGGCTCTTCTCACTTGGGCTCTCCTTGGTGGAAAAATGGGCTAATAGAGGGATGGAAGTGGACTCAGAACGAACGGATTGCTCTGGACTTGAAGGTCTGTTGAAATGAGAAGGGGAGGGAGGTATTTATAGCAGTGGGCAGTGGCAGTTCCCGTAAATAAATTTGGGCGGCACCCAGGGGGCCTCCCGTACAGACATTCTCGGGATCCCGCGGGCAGTACGGACATGCTCCGGGGCTGCTGCTTGGAACTCAGTGAGTTGACTCGGTGGGTCGACTCAGCGGGTTGACTCGGTGATTTGACTCAGTGGGTTGACTGGGTGATTTGACTCGGTGTTTTGACTTGGCGGTTTGACTCAGCGGGTTGACTCGGTGATTTGACTCAGCAGGTTGACTCAGTGAGTTTGACTTTTTTGAGATTTTTTGACTGGTTTTTCTTATGGGGGGTTTTTCAGGCTGATGTTTAGGGGTGAGTTGGGCTATGGATTGGGGCTTATAAGGATGAGTTTGGTTGAGTTTGGACACGGGATTTGGGGGTATGGTCCTCCATTCATCCAGCTATCTCTACCAACAGTGTAGTCGAATGTGGGGTGTCTACAGATGCCCCTCTTTGACAGAGGTTGCGTGCAACCAAATGCCAAAGTGAGTGGACACCCCACTTCTGACCCGGTCATTCATATATCATGGTCTGAAATCTTTGCTTGCCTTTGCATCTGTGCTAGTTTATCGTCTGAAAATCGATCACTCGCACAAACCGCGGAGGTTTGGAGAAAACGTTGCGATTGTCTTTGTAGTTTGCTGCAACTTGGGTACCCAATCGCAACCCTTCCATTCCCGATCGGTACTAACATCGGAAAGGTACAGCAAAGCCTCTGCGTCGTAGTCTTATGAGGTTGCTGACCCTGAGATTGATTGTGTGATGTTTTCCCGGATCACTATAGGAGTACTTATTTCGCTTGACTATCAAAGTGGTTAGATGCCCTGCGTCGTACTCTTACGCGATTCTACTACGCCAACTTGGAATGAGTCAAGGTACTTCAGGGATCCATGCCTAGGTATGTGCGGGTGGACTCTTTCCACCCGATCTGCTGGTTTTGATGCTTGGTTTGCCATTCATTCTTTCCTCGATTGTGGTCTGGAATCTTTGTTGTCCTTTGTATCTTAATCGGTTGATTGTTTGGAGATTGATAACTAGCACATACCGCGGGAGTTTGGAGAAAACGTTGCGATTGTCCCTGCAGTTTGCTGCAACCTGGGTACCCAATCGCAACCCTTCCATTCCCGATCGGTACTAACATCGGAAAGGTACAGCAAGCCTCTGCGTCGTAGTCTTACGAGGTGCTGACCCTGAGATTGATTGTGATGTTTGATGTTTTCCCGGATCACTCCAGAAGTACTTGTTTCACTTGACTATCAAAGTGGTTAGATGCCCTGCGTCGTAGTCTTACGGGATTCTACTACGCCGACTTGGAATTAGTCAAGGTACTTTAGGTAACCACGACTAGGTATGTGCGGGTGGACTCTTTCCACCCGATCTGCTGGTTTTGATGCTTGGTTTGCCATTCGTTCTTTCTTCGATTGTGGTCTGGAATCTTTGTTGTCCTTTGTATCTGAATTAGTTGATTTTTTGGAGATTGATAACTAGCACATACTGCAGGAGTTTGGAGAAAACGTTGTGATTGTCCCTGCAGTTTGCTGCAACCTGGGTACCCAATTGCAACCCTTCCATTCCCGATCGGTACTAACATCGGAAAGGTACAGCAAAGCCTCTGCGTCGTAGTCTTACGAGGTTGCTGACCTTAAGATTGATTGTGATGTTTGATGTTTTCCCGGATCACTCCAGGAGTACTTATTTCGCTTGACTGTCAAAGTGGTTAGATGCCCTGCGTCGTAGTCTTACGGGATTCTACTACGCCGACTTGGAATCAGTCAAGGTACTTCAGGCATTCATGCCTAGGTATGTGCGGGTGAACTCTTTCCACCCAATCAGCTGATTTTGATACTTGGGTTACAATTCATCCTTTCCACCTGTTCAAATGGTTTCTTTGACCGAGCCTTTTGGCTTTCATCTTTTCGTATCTTGGCAAGTGGTACGACCGCACTGACACTGGAGTTCAGTTCGACCATACTTCGAGTGCATTGGATCCGATGGTCTCCGGCGAAACCACGAGACATCGGGTCTTATTTGATTTTTGCGTCGGCTCCTACCCAGAGATATGGAAGATCTCCTGGTGTTTTGGAGGCAGAACGCTCTACTGAGAAAATGTTTTTGGGATTTTGAAAAGTTACCCACTCTGGGGAGTGATACTCTGTGTGGTTTTTATTTGCGAATAGGAATATTTTTTTGTCTTTTTGAAAAGGAAATCTGGCTTGCACGTGCCTCCACTAGGGGTGCTTGTGGGGTCTTTGGCTAACCGACTTTTATTTTGAAAGCAGGTAAACATGATGATTGATGCGATGCATGGGGATGCATGGAGATGCATATTTGATGATGAATGCATGGTTTGGTTCATTCTCTTTCCATTCGATGATTTTTCTTTTGCTGGAGATGCAGAGAACTTTGAGCTTATTGCTTGCAGGGTTGTGCTTCCTTGGGGATTTTCTTTTTTATACGGGTGTTTGGTCAGCGGGTTGGTTAAGATCCCGACCCGTGGTCGATCAGGTCCATCTTCCCAAGATGCTGTTTTTTCGCTAATGGGAATGGACGAAGGATGTTTTCAGACTTCAAGATGTTCTTCTGGGCATAGATGTAATTGAGACGGTGCTTGGTCGCCAGTTTTGGTCAAGATTCCAATTTGCGGGCGATCAGATCCATCATCCCAAACTGTGAAATGAGTGAGCGGAGTTCGAGATTCCTGAAATGTAGTGCTGAGGATAGTGACAATTTTTGTGATTTTTTTGCAAATATGTGGTCCGAATCTTTACCTGAGTAGTCAGGATGGAGATCGGTTATTGAAAACAAGGAAAATATTTTTGTGATTTTGAAAATATTTTGTCTGAGTAAAGATCGGTATTATTGAAAGCAAGGGAAATATTTTGATTTTTGGAATATTTTGTTTGTAAGCAAGAGAAATATTTTTGTGATTTTGAAAGATGACTTTGCAAATGTTTTGGTATTTTTCTGATTTTTTTGAAGTGCAGGGAAATGTGTGGAATTTTCATCCACTTCCAGCTTCTACAGTTGGTAAGGCACCCGATCCATTTTACGTCAGCGAGCAAGACGAGTCTCACACAGTTAAGTGCCGTAGTTTTACATCTTCGGATGAGGAAATTTTGAGGGTTTTCAGTCAACACACCCACAAGTTGCCTATTCTTCATGTGCAATGCACATAGACCACGTATCGTCCGACGGACTCCTTTGGCCATAAAATGAGCCACATCCTCACATTTCCCTTTGTCAATCCAGTTTGGGGCCTTACATTGCTCACAATTCCGTGAGGGTGCGCTCCACCTCCCAACTGCCTTAATCCCCTTCATGAGTTTTAGGAATAGGGAATATCCGTCAGATTCAACAGCGACTTCCAAATTAAGGTTGTCTATCACGGTGCGTTCAACACGAACAGGATTGCGGGGTTCTGCTCACCTTAGCCTTTACCTGGTTAGAAGATTCTAAACACCCGTACGATCAAGTGTCAGCCATGTCTGGGACAGGTTGGGAAAGAAAGCCCTCGAGAAGTTAATGCCAGTGTAGTTTTAGGTCTTCGGACCGTTGGGGATGAATTTGTGCAGTTGAAATTGATGGTGAATTTTATTTTTAATTTTTTGAAATGATCCAGGTCTTCAGATCCTGGCTCGAATGGCTGGGATTGATGCCAGTTTTTATTAAAAATCTCTCGGGATGTTGGTCCTGACATTGTTTAAGGTCTTCGGACCCAAAACTGTACAAGAGAGTGCTGGAAATGCATATATATATTTTGTGATTTTTGAAAAATGTCCGGTTTCGTTGGATCTTGATTCGAGCAATCAAGACCGATGCCGGTTTTTATTGAAAATCTCTCGGGATGTTGATCCCGACGTAGTTTAAGGTCTTCAGACCCAAAATATGTACAGTAGGCAGCAAACACATTTTTTTATTTTTGGAAAATGTCCGGTGTCAGCAGATCTTAATTCGAACGATCCAGACTGCTACCGATTTTTATTTAAAAAGTCCCTCGGGATCTTGATCCCGACGTAGTTTAAGGTCTTCGGACCAAAACTTTGTCCAAGCAAGCAGCAATCAAGATTGGAGATTCCGGGGATTCTTCTTAGAATGGTTTAGATCATCAGGTCATGACTTTGGATGGTTGAGATCACTGTTTGACCAAGTCAATTTTTTTCTTTTTCTTGAAAATTCCATGGAACTTTTTCCACATCATCAAGCCAATTTCTCCCCAATTTCTCACAAGATGAGATTTTGGTGAGATTCCTTACTTTTTCTCATCCTTCTCTTCCATCACTTCATTCTTACATGGAGGTACAAGATTCACTTACAACCACCCTTCCCAAGGAGAGAGGGTGAGTAGTCATTTCAACTAGGTGGGAGGGAGGACGACCCCCTGGGTGCCGCCCGGACCGTCTCTGCCCATTGGTCTTTCCAGTGGGTCGGGTAAAGGGGTGCCCTCCCCTTTTCTATATAACATAGGGCACCCTTGGCCCCTCCAACGTGCAATCTCTCTCTCTTCTCTCTCTCATATTCTCTCTTTCTTC
Source organism: Liriodendron chinense (assembly GCA_003013855.2). NCBI lineage: Eukaryota > Viridiplantae > Streptophyta > Magnoliopsida > Magnoliales > Magnoliaceae > Liriodendron > Liriodendron chinense. The sequence continues at coordinate 8,284,888 of ML058469.1, read as the reverse complement.
GAGTTTTTCTTTCTCTTTTGGTGGTTCTTTGCTCTTTTCAAGTGGTGGGCCTTAGTGAAGCTTTGGGACAGCAAGGTGGTCCCCCTTTGGTGAGTGGTAAAGGTATGGACCACTCCCTTTTCTCTCTTGTCCTTTTCCTTCTTCATTGTCTCTTCTCATGACTCTTTTCTTTTCTCCATGTAGCTATTCCAAAAGGAGTGAAGGTGGGCCTAAGTATTTTTGGCCTTTTTCTAGATCTCTAATCTCTTTTAAAGGTGGTGCATGGAGAAGGACATTGCAAGCTTCCATTTCATTCTTTCTTTTCTTATTTCACACTCCCTTCATGTGTATGTAAAGGGTAATTTTGCCATGTCCATCAAGCGTGCTGGCAAAATATCCTATCTTTCTTCATGGGAGTTGGGCCTCTTTTCATGTGTATCAAATGGGCTCAAAGTGAAGTCATGGCCCTTGGTGTATTTGATGGGCCCAACACTTCATTTTGGGCTCCCTCATGCTTTCTTGCCCTTGTCATTTTTCCTTAGAGCTTTTCTTTTCTTTTCCATCTTCTTTTCAAGGTTTAGGCCCATGGGAATGGTAGGGCCCACCTCAAGTTTGGGCTCATGGGGCTCACTTTGGGTGGCCCTATCTTTCTTCACATGTGTATGGACAAAGGTGACTAGCCCATTCTTCACTTGGATCTTCAAGTGGGCTAGATTTCTTAATTGGGCCCTTGTGGTCAAGTAGCCCAAATCTTCCACCATTTCTTGATTATGGTGTACATCCTTGTTCACAAAGTGTGGTGGGTTCCTTAGAATTTTTCCATATGGATGGGCTTTTGGGTCCTCATTGAAACTTGGATTTCTTTGGACCATGTGTGCACCGCTACACTTTGTTCATGTAGGATTTTTTCCTTTCATGCTTTTTCTTTTGATGGATGGAGGACTTGAGTTACTTGATCATCTACAAGTCCCATGAGTGAGTTGTTTCAACAATCTCACTAAGTTCAAATGGTTTTTTCTTGTGGTAGGAAAGTGGTTTTCAAGAGTTTCCTTTAATGTTATCAATCTCAAATGGATGATTCCTCTTCAAGTGAGCTATCCATGCAACCATAGCTCCTTGAACTTCTCTTGGGGTGTTTGGTGGGTCATCCACCATCATTCTCAAGGATGAGTGATTTTTTTTTTTGTGAGAAAGAATGATACCCATAAGTTGCCCAATTTTGTCCCATGCTTTGGGGCATTTGGGATTTTGATCTTTAAGTTGGCTATGTATATCATTCTTAGCCATTTTCATGATGGTTGGGTGACTCATCAAGCCATGCCCTCTTGTGCTCAAATGGTCCCCCTTTTTTGTAAAGAAATTGGTGCACATAAGTTGCCCAAACTTGTCCTTACATGGGCATTTCCAACTTTGATTCTTCATGTGGGCTATGTGCATCAAATTTTTACCATTAGCTTCTTTGATTCATATGTTTGTGGGTAGACTGCCATGTTGTACTCTCATAGTCAAAACTTTCATCAAGATGATGCACATAGGGGTGCCCATGGTTAACCCATGAATGGGTCCTCATGTTCTTCAAGTGGGCTATGTGCTCCCTTCAATCCATTGAGGTGAGGCATTTAGGTTGCTCTTGGGGGCCCATTTCCTTCCTATTCCCCACTTGTCCATGTACATGTGTAAAAAGATGGAAACATCTTAAATGAGAATCATGGCCTTGGTATAAAAAGTGGATCAATCCTTGGCCACTATGGACTTTGAAGAGGGACTTCTCATGTGAAGTAGGATTCTTATCCCTTGTTGATCTCATGGCAATTGAGTGCATTTATTGTCCAAAGTGTGTCCTTGGATAATGGACTTTCCTTGCCTAAGGCATGACATGCAACCTTCTTTAAGGTGGGCCTTTTTTTCTTCAATGGGCCCAACACATATCCTAGGTAACACATAGAGTCGGACTTTGGATTTTGCAATTGAATGCGAGTCCAATCCCATGGGTTTCCTGGATGATAATTTGGATTTTAACGGGCAAAGGATAGGGACTTACCTTGCCAAGCTTGTAGGATTCAATGGCGGACGGTACAAGAGGACGTCGGGTGATTGATGAGGATGATCCAGCCTTCATTCTCTGCCGAGGGGCCCATATGTGTTCCTTGGCTAAGGAGCACCAACCTCTTCCCTCCATCAAGGGTCGAGGTACCAGAGATCATTGGGATAACTGGGTGAAACACCCACAACCTTTACTTGAACGAGTTCTGGCTGACACTCCTTTTGCTGGCCTCCTTACCTTGCCCTTCCATAACAACAATGCCAACCGCATGTTGCTTGCGGCTCTTTGCGAGAGGTGGCGGGATGAGACCCACACCTTTTAACTCCCTTGTGGCGAGTGGGGAATAACTCCCCTGGATATATATATGCAAATCGGCTTTCCATTTCATGGGGCAGTTGTTCCCCAGGTTGGCTCTCTTGCTCCCATCACTTCCACTGACTGGCTACGGCTTGTCGGTGACGTCCCACCTGATGATGAATTCCAGGGCCATCAAGTAAAATTGCGATGGTTCTACAACACCTTTGCTACCGTCACCCCTACTACCAAGCTAGAGGCCCTCCACAAAGCATGGGCCATGATTGCTTACGCCTTCGGGTCTTTCCTTTTCTGTCACGCGAACGAGAGGATCGATCCTAAATTTCTTCGTTTGGTTGAGGATCTTTACCATCCCTACAATTGGAACGGGGTTATCTTGACTCATGTTTTTCAGGGTTTGGATAAGACCTCTCGGAATAGCCGGTCCTTCACAGGTTTCTGGCTTGTCGTAGAGGTACTCTTCTTTAATCCTCCTTGGAGACATTTGCCTTCTTTCTTTCTCTGATAGTTAGGTGTGCCCTTGCCCAGACTTGCTTTTATGACCATTTTGCCCACCTCGCGCTGAGGATACGGGATGACATTGAGCCGTCTTTGTATCGCCACATGTACTGGCATCAACAAAATCGTCAGCAAAACTCTCGAGTCTCTAGGGGACAACTGGCGTGCTGACATAGACGGATTGACCGTTGAAGATGTAAGTATCTTGCTTTTCTTATTCCCTTATGTTACACTGTAACTGATCATGATGACCTCATTTGCTGTAGCTTGCTCGGATGCCATACGCCAACTTTCCTCTCTACTACACTCCTCAGCGTGTGGAGGCATATGATTCTTCATGCCTCCGGATCATGCTTTCTGACGCTGAATCATTTCAGTGGTATTTGGGTGAGAGGCTGCTTCGACAAATTACTGGGGTGGCTCGAGTCCCTTGTTCTGCACCTCCTTCGGCTGCTCAGATCCCAGCTGATGAGATAGCTGATGCTCTTGTGGGCCAGCCCGGGTTTCGTTTCACGATCCCTGGATCACGACTATGACGAGTGGTACTTGTTGTATGGACAGGGGCCTCTGCTTCCTCTACTCTATGTTCCTGGGGGCTGTCGCAGGTACGCTGGAGGCTCAGTGACAGCTCCTTTGATGGATCTTCATCGTCGAAAGCGGGACTGAGAGGAGGGATGATGACGACTATGTTGGTGACTTGTAACCTGCTTTTGTATTCAGTTTACTTGATGTATGACCTTCTTCTTTTTGCTTTTACCCTCTTCTGTATCAAAATCTTCTGAATGAATATACAACCTCTGACTTGTCTCAAATTACTTGATGATGCCTACACGTTCTGAATGATTTGTGGAAGATGAGACTTCTTAACTGCATAGATGATCACTTGAACAACTCAGATTGCTTGATTTGGCCCTGTGGGCCCACTTGATGATCAGATCTTGGGTTCTGGCCCTCTTTCTTGATAATCAAGCCTTTGATCTTGCTATTTGATGGCTCATGTAAGCTTTTCCATGGTTTAGATCATGATGATCTAGTCTTTGAATGACTCAGATTGCTTGTGGGCCCCTCTTAATCAATTTTCCTTCTCTTTGACTTGATCAGGCCCATGTTGGCCGCATGACTTCCTGATTGGACAGGTGGGGTGTCTTCCAAATGATTCTGATCAACCTCCAACGAAATCTGGAGTGTATTGGAGCCTTGGGCGGCCTTTAGGGTGCCATCTACTGATGTGGACTGTCAGCCTCACCTACCAAGAACTGTGGAGCCAATCCCGCAGAGAGAGAGGGAGTGCGTCTGTACGGGCAGGCCCACAGCGGGCTGCCTAAGGCTCGCCTCTTGTGCGGCCTGGGTTGGCTCTGGTTCGGACAGTGAGAACATTCCCCTGGCTGCTGTCTCCCTCATCCCTGTACCTGATTTTTCGATCCAGCCATGAATCTCTTCCTTGTCTCTTCTTTCCTTCTCTTTTTGTCCTCTTCTTGGTTTGTCCTTTCTTAAGCAATGAATGGTGGAGATCTCGGGGCTGTGGGGGCTATCCATGATGGGTCTCATACTTCAAGAGGTGGTGAAGGCTTTAATGATGGTGGAATCTCTTTAATGGATGGTATAGATGGAGCATTGAATGGGGGTATTGATGATGGATTAGGGGTGGTTGTTGGTGGAGCTTTGAATGGCCCCATTAATGACAGCCATGCTGGAATTTCAGATTTGAGTGGGCCATTGATTATGGAAGAAATGGATGGTATGGATGGAATGATGAGATGGGACGTAGGTGAGGCTATGCATCCCTTGAGTGTGGGCCACATAGATGGTGTGATTGATGGTGATGATGGGGCTATGATGGACATAGATGGCTGATCTCATGTTTGAATGATATGGATGGTTCAGATGATACCTTTGACGGTTTGGATGCTCTTGATGAGGGTCGAGATGTGCGGCATACTTGCTTGAGTGGACTTGATGTGATCATTGATGATGTCCCCCCGATGATGGATGGTGTGGATGCCTCGATGATCCCCTTGATTGGACAGGATGATGATTAGATTCATGACTTTATATTGGAGAGGGCCGCAGGTCCAGATTTGACCGTTGATTCTTCGATCGGGGTTGTTGGGACCCTTCTGGATGGTTCAGATGCCTTTTTTGATGGTCAGATTGGCCAGGATGCCACGATGTGTGGTGTGATCTTTGCTGATAGCCCTTTCGATGGAGAGTATCGTCCTTCTCCTGATTGTCGGTCCTTTGCGCACTCTGTTCATGAGGTGGGCGAGTCTTCTCATGCGGCTAAGGTCATGACAGTTTCAGACAGTGATGTGACTATATCAGAGATAGCCGTTACTGGGGGCAGGTCAGGGGCTGTTGAGTCTACAGAGGTTCCAGCTTTTCCTTCTCCTTCGCCCGTTGATTTTTCGATCCTTGATGAGCTGTCATTGATTTCTGGGCCTTTTGTTCTGGAGGGGGTACCCGTGAGGACTTGTCAGCTGCTTCCTCGTCCTTTTTGCTCGCCACGACTGCTTGCTTGGCTTGACAATTTGTCAGCTTATAAGATTCGAGACTTGGAGTCGTATGGTTTTGGCGGCCTGATCCATATGGCTAGAGTTGACATTGATTGGAGGATGCTTGGGGCTGCACTGATTGACTGGGTCCCTTCGTTGAACCTGTTTGTGTTCAACGACATGGAGATGGGACCCTCTTTGGAGGAGCTTGCGTGCTTGACAGGCCTACCTTGGGATTATACTCAGTATTTTTTGCCGAAGACATTGCCGAAGACTGCCACACCGCAGAACTGGTTCGGGATCCCCTATCTTGTTCGGCCTGCAACTGCCGGCCAGGATGCTGTAGTGTTCTCCTTGGACTTGCTGTATGATCTTTTTTCAGGTCCTCGGAGTGTGGCCGGATCTATTTTTGCTCGGAACGCACTGATGTTCTGCTTGATAGCTGATGTGCTATTCTCGGGATGGCGCAGGTCTCAGACCCCTTTACTTTTTGAGGTGATGAGCCAAGTTATCCGACGTCAGGGGATCATTTCTCTCGTCCTGGCTGAGCTGTTTAATGGACTGACTGACTGTGCCCTGGGCCGCACTCGTGTCCTTCGCGGCTGCTGTGCATTTCTTCATGTATTTTTTCTGTGCCTTTCTTTTCTTGTCCTTTTGGGAATTCTTCTACTCTAGCTGAATTTCTTCTATTTCTTGTGATCGGGTCTGGCTATGGGAGCGTCTTTTGCTGACTGTTCCTGTACCATTTCCTGGCACCCGTCGCCCAGACCTTATGCGACACATCATGGAATTTCTTCCTCATACGGCTAGGATGAGTGAGCCCTTGTATCGCAGGATATTCGCTGAACTTCGTGACTGGAATGTTCGTTGGGAGTCATCTTGGCTTTCACTTCCTCCAGTGCTTTGCGATGCGCACCGCCTTCCTCTGATGTTGGTAGGCTTTCGATCTTACTTTTCTTACCATCCTATCCAGTTCCTGCGGCAGTTTGGGTACGAGCAGGATATTCCTCTTTTTGCTTTCACGGGTATCGGGCGTCGAGCACTTCCATCTAGAACCTCTGACTTTAGGACTCAGGTCGATGGATCCTGGGCGAGTTACTTGACTGCCGATTTGCTTGGTTTTGAGCTGCGGGCTTTTTCGATGGCGATCCGCCCCATATCAGTACTGGGTTGCTGAGCAGTCTCTGTATCGACGTATCCCTTGCTGGCACCAGACTACTGATGAGGATGAGCAGGATATCCTTGGAGATGCCGGCTCTTCATCTGGTTCATATGAACCCTTTGAGGAGCTCCCATTCATCGATCTTGGTTTCCTTTTGGCCACTCATGGCCATTTGCTGTCTGAGATTTTTGCACTTTGGTATCATTGTGAGATGATGTCGAGGAGATTGGCTGCCGATCAGAGGTTGTTTGATGAGGAGACAGCGATCCGCAGCCTTGAGCGCGATGGGGTACATTACCTGCGTGTGGAGGTGAGCAGGTTGAGAGCGAGACTATTTCATTATGAGTCAGAGGACTTACCTGATATGGCCGAGGAGGAGGGTAGAGATTGATTGTGTTGGCCACCTGCACATTCCTTTTTGCATAGTATATGATTGATGATGATGCATTTTTTTTTGTATTTTTTAAAAAAGATGACATGATATATGTAAAAGAAATATGCTGCATTTAATGAAAAAAAGGGAAAACTATTTGAAAATCTATTGCGCCATGAGTTGCCTTATGAGTGTGTGTCTGGATTTTGTGTCGGGATATAGGAATCAGAACTGGGGCTTGGCCAATGCTTTGACCGATGTCTCGAGATTTGACTTGTGTGCTCCTCTGGTTCCCTAGAGGTGTAGGCAACGGAAACTGTTGCTTCCTGAGATTGTCAGAATTTGTAGAGCTCTTTGTTCCCGGCTGTACTTCTTGTTCTTGAACTATAACCGCTTGAACCGATCTGGATCGTCTGACTTCTTGGTACCTGCACTTTTAATTTTTCTTTTTCTATTCGAGCCATTTTTGCATGCAGCGCTCTTTCGAGTTTTCACTACAGCCGGCCTTTTACCATCATTTTTGCCCGTGGCGCCCTTTCGGGTTTTCACCACGTCCCGGGTGTTTGATCTTGCCTGCCCTTTGGCAACCACGCTGTTTTTACCCTCGGCGCCCTTTCGGGTTTTCACCAAGTCCGCTGTATGCCTACTGTTTTTACTCAGAGCACCCTTTCGGATTTTTACTCCGCCCTCTTTGTTTAGGCACACATTTTCTTTTTCTCTTTTTTCTTTTTCTGAATCTTTAGATAACTGCGGCGGCTAGAGGTCGGGAATCTGTCTTTGGGCCGATAACAGTCTTTCAGCCCTTATCCTGAGTTACCATGATAGAGCTGTCGGTCTTAGCTATAGACCCTTCTGAGATGAATGGATGGATGACTGTGTTTCTTCTTGGGTTGATTTTTCTCGGGTGCCTTGCTTTGGCTTCCCTTTTTCTTTCTCTCTCTCTCTTTTTTTTCTTTCCCCCCCTTTTTTTGTTCTTTTCTTTGTATTCTTTTTCTCCTTTTTTGTGTTTTTTTTATACCTTTTTCTTCTCTTTGAATCCCCTTATTTGAAACACTTGTCGGTGGACAGGAAATGATTTCTCAGAGGTTTTAGCTTCGACCTCTTGACTTCAGCTCTATTAAAGTAACTCTTGATAAAGTCAGAATGACTTACCCATGAAAGATCTTCACTTTGTCGGCGTTGATTGGCTCAGGAAGATCCACCCCTCTCATGTTGGTGAGTCTGAGGGCGCCTCCGGGAAGTACTTCTCTGATGATCAGCGGTCCGTCCCACGAGGGTTTGAACTTTTCTCTGAGATCCGGAAGGTGCGACGGTAGAATCTTCTTCATGACCATGTCGCCTACCTTGAAGTTTCTTTTTCGGACTCTCTTGTTGTAAGCCCGAGCGATCCTTTTCTGATAACACTGAGAATGACTTAGCGCACGCATGCGCTTCTCATCTGCTAGCTACAACTGATCGAATCTGGCCCGTTGCCATTCTCCTTCTTCAACTCCGCTTTCTAGTAACACCCATAGTGATGGTATTTCCACCTCGACTGGTAGAACTGCTTCCATTCCCTAAGTAAGCTCGAAAGGAGTAACGCCCGTAGCAGATCGTACAGACGTTTGATAGGCCCAAAGTGCATACGGGAGCATATCTGACCAATCTTGATAGGTCACGACCATCTTCTCGAGTATCCTGACGATTGTCTTGTTTGCAGCTTCTACCCCACCATTCATCTGAGGATGGTAGGGGCTTGATCGATGACGCTGAATCTTAAACTTGCTGAGGAAGTCATCCATCTTCTTGTTGACGAACGGGGTACCATTATCTGTGATGATAGCATTGGGGATTCCATATCGGCATATGATGTTGTTCTTCCTGAATTTGATCACCTGAGATGCTGCAATTGTGGTGTAGGAAGTTGCCTCTACCCACTTGGTGAAGTAGTCGACTGCCACAAGTGTGTACTCATGATCGTTTGATGCTTTGGAACTAATCTTGCCGATGATGTCGAGTCCCCACATGGAGAAGGGCCAAGGGGGTGGTCAGGTTGTATAATTCTGATGATGGGGCATGAATCTGGTTCGCATGTTCCTGACACTTGAAGCATTTTCTGACGTGCTGGCAGCAGTCTGTCTCCATGGTGAGCCAATAGTAGCCGAGTCGTAGAATCTTCTTTGCCATCATGTGCCCGTTCATGTGTGGGCCACAGATTCCTTCGTGTATTTCTTTCATGATCTTTGCAGCTTCTGTTTCATCGACGCATCGAAGGAGGATGTGATTATAGGATCGCTTGTAAAGAACTTCGCCACTGATGGTGAACTGGTCGGCCAAAAGCTGGATGGTTCGGCGATCTGATGCTGTTGTTGTCTCCGGATACTCCTGGGTTTTGGGATATTGCTTGATGTCGGCATACCAGGGTTTGTCAGGGACAGCTTCGGCTTCTTCTATTTGCAGGCAGAAAGCAAGTTCATCTTGAATTTCGACTGTGAGCTCCCATTTCGAAGCTCCTTTCGGGATCTCGAGCATTGATGTAAGTGTAGCGAGAGCATCTGCAAACTGATTCGTAGCTCTGGGCATGTATGAGAAGGTGATTTCTGCAAATTCTTCAATCAAGTTTTCAAGATACACATGATATGGTATCAACTTCTCGTCCTTGGTTTTTCATTCGCCATTGGTCTGATTGATGATAAGCTGTGAGTCTCCAAATACTCGTAGCTTCTTGACGCCCAAGATTATTGCTTCCCTTAAGCCAGGTGATACATGCTTCGTACTCTGCCATGTTGTTGGTGCACTCGAATGCTATGCGCCTTGAGATAGAAATAGGGACATCGTCTGGAGAGTAGAGGATCGCTCCAATACCACTCCCTTTAGAATTTGCTGCGCCGTCGAAGAATGACGTCCACTCATGTATGACGGCGCAGCAAATTCGTTTGATTCTTCGATGACGTCCACTCAAGAATGACGTCCACTTAAAGCAAGATGATCGGCAAGGGCCTGCCCCTTGATTGCCTTCTGAGTGACATAGGTGATGTCAAATTTAGACAGGAGTAGCTGCCATTTAGCTATCCTTCCAGTGAGTGCCGGCTTCTCGAACAGGTATTTGAGCGGATCCATGTGAGCGAGAAGGAGAATAGAGAATGCAATCATGTATTGACGGAGTAGCTGAGTTTTCCAGACTAGGGCGAGCCAAGTCTTCTTAATTGGGGAATACCTGGTCTCGTAGTCGGTGAACTTTCGGCTCAAATAATATATTGCTTGTTCCTTCTTCCCAGTCTCGTCGTGCTGGCTGAGGACACAGCCAATGGCTTCTGCTGCTACCGAGATGTATAACAATAGTGGTTGTCCGAGAGTGGGTGGCATTAGAACTGGAGGATTCATGAGCTATTTCTTGATGCAGTCGAAGGCGACTTGGCAATCATCATTCCATTCTTTTGGAACGTTCTTCCGAAGGAGCTTGAAAATGGGCTCACAAATAGGTGTGAGCTGTGCGATGAAGTGACTGATGTATTAAATTCTACCGAGGAAGCCATGAATTTATTTCTCTGTTCTAGGAGGGGACATCTCGATGATTACTCTGGTTTTGGTCTCGTCGACCCTGATGCCATCCTCGCTCACCATAAAGTAGAGGAGCTTACCTCCCATTGCACCGAAGACACATTTCTGAGGGTTGAGGCGGAGCTTGTACTCTTCTAATCTGTTGAATAACTTCTTTAGATCTTCAAAGTGTCCTTCGACTGTGTAAGATTTGACGATCATATCGTCCACATATACTTCAAGCTCTTTGTTCATCATGTCGTGGAATAGTGCTGTCATTGCTCGCTGATATGTTGCTCCTGCGTTCTTCAGACCGAACGGCATTAACTTGTAACAGAAGGTTCCCCAAGAGTGATAAACGATGTCTTCTTGCGATCTTCGACGGCCATCTTGATCTGAATGTAACCTGAGAACCCCTCCATGAATGAGAAGATCTTATATCCAGCAGTGTTGTCCACCAGAGTGTCGATATGTGGTAAAGGGAAGTCATCCTTAGGACTGGCTTTGTTGAGATCTCGAAAGTCGATGCACATTCGAACCTTGCCATCCTTCTTTGGTACTGGTACGATGTTGGCGAGCCATTCAGGGTAGTTGGAGACTACCAAGAATCCCGCATTGTATTGCTTGATGACTTCATCTCGGACTTTCAGAGCCCATTCTGGCTTCATTCTTCGAAGTTTCTGCTTCACAGGCTTCATATCCGCCTTGGTTGGCAAATGGTGTACAACGAGCTCTTCATCGAGCCCCTGCATGTCTTCATATGAGAACGCGAAGTTGGACAATCTTGGAGCTAGGAACTCTATCATTCTCTGCTTCATCTCTGGTGGCAACGATTTTCCAATGCGTACTTCCCTAGGGATCTTAGGTGTCCCCAAGTTTACTATCTCGAAATCATCGGCTACGACATTGGCTTTAGATTCGAACTTCTTGAGGAGATCCTCTAGTTCGGGAGCCCGGTCATCATCTTCCTTATCCCGAGCTTCGTCCAAATGCATGAGCTCGAAGTCTAATTCGATGTCAAAGTCATATGATTCGACTTCAAACTCATGTGACTCTTTAGACGAACTTGGCACACTATTGAATGTAGGAAAAGAAATGTTTTTTGGTTTTTGAGATTTTTCTAGAATGGAAATGCTAGATGTTTTTGGTTTTTGAAACTTTTTAATTTTTTTGAATTTTTGAAATGGACTTTGAACAAGTGGGCATTGCAGACCATGATTGATCCCTAGCTTGTCCCAAAGTTTCGCTCGCTGCTTAAACCGGCGTTTTTTTTTTGGAAGCCAGAGCCCTCAAATGACTCTCTGGCTGATTCAGAAGTTAGGGGAACGGACGACCATTCTGGACCGCATACTTCCTCCACTGAAGAGGTGGGGGTTGATGATTTGGGCGAAGAATCACAGTCTGGCCCAATGACCATGATTTCTCGCTGGTCGGGTTCGAGATCTGAGTCGTACTCAGTCCCTCACGGATCACTTACCTCGCATTGGAGTTCGTCTGGTTTCATAGTGAGACACATGTTTGGGATCTGGATATCGGACCAATCCAGGGTTAACCATTTCCTTTCTTGGTCCAATGGATGGGCTGCTTCTGCCCCTGACTGATGGTTGATGATGTTGATTCTGCAGAGATGGGCGAGTTGTGCCCGTGGTTGATTGATGCTGAAGTGGGCAAGTTGTGCCCCTGGTTGGCTGGAGTTGAAGTGGGCAGGTTGTGCCCCTGGTTGGGAGGAATTGAAGTGGGCAGGTTGTACTCCTGGTTGGGAGCAGGTATCAGAGTATCCTAGTCCTGAAGCTGTTGTATTTGACTTTCTTCTTCATCTTCATCCTTTCCTTCTTCTTCTGGAGGCTTAGACGGTTCGAGAATCTGATCCCATCGAATGGGGGGCCACGTGGCCCAAGCTAGGCTCATCGGGAGGCCTTTGTGTAGTGCAGTCGGTTGATTCTCTCCTGGATCTTTGCAAAGTTCTCCTGGCTTGACGAATTGGATGGGTGAGCACCGAAATTTCTTCCTTCTTTTGTCCATGAAGATTGCCCTGTATTCGAGTCCCCATTTACGTTAATTATATACCAGCGGTATCTTTCTAGACTTGAAATGATTCTTCATTCGGTATTTGAGGCTCAGACGTTCTGCTGGTGAAAAGACACGGTCCACCCTTATCATTTTCGGATTGACGATAGAGTTCACAGTCTCAAATTCGAAATTATGAAGCAGGAAGTCTTCTTCAGAGTGCTGGATATCGATGACCGGGATGTTTGGTTCAGTGGCAGTAGCATTAGAAGGAATGATGAGCTCCTTCTCTGCATGGATAGAGATCACTTGATTTTCATAGATGTATTTCACTCATTGATGAAGGGTTGATGGCACAGCTCCCACCTTGTGCAGCCAAGGTTGTCCGAGTAACATGTTGAAAGAGGCTGATATATCCAGGATTTGGAATGTGATAGTGGAGATTTTCGGACCTATCTGTACCTCTATGTCAACCTCCCCTTCCACTGATTGGCGGGTGTTGTCGAATGCTCTGACGCATATGGTGCTGGGTCGAAATGAAGAAGGACTGATTCCCAGACGTTCTACAGTCTTGAGTGGGTAGACGTTTAAGCTTGAGCCATTATTGATAAGGACCAGCGAGACACAGATGTCCTTGTATCGTAAGGCTATGTTGAGGGATCGCCCATGATCGCGTCCTTCTGGTGGCAACTCATTATCGGTGAAGGTGATGGCGCGTGGAGCCAGGAGTTGTCCAATCATCAATGCTATCATCTCTGGTGCCGTATTGGAGGAGACATGAGCATCGCTCAAGGTTTTGGCAAACATTTCTCGGTGTATGCGAGATGTGCAAAGTAGCTCCCATACTGAGATTTGAGCAGGGATTGACTTGAGCTGAGTTGCCACATCGTATGCGGCTTCATTTTTGTTGCCGAGGCCTGAGAGAGCGCCTTTGGGATCTCCTCTGTTCTGATTATCTCTTCGGATGCAACTCCCATTGGGATTCATGTTTCCCACCTTCGCGCATTCTGGATAGTGCCATGGTACCTCTTTATAATTTTCCTCACCTTTGCCTTCTAGGACCACCGGTTCTTGCAACGGTGTTGATACGGGTACCAGATCCTCATCGTATGGAGCTTTTGCCTTGAGGACTACATTGTTGCCTGTGCTTAAGGAAAAATATCGAGGCTTGTCTTCATATATCACATAAGGTTGCGGTCCTGGCTTGACTGTTCCTGGAGCAGGAGGCTCCCATGGAATGAATACTGGTCCTCTTGATATGGCAGGGGGTTTCTCTGTTCATCCCAGCTGCCGTAGTGTGATTGACACGCCTCCGGGATTTGCCCCTTGCAATATGACTGGCTCAATTGGAGGAGCTCCTTCCAAGACAATGGGCTCTTGCTGCTGATGAGTATGGTTCCTCCATTGCGGATTGTATTGTTCCTGTGCTGAAATTGACCCTTGCAAAATGATAGGTTCGTATGCGGGCTCGATGTATGATTGTGCTCCTTCTAGGACGACTGGTTCCCAACATGAATGGCTGTAAGATGCTCTTTGAACAACTGGTATATCATATGGAGGTGCTCCTTCGAGTACTAATGGCTCGGAGACTGAAGGAGGAAGGGGATTTTCCCCTTGCAGGATCAGAGGAGGATTTGTTGGCCCATAAGTGTAGGCATGAATGGACTGGATAGGGGAGAAGAAGCGATCGAGGCGCTCTCCTTCTTCTATGCTGTTGACGGCCGGGCCACGAGACGAACTGGGGTCCGTTGGGCGCTGAGGTAGAGGATTCTGATGCATGTTGGTGGAAGCTGCTGCAGGAGTTCCGGGGACTGAGATGACGATCTTTCAGTCATCAATCAGATCTTGTATGGCATTTTTCAAAGTAAAGCATCGATCAGTGGTGTGGCCACGTCCTTGATGGTAGGCACAATACTCATTTTCTTGGTAGGTTGGAGGTAGATGATTTGGAGGAGGCCTGGATGTCATCAGAGTGAGTAACTGCTTCTGTACCAGCATAGTCATGACTTGACTAAGTGGTTGAGTGAGTGGAGTGAATTTCCTGAGTTCCTGTAATTCTGCCTATTCTGGTATGAGTATTGACCGTTCCCTCTGAACTGCTGCTGTTGTTGAGGTGGTTGTGGCTGTGGTTGAGGATTCGGTTGCGGCTGATACCGCTGAGGTTGGTGCTGAACCTGATTCTGCTGATACTGTTGACGTCCCTGTGGGGGAGCATATTGATTACCCTGAGCAGTGGTGCTGATGTTGTTTACCTCTGTCGGGTGAGGAGGAGAACCGCTGCGGTTTCCATTCCCATACCCGATAGGTCTTCCTTCCACTCTGTTCCTCTTGACTGGAGTGGCTTGATGAGGCCATGGGAAGATTGTCCCGGCACGAATTCCTGCTTCGACTTGCTCTCCAGCACGGATCAACTGTGAGAAATTTGCATATGGATGCGAGATGAGATATCCAGATATGCCAGGATATGTTGAATGAACAATCATAGAGATTTGTTGTTCGTCGTCGATAGGTGTCCGTATTCTGGCTGCCATAGCTCGCCAACGTCCCACATAAGCTGATAGTGTTTCATCACTCTTTTTCCTGAGAGCTGCGAGGTCGGCCCTTCTAGGTGCCATGTTGAGATTGTACGCGAATCTGTCAACGAAAGCCTGGGAAAGTTGTTCCCAAGTCTTGATGCGATGACAGTCCAATGATGTGTACCAATCTAGGGCATCGCCCTTCAGAGATTTTTGGAACAAACGAATGAGGGCCCCTTCATTTCTTGAGATTGCACTCAGCTCTCCACAGAAGGCCTTGAGATGTGCTGTGGGACAATCACTGTCATCTTATCTTTTGAATTTTGGTAACTCGAAGTTTTGAGGTACTTGAGCATCTGGGAAAGGACACAAGTCTCTGAACTTGGTCGAAGGTAGATCGATTCTTTGTTGTTGCTGAAGCTGATTTTGCAAGATCTGGAACTGCTCCCGTAACTCATCCAGTCCTGAGTGATCTATTCGAGCTACTGGTGCCTCTTGAAGTAAGGCACGTTCTTCTTCGGCATAGTGGTCGATGTCTTCAACCCTATGGGCTTGCTGAAAAGCAACCGTGGGTTGCTGAAATTGATTTGATGATTGAACTGGATTATGATGAACTTGTGCTTGGAAGGATTGCAACTGAACTGGAGATTGTATTGAAGGTTGAACTGGAACTTGCTGGGAATTAACTGGAGATTGCTGAATTGAAGATTGCTGAAAATTAACTGGAATCCCATCAGTAGGGATGTGCTGGAATTGAAAAGTGCTCCTGTTTGCAGGAAGCTAAGATGCTAGGAAGTGACCCCCTTGTTGGGTATTCGCCACTGTCCGCTGATTGATGTGGGCTTGACACTGACCCCCATTGTGGGCATTCGCCAGTGCTGTCCCTGTTGCTGAAAATTGAATTGAAATCCTATCGGTGGGGATGTACTGAAATTGAAAAGGGATCCCATCGGCGGGGACATGCTGAGAAAGAAAAGGAGTCCCATTAGCAGGGACATACTGAAACCTACTGAGATTGTTACTTGTAAGATTGATTGGAAGCTGACTGGAAGTCCCTGCGACGGGAGTGCTCTAAGACGGCCTTGTCGTCGTGGGAAGGTACTGAGGAGGATGCCCCATAGTGAAGGGTTGAGATGGTTGCTGTCGGTAGTCTTGGGCAGACTCCGATGGTTGTGCTTGATTTGAACTGGAGGCCGGAAGGACCCGGCATGGCTACTGAGATTGCTGAACTGGACCAACCTGATTGTTGGCTGTTGCGGTAGCTTGTGCTTGCATGAATTACAAGAGCATTTCTTGCATTGCTCTCATTCCTTGTGCCAATTCTTGCATGATTGGCATATTCTCAATTGGCTGTTGCGCTGGAGGTTGCGCTTCGGTCATTTCAAGAGCGGGGAAGAGGTGAGTTTCCTCTTCGAGGTCGGACATGGCTTGCGGAGCCCGAGTGCGGATTATGCTGCGGAAGGAAACTTGTTTCCGAAGACGTTGAGCCCGAGGAGGCGCAATGGTGAGGACTATACTTTACTCTCTCTGTTTTTTTTAGGTTTTGGGATTTTCTATTTTTTTGGTTTTTTGGGTAGAATGCTATGCAGATGAGATTGTATGAGGACTAATGACTTTCAAGTATGGGAGGGATTTTGTTTTTCAAGTCGGATCACGACTAGTGGGATTAGCTTATTCCCAGCGAAGTCGCCATTCTGTGGACCCTCGCCATTCCGCGCTCCCACGACGTTCTCCCTTTCCTTTTGGAAAAAGAAGAAGGGGTGCGTGTGCGCGAATCGCCGTTTGTGCCACTGGCTTGCCTCGTTCTCGAGGGCTTTGTTCGGTAGTCGTGTTAAGCTGGATGTGTTTAAAGGAGTTTATATAAGACCATAGTCGCCACTAGCCAGTTACTTCGAATCTACAGTCGGCTAGACCCTGTAGAAACGTTAAAGAAGGGAATTCGAAGATTTCTTTTTCTAAAATGACTCCTTTTGATCTGCGGCCAGAGATTCGAGGTAAGGGATCACGGTTACAGGGTGGGAAGAGGTTAAGCACCCCACACACTGCCCGTACCAGAGTACGGTCTCTACTTCACAGAATCGAACGAATACTTGAAAGTCTGTCTTAATCCTCGTACATTCTCATAGATGACATGATGCATGAATGCAGGTCTGAACAGTAAGAGTTTCTGATGGGCAGGTTCCACTAACAGGCAAGCCCAGAGCATACACTCGAACTGACATGTGCTTTATGCGGAATGCATGCTGTGTGTTTGAACGATCAAAGTGCTTGTAGTGATATGTATATGAATGCAGGTCTGAACAGTAAGAGTTTCTGATGGGAAGGTTCCACTAACAGGCAAGCCCAGAGCATACGCTCGAACTGACAGGTGCTTTATGCAGAATGCATGCAGTGTGTTTGAATAATCAAAGTGCTTGTAATGAAGCAGGGGGGTTGGAAGAAAAGTAAATGTTGCACTTATGCTAGATGCGAATGAGATGATGTTGGTAAAAGAGTAGCTAGATGGACGGAGGTGTCGCAAGGTTTGCTTCGAGTGGCTGGATCAAGACTTGGATGGCTTGAGAGACTTAGACCAGGGTCAGGCTGGGCTGGACCAGGGCTAGGCTCTTCTCACTCGGGCTCTCCTTGGTGGAAAAATGGGCTAAAAGAGGGATGGAAGTGGACTTAGAACGAACGGATTGCTCTGGACTTGAAGGTCTGTTGAAATGAGAAGGGGAGGGGGGTATTTATAGCAGTGGGCAGTGGCGGTTCCCGTAAATAAGTTTGGGCGGCACCCAGGGGGCCGCCTGTACAGACATTCTCGGGATCCTGCGGGCAGTACGGACATGCTCCGGGGCTGCTACTTGGAACTCAGTGAGTTGACTCGGTGGGTCGACTCAGCGGGTTGACTCGGTGATTTGACTCAGTGGGTTGACTGGGTGATTTGACTCGGTGTTTTGACTCGGCGGTTTGACTTAGCGGGTTGACTCGGTGATTTGACTAGCAGGTTGACTCAGTGAGTTTGACTTTTTTGAGATTTTTTGACTGGTTTTTCTTATGGGGGGTTTTTCAGGCTGATGTTTAGGGGTGAGTTGGGCTATGGATTGGGGCTTATAAGGGTGAGTTTGGCTGAGTTTGGACACGGGATTTGGGGGTATGGTCCTCCATTCATCCAGCTATCTCTACCAATAGTGTAGCTGAATGTGGGGTGTCTACAGGGCCCCACCTTGATGTGGATCATCCATCATGTGGAGCTCACCATATTAATTGCCCATCATGTGGAGTCCACGTTTGATGTGGATTGTCCATCATGTGGGCCCCACCTTCAATGTGGAGCCAACCTTTGATGTGGATCATTCATTGTGTGGGCCGTCAATCATGTAGGGCCCACATTGGATGTGGGCAATTGATCATCATTATGGCCTGACCTTTAATGTGCACCATTCATTATGTAGGCCCCCCCTTTGATGTTGGTCATCTATCAAGTCCGGCCAACCGTCAATGTTATTACCCATCATGTGGGGCCCACCTTCAATATCTATTGCCCATCATATGCACCCACCATACACACCAACACCATCTATTAATGTGGGGCCTGCCTTGATGGTAAACAGCGTGCGTTTTCTTTTCCTCTCTTTCACCTCTCCTATTCCTCTCTTCACCAACCTGTGAAAAAGTAAAAAAGCTAAAAATGCTAGCTGAAGTGATTATATACTTTTAAGTAAAGAAATTGCTTTTTTAATTATCATAAACCAAACTTACTTATTGAAATAAATACTTATATACTGCTGTAAGTAGAAAAAGTAACTTATTTGGTGGCATCCAAATGGGCCCTTAGTGTGAACATGGAGAACTAGATTAACCACTAAGTGGCACTAACGTTGTCACAATATATTGTGGGAGGTGAAGTAGGATAAATTCCCAAGTCCCGAAGTACTAGGTAGGTAACCTAAGAGATGTTGACGGTGGCAACAACAAGAGATTTATACTCGACCTCCGCACTTGACTGAGAGACCGTTGCTTACTTCTTTGAACTCCAAGAAATGAGGTTGGGACATAAGAAAATGCATGTGCTCAAGGTGAAGTGTCAGTCGTCATGGTTATCGACTCAATCAACATTAGAGTATGCCATGAGAGAAAGGGAGGAGTCCATGTGGAGGTGAAGGCTAAAGCCCAATGTGCCTTTGAGATGGCAAATAATTAATGCATTTAATGTTGATATTTGTGAATCTCAAAATACAAATAAGGTATTACAGAATAATAGAGAAAAATTGGAAATCAAAAAATAAAAAATAAGGACAGGCTAAAGTACGTGAAAACACGCTGTCCTTAAAGAGTTATTTGCCCATTCTCAAATTAATTGAGGCTGCTGATAGGTTGCAGGCAAATAACTTCCAGGATACGACGAGCTTTTGTGTGGTCCTGCATTCAGTAAACACGAGGAGCCACTGGTGGAACTCTGTAAACATTGTTTTCTAGCAGATGAACACCAAAAGGAAAAAACCCCAAATAGAAAGAAATAAAGAGAACTTGTTCTTCTGGGTTGAGTTAGGCCATTGCACTGGTCTGGTTCTAATGGACCTGTTGGTCCTAGCAATCTTAGGTTTAATGGTTCAGATACGAGAATGATTTAGATTGGTTGTGATGATGGAATGAACCGGCCCAACCCTGTTTATATAGGCAAGGGTAGCTGGGAGTTTTGTTCCATAGCTGTCGGGGATAAAACATTTCCAAAGTCTGCTTGTGCGAAGGCTACGGATGAAGAAACATAGCTGTGAAGATTAACCAGAAAGGACGACGCATGCCACCACGTAGAGGGGGTAAAGGTCTTGTGTGTAGGGTGCACGAGGAGAAATTGATGTAGCGCACCTCACGTTGGCCCAAAACTAGCTATGTGGCCACCGCACAACCAATTTCACTACCAGTGGGTGCATTGCATGACTGGCTGGGTGGGTGTGTTGCGCGATTGACTGGGTGGGTGTGTTGCATGACTGACCAAAAAAAAAAAAAAAACCAATTTCACTACCACGTGACACCGCATGACACAATTTTAAGCCCCGCAAGAGAATGTACGTGGCGGCCCCTAATCGGCTGATTCTCTACATTTTTTTGCTATAAATACCCTAATTTTGAGAGAGGGGAGGGGGACCTTTAGTCATTAACCATTGGTTACAAGGGAGAGCTCAAGTACTCCGTCGAAAACCTTTTCCCAATTTTCGGGATCCCTTTTCGGTCGCCAGAACCCTTTCCCAGTCATCGGAAACCTTTCTCGATTGTTGGATACTTTGTAAATTGCTTGTAAAAGCCAAATTGCCAAGGACAAGTATGCTCGCGCAACGTTATGTCGTTCTTGCGCTGCCACTGTGTAGGGATTAACGCGGTGGTTTCTAGCCCTGCGACCATTCATGGCAAAGTAGAAGTGGCCACCGAGGAGCCCTGCGTGGCCACCGTGCTATGAATATTTTTAGTCATGTGGTGCCCGTGTGGCCTCCATGCTGGAGCATTCTTACCCCACACTAAAGGTTGGTGTCTCTTAGTTGTCAGGCCACGTGTCAAGCATGCGTGACCCGTGCCACCACCGCTTAGGGTCTCCATGCGGCAGTTGTTGAGAAAACCGGCAGTGGAAGCGGAAGTCGAACGCGCGGAGCAATGCGAGATCAAATGAGAAACAATACGCAATCAATCACACACAAGCATTCACCACAAGAGACTTTGAATTTACATGGAAAAACCCCTCAACGGGTAAAAAACCATGGCACAAAGCGATCCACTATGAATAACAGAATATTATAGAGATTGAAGAAACAAAAACGCCCACAAGAGAAATCCCGAGCTACCCAAAGCTTGTTCTCACATGAAACAGACAAGAACAACCCTTTTCTTCATCCCAGAGAACCCCCAAACTTTCCCCAAGCCTTTTCTCTTACCCTAGAATCCATCTAGGAAACACGGCCCCAATGGCAGCGGCTCTAATCCCGCATTACATCCCTTAAATAGGGAAAAAGCCCGAGTTGGAAACCTCTTGCGCGATCCCGCGTCTTGAGCAAGAAACTCACGTGGGCGCTTGACCGGTCGCCCCAACACAAAAAACAGTCCAGGGAGAAACATTCACACGCTGCCTCACAGCCGACCGATCGCCCGACCAGTCAGAGCCCTCTGCAGACCGGTTGGCCGACCAGTCTGGGCACACAAATCCTGTCCAGTAGCCCTGCTGTGCATCTAGGCTATTCGGCTAGACCGGTCGCCCGATCGGTCTGAGCACCCAACACGTGCATAGTTTGAAGGCTACCCAAACAATCTCTACGGAGGCTTCGAACGACGAATCAACACCATCCTCGCAACATCATCTCATCTTAAATCATAACTCCACCGCTTCTCATGCCACCATCGACCCTAACCTTGCAAATTCACGCCCTTTATCGCTCTTCTCATGTGGCCCTTGAGCACTTGCCACATACGAGCAACTGTGGATCTCGCTGCCGTTCCCGCAGCTCCACCGTAAAT
This sequence comes from Liriodendron chinense, assembly GCA_003013855.2. Classification (NCBI taxonomy): domain Eukaryota; kingdom Viridiplantae; phylum Streptophyta; class Magnoliopsida; order Magnoliales; family Magnoliaceae; genus Liriodendron; species Liriodendron chinense. The sequence continues at coordinate 8,263,500 of ML058469.1, read as the reverse complement.
TGTGCTCCTGATCAACATGTAAAGATGGCCACACCTCCGCACCTTCATACACACAAGTGCCCCCTTCATCATTTCACAACAATGATCGCGACCGAAAAACATGCACCCTTTCGTCTCAAGTGCACCAAGAGAAATTACATTCATCTTCATCTTGGGGACGTTCTTCACATCTTCCAGGACTCGTTCAACCCCATCGAACATCTTGATGCACACAGTACCAATACCCACAACCTTATGAGTGAATCCATCGCCCACAAACACCGATTCCACCATACTCCCTATATGTCGTGAATGAACTCCGGTTAGGACATACGTGACATGAAGCCCCTGAATCTAGGATCCACTCACTATCGTGAGATCCCTTACTAGATACAGTCAGAACTTCACATAGATCACCACCGTCTTCTACAGTATTGGCTCCTTCTCTAGAAGAATTTTCATACCTCTCTTGCTTCATCCTGGTATTATGACAATCCCCTCTCATGTGGCCCTCCTGTCCACAATTCCATCACTTCACCTTAGCCTTCCCTTTACCCTTGGCCCTAGATCCCGATTTTGAATATCCTCCATGCTCAGAACTTCTTCCCCTTATAACCAGTGCCTCTGAGGAATAACAGGAAGCTACGTCAACGCTTTTCTTTCTCATCGCCTTCGATTGGAGGGCTGAGATAACGGTCTCGATGTAATAACCCTGGTTTTACAGTAGTTGCATTAGATTCCAGAAATAATTTAATTAATAGTTTAATTTAATAATTAAGTAATTAAATAAATTAATTAATGAATGAGTTAATATTAAATGATCTGTAAGGATTATAGTATGACCCTTTCGTTAGAAGTGCTCAACATGAACACTAGAATAGTGTAGAAGTGGCAGGTTTCACATAATCTACAATAAATCAGAAAAATATGTGATTAATTGAACTCAAGTTATAAGACATTTGCATGGATCACGATTTTTGGTATTCATTACTGTACAAAACCTTATATACTAGTTCTAGGACACGATCCAACCATACATGTCAAATTTCAACCCTCTGATCATCCTACAAACGCCCTAATTAGGAATCGGGCCATAAGTGGGCCATCTGACTTCGGAACCATCCCATTTTTGGTGTCATAGCATGAAATCATGTGGCTTATCTAATGAATGGAGTGGATTGTGTATACACATCATGATGGGACCCACGTGCATCGCGTGCACCATAAGTGCTCGGTCAACCCGCGTTGACCGCGAGTTAGAAGGAACTCTTCTTCTTCTTCTTCGCTACAGCGCTGCTGCGAGCGGACACAGCTGCTGTTTCATCCACACCGTCCGTCGGGGACCATAGCAGGTGGGCCCCACATGAAAGTGGAACCCAGGGTGGGTGTACGTGCACCGCACGTAAAGTGGGTGGAAAAAGAGTCCCACCCTCACGCGTCTTCATTCCGCTGAAACAGCGGACGCTGTTACAGTGTCCACACGCTGTCAACGGCGGGACCTCATGTGATCATCGGGCTGGGCCCCATAGCTTGATCAAAACCGTCCATTAAGTCTGTACCTTCGACAAGTACATACCCCCTAAGTTTCTCCTTCAACAGCAGGGTATCAGATCTTCTTCAAATAGCCGTTCAAACCAAGAAACTACAAGATCCAGGTCCGTACCTTGCATGGTCGATCAAGAACTGCTTCGATAGGATCGTGTGGACCCCACCTATCGTCCCAACGTCTCAAAGTGGCGTAGTTTTGCAAGTCATAGGATCCGAATCCAAGAAGGATTCGAAACGTCTTCAATGCGCTCGGGCGTGCGAACTTGGCTATAAAAAGCCAGGCTCTCTGTGTAATTTCCACAGAAGAAACAGTGGGAGAGAAAGAGAGGGAGAACTGTTAGAGAAAGAGAGAGAGAAGTTGCGAGAAAGAGAGAGAGAGAGTGGGTCGTTGGAGAGAGAGAAGGAGAGAGAGCGTGTGGGTGGCAGCGCACGTACGGCAGCTGCTGTTGCTGCTTGTGCTCCTGCCGCTGTCGCTGCTCGTGTTCAGGTTGCTGTTGGGACAGCACTTCAAGCAGAAGAAGAAAGGAAGAAGAAAAGAAGAAAGAGAAGGAAAAGAAGAAGAAAAGAAGAAAGAGAAAGAAAAGAAGAAGAAAAGAAGAAAGAGAAAGAAAGATAGAAGAAGAGGGAAGAAGAAACTTCCTATCCAGACTCCCAAACTGAGTTGACTCGCTGAGCCAACTTTTACTCAGGTTTGGGCTTGTATAGAGCGTATAGCTCATTACTGTGAGTGATTCTTCCCAAGACTTTCCTTTTGATTTTTCTAAACTTTCCTATTGAAATTCAAATATATGGTTAGGTTTTCCAATCCCCAATTCTTCTATCTTAGTCGTATGTTAAGTTAAGGTTTAGATTCTACAATTCGCACTTCTATAGGACTCTCTCAAATTCCTCGTATTAGGATTCTAGGTGAGCGATCAGACTTAAAATTTAATATACTTTTCTCATATATCTCGCATTAGGGTTCTACATAAATATATCCCTTAACCACACTTCATCCGATAATAGAATATCATTAACATCCCCTCTATTTAATTCTAACATGTCTATGGACAATTTAAATCTTATGTGTTACCTTATATATTACAATAGCATAATCCACTGTAGTTGACGATTAAGTTATGAATTAGACGCTACAATTAACTAATTAACCAACAGGTGAATCGCATGCATGGTGTGCTTGGGATTGAACCATTGAATGCATTGCATGCTTGGAAGGTGCCTTCATAACTCATGACATGTCCATACATTATACACTACGACAGAACAGGAGCATAGTTGATTTGACTCTTGGCGTGCAAGGTTGATTTGCCGCCTCGCTGTACCGGTTAGGTGAGCATGGTTCATTTGCGACAGGTTCCTAATGTTCTGTGGCAGCGAGTTCTGGTCGTTTCATTTATTGAGCATGGTTGATTTGCTCGGTTGGATCAGTGGTGCATGGTTGATTTGCCCACTGGCGTGCATGGTTGATTTGCTGCCTCGTTGTACCGGTTAGGTGAGCATGGTTGATTTGCGACAGGTCATAATGTTCAGTGGCAACGAGTTCCTAGACGTTTGTGCTCTTACACGTATCATAACATACATGACCTCATAATAATCATGCTTCATTCATAATAAGACATAAGATGTTTAAATCTTCACCATATCCTTATATATTCCTATAATTCTAACTGTTAGCATTTCACGTCTAACATCTTATCAACTGGAATATTACTTGTGATGGAAATGACCTCACTGGGCTTTAGCTCACCAAAATCACCACAGTTCCTGCAGGATATCAGGAGGAAGGAGCAGCGACTGAAGCAGAATATCTGGACGACTACTTTTATTAGAAGACTTATCTTAGCTTAGGTGTTGAATTTATTTCCTTTGGAAGATGATTGAAAGCAGACTTCAGTAGATTTGAATATTTTGCAGAGTAGATGTAGTTGTTTGATTTAATTTTCAATTGAGATTTAATTTATGGTTAATAAAATACTTTAGTTGGTATTATTGTGGTATGTGGAATGAAATTTCTCTACAGGTTATATTTGGATTGAATTCACACTCTGAAACTCGAGCCTTGAGTTGTTGTACTCGAGTCTCGAATTTCAGGGCGTGACAGCTTGGTATCAGAGAGAATTTCGAGATTCCAATGCCTAGGGTTATGGGTTAGGCTTAGATTTAAGGTGAATAAACCAGTCCTTTGACGACACCAACGCCATTGAGTATTAACTTATGATTCTACTTGACTCGTAGATTTACCATGACGGGTCGTAGCGAGCAAAACGGGATGCCCTCCACCCCACCCGCTACTAACAATACGACGACGGCAATTCCTGGGTTGGCCGAACAAAACCAGCTGCTACAAGAAATGATGAAAGTGTTGGGGACTGTGGTCAGCGTAATTGGGCTTCAGAATAATCAGCATAACCCGATGCCCCCTCCAACCACTCATGGAAGTTCAGGTGGGTTACTGGAAAGATTCAAGCGGTTACGACCCCCCTCATTCAACGGATCGCCCGACTCGAATGAAGCTGAACACTGGCGCAACGAAATGGAGAAACTCTTTGATGGGATGGGATGCAGAGACGAGGAGAAAGTTACTTTAGCCACCTTTGTACTCGAAGGAGAAGCATACCACTGGTGGAAATCCATGGTGAGATCAGTTGCCCCAGGCACTGTGTGGACTTGGGACTCCTCCTGCGACAAATTTAATAAACAATACTTCCCAAAGACTATGCGAGATTAGAAGATAGTGGAATTCATGAGATTGGAGCAAGGAAAACTTTCCGTCAGACAGTATGAAGCCAAGTTTACGGAGTTGGCAAGGAATGCCACTTTTATGGTACGAGAGGAAGAGGATAAGGCCCGAAAATTTGAGAACGGCCTCAAACCACCGATACGCAGTAGAGTGCGGGCCTTCGAACTGACGACTTACATGGAGGTCTTTAATAAGGCCTTGGTGGTGGAGAGAGACTTTGAGGAGTTTTGGAAGGATCGGGACCAGAAAAAGTCCGACACAGGGTCAAAAAATAAGGCGTTATCTTCTGCACTACCCCAACATGCAGACAAGAGACAGAGAATGATGAGTAGTTCTGCACCCCCGCCTCCATCGAGCAGCAATCAATTTCAAGGGAGATGTTATAATTGTGGCAAAGTGGGTCACATGCGATCATCATGCCCTTTATTGGTCCAGGGGCCATCTCGCCCGGTGTCCCAGACACGCGGACCACCACCCCAATATGCACAGCCACAACATTGACCACATGTGCAACACCAGAGGCCTCCACAATACTCCCAAAGGCCACAACAAACACAACCTTTCTCTGTTACGAGGCCTGGTCACCAACCTCCAAGACAACAAGCTCAAGGGCGAGTTTACGCAGTAGCCTCGCCAGCAGGGGAGCCTGAAATAGCACAAGAACATGAAGAAATGCTACCCGAAGAAGAACCAGTTCCTGAAGAAGCTGTAGCACAGTGCTACGCAATCACAGACGCCCCACCTGAGCATAACACAAATGGGACAGTAGTCGAAGGTACGCTTTTTATATTCATGACACCTGCCAAAGCTTTGTTTGATACGGGGGCTACCCACTCATTTATTACTGCATCCTTGGTCACTTCTTTGGAATTGGTTAGCGAGAACATGGATAGGAATCTAACTATTGCCACACCCATTGGTCGATCGGTAGTATTAGATCGAATATGTAAGGACTGTCCCATCTTGATAGGCAAGACTTGCCTGCTAGCAAACCTAATCGTCATGGACATGACGGGATTCAAAATTATCCTGGGAATGGATTGGTTAGCCGCACATCATGCCACCTTAGACTGTTACGAAAAGACAGTGACCTTCTCCGTCCCAAATCAATCAGTCATCACATTTCACGGGGGCAAACATGTAGATCCAATAATAAGCATGGCAGCACTATCCGAGACGGAAGATCAGGAAAACCATACCGAACAAATACACATAGTTAACGAATTTCCTGACGTGTTCTAAGAAATCCCTGGATTGCCCCCTCAGAGAGAAGTGGACTTTTCCATCGAATTGGTACCAGGGACCGCCCCGATTTCTAGAGCAGCATATCGCATGGCCCCATTGGAATTAAGAGAGCTAAAGAAGCAGATACAAGAACTGCTGGATCAAGGATTTATAAGGCCCAGCACATCACCTTGGGGAGCTCCGGTCCTATTTGTGAAGAAGAAGGATGGCTCGATGAGGCTATGCATTGACTATCGTCAGCTTAACAAGGCCACAATTAAAAATAAATACCCTTTGCCTCGTATCGATGACCTGTTCGATCAACTAAGGGGAGCTCGATACTTCTCCAAAATAGATTTGAGGTCAGGGTACCATCAGTTAAGAATCAAAGATCCAGACATACCAAAAACCGCCTTCAGGACACGTTACGGCCACTATGAGTTCCTGGTTATGCCCTTCGGGCTCACGAATGCTCCGGCGGTGTTTATGGACTTAATGAATAGGGTGTTCAAGCCTTACCTCGATCAGTGCGTCATTGTTTTCATTGACGATATCCTCATCTATTCCAAGACTTATGAGGAACATGAGGAACACCTTAGGACTGTGTTACAGATCCTCAAGGATAACCAACTCTATTCAAAACTCAAAAAGTGTGAGTTTTGGAAGAAGGAAGTAAAATTCCTGGGCCATGTTGTGTCGGAAAAGGGAATTTCAGTAGACCCGACAAAGATCGAAGCCGTGATTAACTGGGAACAACCCACAAATGCATCTGAAGTACGAAGTTTCTTGGGTTTGGCAGGCTATTACAGGAGGTTTATCGACGGGTTCTCTAAAATTGCGAGACCGTTAACCAGTCTAACGGGGAAGAGTAAGACCTTTATATGGGATGACAGTTGCGAATTAGCAATTACGAGGCTTAAGAGACATTTAATGTCGGCATCGATATTAACGATCCCAGCGGAGGGAGAAAAATTTGTCGTCTACACGGATGCCTCTCACCAAGGGCTAGGATGTATTCTTACACAGAATGGAAGGGTGATCGCTTACGGCTCCAGGCAGTTGAAGAAACATGAGCAAAATTACCCTACTCACGATTTGGAACTAGCCGCGGTTGTTTTCGCTCTGAAATTATGGAGACATTATTTGTATGGAGAGCAGTTTGAACTATACACCGATCATAAGAGCCTAAAATATCTATTTGACCAAAAAGAACTGAACATGCGGCAGAGAAGGTGGCTAGAATTCCTAAAGGACTATTACTTCGAAATCTGTTACCATTCGGGCAAGGCAAATGTCGTGGCCGATGTCTTGAGTAGGAAGAAACAATTACTTGCCGCAACTCTTGCCATGCAAGAATGAAAATTGTTAGAAAATATCTAGGATTACGAGATCCAACAATGGGAAAATAGCACTATGGCTTTCCTTGGAAATTTGACGATCCAGCCAACATTGGTAACCCGAATCATAGACGCCCAAAAGCAGGACACGTGGCTCCAGGATCGAATCTCAGTTGTAGTCGCCGATGCAGCAGTTGAATGGAAAGTGGGGGCAGATGGAGCAATCAGGTATCGAGGAAGAGTGTGCGTGCCAGACGTAGCAGAACTAAAGAAAGAAATTTTGGAAGAAGCCCATAGATCCAAGTTGACAATACACCCTGGAAGTACGAAGATGTATCGTGACGTTCGCAGGACATATTGGTGGAATAACATGAAGAAGGAGATTGCAAATTTTGTATCCAAGTGTTTCACCTGTCAATAGGTTAAAGCTGAACACCAGAGACCTTCTAGACTACTACAACCATTAAAAATCGCAGAATGGAAATGGGAACGTATATTTATGGATTTTGTTATGGGTCTGCCCAGGTCAGGGAGAAATCATGATGCTGTGTGGGTGATTGTAGACAGGCTAACTAAGTCAGCTCATTTTCTACCGGAGCGAATGAATAACTCCTTAGAAGATCTAAGCAAGTTATACATCAAGGAGATTGTGAGACTTCATGGGGTGCCTGTTTCGATTGTTTCCGATCGTGACCCTAGATTTGTTTCTCGATTCTGGAAAGGTCTCCAAATAGCATTGGGAACGAAACTGGATTATAGTACCGCATTTCATCCGCAGACTGATGGCCAGACATAAAGAGTGAACCAGATATTAAAAGATATGCTCAGGTGTTGTGTTATCGATTTTAAGGGTAATTGGGACGACCATCTTCCTCTGATAGAGTTTGCATACAATAATAGTTACCAGTCGACTATTGGAATGGCACCGTTCGAAGCACTTTATGGTAGACCTTGTAGATCCCTCAGCTGTTGGACAGAGGTGGGCGAGAAAGCTTTATTAGGACCTGAACTTGTACAACAGACTTCTGAGAAGATTGCAATTATAAAGGAACGTATCCGTGTCGCCCAAAGCCGACAGAAGAGTTATGCAGATAATCGAAGGAAGGAATTGGAATTCTTCGTGGGCGATCATGTATTTTTGAAAGTTTCTCCGATGAAAGGAGTCATGCGATTTGGGAAGAAGGGAAAGTTAGCTCCAAGATATATTGGACCATTTGAAGTATTATCTAAAGTTGGCGCTGTGGCATACAGACTGGCCCTATCTCCTCAGTTATCGAGTATTCATAATGTTTTTCATGTTTCCATGTTGCGAAAGTATGAACTAGATGTCTCTCACGTCATCGACTGGCAGCCTTTGGAAATTCGAGAAGATACTACATACATTGAGAAGCCAGTTAAAATTCTAGACAGAAAGGAACAAGTACTTCGTACCAAGATGATACCACTTGTGAAAGTGCAGTGGAGTAATACGAAGTTGAAGAAGCTTCTTGGGAGCGTGAAGATGAAATTCGAGAAAAATACCCAGAATTATTTTGAGGTACGTTTAATTTCGAGGATGAAAATTTTCTTTTAGGAGGGTAGAATGTAATAACCTTGGTTTTACAGTAGTTGCATTAGATTCCAGAAATAATTTAATTAATAGTTTAATTTAATAATTAAGTAATTAAATAAATTAATTAATGAATGAGTTAATATTAAATGATCTGTAAGGATTATAGTATGACCCTTTCGTTAGAAGTGCTCAACATGAACACTAGAATAGTGTAGAAGTGGCAGGTTTCACATAGTCTACAATAAATCAGAAAAATATGTGATTAATTGAACTCAAGTTATAAGACATTTGCATGGATTATGATTTCTGGTATTCATTACCGTACAAAACCTTATATACTAGTTCTAGGACACGATCCAACCATACATGTCAAATTTCAACCCTCCGATCATCCTACAAACGCCCTAATCAGGAATCGGGCCATAAGTGGGCCATCTGACTTCGGAACCGTCCCATTTTTGGTGTCATAGCATGAAATCATGTGGCTTATCTAATGAATGGAGTGGATTGTGCATACACATCATGATGGGACCCACGTGCATCGCGTGCACCATAAGTGCTCGGTCAACCCGCGTTGACCGCGAGTTTGAAGGAACTCTTCTTCTTCTTTGCTGCAGCGCTGCTGCGAGTGGACACAGCTGCTGTTTCATCCACACCGTCCGTCGGGGACCACAGCAGGTGGGCCCCACATGAAAGTGGAACCCAGGGTGGGTGTACGTGCACCGCACGTAACGTGGGTGGAAAAAGAGTCCCACCCTCACGCGTCTTCATTCCTCTGAAACAGCGGACGCTGTTACAGCGTCCGCACGCTGTCAACGGCGGGACCCCATGTGATCATCGGGCTGGGCCCCATAGCTCGATCCAAACTGTCCATTAAGTCTGTACCTTCGACAAGTACATACCCCCAAGTTTCTCCTTCAACAGCAGGGTATCGGATCTTCTTCAAATAGCCGTTCAAACCAAGAAACTACAAGATCCAGGTCCGTACCTTGCATGGTCGATCAAGAACTGCTTCGATAGGATCGTGTGGACCCCACCTATCGTCCCAACGTCTCAAAGTGGCGTAGTTTTGCAAGTCATAGGATCCGAATCCAAGAAGGATTCGGAAACGTCTTCGGTGCGCTCGGGCGTGCGAGCTTGGCTATAAAAAGCAAGGCTCTCTGTGTAATTTCCACAGAAGAAACAGTGGGAGAGAAAGATAGGGAGAACTGTTAGAGAAAGAGAGAGAGAAGTTGCGAGAAAGAGAGAGAGAGAGTGGGTCGTTGGAGAGAGAGAAGGAGAGAGAGCGTGTGGGTGGCAGCGCACGTACGGCTGCTGCTGTTGCTGCTTGTGCTCTTGCCGCTGTCGCTGCTCGTGTTCAGGTTGCTGTTGGGACAGCAATTCAAGCAGAAGAAGAAAGGAAGAAGAAAAGAAGAAAGAGAAAGAAAAGAAGAAGAAAAGAAGAAAGAGAAAGAAAGATAGAAGAAGAGGGAAGAAGAAACTTACTATCCAGACTCCCAAACTGAGTCGACTCGCTGAGCGACTCGCTGAGCCAACTTGTACTCAGGTTTGGGCTTGTATAGAGCGTATAGCTCATTACTGTGAGTGATTCTTCCCAAGACTTTCCTTTTGATTTTTCTAAAGTTTCCTATTGAAATTCAAATATATGGTTAGGTTTTCCAATCCCCAATTCTTCTATCCTAGTCGTATGTTAAGTTAAGGTTTAGATTCTACAATTCGCACTTCTATAGGACTCTCTCAAATTCCTCGTATTAGGATTCTAGGTGAGCGATCAGACTTAAAATTTAATATACTTTTCTCATATATCTCGCATTAGGGTTCTACATAAATATATCCATTAACCACACTTCATCCGATAATAGAATATCATTAACATCCCCTCTATTTAATTCTAACATCTCTATGGACAATTTAAATCTTATGTGTTACCTTATATATTACAATAGCATAATCCACTGTAGTTGACAATTAAGTTATGAACTAGACGCTATAATTAACTAACTAACCAACAGGTGAATCGCATGCATGGTGTGCTTGGGATTGAACCATTGAATGCATTGCATGCTTGGAAGGTGCCTTCATAACTCATGACATGTCCATACATTATACATTACGACAGAACAGGAGCATGGTTGATTTGACTCCTGGCGTGCATGGTTGATTTGCCGCCTCGCTGTACCGGTTAGGTGAGCATGGTTGATTTGCGACAGGTTCCTAATGTTCTGTGGTAGCGAGTTCTGGTCGTTTCATTTATTGAGCATGGTTGATTTGCTCGGTTGGATCAGTGGTGCATGGTTGATTTGCCCACTGGCGTGCATGGTTGATTTGCCGCCTCGTTGTACCGGTTAGGTGAGCATGGTTGATTTGCGACAGGTCCTAATGTTCAGTGGCAACGAGTTCCTAGACGTTTGTGCTCTTACACGTATCATAACATACATGACATCATGATAATCATGCTTCATTCATAATAAGACATAAGATGTTTAAATCTTCACCATATCCTTATATATTCGTATAATTCTAACTGTTAGCATTTCACGTCTAACATCTTATCAACTGGAATATTACTTGTGATGGAAATGACCTCACTGGGCTTTAGCTCACCAAAATCACCACAGTTCCTGCAAGATATCAGGAGGAAGGAGCAGCGGCTGAAGCAGAATATCTGGATGACTACTTTTATTAGAAGACTTATCTTAACTTAGGTGTTGAATTTATTTCCTTTGAAAGATGATTGAAAGCAGACTTCAGTAGATTTGAATATTTTGCAGAGTAGATGTAGTTGTTTGATTTAATTTTCAATTGAGATTTAATTTATGGTTAATAAAATACTTTTGTTGGTATTATTGTGGTATGTGGAATGAAATTTCTCTACAGGTTATATTTGGATTGAATTCACACTCTGAAACTCGAGCCTTGAGTTGTTGTACTCGAGTCTTGGATTTCAGGGCGTGACACTCGATGTTTATGGTTTCCCTCCTTGCGCTGAACGACTCATATGAATCTGGAAGAGAATTCAACAAAATGCATGCTTGATATTCATCCTTCATCGGTTCATCGATCTCCAACAACTTGCAAACCAGCCTATTGAACGTACTTAGGTGGTCCTCTACCTCAGTTCCCTCAGCCATCCTCAAGGTGAACAACTGCATCAACACATACATGCGATTCTCTAGAGATTTCTTGGCATAAACCTTCTCTAGCTTCGCCATCATTTCAGCCGCAGTCTTCTCCTTCGTGACATGATATAGAACACCATCCGTAAGGTTTAACATGATTGAGGTTTTAGACTTCTTATCGAGTCTTGTCCACTCATCATCTTTCATAGCCTCGGGTCACTTTCTAGAGCTTCATCAAGCCCTTGATGAACCAGGAAGGATTCAACCTTCACCTTTCATAGCTCAAAGTTATTTTTTTAGAAGAACTTCTCTAACTCGAACCTTGCGCCTGATCTCATCTTCTCGTCTCAGATCCGAATTCTACTCCACCCAAACGATAGCTCTGATACCACTTGTTGGGAAAACCAGCAGCGGAAGCGAAAGCTGAACATGTGGAGCAATGCGAGATCAAACGAGAAACAATATGTAATCAATCATACACAAGCATTCACCACAAGAGACTTTGAATTTATTTGGAAAAACCCCTCAACGGGTAAAAAACCATGGCATAAAGCGATCCACTATGAATAACAGAAGATTACAAAGATTAAAGAAACGAAAACGCCCACAAGAGAAATCCCGAGCTACCCAAAGCTTGTTCTCACATGAAACGGATAAGAACAGTCCTTTTCTTCATCCCAGAGAACTCCCAAACTTTTCCCAAGCTCTTTCTCTTACCCTAGAATCCATCTAGGAAACACGGCCCCAATGGCAGCGGCTCTAATCCCTCATTACATCCCTTAAATAGGGAAAAAGCTCGAATTGGAAACCTCTTGCGCGATCCCGCGTCTTGCGCAAGAGACCCGCGTGGGTGCTCGACCGGTCGGCCGACTGGTCGCCCCAACACAAAAAACACTCCAAGGAGAAACATTCACACACTGCCTCACAGCTGACCAGTCGCCCGACCGGTCGGAGCCCTCTGTAGATTGGTCGGCCGATCGATCTGGGCACACAAATCCTGTCTAATAGCCCTGCTGTGTATCTGGGCTATTCGGCTAGACCAGTCGCCCGACCGGTCTGAGCACCCAACATGTGCATAGTTTAAAGGCTACCCTAACAACAATCTCCTGCTCTTGCACGATGAGCTTCCCGTGGATTGAAAATAGCTAGTAAACAACGTGTTTGAAATTGTTTCGTACACCGAATTTCCCTGAGATCATCTTAGATTGTGACAGAGAATCCCAATGGCTTGGGATGATTGCGGGTCGTCCTATGCATGCCTAAGACACTCTAAAACCGCTCGCTTAACATTCAGAACTCTATATGCTTGGAACACTTCATTTATAAAGATAAAACCTGGATAAAAGGCTATGGTCATGACTACAGGAGACTATCCTACATCAAACTAAGGGAGAATTAAAACATTATCAAATAACTTGTTCATGTGAGAAACAAAGTCAACGCTGAAGACCTCCACCATTCAGAGTCATACGGTGCCCTACACATTCAAAACGGTATTCGCGGACATGACATGAGACACATAGAGTCTGTTAGAACTAGAAAATGTTGCAAGGACATTTTCTGTGTATTGTTGCTCTGGGGTTCTGAGTAATGAAAATATTGCAGACAATCACAAGCATTTACAACAAGTACATAAGAAGAGATATCGCAAGGCGAATTTTATTCCAGAGATTCTGAGATCTTGTACATTCCAGGCTGTGATCTGGCACGAGCCGTCAAGTATATCTCGATGATCCTTGATTAAAAGGCATAAGACTAGTCAGCAGAGACTATGGCCTTAGAGTTTGTGGTCGTAGAGACCTATATTTGTTTTGTTAGAATTGAACCATCTTTATATTGGTCAGATGTCTATGTCCCATGTTTTGGCTGGAGATCCGGGTAGAGACTGTCAGTGTTATTTTAACTGAGAGGGTACGACTCTGGGCCTACAGCTGTCATGTTTGGATAAGTGACCTCGGTAAGACCGGTTCGCAGTTGTATGTACCTGAGCAACCCAACCGACGGATGCCGTTTGGATGGGTAGGGCATCGACCGTTGTGTTGTGACAGATCATAACAATTGCTTTGTAGAGAATTGAAACTCTTTGATATGATTTATTGTGATGACCATAATCCTGTTTATCTAGCTTTCGACTCTATTCGGGTCATATCTTGCAGTACATGTGAATAATGATATATTTATATAATTTTGGATGCTGGCGTCTTCTTTCCGAGAAGTTATTTCACTCATCGCATTGAATTAGGTCAAACTTTGAAGACGTGCGATTCTACTCATTTAGAGACCCCGGAATGATCATTTAACCACTCCATTGTGTCTAGAACACTCAAAATACCCAAAATAGGCTCAAATAGGGCCTGAAAACACTTAAAATTGAGTCCGATGCACCCACAAATATTTCCTGTAATTGGTTGATTTTTTGGGTGCGTGGGACTTCAACGCACCCTTAAATTAGTCACCTAATTTTTGTTGAATTTACGGATGCGTGGGATAATTTTTGGGTGCGTGGGAGTCCAATGCACCTTGAAAATACTTATATGAATTATATTAAATTTTTGGGTGCGTGGGAGTCCAATTCACCCTAGAAATACTTGTCTAAATATGTCAAATTTATAGAAGTGTCGGACTGTTTTTTGGACATGTCAGACCATTTTATGGATGCGTTGAACTTCAGTGCATCCTGAAGTTATTCGCTGAATTTGTGGGTGAGCTACCACACTTGCATTTTTGTGGAATTTGGACCTGTGGTGATTTGGTCGGAGTAGTTTTTCGACGGAGAATGCGGGTGGTCGAAAGGAATTTCGGTGACCGAAAAAGTTTTTTGAAGGTCAGAAAGGGATTCTGACGATAAATCCCAAGTACTGAGGGGCTAATAGCTCTCTCTCTCTCTCTCTCTCTCTTAATTTGTACAAATGAATAGTGTAATGAGGTATTTATACCTAAAAATACCGAAAAACGACCAATGAGGGGCTACCACGTATGACGCACCCCGAAAAGCCTTCGACACACCCCAAAAAATAGGTGCGTGGGAGCTCCGACGCACCCCAAAATGATGTTCTGAAATATGTTGATTTTTTGGGTGTGTCGAGCTATTTTTCGGGTGCGTTGGAGTCCGATGCATCAAAAAAATGATTTTCTGATTCTTGATTAATTTATGGGTGCGTCGAGCTATTTTATGGACGCGTCAGACGTATTTTTCGGATGTGTCAAGGTCCAATGCACCCCAAAATTGAAGTTCTGGATTTATTGAATTTATGGATGCGTCGAAGGTATTTTCCGGATGCGTCAAGCTATTTTTCGGATGTGTCAGAGGTGAAATACATTTTAAATTGATTACTGGATTTTCATGAATTTAAGGGTGCATCAAGCGTAATAAATGGGTGCGTTGACGAACTTGTCGTCTTCACAAATTGGGTTTTGCAAAATGAAGGTTTTGCGGGACCTATTTAACAAATAGTTATGCACTGCTTATTATAATTCATAATGAAGGTGTCTGCTTGATTTTGGACGGTTCTGATCACGGTGATTCGTGGGGTCCGTCGGAGAAAAATGGCTAAGTACTAGATCTTTTTGCAAAGCTCGATATTTAGGTGCGTTGGATGATATTTTGTGGGATTTTCTCAAAGTACGTGTTCACTTGATTTGCTTTGGAGGGTACTGACTTTTGGGACCCCAACAGAGTCGTAGCCACTCCTCCCAAGGTCACTCGTCACAAAGACGGGCCTTAGAGTTGCATTGTACGATTAGTGGCTAATTAGTCATCTTACGGGAAACCAAAATGATGGAACATAGACACTAGCCTCACAGAGATGGTGCGGTCTATACAAGTAGGTTGGCACGGTCAAAGTGACCCTTATTCCTGCCCAAACTGCCTATTTATTAAAAGGGTGTAGTCTCCTATAGACACAGTCTTTCACCTTTTAATCAAGGGTTATCTGTATGATGTAATTAAGGGCTTGTGCCAGATCATAGACTAGAGTATATAGAACTTGGAATCTCTAGAATAAAACTTCCTCTTTGCGCTACGTTTATTGTGTACTTGTGAATGTTTGTTTGTGAATGCTTATGAATTCCCTGATTCTCCAAACAAGAAACATAAATGTAAGTGAACACCAGATAATTTCTACTTGTTTTGAGTTTGACAATTTGTAGTTTTAACAAACTAGCGACTCCGCTGGGGATGAACAGACTAAAATCTCTAGTTTTGATGGTATAAATGGGGATTTCTAAAGCACACATGAATAACATAGACTTGTACGAATAAACACAACGTAAAGAGGATTATTCAACACACACGGGCGCCAAACTGGCGACTCTCAACAGGAACATTCTTCCTTTCTTCTTTAAGGCAAAAGAAGCATTATTGCCTTTGTTATCCTAAAGCTCCCTCTAAAAGGTAATGTTGTGATCAGTGTTATTGACACTTAACTTACTAACCTATGGTGATGGTTTACAACTCAGTTCATTAATTTTGTAAAACTATAGAGAAAGCAAAGGACATTTAATAACATTCGAAGCAACCATCGTTTTTAACTTCCTACCATCAGGGGGTTTCTTTATCACTCCCATTGAGAAGGTCATCAGTTCTGTAGTGAAAGTTATCACCAACGAATCGAATCAGGGGTGACAGCTGGTGCAAAATAAGAAAAAGGCCCAACAGTTTAGGAAACCTATGGAAAGTGCGATGTTGGTCAAGGCTAGACGCATTGCATATGTTGCCAAGAAGAAGTAGTGGTGACAAACTCACCTAAAAGTATCGATAAGGGAGGAGTCGAAAGAAGTCGCCGGGGGATTCAACATGTCTGTAGAAGAATTCTCAGTTCTTCCTGAGAGGAAAGCTAAGAGGCCATTGGTGGATACCAAACTAATTCAACGAGTAACAGTTAATGCCATTGAGGGGGGGGGGGGGGGGGTTACTACAAGATCAGAGAAATGACCCGGTGGGAGACCAAGCTGACCTCACGACAAAGATAGGGGCTATGCATGACATGCTAATGACCCTCGTTGCTCAGAACATTGCTCGGGCTACAGCACCACTGATCCACTTGTCTATGCAAGAGTTGCAGGAAATTGCAGATATTCCTTCGACTAAAGAGTCTCGAGCCCAGCCTAGGGTGAGACCAAGCGAGCGGATATCCGCCCCATCAGTAGAAATCACACAAGAAGAGTTGTCCTAAATGATTGCTGATGCAATAAGGCAAGAGAAAGAGAAAGAAAGTAGAGAAAAGTACACCTATAGGGTGTTGTACCCGCCAGAAGTCGATGACGTGCCCTTCTCGGTTAATTTCAAGAGCTCGAATTTCTATAAATTTGATGGTCACGGCATGTCAGATGAGCATCTCACTCATTTTATGCCTATGATAGGAAACTTTGCCGCGGTCCCTCGGAACTACCTTAGGCTCTTTGGGTCAAAATTGATGGGGTAGGCATTTAAATGGTATGTGGCTCTGCCAGCAAGATCAATAAAGACTTGGGATGATATGTAAGAAACATTTTTTGTCAAGCTCTTTTATTTAGAAAGGCAGGTGACGCTAAAGGACTTAGCATTCGTTCAACAGAGGTAACGAGAGCCAGTAGACAAATTTATCAACCGATGGATGTCGACGGGAGTCATGTGTAAATAGTTACCACGTGAAGAGCAACAAGTTCAGATGTGCACGAAGGGCATGGAACCTGCCATCACCTACGGTTTAGCCAGTAGTGACTTACAAACATTTCGGGAGTTGGCTTTTAAAGTCCATTTGGTGGAAGAAGCAGCATGCAAGGCGCCATTTGAAAGTGACCATACGAGACAAGAAGTAGGTCACATGGTTGTCTCTAATTACACTGACAAAAAGGACTTAAGAGACAAGAAAAGGAATGTACCAAATAGGAGAGAGGAAAAGAATCCTGTAGAGCAAGAACGGGAGGGGAAATAGTTTAGAATCAACTGCCCCACTACCATAGAGGAGAAAGACAAATCCAACGGGCCTTACTCATTCTAAATGGAAGATCTCGTCTCTATGATGGAGTTGGTCGAAGAGGGGATGTTGAAGTTGCCTAAACCAGTACGCCCAAGCGAAGTGGGGCGTGTGTAAGACCTGAGGTATTGCCATTATTATCGGGTCACAAGCCATAAAATGGAAGATTGTTACATGTTAAAGGGGGTGATTTAGAGGATGATTAGTCAGGGCATTATCAACCTTACTCCCGAAGAGCCCGAGAAAGGCAGAGCCACCATTGTATCCGCAACAAAAGGGGCTGACGAGAAGCGACACCATCATGTCACCACCTGGATGGTCAAGAAGTGAAGATAATGAACCCTTGACATTAGTTGGTAATCGTAATAGATTAGATAATCGGCATTGCCTCATAAAATGGATGAGATAGATGGGGTTTTGACACAGGGAGGACGTGGTAGGTCGATCACCGTCTCCCTAACTGATTGTTTCTCAAATCTACGAGAAGAAATAAAAGAATAAAAAGAGAAAATTAATTCCGAATAATTATTTTTTGATAGATTGAATGAATAGAAATGGAATTACAATGCATATAAATATGAAACTAAACCCTAGGTAAAGTACCAGACTCCAACTCAAACTCAAAACTCCTAGAAGACGCAACTTACTATAAATAGTAAACTCGAAGTTGTTCAATCCTACTAGAACTCTTGGTTTTCGGCCAAAAATAGAAAGTTATCAAACAGATCAACCATGTTGTTCTACTAAATATTCTAAGCCCTTTTCATGTTGGGCACTAACTCTAAAACCCTACAGATCCAAAGTTATGATCAAATTAAAACTTACTATAAATAGTAAAATTGAAAATAAACTAGCTTAATGACCATCGATATGATCGAAGCTCGCGATTCCGGCATGGGAAACCCGGCATAGCGGGGTTGAGTGGCTAAAGTAGCTCGAGCTACCCCAAAATGATATATTATATGTCCAGAAACTCATTCCGGATTGCGAGATACGACTGGTTTACGGTCCTGACAGTCCGGATCACTTTCAACCCCGACCGATCTTCTTTTGGTCCATCTGGGCCATGAAATAATCAGCAACCCGTTCTACATCAGGTTTCGAGGGGAAGTAGGGCGTCAAGTTCGTTCTAGTACATCTAATCCAAATCAGAAGATAGGCAGGGGGCATGAAGAGCCAAAACGGGACTGTGTGCAAGGTAGTGTAGTATCAACAATGACTCCAGACTCGATTCCCAGTAGTTTGTGGGTTCATAATGAAGATGT
The DNA here is from genome assembly GCA_003013855.2 of Liriodendron chinense. Lineage (NCBI taxonomy): Eukaryota > Viridiplantae > Streptophyta > Magnoliopsida > Magnoliales > Magnoliaceae > Liriodendron > Liriodendron chinense. The sequence continues at coordinate 8,244,779 of ML058469.1, read as the reverse complement.
CAATGCGGTAGCACTACGATCCAAAAAAATAGTTGCTGGGGCCACTCGTGCCCGATCAAGATGATTGGAACTGAAGAAGTGTGGCTCCAGGGAGGTATGCCATAGAGAATCAATCACATAATGAAAGGAGAAGTCAAAGAGAAGAGAGGCCCAGAGTTTAGCCCAAAGGGAAGAACAACCCCAATTGTAGTCCTGTACGACATCCTGACCTTGTCGTTATTTAAAACATTGTCCTTGATACGTGAATTGATCGGGCTATACTTGGGCTTAAGTCATTTTAAGTCAGACAGTGCCTGCCTGCATGTACGTCCGGATCTTACAAATATCCCATTCCAATCTTGGGTTGAATAACGCAGAGGATTGCAGATTTCTGATTGTAACTCGTCCGAGTCCACTACTTGGACACCCTGATTGAATCGCTACGTCAGAAATTATGTGGGGGCATGTGCCGCTCACAACCAATTTTTATGTTGGGCGAGGTGAAGTCCTTATTCATGGCTTAGTGGTATGGGTTATGGGTTCGAGTGCTCACTATGGTGGGTGCGTGGGTGTGAGCATGTGTGGGGAAAAAGTGCAAAAGGAAAAAAATGGGCCAAGTGAGGCCTGAGACGAAAAACCCAACTTTTCTTTTGGGCTCAAGTATTGGACCCTATAGTGATGGACCAGGTCTAGCTGGAACAAGCCCAAACCATGCCCATTACCACCCTTAGTTCTAGTTTTAGGTGACTAGGCTAGTCGTTGGGGGACCACCATATGTGTGTGAAGGCGTGTGTGGTTAGAGAGGCCGCGTATGGGCCTACTGAACCTTGTCCGAATTTGTATTGTCGAATGATCCTGTACGTTGATTCTTCTGGTTTGTGATTCTTGGGTTATGGTAAACTGAGGGAGGCAGATTGACTACCACCTTGTTGGTCCCTAGCTAGGAATGGATAGGGGCTCTAATGTAGAATAGGTCACCAACTATTACATGGCCCAGATGGATCAAAAGAAGATCGGTTAGGGCCGGAAGCGATCATAACCATTAGGATTGTAAAACGATCGTATCTCAGGATCTGAGATGAGTTTCAGGGCGTATAATATATGATTTTGGGGGTAGCTCGAACTACTTTGTCCATGCCGGAATCACGAGAATCGACCATTTCGACGGTCATTAGGCTAGTTTAATTTCAATTTTACTATTTATAGTCTTAGAGTTTGTGCCTAGCATGAAAAGGGCTTAGAATAATTAGTAGAACAACATGGTTGGCCTGTTTGAAAATTTTTATTTTTGACAAAAAACCATGAGTTTTAGTCAGATTGAGAGACTTCTATAAATAGTAAGTTGCGTTTTTTGGGGTGTCTATAGAAAGTTTACTATAAATAGTAAGTTTCGTTTTTTTAAGTGTTTTAGTTTAAGTTGAAGTTTGAAACTTCTACCTAGGATTTATTTACGAATATATAAGATTGTTAAATTCATTTTTAATGTTAACTCTCATGTTATTATTCAATAAAATGTTGGTTCTTACCAATTATTGCTCGTAAATTTCAGATTTTTCCTCATGGAGTCGAGGAAGCCACGTTGAGGAGTCCATGGTGCCTTATGGATTCAAGCTACATGAGGAAGACAGTGATCGACCTAACCACGTTCCCATGCGTCAAGCTCTAAGGTGCCACCATGATGTATAGGTTTCATCCATGCGGTCCATCCATTGTGTCATATTATTTTAGGGTACAATCCCAAGAATAAGGAGATCCAAGGTTCAAGTGGACCACATCACATGAAGTAGCGTTGATAATGACACCCTCCGTTTAAACCTTCCTAGGGCCTTTTTTTTTTTTTGCCCGGCTTGATCACTCAATCTAAAGCACCTAAAGGTGCTGTCAATGTGTCTCGAACCTTAGACCAGCTAGATGATAAACTTGGACTCAACCTTCCTAGGGCTCACCATTATGGTTAATTGCCATACAACTGATTCATAAGGTCACATAGACATGGATCAAGGGAAAACAAAAAAAAATCAGCTTGATTCAAAAGTTCTGTGGTACCCAAAGTTTTAAACGTTAGTCCACACAAGAGTTTTTATAGATTAATTTTTCTCAAATAAGAGGAGACGGTGAGGGCGTGAGGGGATTTCAACCATAGTTTATCTATTGGGTTCTAGAATTAGGCCGATCCAAGCCATTTGGCTTGAAATGCCTTGATGCACCTTCCATTGGATCACCTACGCACATCATCTGCGTACATTGCTGGGCTCACCAATCATGATACCACCAGAGCTTGCCTCTTAAAGTTGTCAGTGCAATGTCCAAGTTGTTCTACAAGTGACCTCTTCAAGTGAGCCCCACATTGAAAATCGGAACACAGCCATCGTATAAACAATCTGGATACAGGAGACATAGTCCACTCACATTATCCAAAAGAATGTTATTGAGTGATTAATTCAATCATGCCTGGGTTTCTGAACCACTTATGACGAAAATCTCTCTTTCGCCTGCCTCTATCCCGATGAGTGGACACCAAAGCTCTCATTTTCTGTTGAGTAGTAGTTCGAGTAAGTCTTGAATGAGCCCCTCGAAAGGTTGATGCAAATAAACGAATTTTTGTTCGACGTCTCCGAGCCATATATCCTCGTCTAACTCTGGTCATTGAATCAAATTAAACTTTGATGAATAACTAATCGATTTCTTTTCTTTCAGTCATTCTTTTCCCCTCTCCTGGTTTATTAATAACAAAACGGATTCTTCCAATGTATAAAATAAAAATTCCAATGGCTTTTGCTACTATGACCTTCCCAACCACGGTTTTTTATTTCTTCCAGGCATTTATTTCACCTCAAAATAAGAAATTGTACCGATATTTGGTATAAAATAGGTATAAAATAAATAGGTAGTAAATGTAAATGGATAAATAAATAAATAGTGGCTTCCATCGTTTCTATGGTTACTTCTTAAACGGTGAGGTCCTCTCTATACACCGGAGCCCCTTCCCTCATTTAATCAATGTTATTGGTAACTTGTACAGTTCACACTCTTTGGCTCTACCCATGAATTCTCCCGTAATAGGTCTTTTCACAATGAGATCTATTCATACAGTGACGGCATTTAATTATGAAGGTTGGCCAGGTAGCTGACCCTGTTAGTCCGTTCTTGCAAGAGTAGGAGGGGTTGTTTTAGTCCCTTATTCTTAATAGGACATATAACATGAATGGATTAGATCATATCTCTCTCTCTCTCTCTCTCTCTCTCTCTCTCTCTCTCTATATATATATATATATATATATATATATATATATATACACACACACACACACACACACACCACACCCATACAAAATCGCTCAGTTTATGTTGCTAGTGGGATCACAACTCTAGCAAATTATAATTATTAAAAGTTTCAAACACAATTCAAAACAAAGATAATATATCAAAAACAAAATCATAGCTTTTTAAGAAATCGTCTAGCAATTCTCCCACTGCCGCCTTTTGGTAAGAAACCGCCTGGCTTGCCTTCATCACCCGTCCCATAGACCATCCTCAAAATCTCGGCAGGCGTCCGTGCATACGCTACAGAATCTGCATTCGCCGATAAGATGTTGCTTGCTGTCTTATTCTCTGCACCAAGCTGTAGAGGGACGAAAAGGCCTTCGTCTTTGATGCCACAGTTCGCCAGTTTGTTTCGCAGGTCCGATACACGGGCAGTGAATTCAGCCACAGTATAGTTGTAAGGGGGCACAAGCTCATCCGCTCGCTGGTAGAGTAAGGCCCGAATTACAGCATCTTGACCGGATTCCACTGCTAAAAGCCCAGCCAATAACTGCATAAAAATGGTGCACCAATGTCAGCCATACAACTTAAATTCAAGGTATAAATCAGATTGGTGCACTTGATTATTGATCTAGTCCGTTGAATAGATGGGACACAGGTTTGATAAGAAAAAAAAAAAAACTGTTTTATTAAATTGATCCATGCAGCCAATCAAAGTTGGAAATATGGCAATTTATCGGCTTGATTAGGGTAAATTTTAGGCCATGAACCAAAAATTGGACAGATCAGATCTATAAATGGGCCACTGATCAGATGGAAAGTTCATGTAATGTATCCTTATCATGGATAGGCCTTAGGAAAAGAGTCAAGTGGCTAGGATTTTACTGCAAATGGACCACAGCAGTTCAGACATAAGAAACTGACACATCGGATTGAGACTGGATTATAAGAAATGGACAGGGAATGGTTAGATCACAAGGGTTGTACCATTGCCCTCATGTGCTGAACCACAAAGAGGACCAAAACAAATTGAGAAAAATATGAAAATATTAAAAAGAAGATGGACAATTCACTTACTCTTTTGGAAACGTAACCGTTGATATTTGGGTTAGTGCCCACATAGGCCACGAGTCCCACGTATGGAATGACATAAGAGGCCAGAAGGTAATTAACGCTGCTGATGTAAGGATCAAAGGGTGGGCTGAGTGGCTTTTCAAATGCATTATCAAATATAGTTGCAAAATTCTTAGCGCTTAGATCAATGAGGGGCCTTGGAAATCCACCAACCGTTGATTTAATAGCCCTGAAAAAAAAAATACACAACAATCAGAAAAAAGAAAAAAAAAAAAAGATATGTGCTGCATCTGTGGGTGATGAGAGAGAGAGAGAGAGAGAGAGAGAGAGAGAGAGAGACCTCAAATGGCCAACTTCCTGATAGCCGAACTCTGCAATGATCTGACGTGTAAGGTTGTCGAGGTTGGCTTCCTTAGCTCCAATAGGAGGTGGGCCACCCTGGGCCAGTTCAGGAGCAACCCCATCTAGACCGTAACCCAGAGCTCCAAAAAGGAAAAAATCAGCCTCCAAGTGCTCCAAATTGAGAGCGAATCGTATTTTCTCCACATCGTCGGGGAATATGGGAGCCCCATTTGCTGGTGGACGAGGTACACATGTTGGGTCTTGTGTTAGACACCCCGGCGCAAAATAGCCTAAGCAGAGAAAGAAGAAAAGCAGCGAAACAGATAAGCTCGATACAGCCATCGAAAATCCTTAATATCTATAGATGGTAGATATTGAGTGAGAGAAATGCTATTGAGCCATGGTATTTATACTTGAAAAACAAGATCCTCGTAGGTCAATTACCGAGAATTACGACGAATGTGTAGTTGCCGTTTGAAGATCTTCTCTATCTTCCATTTATGTCAGTTGCCAATAGAAGCTCTATCTTATCGTAAAAAGAAAACCTCAGTGGGGCCCACCATGTTGAATATGTGAAATCCAATCCGTCCATCCGTTTCTGTCCTCGATTCTAGGCACTGTGGAAAAAAAAAATCAGCTGGACCCAAAACGTATGTGGATGACACCATAAGCAAAAATGGGATGGGATGCCAATCATAGGTTTGTGCGCGGGGCCAATGTGATGTGTATCTTTCATCCAACTCGTTCATCATGTGTAAATCATCAGGAGGAAGTGAAGAGACGGTAATAAGCATGATTCAAAACACAGACCGGCCACACCAGGGAACTTAGAGGTTTTAGGAGCAATTTTACATTGTTCCAATTGTTGTAGCCCACCGGAATCCGTAATCAGGCTCGTAGTTTATACATATGGTTCAAATAGGGTTTCTCAACTAATGGACGGAGACGATTTACATATATAACATGGTAGGCCCCACAACGTTAGGGTGCTTTCGCGCTGCGTAAAACTGATGTTGTAGATAATTCCGGTCCTTTGTATCCGTGTTTACACCATTGTCTTTAAAGGACGTAAGATACACCTATTCAATTTACACGTCATACACGGATAAGATGCACCTTTTTCTTTACAAACAAGATACACAAGATATTAAGACATCTATACTCTAAAACAATCGGTAGCAAGATCTTAGGCCCAGTAAAATGCCCATCTGTGCCGTCCAAGTGATGGGCCATCAGTTAGTGCGCTGAGAGAAAATTATAGTGCTCCTGGTTGCATTGGAACACCTGAACTCTCAGTCCATTGATCTAAACTGTTCATTGGGTTCAGCATACATGCAAACATATCTGACAAATATGAACCGTTTGGTCAATGTTATTTAATATGGACGGTTTAAATCAATTACGAAAAATAGGTTTAATCAACAATTTGATCCATCTATATGTTCAGGCCCATCATGGATTGCTCACCATTCTACAGCATCACTTTTGTTAGTCAATTGTAACCATCCCATCTATGGCTTTGAACACGGATGGCTGTAGAAAATAAAACCAAATACAAGTTAGATTGATCATCTGATAAGTACAATTTTCGTACAAAAGCCCTGTGAAATGTATTCTAGATTTAACGGACAGTTCAGATAAGTCGATTGAGCTGTCCAAGTGAACCGATGCAACTAGGAGCACTATAACTTACAGTGTTCTGAAAGCACTGGATCATTTCTCTATGCGATGATGGAAGTCGATTAGATGCGGCTGGCCCTTGTCGTGGGGCCCACCTTGATGCATGTATTCCATATCTATGCTGTCCATCTGTTTTTCCAGGTCATTTTAGGCATGTGCCCCCGCAGACACCCCACAATCAAAACAGGACCATTCGATTTTGTAAACTTTGGCAGGCCCCTTGATTAGAGTGGATACAAGGTTAAAAGCATGGCAACTGACGGTTGAGATTGAGCCAGAGGTAAACAGCAACTGAGTGCCGGCTTTGTATAAAAGCTTAGTGCCGGCTTTGCACTTATGCACACTCTAGCTAGCATTTCTATTATTCTATTTAGCAAACTCAATTGAAATAAAATCTTAATGTGGGGTAGTTTGATGAATTTAGAGGCTACATCTTTGTTTAAGATTAGATTATGATTATTGGTCACCATTTAAAAATAGCAGCCACCTTCACTATCGTACACATGGCACAGCTGTGGTAAGCTAGACCATCCAAATGGGTGAACTGACAATGAATGGATCATTAGAAAAAAAAAAAAAAAAAAATCTGAGAATATAATATTATTCTGACTTAAACCTTAGAATTTGGACCACATGAAACTAATTTTGTTTTTTAAACATTCCATTTGATAGTCATTTATTAGATGGTTAGATTGATTAGCTTGAATTTGGAGATATGAACCATCCAAAATGTGCTGGTAGTCTAGACGATTGAGGAAATTGTACCTGAGTGACACAGTTCGGGGAGGATGGGTCACCAACGTTTTCAAATGGTGGTGAACTATTACAGGAGTCACTTGATATTACTCTCGTGCACCCAGAGATTGGATACGTGGCACATATTAATTTAAATTAAACCGATTAATTAAATTGTAAAACTGAGTGTCCCAAAATCATATTGACTGAACAATTCTAACCAGTAATTCGTGGATACCTTTTCCTTGAAAATGACCGTTGGATTTTTTTTTTTTCATTTCTATCGGTCCAACAAATGGCCACCAACCCGATAGTCAAACGAATAAATAAACTTAAATTTTCCGAGTTAGTTCAGGTTGATTTTTGGCTCCGTCCACCCATTTTGCCAGCTCATTTTAACGCATGAGCCCAAGGCATACTCAAGTCTTAACTGGACCTTACCACATGAAACAATCGTGATTGAACACCCACTACTAAAAACTTCCTTGAGCCCACCGTAATGTTTATTTGCCATTCCCCCTGTTGATTAGGTCTCAGAGACCTGGTTGAAGGGAAAACACAAATATCAGCTTGATTTTAAGCTTTTGTGGCCCCACAAGAAGCGTTGAATGGTAGGTGTTCAATCGTCACTTTTACCTGTGGTGTGGTCCACTTGAGGTTTGCATCTGACTTCATTTTGGGCTAATGCCCTAAAAAGAGCTGGCCAAATGAATGGACAGCAAGGATAAAACACATACTCTATGGGGGAGCCCAAAGAGCTTTTCAGCACTGACAGTATTGGTCAGGTCACTACTAAATCGGTATTGTTGTGTGGGCGTCTTATCCATATGATGTATCTAGTTTTTGGCCTTACATCATACCATAAACATGGCAAAACTTTTAGATGGAGTAGATGTCATAAGGACAGAAAAGTGGGCGAGAAGTGATCACCTACAACTAGTCATAGGCTAATTTACAACTGCACCCGTTATTATGCAAAGACAAATGCAAAGGCATAAAAAGAGTTGCACCATGAAACTGGTTGTAGGTGATCGTTTCTTACATAAGCCTACTAAATTCCTAATGAAACAATCAGGACGGTTGAATATATATTAATTATAGATGTTGGGCCGCAACACGGAACATATTGATAGAGAATGGTCAACGTTGATTAGCGTGTGGCTTATCATTTGTGTATGTATAGTCAAAGCCATTCCGGGATGAAATTCAGGTTGTTTTGCAACTCAGGTGGACCCCTGTGAAATTCAAGGGTGGCCTTCTCTCCCAGCACGCTACCTTAGGTCCTAGTAGCTATTTGAGATGCCCCCTTCTATTGATGGGTTTGACGGTTTGAATACGTGATTAGGCTCCACACCTGCCAGGTATGATGGGGACATCAGGACCGTCCACAGTCAGGTGGATTGACCCAATCAGAACAAGATTATCCTATCTGATTCATATCATTGGTTAAGTGGTGCAGTTGAGAACATGCTGAAAATCAATGATCAATGGTGAAAGTCAATCCAATCGTCCGTATCGATTTGAGGGCCACAGTTATTTGTCAAATCATGGTGGGCCGCAAAAAAATGTACCAGATCATGAGATATGGACCGTCTGATCAACGAGAATATATACTTCACAAGGTTATCCACTCTGGATGAACTGAAAAACACAAATAATAGCCGGACCTAAAACTTTTGTGGTCTCGCAGTTGTTTCAGAGGTAGGCGTTCAACTCCCACTGTATTTTGTTTGGATCACTCAAGTTTTGGATCTGTCTTATTTTTGGGCTCCTGTCCTGCCCGGCGATCAAAGCCATTGAAATGCCTTGATGACTCTTCCATTGTGTCACCTTGGCGAGCGTATCTTCTTTGTGTCCCTTATCCAATGGAACGTGGTGTAGGGGACGTGGTGAGGTTGATCACTGTCCCCTCTTGGACTTTTCAATAGGGCTTCCTCAAATCTACAAGGGTAACTTTCGAATCATGAGTGAAAATTAGTAAAAAACAGAATTTTATTGAATAATAATAAGAAATTTAACATTAAAAACAAATTTGACATCTTTATATATCCCTAAATAAACTCTAATTCGTACTTAAGTTTTTCAAAATAGAAAGTTACGAAAAATTATAAAATCTTAATTAAACACTACTATTAAGTAGACTCTTTTCTAAAACTCATTACTCAACAAAAATAGAAACTCTTAAATAAAGAAAAATTTAAAATATGGAGGAAACACACTAAAAATCGAAATTATTAAAAGTAACAGTTTTTTTTCTTTTAAAATCTCATTTTTTTCTGTTATAACCGTGCATTTTCTGGCGAAACAAAATTTCAGTTAGAATCCATATGTTATGTGTCCCGTAACTCCTTTTGGATCAAAAGTAATGGCCGATTTACGGTCCACCTTCTATTGGTTCATCCATACAAAAATTGTCGATTTTTATCGACCTTTTCTTAATCTTTGTTCAGTCCATATGCAATAAGAATGTGCTTGATCCACACCCTCAATCAGGAGGTTCTCTCCCTACATTAGAATGTTATTGAATGGTTAATTCAATCGTACTTGGAATGACTTGATTTTTTTTTTTTTTTTTTTTTTTTTTTTTTGTCCCTTCTTAGTGAGACTTATCAAATGAATGGATTGGATCATATATTCATAATAGTTGGAAGGAACCACACATAATGTAAGGGTTAGGTGTGGGTGCGACGGGTGGATGGGAAGGCAAAAAACAAAGGAAAAGTAGCTTTGGAGGGGAAGCTTTTGTGGCCCCACAAGAAGCGTTGAATAGGTGTTCAATCATCACTTTTACCTGTGGTGTGGTCCACTTGAGCTTTGCATCTGACTTAATTTTGGGCTAATGCCCTAAAATGAGCCGGCCAAATGAATGGACAGCATGGATAAAACACATATTCCATGGGGAGCCCAGAGAGCTTTTCAGCACTGACAGTATTGGCCAGGTCACTACTAAATCGGTATTGTTGTGTGGGCGTCTTATCCATATGATGTATCTAGTTTTTGGCCTTACATCATACCATAAACATGGCAAAACTTTTTGATGGAGTAGATGTCACAAGGACAGAAAAGTGGACGAGAAGGGATCACCTACAACTAGTCATAGGCTAATTTACAACTGCACCCATTATTATGCAAAGGCATAAAAAGAGTTGCACCATACAACTGGTTGTAGGTGATCGTTTCTTGCATAAGCCTACTAAATTCCTAATGAAACAATCAGGACGGTTGAATATTAATTACAGATGTTGGGCCGCAACACGGAACATATTGATAGAGAATGGCCACCGTCAATTAGCGTGGGGCCTACCATTTGCGTATGTATAATCAAAGCCATTCCGGGATGAAATTCAGGTTGTTTATCAACTCAGGTGGACCCCTGTGAAATTCAAGGGTGGCCTTCTCTCCCAGCACGCTCCCTTTGTTGTGGCTTACCTTAGGTCCTAGTATCTATTTAAGATGCCGCGTTTTATTGATGGGTTAGTCGGTTTGAATACATGATTAGGCCCCACACTTGCCCGGTATGATGGGGACTTCAGGACCGTCCACAGTCAGGTGGATTGACCCAATCGGAACAAGATTATCCTATCTGGTTCATATAATTGGTTATCATGTGGTGCAATTGAGAACATGCCAAAATTCAACGATCAACGGTGAAAGTCAATCCAATCATCCGTATCGATTTGAAGGCCACAGTTATTTGTCAAATCATGGTGGGCCGCAACAAATCATGAGATATGGACCGTCTGATCAACGAGAATATATACTTCACAAGGTTATATATCCACTCTGGATGAACTGAAAAATACAAATGAAGCCCGACCTAAAACTTTTGTGGTCTCGCAGTTGTTTCAGAGGTAGGCGTTCAAGTCAATCACTCAAGTTTTGGATCTGTCTAATTTTTGGGCTCCTGTCCTGCCCGGCTATCGAAGCCACGAAATGCCTTGATGACTCTTTCATTGTGTCACCTTGGTAAGCGTATCTTCTTTGTAAATTGCAAAGGCCACTAATCATGGTAGTACCACCGTAACTTGCCCCTTAAAGCAATTAGTGCAATATCGAATTTGTTCAACAAGTGAACCCTCTAAGTGGTCTCCACATTGAAAATCGGAAGGCAGCCATTATATATCAACAATCTGGATAAAAGAGACATGCACAGTCCGCTCCGTTGATCACTATTCTCTCCGAACTTCTCAAGGGATTCCTTGAATTTATGAGGGCTTGAATCAGGAGAAAAAAATTAGTAAAAAGTAGAATTTTATTAAACAATAATAAGAAATTTAACATTAAAAATGAATTTGACATCTTTATATATCTTTAAATAAACCTTAATTCGTACTTAAGTTTTTCGAAATAAAAAGTTACTAAAAATTCTAAAATCTTAATTAAGCACTACTATTAAGTAGACTTTTTTTTTCTAAAACTCATTACTCAACAAAAATAAAAATTCCTAAATAAATAAAAATTTAAAAAATGAAGAAAATATATTAAAAATCGAAATTACTAAAAAGAACAGTTTTTTTTTTCTTTCTAAAATCTCATTTTTCTGTTATAACCGTGCGTTTTCTGGTGAAACAAAATTTCTGTTGGAATTCATATGTTATGCTTCCGTAACTCTTTCTGGATCAAAAGTTATGGCCGATTTATAGTCTACCTTCTATTAGTCCATCCATGCAAAAATTGTCAATTTTTATCGACATTTTCTTAATCTTTGTCCGGTCCATGTGCGATAGAAATGTGCTTGATCCACACCATCAATCAGGAGGTTCTCTCCCTACATTAGAATGTTATTGAACGATTAATTCAATCGTACTTAATGAGACTTATCAAATGAATGGATTGGATCATATATACATAATAGTTGGTAGGAACCACACATAATGTAAGGGTTTGGTGTGGGTGCGACGGGTGGATGGGAAGACAAAAAACAAAGGAAAAGTAGCTTTGGAGGGGAAGCGGATTAGCTGCTTTATTGCTCACAAGCGTTCTTGTTGGTGTATTCACGTGGTGTGTGAAGATGAATGTGTAAGTCCTCAAGCCCAAAATGTACGAACAGTTGAAAGAAGGTCAAAGCTACAGGCCCCCACAATGATGTATTTGTTATATCCACAACGCCATTCATTTGACGAGCCCATTTTAGAGCATGAGCCTGTTAAAACATTCGTAGGGTCCACCATAATGTTTTTCTCCATTCGATCTGTTCATAAGGTCACACAAACCTGGATGAAGAGAAAACAAAGATGAGATATTGATCCAAAACTTCTGTGACCCCAAGGAGGTTTCAATGGTAGACATTCAATCTCCTACTGCTTATTGCAGTGTGGTCTACTTGATCTTTGGATCTGTCTTATTTTTTAGTTCAAGCCTTACGACGATCTCACCAAATGAACAAGAGGGTTTAAATATAACAAGTACCTTATGGTGGGGCCCACAAAACTTGGTAACATTTTTTTTATTGTGCCGTAAGGGAGCGGATTAGGTGGTATTAGGTATAAAACCTCCCAAGTGGGGTCAGGTAGTTGGTATGCAGAAGCTATCAGAGTGGGGCTATCAACTTTCACAGGTCCATCTACACGTGAATGATATGCAGCCACGTTTGGGGGTAATACCTTAGACAGTAACACCTAATCGTCTCCCATTCTAACGATGGGCTGGCAGTTGATCCAGTCCACAAAGACGAAAACAAAAACAAAAAAGTCTAGGTGATTTATTAATGGAGAAATGCTCATGTGCTCTCAGAGCACTGTAAGCTATAATGACCCTACTTGCATTAAGGTCACTTACACTGTCCAATCAATTGATCTAAAGCGTTCATTTCATAGTTGTCATGATAAGATGATCAAAATCCATTCTTGATTTGGTCTTAATTTTATAGACCTTTTCCAATCCCGACCCAATTCCCACCCCTAGTAATCAAACAGATAAAATTGGCAGATCCATACAGTGGGCCACACACATACAAAATCACTCAGTTTATATTGCTAGTGGGATCATAACTCTAGTAAAACATAATTATTCAAAGTTTCAAACACAAACAAAATAAAGATAATATTAAAAAAAAAAAAAAATTATAGCTTTTTAAGAAATCCTCTAGCAATGCTCCCACTACCGCCTTTTGGTAAGAAACCGCCAGGCTTGCCTTCATCTCCCGTTCCATAGACCGTCCTCAGAATCTCTGCAGGCGTCCGTGCATACGCTACAGAATCTGCATTCGCTGATAAGATGTTGCTTGTGGTCTTATTCTCCGCACCAAGCTGTAGTGGGACAAAAAGGCCTTCGTCTTTGATGCCACAGTTCGCCAGTCTGTTACGCAGGTCTGATACTCGGGCAGTAAATTCAGCCACTGTGTGTTTGTAAGGAGGCACAAGCTCATCAGCTCGCTGGTAGAGTAAGGCCCGAATTACAGCATCTTGACCCGATTCCACTGCTAAAAGCCCAGCCAATAACTGCATAAAAATGGTGCACCAATGTCAGCTATACAACTTAAGTTTATGCAATCTATGCAAGAAATCTTTGGCCAAGCCTTTTCAGGTTGGAAATTTGGCTCACGTGCAAATGGACCGAAATGAATCTTGGGCTCATTCATTTAATATATCTTTATCACGGATAGACCATAGGTAAAGAGTCACGTCAGTTAAATGAATATAGCCATAATTGGACAAGTAAATGGAGATGAGTGGCTACGATTTCACACAAGTGGACCATAGCAGTTCAGACATAAGAAACTGCCATATCGGATGGAGACTGGGGGATGAGAATTGGACAGGGGCATTAGTGGTTAGATCAAAAGGGTTACAGCATTGTGCTCATGTGCTGTACCCCAAAAAAGAATATCACAAAAAAAACAACGAAGAAAAGGTAGCGGTAGGCTATCAACTTACTCTTTTTGAAACGTAACCGTTGATATTTGGATTGGTGCCCACGTAGGCCACAAGTCCCACGTACGGAATGACATAAGAGGCCAGAAGGTAATTAACGCTGCTGATGTAAGGATCAAAGGGTGGGCTAAGTGGCTTTTCAAATGCATTATCAAATATAGTAGCAAAATTCTTAGCGCTTAGATCAATGAGGGGCCTTGGAAATCCACCAACCGTTGATTTAATGGCCCTGAAAAAAAATACACAACTCAATAAACCTTTCAGATAAAAGAAGAAGAAGAAGAAACGTATGCTTTTGTCTATATGTGCTACACGTGTTATTGCACGTGAGTGAGAGAAGGGGAAGAAATATATTAAGGAATAAATGCGCATATTACAACAGCTGGACGATGATTTACTGTCAGAAAAATTGGTTAGTTCAAACATCATCAAGAACAATAATTAAAAAATTCAACCCAGTCCATTCATCAGATGGACCAAACCATAGAAAACAGTAGATAGACGCTAGCATGATAAGAAAATATAGCTGCAGCCCAATTAATGGGTGAATCAAGCTGATTCTCGAAAAAGGTGATCCTCATAGTGGGGCTAACCTTTTGGATGGTTGATGTCTCTCAAAACAAAATACGTTGATGCCGGTTGGATGGTGAATTAGTGTGTGTGTGTGTGTGTGTGAGAGAGAGAGAGAGACAGAGAGAGAGAGAGAGAGAGAGAGAGAGAGAGAGACCTCAAATGGCCAACTTCCTGATAACCGAACTCGGCGATGATCTGACGTGTAAGGTTGTCGAGGTTGGCTTCCTTAGCTCCAATAGGAGGTGGGCCACCCTGGGCCAGTTCAGGAGCAACCACATCTAGACCGTAGCCCAGAGCTCCAAAAAGGAAAAAATCAGCCTCCAAGTGCTCCAAATTGAGAGCGAATTGTATTTTCTCCACATCGTCAGGGAAAATCGGAGCCCCATTTGCTGGTGGACGAGGTGCACATGTTGGGTCTTGTGTTAGACACCCCGGCGCAAAATAGCCTAAGCAAAGAAAAAAGAAAAGCAGCGAAACAGATAAGCTCGATACAGCCATCGAAAATCCTTAATGTCTACAGAAGGGAATAGATATTGAGTGTGAGAAGTGCTAACGAGCCATGGTATTTATACTTGAAAAACAAGATCCAGGTAAGTCAATTCCCGCGAATTACGACGAATATGTAGTTGCCGTTTCCAGATTTTCTTCTCTATCTTCCATTTATGTCCGTTGCCAATAGAAGCTCTATCTTGTCGTAAATGGACATGCTCTATGGGGCCCACCATGTTGAATATGTGAAATCCACTCCGTCCATCAGTTTCTGTCCTCGATTGTAGGCACTGTGAAAAAAATAACAGCCGGACCCAAAACGTATGTGGATGACACCACAGGCAACAATCTAATGGGATGCCAATCATAGGTTTGTGCGTGGGGCCAATGTTATGTGTATCTTTCATCAAACCTGTTCATCAGGTGTAACTCATCAGGATCAAGTAAATATACGGTAATTCGCATGATTCAATACACAGGTCAACCACACCAGGGAACTTAGAGGTTTTAGTAGCAGTTTTACATTGTTCCAATTGTTGTAGCCCACCAGAATATGTCATAAGGCTCATAGTTTATATGTATGGTTCAAATAGGGTTTATCAACTAATGGACGGAGATGATTTACATATATAACATGGTAGGCCCCACAACGTTAGGGTGCTTTCGCGCTGCGTAAAACTAATGTCGTAGATTATCCAGGTCCCCGTGCATACGCGTCGTATGCGGAAATATACACCATTGTCTTTAAACGACGTAAGATACACCTATTTTACACGTCATACACGGATAAGATACACAAGACCTTAAGACATCTATACACTTAAAACAATGGGTAGTAAGATCTTAGGCCCAGTACAATGCCGATCTGTGCCGTCCAAGTGATGGGCCATTAGTTAATGCGCTGAGAGCAAATTATAGTGCTCCTGGTTGCATTGGAACACCTGAACTCTTGGTCCATTGATCTAAACTGTTCATTAGATTAAGCATACCTTTCATGAGCTATCATGCAAACATTACACCAATCTCACAAATATGAACCGTTTGATCAATGGTATTTAATATGTATGTTTAAAATCAATTAGGAAAAATAGGTGTAACCAACAATTTGATCCATCTGTTCAGGCTCACCATGGATTTTTTTTTTTTTTTTTTTTGTCATTCATGCAACCCACCCAACCAGTCAATCACGCAACATACCCACCCAGTCAATCATGCAACGCACGGACTGATGCTGTCAGCAGCGGAAATTTCACCCTGATGGGTTTCATGGATTGCTTACCGTTTTACAGCATCACTTTTGTTAGCCAATTGTGACCATCCCATCTATGGCTTTGAACACGGCTGTAGAAAATAAAACCAAATAAAAGATGGATTGGATCATCTGATAAGTAAGAGTTTCGTACAAAAGCCCTGTGAAATGTATTCTGGATTTAATTGGCAGTTCAGATAGATCGATTGAACTGTCCAAGTGAACCGATGCAACTAGGAGCACTATAACTTACAGTGTTCTGAAAGCACTGGAGCATTTCTCTACACGATGATGGAAGTGGATTAGGTGCGGCTGGGCCCTTGTCGTGGGGCCATGCTGTCCATTTGTTTTTTCCAGGTCATTTTAGGCATGAGCCCCTCCAGACACCCCACAATCAAAACAGGACCACTTGATTTTGTAAACTTTGGCAGGCCCCTTAATCAGAGCGAGTACACGGTTAAAATCACGCCAACTGACGGTGAAGATTGAGCCAGAGTTTACCAGCAACTGAGTGCCGGTTTTGCATAATAGCTGCGTGCCGGCTTTGCACTCTAACGCTTCTTTAGCCAACCCAATTGAAATAAAATGTCAACGTTGGATAGTTCCATGAATTTAGAGGCTTTATCTTTGTTTAAGGTTAGATTTATGATTATTCATCACCATTTAAAAATAGCAGCCAACCTTTAATCATACACATGGCACAGTTGTGGGAAGCTAGACCATCCAAATGGGTCAACTAACGATGAATGGAGCATTAAAAAAAAAAAAAAAATTACCTGAGAATATACAGCACTTCGCACAGAAGAAGAATTCATTTCGAACGAGAGGCCATTAATTTTGAACCCCCTATGAATGCTTATAGACGAGGACTTCCAAACGGTGAAGATTACGTCCGATAGGGATCGTTATGCTTGACTAACAAGTGTATGTGATAATGAATATTGGTTGAAGATATGGTAAGGTTTTTGCACAAGTCTTTTTTAAGTATTTTCATACACGATTTTCTAACAGCATTAAGGATTATATAGGGAATCGACCTCTACATGGCTTATCTATCCGGACGTTGTATGGATGATCCGATAACATATAAATAGGATTGTATATTTGTGACCATAATTTTCTGGATAATTGTCTTCTGATATAACTTATCACGTACTAATCTGGGTAATTGTCTTGAAATATAACTTATCCCGTACTACTCTAACGTTGAATATATTTTATTGATTTGTGTTAGCAATTTTTTATTAAGAATGTCGAGGTTCTATTGTCTTATGGTGCCGGGGACCATAAGAACAGAGATGTAATTGTGAAAAAAATATACTCTCATGTACATCCATTGTCAAAGAAGATGACCTCGGAAAAGAGATATGGAATTTTGAATATGTAAGTTCATTAACCCGTTTAGATGTAACAGTTATCTTATAGTACTACTTATGTATTATATAAGTATATATTCTAGTCAACTTCTAAAAGATACATTGGATTTTGCTCGTTGTAGAACTGTGGAGGCATATTCAGTTGTTCGATAGCCTTCGAACAGAATGGCATGATTACTACACAGAGGAACATGTTGGCCTGACAGATGGTCTGAGATAGTTGTTCCATCTCTTTGATGAGGGAAATGGGTACCAGGAAGTCGGGTGGAACTTCGAAATGGTAAATGGGATCCCAAAAAAGGTTAGTGGGCACGAGTGTGGGATATGTGTGATGAAATATGTCGACTTCATGATGCGCAGTGAGTTGGATATTCAAGGGCTCCAGTAAGATTCCAATGAACTCTTTCTGCACCCGTTTTGGGTATTTGTCATTTTACATACATTAAAATACTGTATGTGAATCTGCAGGACGATATATCAAATTTTAGAAAGACCTTGTCTTTTAATTGTCTTTAGCAGTACAAAAAGACTAATGCAGAAGATTTTGAAGTAGTCGATGCTAAATAGGTGGCAGAAGAGGTAGAGGTTGTTGCTATTAAGGCACTCGTTAGGAAACCAACAACAGCAAGATTCTACCACTAAACGAAGGCCTCGATAATCAAACCCCTGAAGTCGAAGACCCCCGATGCGAAGCCAAAACGCAATGATGCTAATAAAAAATAATCCAAGGATATAAAAAAAAAAAACAACATAACATTGTGAATAAAAATAAACCCAAAGTTCCTTGAATTTAAGTCCGTTTGAGTAGATGTTCTGTATAATTGTTAGGACTAGAAAATGTATCGTGAGGACATTTCCTTGAAAATGTGGTGTTTTGTTGCTCTGGGGTTCTGAGTAATGAAAACATTCATAGACAATCATAAGCATTCACAAATGTACAAGAGAAGAGATATCGTAAGGCGAATTTTATTCTAGAGATCCTGAGATCTTGTACATTCCAGGCCGTGATCTGGCACGAGCCCTTAATTACATCGAATGATCGATGACCCTTGATTAAAAGGCAAAAGACTAGTCAGCGGGGACTATAGTCTTAGAGTTTGTTGTCGTAGAGACCTGTATTTGTTTTGTTATGGACTGAACCACCTTTGTATTAGTCAGATGTCTATGTCCCATATTTTGACTGGAGATCCGGGCTGAGACTATCAGGGTTTATGACTGAGAAGGACGACTCTGGGCCCGCACCTGTCAATGTATGGACAGGTGACCTCGGAAAGTCCATTCCACAGTTGTGTGTACCTGCGTAGCCCAACCGACGGATGCCGTTTGAATGGGTAGGGCATCGACTGTCGTGTTGTGGCAGTTTATAACAATTGCTTTGTAGAGAATTGAAACTCTTTTAATATGGTTTATTGTGATAACCATAGTCCCGTTTGCCTAGCTTTCGACCCAAATCGGATCACATCCTTGCAATAGATATAAATAATGACATATTTACATAGTTCTGGACGCTGGCGGCGTCTTTCCGAGAAGTCATTTCGTTCATCGTGTCGAATCAGGTCGAACCTCGAAGATGCACAATTCTGCTCATTTAGAGATCCTGGAACGTCCATTTGACCATTCCATTGCGTCCAGAACACTCGAAATACGCAAAATAAGCTCAAGCGGTACTTGAAAACACTTAAAATTGAGTTCGGTGCACCCCTGAACATGTTCTGGAATTGGCTGATTTTTTTGGTGCGTGGGACTTAATTTATGGGTGCGTTGTCTCCAACGCACCTTTAAACTAAATGCCTGATTTTTGTTGATTTTACGGATGCATGGGGTAATTTTCGGGTGCGTTGGGGTCCAATGCACCCTGAAAATGCAAGTCCGAATTATGTTGATTTTTCGGGTGCGTCGAGCTATTTTCGGGTGCGCACCCGCACTTATGAATTTTATAATTCGGACCTGCGGCGGTATTGGTCGGAGTGATCTTCCGATGAATGATAACGGTGATCGGAAAGGGATTCCGGTGACCGGGAAGGTTTTTCGGCTGTCGGAAAAGGGTTCCGGTGAGGGTTTCCGGCGGTAAATCTCAAATACTCAAAGGATAATGGCTCTCTCTCTCTCTCTCTTAATCTATTAAATCTGTACAAATGAATAGTGGGAGGGTTGTTTATACCCGAAAATACCGGACAGCGACCAATGAGGGCCTGCCACGTATGGCGCATCCCATAAAGTCTTTGACGCACCCCCAAATAGGCGCGTGGGAGCTCCGACGCACCCCAAAATGTTATTTTGAAAAGTGCTGATTTTATGGGTGCGTCGAGCTATTTTTTTGGTGCGTTGGAGTCCAATGCATCCAAAAAATACCATGATGGTTCTTGATGATTTTATGGGTGCGTCGAAGGTATTTAATGAATGCGCTGGACGATTTTGGATGCGTCAAGGTCCAATGCACCCTGAAATTGTAGTTTCGTATTTTCTGAATTTATGGACGCGTTGAAGGTATTTTTCGGATGCGTCAAGCTATTTTCGGGTGCGTCAGAGTCGAAATACATCCCGAAATACTTTTTGTATTTTCATGAATTTAAAGGCGCGTTGGGCTGAATAAATGGGTGCGCTTAACGTACTCATGTTTTGCAAAATTGGATTTTGCAAAACGAAGGGCTTGCGGGGCCCGCTTCTTGGCGAATCGTCATGCACTGCCTATCATAATTCATAAAGAAGGTGTCTGCCTGATTCTGGACGGTTTTGATCACGGTGATTCGTGGGGCCTACCGGAGAAAATGGCTAAGTACTGGATCCTTTGCAAATCTGGATATTTTGGGTGCGTCGGATGGTCTTTTGTGGGATTTCTTCGAAGCATGTGTTCAGTTGATTTGTTTTAGAGGGTACTGACTTTTGGGACCCAACAATAATAACAATTTTGTTCTTGACTTTGAACGAGAAATGTATGTAAACGTTATAACGATTGCTTCATAGGTACTCCATCGTTGATGATCACTAAGAAATCATCGATACTCTCAATGATTATCGCCGATACTACCCACTCACATTTGCCGATACACAATCACCATCCCGATTGAAGATCATCAATAATCACGTTGACCAACGTCGATTTTACCACTAACAATCGCCGATACACCCTCGCCATCACCTTCGCTTCATCGCCCATGCACACATAAATCGCGATAATCACGCTGACCATCGCTAATAAGCTCTGTTCATCGTCGATGATGTACAACCATCGTCGTTGATTTATTACTTATTACGAATAACATTGTCAATCTGTGATCGATAGTGTATATCGGCGACCCATGTTCATTGGAGATTATTTGACATAAAAAATTAAATGAATATTCCTATACAACGCGTATGTAACAGTTACAACAAAATATACGAAACATATACACAGATATCAGTCTCCACTGATGGTAGGGAGGTAGTTACATGTCAACCGATTGTGACCCGTTCGATTGCACTTAAAGCATTTTATGGTTCCCTTTACTTCTCTTCGGCTCAAAATTCTCTGCTTCTTCAATCTTTCCCTTTTCTTCTTCCCATTTAGGAGGCGAATTTTATCGCATACTACTCTTATATCAGGCGGTATGTCCCCTTAGCTAGCATCAGGGACTGGATATAAAGATTGATGGTATGTACATCGTAAGCTGTGATTTTGTAAAAGGGAGAACAATAATTGTAACGATTTTTTTCATACTTGGTACAGGCTGCAATTGCATGCACGCAAGGCAACATTATCGCACTGAACTCACCACATCCATACTTGGCTTCGCTCAATGTCATAACATCAGTATACTCATTGGTTGTTACTTGATATTCATCCTCAAATATCATTATACATGATGTCTTTCTCGCCTTGTCTGCTAAGTCCCTCATATAGGCCTCCACCCATGGAGTTGTTCTTCCAGGGAAAGCCTTGGCATCTTCTCTTCTGACCACGTAGAACTCCCTTATCTTACATTGCACATTATTCAGAAGTCTCACAATTGAGTGTTTTCACAACGCGTTGCCGCTCTTATCTATGTTTATTGTTATGATGTTATATCTCTTGCCCTGAAAAAATACTGATGCCCATCTCTCTTTCTCTATGTTATTGAGCCAGTTATATGCGGCAGGGTTGGACGGTTTTATACATTGCATGACATCCTCAAACTCCCTTCTCCTGCACGACTTAACCACCACTCAAAAGTAACACCACAACGATTGATCCTTACATGCATGAATCATATGTGTCCATATATGGTGTGCGCAATATCCATGCGTCATGTCAGGAAATACAGATATCACTTCATTTATCAAACCTGCATAATGATCCGATATAATAATGAGTTGGTCTACTGGCTCAATGGCGCATCGCAAATTTTCAAGAAACCACTTCCAACTGTTATTATTCTCCGCCTCACCAATCCCGTATGCTACTGTTAGGATGTGATTATTTCCGTCTAACGTTGTAACAGTGAACAATATGCTTGCATACCTCCCCTTCAGATGAGCCTCATTCACACACAATACCCTCCGAATATAGAGCCGAAAGCTTCAAATGCATGGTCCAAGTGCAATAAAGTATCTTTTGAAGTGGTTGGTTTCGTTGTTTATTTATAAATCTGTTATGATCCACTCATTTACCTTCGTTAGCTCATGTAGATAGGCCGGCAGCACAATGTACGAATGTTCGAATGTACCCATAACAGTATTAGTTGTGATACCCTTACCAACATATGTCTTCGAATAACTAACGTCAATCATGAACTCCTTAGACATTCCGTGCTATATATCGTGTGGCTTGCATGTTAAGCCCTTCTTGATGCACCAACCACCAATCTCGTCACATATCTTACTAGTCGTTTGTCGATAATGTCTCCCAAACCCTTATAAGTTGGTGCACGTCTAACATTCTTATCCTCATTACTCACGGATTGTGCTTGACGATACGCTATATATCCCCTCGGATGACTCGGTACATGTGTATTTGGATTGGTACATCTTTATCTTGAACACGCTTGCGTCATCTACCTTAGATGGATGCAGCCTCCAACCACAATTTTCATTTAAACATTTAATTGTGTATCTATATTTGTTTGATTTTAATACCTTATATTTGAAATGGTTTCGCATCGCAAACTTACACAATGACAAGATTAGCCGACTCTTGTCCCTGTATAATTGTCCAACGGTTACTTTCCTGGGCTCGTTAACAAAACCCTCATATACAGTAAATTATGCATTGATGAATGTAGCATCGACTTCTCATGCGTTCAACGGAGACATTTCAGATGGTGCATTCATGACATCCATTATAGTGCGTACGACTTAGTGGAGACAACTGCTGCTCCCAAATGAGCAATGGGGGATCTTTAATAGGTGTATTGGTTGCTGAGCCTAAGATGTTTGTGCTATTCCGGTAAGGCAATTCTCGCAAGTCGTTATCTTTAATAGGTGCTTTGTTGGATGGGTTAGGGATATTTTCAGGATCAAGTGAAGGGAAGTGCATGTAGTCTTGACTATCAATAAGTCTAAAACTTAGCATGTCATCCAGGCCGAACCTCCAATCTTGGGTGGGTGGAATTGTTGGTATTCCAGGGATGTCTACACTATTATGTGGAGGAAAGTCTGTAAAGTCGTTGTTGTCATTCACTCTACAAGTTGGTTCTTCAAAACTATCGATTATTCACTACAAGAAATTCCATTTTTACCGACGAATGATTTCGTCGGTAATTAGTAAAATTTCGTCGGGAAATCTTTTTCCCGACGAAATAATTCGCGGCTAACATCGTCGCAGAAAGGCCGTCGGTAAAGGTTTTTACCGACGAAATAATTTTTCGTAGGTAATAATTACACCATTACCGACGAAAATATTCGTCGGGAAAACATATGAATGTTTGTCGGGAATGAAAATGATACGTCGGTGAAAAAACTTTTACCGATGAAATAATTCGTAGGTAAAAACATGTTGAAACTTTTACCGACAGAATAATTCGTCGGTAAAAGTATGTAAAAATGTTGTACCGACGAAATATTTCGTCGGTAAAAAGATTTGACATACTTTTACCTACGAAATATTTCGTCGGTAAAAGTTTTCCCTGTCTCGGTTTCATTTGTTTTCAAAATTCAGGAAAATTCCTGATATACACCTGTAAAAAAACTTATACATTTTGAATCCTATTCACATCCACAAATATACAAATAAACAAAAACTACATCATCCATACACAAATAATCCATTCCACATCCACAAACAAACAATATTCATCCACACACAAATACATACAAATTAAAAGTCGTATATTAAAAAAATAATCAGGAAGATGAAGGCGGAGGTGGCGGAGGTGGCGGGGCATCGGCGCCAAGGCGTGCAGCGAGAGCCTGAAACATCTCCTGCATCCGTCGCTCATGCTCCTGCCGCAACTCCTCGATCCTCCTCTCCTGCTCCTCCCGTCGCCTCTCCTCCTCCTCCCTCTACTTCTCCACCTGCTCCTGAATCCCATCGACGACGACCCGTAGCTGCTGAACCTCTCTCTTTGCGATGTCAGCTCGGCGTTGAGCGCTCTCACCAGCTACGGATCGGCTGGAGCCAGCTCTAGTTTGTGCCATGAGCTTAGCACCATGGCCAAGCCCACGCACATATCCATAACGGGTGCCAAGCACCTCGCTCAGGATTTCTGGCTCACTCCGCTGACTACCATCGGGAGTGGGCTGACTGCGTATGGTGTCCATCGCCGCCTGTAATAAAAAGATATGAAATTTCATAAAAAATGACATGAATGACATTATTATCACTCAATGCGCAATTAAATTTTACAAAGTAAAGATTTTTACCCAATGCTCACTGGCTCTAGGATGAACCCAAGATCCCGTCGCCTGCCGACAGTGAGTCCCTCTGTAGAGGTCTACTGGTCCAGGCTCCTGGCCGGTGACGGAATCCCGCTGCGCAATCGAAAGGAAAAAAGACTTATAATAAATGCCAATCAAAATAATATATTAACTTAATAATCATTAATAATTTCTTACCATGTCGTAACGATGTCGTACAAATGACTTTGAACCAGCTACGTGGTTCACTTGTAACTTTTCCCTGTTCGCAGAATTTATTCTACTCATTTTCTGAACACATTATACAAAATACATTTCTATTAATTACGAAATTAATTGCGAATTTAATTGTTACCGTAAGATATCGTACATGTAAATATTACCTGAAAAGCCTCCGACGAAAATCTCTCGCAGAGTATCCGCCAGTCGTCTGTAGTAACGTGTGGCGGTGCGGACAGTAAGGCGTCATCGTGTGTCCTGCACCGCTTGTACCGCTGGTGCAACTCTCCGCGGTACTCCTTGAACCGCTCTCTAATCATGTCGTCGACGGCATGAGAAATGTAGGGAACATTCAAATCGAATTCAAATTTATCCTGCAGTTTTGTAAATAATAAATTAAGGCAATAAACTTATTAACAATATGACTTAACCGTAAATGAACTTTCACAAAAGAAAATTTTAATTTACTAAACTTTACCCGAAGGCGCTGACGGATGAGCTGTCGCACATCATCTGTCACGTCAGTCCAACGGGGGGTGGTGGCGGGGATCAGAGATCGGCATAGGACACCGACCTCAGACGTAAACAATCTGGCACTGTCCCTAACAGGTCTAAGGCAGTCCTGTGGGAACTCTACCGCCACCCTACCCTCAGGCGTAAGTCGCTCTAAAACTAACCCACGCGTGGGTCCACGTCCTCGTCGGCTGGTAGAAGATGCTGCTGCGAAAAGATATATGTAAGTAACAATATAAACAGAAATCACTAAATAAATGTCTAGACTTACATGCAGTGCTCGGTGTATGCTGAACCGAAGGATCAGATGACTGTGATGCACCGTGCGACGTCGATGCTGTCTGCGTCGCATCACGGGTGAAAGGGGTAGATCCAGTGCGCGAACGACCTGATCTCCCACCTGGTGCCATGACTGAATATATCTGAAATACAAACTTATAAATTTAAACAATATCAATGCAAGTTTATGAACATCATTGCAGAGTGAATTTGTGCTTATGCTTAGAGAAATGATAAAAATATGATTAGACCATTACACTATAATGCAAGCAGAATATAATAAAACCGTAAACAGAATATAATAAAACCGTAAACAAAATATAAAAGTTGAAAAATCAATTACACATTGTCATTCTATATTAAATACATATATCTCATTGTAATACAAATCAACTTCGGATCAACTATCCGAAATACTCCCTGCGTAAGTTATCGTACGCTGCAGATGTATATGTCAAGCTGTATGAAGCACTCGACATTGTTACAGCCAACATGCCAGTCACAATAGGAGAAATCTGATCTCTCGGGACTCCATTCAGATGTGCAAGTGATAATGTCGCATCTTCCATACGAAGTTTTCCGCGGTTATATTCCTCAATCAGGTCCGGAATTTCTTTGAGATTATATAATCTTTCATCTGAGTCATCGTCTTCCTCCCTACATTTCTCGACCAGACCGGGTATCTCTCTGGCCCTACTAGAAGAATATAGGGCCGAAAAGTCCATCTGCAACAGCTAATGAAGTATGCTGCGTGTTTCCACTACGCTCCAGTTTGTGGAGGACATGATCAGAAAGTGACTTAACTGTAAATGTAGATTATCAACAAGTGAATTCAGGAAAAAATCATGACTTGTAAAACATATATACATGTAATAATCAAATTAATCGAATTGAAAAATTACATGTAAATCTTGTATACATTTAATAATCGTCGTCTGAATCATTATCGCTTAGGACTCTTTCTTCTTCACCATCACTATCGCTGATCAGAATTTCCTCTTCATCGTCTGCAACGTTGTCATCGATGAAAGCGTTATCATCTCTAACAATGTCATTTATGATTGAGGCATCAACATGATCAGGTGGCACATCATCTCTATTCAATTGCACCACATCAATATCAACATTTGGATCATTCCCTCTATCCCAAGATGGCATGTCTTCTTGGTATGCTTGTTCAACTGACGACGTTCTATTACTCCCTTCATCGTTATCTTCAACGTCTACTTCGGGAACGTCAAATATGTTCCTGGGCTTTATTTTCTGCACCACGTGCCAAGAGCCGCCTAACTTAGTGTCAGCGAGGTAGAATACTTGTTCGGCTTGGCCGGCTATGATAAATGGGTCATCTTTAAACCACTTCCGAGATAAATTTACGCTCGTGAAGTAATTATCAGTCTGTATTCCCAACTTTTTATTTCCAATGTCCCACCAATCGCATTTAAATAAGTACACCCGCTTTCTCATACAATAACTCAGCTCAATAATATCCGTCAAAACGCCATAAAAATCAATTTCGACCTCCTCATGTGTTCCCTTCACAACCACACCACTATTTTGTGTGGTCCTATATTTCTCACGCTCCTCAGTGTGGAACCGAATCCCGTTTACAATACAACCTGTATATCTAGATACACGTCTATCAGGGCTACACGCCAGTGAGTAGAGCGCATCAGACGCATCCACAGAGTTGTTAGCGCGCAACATCTTCATCTATCATCACGTACAGAATATAAATGTACGTTTAGACATTTAAAATTACGTGTAAATATTGTACAATACAATAATATTGTAAGTGTGGTGAGATAGAAGGTAAATTAATCTTACACGTTTTACAAACCATTCTGGAAACAAATCCTGATGCATTCGATCATAATTTGTAGGGTATTGGGACTTCATCTCCTCGATGTGTTCGCTATACACAATTGATACGTTGTAAGCAAGAAATTTTGAGATTAAAACTGTCTGTAGATATACAATAATTATGTGCGAAGACTTACTCCAAGTACGACTCTATTTCTTCACAGTTATGCAACACATACCACCGCGCCTTCGCTTGATCCCGAGGGTCCATATCCTGAAACGTCGGCGATCCTAAAGGACGGACGTTATGTGCGAATACAGATATGAGTCCTTGTTCATGCTCCTGCCCTGCATCGGCATTACGATCTTCTCGGTTGAATCTAGTCTCTATGCCACGAAGATACATGGAGCAAAATGTCAGGCACTCATTATCAATGTACGCCTCAGCAATGGATCCCTCTGGACGTGCCTTATTCCTCACATATTGTTTTAATGTGTGAAGGTATCTGTACACAAAATCAATATGTTTAGGACATGAAAACATGGATATACGTAGTTTATGGAATGAATAAAAATTTATGATCATTGTTCTATAACCTTTCGATCGGATACATCCAACGATATTGTACTGGGCCTGCAAGCTTCGCTTCATGCGGTAAGTGAATCGCTAGGTGTACCATGACATCGAAAAATGCAGGTGAAAAAATTCTTTCAAGTTTGTAAAGGATTACGACAATATCCTTCTCCAGTAGTTTAATAACCTCTACATTCAAAGATTTCGAACACAAATCCTTAAAGAATATCCCCAACTCAATCAGCGTAGTACTGACATCCTTGTTAAGGAATCCACGAATCGCAACCGGTAGTAGGCGTTGCAGAAGGACATGACAGTCATGACTTTTCATTCTTGTTACCTTACAGTCCGTAATGTCAACACGCCGAGAGATATTCGATGCATACCCATCGGAAAATTTCACCTTGTTCAACCATTCACATACACGTTTTTTCTCTAGTTTTGTCAATGTGTAGCAGGCTGCTGGTATAGTATATGAATTTCCATGTGGTTGCAAGTGCAACTCTTTCCTTAAACCCATTGCTTGTAGATCCAATCGAGCCTTAAAACTGTCTTTTGTTTTCTTCTCTATGTTCATCAATGTTCCAAAGACATTGTCACATATATTCTTCTCAATATGCATGACATCCAAGTTGTGTCGTAATTTCAGATGACTCCAATAAGGCAACTAAAAAAAATGCTCTTCTTTCTCCAGTTGTACTCCAATACTGTACGTGTTCTCTTCTTCAAGTGCGGTGCCTTACCAAATCTAACTTCTTCAATATTACTCAGCTGTTGTAACACATCTTCTGCAGATAGTTCTTTCGGTGGTGGCCTATGATCTTGTTTGCCATCAAAGATTACCGTCTTCCTGCGCCAACTATGATCCCTCGGAAGGAAGCGACGATGGCCCATATAATACGTTTTCTTACCATGCTTCAATGACAATGAACAAGTCTCAGTACTACATGTAGGACAAGCCAACTTTCCCTTCGTGCTCCACCCAGACAAATTTCCATATGCCGGGAAGTCATTTATTGTCCACAAGACCGCTGCATGCAATCGAAACGTCTGTTCTGCAAAAGTGTCATACGTCTGGACACCTTGACTCCACAACTCGTTTAACTCATCTACTAACGGTCGGAGATACACATCAATGTCATTCCCCGGTGACTTGGGTCCAGGAATAAGCAACGACATCATAAAAAATGATTCCTTCATACACAACCAAGGAGGTAAATTGTAGGGCATAAGTATCACTGGCCACATACTGTACGAGCTACTCATATTACCAAATGGATTAAAACCATCACTTGCAAGACCTAGCCGAACATTGCGAGAATCCTCTGCAAACCAGTCATATTGCTTATCAAAATGTTGCCAGGCTTCAGAGTCAGCGGGATGCCTGAATGTATTATCATCATGAAGGCGTTTCTCCTTATGCCACCTCATATCTTCAGCCGTCTTGCTCGACGTAAACAATCTTTGTAATCTGGGTTTCAATGGAAAGTACCTTAACACCTTTTGTGAAATTTTCTTACGCTTAGCTTCATCATATTTCCACCTAGACTCTCCACATTGTGGACACTCCTCAACATTTTCATGTTCTTTCCAATACAATACACAATCATTTATACATGCATGTATGAGGATGTAACCAAGGCCCAAGTCTCGCATTAACGATTTTGCCTCGTAATGAGACTTAGGCAATGTCTCACCTTCAGGTAATACTTCTTTCAACAAGCCAAGTAACATGTCGAACGATTTGTTACTCCAACAATTTATTGTCTTTAAATGAAGTAACCTTGTAAGGAAATTCAACTTGGAGAAGTTCCGACACCCCGGATAGAGTGGACGTTGTGCATCCCTCAACAACCTACTAAACTTTTCTAATTCGGCATCACCCAGAGGAGGAATATCCTGGCTAGTACTTGTCGCTGCAAAATCAGTATCCGCAATTGTTCCCCTTAACACATCCCCAATGATATCTTGCATATCGTCAACATCTTCATCCTCGTCATTACCCACAATTGGGTCAGCAAGGACTTCAGTGGCCTCAACTCTTTGGTGGAAGTCTTCACCATGATGAATCCACCAAGTGTAACCCTGGTCAATCCCAACTATGAACAAATCATCTTCCACTTTGTCCAATGTCTTGTGAATCATGTTCTTGTATTTTCGGCATGGACACCTAATTCTATTACCTGAATCTGCCCGATCTCTCGCAAATTCCATGAACTCCTTAACACCTTCTTTATACTCTGGGCTAAACCGATTCTTAGCTTGCATCCAACTCTTATCCATATCTACAATGCAAAGATTAGAGTCAGGTTTAGTTTAGGTGACATGAGTTTAGGATTAGGTTTAGGGCATACGTTTGGATTTGCGGGTTCGGGATCGGGCTTTAGGGTCGAATTTTCGTGTTTGGGTCAAGTTTTAGGTTAGGTGAATGGATTTAGGAATAGGTGTAGGTTTAGGTTAGGTGACATGAGTTTAGGATTAGGTTTAGGGCATACGTTTGGATTTTTGGGTACGGGATCGGGTTTAGGGTCGCATTTTCGCGTTTGGGTCAAGGTTTAGGTTAGGTGAATGGAATTAGGAATAGGTGTAGGTTTAGGTTAGTTGACATGAGTTTAGGATTAGGTTTAGGGCATAGGTTTGGATTTGCGGGTTCGGGATCGGGTTTAGGGTCGAATTTTCGTGTTTGGGTCAAGGTTTAGTTTAGGTGAATGGATTTAGGAATAGGTGTAGGTTTAGGTTAGGTGACATGAGTTTAGGATTAGGTTTAGGGCATACGTTTGGATTTTTGGGTACGGGATCGGGTTTAGGGTCGCATTTTCGTGTTTGGGTCAAGGTTTAGGTTAGGTGAATGGATTTAGGAATAGGTGTAGGTTTAGGTTAGGTGACATGAGTTTAGGATTAGGTTTAGGGCATACGTTTGGATTTTTGGGTACGGGATCGGGTTTAGGGTCGCATTTTCGTGTTTGGGTCAAGGTTTAGGTTAGGTGAATGGATTTAGGAATAGGTGTAGGTTTAGGTTAGATGACATGAGTTTAGGATTAGGTTTAGGGCATAGGTTTGGATTTGCGGGTTCAGGATCGGGTTTAGGGTCGAATTTTTGTGTTTGGGTCAAGGTTTAGGTTAGGTGAATGGATTTAGGAATAGGTGTAGGTTTAGGTTAGGTGACATGAGTTTAGGATTAGGTTTAGGGCATAGGTTTGGATTTTTGGGTACGGGATCAGGTTTAGGGTCGAATTTTCGTGTTTGGGTCAAGGTTTAGGTTAGGTGAATGGATTTAGGAATAGGTGTAGGTTTAGGTTAGGTGACATGAGTTTAGGATTAGGTTTAGGGCATAGGTTTGGATTTGCGGGTTCGGGATCGGGTTCAGGGTCGAATTTTCGTGTTTGGGTCAAGGTTTAGGTTAGGTGAATGGATTTAGGAATAGGTGTAGGTTTAGGTTAGGTGACATGAGTTTAGGATTAGGTTTAGGGCATACGTTTGGATTTTTGGGTACGGGATCGGGTTTAGGGTCGCATTTTCGTGTTTGGGTCAAGGTTTAGGTTAGGTGAATGGATTTAGGAATAGGTGTTAGGTTAGATGACATGAGTTTAGGATTAGGTTTAGGGCATAGGTTTGGATTTGCGGGTACGGGATCGGGTTTAGGGTCGCATTTTCGTGTTTGGGTCAAGGTTTAGGTTAGGTGAATGGATTTAGGAATAGGTGTAGGTTTAGGTTAGGTGACATGAGTTTAGGATTAGGTTTAGGGCATAGGTTTGGATTTGCGGGTTCGGGATCGGGTTTAGGGTCGCATTTTCGTAGCTTATAGGGTCTAGGTTTAGAGTTAGATGAATTGAGTTTAGGTTTCGGTTTAGCCATAGCTTATAGGTTTTAGTTTTAGGTTTATGGTTTCGGGTTTAGGGTGTAGGTCTTGGAGACTCAAGCAACTTAAGGATAGCTCCGACGCACATCCGGGTCTGCTCCACACAAAGCGGGCCTGTCCAAATGGCCAGGCCACCCATATTGATGTCCATAGGAAATGGACAGCTTCATCATGGTCATAACAGCGGTTCCCACCTTCCAGGGACCCCCGCTCAACAACCGGATACTCCGACGCACATCCGGGTCTGCTCCATTAATTTCGAGCTAATACATAAACACAGGCCTGTCCAAATGCCCAGGCCACCCATATTGCTGTCCATAGGAAATGGACAGCTTCATCATCATGGTCATAACAGCGGTTCCCACCTTCCAGGGACCCCTGCTCAACACCCGGATAGCTCCGACGCACATCCGGGTCTGCTCCATTAATTTCGAGCTAATACATAAACACGGGCCTGTCCAAATGGCCAGGCCACCCATATTGCTGTCCATAGGAAATGGACAGCTTCATCATCATGGTCATAACAGCGGTTCCCACCTTCCAGGGACCCCCGCTCAACAACCGGATAGCTCCGACGCACATCCGGGTCTGCTCCATTAATTTCGAGCTAATACATAAACACGGGCCTGTCCAAATGGCCAGGCCACCCATATTACTGTCCGTAGGAACAGGACAGCTTCAGCATGGTCACAACAGCGGTTCCCACCTTCCAAGGACCCCCACTCAACATCAACATCAATCAACTACTCTTAATCACAAGTATCATGTTCGTCATCTAATTTGCCACTAAATGATAATATAATAAAATCAGTCTCCCATCCAAGGATGGATAGATTGAAATGCTATCATTATTTCCATTTAAATGCCCAAGCCTAAATTTCGGCAGCATGTCCCCCTATCTCTCCAGATATATTTATCTTACATTTCATTTCCACGTCAACTATCCACACATTGTGTGGATTAAATTGACAATGGAATTAAACATAAGAAACATATCCAGAGAGAATAGGAGAGTTACTGCACGAAACTAATGACAGAGCATGTAAATGACAAACAACGATAACATTCCAATCTATCCAACCTTGGACTGTCCAACAGGACAATTTGGCATATTTCTATACCTCCAAAACACACTTTATCTATGCTCGGCAATATAGAAATCTCCAAATAGGCTAACTGATTCTATTATACTACCATTTGTGGACAAAAAATAATTATTAATAATAAGCCAAATACATCCACAACATACATATCCACATAAATCAACCACGGATAGCTCCGACGCACATCCGGGTTTGCTCCATCAATTCTAGATACACAAGCACATGAAAATGGCAGAATCATCAACACCATGTATCAAGTTTAATCAAATACCTAA
Source organism: Liriodendron chinense (assembly GCA_003013855.2). Taxonomy (NCBI): domain Eukaryota; kingdom Viridiplantae; phylum Streptophyta; class Magnoliopsida; order Magnoliales; family Magnoliaceae; genus Liriodendron; species Liriodendron chinense. Next base: position 8,211,708 of record ML058469.1, on the reverse strand, counting down.
TGACTATTTTGTGAACAAATAAGTATGGGCGGCCCACCATGGGAATCGGATTGCGTGCGGAGTGTAGAGTAAACTCAGTTGGGCCCACCTAGAATGTATGTGATTTATCTATTCCGTCCTTATGTTTTTCCACCTCATTTTAGTGGTTGAGCCCAAAATTTAAGCATATCCAACTCTCAAGTGGACCATGCCATGGGAAACAGTGGGAATAATGATTTCCACCATTCCCAGGCCCTACAGTGATCTTTATTTGTCATCCAACCTGTTCATAAGATCACATGGATATGGATGAGGGAAAACACAAATATCAGCTTCATCCAAAACTTCTGTGTCCTCCAAGAATTTTTCAATGATACACATTCAGTTCACACTTGTGGTGTGGTCCACTTTAGATTTTGATATGCTTCATTTTTGGGCACCATACCTAAAATTTCCTGCTAAGATGGATGGACGGAGTGGATAAAATACGTAAATCACTGTGTGTCCCACAGAGTTTACTCCACACAAATATATGCTTGATCCAAAACAGTGGACAGTGAGGGTGGGCCCCACGAGCAGTGGACAGCGACGGTGGGCCCCACATTTATTGTATATCATGATTTTTATTAATTTGTAAATCACAAATTAAAATCCCTAATTAAGGAAGGAATTAGGGGATTTTAATTTCGAAATCTCTAATTAGGGGATTTTAATTTCAAAATCCCTAATTAGGGATTTACTAAATCAGTGGGCCCCACCAAATCGTGGACAGCTAAGGCGGACCCCACGCACATGCAATGGACAGCGATAGCGACGGTGGGACCCACATGCAATGGACAGCAACGATGGGACCCACATGCAATGGACAGAGATGGCGCATGGGACCCAAATGCTTTGGATTTTGGCAATGGGCCCCACAATGAACAACGAGGAGAGAGAGAGAGAGAGAGAGAGAGAGAGAGAGAGAGAGGAAATGGAGGAAGAAGGAAGGGGGAGACGCTTACCGGCGGAGGCGGCGGCGTACGGTGGCTGCTGGGGGCCCGGGTGGCGTCGGTGATGGCGTACGGCGGCGTCGGTGGCCGGCTGGGGGTCGGTGGTCGGCTGGGGGTCGGTGGTCGGGTGGCCGCCGGTGACGGACGGCCGGTGGTCGCAGTGAGGGAGATGGCCGCGAGAGAGAGAGAGAGAGAGAGAGAGAGCGAATGAGAGAAAAGAGGGCGATCGGGTAACTTAAAAGACGACTTTTACCGACGAAAATTTTCGTCGGTAAAAGTTTTTCTTCGTCGGTAAAAGTCCTTATGAAAACTTTTACCGACGAAAATTTTCGTCGGTAAAAGTCATCTCTTTTCTTGGCGGGAATCACACATTGCACATTATTACCGACAACAAGTTTCGTCGGTAAAAGTTTTCGCTTTTACCGACGGAAATTTTCGTCGGTAAAAGTAAAATTTGCTGTTTTATTTTTTAGCGACAGGTATCTTCGTCGGCAATAAACTTTTTACTGACGAAATTATAATTTCGTCGGTAAAAGTGTATGGCGGGAACCGTGGCGGGAAGCTGGAATGATTTTTACCGATGATTTCTATATTTCGTCGGGAAAAATGATTTTTCCCGACGAAAATAATTTCGTCGGTAATACTTTCGTCGGTAAAAAGCCGTTCTCTTGTAGTGATATTGGATCTTCCATACATACACTGCTTTCTGTGTGAGGATTGTCCGCAAAGTCATGTGAAGGGAAGTCCATGTAGTCTTGCCTATCACTTAATTGAAAAGCTGGCACATCTGAATTGTCGATCATCGGATCTACACTTCGTATATTGGTTGATGGGTAATGGATATGTGTGCAATCCTATGTATGATAGTCTGTGCTAATATTAATCACTCTAGAAGTTGGCGTGTCTGTGTAGGCTTCTGTATGTGCGTTAGTTGATGGGCCCTGGAAGTCCGTGCAGGCTTCTCTATGTGCAAAGGTATGCACAGTTGTTACCTGCGATTCCAAACCCACCGCAACGGGCTCTTTTGTCCGCCTGATACTATCCACAAAAACAGGTGTGAATTTTCAGGTCCTGACCGGAGATAACATAAACGTGTTTACATCGTCATCGTCTATCATAATTTGTTGTCGAACTGGTACCATGCCATTCAACATATACATAACCTTCATTGTAACATCATATTCCTTGGGGTTTATGTTCATAAACTTGTGCATAGTAGATAATAACTCCTGATATCTAATTTCACTTCTCACCATTACCATCTTGTTACCACCATTTTTGTAATCACATTTTCTTTGTTCATGTACTAGCTTCCCACCATAATAGAACCATATAGGCCGCTGAGCCATTTTAAGCAACTTTTGTTTGCTGTACATACAGGGAAAAGGGCTTCCGCCATTATCCCTGAAGATAAAGACTGTCGATGGCCGGTACACACTGTCGATCAACGATTGACAATGTTTATCAGAGATTGGCAATCTATATCACGATATTCTAACAATCTTTGTCTTATATTACCCCACCCTTGTATAAAAAATAAAATAAAATGACTCGCCGGAATCTCGTCGGAATCAAGTCAGAATGGATGTAATGACACCGGATGCACACGTCAGCAAGCCCAAGTAAGTGAAATGGGGTGGTAGCAACGGTTCTAACTACCTTCTAGGGTAATGGTTCCCTCTCTCCAAAATAATTTCTACAGTAACTCATGTGCTCATCTAGTCCCACACGCACTTCCCTGATCATTTTTGTAGGGTCCACAGTGCATCTACATTGAAATCGACACCGACCATCATCTCGTGGAAATAATTTCAAGCCATGGCCCAAAGATTGAGGGTAGAAGACATCAGTGTTGTACTACACCAGAGGAAACAGTACAAAACGCATGTCCAAAGATATCTATGTTGCAAGGTTACAAACGACGAAATCAATGCTCACGGATGTCTACCCCATAATCCTCTAGAACAGATTAACGGATTAGATCAAGCAATGACTGGATGACTTTAAGGGACTTGAAAAAATAGAATCGGCCTCTTGCTGTGGTCCCCTTCAACTTCGTTTGCAAGCTACTGAAAACACAAAAGAAAGAGAGAGAGATAGGGAGAGAGATAGAGACCAAAAATGCCTATCTCTGCCCATGCATCGACCTAGGGAACCCATCCACGTATTATGCGGGGCCCACTGGATACTATTAGAGGAAATCCAAGTCGTCCATGCGGAAGGAGTTGTAATTTCAGGACATAGGACAAAGTTTGAGTGTCGAACTCATCGCTGATGGACCACATACACTTGTGGGAACGGTCCGAATTAGCGTAGGTTTGTGGGCCATGAACAATTCCAATTTTTTTTTTTTTGAAATGACCCTCCCTTGGGTTCGCGGCGGTTCGATCAATGTGGATGGGTTAGATCGACCCCACCGTTGATCCTGCGAGGCTCACGCCCAAAGAGCATCTCGACTTTCGCACACTGCTACTGTCGTACGGGTTGGTGGCTGTGCATAGGGACATTTTGGTGTAAGGAAAATTGCTATAGTGCCCGGCGGGCTACATAAATAATAAGTTTTGTACAGAGGGCCCAATAACAAAAATGACTTCGTAATTCGGGGCCTTTTCAACTATTATCACCTCTTTTGATGCGCATGTATACGTTGGCTGCTCAACATTAGCATGGATCATGGAATCGCTCGAGCTCGGAATAGGCTTGGGATCTGAGGGGCCCTATGTTATGCATTGGTTTATCAACACCATCCATTCCTTTTGCCATTTTATTTTAGGTTGCAAGCTAAAAAATGAGGCCAATCCAAGGCTCAAGTGAACCAAGTTTTGGATCGATCTATATTTGTTTTTCTTCCATTCATCCAGGTCTGTCTGACATCGTGAGTCGGTTGTCATGGTGGGCCCTAGGAAGGCTTCAACGGTGGGAATCATCCTCCCTGCTTCTTTCTATGGTGTGGTCCACTTGAGTTTTGAATCTGTCTTATTTTTGGATTCATGACCTAAAATGATATCCCCCAAGCGTTGATACAATACGCTTAGTGACGTCAACGCACCACCTAAGACGGTGGTGTGGGCCATGCACACCTAATCCGGGGTAGTACTAGTAACTAATCTGCGTCCCGGATCACGATGGCATCATGGAAGATGGCGGTGAATGGACATCCACGCCTACTTAACTATGCATATCCACATGCTTACGTACGTATTCATGGACATGCACATGTACGTAAGGTTGCTCCAGTGCAATGGTAGCACTTAATTCTCAGCTGCAGTTAATTTCGGTTTATAACCGCTGGTTAGGATTGTCATACAGGTTCCGGCCTCAGCCCATCTCTAGTCGGTTCCGAAAATGAACAGTCGGGCCTACGCAGTTTTTAATGGTGGGAGTTCAATCACCACTATTTTTCTTTGGTATCGTCCACTTGAGATTTGTATCTGCTTAATTTTTGGGAACACGTCCTTGAATTAGTGCGGAAGAATGGATGGACGGCGTTGATATACAACACATCATTAAGGTGGGCCCTATCATATGGGTAACACCCTTGCCACTAAGGTGTTATCAATGGAAGCGGATTGGCTGTGTACCCTACACCAGCTATGTTGCTGGTGTGGGTAAGTGGCGGACGCAGATGAGCGCACCAAAGCCTGAAGCACTGATTGTACCAGGTCCAAAGAAGATTAAAGCTATGTGGAACCGTCAATGATGTATTTGGTTTATCCACACCGTCCATCCATTTGGCGAGATCATTTTAGGGCATGATACCAAAAATGAGTCCCACGCAAAGTAGTGGCGACAATGATTCTCACCCGTAAAACATACCTAGGCCCACCATGATGTTTATTTTCCATCCAGTCACACGACCTGAATGAATGGTAAAAACAAATATCTGACTGATCCAAAATTTCTGAGACCCTAAGAAGGTTTCAGTGGTTTCCGTTCAATCTCCCACTGCTTTCTACAGTGTGGTCCACTGGGTCTTTGGATATGTCTTAGTTTTTTGCTCAAGATCTGAACAAATGGACGGACAGTTTGGATATAACACATACCTCGTGGTGGAGCTAATGGAACTTGATGATGTCACTACACTAGCGACTTCGCTGGTGTGCGGTACACCAGCCAATCCGCTTTCGTTACCAATGTAACACCTAATCCTCTCTCTTGGGAGAGTTCCAAGGTTAGGTTTTGGGGTCAAGGGTAGCATCTTGACCCTAGGGGAGGTCTTAGCTAGGTCGAGTAATGGTAGTTATCACCGGATTCCCCTCCTAAGAGCCCATCCAACAGCTGCATAAAAATGGTGCACACACAAGTGGATGAAATCCAAGCTGTTCATAAGGTAGCCCCCACCATGTAGATGCCCTCACAGTAAAAGTAGGCCCTCTTACCAATGATAAAGGTAAAGATGGTTAGTTTACTTGCTCTTTTTTGAAACCTAGCCGTTGATGTTTGGGTTAGTGGCCACATAGTCCACAAGTCCCACATATGGAATGACATAGGAGGCTAGGAGCCCAGTGGTAATGAACGGTATTGATGTGAGGATCAATGGGTGGGTTGAGTGGGTTATTCGAGAGCTTAGATCCATGAGTAGCCTTGGAAATCCACCAACCGTTGATGCAATGGCCATGAAGAAAGAAGGTAAAATCAAAACTGCCAAAGAGAACATTTTGTATGGATTGTGTGGTTTTTGGAATGTTCTGGTGCTTATATATGCTGCATGTATATGTGCGCGCAAGAGGGAGGTGTTGCCCACATCCAACATGCTGGACCATAACTTACCATCCAACTAATTGACAGGTTCAAACTTAACATTGGTGCGAAATCCAATCCTTCCAATTGGTTGGACCCATCAGAAAGATCACCTACTGCAAAATTCAACCCAGTCCACTCATCGGGTGGGTCACACCATAGAAACAATGGATAAAGGCTGGTGTAATAAGCTACTCAATGCGTGTATCAAGCTGATATTTGCATAAGGTGATCCACGAAAAAAATAAAAAGTATGGAAAATATTCGTCTTTTAATTTGTTCCCGATCGTTAAAAATATGTAAAAAGTTTAGTCAAAAAACCAAAAAGGGCCAAAATTCGGAGTGATGAGCCCAGTACCATGCCGATCCGTGCCAGACCCAAGTGATGGGTCATCAGGATTACGCCCAATATTGTGTACCTGATGTGGGGCCCACCGTGATGTTTGTGGGAAATCCACCCCATCCATCTGTTTTGTCCAGATCATTTTAGGTTACAGAAAAAAACGATGCAAATCCAAAACTCAAGTGGGCCACACGATAGAGCATTGAACATCCACCGTTGAAACATTTGTGGGGTTCAAGGATTACGCTAATTTTTCATGTTTTCAATTTATCCCAGTAGGAATGACCTTATGAATGGTATGGATTGCATATAAACATCACGGTGGATCCCAAGGAGGTTTCAACGGTGGGCATTACCTACCCACGTTTTCCTATCCCGAAGCCCACTTGAGTTTTGGATTTTTCATTATTTTTTGTCCCAAGCCCTAAAATGAAATATCACATGGGCCCCACCTAGCTTCCCATAGGAGGAAGTTACTGCCATCCATGCCCTGGGATGCATGTTGTACGTGTCCATGGGCATGCATGTGTATGTATAGATGATCCATGAGAGCATGGGTAATGTTAGTGTGATGGAGGGTGGTGATGAAAGGGATGGGAGTGGGAATGGGGTTGGTGGGGTATGCCCAACAACCCAAGTTAATTTTGCCTTTTCTCACTTTGGTAATGTTGGGTATTTTGTTCCTTTCTACTGACCCATTTTTTCATCTTAAAATATAATTATCTGCTTTAGGGTAAAAAAGTTGTTTTTTAGTGACGTTACGGGAACTGTTGCCAAATCCACCCTCACTCGTACACATGCGATTTGTTTCATCCTCGACTGGGAATGACTTTTTGAAATGGGTCATCAGAATGGTGGGCCCCATCTGACCATCAATATGCGTTTGAGTAACCATAAAGCAATTAACCAGCTCTTCATCTCCAAGACCAACGTCTCTGCCAGCAGTTCAACTAACGAGAGCGGATTAGGTGCGGCACCGGTCCCACCTTGATGTATGTATTCTATATCCATGGTCCATTCATTTTCTAGGACATGATCAAAAAAAGAAAAAGATCCAAATGCCACGTGGACCATAATATAGAAAAAAATTTGGACATAATTGTTGTAGAATAAAGTTGGTCGTCGAAGAAGCCTGAAGACTCGCGAATCTGGAACGTTTTTACGGACACATATGCTCGACCCACAAGCACCTTTGACTCCGTAAAGTCGCGACCAGATCATCCGACTAACGAGCCTACCTGGTCGTGTCTCATATATCGGACAAACCTGCAACTTCTATACACTCCCATTGTGCGAGCAGGACTGGTCTTTGGTCGTCAGCTGGGGACACCCCCATCATCCGAGCAACTCTGCTCCCTGGTCATCAAACGAGGATATTTTTAAATTCGAGCACCCTTGGTCTTTGGTCGTTCGCTAAGGATGTCCCTCGTCTCATAGTACCAGCAGCCCATATAAGCCGTCTCATAGTACCAGCAGCCCATATAAGCCGGCTTTGGCTTATTTCTATTCGTAGCTCCGAACCACGGGGGATCTCCATCAAAGGACATAATCACCTAGATGTCTAGAGTGATTAGACCATCCCCTTATCTAAGGATTAAGTCACATTTGACTTAAGCTTCGGAGGGCCAACGGCCAAGCGCCGGCTACCCTTAGTTTTGTTCTTTGACTTTCAGGTTTGGAAGGGAGTTCACTTCGAGAAGGGCGCATACCTGGAAGGAACTTTTTACAAGAATCTGACGTTAATAGATTGACGCCGTCTATGGGAATGAGTATTCAATTCGTCCCCATTATCAATTGTTACCTCCCACTATGCCTCCTAAAAAAACGACTCATCCTTCTACCTCAAAGCAAACGTTGCCCCACCAGATATCCTTGAGCCAACTCCCGAACTCCCTTAGGTTGTATCAACAGGAATTCCTCTGACAGAGCCCAACCAGCCTGTGCAGAATCCATTCCAAGATATATCTGGTGGCTTCGACGGTATTATGCGTTTCATCTGAGATACACTCCTTACTCTCCAGGCTGGATTTCAAACACTATCTAATCAGTTTGATCAGCATTTTTTCGAATCGCAGTAACATCTGGAAGGATCGACATTACAACCCGCGCTTGAAACTTCTAGACACTTTCTAGACTAACCACAAGTTCAAGCCAACCCTCCTTCAAAGCATATATCTTGCGGCAATCAAATTTCTAATCAACATCCGCAATCTATTCGCTCCAGTGCTTCCCGACAACGTTAACCTGAAGAACAACTTGATGTCAAAACATTCAGTTATACTTTACCCTGGAAGGAGATCTCAGAAAAATCTAGGACCATTATGCTAATATTGAACAACAATATCAGTCTAACCTCCCAACATCTACTCTGGCGATAATCCGTCGATCTGAACATCCTTTCACTCGCAAAGTAATGGAGGCTCCTTTGCCTTAAAAATATCGGACGCCCAACATTATTTCATATACTGGTATCGGTGATCCCCTCGAGCATCTGGAGCCGTATAGATCACTCATGGAGTTAGAAGGATATAGCTCGGAAATTAGTGCTTCCCGACAACGTTAACCTGAAAAACAACTTGATGTCGAAACATCCAGTTACACTTTACCCTGGGAAGGAGATCTCAGAAAAATCTAGAACCGTTTTGCTGATATTTAATAGTGATATCAATCTAACCTCCCAACATCCACTTTGGCGACAATCCATCGATCTGAACCTCCTTTTACTCGTGAAGTAATGGAGGCTCCTTTGCCTAAAAATATCGGACGCCCAGCATTGTTCCATATACTGGTATCGGTGATCCCCTCGAGCATCTAGAGAAGTAAAGATCCCTCATGGAGCTGGAAGGATATAGCTCGAAATTAGTGCTTCCTGACAACGTCAACCTGAAGAACAACTTGTTGTCGAAACATCCAGTTACACTTTACCCTGGGAAGGAGATCTCAGAAAAATCTAAGACCGTTTTACTGATATTGAACAGTAATAGCAGTCTAACTTCCCGACATCCACTCTGGCGACAATCCATTGATCTGAATCTCCTTTTACTCGCGAAGTAATGGAGGCTCCTTTGCCTAAAAAATATCGGACGCCCAGGATTGTTCCATATACTGGTATCGGTGATTCCCTTGAGCATTCGGAGACGTATAGATCTCTCATGAAGCTGGAAGGATATAGGCTTGAAAATTATGTGCAAAGTCTTCTCTTTAACTCTAAAAGACGCAGCACGTACTTGGTTTCATGGTCTAAAGCCTCGATCCATTGAATCCTTCTCTCAATTATTAGATCTATTCCTTTCCCAATTCATGGGAAGCATCCGTACAAAAAAACCTGCATCTCACCTATCGGATTTGAAGCAGCAGCATAGAGAGATAATTAAAGAATTCACCTGTCCGATTCACGGCAGAAGCAGTTCAAATTGAGGGTTATATTAAAGATAAGGGTTTCACCGCCCTTATAGCAGGCATTATAAGCGAAAATTTTCAATTTACTTTGGATAAAAATCCTCCTAAAACGATAATCAAGTTCTAGGCCCAAGCTCAAAAAAATATTAACGCTAAAGAAGTAGTTATGGCTCGTCATGGTATTCAAGGAAAGAAGCGAAAGGCTAAAGATATTTCTCCAACAGGCAAGAAGTACCGACGTGATCGCTCTCCAAAGAAGTCTTATTCCGAAAAATATCGCAATTATACACCTCTCAATCGGTCTCCCGAAAAGGTACTGATGGAGATCAAACATAAGTCGTATGTTAAATGGCGTCCGATGATTAAATCGGATCCCGAAAAAAGAGACAAAAGAAAGTTTTATTACTTCCATAAAGATTATGGGCATAACATCCTGAGACTGTATATCCCTTAAAGACCAGATTGAAGCCCTCATTCGAAAAAGACACCTCCGAGACTGTCGCACGGTAAGGTCGTTCACCTAAACGATCTGATACCCCAGCACGTCATGACCATCAAAATCAGAGGAGGAAGTCACCGCAACATCATCCTTCACAGGGGATGCCGAACTAGTAGGCGAAATCTGAACCATTGCAGGTGGCCCGGCTTGTGGAGGAGATTCACGAGTCTCAAGGAAAGCATATACTCGAAAGGCGAGCTAAAAGCCTCAACATATTTATTGGGTGGAGAAGTCATCCAGCATGACAAACTTGTGCCATCAACCAATCTCCTTCTCTCACGAAGATGTTGAAGGAATCCATTTCCCTCAAGAGGACTTCATCGTAGTAGCGTTGAAGGTATCGAATTATTTAACTCACCGTATTATGTTAAATACAGATAATTCTGCAGATGTCATTTACCTTGAAACTTTTAACAAGATGACTCTCGTCAGAAATCTATTCAAACCAGTCTCGACCCCCGTTGTTGGTTTCGGGGCTGAAGTGGTGGCGCCAGAGGGGAGTATTGACCTTCTCGTTACATTAGGAGAAAGGTCTGACTAAAGTCACTATTTTCATCAACTTTTTTGTGGTCGATCGAAAGTCGGCATACAATGTAATCTTGGGCTGACCCTCCCTCACTAAGATAAGGGCGGCTTTACACCCCCTCTACTTATGCATCAAGTTCCCCACTCCAAGCGAAGTAGGAGTAGTTCGAGGGAATCAAAAGGAGGCTTAAGCGTGTTATGATATCGCAGGTACAAGATTGAAAGAATGTCCAGGTAGCTCCTATAATGGTGATTTCAGGAGATTCAGCAAGTTCTCTGATAGCAACAAACTGGACCCAAGAGAGAATACGTGTCAAGCAGAAACTCCCGGAGAAAGAAACGGTCGAAATTCAGATATCTAAGGACGATCCTTCCAAGAATGTCCATGTCGGATCATCTCTGGATTCCACCTTTCGAGTCCATTTGACCAACTTCCTGGTTGAATATCGAGACGTATTCGCCTGGTCTCATAAAGATATGCCAAGTATCGACCCCAATGTCGCAGTTCATTGCCTGAATATTAACCCAAAATTTAAACCTATCCATCAATGGCGACGAGCGTTCACAGCTAAAAGGCAGATGGTGACTAAAGCTAAGGTCGAAAAATTATTGGCCGTTGACTTTATTGAAGAGGTCGACTACCCGGAGTGAGTCGCGAATGTCATTCTCGGTGCGCAAGGCAAATGGTAAGTGAAGGATGTGCGTAGATTACTCCAATCTGAATAAGGCTATGCTCGAAAGATAGCTTCCTGAGTCCCTGCATCGACCAACTAGTCGATTCAACAGCAGGACATACCCTGCTCAGCTTTATGGATGTTATTCTGGTTACAACCAGATCATGATGCATCCACCTGATCGTCAAAATACTGCTTTTATCATTGATCGAGGTCTATACTGCTATAAAGTGACGCCTTTCGGTCTTAAGAATGCCGGGGGCACCTTATCAGCGTTTAGTCAATAAAATGTTTGCTGCACAAATCGGTAGGAATATAGAGGTTTACGTCGACGACATACTCGTAAAAAGTGTCGCAGCCAATGATCATCTCGTGGATCTCCGAGAAGCCTTTGATCTGATGAGGAAGTATTAGATGAAGTTAATTCCAGAAATATGTGCTTTTGGGGTCTCTGTTGGAAAATTTCTTAGGTTCATGGTTGGTCAGCGAGGGATTGAAGCAAACCCTGAAAAGATTAAGGCCTTGATTGAAATGCAATCTCCATTCACTCTCAAAGAAGTCCAACGATTGATTGGTCGCATTGCATCATTAAACATGTTTATTTCGCGTGCCTCTGATAAATGCCTTCCCATTTTCAAGCTCCTCCGTACAACTGTAAAATCTGACTCGGTGTAGACCCAACAATGCGAGGAGGCATTTCAACAACTGAAATAGTATTTAAGCACACCTCCCATCTTATCCAAGCCTTGTTCCACATGAGCAGCTCTTTCTTTATTTATCTGTATCTTTTACGGCCATCAGCTCCGCCTTAATAACAGAAGACTCCGGTGTACAAAGGTCCGTTTATTATGTCAAGTCAAGTAATGGTGGATGCTAAAACTTGATACACCGATATAGAAAAACTTGCTCTCGCCTTAGTGACAACAGCACGGAAACTACGACCTTATTTTCAAGGCCCATTCTATAATAATACCTACGAATCATTCTTTAAGGAAAATTCTTCAAAAGCCTAAAGTTTCTGGACGGTTAACTAAATGGACAATCAAGCTTGGTGAATACGACATTACCTTCTGCTGTGAACCGCCGTAAAGGCCCAAGTCGTAGCTGACTTTATCACCGAATTTACATATTCGATTCCTACTACTCCTACCTCCAGTAATAACCCGACGGTAAGCGAGCATGTAACCTAGTCACTCTACTTAGATGGATCGTCATGCTCCTCTAGTAGTGGAGCCGGTTTGATCCTAATCGCTCATAATGGGTCACAATTCCAATATGCTTTGTGCTTCGACTTTCATGCCTCTAATAACGAAGTAGAATATGATGCCTTAATCGTTGTCTCGAATTAGCAAATATACTCGCGATAAAGAGCATGTTTATTCACAGTGACTCTCAACTCGTCGTCAATCAAGTGCTTGACGAATTCAAGCGAAAATTAAAACGAATGGCTTCGTACAAATCTCGAGTACTCATCTTGCTCACTAAATTGAGCAAATACGAGATAATTCATATTCTTCACGAAGAAAACAAGCTCTCAGATTCTTTAGTAAAGTTAGCTTCCGCACCAAAGTCTGATATGACGTGAGCTGTTCATATCTAGCATCTCTCTACTCCGAGTATTGTTCAAGTCGTTCCAAAGCCAGTCACTACATTGCATTTATCTCCATGTTGGATGGATCCCATCATCCTTTATCTCTAAAGCGGACAACTCCCAGATGATAAAAAATCTGCGCGACAAATTCGCTATCGTGCTGCCAGGTACGTCTTACAAGACGAAAAATTGTTGCGTAAAAGTTTTTCTTTACAGTATTTAAGGTGTCTCCATCTAGAAGAAGCACACCGTGTTCTAGATGAAATACACGAGAGGGCATGCGATAATCATCCCATGGGACGGTCTTTAGCATATAAAGCAATGAGACAAGGGTACTACTGGCCCACTATGAAGGCTGATGCTATTGAAGTTCTCCAATAAATGTGATATATGTCAGCGATACTCTTCAGTCCCTCATGTACCGTCTAAGCAAATGCTACCGATGGACAGCCCTTGGCCCTTTGTCCAATGGGGAGTCGATATAATCGGATCACTACCCACGGAAAAAGTCCAAAATAGGTTCGCAATTGTGGCAGTCGATTATTTCATCAAATGGGTCGAGGCAGAACCTTTAGCTACCATCACTGAAAAGAAAACTACTAAATTCATATGGAGGAACATTATATGCCGTTATGGGCTCTCCCATACCATAATTTCCGACAATAGAAGACAGTTCGATAATGTCACAATCTCTGAGTTTTGCGAGAAGTGGAAGATAGGTAATATTCGAACTTCCCAATATCATCCTCATGCTAATGGACAGGTAGAAGCGGTTAACAAAATTATCAAGCACCACATTGAAGACCAAGCTTGATGAATGTAAGGGTATATGGCCAGAACTCCTACCAGAAGTTTTATGGGATTACAAGACGACAACTCGCAATTTAACGGGAAAAACACCCTTCTCACTGGTATTCGGCACCGAAGCAGTCGTTCCTAATAGAAGTCAAGATACCTACTCATTGAGTAGAAAACTACGAGGCAGCCCGTAATGAGGAAAGTTTAAAACTTCACCTCGATTTCCTACAACAAAAAAGGGATATATCTCGTCTTCAAGCGGCGGCTTACCAACAACGAATGGCTCGCTATCACAATCAAAGGTTAAAACTAGAGCTTTTCAGCTCGGTGACTTGGTGCTTAGGCAAAACATAGGAACGACCACTCGGTCGTTGGATCCTAACTGGGAAGGCCTGTATCAAGTTATCAAGATTGCTCAATCGGGAACTTACTATCTTGAAGACATGCGAGGAAGACCCCTACATCGCCCTTGGCACGTGGAACATTTACTTCAGTATTTCCCATAAACCGTCCATAATGTGAATATCGGTTTATATATGAATAAAGACATTCTTTTTTCATTCTAGCTAGTCAGCTATGAAATCCATAACTTGGTCGCTATTCCACTTGTTGGACCTGAATAGCCCTGAAGAGAGTATAAACATTCTTTTGACTAAGTCTTATGCTCTCAATAGAGCCAAAGACTCAATTGATAGGTCAGCCTATCTCCAAGCGAACGTGGTCTCCAAGACCTCTCTAATTGAGCCCAATTCATTTTCATGAGTTGAGTAAAACATTCGAGCATGAATTCATTCTCATGAATCAAGAAAGAGATAGCAAAATATCATTTCATTCAATAATCATTTAGATTACAAAAACAAAAAGAAGGAGAAGATACATCCGTTTCAATCAAAGAAGGAGAAAGGAAAACAGGATCAGCTCACTATCGCTCATTCGTCGCTTGGAGGAGGTGCGAGGATTTCTGCTTCAAGTCCCGTCTCAGGAACTCCTGTAGCTTCAGTAGCCTCTGTAACTTCATTTTCAGCCGCTGTTCTTTCCTCAGCAGCGACGACAGTAGAAACTTTGTCAAATTCCTCCATGTTGAACGTTGGAGAATTCGTTGCATAGCCCTAATCGCAAATTTGCGACCTGGGACATATGCTTCATACCGCTTGTCTTCATAAAGTTGTGAAGTCCGGAACTCTAGAACTACACGAGGGCCTTCTTCAGACACCATTTTGACATATGCCGTCCTCTCCTTATCCTAGTGGATGGAGTCGTCCTTCAGTTGAGCAAGGGCCTTTTTCTCCTTCTCCAAGCTTTCGACAGCCTCCTTGAGGCGTAATTTGCACTCCGCGAGCTGCTTCTCGAGAGAGATCTTATTCTGACGGAAGATCTCTCTCCTTCTCAGCCTTCTCCTTTATCTCCGCAAGCCTCGCGAAGTTGAGATCCAGTGATTGATACCTTTCGGTCAAAGCCTAGATCTTGCCAATAAGGATCTTCTTCTCCTAATTCAGTTTTGCAATCAGAGTCTTGCGAGACTTTATTACTCGATCCCTCCCTGGATCTCATTCTCCATGGCATGCCTCTTCCTTATCCTTCATCTATGATGCGACGAGCAGCAACGATATCGCATCTCGTTCGCAGAGTAAGGTCCAAACCCTGCTAAAAAATGAAGAAAAGTGTTATTAAACGTATAAAAGTTTCTTTAAAAGGGCAACAGAAACGATGAAGTGCTTCATGCATACCTGGACCAACCTCACTTTAATGTCTGTGGAGTGATCCTCCGGACTAGGCTCAAGAAGAGCACCGAAGGATTTGGGAGTGATATTTTAAAAAAGAAAATTGCAAATAGGGTGCAAGTGACCCGAAATGGTATAGACCCCAGTCCCCGAAGGCTGGGCTACCACCATCTCAGAAGTACTCGCTTTGCGAGCAAAGGATGGTCCTCGAGCAGGAGTTGACTCCAGAGTAGGAGCCAACTTGCGAGTTGCAGTAGGCTCGCGACTCTCTTCACCCGAAGGGTGACTCGGCCCCTCCTCGCCGCCCCTTGGGGAGTTATCTATTATATCAATTACCGGCTGGTTGCGAGAACTAGCTGGAGGGGTCGCTGTCGTTTCAGCTTGGGGAGGGTTATGTTGCTGCGAGTCGCGAGCAGGCTCATCTGCTCACACAAGTGGACTTGAGGGACCAGCCGTTGTCTTCTTCTGCCTCTTGAAAGTAGCGCCCTTTAGACAGGGCAGCACCCCCAGCACTCCCCTCTTCTCTCCGACGTTCACTATTGCTTCCTCCTAGGAGATGAGACCAGAGGCAGCTAGACAAGGAAGCGAGAGGGAGAAGTTGACGTTTCTGTCATCCTCTAAGAGCTTAAAGACTTTGATGATTTTCTCGTTGATTCCTCCTCGCAAGCCAGGTTTTTTTCCAGCAGGAACGCCTGCAAATACAAGAAAAATCAACTCAGTAGTAGAAATGGAATCCTACTTATTTTCACAGAGGAGTAAAAATTCAACCACTTTCGCAAAAGAAGTGACTGACGTTATGTCCCTTGGGATTGGACCCCACATCAGACTCCCAGTTACCGGAGACATAAAACCACCTGCCTCCTCTACCGGGGATAGTTCAAAGAGGGATTCTCCATGATAAAATTCTCCCGGTGCCAGTAACATAAATAGTACTAACCCTCACTGGACGGGGCTTTTTTGAGTTGGTACATCTTCAAAAATTCATTTGTCGTTAAGTCCCCGTTCTCCGCTTGCTTCTAGAGGACATAGGCACTCAATACAACCCTCCAGCCATTTACGATAAGTTGGCCGGGGGGCAATCTTGTAAATGAGGAGCACGTCTCGGACGAAAGGATGAAGAGGGAGACGTATTCCAAGTCTGAAAAAATATTCGTACAAAGCCACACAACCCGGTGGTGGAGAATTCGGCGTTTCTCCCTCTTCGGGCAAGTCTAAAGAATGACGGAGTCGGGAATTTGGTATCTTTCCCATAAGCCAGATAGTTGTTCCTCCGTCATTATCGAGGGATAACCAAAGGTAGAATATCTTCTCGCTGACACTTTTGCATTGTTCGATTCAGAAGAATCTGGAGTATCATCTCCTAGAGGAACGACCTCATTATTAGAGTCCCCTGCCATAGAAAGAAGATAGAAGAAAAGAAGAAAATGAGAATGAATACCTCAACAAGCAGGTCACACCAGAGACAGATAGAAAAAGAAGAGAGGAATTTTTTATCTCCAGCAAAACTTCGAAGTGAAGAAACCTCCACAGGCTCTGGATATTTATTGGCAATCATTTCATCAGGATTTGAGTGACACGCAATGACCCTTCGTTTGGCATGATAGTCGAACGGGCACGAGCATTAACTCCTGAGACATGTGGCGAGCACCGCTTCATTTCTCTTGGCCGAAAAGCTGTGGAAAGCTGGCGCTCATAAATGCGCGCTTAATCATGTACGGCTTCTCCTCCAAAAAACACACTAGGCGGTTACATATACAAACAAGTCCTTCGCTTAGTTGCTCAACGCTAAGGACTTGGGGGTATCTGTTGTAGAATAAAGTTGGTCGTCGAAGAAGCCTGAAGACCCGCGAATCTGGAACGTTTTTACGGACACGTATGCGCGACCCGCGAGCGCCTCTGACTCCATAAAGTCACGACCAAATCATCCGACTAACGAGCCTACCTAGTCGTGTCTCACATATCGGACAAACCTGCGACTTCTATACACTCCCAATGTGTGAGCAGGACTGGTCTTTAGGTTGTCTGCTGGAGACACCCCCGTCATCCTAGCAGCTCTGCTCCCTGGTCATCAAATGAGGATATTTCCAAATTCGAGCACCCCTGGTCTCTGGTCATTCACTAGGGACGTCCCTCGTCTCATAGTACCAGCAGCCCATATAGGCCGGCTTTGGCTTGTTTCTATTCGTAGCTCCGAACCATAGAAGATCTCCATCAAGGGACGTAATCAGCTAGATGTCTAGAGTGGTTAGACCATCCCTTATCTAAGGATTAAGCAGGATAAGCACCTTATCTCCTAAGATTAGAAGTTATCTTAATGGCTCGCGTAACGGACTGGATCACTCGGATCTGTATAAATAGATGACCCCACAGATGATAAAAGTACATAATCTCAAAACCTACGTTTCACACTTATCTTACTATCAAGTCACCTCTGACTTAAGCTTCGGAGGGCTAACGGCCAGGCACCGGCTACCCTTAGTTTTCTTCTTTAGCTTTCAGGTTTGGAGGAGAGTTCACTTCAAGAATGACGCATACCTAAGAGGAACCTGTTACCAGAATCTATCGTTAACAATAATACCAAAAATGAAGAGGATCCAAATATTAGGTGAACCATAATATAATTTTTTTTTTTAAGATATGATATAAAAATTGAAGAGGATCCAAATCTCAGGTGGACCTAAATATAAGGAAAAAGTGGTGATTTAATGCTTTATCATTAAAAGCTTCCTAAGGCCCACAATAATATTCCACTAATGTTTATTTGCTATCCAACCGTTCATAAATCACATGAGCCTACACTGACAGAAAAGTAAATAAATATTAGTTTAATTCAAAACTTTGTGGCCAATGTTTGGTCTACCTAAGAATTAGATTCCTTCATTTTTGGGCTTATGCTCGGAAATAATATGGAAAAGTGGATAGATGATGTGGAGATACAATACGTACATCAAGGTGGCCCCACAGTAAAGGCTGTACCGCACCGAATCCGCTCATCTTTTGTTGATCGTGTTATTGGTCAGTCGTGTGTGACTTTTCGGTTAATCTGGACCGTCCACCTTGTGGGCTATGCCATGGGATGCCCAAGTTAAAAACAAAAATAATAAATAATAAACAAATTGTTTGAAAAATCCTAGCTATATCTTTTCTTACTTTTTTTTTTTTTTTTTTAATTGAATGTAGATTTTTAGCCAACTTTGTTTATCACCGTCTATCTGAAGGAAACCAATCGAATGCTTCAGATCATCTAGTTTGTGTTGCTCTTAGTATATGCGAGATCCATGGTAGAGCCCACTGGACGAACTGACCCAATCTACCGTCTCTCCACACACGTGCACGGTCGAGTGGAGTCTCTATCATCTTAGGATAGAAGCCGTCTATATTACCTACAGCCACGTGGTTGGACTTTCATGAGATCCAACCCGTTCATCAGGTGCGCTGCCTTTTTCTCACCCCATATCCTGAATTCATGGTAATCTGAAGTTCAGGGAGGTAGGGCTTTTAATGGAGCAGGCCAGATCCGAGATCCGATTCGCTCTAAATCCATATAATGCAGATTTGAATTTTAAAATAGGTTCAATTAATTAAATGGACCGGATTTAGATTCACAGAAATAGATCTGAATCTGATATGATTCCATCTATAGCTTTTCGGACTTCGAGCCAGATCCAATTGAATCGGACCGGGATCCAAATTGTCACCTTACTGTATGTGTTATATCCATGTCGGGCATCCATTTTCAGATTATTTTAGGTCATGTCTCAAAATTGAGACACGTAATTATTTTAGGTCACGTCTCAAACTTGAGACGTGTCAATCACAGGTCCACCATAACACAGTAAATAGTGGGATTCACATCATTTTGCTACTAAATTAAATATATCATATTATATATTTTTTAGAATTTTTGATTGGGGTGAATTTGGACCTAGATCTGACCTGAATTCGATGTTTATATGGATTTTGGATTGAAAATAAATCTGGCTATCTATGAATGGATCGGATATGAATATTACCTTTTGAATATGAATCTATCTACAGATTTTCGGACTTGGAGTTGGATTGGATCCGATCCAGATCCGACTCATTGAGAACCGACTCATTGAGAACCCTACATGCAGGCCACAACATTGGAAACATTTGAGATGGAACACCGAGCATTAGTTTTGTGTAGGGCCAACCGTAGTGTCTATATTTCATCCGATCCAGTAACCTAAGCTATTCCAAAACTGAGATGGCCCAAAACACGTGAATTCAGAAGTCTTAGGAATAATTCCCACGAGTGGGGCCCACCTGGAGATTTTCTAACTCCACACGCACACCTAGTATTCAACTGGCACGTGCAAGTCATTTAATTAACGGTGGTCCTGCTGTGAAGATGACCTGATGTGACAAATCAGGCAGATTCACTGGTCATGATGGACACACGTATGTACGTTGAGATTGAACCCGTGAAACTCCTTTTAAACCATACATCTACTTTCAGTTTTTTATTCGCACACGGTGCTTGATTGATCAACGGATGGACTTGGATTTATTGGCTTGGTCTATGGTCTAGATATAGGGGTGGTAATGAGCTCGGCCCTGTTACGTCTGGGCTTGGATTTATTGGCTTGGTCTATGGTCTTGGGTCTGGCATACATGGCCCGATGCCACGCTTGGGCTCGACTCATTTTAGTCAGCCTGGGCCTAGCTTCATGTATACATGTCTTTTATCTCATATATGTGCCGTTCTAATCTTGGGTTAGGTCAGGCAAAAGGATTGTTGAATTCCAATTGTGACCCGTCTGAGTCGACTCGTACCTGGTCCTAATCTAGTAAGGTAAACCAGCCACTCTGCCAAACCCTCAGCTTGGACGAGTCAACTCCAACTTGCCGATTCCCAACTCAGCTAAGTTCCTGGCCATTCAGTTTGAGTGGCGGAGTCAGAAAACCATGTGTTCGCATGAATCTTGTTGGTTTTGGTTTTTAAGTATCTATTTTATGAATGCGCGGCTCACAATGAAATATCATGTTGGGCTTGGTCATGCCCGAGCCCAAAAGCCCAACGACTCTTTTGGGCTCAGGCATTGACCGACACAGTGTCGAACCAGGTCTAATCTAGACCAGCTCAAACTGGCCCATTGCCACCCATAGTTTTAAATGATCAGGCCATAAGATCGAGTTCACCATGTGTCTGTGTGTGTGTGAAAGAGCATGTGGTTAGAGAGGGTCCGTATGAATCTACCAAACCACCTTCGAATTTGTGACGTAAGTGGGATTAGCCAACTGTTTCGTGCTGTGATGGGCCAAGCAATTTATTCTTCTTGTCTGCAATTCTTTGATGACGGTTTGACTAAGATCCTAGAAGCCCTTCATTTTCTTCATTAGACCAGGTGCTTATGATTCTTACGTGTGCCAATCTATAGTTTGGTTTACTAAATTATATATATATATATATATATATATATATATATATATATATATATATATATAGGAAAAATATAGATTGGCACACGTAAGAATCATAACCATGTGCCAATCATAACCGTGTGCCAATCTATATTTTTCCAATATATATATATATATATATATATATATATATATATATATATATATATATATATATATATTGGAAAAGGTACTATGCGCTTGACCACATAGTAGCATCCCCTAAGGTTGAGCGCTGTCAATTTGTAAGCCATCGAATCTGGTGTTTTAAAATCAACGGCCAGATTTGCTCTCCGGAGTACAATTTCAAAACTGGTGAAACGGATTATGTGGGCCGTGCAAATACACAACCCCATAACCGTGCAGACCTCTCTTTCCCTATTAGGGCTGTACATCCAGCCAAGTCAGGTCGAGGTGGGCCAAGCTTGGCTTGACTTGTCCATGCTCTCCTCGAGTTCGTGCTCGAACTCACCCTCGAGCTTACCATTGGAGCTTGTCTTGTTTGTTAAACCTTTCGAGGCGAGCTTGAGGTGAGCTAGTGGATCGAGTCGAGGTGAGCTTACCTTGAGTCGAGTCGAGTTTGCTCCCACCTCAATTTATTATATTTTTTTTCTACAAAATACAAATTAAAAGTCAACAACATTAAGTTCAAGAAGTCACACATATATCAAGGGAGAATAGTATTTCTAAAGGTGGGACCCCACAATTTAAAAGGCCTAGCTCTGATCAATTTTTTCATTGACCAGAAAATAAGAAGAGAGAACCAAGAAAATAAGAAGATTAGGGTATTTTTTAATCAAATATCTATATGAAACGAGTCGAGTCAAGGTTGAACCGAGTCGAGCTTGAATCGAGTCGAGTTTCGAGTCGAGTGACCCAGTGCTCGAACTAGACTCGATTTCTGACTCGAGCTCCTAAATGAAGCTTGGCTTGACTCGTCCCACTGATTCAAGGCGAGTCGAGGTGAGTTTCTTTGAGTCAAGTTGATCGAATTTCTCAAGTTGACTCGACTCATGACCAGCCCTACTCTATGTGCATGTGTGCGCGCGCGCGCGCGTGCGCGTGAATGGAAGGAAGAAAGAAATCTCTAGAGAAATGCTTACCCGGAATAAGACTGGTCAATACCTGCTCTAATATGGGCCACAAGAAAACAATTATGCATGCCTCTGTTTTTTATCCACCTATGTTGGGCATACGACATTCAACACTCAAAACGTGCATTGCAATTTTCTTTAGCTGTTTGTTTGATTTTTTTATTTACATTTGTAATAAATAAGTGTGATCATTTACCAAAGTAATTGCAGAGTGATCCTAATGACAAGGTATGAGAAGCATGTTTGCAATGGAAGCAAAGGTTTTAGAGTCCATTTCGTGATGTATGGACCTTAGCCACGTCGTCCATCAGTTCTTGGCGCAGGCATAGATTTGGTGAGATCGATTACCGTCTCTCTCACTGGAGATAACTACTCTAAATCCACAGACTTTGGGAATCTTTAACCAAACTTCCTCGGATCCATGAGGGAAAGTAAGGAAAATGGAAAAATAATTTCTAAGAAATTCAAAATAATAGATTAAATGAATTAAAACATAATTACAATACTTTAAATAGAAAACTAAACCCTAGTAAGAAGCATCGGACTCTAACTCTAACTAAAACACTTACAATTCGTGACTTACTATAAATAGTAAACTTACTATTTATAGACGTCTCTCATTACTACTGAACTTCATGGTTTTCGAACAAAAAAGTAAGTTATCAATCTGGACCAATTACATGACTCTACTTACCTTGCTAAGCACTTTTCATTTTGGGCACGACTTCTAAAATCCTATGGATTAAAAGATATGATCAAAACAAAACTTATTATTTATAATAAAATCAAAATTAAACTAGGCTAACGACCGACAATCTGATCAAATCTCATAAATCCGGCATTGGAAACTTGGCAGAGCAAGTTGGACGGCTTAATTAGATCGAGCTATCTCAAATTCATATATATACATCTCATAACTCGTCTCTGATTGTGAAGTACAAGCGTTTTACGATCCTGACTGCTCGGATCACCTCCAGCCCTAATTGAGCTTCCTCTAGTCCAACTTGGTCATATAAATGTTTACGGCTTGCTCTACATCAGTCCCCTTTACTTCAAAAGAACTCGACCTCGATTTCTCGTCCAACTTTAGTTCATGATACTCGTACAGATCTACAACATTAAAAGTCCTCGAAATCTCCATGTCATCTGGAAGATCAACAACGTAGGTGTTGTCATTGATCTTGCAAATGATCGGTACCGCTCTAATCTTCTTTCGTTTTAATTTGTTGTAGGTCCCGGTAGAAAATCACTCTTTACGTAGGTGGATCATCACCTAATCACCCACATCAAACACTTTGGCACACCGATGCTTGTCAGCGTCTTACTTGTACTTATTATCATTTGAGCTCACCAGCTTGTTCCGTAAATCCTCAGAAGTAATGCAGTAACGCTCATGCCCAAAATTTTGGGCAAAAGAACCAAGTCCAAGGTATGGCGGCGCACTTGCCTGTAGACGATCTGAAATAGAGACCTTCTTGTCGATCGATTCACCATACCGTTGAAAGCGAAATCAGCTTGAGATAGAACCAAGTCTCACTACATTGGCTTTTTTTTTCCCAGAAAGACAACGAATAAGATTACCCAACATGAAGCTAACAACCTCAGTATGCCCGTCATTCTGAGGGTGATAAGTACTGCTGAACTGAAGTTGAGTCCTAAATCGACTCCACAAGGTCCACCAAAAGTGATTGACGAACTTTGTGTCACAATCTAACGTAATCATCTTGGGAATCCCATGCAACCTCAAAATCTCCCTGAAGTACAGATTTGTTATGTTTGTCACATTATGTCTTCTTATAGAGAATAAAGTGCGCCATCTTGGAGAATCGATCTACCACCACGAACATGGAATCCATGTTTCGTTGTGTTTGTGTGAGACCTAACACGAAGTCCATGGAGATATCTTCCCAAGGACCATCAAGAATGGGCAATGGAGCGTATAGGCCCGTATTCTGCAATTTTCCCTTAGAGGTTTGACAAACATGATAACATTGCACTGCCTTCCCAACATTTCAAGATAAGTGTGGCCAGTAATACATTTCTTCCACCGAGGCTTTCATTTTATCACATCCAAGCTGACCACTTAGGCCACCACTATGTAGCTCTAAGATAATCTGGTCCCATAGCGAATTCTATGGAATGCCAAGTTGGTTTCCCTTAAAAAGGAACCCATCTTGAATGATGAAGTCACTCGGGTGACCTCCTTAACATCCTGCCCTTGTATCAGCAAAGTCTTCATCCTCAACATAGAGGTCGTTAAGACAGTCAAATCTGACCACGTATTAAAACTAAAAATGCAGAGGACATTTTCAGTTGTATATGCATTTTATTTTAATCCACCGTGTCGCATATATGATGTTCAACATACTTCATAGCACGAGCTTATTATGATGATGAGATGCCTAAAATTCAAAGCTATTTAGGCATGTTTGATTTTCCAATTACAATGGTAAATGGTTAGAAATGGATAATGATTATTTACTGCTGTGATTTTATTTGTATGGTGACATTAACTACATTTGATTGTAACAATAATTTTGCCATCATTGATCATTTCATCTAGGAATCAATGAAAATGGTAGTTTTATAATAAAAAAATATAATAATTATAATTTTATTTATATGCTTCCTTTACAAAATATTTTTGATTTGTTATTTGCAATTGTAATTTAGCATAAATATGTAATGATTCTTGACGAGTGTAATTACAACAACTGTCATAATGTTAAGTCTTACAGGGAGCTTGTTTGCAAAGTTTTTTAGTCCATATATTTTTGGCATGTAAAACTTCAATCGCGTCGGATCATTTTAGGGCTTTAACAAGAAATGAGGCAAATCCAATGCTCAAGTGGACTACACCATAGAAAATGGTTGGAATTGAATGCCTAACGTTGAAAACTTCTTGGGGTCATAAAAGTTTTGGATCAAGCTGATATTTGTGTTATCGCCATGCATGCTTGTGAAACCTTATGAACGGGTTGGATGAGAGAGACACATCCTTATAGGCCCTACAAAGACTTTAAGTTTGAATGTTGGGCGTCATTATCTCCCATGTTTCCTATGGTGTGGTCCACCTGAGCTTACAATCTACCTCAGTTTTGGGCTCATGCCTTACAATGAGATGGTAAAATTTATGGACAACATGGATGCTACACATACATCATGGTGGCACCCACAAATTTTACATGATCCTAATTGATGTCCCATTTTCTGTTTCAACCTGGTTTTTCAGGTGTAACTATGTAAGTGTATGCCTCTCATTGAAACACTCCACAAAAGTCACCATTATGTATTTACCACCATTTATGATGGTAATTGGAAAATCAAATAGCTCCTAAGTATACTTGACTCTTGATTTATGAATTGCAATTCTTGTTTAAACAAATACCTTGAAATAATAATGATGGCTAATTTGCTTTGCATCACACGGGTAATTGAAAAACCAAACACCCCCTAAGTGAGCCACAACATAAAAATCCATGGACATATATTTAAAAATCTTCACATCTGTATAGTAATTCTCATGTTAGTAATATCCACTTGATTTTTGGGCATCCAACTTTCATGATGGGTAATCCTATAGGATAGGTTGGATGTTGTAGGCACCCCACCATAGGCTAACAAATTGATTAAAAAAAGGATGGTTTGAAAGGACAATCGCACCTCCAAACCCAATCCTAAACCAAACCCAGCCCTATGCCCACCTTAATCCTAACCCTTAACCCAATCCAATCATAAAACCCAGTCTAAAACCACAGGAGTCCCTAAACCCGCAGCCCTATGTCCTAAAACTCCGAAGACCTAGAACATAAAAACCATAGGAGTCACTAAACCCAACTCCCTAAGTCAACTCACTAAGTCATGTTGAGTCAACTCGCTAATCATGACCTAGCCAACCCACCTAGTCAAGCTAAAAGACCAAGCCTACTCAAAACCAAGCCCAAAAGCCCAATCAAAGGCCCACTAGAGGTTTGCAGGTAAGACAACAAACACATGTCGCAAAAGCCGGAGCTCCCACACGTATTTGGGAGGCACCCTATTAAAGCAGGGAGTGCTTAGAGGCCCAGACCCGCCGCCTGCCATGTGGCACTCCTGTCCTTCAGCAAAGCGTCTCCCAAGTGTGTGAGACTCCACTTTTTCGCCTCTAATATGCACACCACTGCGAAATGTCTCATATGCCCCTTCTTTGAGCCAAAAATCACCCTTTTACCAACCCATCCAACTACCCAGATTGCTCCACGTGACGATCTTGAATTTCAGCCATTGCACCTTGCTTAAACCCTAAATTTCATAGGAATTACTAAAAAATCGAGCTAGGGGGACTATTTATAACCCCCTCCCCTTCCCATTTCAAAACCAAGCCAACAATCATCCCCTCTTCACTTGAAGATATCCACTCATTTCCCATTCTATCTTGACTTGAGGATCTCTCACCCCTTAGCCTCCTAATTTCCATCCCTCCACCAAGGAGAGGAAGAGTGAGAGAGGGCCTATCCTGAGTCTAGATTAAGTCCAATTCCAAGACTCCTAGGCCAACCAAGTTCCAACCCAAGTCACTCAATCGAATCCTTGCGACACAACCGTCCATCCAATCATCTGGTTCTTAGATCAACTTCATTTATTCTTAGTTTTAACATTATGCAACATTTATTCTATTCTCATTCCCTTGCTTTGTTCTATTGCATTGATCATACCATTGATTTGGGAGTATGATCTACGGCTTGCTATTCTATTCGGATCCTGCCCATAAAAAACTTAGTTAATTGGTTCACATATCGTCATAATTAGTATATCACACCGTCACTTAGCACCCAACTGGTTTAAGCGTATACTTTGTGGCTTGCCGATCTGATCAGATCTAGCCCATCAGAAACTTTAACCTGTTGGACCCACTTCTCATCATTATATTACATATACATATTGCATCATACACTAACATTTAGCACCCAACCGGGTTAAGCATATGCTCTTTAGCTTGCCGATCTAGTCAGGTCTAGCCCATTAGAAACTTTTTCCGGTTAGACACACCTCTCATTATCACATCACTGAATCATACATTAATTTCTTTAATATGCTAGAGCTAAATCGTAACCTTCCAGAATTTGCTTAATCCTGCGAAGTAGAGACCATACATTTGCACGGGAAGAGGGGGTGCCTAACACCTTCTCTTTTTGTAACTGCAGTTCCTTACTCAGAATCTTTAGTTGCAGATCAAGGAGCCATTTTAGGAATGATGATCTTTGGATATTCATTCATAACGTTTCTATAAGGTCTAGTCAACTATAGAGGTGAATTAAGTGGCTAGTAGCAACTCCAGTTAAACATCATTTATCTTTACACTCCTCAACTAATTAATCATAAAACCCCAAAGAAAAGCCCGGAATAGCCCGCATGGGAGTTCGCGAGCCAACGTCCACATATGTGATACATGCTTCCTGGTGAGCCCCATAAAATTTATAAACTAGCTCGCTTAAAGGAATGACCTTTCCATTGTTAACAAGAATTCTCTACGCCACCTACTTTATACAATTAAAACACATGATATTGCAGGGCCCACTGTACCATTTGTGGGACATACACATCAACCCAATTTACTGTTGAAGTTGTCTTTAATCTTAGATAGTAGAGGGCTTGAAGCGACTGATGAGGTCTGGTTAAGCCCCCGAAACTCCCTAAGATGTTGCTTCTAGAATATGACACTACTGGATCGAAGGTCTTGTGTCGTCGGTCGCCCAACGAGGTCTAGTCAAGTGCCCGAAACTTCTCCGGACAGAACTTCTAGTTCTCTCTAAACATGATTAATTTGCTGGGTTTGGTCGCCCAATGGGGTCCAGTCGGGCACCCGACGACTGTTCCGCAGTTTAGGTCGATGTGCGGTTTTGAGTAGGATTTGTTTTTAATTTCGGTTCTATGTTATTTAAAGGGGTATAATGTGGGATTAGGGTAACACAAAGAGTCTTAGACGTGTTCAAGTGGGTTGAGAGTTTTAGGGTTAGAGAATTACCTTAGGAAAGCTTGAAATTGTCTAGGTGAGGGAAAGGGCTATGTTGGTCATTCTCTTGTGAAAATTAGCTTTGTTGGCTTAGATTTCTCTATGGGGCTTTGGATACGGTTAAGTCATTCTTCTGTAATCTTTTGTAACTTCTGATTTATAGTGGATTGCCTTATGCCGTGGTTTGCCTGTGCACGATTTTTCCACATAAAATTCAGATTCTCTTGCATGTCGATTTGCTTGATTGTTGTCATTGTGTGATTGCCATTCATTTGATTTGCACTTCTGCTGTCGGGATTCCCAACATTTACAACAGGGGTGCCCTCCAATTATTGTTAGTATTTTTTAGGAGGGAGCTTTCAAGAAAAAAAAAAATGTTACAATTATTGTTAGTATTTTTATAGTGGGCAACTTTGTTGGACAGATGCAATGCTGTACAAACATCATGGCAGGCTGTACACACGAACTAGTTGGACACACAAGTAGCTGTGTGCAGGTTTCTTCGTTTTGAAATGTTACTATACATGACAGCTGACCAAATACATTTAATGGCTGAAGAAGCAATTTTGAAAATTAAAATAATCTGAAAGCAATTTTAGTATTTTCAAACATGCATCAGCTAACCAGATACATTTAATGGCTGAAGAAGCAATTTTGAAAATTAAAATAACTTGAAAGTAATTTTAGTATTGTCAAGCATGCATCATAATGAGGGTACCCAATACTTCAAACCCCACTCGTATTCACCATCGTACCAGAATAAAGTAGATAGTACCAAAGACTTACTTTGTGGTCCACCTTCCAGATACACACCTGTCCCATTCGATGTGGACCGACGTAGTTTTTTCCTTCGCTCATTTGGAAGGCGGTCCTTAGACGGGAAATAGACGGCCGGTTTGAAAAGAATGTTGAACAGGGATCAATGGTTCCACACCAATATGCACGTATCTCCCTTCTCATGAGTTAGCTGGCCTGATTTTCTATTCATATTATATTCATTGAAAAACCCACCATGTATAGCCGCCGCACGTTAGCATGACGAGCGGCAATGGCCCGGGGAGCCCAGCTGTCAGCTGTGTAGGGTGATCCCTCGGCCCTTAAACTTGGCCCGATTATTGGGCCGAACTTGAAAAATTAGGCCCAGTACTCAGGTTTCTGGGCCAATGTCAATGACGGCCGGTCTGGAATATTTGATACTTTTGATACCGACAGATGGAGGATGTCCAAGAATCGGACCGATACTTCATCGTATGGCCCACCATATGAATTTGGAGGCTTTTTGGTAGGGCCCTCAATGGGTCGGATTTGGATCGGATACAGCTGGATCAGGCTCCAAGTCCGAAAATCCATATCCGGATCCGATCCAAATCCGACTCGGATCCAAAAGGTGATATCCACATCCGATCCATTTCCGATCCAAAAATTCATATATCAGGTTGGATCTAGGTCCGAATCCACCATTTTTGGGATGCAGCCTAAAATGATTTGGAAAATCTGATGGGCGGTGTGGACATAACGTATATATATCAAGGTGGATCCTAGGAGTGGAACCTTCATTCATGCCTGAAAAGGGTGTCAGCCTGTCCGCTCACACAGTCTCTCTTCTTCTTCTTTTATTTTATTTTGTTTCATTTTTTGCTAGGTGGGCTCTCCATTCATTAGCTCGGTCAGCCCATTAAGGGCCCAAAAAGCCCTATATTGGGTAACTTTTGGTAGCACATACACATCATAATGGGCTGAAACCGTTTCAATGGTGGACACACAACTTCGTTGTTCCCTATTGTTTGGTCCACCTAAGATCTGGATCTTCTCCAACTTCAGGCCCATGGCCTTAAATGATCTATCAAGATGGATGGATGGCATGGATGTAGTATATACATCATGATGGGCCCCACGAATGGGCCCAAGGATCACTTTTCTAAAAAAAGGTTCGGTTGAAGGCATGTAATAGTGGGAATTTGATCGGATCTTACTACTAAATCTGGATCCGACTTGAATATGATTCGAATTTATTTTTGTGAATCAAAATCTAGTCCATTTAATTAATCGGACCAATTTTAATATTCAACTCTGCATTATATGGATTCGGAGCGAATCGAATCTCGGATCTGACCCGCTCCATTGAGAGCCCTTCTTTTTTGTGGCAATCCATTGTTTTCTATGGTGTGGCCCATTTGACAATTGGATCATCATGATTTTTAGGACATCAATTTTTTATGTTGAGACAACTAGAACTAGACATGAACCGAGTCGAAATCTGCAAACTCAACTCAGCTCAGCTCGGTCTGACATTGACCTAGGCTCGAATTCGGCTTAACTCAGTCTTAGGCTTGGTAGGGTTAGCTTGAACTCGGTTCAATCCAGGATCTGATTAATCCGAACCAAACTTGACTCAATCATATTTTCGAGTCGAGCTAAGTTTCTGTCGAGTCGACTTGAGCTTGTTTAAGTCTGTTGAGTTGAGTCGAGTTTCTTAAGTCGAATCAGGTCACACACGTTCGAATAAAGACGGTTGATCATCGAGGAGAGCCACAGAGACCGGAGACGAAAGGGAGCTCAAGGTGGGGTTTGGAGAAGGAAAGGCTCGGCCGCTAGCTGGGCAGAGATGGGTAGGGTTAGGGTTTAGAGGAAAAGGTTGGGTAAGGTTAAGGGTTTGCGACGAGTCAGGCTCGGGCATTAGGAACCTGGGACGAGTTGAGTAGAATATAAAGGAATTAGGTTTATTTACTTATTTATTTATATGTATTTACATATACACCAGACAAGTTAAACCGAGCCAGTTCAAGGCAAATTGAGTTTGAGTCAAGTTCTAAGTCGTGTTTGGTCCAATTCGAACTCAACTTGGTATTTTTTAACCCCATCTGCCTAACTGATGTAGAGGAGGTGGCTCAACTCTACATGATGAAGACTGACCAAAAGAAACAACCGTGGAAGACCCACAAGAAGGAATTGCAAATCGCAGGAAATAGGGTCCTAACGATCCGTCGACGACCGGTTGTCCACCAATCATGACCGGTCAGCTGACCGGCCGAATTACGTCTAGCCAGTAGCCCAACTCTCTAGACTGCCAAGAGCCGATCACGACCGGTCATGTAATACCCCGAAAATTTAGTACACGAGTAGGTACACGAGTGTTATAGTTCACACATTAGAATTTAAATTTTAGGCCGCGTCGTTCATATACATACACACACGTCACACTTTTATACGTATTCTAACACTTTTAAAACTTTAAAAACTTAGTGTACTTAGTTAAGTCAATAGACGGACCATTAGAATGACCTATCATTGCTAGGTAGGAATATCTAACCGTCCACCTCGATTTTGAACAAGCCGATCATAGTAAACTAAACCCATTGATCTCCATAGCCGCTCATACACAAATCAATTTAACATTCTGATCCGTTCATCTTGTTTATCATACATTCAAATGCTTAACCTACCGTCAAAACTGTGATCTGATGAAATTTCATGAGTAGACAAGTCATTAAAGTCTAACGGTGTATATGTCTCACCAATAGGCCACCCAAAGACCATATTAGAAATATCAGTTTAAGAAACTGACCGTACAATAACTCATACTTGTGTTTAAGAACATAAACATCTAATTAGAAAAAAATTGGCCTCTCATATAACCATCCATCGAATTCGTATCCGGTAATTGGGTCACACAAATAACAAACCGAACCGATCATTTCGAAGATCATAGGATATATACTAAGGCTACCGGTTAAATTTTCTATTGGATATGTACAAATGTCACTTTGGATCACCTAGTGTGATGGATCACTAAAAAAGCATCTTGGTCATCTGTAAGAGATCAATGCCCAAACTTAACCCGTATAAAGAGCGCGAAAAATGACAGGCCTTGGGTTAGTTTCACCGAAAAATGATGGTGTATACGATTGGTACAGGTGTTGGAAGTCAATACTAAAGGAAAGGGTAGAATTGGAATTATATGAATATATACCTAGTAATCTGTTAAAATTTCACGTAAGATTTTAACGGTTAGGTAGAAGCACACTAACTCTCATCATGTGACCCACATGGTTATCGGATCTAGATCATTTTTTTTATCTTATGTCTAAAGTAATCGTGCTACACCAGATGAGCGGAGTAGATTTTGGTTACAAGCATATGGTGGGACCCACATACACTACTGCATAAGATTCGACCGGTCAACACGTGTTGACCACGTATTACAAAGAGGCGCAGCGTATTACAAAGACGTCCGTCTGCTGCCGGTTTGCACCATCCACACCGTCCGTCTGTGGGCCCTGCATTTAAAATCCAACCCGTCCAATTGATCCCTCTCCCCCACGCATAGAGTCCCGTTGAATATTTTCCACGTCGGTAGTCTATCCGATCTTCTTCAAATCACCGTCCAAACCAAAAGCGGCCAAGATCCTGGTCATTACTGTGCATGGTAGCCTGGGAACTGCTCTGTTAGGGTCGTGTGGACCCCACCTAGGTCTCCAACGTCTCACTTAAGATTTGTTTCGCAAGAAACGAAAAGTGGAGTCCTTCTCCAACTCAAACTCCACCACCATTTTTAAATATAATACTTTCTGAAAATCACTTTCATACAAAACTTTATATACGAGTTCTAGGACACAATTTAACCGTACACGTCGAATTTCAACCGTCCGATCATCCTACAAATGCCCTAATCATAAATCGGGTCATAAGTGGCCCACCTTAACTCGGATCTGTCTTATTTTTCTTGTCAACGATTAATTTTATGTTGGAAACGTATTGGACGGATAAAATGTTTCAGATCCACCTAAAGTGGACCCCACTTGTGAGGACATACTGTAGTATCCCATGTACGTGCGACGCACGTTACAAGTAAAGAAAAGTAAGAAGATAATGTCCGTCTTCTCCAGGGACGCTGCAGCAGCAACGTTGCCGCTGCCACCATGCATGGTTCACGTTGTCCATCCGGTGGGCCCCATATACAAAATCCAAGACGTCCATCCTGTCCGTACGCATCTCCTCCCACGTCCGTAGAAACCGTTTGGCCATTCGTCAACCCAGTAGCCCACTCCAAACTGTTGTTTCCAACCAATGTAAACCAAGATTCGCCAAGATCCAAGTCGTTGATTCGCATGGACTTTCCAAATCTTATATGTAAGATCGTGTGGACCCCATTGAGATTCCCAACGGCTCTAATGCGCAAGAACCTTCTAGAATAAGTAATTCCTTCTCCAACTTGGATTGAATCCAAGATTTCTTTCACTTGAAGAAACACCCCTATGACTTGCTGTGCAAGACACCCACGCCTATAAGAATCCTACTACCCAAGAGGATCAAGCAGATACGAAACAAGAGAGAGAGAGAGAGAGAGAGAGAGAGGAGAGAACAAGAGAGAGAGTCTTAAAGGGGAGGAGAGAGAGAATTCGTATGGGAAGGAAGAGAGTGGCGTGCTGATGTGCTCATCCCCTTGCTGCTGCTGTTGAGGCCTTTCCCAGGACAGGAAAGGAAGAAGAAGAAAGGAAGAAAAGGAAAGAAAGAAGAAGGAGGGAGAAAGAAGAAGAAGAAGAAGAAGATTCGGAAGAAAATATGATTTTCTGCCGAGCGAGTCAACTCACCGAGCCGACTCAAATTCGAATTTGGTTTCCCTTGGACTTGAAGTATTCCATATCCGGTGAGTGATTCATCTTGGGTTATTCTTGTTGATTTTCCTTGAGTTGCTTCTTGTTTCATTCGAAGCTTTGCCTTCCTTATTCATTCGTAATACAATTCTAGGTAAGGGATTTGTTTTCTTCTTTTCCTTTCTTAATTAAGTCTTAGATGTGAATTGTTATTATTTCTTTCCGCCATACATATCAGGTCGTAACTAATGGATTCATATCTTAATGCGTTCTTAAGTTTCAATTATTCCTTCTTAGTTGCACAAGTCTAGATTCTAGATAAGAAGAAACTTAGAAGCACCAAGACAGTGATGTTACTACAAAACCTCACTGACGTACGTCCTTCTCAACTCTCTTGATTTACGATAAACTAAAACATTTAGATGATGAATTATTTGAATAGGATTAATCATGCATAGTGTGTTTGGATTTGAATTTGAGATGCATTGTATGCTTGGAGATATGCTTCCATAATTCATGACATTCATATACATCTTGTATACACAACGACAGAACAGGAGCATGGTTGATTTGACTCCTGGCGTGCATGGTTGATTTGCCGCCTCGCTGTACCGGTTAGGTGAGCATGGTTGATTTGCGACAGGTTCCTAATGTTCAGTGGCAGCGAGTTCTGGTCGTTTCACTTATTGAGCATGGTTGATTTGCTCGGTTGGATCAGTGGTGCATGGTTGATTTGCTCACTGGCGTGCATGGTTGATTTGCCGCCTCGTTGTACCGGTTAGGTGAGCATGGTTGATTTGCGACAGGTTCCTAATGTTCAGTGGCAACGAGTTCCTAGACGTTGTGCTCTTACACGTATCATAACATACATGACATCATGATAATCATGCTTCATTCATAATAAGACATAATGTGTTTAAGTCATCACCATATCCTTATATATTCGTATGATTCTAGCTGATAGTATTTCACATCTAACATCTTATCAACTGGAATATTACTTGTGATGGAAATGACCTCACTGGGCTTTTAGCTCACCAAAATCACCACAGTTCTTGCAGGTTTTCAGGAAGGCTCAGACGTAGACAGAGCAGAGTATTCAGATGATCACGTGTTACTCAAACGCCAACTGTAGTTAATCTGTTTTGTCTTGTAAAATTCAATGTAAAGGATATCAGTGAAAAGAAACTTTATATTTGGGATTTATTTTAGTTATGCGATGTGTGGAATGGAATTTCAAGGAATCTGTGCTCGAATTTTTCAATTCACACCCTGGAACTCGGGCTTTGGGTGATTGTACTCGGGTTCCGAATTTCAGGGCGTGACAGTTTGGTATCAGAGAGAGATTTTGAGAATTCCAAAGTGCCTAGGGTTAGGGCTACACATAGTGAAATTCAAGTAGGGTTTATTAATAGACATAGATAAGTGTTGTAGAGTACCGGATAATAGTATAACTTGTAGACACATAGGAATGGGTGCGCCATGAATGATTTTGTTGCTATTGTACTTGATGTTTGTTTTTGTTTTTATTCATGTTTGTTTTCGTTGCAAGGTTGTCAAATTGCTTGCTTCTACATAAGGGTGTTGTTGTGCTGTGACCTTTGTCTTACTAGTGACGTTGCTTGTAGAATCAAGTTTGTAATGTTGAGGTTAGAGTGTCTGTAGGTTTTATCTGTGAGGTTTCTTTTATTTGGACTGTTGGTTTTTCTTGTTTCATTGTTTGTACTATGATTGATTGTCTTGTTTGTGACATTGCTTTTGTTGGAATGTTATTGTTGACTTTCTTCTCTTCGTTATAGTGTTTGCTTAGGCACATTAGAGTGCATAGCGAAAGGTTGGTTGCGGTTATGGTTGAATCTCGAGGACGAGATTCTCATAAGGGGGGTAGATTGTAAGAACCTGAAGTCATATAAGTCATTACATACACTTGTGAACACATAAACCCATAACTTGTAGGGCATAGACACACCGTAGTATTCGTCTTTTAGTTTAGTGGGTTTGCTTGAATTTCGAGGACGAAATTTTATATAAGGGTGGTAGAATGTAATACCCCGAAAATTTAGTACACGAGTAGGTACACGAGTGTTATAGTTCACACATTAGAATTTAAATTTTAGGCCGCGTCGTTCATATACATACACACACGTCACACTTTTATACGTATTCTAACACTTTTAAAACTTTAAAAACTTAGTGTACTTAGTTAAGTCAATAGACGGACCATTAGAATGACCTATCATTGCTAGGTAGGAATATCTAACCGTCCACCTCGATTTTGAACAAGCCGATCATAGTAAACTAAACCCATTGATCTCCATAGCCGCTCATACACAAATCAATTTAACATTCTGATCCGTTCATCTTGTTTATCATACATTCAAATGCTTAACCTACCGTCAAAACTGTGATCTGATGAAATTTCATGAGTAGACAAGTCATTAAAGTCTAACGGTGTATATGTCTCACCAATAGGCCACCCAAAGATCATATTAGAAATATCAGTTTAAGAAACTGACCGTACAATAACTCATACTTGTGTTTAAGAACATAAACATCTAATTAGAAAAAAATTGGCCTCTCATATAACCATCCATCGAATTCGTATCCGGTAATTGGGCCACACAAATAACAAACCGAACCGATCATTTCGAAGATCATAGGATATATACTAAGGCTACCGGTTAAATTTTCTATTGGATATGTACAAATGTCACTTTGGATCACCTAGTGTGATGGATCACTAAAAAGGCATCTTGGTCATCTGTAAGAGATCAATGCCCAAACTTAACCCGTATAAAGAGCGCGAAAAATGACAGGCCTTGGGTTAGTTTCACCGAAAAATGATGGTGTATACGATTGGTACAGGTGTTGGAAGTCAATACTAAAGGAAAGGGTAGAATTGGAATTATATGAATATATACCTAGTAATCTGTTAAAATTTCACGTAAGATTTTAACGGTTAGGTAGAAGCACACTAACTCTCATCATGTGACCCACATGGTTATCGGATCTAGATCATTTTTTTATCTTATGTCTAAAGTAATCGTGCTACACCAGATGAGCGGAGTAGATTTTGGTTACAAGCATATGGTGGGACCCACATACACTACTGCATAAGATTCGACCGGTCAACACGTGTTGACCACGTATTACAAAGAGGCGCAGCGTATTACAAAGACGTCCGTCTGCTGCCGGTTTGCACCATCCACACCGTCCGTCTGTGGGCCCTGCATTTAAAATCCAACCCGTCCAATTGATCCCTCTCCCCCACGCATAGAGTCCCGTTGAATATTTTCCACGTCGGTAGTCTATCCGATCTTCTTCAAATCACCGTCCAAACCAAAAGCGGCCAAGATCCTGGTCATTACTGTGCATGGTAGCCTGGGAACTGCTCTGTTAGGGTCGTGTGGACCCCACCTAGGTCTCCAACGTCTCACTTAAGATTTGTTTCGCAAGAAACGAAAAGTGGAGTCCTTCTCCAACTCAAACTCCACCACCATTTTTAAATATAATACTTTCTGCAAATCACTTTCATACAAAACTTTATATACGAGTTCTAGGACACAATTTAACCGTACACGTCGAATTTCAACCGTCCGATCATCCTACAAATGCCCTAATCATAAATTGGGTCATAAGTGGCCCACCTTAACTCGGATCTGTCTTATTTTTCTTGTCAACGATTAATTTTATGTTGGAAACGTATTGGACGGATAAAATGTTTCAGATCCACCTAAAGTGGACCCCACTTGTGAGGACATACTGTAGTATCCCATGTACGTGCGACGCACGTTACAAGTAAAGAAAAGTAAGAAGATAATGTCCGTCTTCTCCAGGGACGCTGCAGCAGCAGCGTTGCCGCTGCCACCATGCATGGTTCACGTTGTCCATCCGGTGGGCCCCATATACAAAATCCAAGACGTCCATCCTGTCCGTACGCATCTCCTCCCACGTCCGTAGAAACCGTTTGGCCATTCGTCAACCCAGTAGCCCACTCCAAACTGTTGTTTCCAACCAATGTAAACCAAGATTCGCCAAGATCCAAGTCGTTGATTCGCATGGACTTTCCAAATCTTATATGTAAGATCGTGTGGACCCCATTGAGATTCCCAACGGCTCTAATGCGCAAGAACCTTCTAGAATAAGTAATTCCTTCTCCAACTTGGATTGAATCCAAGATTTCTTTCACTTGAAGAAACACCCCTATGACTTGCTGTGCAAGACACCCACGCCTATAAGAATCCTACTACCCAAGAGGATCAAGCAGATACGAAACAAGAGAGAGAGAGAGAGAGAGAGAGAGAGGAGAGAACAAGAGAGAGAGTCTTAAAGGGGAGGAGAGAGAGAATTCGTATGGGAAGGAAGAGAGTGGCGTGCTGATGTGCTCATCCCCTTGCTGCTGCTGTTGAGGCCTTTCCCAGGACAGGAAAGGAAGAAGAAGAAAGGAAGAAAAGGAAAGAAAGAAGAAGGAGGGAGAAAGAAGAAGAAGAAGAAGAAGATTCGGAAGAAAATATGATTTTCTGCCGAGCGAGTCAACTCACCGAGCCGACTCAAATTCGAATTTGGTTTCCCTTGGACTTGAAGTATTCCATATCCGGTGAGTGATTCATCTTGGGTTATTCTTGTTGATTTTCCTTGAGTTGCTTCTTGTTTCATTCGAAGCTTTGCCTTCCTTATTCATTCGTAATACAATTCTAGGTAAGGGATTTGTTTTCTTCTTTTCCTTTCTTAATTAAGTCTTAGATGTGAATTGTTATTATTTCTTTCCGCCATACATATCAGGTCGTAACTAATGGATTCATATCTTAATGCGTTCTTAAGTTTCAATTATTCCTTCTTAGTTGCACAAGTCTAGATTCTAGATAAGAAGAAACTTAGAAGCACCAAGACAGTGATGTTACTACAAAACCTCACTGACGTACGTCCTTCTCAACTCTCTTGATTTACGATAAACTAAAACATTTAGATGATGAATTATTTGAATAGGATTAATCATGCATAGTGTGTTTGGATTTGAATTTGAGATGCATTGTATGCTTGGAGATATGCTTCCATAATTCATGACATTCATATACATCTTGTATACACAACGACAGAACAGGAGCATGGTTGATTTGACTCCTGGCGTGCATGGTTGATTTGCCGCCTCGCTGTACCGGTTAGGTGAGCATGGTTGATTTGCGACAGGTTCCTAATGTTCAGTGGCAGCGAGTTCTGGTCGTTTCACTTATTGAGCATGGTTGATTTGCTCGGTTGGATCAGTGGTGCATGGTTGATTTGCTCACTGGCGTGCATGGTTGATTTGCCGCCTCGTTGTACCGGTTAGGTGAGCATGGTTGATTTGCGACAGGTTCCTAATGTTCAGTGGCAACGAGTTCCTAGACGTTGTGCTCTTACACGTATCATAACATACATGACATCATGATAATCATGCTTCATTCATAATAAGACATAATGTGTTTAAGTCATCACCATATCCTTATATATTCGTATGATTCTAGCTGATAGTATTTCACATCTAACATCTTATCAACTGGAATATTACTTGTGATGGAAATGACCTCACTGGGCTTTTAGCTCACCAAAATCACCACAGTTCTTGCAGGTTTTCAGGAAGGCTCAGACGTAGACAGAGCAGAGTATTCAGATGATCACGTGTTACTCAAACGCCAACTGTAGTTAATCTGTTTTGTCTTGTAAAATTCAATGTAAAGGATATCAGTGAAAAGAAACTTTATATTTGGGATTTATTTTAGTTATGCGATGTGTAGAATGGAATTTCAAGGAATCTGTGCTCGAATTTTTCAATTCACACCCTGGAACTCGGGCTTTGGGTGATTGTACTCGGGTTCCGAATTTCAGGGCGTGACAGGTCATCCATACTGATGACTGGTAGTCTGGCCAGTCGAATTTGCCTCTCAGAGGGACCTGAGCTCGCTGGACAATTAAAGGCCTCATTCGACTGGTCGTCCTCTATGACCGACCGATCGAGAAATGCGCAGAGTCCTACGCGAACTTTTTATTTTTTGAATATTTTTCTTCCGTTTTTGCTTGTTTTCCTTTCCAAATCCAATTAGGACACCTTGGTTGCATAGAATAGGGTTTGAGATGCTATTTAAGTTTGCTTTTGGATTAATTTTCAAACAATTCATGATTTTAATACAATTTCTCTGAGTTTCTACTTTATTTTACTCGTGTTCTTTGAGTGCCCCTTGAGAAATCAAGGAAGATCGACTGTTCTTATCGATAGATCCGTGGATTCAGATCAGTTATCCAACGAGAGAGATGGTGATCAATCTAGTCCCACTTACAGTTGCACCATAGTTGGTATCAGAGCGAGGAACAACCTCGGGAAGATGGCATCTAGTGGAGATCAAACGGTGATCAAGGGATGTGATACTTGGTAGAGAAGATAGAGAATCTTCAGAACTCGTTCGAGGCGTCTATGCAAGGACTGCGAGTGTCTCTCAAACAAATCGTCGCGACTTTAACACCGTGACAGCCCACCAGTGGTGCGCAACCACCCGCAATTGAAATTCGGAACAACCCAATTGTCCGTCAAGCTCTTCCAGCCATGAACTGTCAGTCAAACACTGATGATTCTGGTGACAACGACGATGACGTAGAGAATATCCTTGCATAGCAATAAGTGTGTGGCAATGATCGTGGAGACTGATTCAATTATGGTTATAGAGGTAAGGGTGAGCTTCGTGCTTTTAATGGGATGTTACGGATAAAGGAATTCTTAGATTGGCTAGTAGAGGTAGAGAACTTCAATTATATGGAAGTTCCGAAAGAGAAGAAGGTGAAACTCGTGGCCTACAAGTTGAAGTCAGGTGCTTTTGCATGGTGGGAGCAACTTCAGCTCTCTTGAACTCGACAAAACAAGTTGCCCATCCGATCGTGGCCCGGATGAGACAGCTCCTATGATCGCGCTTTCTATCCTGCGATTACGAGCAAGTCCTATTCCAACAATATCAAAATTGCCATCAGGGCGATAGGATCGTTGAAGAATATGCTGTTGAGTTTAACCGTCTAGCCACCCTCAATGATTTGGCGGAGACGGATGCTCAGAAGACCACGAGGTTTGTGGGCAGTCTGCGACTTAATATCCAGGATCGGGTGCAGATGCAACAAGTTTGAACAATAGAAGATGCGCTACACTACGCCATGCGTGCAGAAGCTCAGCTCACTAGAGTTTCTGCGCTTCCCTCCCCTTCACCCTGCACTCCTACTACAACGATTCAGGAGGTTTCTCAGGCCAAAAGGAAGGAACCTGTGGACGGGTGAGTTCAGTTGGCCCCTACGAATGAAAATCGGGCCTCGGTTAGTGGCACATTTAGGCCTTAGCACAATGTGGCTTCTACGTCTGGATCGAGCCAAGCCCCAAACCCATATGCTCTTCCTAGGCCGAGCCATTGTTGGAGATGTGGATAACCCAGCCACTTGTCCAACGTATGTCCACAACGCTCCGCGGCTAATCTAACCACGAATGAGGATGGTGATGAAGAAAAGTTCGCCGAGGGTGAACTTGAGAAACAAGAGTATGATCAGGTCGAAAACAAAAACCCCAAAAAATAAAAATAAATATCTTCAAAAATCAAAAACATCTAGCATTTCAATTCCATAAAATCTTCAAAAATAAAAAATCATTTCATTTCCTGCATGCAATAATGTGCCAAGCTCGTCTGAGGAATCACATGAGCTCAAAGTTGATTCATATGACTTCGACATTGAACTAGGTTTCAAACTCATAGGTCTTGATGAAGCTCGGGATGAGGAAGATGATGATCTGGCTCCCAGGCTAGATGAGCTCCTCAAGAAGTTTGAATCAAAAGCCAATGTTGTAGTCATGATTTTAAGGTAGTAAACTTGGAGACACCTGAGATCCTTAGGGAAGTACACATTGGGAAATCCTTGCTGTCGGAATACAGGCAAAAAATGATGGAATTCCTGACTCCAAGATTGTTTAACTTCGCGTTCCTGTATAAAGACATGTCAAGGCTTATGAAGAGCTCATTGTGCACCATCTACCAACAAATCTAGATATGAAATCAGTGAAGCAGAAACTGAGAAGAATGAAGCCAGAGTGAGCCCTCAAAATTCGTGATGAGGTTATTAAGCAATACAATACAGGATTCATGGTAATCTCCAACTACCCTGAATGGCTCGCCAATATCGTACCGATACCAAAGAAAGATGGTAAAGTTTGTATGTGCATCGACTTCAGAGATATTAACAAAGCTAGTCCTAAAGATGACTTCCCTTTGCCCCATATCGATACTCTGATCGACGACACCTGAGGGCATAAGATCTTCTCCTTTATGGATGGATTCCGGGGCTACAAAAAGATCAAGATGGTCATCGAATATCACGAGAAGACATCATTTATCACACTATGAGGAACATTTTGTTACAGGGTTATGTCGCTCGGTCTGAAGAATGCAGGAGCAACATATCAGCGGACAATGACAACCTTGTTCTATGACATGATGAACAAGGAACTGGAAGTAAATGTGGATGATATGATCATCAAGTCTCACACAATTGAAAGGCACTTTGAAGACTTGAAGAAGTTGTTCAATAGGTTAGAAAAGTACAAGCTCCATCTTAACCCTCAGAAATGTGTCTCCGGTGTGACCAGAGGCAAGCTTCTCGACTCTATGATAAGTGAAGAAGGCATCAGAGTTGATGAAATAAAGACAAGAGCTATCATTGAGATGCCATGTCCCAGGATAGAAAAGAAATCCGTGGGTTTCTCAATAGAATCCAATACATCAGCCATTTCATCACACAACTTACGCCTATCTGCGAACCCATATTCAAACTCCTTTAGAAGAATTCACCTAAAGAATGGAATGACGATTGCAAAGCTACCTTTAACTGCATCAAGAAATATCTCATGAATCCGCCAGTTCTAGTGCCGCCAACTCTCAAATGACCCTTACTATTATACATCTCGGTAGCAGCAAAAGCCATCGATTGCATGCTTGGCCGACACGACGAGATCGGAAATAGGGAACAAGCAATATACTATTTGAGTCGCAAGTCTACAAACTATGAGACCAGGTATTCCCTAATTAAGAAGACCCTCCTCGCCCTAGTTTGGGTTACTTATGATTGCATTTCCTGTTCTTCTCCTCGCTCGCATGCATCTGCTCAAGTATATGTTCGAGAAGACGACACTTACTGAAAGTATAGCTAAATGACAGCTACTCCTGTCTGAGTTTGACATCACCTATGTCACTCAGAGGCAATCAAGGGGCAAGCCCTCGCTGATCATCTCGCCACTCATTCTCTCCTCGACTATCAACCATTGAAGACCTTCTTCCCTGATGAAGATATCCTGCATATTGAAGAACAAGAAGAAGAGAAAGTAACGGAGTGGATGTTATTCTTCGACGGCGCAACTAACTCCAAAGGATGTGGAATCGGAGCAATCCTCTACTCTCCCAACGATGTTTCTATTCCTATCTCGAGGTGAATAACATTCGATTGCACCAATAACATGACAGAATATGAAGCATGCATTGCAGGTCTGAAAGAAGTCATAATCTTAGGCGTCAAGAAGCTACAGGTATTTGGAGACTCACAGCTTACCATAAGCACCTTAGACAAGTTCTCCAAGTGTTACAGGAGAACAAGTCGTATTTGAACCTAAAGAAATGTAATTTTCTGACATATACCACCTCTTATTTCTGGGTTTTATAGAGTCATCCACTGGTATATGGGTGGACAAAGACAAAGTGAGGGTTATCTGTGAGTGGCCTGCACCTAACAACATCCATGAAGTGTGCAGTTTTCATGGATTGGCCATGTTTTATCGCTGCTTTATTAGGAATTTTAGCACGATTGTATCACTGATTACCGATTGTATGAAGAAGGGTGCATTTCAGTGGACAAAGGAAGTCAACCAAAGCTTTTTCGAGATCAAGCAGCGGTGATCATCCACTCCAGTTTTACTTTTGCCGAGTTTTAAGGTCTTTGAAGTGGACTGCGTTGCATCATATGTAGGTGTTGGGGCAATATTATCTCAGGAAGGCAAACTCGTTGCTTTCTACAGTGAGAAGCTCAGCGACGCAAGCAAGAAGTGGTCCATGTATGAAATAGAGTTGTACGCTGTAGTACAAGCCCTTCGACATTGGCGACATTACCCCATTCATAGGGAGTTTGTGCTCTATACTGACCACCAAGCATTGAAATTTATAAATAGTCAGACTAATGTAAGTCATGTGCATGCTAGGTGGATTTCATTTTTGCAGGAATTCACTTTTGTGTTGAAGCACAAGTACGACCAACAAAACAAGGTGGTTGATGCTTTGAGTCACTAAGTTGCACTCCTTATCACATTATCTAATGAGGTCATTGGGTTTGAATGCCTCAAGGACATGTACGCCGATGAT
This sequence comes from Liriodendron chinense, assembly GCA_003013855.2. Classification (NCBI taxonomy): domain Eukaryota; kingdom Viridiplantae; phylum Streptophyta; class Magnoliopsida; order Magnoliales; family Magnoliaceae; genus Liriodendron; species Liriodendron chinense. The sequence continues at coordinate 8,167,937 of ML058469.1, read as the reverse complement.
GAGGATTTTAAAGAAGTCTCCCACGAACACCGCGTGATTCGAATTCTGTGTTCATGGTGGTAGATCATTTTTTTAAGATGACATACTTCATCCCGTGCAAGAAGACATATGATGCAACAAGTGTACCCAACTTATTCTTTAAGGAAGTGGTGAGGTTGCATGGTATTCCCAAGACTATTACATTAGACCATGACACGAAGCTCGTTAGCCACTTTTGGCATACTTTGTGGAACCGATTCGACACTCAGCTTCAGTTCAGTAACGCGTATCATCCACAAACAGATGACCAAACTGAAGTGGTGAATTAAACATTGGGAAACCTCATTCGGTGCTTCTCAGGGGAGAAACTGAAGCAATGGGACTTAGCCCTATCTCAAGTCGAGTTTGCCTTCAACAACATGGTGAACTGATCAACAGGAAAGTCGTCATTCCAAATCGTCTACGAGCGAACACCTCGTCACACGCTTGACTTGGTTCCCTTACCTAAAGTACTGGGTCGAAGCGTGGCCACAGACAACATGGTGGAAAGAATTGCTGAAATACATGAGGAAGTCTGCAGTAAGTTGCTGGAATCAAATATGAAGTACAAGGAAGATGCGAACAAAAACTGTCGTGCTAAGGTCTTCGAGGTTGGTGACCAAGTGATGATTCATTTGCGCAAAGAATCTTTTTCTACCGGCACTTATAACAAGCTCAAGTGTAAGAAGATTGGAACAGTGCCTATCGTTCATAAGATCAATAACAATGCCTATGTCTTGGATATTCCGAAGGAATTCGAAATCTCCCGCAAATTCAACATCGCCAACTTGTACGAGTATCACGAGCCGGAGACGAACAAGAACTCGAGGGTGAGTTCTTTTCAAGAAAGAGGGACTGATGTAGAGGAGGTGGCTCAACTCGACATGATGAAGATAGACCAAAGGAAATAACCGCGGAAGACCAATAAGAAGGAATTGCAAATAGCAGGAAATAGGGTCCTGACGATCGGTCGAACATTGGCAATTGGCTAAAGTACATCCAGCCAGTAGCTCAACTCTCTGGATTACCAACAGCCGATACTGACCGGTTGGCCATACTAATGACCGGTCATTTGGCCGATCAAATTTGCCTCTCGGAAGGACCTGAGCTCATTGGACAATTGAAGGCTTCATCCAGCCGGTCATCCTCTCTAACCTATCGGTTGGCAGATGGGTAGAGACCCGCGCAAACTTTCTATTTTTTAATATTTTTCTTCCCTTTTTTCTTGTGATTTGAGATGTTATTTCATTTTGCTTTTGGGTTTATTTTTGAACAATTTATGATTTTAATACAATTTCTTTGAGTTTCTACTCTGTTTTGTTTATGTTCTTCAAGTGCCCCTTGAGAAATGAAGGAAGATTGACTGTTCTTATCGATAGTGTTAGTGCACTTTTCTGTAGCATACTAGTGTACCTTGTTTGTCAATTACTTAGGCCAGTGAGTCTAGTGTCATTTGAGCTTAATGAAGACGAAGATCGAAGACTTAAGATGGACCGGCTGCATCAAGAAAGAAGAAACAGGTGAATGTGATGCCTTGGTGAGCCTTAACCTTGAACCTACCTAAAACTTTAACCTCTAGATGACCATAACCAATAGGCATACCTTTAGTCATCTTAGATTGGCCTTAGGCGTTGTGGACGCCCGCCTCTCCGCGCTCCCGAATTCTCCCTTCCTTTCGAAAAAGAGGTACGCTCGCGCGAATCACCGTTTGTGCCACTATCTTGCCTCATTCTCGAGGGCTTTTTATCGATTGTCGTGTTGAATTTGATATGTTTGGATGAGTTTGTGTAAGACCAGAGTCGCCACTAGTCAGTTACTTCAAATCTACAGTCGGCTAGACCCCATAGAAACGTTAGAGACGGGAATCCGAAGATTCCTACCTCTAAAATGACTCCTTTTTATCTGCGATCAGAGATTCGAGGTAAGGGATCACGGTTACAGGGTGGGAAGATGTTAAGCACCCCACACTGCCCATATTGAAGTACGGTCTCTACTTCACGGAATCGAACTAATACTTGAAAGTCTAATTTAGTCCTCGTATTTTTTCATGAATGATATGATGCATGAATGCAGGTCTGAACAGTAAGAGTTTCTGATGGGCAGGTTTGCATTAACAGGCAAGCCCAAAGCATACGCTCGAACTGACAGGTGCTTAATGAAGGATGCATGCTGTGTGTTTGAATAATCAAAGTGCTTATGGTGACATGATAAGAAGGGGGGTTGGAAGAAAAGTAAATGTTGTAATGCTAGATGCGAATGAGATGATGCTAATAGAGAGTAGCTGGATGGACAGAGGTGTTGCAAGGGTTTGCTTCGAGTGGCTAGATCAGGATTTAGGTAGCTTGGGAAACTTGGACCAGGGTCAAGCTGGGTTGAACCAGGGCTAGGCTCTTCTCACTCGGGCTCTCCTTGGTGGAGGAATGGGCTAAAGGGATGGAGATGGACATAGCACTAATGGGATTTCTTTGGGAGTTGAGGGATGCTTTGAATGAAAGAGGATGGGGGTATTTATAGCTGCGAGCAATGGTAGATCCCGTAAATATGTTTAGGGCTGCACCCTGGGGGCCGCGCTGCTCCAGCTTCGGAGTTACGGCCTCCAAAGCTGAAGTAGAAAAGCCCGAGGTTCGGAACCAGGTGAGTTGACTGGGTTTGAAAGATGGGTTAACACGGTGAGTTGACTGGGTGTATGGGCTGGACTGACCTAGTGAGTTAACTCGGTGATTTGACTCAATGGGCTGACTCACCAAGTTTGACTTTTGGGGGATTTTTTGACTGATTTTTCTTATGGAGAGTTTTTTGGGCTGATGTTTAGGGGTGAATTGGCTGCGTTCAGGCTTGAGCTGGGCTATGGATTGGGGCTTAAAAGGGTGAGTTTGGCTGGGTTTGGACATGGGATTTGGGGGTATGGTCCTCCATTCATTCAGCTATCTCTACCCACATTGTAGCCGAAGGTGGGGTGTCTACAGATGCCCCTCTTTGGCAGAGGTTGCATGCAACCGAATGTCAAAGCGAGTGGACACCCCACTTCTGACCCGGTCATTCATAGATCATGGTCTAGAATCTTTGCTTGCCTTTGCATCTGCGTCAGTTGATTGCCTGAAAATTGATCACTCGCACATACCGCGAGAGTTTGGAGAAAACGTTGCGATTGTCCCTGCATGCGCTGCAACCTGGGTACCCAATCGCAACCCTTCCATTCCCGATCGGTACTAACATCGGAAAGGTATAGTAGAGCCTCTTCATCCGTCATAGTCTTACGAGGTTACCGACCTTGTGATTGATTGTTTAATGCTTTCCCGGATTACTCCAGGAGTACTTATTTCACTTGACTGTCAAAGTGGTTAGCTGCCATGCGTCCATATAGTCTTACGGGAGATCCACTACGCCGACTTGGACTCAGTCAAGGTACTTCAGGCATCCACGCCTAGGTATGTACGGGTGAACTTTTTCCACCCAATCTGCTGGTTTTGATACTTAGGTTACAATTCATCATTTCCACCGTTCAGATGGTTTCTTTGACCGAGCCTTTTGGCTTTCATCTTTTCCTATCTTAGCATTTGGTACAATCGTAATGACACTGGAGTTCAGTTCAACCGTACTTTGAGTGCATTGGATCCAATGGTCTTTGGGGAAACCGCGAGACATCGGATCTTATTTGATTTTTTACATCGGCTCCTACCCAGAGATATGGAAGATCTCTCGGTGTTTTGGAGGCCGAACGCTCTACTGGAAAAATGTTTTTAGATTTTGAAAAGATACCCACTCTGGGGAGTGATACTCAGTGGGGTTTTTATTTGCAAATAGGAATATATATAATATTTTTTATCTTTTTGAAGAGGAAATCTGGCTTGCATGTGCCTCCACTAGGGATGCCTGTAGGGTCTTTGGCTAACCGACTTTTATTTTGAAAGCAGGTAAACATGATGATTGATGCGATGGATGCTGATGCATGGGGATGCATATTTGATGATAGATGCATGCTTTGGCTCATTCTCTTTCAGTTTGATGATTTTGCTTTGCTGGGGATGCAAAGAACTTGAGCTTATTTCTTGCAGGGTTGTGCTTCCCTGGAAATTTTCTTTCCAATGCAGATGTCTGGTCAGCGGGTTGGTCAGGATCCCGACCTATGGTCGATCAGGTCCATCGTCCCAAGATGTTGTTTCTCTGCTGATGGGGATGGATGAAGGAGGTTGTCAGTTGTAACCTCAAGATGCATTTCTGGGAAATGGGTGTGATTGGGATGGTATTTGGTCACCAGTTTTGGTCAAGATTTCAATTTGTGGGCGATCGGATCTGTCATCCCAAACTGTGAAGTGAGTGAGCGGAGTTCGAGACTCCTGAAGTGCTGTGCTGGGGATAGTGGAAATTTTTCGCAAATATGTGGTCCGAATCTTTACCTGAGTAGTCAGGATGGAGATCGATTATTGAAAACAAAGGAAATATTTTTGTGATTTTGAAAATATTTGGTCCGAGTAAAAATCGGTGTTATTGAAAGCGAGGGAAGTATTTTATGATTTTTTTTGAAAGGTGATTTTGCAATGTTTTGGTATTTTTTTATTTTTTTTCTGAAATGCAGGGAAAGGTTGGAATTTTCATCCATTTCCAGCTTCTACTGCTGGTAAGGCACCCGATCCATTTTACGTCAATGAGCAAGACGAATCTCACATAGTTAAGTGTCGTAGTTTTACATCTTCGGATGAGGAGATTTTGAGGGTTTTCAGTCAACACACCTACAAAGTTGCCTATTCCTCATGTGCAATGCACATAGACCACGTATCGTCCGACGGACTCCTTCAGCCATAAAATGAGCCACATCCTCACATTTCCCTTTGTCAATCCAGTTTGGGGCCTTATGCTGCTCACAATTCTGTGAGGGTGCGCTTCACCTCCCAACTGCCTTAATCCCCTTCATGAGTTTTAGGAACAGGGAACATCCGTCAGATTCAACAGCGACTTCCAAATCAAGGTTGTCTATCACAGTGCGTTCAACACGAACAGGGTCGTAGGGTTCTGCTCGCCTCAGCCCTTACCTGTTTAGAAGATTTCGGACACCCGTACGATCAAGTGTCAGCCATGTCCGGAACAGGTTGGGAAAGAAAGCCCCCGAGAAGTTAATCCCAGTGTAGTTTTAGGTCTTCGGATCTCTGTGGGTAGATTTGTGCAGTTAAAAATTGATGGTGAAATTTTTTGTTTGAAAAAGTTCCGGACTTCAACTCGAGTGATCGAGATTAATACTGATTTTTATGGAAAGCTTAAAATGTTTTTGGTATTTTTTTGAAATGATCCGGGTTATCGAACCTTGATCCAAGCAGTCGAGGTCAATGCCGATTTTTGGTTGAAAGCAAGAGAAGTCCCCCGAGAAATTAATCCCAGTGTAGTTTAAGGTCTTCGGACCAGATTTTATGTACAAGCGAGGCATGAAAATGCATATTTTTTGTGTTTCTTATAAAAGATCCGGGTCATCAGATCTTGATCCAAGTGGTCGAGATCGATGCCGATTTTTATTAAAAAGTCTCTCAGGATGTTGATCCTGACGTAGTTTAATGTCTTCAGACCAGATTTTATGTACAGAATAGGGTGACACATTTTTTTGAGATTTTTTGAAATGATCCAGGTCATCAGATCTTAGCCCGAGCGGTTGGGATCGATGCCGGTTTCTATTAAAAAGTCTCTCTGAATGTTGTTCCCGACGTAGTTTAAGGTCTTCGGACAAGATTTTATGTACAAGCGAGGCATGGAAGTGCATATTTTTTGTGTTTCTTATAAAAGATTCGGGTCATCAGATCTTGATCCAAGCGGTTGGGATCGATGCCGATTTTTATTAAAAAGTCTCTCGGGATGTTCTTCCCGACGTAGTTTAAGGTCTTCGGACCAGATTTTATGTACATAATAGGGTGACACATTTTTTTGAGATTTTTTGAAATGATCCAGGTCATCAGATCTTGGCTCGAGCGGTTGGGATCGATGCCAATTTTTATTAAAAAGTCTCTCGGGATGTTGTTCTCAACGTAGTTTAAGGTCTTCGGACCAAAACTATGTACAAATGACACAAGAAATATATATATATATATATATTATTTTTAGAAAAATGTCTGGTGTCGTTGGATCTTGATTCGAACGATCAAGACCAATGCCAGTTTTTATTGAAAATCCCTTTAAAGTCTTCGGACCCCAATTTTTATGGTTGGGCATACTTACCTTGCTTTGTTTGGCTTCTAACATGGCTGATTGTGATTCGAATGGTCTGGATTGCTTAAATGGGCCATGGAGGACTTCTCGCAGAACTCATGGTGACATGATTTTAACTCGAACTCGTAGGTCTGTCTTCTGATTTTAAACTTCTCGAGGAACTCCTCTATCCTTAGATTTCGAAGGACGTCCCCTTGCCAATGTTGATAGCATGTGGGAACCCTTAACAATTGATGATGTCATTCTTCAAGAGAATTATTGTGCGAGATCAGAATGTTACCTCCTTCCTCTATATGAAGTAATCAATTGTTAGATGATTCCAAGTTGATCTTTCCGTTGATGTAGATACCTCGTACAGGGAATACCTGGAGCATTGTCAGGTTGTAGAGTTTTGAAGCACACACATGGATTTGATGTGCATGCTGCTGACACTTGAAGTATTTTCTGACATGTTGGCAGCAATCTTATCTTCATTGAGTAGCGAGATTTCTCCGATCATTCGTTCAGTCGCATACTCTAGCATGAAATGCAAGCATAGTCTTGGTAGCATCTTCTTGATAAGCTTGATGAGTTTTTTATCGAGTCTGGATAAGTCTTCATAGGACGCGAGATTGGGAAGTCATGACTTCAAGAATTCGATCATTCTCTACTTATCTTTTGGGGACAAGGATTCTCAATGCACACTTTCTTATGGGTCTCAGGAGATCCTAGGATTACAATTTTGAAATTTTTTTGAGATGACTTTGGCTTTCTGCTTGAACTTTCGAGGAGACCCTCTTAGTTCGGGAGTCAGCTCATTATTTTCCTCATCATTAACTCTGTCCAGACCCTTGAGTTTGAAGTCCAACTCTAGATTGAAATCATATGAGTCAACTTCATACTCAAGTGCTTTGACAGACAGACTTCGCACTTTATTGCTTGAGATTTTTGAAAGATTTCTGATTTTTTTTTGGCTTTGAAAGATTTTCTGGTTTTTGAAAATTTTGTGAATATCTGGATTTTTTTTTGGACTTTGTGAAAATTTGATTTTTTTTTTTTTGAAACTTTGAAATATTTGGTGTTTTGGGTTTTTGAATCTTCTGATTTTTTTTGAATTTTTTTTTTTTTTTGTAAAGGACCTGAGCAAGACGGCGATGTGAATCAGGTGTTGCCTGATTCGGCTCGGGAAGCCGAGCACTGTTGGCTTTTATTGGCCGTCATGGGGGCTATAAACCTGTTATTGCCCTGCACTCCTTCCCCTCAAGAGGCAGGGCCAGAGGGATCAGTAAGCCAACCCTCATTGTCGCGCCTAAACATCATGATAGATCTGGAATTGGGCTCTGAGTCGGTGTCAGATGCGGTTTCTCCTGGTTCATCCCCGATGAATTGTAGCTCTTCGGGTTCATCCGGCTGAGGTGGGACCAGGACTACAGTCCAGTCAATCGGGAGAAATTCTTGCCCCTTGCTTGAGTCTTCTTTGGGCAACTCTATCGGACTCAATCTACTCGCTTGATCATCGAAGGTGGAATCCAGCCCATCATCAGGATAGATAACCCCTGCATTGATAAACTGGATTGGTGTGCAGATGCAGAGATTGCCTTCTTCTTGATGACCTCGTCTTCTTCTGATACTTCTGTGCTTTGGCTTCCTAATCTGAGTAGGCCGATATCGCAATCTTTCTCTATCCACATTCTCTTGAACTCCCATGATTTGGGTCGAGTCTTGATATTCGAGCGGATAGTAGAAGGTTTGACACTCGGCAGGAAGGAAGACGTAGTTCAATCCAATAGGACATGCATGAGGGAAGTAATTTGCATTGTGATGGTATGAGACCTCCCCATTAGAACGTTGTACGTCCATGGCTGGGATAGTAGGCTCTCAAAGGTTGGATGCTTCTATCATGGGAAATTGTCTGGGATCGGTAATGATGGTGATCGCCCTATCTCTGAAGATGTGCTTGACCCTTTGGTGAAGATTTGAAGAGATGACAACGATTCTGTGAAACCAAGTTCGATCGAAAAGGAGATGGAATGAAGCTGAGATGTCCAAGACCTGAAGAGTGATGGTCGATATTTTTAGACCGATCAGAATCTGGACATCAATCTCCCCCTCGACCTCCTCAATAGTGGCCACATAATTGAAGCTGGGCCCCAACTCTGTTAGGGCATGTGGCATGCTGTCCAAGGAAGGGTCTTCTTCTTGGAGGATGATGGCTGAAGTAGAACCCGAATAGACACGTGCGGTGGGCAAGCTGTGCCCCTGGTTGTTTACTGGAGAAATGGGCAGGTTGTACCCCTACCTAGATGTTGTGGGCAGGTTGTGCCCCAAGTTGGCTGGAGTGGGCGAGTTGTGCCCCTGGTTGAGTGATGCTGCGACAGGGAGGTCGTCCCCTTGGTTGACTGGAATAGGTAAGTTGTGCCCTTGGTTGGCTGGAATGGGTAGGTTGTGCCCTTCATTAAGTAATGACGTGAAGAATGAACTGACTGGAGGTGCCCCTTGCATGATGATGAGCTCTGGGATTGAAATAGTTAAAGATGTCCCTTGTAGGATGAGAGGTTTGAACTCTGAACTAGAGTCGATGGCACAGATAAACTGGAGAGGAGTCTCTTCTTGGCTAATGAAAGTTGGATAGGCAGGAGGTGCCCCTTGCATTGCGGAGACTGGATCGACTGGAGATGCCCCTTGCAGGATGAGGGGTTCTGAAACTGGACTGGTTAGGGGTGCCCCTTACCAACCTGTAGACACCCCACCTTCGGCTACACTGTTGGTAGAGATAGCTGGATGAATGGAGGACCATACCCCAAATCCCAAGTCCAAACTCAGCCAAACTCACCCTTGTAAGCCCCAATCCATAGCCCAACTCAAGCCTGAACCCAGTCAACCCACCCCTAAACATCAGCCTGAAAAACCCCCCATAAGAAAAGCCAGTCAAAAAATCCTAAAAAAGTCAAACTCACTGAGTCAACCCACTGAGTCAACCCGCTGAGTTAACCCACTGAGTTAACCCGCTGAGTCAACTCGTCGAGTCAAAACACCGAGTCAACCCGTCGAGTCAACCCGCCGAGTCGAATCACCGAATCGACCCGCTGAGTCAACTCACTGAGTCGACCCACCGAGCCAAACAGCAGCCCCGAGAAACGACCGTACCGCGCGCTGGAAATCGAGGAATGACCATACGGGTGGCCCACAGTGGGCCGCCCAAAAATATTTACGGGTTCTGCCACTGCCCGCTGCTATAAATACCCCCCCCCCCCCCCCCCCTTCTCATTTCAACACAGCAACCCATCAAGTCCAGCGACCCGTCCATCTGAGTCCTTCTCTACCCTTTAGCCCATTCCTCCACCAGGGAGAGCCCGAGTGAGGAGATCCTAGCCCTGGTCTAGCCCAGCCTGACCACTGGTCCAAGTCTCCTAAGCCATCCAAGTCTTGATCCAGCCACTCGAAGCCAACCCTTGCGACACCTCCGTCCATCCAGCTACTCTTTTTCCAGCATCATCTCATTTACATCTAGCATAAGTGCAACATTTACTTTTCTTCCAACCCCCCTACTTCACTGCAAGCACCTTGATTATTCAAACACACTGCATACGTCTTATATTAAGCACCTGTCAGTTCGAGCGTATGCTCTAGGCTTGCCTGTTATTGGAACCTGCCCATCAGAAACTCTTACTATTCAGACTTGCATTCATGCTTCACTATAAAGCACCTTGATTATTCAAACACACTGCATACGTCTTATATTAAGCACCTGTCAGTTCGAGCGTATGCGCTGGGCTTGCCTGTTATTGGAACCTGCCCATCAGAAACTCTTACTGTTCAGACTTGCATTCATGCTTCACTACAAAGCACCTTGATTATTCAAACACACTGCATACGTCTTATATTAAGCACCTGTCAGTTCGAGCGTATGCTCTGGGCTTGCCTGTTATTGGAACCTGCCCATCAGAAACTCTTACTGTTCAGACCCGCATTCATGCATCATGTCATCTATAAGAATGTACGAGGATTAAAACAGACTTTCAAGTATTAGGTTGATTCTGTGAAGTAGAGACCGTACCTCGGTACGGGCAGTATGTGGGGTGCTTAACCTCTTCCCACCCTGTAACCGTGATCCCTTACCTCGAATCTCTGGCCGCAGATCAATAGGAGTCATTTTAGAGGAAGGAATCTTCGGATCCCCTTCTCTAACGTTTCTACGGGGTCTAGCCGACTGTAGATTCGAAGTAATTGGCTAATGGCGACTCTGGTCTTATATAAACTCATTTAAACACATCCAGCTTAAACACAACTACCAAACAAAGCCCTCGAGAACGAGGCAAGTCAGTGGCACGAACGGTGATTCGCACTCACGCATCCTCTCCTTCTTTTCCCGAATGGGAAGGGACGAGAACGTCGTGTGGGAGCGCGGAAATGGCGAGGGTCCACAGAATGACGACTCTGCTGGGGATGAGCTAGTCCCACTAGTCGTGATCCGACTTGAAAAACAGAATCCTTCCCATACTTGAAAGTCACTAATCCTCATACAATCGCATCTGCATAGCATTCTACCCAAAACAAACAAAAAAATAGAAAATCCCAAAACCAGAAAAAAAAATAGAAAATCTCAAAACCCAAAAAGAATAGAGTATAGTCCTCACCATTGCGCCTCCTCGGGCTCAACGTGTTCGGAACCAACTTCCCTTCCGCAGCATAATCCGTACTCGGGCTCAGCAAGCCATGTCCGACCACGAAGAAGAAACCCATCTCTTCCCTGCTCTTGAGATGACCGAAGCGCAACCTCCAGCGCAACACCCATTGATAATACGCTAATCATACAAGAATTGGCACAAGGAATGAGAGCAATGCAAGAAATGCTCTTGCAATTCATGCAAGCACAAGCCACCGCAGCAACCAACAATCAGGTTGGCCCAGTTCGGCAATCTCAGCAGCCATGCCGGATCCTTCTGGCCTCCAGTTCAAATCAAGCACAACCATCGGAGTCTGCCCAAGACTACCGACAACAGCCATCTCAGCCCTTCGCTATGGGGCATCCTCCTCAGTACCTTCCTGCAACGACAGGGCCATCTCAAAGCGCTCCAGTCGCAGGGACTTCCAATCAGCTTCCAGGCAATCTTGCAAACAACAGTCTCAGTAGATCTCAGCATGTCCCCGCCGATGGGACACCTTTTCAATTTCAGCACATCCCCGCCGATGGGATTTCAATTCAATTTCCAGCAACAGGGACAGCACTGGCGAATGCCCACAATGGGGTCAGTGTCAAGCCCACATCAATCAGCAGACAGTGGCGAATACCCAACAAGGGGGTCACTTCCCAGCATCTCAGCCTCCTGCAAACAGGAGCACTTTTCAATTCCAGCACATCCCCGCCGATGGAATTCCAGTTAATTTTCAGCAATCTTCAATTCAGCAAAATCCAGTTAATTTCCAGCAATCTCCAATCAATTTCCAGCAAGTTCCAGTTCAACCTCCAGTACAGTCTCCAATTCAGTTACAGTCCTTTCAAGCACAAGTTCATCCGAATCCGGTTCAATCATCAAATCAACTTCAGCAACCCGCGGTTGCTTTTCAGCAAGCACATAGGGTCGAAGACATCGACCACTATGCCAAAGAAGAACGCGCCTTACTCCAAGAGGCACCAGTCGCTCGAACGGATCACTCAGAACTGGACGAGTTGCAGGAGCAGTTCCAGATCTTGCAAAATCAGCTTCAGCGACAACAAGGAATCGATTTACCTTCAACCAAGTTCAGAGACTTGTGTCCTTTCCCAGATGCTCAAGTACCTCAAAACTTTGAGGTACCAAAATTCAAAAGATACGATGGCAGCGGTTGTCCCACAGCGCATCTCAAGGCCTTCTGTGGAGAGCTGAGTGCAATCTCAGGAAATGAAGGGGCCCTCATTCATTTGTTCCAAAAATCTCTGATGGGCGATGCCCTAGATTGGTACACCTCATTGGACTGCCACCGCATCAGGACGTGGGAACAACTTTCTCAGGCTTTCGTCGACAGATTCGCATATAACCTCAACATGGCACCCAGAAGAGCTGACCTCGCGGCTCTCAGGTAAAGGAGTGATGAAACACTATCAGCTTATGTGGGACGTTGGCGAGCTATGGCAGCCAGAATGCAGACACCTATCGACGACGAAGAACAAATCTCCATGATTGTTCATTCAACATATCCGAGCATATCTGGATATCTCATCTCGCATCCATATGCGAATTTCTCACAGTTGATCCGTGCTGGAGAACAAGTCGAAGTAGGAATCCGTGTCGGGACGATCTCCCCATGGCCTCATCAAGCCACTCCAGTCAAGAGGAACAGAGTGGAGGGAAGACCTATCGGATATGGGAATGGAAACCGAAGCAGTTCTCTTCCCCGCCCGACAGAGGTAAACAATATCAATACCAGTACTCAGGGTAATCAATACGCTCCACCACAGGGACATCAACAGCATCAGCAAAATCAGGTTCAGCACCAACCTCAGAGGTATCAACCACGACCAAATCCTCAATCCACAGCCGCAACCACCTCGACAATAACAACAGTTCAGAGGGAATGGCCAATACTCATACCAGAATAGGCAGAATTACAGGGAGCTTAGGAAGTTCACTCCACTTACTCAGCCACTTAGTCAAGTCATGACCATGTTGGTACAGAAGCAGTTACTCACTCTAATGGCACCCAGGCCTCCTCATCCTCTGCCTCCGAACTACCTGAGAAAATGAGTATTGCGCCTACCATCAAGGACGTGGCCAAACTACTGATCGATGCTTTACTTTGAAGAATGCCATACAAGATCTGATTGATGACCGCAAGATCGTCATCTCGGTCCCTGGAACTCCTGCAGCAGCTTTCACCAACATCCTTCAGAATCCTCTGCCTCAGCATCAGACGGACCCCAGTTCGTCTCGAGGCCCCACCGTCAACAGCATAGAAGAAGGAGAACGCCTCGATCGCTTCTTCTCCCCCATCCAATCCATTCATGCCTACACTTATGGGCCGACAAATCCTCCTCCAATCTTGCAAGGGGCAAGTCCCTTTCTTCCTTCAGTCTCCGAGCCAGTAGTACTCGAAAAACACTTCCATACGATATGCCAGTTGTGCAAGGGGCATCTTACGGCCCCTCATGTTGGGAACCTGTCATTCTGGAAGGAGCACACTCATACATCGAGCCCACATACGAACCTGTCATCTTACAAGGGGCTGTTAGTGCACTTTTCCGTGGCATACTAGTGCACCTTGTTTGTCAATCACTTACAGCAGTGAGTCTAGAGTCGGTTGAGCCCAAAGAAGACGAAGAAAGAAGACTCAAGACGTCCAGCCGCATCAAGGAAGAAGTTTCAGGTAAATGAGATGCCTTGGTGCCTTAACCTCGACCAAAACCTATCCCCTTTGTATCCTTGATGACCTTGACCATATTTAGAACCCTTTAGGCATCATAGATAGGCCCTAGGTGTCCCATTTGTACACCCTAACCTTGGCCTTAAACTACATGCTGAAGAAACACATGTATCAGCAAATACATTGGGGTCCCAGGCTGGTCCGACCGGTTAAGACCGGTCGGCCAGCATCCCTGCTGGATTTACAAAGGCCAGCCGACCGGTCAGGACCGGTCGGCCTTCTCAAATGAAGGTATACAGCAAGGTGGGCCGACCGGTCATGACCGGTCGGCCAGTGTTGGCTTCCATGCATGTTTCAGCCATCCAGCAAAGGGGGCCGACCGGTCATGACCGGTCGGCCAGTGTGGCTTAGGCTGTCCAATGAGGGGGTCCGACCGGTCATGACCGGTCGGCCCATATATGTGGCCTTTGCTATGCTTGTCCTTCCAGCAGGGGACTCCGACCGGTCGTGACCGGTCGGGACAGGTCGTTTATGACCATTTCTGCCCGTTTTAGAGCCGTTGGAGCCTCTTTTCTATATATATGGTGCTCCATTCTTGGGCAACCTGAGAGAAGTTTTTGAGAGCCCATTCCATACTCATCTTGTACATCATTTGGGGCCTCAAAGAGGAGGTTTTCAAGTCATATCCTTTGTGTTTCAAACACAAGTATGGGCATTCAAATGCTATCAAGAGATGACTTGATTCCTCTCTCAAATCTAGAGGTGTGACACTATTCCACATAGGTATATCCTTTGTCCAAAACCTCTAGAAGACTCTCTAGGTGAATCTCCTAGTTGGAACAACCTACACATCCCATGTATGAGATTCACCCATCCTCCTAGCACCTTGGGCATTTCAAGGCATCGCATGCAAGGTGTTTGATCGAATGTGGCTGAGGCATTGGCAACGCAACGGCGGCACGATCGAGGGAGCAAAGGGACGCTGATTGAAGCACGGGAGAGCGGAGATCAAGCAACCCAATACGGCGCTAAACAAGGGGCTCATCCGACAAGTAGGTTGTCTTATTTGAGAGTCCATTTTAGAGTTTGTTTGTCAACTCGCCTTAGGGACGTTAGCCGTTCCTTGGCCCGTCAGCCGGGCCTAAACTAAGTCCCCAAGGGGGAGCCTCCGACACAGGAGTAAACGTGCGATTGGGTTGAGAGTTAGCCTATGTCTAAAACTTCGGTTACGGTTGAGAGGTGAACCTATAAAACCTCCGTGTGTAAAGGTTGAGAGGTGAACCTCATTTAAAACCTCCGTTAGTGAATGCCGGTGTGCTCAAAGGGGTTGAGTACTTGAACCGGGAGTGGAGTAGACACGTAGTCGAACCACTATACATCCTTGTGTTTGTGATTGTTATTGAGCACATTGATATCTTTGCATTGTTAGTTTAATTTCTTAATTATGAATGATTGATATGAATGCATGCTAGGCACTTTTTAGGCATCCTCGCACAAGATGTACCTTCACTACTTGTGTAGACTTGAGCTCATTGATCCAATCTCATAAGTCTACACAAGGTGCATAGGTTAGTAGCTTAATTAGTTGAATCATCTTCTTACCTATGCATGCTTAGACTAGGTTTGGTTATTGCTTAACTCTTGCTAGTCTTGTGATTGGACCCACCAAGGCTTGGAAGCCAAGGTGTTCTTGCTTACCTAGTTTAAACTTGTTGAATTGCATAAGTAGGCGAAAAGAATTTAAAAAAAAAAAAAGGTCCTATTCACCCCCCCTCTAGGTCCATAGACATATCTCCGAGTATCTCTACAAGCGGTGAAACCGCAATTTCAAGGGCAATTTCAGCACAGGAACAACATAATTCGCCATAGAGAAACCATACTCATCAGCAGAAAGAACCCATTTTATTGGAAGGAGCTCCTCCAGTTGAGCCAGTCATATTGCAAGGGGCAAACCCCGGAGGCGTGTCAATCACACTACGGCAGCTGAGACGAACAGAGAAACCCCCTGCCATATCAAGAGAACCAGTATTCATTCCATGGGAGCCTCCTGCTCCAGGAACGGTCAAGCCAAGACCACGACCTTATGTGGTCTATGAAGACAAGCCTAATATTACTCCTTCAACACAGGCAACAATGTAGTTCTCAAGGCAAAAGCTCCATACGAGGAAGATCTGGTACCCATACCAGCACCGTTGCAAGAACAGGTGGTCATAGAAGGCAAAGGTGAGGAAAATTATAAAGAAGTCCCATGGCACTATCCAGAATGTGCGGAAGTGGGAAACATGAATCCCAATGGGCGTTGCATCCGAAGAGATAATCAAAACAGAGGAGATCCCAAAGGCGCTCTTTCAGGCCTTGGCAACAAAAACGAAGCCGCATACGATGTGGCGACTCAGCTTAAGTCAATCCCTGCACAAATCTCAGTATGGGAGCTACTCTGCACATCTCGCATACACCGAGAAATGTTTGCCAAAACCTTGAACGATGCTCACGTCTCCTCCGATACGTCACCAGAGATGATAGCATTGATGATTGGACAACTCCTGGCTCCACGCGCCATCACCTTTACAGACAATGAGTTACCACCAGAAGGACGCAATCATGGGCAATCCCTCAACATAGCCCTACGATACAAAGACCTTTGTGTCCCGCTGGTCCTTATCGATAATGGCTCAAGCTTAAACGTCAGCCCACTCAAGACTGCGGAACGTCTGGGAATCAGTCCTTCTTCATTCCAACCCAGCACCATATGCGTCAGAGCATTCGACAACACCCGCCGATCAGTGGAAGGGGAGGTCGACATATAGGTACAGATAGGTCCGAAAATCTCCACTATCACATTCCAAATTCTGGATATATCAGCCTCTTTCAACATGTTGCTAGGACGACCCTGGCTGCATAAGGTTGGAGCCATGCCATCAACCCTGCATCAACGAGTGAAATACATTTGTAGAAATCAAGTGATCTCTATCCACGCAGAGAAGGAGCTCATCATTCCTTCCAATGCTACTGCCACTAAACCAGACATCCCGGTCATCGATATCCAGCACTCTGAGGAAGACATCCCGTTTCACAGTTTCGAATTCGAGACTGTGAACTCTATCGCCAATCCAGAACCGGTAAGGGTGGACCGTGTCTTTTCACCGGCAGAACGTCTGAGCCTCAAATACCGAATGAAGAATCACTTCAAGTCCAGAAAGGTACCGCTGATATATAACCAACGCAAATGGGGACTCGGATACAGGGCAATCTTCATGGACAAAAGAAGGAAGAAATTTCGGTGCTCACCCATCCTGTTCGTCAAGCCAGGAGAACCTTGCAAAGATCCAGGAGGGAATCAACCGAGTGCACTACACAAAGGCCTCCCGATGAGACTAGTTTGGGCCACGTGGCCCCCCATTCGATGGGATCAGATTCTCGAACCATCTAAGCCTCCAGAAGAAGGAGGAAATGATGAAGATGAAGAAGAAAGTCAAATACAGCACCTTCAGGACCAGTTACTCTGATACCTGCTCCCAACCAGGGGCACAACCTGCCCACTTCAGCATCAATCAACCAGGGGCATAACCTACCCACTTCAGCATCAATCAACCAGGGGCACAACCTGCCCACTTCAATCAGCCAGGGGCACCTCTTTCCCATCTCAACATCAATCAGCAAGGGGCACGACTCGCCCATATCAACATCATCAATCATCAGCCAGGGGCAGAAGCAGCCCATCCATTGGACCAAGAAAGGGAAGTTGCCAGCCCTAGATTGGTCCAGTGTCCAGATTCCAAACTTGTGTCTCACTGTGGAACCAGACGAACTGCAGTGCGAAGTAAGTGATCCGGGAGGGACTGAGTATGACTCAGATCTCGAACCCGACCAACAAGAAATCATGGTCATTGGGCCAGACTGTGATTCTTCGCCCGAATCATCAACCCCCACCTCTTCAGGGGAGGAAGTGTGGGGTCCTAAATGGTCATCCGTTCCCCTAACTTTTGAATCAGCCAAAGAGCCATCTGAGGGCTCTGGCTTCTAAAAAAAAAACGTCTGTTTAAGCAGCGACCGGAACTTTGGAACAAGTTGGGCTCAATCATGGTCTGCAATGCCCACTTGTTCAAAGTCCCGTGAATTTCGAAAATCCAAAAAAATCAAAAACTTTCAAAAGCCAAAAACATCTAGCATTTTCATTTCAGAAAAATCTCAAAAACCAAAAAACATTTCTTTTCCTACATTCAATAGTGTGCCAAGTTCATCTAAAGAGTCACATGAGTTTGAAGTCGAATCATATGACTTCGACATCGAATTAGACTTCGAGCTCATGGGTCTGGACGAAGCTCGGGATGAGGAAGATGATGACCCGGCTCTCGAACTAGAGGATCTCCTCAAAAGGTTCGAATCCAAAGCCAATGTTGTAGCCAATGATTTCGAGATAGTGAACTTGGGGACACCTGAGATCCCTAGGGAAGTACGCATTGGAAAATCGTTGCCACCTGAGATGAAGCAGAAAATGATAGAGTTCCTCGCTCCAAGATTGTCCAACTTCGTGTTCTCATATGAAGACATGCCGGGGCTCGATGAAGAGCTCGTTGTACACCATCTGCCAACCAAGGCAGATATGAAGCCAGTAAAGCAGAAACTTCGAAGAATGAAGCCAGAATGGGCTCTGAAAGTCCTAGATGAAGTCATCAAGCAGTACAATACGGGATTCTTAGTAGTCTCCAACTACCCTGAATGGCTCGCCAACATCGTACCAGTACCAAAAAAGGATGGCAAGGTTCGAATGTGCATCGACTTCCGAGATCTCAACAAAGCCAGTCCTAAAGACGACTTCCCTTTGCCACACATCGACACTTTGGTCGACAATACTGCTGGATACAAGGTCTTCTCATTCATGGACGGGTTCTCAAGTTACAATCAGATCAAGATGGCAATAGAAGATCGTGAGAAGACATCGTTTATCACTCCCTGAGGAACTTTCTGTTACAGGGTAACGCCGTTCGGTCTGAAGAACGCAGGAGCAACATATCAGCGAGCAATGACAGCACTATTCCATGACATGATGAACAAAGAGCTTGAAGCATATGTGGACGACATGATCGTCAAATCTCGCACAATTGAAGGACACTTTGAAGATCTGAAGAAGTTATTCAACAGATTAGAAAAGTACAAGCTTCGCCTCAACCCTTAGAAATGTGTCTTCGGTGCAATGGGAGGTAAGCTCCTCGGCTTTATGGTGAGTGAGGATGGCATCAGGGTCGACGAGACCAAAACCAGAGCAATCATCGAGATGCCCCCTCCTAAAACAGAAAAAGAAATTTGTGGTTTCCTCAGCAGAATTCAATACATCAGTCACTTCATCGCACAGCTCACACCTATTTGTGAGCCCATTTTCAAGCTCCTCCGGAAGAACGTTCCAAAAGAATGGAATGATGATTGCCAAGTCGCCTTCGATCGCATTAAGAAATATCTCATGAATCCTCCAGTCCTAGTGCCGCCCACTCCTGGACGTCCACTATTGTTATACATCTCGGTAGCAGCAGAAGCCATTGGCTGTGTCCTCGGCCAGCACGATGAGACCGGGAAGAAGGAACAAGCAATATACTATTTAAGTCGAAAGTTCACCAACTACGAGACCAGGTATTCCCCGATCGAGAAGACTTGCCTCGCCCTAGTCTGGGCAACTCAGCGACTCCGTCAATACATGATTGCATTCCCTATTCTCCTCCTCGCTCACATGGATCCGCTCAAGTACCTGTTCGAGAAACCGACACTCACTGGAAGGATAGCTAAATGACAGCTACTCCTGTCTGAGTTCGACATCACCTATGTCACTCAGAAGGCAATCAAGGGACAGGCCCTCGCCGATCATCTTGCCGCTCACTCACTCCTGGATTATCAACCGCTCAAAACATTCTTCCCTGATGAAGATCTCTTGCTCATTGAAGAGGAAGAAAAGAAGAAAAAAGATGAATGGACATTATTCTTCGACGGCGCAACAAATTCTAAAGGAAGTGGTATTGGAGCAATCCTCTACTCTCCAGATGATGTCCCTATTCCTATCTCAAGGCGCATAGCATTCGAGTGCACCAACAACATGGCAGAGTACGAAGCATGCATCGCCGGCTTAAGGGAAGCCATAATCTTGGGTGTCAAAAGGCTACGAGTGTTTAGAGACTCACAGCTTATCATCAATCAGACCAATGGCGAATGGAAAACCAAGGACGAGAAGTTGATACCATATCATGTGTATCTTGAAAATTTGATCGAGAAGTTCAAAGAAGTCACATTCTCATACATGCCCAGAGTCAAGAACCAGTTTGCAGATGCTCTCGCCACACTTGCATCAATGCTCGAGATACCAAAAGGAGCTTCAGAATGGGATCTCACAGTCAAAATTCAAGAAGAACCTGCTTTTTGCCTGCAAATAGAAGAAGCCGAAGCTGTCCCTGACAAACCCTGGTATGCCGACATCAAGCAATATCTCGAAACCCAGGAATATCCAGAGTCAGCAACAGCAACAGATTGCTGAACCATCCAGCGTTTGGCCGGCCAGTTCACCATTAGTGGCGAAGTTCTTTACAAGCGATCCTTTAATCATATCCTCCTTCGATGCGTCGATGAAACAGAAGCTGTAAAGATCATGGAAGAAATACACGAAGGAATCTGTGGCCCACACATGAATGGGCACATGATGGCAAAGAAGATTCTACGACTCGGCTACTATTAGCTCACCATGGAAACAGACTGTTGCCAGCACGTCAGAAAATGCTTCAAGTGTCAGGAGCATGCGAATCAAATCAATGCCCCCTCATCAGAATTATACAACCTGGCCACCCCCTGGCCCTTCTCCATGTGGGGACTCGACATCATCGGCAAGATCAGTCCCAAAGCATCAAACGGTCATGAGTACATACTTGTGGCAGTCGACTACTTCACCAAGTGGGTAGAGGCAGCCTCCTACACCACGATTGCAGCACATCAGGTGATCAAATTAATGAAGAACAACATCATATGCCGGTATGGAATCCCCAATGTTATCATCACAGATAATGGGACCTCGTTCGTCAATAGGAAGATGGATGACTTCCTCAGCAAATTCAAGATCCAACGTCATCGATCAAGCCCCTACCGTCCTCAGATGAATGGTGGGGTAGAAGCCGCAAACAAGACAATCGTCAGGATACTCGAGAAGATGGTCGTGACCTATCGAGATTGGTCAGATATGCTCCCATATGCACTTTGGGCCTATCGAACGTCTGTACGGTCTGGCTACGGGCGTTACTCCTTACGAACTTACCTACGGAATGGAAGCAGTTCTACCAGTCAAGGTGGAAATACCATCATTACGAGTGTTACTAGAAAGCGGAATGGAAGAAGGAGAATGGCAACGGGCCAGATTCGACCAGTTGCAGCTAGCAGATGAAAAGCGCATGCGTGCACTAAGTCATTCACAGTGCTATCAGAAAAGGATCGCTCGGGCTTACAACAAGAGAGTCCGAAAAAGAAGTTTTAAGGTAGGCGACATGGTCATGAAGAAGATTCTACCGTCGCACCTTCCGGATTCCAGAGGAAAGTTCAAACCCTCATGGGACGGGCCACTGATCATCAGAGAAGTACTTCCCGGAGGCGCCCTCAAACTCATCAGCATAAGAGGGGTGGATCTTCCTGAGCCAACCAACGCCGACAACGTGAAGATCTTTCACGGGTAAGCCATTCCAACCTTATCAAGAGTTACTTTAATAGAGCTGAAGTCAAGAGGTCAAAGCTAAAACCTTTGAGAAATCGTTTCCGTCCACCAACAAGTGTTTCAAATAAGGGGATTCAAAAAGAAAAAAAATACAAAAAAAAGAGAAAAAGAATACAAAAGAAAAGAAAAAAAAAAGAAGAAAAGAGAAAAAGGAAGCCAAAGCAAGGCACCCGAGAAAAAATCAACCCAAGAAGAAAACACAGGTCATCCATCCACCCATCTCAGAAAGGTTGGTAGCAAAGACCGACAGCTTTATCATCGTAACTTAGGATAAGGGCTGAAAGACTGCCATCGGCCGGCAACGACAGATTCCCGACCTTTAGCCGCCGCTAGTTATCCAAAGATCCAGAAAAAAATAAAAAATAAAAGAAAAAAGAAAATATGTGCCTAAACAAAGAGGGCAGAGTGAAAACCCGAAAAGGCGCTCTGAGTAAAAACAGTGGGCATACAGCAGACTTGGTGAAAACCCGAAAGGGCGCCGAGGGTAAAAACAGCATAGCTGCCAAGGGGCAGGCAAGATCAAACACCCGGGACGTGGTGAAAACCCAAAAGGGCGCCACGAGCAAAAATGACTGGAAAAGGCCGGCTGCAGGTGAAAACTCGAAAGAGCGCTACAGGCAAAAATGGCTCAAATGGAAAAAAAAATGAAAAGTGCAGGTACCAAGAAATCAGACAGTTCAGAGAGGTTCAAACAGTCACAGTTCAAGAACAAGAAGAAGTGCAGTCAGGAACGAAAAGCTCTACAAATTTCGACAATCTCAAGAGGCAATAGTTTTTGTTGCCTACACCTCTAGGGAACCAAAGGAGCACACAAGTCAAATCTCGAGATATCGGTCAAAGCATTGGCCGAGCCCTAGTTCTGATTCCTATATCCCGACACAAAATCCAGACACACACTCACAAGACAACTAATGGCACAATAGAATTTCAAACAGTTTTCTCTTTTCATTAAATGCATCATGTTTCTTTTACACATATCATATCATCTTTTTCAAAAAATACAAAAAAAAAATGCATCATCATCAAACATATATGCAAAAAAGGAATGTGCAGGTGGCCAACACCATCAATCTCTAACCTCCTCCTCGGCCGCATCAGGTAAGTCCTCTGACTCATAAAAAGATAGCCTCGCTCTCAACCTACTCACCTCCATACGCAGGTAATGCGCCTCATCGTGCTCAAGGGTACGGATCGCTGTCTCCTCGTCAGACAACCTCTGATCGGCAGCCAATCTCCTCGACATCATCTCACAATGATACCGAAGTACAGAAATCTCAGACAGCAGATGGCCATGAGTGGCCAAAAGGAAGCAAGGATCAATGAATGGGCGCTCCTCAAAAGGTTCATATGAACCAGATGAAGAGCCAGCATCTCCAAGGATATCCTGCTCATCCTCATCAACAGTCTGGTGCCAGCAAGGGATACGTCGATACAAAGACTGCTCAGCAACCCAGTACTAATATGGGGCGGTCGCCATCGAAAAAGTCCGCAGCTCAAAACCCAGCAAATCAGCAGTCAAGTAACTCGCCCAAGATCCATCAACCCGAGTCTTAAAGTCAGAGGATCTAGATGGAAGTGCTCGACGCCCGATACCCGTGAAAGCGAAAAGAGGAACATCCTGCTTGTACCCAAACTGCCGCAGGAACCGAATGGGATGGTAAGAAAAGTAAGATCGAAAGCCTACCAACATCAGAGGAAGGCGGTGTGCATCGCAAAGCACTGGAGGAAGTGAAAGCCAAGATGACTCCCAACAAACATTCCAGTCACGAAGTTCAGCGAACATCCTGCGATACAAGGGCTCGCTCATCCTAGCCGTATGCGGAAGAAACTCCATGATATAACGCATGACGTCAGAGCTAGAATGCCAGGAAAGGGTGCAGGAACGGTCAAAGAAAGACGCTCCCATAGCCAGACCTGATCACAAAAAGAAAAGCTAGAGCAAAGCAATTCCTAACAAAGCAAGAAGAAAAAAAGGTGTAGAAAAGATACCTGAAGAAAGGCACAACTAGCCACGAAGGACACGAGTGCGGCCCAGGGCACAATCAGTCAGCCCATTAAACAGCTCGGCCAAGATGAGAGAAATGATCCCCTGCCGTCGGATAGCTCGGCTCATCACCTCAAAAAGCAAAGGAGTTTGGGACCTGCACCATCCCGAGAACAGCACCTCAGCTATCAAACAGAACATCAATGCATTCTGAGCAAAGGTAGAATCGGCCAGACTCCGAGGACCCGAAAAAAGATCATACAGCAAGTCCAAGGAGAACACTACAGCATCCTGGCCGGCAGCTGCAGGACAAACAAGATAGGGGATCCCGAACCAGTTCTGCGGTATGGCAGTCTTCGGCGATGTCTTCGTCGAGAAATACTGAGTATAATCCCATCAAGCTCCTCCAAAGAGGGTCCCATCTCCATATCGTTGAACGCGAACAAGTTCAACGAAGGGACCCAGTCAATCAAGGCAGCTCCGAGCATCCTCCAATCAATGTCAACTCTAACTATATGGATCAGACTGCCAAAGCCATAGGACTCCAAATCCCGAATCTCATAAGCTGACAAACCATCAAGCCAAGCAAGCAGCCGTGGCGAGCAAGAAGGACGAGGAAGCAGCTGACAAGTCCTCACTGCCACCCCCTCCAGAACAAAAGGCCCACAAATCAATGATGACTCATCGAGGATCGGAAGGTCAACGGGCGAAGGAGAAGGAAAAGCTGGAACCTCGGCAGACTCGACAACCCCTGACCTGCCCTCAGTAACGACTATGTCTGATATAGTCGCATCACTGTCCGAAACTGTCATAACCTTAGCCACATGAGAAGACTCGCCCACCTCATGAACAGAGTGCGCAAAAGACCGACGATCAAGAGAAGGACGATACTCTCCATCAAAAGGGCTACCAGCGGAGATCACACCATACATCGTGGCATCCTAGCCAATCTGACCATCAAAGAATGTATCTGAACCATCAAGAAGGGTCCCGACGACCCTGATCGAAGAATCAACGGTCAAATCTAGACCTGCGGCCCTCTCCAGCAGGAGATCATGAATCCAGTCATCACCCTGGCCGATCAAAGGGATCATCGAGGCATCCACACCGTCCATCATCAGGGGGACATCATCAATGATCACATCAAGTCCACCCAAACAAGTGTGTCGCACATCCTGGCCCTCATCAAGAGCATCCAAACCGTCAAAGGTATCATCTGAACCATCCATACCGTCCAGACATGAGATCAGCCCATCTATGTCCATCATGGTCCCATCACCTCCATCAATCACATCATCTATGTGGCCCATATTCAAGGGATGCATAGCCTCACCTATGTCCCATCCTCCCATCTCATCCATGCCATCCATTTCTCCCACAATCAAAGCCCCATTCAAATCTGGAATTTCAGCATGGCTGCCATTAATGGGGTCATTCAAAGCTCCACCAACCACCATCCCTAACCCCTCATCAATGCCCCCATTCAATGCACCATCTCTACTATCCATTAAAGAAATCCCTCCATCATTAAAGCCTTCAACACTTTCTGAAGTGTGGGACCCACCATGGACAGCCCCCACAACCCCTAAATCTCCACCATCCATTGCCCAAGAAAGGACAAAGCAAGATGAGAACAAGATGAGGAAGAAAGAGGAGACAAAGGGAAGATTCATGGTTGAAATCAAACCTGGACGTACAGAGCAGGTGGAGACAAGGGCAGCAGATAACAGAGAATGTCCGAACCCGAGCCAGCCCAAGCCGCACAAGAGGCGAGCCTTGGGTGGCCCGCTCCGGGCCGCCCGTACGGACGCGCTCCCTCTCTCTCCGCAGGATTGGCTCCATAGGTTCTTGGTAGGTGAGGCTGACAGTCCACATCAGCAGATGGCACCCTGAGGGCCGCCCAAGGCTCCAGTCCCTTCCAGATTTCGATTGAGGTTGATCAAGATCATCTAGAAGGTACCTCACCGGTCCAATCACAAAGCACTGTGGTCAGAATGTGTCTGATCAAGTCAAAGAGAGGGAAAGATAATCAAGAGAGGGCCACAAGCGATCTGAGCCATTCGAAGACTAGATTATTATGATCCAAACCATGGAAGAGCTCGCATGAGTCATCAAATAGCAAGACCAAGGGTTTGATCATCAAAAGAAGGGTCAGAATCCAAGATCAGATTATCAAGTGGGCCCACA
Organism: Liriodendron chinense; assembly: GCA_003013855.2. Taxonomy (NCBI): domain Eukaryota; kingdom Viridiplantae; phylum Streptophyta; class Magnoliopsida; order Magnoliales; family Magnoliaceae; genus Liriodendron; species Liriodendron chinense. The sequence continues at coordinate 8,142,504 of ML058469.1, read as the reverse complement.
AGGCCAATCAAGCGATCTGAACCATTTAAGTCATCATCCACACCATGAGAAGCTTTCTTAGCCTCACAAATCATCAAAAAGAAGTGCTTCAAAGTAAAGCCGAGGTCTCAAGTGGGCCCACAGGGCCGAATCTATCAATCTGAGCCATTCAAAGACTGGATCAGCATGATCTAAACCATGGAAAAGCTTACACAAGTCATAAAGCAGCAAGATCAAAGGCTTGATCATCAAGAAAGAAGGCCAGAATCCAAGATCTGATCATCAAGTGGGCCCACAGGGCCAAATCAAGCAATCTGAACCGTTCAAGTCATCATCCATGCAGTTAAGAAGTCTCATCTTCCACAAATCATTAAGGAATGAGTCAAAAGCCAGAACATCCAGACGTCACCAAGGAATTTGAGACAAGTCAAAGATTGTATATTCATTCAGAAGATTTTTTTTACATAAGAAGGTAAAAGCCAAAAGAAGAAGGTCATCCATCAAGTAAGCTGAATACAAAAGCAGGCTACAAGTCGCCAACATAGTCGTCAGTCGTCCCTCCTCTCGTCTCGCTCCCGACGGTAAAGATCCATCAAAGGAGCTGTCACTGAGCCTCCAGCATATCTACGACGACCCCCTGGAACATAGAGCGAAGGATGCAGAGGCCCCTGGCCGTACAGCAAATACCACTCATCATAGTCACGATCCGGGATCGTGAAACGAAACCCGGGCTGGCCCGCAAGAGCATCAGCCATCTCATTAGCAGGAATCTGAGCAGCTGGAGAAGGTGCAGAACAAGGGACCCGAGCCACCCCAGTGACCTGCCAAAGAAGCCTCTCACCCAGATACCACTGAAATGATTCAGCGTCAAAAAGCATGATACAGGAGACATGAAGCATCATATGCTTCCACACGCTGAGGGGTGTAATAGAGGAGGAAGCTGGCATACGGCATCCGAGCGAGCTACAGCAAATAAGGTCACCACGATCAGTTATAGTGCAGCACAAGGGATAAGGAAAGCAAGATACTTACATCATCAACGGTCAACCCGTCTATGTCAGCGCGCCAATTATCCCCGAAACTCGGGAGTTCCGCTGACGGTTTTGTTGGTGCCAGTACATGTGGCGATACAAAGAGGGCTCAATATCGTCCCGCATCCTCGGCGTGAGATGGGGAAAATGGTCATAAAAGCAAGTCTGGGCAAAAGCACACCTAATGATCAGAGAGAGAAAGAAGGCAAATGTCTCCAAGAAAGGTGAATGAAGAAATACCTCGACGACAGGCCAGAAACCGGTGTAGGACCGGCTGTTCCGACAGGTCTTATCCAGACCCTGGAAAATATGAGTCAGGATAGCCCCATTCCAATTGTAGGAGTTGTGTAGATCCTCAACCAAGCGAAGAAATTTAGGGTCGACCCTCTCATTGGCGTGGCAGAGAAGGAAGGACCCGAAGGCGTAAGTGATCATGGCCCGTGCTTTGTGGAGGGCCTCTAGCTCAGTAATGGGGATGATGGAGATAAAAGTGTTGTAGAACCATCGCATCTTTACTTGATGGCCTTGGAATTCATCCTTGGGTGGGACATCACCGACGAGCCGTAGCTAGTCAGTGGAAGTGATGGGAGCCAAAGAGCTAACTTGGGGAACAACTACCCCATGAAACGGAAAGCCTATTTGCATATAAATATCCAGGGGAGTTATTCCCCATTCACCACAAGGGAGCTGGAAGGTGTGGGTCTCGTCCCGCCATCTCTCACAAAGGGCCGCGAGCATCATGCGGTTGGCACTGTTGTTATGAAAACGTAAGGTGAGGAGGCCAGCAAAAGGAGTACCAGCCAATACTCGTTGAAGCAAGGGCTGTGGATCCTTCACCCAGTTGTCCCGGTGATCCCTGGTACCTCGACCCATGATAGTGGGAAGAGGTTGGTGCTCCATAGCCAAGGAACACATGTGGTCCCCTCGGCGGATGATGAAGGCAGGATCATCCTCATCAATCACTCGATGACCTCTGGTACCGTCCGCCATTGAATCCTACAAGCTTGGCAAGGTAAGTCCCTATCCCGTACCCGTTAAAATCCAAATTATCATCTAGGAAACCCATGGGATTGGACTCACATTCAAATGCAAGATCTAAAATCCAACTCCATGTGTTACCTAGGTTACTTGTTGGGCCCATTGAAGAAAGCAAGACCCACCTTAAAGAAGGTTACATGGCATGCCTTAGGCAAGAAAAGTCCATCATCCAAGGACATACTTTGGACAACAAATACACTCAAGTGTCATGAGATCAACAAGGGATAAGAATCCTACTTCACATGAGAAATCCCTCTTCAAAGTCCATATGTGGCCAAGGATTGGTCCACTTTTTATGCCAAGGCCATGATTCTCACTTAAGATGTTTTCCTATCTTTTAACACACGTACATGGACAAGTGGAGAATAGGAGGGAAATGGGCCCCCAAGAGCAACCCAAATGCCTCATCTCAATGGATTGAAGGGAGCACATAGCCCACTTAAAAGCATGAGAACCCATTCATGGGTCAACCATGGGCAACCCTATGTGCCTCATCTTGATGAAAGTTTTGACCATGAGAGCACAACATAGTGATCTACCCATAAATATATGAGTTAAAGAAGCCAAGGGTAAAGAATTTGATGCACATAGCCCACATAAAGAACTAAAGGTGGAAATATCCAAGCAAGGACAAATTTGGGCAACTTATGTGCACCAATTTCTTTACAAGAAAGGGAGACCATTTGAGCACAAGAGGGCATGGCTTGATGGGTCACCCAACCATCATGAAAATGGCTAAGAATGGTATACATAGCCCACTTGAAGATCAAAATCCAAAGTGCCCCAAAGCATGGGACAAAATTAGGCAACTTATAGGTATCATTCTTTCTCACAAATCGAAAGAAAAATCACTCATATTTGAGAATGATGGTGGATGACCCACCAAGCCCCCAAAGAAAAGTTCAAGGAGCTATGGTTGCATGGATAGCTCACTTGAAGGAGGATCATCCATTTGAGATTGATAACATCTAAGGAACCTCTTGAGGACCACTTTCCCCCCACGAGAAAAAACCATTTGAACTTAGTGAGATTGTTGGAACAACTCACTCATGCGACTTGTAGATGATCAAGTAACTTAAGTCCTCCATCCATCAAAAGAAAAAGCATGAAAGGAAAAAAAAGCCTACATGGACAAAGTGTAGTGGTGCACACATGGTCCAAAGAAATCCAAGCTCCAATGAAGGCCCAAAAGCCCATCCATATGGAAATACTCTAAGGAACCCACCACACTTTGTACAAGGATGTACATCATAATCAAGAGATGGTGGAAGATTTGGGTTACTTGTCCATAAAGGCCCAACTAAGAAATCTAGCCTACTTGAGATCCAAGTGAAGAATGGGCTAGTCACCTTAGTCCATACATATGTGAAGAAAGATAGGGTCACCCAAAGTGAGCCCTATGAGCCCAAAACTTGAGATGGGCCCTACCATGCCCATGGGCCCAAATCTTGGAAAGAAGATGGAAAAGAAAAAGAAAGCTCCAAAGGAAATGACAAGAAAGAGAAAGTAAGAGGGAGTCCAAAATGAAGCATTGGGCCCATCAAATACACCAAGGGCCATGACTTCACTTTGAGCCCATTTGATACATATGAAAAGAGGCCCAACTCCCATGGAAAAGATAGTATATTTTGCCATGCACACTTGATGAACATGGCAAAATTACCCTTTACATATACATGAAGGGAGTGTGAAAAGAAGAAAAGGAAAAAATGGAAAGCTAGCAATGTCCTTCTCCATGCACCACCTTTGAAATAGATTCGAGATCTAGAAAATGGCGAAATATACTTGGGCCCACCTTCACTCCTCTTGGAATAGCTACATGGAAAAAGAAAAGAGTCATGAGAAGGGACAATGAAGAAGGAAAAGGACAAGAAAGAGAAAGGGAGTGGTCCATACCTTTACCACTCACCAAAGAGGGACCACCTTGCTGTCCCAAAACTTCCCTAAGGCCCACCACTTGAGAGAAGCAAAGAACCACCAAAAGGAGAGAGAAAACTTTGAGAAAGAGAGAGTATGAGAGAAGAGAAGAGAGAGATTGCACGTTGGAGGGGGCAAGGGTGCCCCATGTTATATAGAAAAGGGGGGTGCAGCCCTTTACCTAACCCACTGAAGAAATCAGGGGTCAGGGGCGGTCCGGGCTGCGCCCAGGGGGCCGTCCTACCCTCCACCTAGGTGAAACGACCTCTCCTCCCCTCTCCTTGGGAAGGGTGGTTACAAGTGAATCTTGTACCTCCTTGTAAGAATGAAGTGATGGAAGAGAATGGTGAGAAAAAGGAAGAAATCTCACCAAAATCTCATCTTGTGAGAAATGGGTGAGAAATTGGGTTGATGATGTGGAAAAGCTCCATGAAATTTTCAAGGAAAAGAAAGAAAAAATTAACTTGGTCAAACAGCGATCTCAACCATCCAAAGGCATAACCAAATGATCCAAACCATTCCAAGAAGAATCCCAAGAATCTCCGCCCTTGATTACTGTTTACATGTACATAGCTTGGTCCGAAGACCTTAAACTACGTTGGGATCAAGATCCCGAGGGACTTTCAATAAAAACCGGCATCTATCTTCATCAAGATCTGATGACTCCGGACATTTTCTAAAAAATAAAAAAAATCTTGTACATGTTTTCGGTCCGAAGACCTTAAACTACGTCGGGAACAAAATCCCGAGAGATTTTCAATAAAAATCAGTGTTGATCTTAACCGCTCAAATTGAGATTTAACAGCCTGGAACATTTTTCAAAAAATCACAAAAAAGAATGTACTTTCAGCATGTACATAAAGTTTTTTTTAGGTCCGAAGACCTTAAACTACGTCGGGATCAACATCTTGAGAGATTTTTAATAAAAACCGGCATTGATCCCAGCCGTTCAAGACAGGATCTGATGACCCGGATCATTTCCAAAATACCAAAAAGATTTTTTTTGAGTTTTCCATAAAAACCAGTATCAATCTCAACCACTTGATTTGAACTCTAGAACCTTTTCAAAAATAAAAATAAAAATAAAATAAAATTTTCACTATCAATTTCAACTGCACAAATTCATCTCCAGCGGTCCGAAGACCTAAAACTACACTGGGATTAACTTCTCGGGTGCTTTCTTTCCTAACCTGTTCCAGACATGGCTGACACTTGATCGTACGGGTGTCTGGAATCTTTTAAACAGGTAGAGGCTGAGGCGGGCAGAACCCCGCAATCCTGTTTGTGTTGAACGCACCGTGATAGACAACCTTGATTTGGAAGTCGCTGTTGAATCTGACGGATGTTCCCTGTTCCTAAAACTCATGAAGGGGATTAAGGCAGTTGGAAGGTGGAGCGCACCCTCACGGAATTGTGAGCAACGTAAGGCCCCAAACTGGATTGACTAAGGGAAATGTGAGGATGTGGCTCATTTTGTGGCCGAAGGAGTCCGTCAGATGATACGTAGTCTATGTGCATTGCACATGAGGAACAGGCAACTTTGTGGGTGTGTTGACTGAAAACCCTCAAGATCCCCTCATCCGAAGATGTAAAATCGCGGCACTTAACTGTGTGAGACTCGTCTTGCTCGCTGACGTAAAATGGATCGGGTGCCTTACCAGCAGTAGAAGCTGGAAGTGGATGAAAATTCCATACTTTTCCCTGCATTTCATAAAAATCACAAAAATACAAAAACATTGCAAAATCACCTTTTCAAAAATCACAAAAATATTTCCCTTGCTTCAAATCAAACATTTGCAAAAATCACAAAAAAATATGTCCCTTGCTTTCAAATCAAATATTTGCAAAAATCACAAAAAAATATTTCCCTTGCTTTCAAATTAAATATTTGCAAAAATCACAAAAAATATTTCCCTTGCTTTCAAATCAAATATTTGCAAAAATCATAAAAAATATTTCCCTTGCTTTCAAATCAAATATTTTCAAAAAAATCACAAAAATATTTCCTTTGTCTTCAATAACCGATCTCTATCCTGACCACTCAGGTAAAGGTTCGGACCAAATATTTGCAAAAATCACAAAAATTGTCACTATCCCCCAGCACTACACTTCAGGAGTCTTAAACTCCACTCTCTTCACAATTTGGGATGACGGATCCAATCGCCCGCAAATTGGAATCTTGACCAAAACTGGCGACCAAGCACCGTCTCAATCGCATTTATGCCCAGAAGAACATCTTGAATTCGGATAATATCCTCGTACATTCTCATTAGCAAAGAAACAGCATCTTGGGACGATGGACCTGATCGATCATAGGTCGGGATCTTGACCAACCCGCTGACCAAACACCCGTATAAAATAGAAAAACCCCAGGGGAGCACAACCCCGAAAGCAATAAGCTCAAAATTCTCTGCATCCCCAGCAAAAGCAAAATCATCAAACGAAAAGAAAATGAGCCAAGCCATGCATTCACCATGCATCTCCATGCATCAGCATCCATCGCATCAATCATCATATTTACCTGCTTTCAAAATAAAGTCGGTTAGCTAAAGACCCCACAGGCATCCCTAGTGGAGGCGCGTGCAAACCAGATTTCCATTTCAAAAAGATAAAAAATATTTCTATTTGCAAATAAAAACCCCACGGAGTATCACTCCCCAAAGTGGGTATCTTTTCAAAAATCCAAAAATATTTTCCCAGTAGAGCGTTCTGCCTCCAAAACACCAGGAGATCTTCCATATCTCTAGGTATGAGCCGACAGTAAAAATCAAATAAGATCCGATGTCTCGCGGTTTCCCCGGAGACCATCGATCAAATGCACTCAAAGTACGGTCAAATTGAACTCCAGTGTTAGTGCGGTCGTACCACATGCCAAGATACAAAGAGATGAAAAGCCAAAAGGCTCGGTCAAAGAAACCATTTGAACAGGTGGAAACGATGAATTGTAACCCAAGTATCAAAATCAGCAGATCGGGTGGAAAGAGTTCACCCGCACATACCTAGGCGTGGATGCCTGAAGTACCTTCACTGAGTCCAAGTTGGCGTAGTAGAATCCCGTAAGACTATCTGACGTAGGGTGTCTAACCACTTTGACAGTCAAGCGAAATAAGTACTCCTGGAGTGATCTGAGAAAACATCAAACATCACACAATCAGTCTCAGGGTCAGTATCCTCGTAAGACTAACAACGCAGAGGCTCTGCTGTACCTTTCCGATGTTAATACCGATCGGGAATGGAAGGGTTGCGATTGGGTACCCAGGTTGCAGAAAACTACAGGGACAATCGCAACGTTTTCTCCAAACTCCCGCGGTATGTGCGAGTTATCAATTTCCAGACAATCAACTGACTCAGATACAAAGGACAACAAAGATTTCAGACCACAATCGAGGAAAGAATGAATTGCAAACCAAGCATCGAAACCAGCAGGTCGGGTGGAAAGAGTCCACCCACACATACCTAGGCGTGGATGCCTGAAGTACCTTGATTGAGTCCAAGTCGGCGTAGTAAATCCCGTAAGACTATCTGACGCAGGGCGTCTAACCACTTTGACAGTCAAGCGAAACAAGTACTCCTGGAGTGATTTGGGAAAACATCAAACATCATACAATCAGTCTCAGGGTCAGTAACCTCGTAAGACTAGCGACGCAGAGGCTCTGCTATACCTTTCCGATGTTAGTACCGATCGGGAATGGAAGGGTTGCGATTGGGTACCCAGGTTACAGCGCATGCAAGGACAATCGCAACGTTTTCTCCAAACTCCCGCGGTATGTGCGAGTGAACGGTTTCCAAACAATCAACTGGCACAGATGCAAAGGCAAGCAAAGATTTCAGACCATGATCTATGAATGACCGGGTCAGAAGTGGGGTGTCCACTCGCTTTGGCATTCGGTTGCATGCAACTTCTGCCAAAGAGGGGCATCTGTAGACACCCCACCTTCGGCAACACTGTTGGTAGAGATAGCTGGATGAATGGAGGACCATACCCCCAAATCCCAAGTCCAAACTCAGCCAAACTCACCCTTGTAAGCCCCAATCCATAGCCCAACTCAAGCCTAAACCCAGTCAACCCACCCCTAAACATCAGCCTGAAAAACCCCCCATAAGAAAAGCTAGTCAAAAAATCCTAAAAAAGTCAAACCCACTGAGTCAACCCACTGAGTCAAACCGCTGAGTTAACCCACTGAGTCAACCCGCTGAGTCAACTCGTCGAGTCAAAACACCGAGTCAACCCGCCGAGTCAAATCACCGAATCGACCCGCTGAGTCAACTCACTGAGTCGACCCACCGAGCCAAATAGCAGCCCCGAGAAACGACCGTACCGCGCACTAGAAATCGAGGAATGACCGTACTGTGGGCCGCCCAAAAATATTTACCGGTTCTGCCACTGCCCGCTGTTATAAATACCCCCCTCCCCTTCTCATTTCAACACAGCAACCCATCTAGTCCAGCGACCCGTCCGTCTGAGTCCTTCTCTACCCTTTAGCCCATTCCTCCACCAGGGAGAGCCCGAGTGAGGAGATCCTAGCCCTGGTCCAGCCCAGCCTGACCACTGGTCCAAGTCTCCCAAGCCATCCAAGTCTTGATCCAGCCACTCGAAGCCAACCCTTGCGACACCTCCGTCCATCCAGCTACTCTTTTTCCAGCATCATCTCATTTGCATCTAGCATAAGTGCAACATTTACTTTTCTTCCAACCCCCCTGCTTCACTGCAAGCACTTTCATTATTCAAACACACTGCATATGTCTTATATTAATCACCTGTCAGTTCGAGCGTATGCTCTAGGCTTGCCTGTTATTGGAACCTGCCCATCAGAAACTCTTACTGTTCAGACTTGCATTCATGCTTCACTATAAAGCACCTTGATTATTCAAACACACTTCATACGTCTTATATTAAGCACCTGTCAGTTCAAGCGTATGCTCTGGGCTTGCCTATTATTGGAACCTGCCCATCAGAAACTCTTACTGTTCAGACTTGCATTCATGCTTCACTACAAAGCACCTTGATTATTCAAACACACTGCATACGTCTTATATTAAGCACCTTGTCAGTTCAAGTGTATGCTCTGGGCTTGCCTATTATTGGAACCTGCCCATCAGAAACTCTTACTGTTCAGACTTGCATTCATGCTTCACTACAAAGCACCTTGATTATTCAAACACACTACATACGTCTTATATTAAGCACCTGTTAGTTCAAGCGTATGCTCTGGGCTTGCCTATTATTGGAACCTGCCCATCAAAAACTCTTACTGTTCAGACTTGCATTCATGCTTCACTACAAAGCACCTTGATTATTCAAACACACTGCATACGTCTTATATTAAGCACCTATCAGTTCGAGCGTATGCTCTGGACTTGCCTGTTATTGGAACCTGCCCATCAGAAACTCTTACTGTTCAGACCCGCATTCATGCATCATGTCATCTATGAGAATGTACGAGGATTAAAACAGACTTTCAAGTATTAGGTTGATTCTGTGAAGTAGAGATCGTACCTCAGTACGGGCAGTGTGTGGGGTGCTTAACCTCTTCCCACCCTGTAATCGTGATTCCTTACCTCGAATCTCTGGCCGCAGATCAATAGGAGTCATTTTAGAGGAAGGAATCTTCGGATCCCCTTCTCTAACGTTTCTACGGGGTCTAACCGACTGTAGATTCGAAGTAATTGGCTAGTGGCGACTCTGGTCTTATATAAACTCATTTAAACACATCCAGCTTAAACACGACTACCAAACAAAGCCCTCGAGAACGAGGCAAGCCAGTGGCACAAACGGCGATTCGCACTCACGCATCCTCTCCTTCTTTTCCCGAAAGGGAAGGGACGAGAACGTCGTGTGGGAGCGCGGAACAGCGAGGGTCCACACAACCTTGATTAGGGAACTGTGAGTTTCATCTTGACTGTTGCTGTTGCTGCGATTGTCTATGCTGAGGGAGGAATAGTGCACATTCGGTAGAGGCGACAAGGTCGTCTTCTTCTATTGGATGGGGGATGAGGACACTTCTGTTATCATTCTCGTATTCAGTAAGCTCTTCTTCCACTGTTGGTTGTATAAGAGAGGCTTGATAAGGCCACCAAGGGGAGATCATCCCAACCCTTATTCCTGGCTTCAACTTGTTCCCCAGCGCAGATGAGTTGGGTGAAGTTCGCATATGAATGTGAGACAAGGTATCCAGAGATACTTGGATTTACCGAGTGGACGATCATGAAGATTTGCTCCTCGTCGTCGATGGGAGTCTTCATTCTAGCGGCCATGGCCCGCCACCGTCCAACGTAAGCTGACAATGTTTCGTCACTTCTTTGCTTGAGAGCTGCGAGGTCCTGTTCTCCTAGGTGCCTGTGTTAAGATTGTATACGAACCTGTCGACCAAAGCCTAGGAGAGTTGTTCTCAAGTCCTGATGCGATGACAGTCCAATGATATGTACCAGTCTAGGGCATCGTCTTTCAGGGACTTTTGAAACAGACGGATCAACGCTCCGTCGTTGCTTGCCACAGCATCTAGCTCACCACAAAATGATCTCAAGTGGTCTATAGGACACCTTGTCTCATCATATCTTTTAAATTTTGGTACCTGAAAGCCTTGAGGTACCATTGCATTGGGAAATGGACAAAGGTCCCTGAACTTAGTGGATGGAAGATCCACCCCTTGCTGCTTCTACAACTTTCTCTTCATCTCTCGCATCTGTTCTCGGAGTTGTTCGATTTCAGAGGGACCAGATGAAGGAGATCTTGCCCCTTGCCAGGACTGAGCTGGCCCCTTTCGTAATAATTGGTGTCATTGATGCTCCTATGATTCCTGCTTGAAGGAGGTTGGGCCTGATAATTACTCCCATTATAGGGATTTTGTTGGACTGGAGCTGAGAAGAGAGACTACAAAGAAATCCTAGTCACAGGAGAATATTGAAATTGGTTGGAAATCCCATTAGGGAGAGGAAGTTGGAATTGGCTCAAAGTTCTGGTTGTGGGATGTGACTGAAAATGGCTCTCATTTGCAGGAGGATACTAGAAGAAATACCCTGAGGTTGAGGGTTGTTCTGATTGAAGGCCCCTGTTAGGAGGGTATTGAAAGTCCTGAGTGATCCCTAGCGGTTGTGGTTGGGATTGACTGGAGGCCGGGAGTGCCTTCAATGGTTGTTGAGGTTGTTGAACTGGACCAACTTGATTGCTGGCTGCTGAAACCTAGGCTTGTGTGAATCGAAGAAGCATTTCCTACATCGCCTTCATGCTTTGTTGTAGCTCTTGGATGCCAGGAATTGGCATGGATTCTGTTGGGCTTAACTGTGGAGAGCAAGCCTCAGGTATTTCGAGGGCAGGGAATGGAGAGCCATGTAGGTTTTGTATTGGATGTGGCAGGGTGGTTTGGTTTGGAGGAGTAATGGTGGGGAATGCTCTACTTTTTTTTTTTTTAGGTTTTGAGATTTTCTTTTTCTTTTTCTTTTTTATGGAATGCTATGCAAATGAGATTGTATGAGGACTAATGACTTTCAAGTATAGGAGGGATTTCAATTTTTTAAGTTGGATCACAACTAGTGGGACTAGCATATCCCCAGCAGAGTCGCCATTCTGTAGACGCCCACCTCTCCGCGCTCCCGAATTCTCCCTTCCTTTCAGAAAAGAGGTGCGTACGCGCGAATCACTGTTTGTGCCACTGGCTTGCCTCGTTCTTGAGGGATTTTTATTGATTATCATGTTCAATTGGATATGCTTGGATGAGTTTGTGTAAGACCAGAGTCGCCACTAGCCAGTTACTTCGAATCTACAGTCGGCTAGACCCCATAGAAACGTTAGAGATGGGAATCCGAAGATTCCTTCCTCTAAAATGACTCATTTTTATCTGCGGTCAGAGATTCGAGGTAAGGGATCACGGTTGCAAGGTGGGAAGATGTTAAGCACCCCACACTGCCCGAACCTAAAGTACGGTCTCTACTTCACGGAATCGAACTAATACTTGAAAGTCTGATTTAGTCCTCGTATATTCTCATGAATGATATGATGCATGAATGCAGGTCTGAACAGTAAGAGTTTCTGATGGGCAGGTTTCCATTAACAGGCAAGCCTAGAGCATAAGCTCGAACTGACAGGTGCTTTATGCGGGATGCATGCTGTGTGTTTGAATAATCAAAGTGTTTGTGGTGACATGATAAGCAGGGGGGTTGGAAGAAAAGTAAATGTTGCACTTATACTAGATGCGAATGAGATGATGCTAATAGAGAGTAGCTGGATGGACGGAGGTGTCACAAGGGTTTGCTTCGAGTGGCTAAATCAGGACTTAGGTAGCTTGGGAGACTTGGACCAGGGTCAAGCTGGGCTGGACCAGGGCTAGGCTCTTCTCACTCGGGCTCTCCTTAGGTAGAGGAATGGGCTAAAGGGATGGAGATCGACTCAGCACTAATGGGATTTCTTTAGGAGTTGAGGGATGCTTTAACTGAGAGGGAACGGGGGTAGTTATAGCTGTGAGCAGTGGCAGATCCCGTAAATATGTTTGGGAGGCACCCTGGGGGCCGCTCATACTGGCCGCGCTGCTCCAGCTTCGGAGCGTACGGCCTCCAAACCTAAAGCAGAAAAGCCCGAGGTTCGGGGTCCGGACCTGCTCCAAAGCTTGTGGTTCGGAACCAAGTGAGTTGACTGGGTTTGAAAGATGGGTTGACACGGTGAGTTGACTGGGTGTATGGGCTAGACTGACCCAGTGAGTTAACTCGGTGATTTGACTCAGCGGGTTGACTCATCAAGTTTGACTTTTTGAGATTTTTTTACTGGTTTTTCTTATGGGGGGTTTTTTTGGGTTGATGTTTAGGGGTGAGTTGGCTGGGTTCAGGTTTGAGCTGGGCTATGGATTGGGGCTTATCGGGGTGAGTTTGGCTGGGTTTGGACATGGGATTTGGGGGTATGGTCATCCATTCATTCAGCTATCTCTACCCACATTGTAGCTGAAGGTGGGGTGTCTACAGGCGTCCCAAAAAGAACACCAAAAGAATGGCAAGAGGTTGCATGTTCTACTGAAAAACATAAAACAAACAGCAAAAAAACATGCCTAGTCGGGCGCCCGACCTATGGAGGAATCTGTCTAGAGAGTTGGCCATATATCTAGATGGTCATTGGGCACCCGACCTAGTGTCCTCCGAGGTGCCCGACCAGTTTAAAACATGTCTAGCAGCACAGACCCAATTCTAGAATGAATTCCGAATGCCCGACCAAAGTGACCACCAAGCGCCCGACCAATGAAAAGTATGGTCATCGGGCGCCCGACCAAACCTTGACCGGGAGCCCGACCAACTCCAAATCTGTCCAGCGTTTAAGAACTTTTTATAGACGGGATTCCGAGCGCCCGACCCTGCGCGAATCTGCCCGTAATTTGACCGTTGGGAGAAACTTTATAAAAGCGGGAGGTTCATTTTTAGGACTAAGTGAGGGGATTTTGAGGAGATAGAAGCTACCATTGCTAAAGACCATTAGAGGCTCTACTCCAAACCCATAGCAAGTCATTCTCCTTGTGCTTATCATAAGCTTGGGCCATTCAATGGCAATATGAGAATGAACTTGTTCCCTCTTGATTCCTGGGAGTTTAGACACCTTAATCATAGTTAAATACATTGTCTAAATACCACCTAGGAGTCCAAATAGGTGTATTCCTCTAGGAAACTCATTTCCTATAGGAAACTCATTTCCTAACATTCGTAGAGAATTCACCATTCTCTAGCACCTTGGGCATCTCCAATGGATCCATCACATGCAAGGTAACTGATCTTGAAGCTGAAGCCTTGGCAAAGCAGCGACATCAAAGTTCGGGGGAGCACAAGGGGAGCTGATTCAAGCATGGGAGAGTAAGAAGAAGCAACCCAAAGCAGCGTTGCAAAGGGGCTCAATCTGACAAGTAAGGTTGTCTTTGTTTGGAGTCTATCCACTCAATTCCCTATGGGAGTTGAGTGTAGAGTTTGTTTGACAAACTTAAACTAGGTTCGTTTACCGATCCTTGGCCTGTTTGTCAGGCCTAAAGTCTAGGGATGTTAGCCATTCCTTTGCCTGTTTGTCGGCCTAAAGACTAGGGGTTATTTGGCACTCCTTGGCTCATTTGCTGGGCCTAAATTCAGGGACGTTTGCCAGTTCCTTGGCACGTTTGTTGGGCCTAAACAAAGTCTTCAAGGGAAGCCACCAACACGGGTGTGAACGTGTAGGTTGGGAGGAACCTGTAAACTCCCCGGTTGGGTGGATCCGAGTTAAAAAACCTTGGTTAGGAGGAATCAGATTTAAACTCCCCAGTGAATGGTGGTGTGCTCAAAGGAGTTGAGTACTTGAACCGGGAGTGGAGTAGACAGGTAGTCAAACTACTATACATGCTTGTGTTTGTAATTATTCTTGAGCACATTTCTCTTTATTCATTATATTTAATTGGTTAATTATGAATGCTTAGTTAGGAATGTATGCCAAGTACTTGATAGGAACATCCACACACACAAGATGTACTTTCACTCCTTGAGTATACTTGAGATTAATTGATCCATCCTCATTTAAGTCTACTTGAGTTGCATAGATTGGGTTCTTCATTAGTTTAATCATTTATTAATCTATGCTTGCTTAGACTAGGTTGTTTATTATTTTAAACCATATGCTAGTCTTTTGATTGGACCCACTTAGGCTTGGAAGCCGAAATGTTAATCGCTTACTTAGTTTAATTTGTAAAAACTGTTAAGTAGGTGAAACGATCTTAAAAGGTCCTAATCACCCCCCTCTAGGATTTAGCCATAATTCTAGTTGCTCCTTAAGCCTCCGCACGCATATGCGTAGGGTGTCGTGTTAGACTACCCGACGTAATTTCAGATAGATCCACGGATTTGGATCAGTTATCCAACAAGAGAGATGGTGATCGATCTCGTCCCGCTTACGACTGTGCTACTAACTCGACTTAGACCAAAATCAACAAGAAGTTGAGCCGAGTCAAGTTATTTTAAGTCAAGTCGAGCCGAGTTAACCCAGTTAGCTTGGTCCATGTCTAGCTCTAGAGGCAACCCTATTGGACAGTACAGGTTGGATGCCATGCACATCCCATTGGACCCCACACACAACAACGTATATTATTTTGTGAACATCTCTGCAACTTTTATTTTTCTTCTGCAGTCATGTAATCTCTAACTTCGCATCTTGAAGTCCAATAACTTACACAGGTTGCGCTTCTGTGCAATGATCAAGACCATTGATTTGCCTGTAAACCACTTGTATATATCACATTTGAAAAATCATAAGGAGATTAGACTAGTGCTAGCTACCTCATCCGTGGCCTTAAAAAGGGTGCATCTCCCTCCAAGCTGAACAATGGTTCTCGACACATGAGAGGAAAGGCTCCAAATTGAATGGTTAGAGCTATCGAGCAACTATGGTTTTTAGGCCTATGTTCCACACAAGTGGTGGACCACTAGATCAACAATAATCTATAGTTATACATGTTTGCCAAATGTATAGTTAGGATGAATTCAATACAACCACAATTAAGCTAAATGGGTAGTAGGTAGGGCTGCATACAATTCAATTTATGATCAATTTATCGATTGAATTGAATCGAACAAATCGAATTGAATCGAATCGTTCCCCAAGATCAATTTAATTCAATTTATTTTTAAAAAAAATCAATTTCAATTTTTGGTTCCAATTGATTGAATCGAATCGAAAATTGAATTAATCTATATCGAATTGAATTGATTGAATTAAATTATATATATATATATATATATATATATATATATATATATATATATATATATATATATATATTAATGGTCGGTATGGATGAAATAGATACATCATAGTGTGTTTTATCTATGCCGTCCATCCATTTTTACATCTGAAGTTAAGGCAAAATTCCAAAAATTAGAAAGATATATATCCCAGGTTGACCACACTATAGCAAAACAGTGGGGATTGAACGCGCACCATTAAATTCTTCCTAGGGCCCATTGTAATGTTTATTTGTCATCCAACCTGTTCATAAAGGTCACATAGAACTAGGGGAAGGGAAAAAACAAATATTAGCTTGATACCAAACTTCTAAGGCCACAAAAAGTTTTCAATAGTAAGCGTCAATCCCCCATTGTTTTCCTGTGGCTTGGTCCACTTAAGATTTAGATGTCTTATTTTCGAAATAATGTCTTAGAATCATATGAAAAAAAATGGATGGACGGCCTAGATAAAACACATACATCATAGTGGGGCCCATATAGCTTTGAAACCACCCTTCTGCATCCAAGAATCCAAGACGAACCGTATTGCGTACTTAGTAACTCAATGCGCTTAACTTACTGAGTAAACTTTGTGGGGCCACAGTAATTTATTTGTTTTATCCACTTCGTTCATCCATTTTAAAAGATAATTTTATGGCTCGAGTCCAAAATTGAAGCATATACAAAGCTCAAGTGGCACACACCACAGGAAACAGTGTGAATTGAACCTCTACCATTGAAAAGTTATTGTAGGCCACTAAAGTTTTGAATCAAGCTGATATTTGTTTTTCATTCGTACATGTTTACTTGATCTTACGAACAGGTTGGATGACAAATAAATGTCACTGTGGGCCCTAGGAAGGTTTCAATAGTGGAAATCCTTATTCCCATTGTTTCATGTGGCATGGTCCACTCAAGCTTTGGTTATGCCTCAATTTTGGGCTCAACGGCTAAAATGAGCGAGCAAAACAACGGTGTGGATAAACCAAATGCATTCAAAGTAGGCCCAAGTGAGTACTCAGTACAACAAAAGCATAAAAACTTAGTACGCTTCCCAAGAGTGAATTAGGTGTTATGCTGGTAACAGTTTAGTGGGTGTTACTCCTACCGTCGAGGGCCTACCTTGATGTATTTTTTGTATATACATTTCAGTCCATCAAATTTTACGTCTCATTTTAGGACATGATCCAAAATTATAAGAAGATCAAATCTCAGGTGGACCATACCAAGAAAAAGAGTGATGAATAACCATTAAAAACATTTTGTGTGACTTAAAAGCTTTAGATTAATACGGTCTTTCCAATTTCCCTTCATCCTGATCTTCTTGACAATATCGACAAGTTGGATTGAAAATAAACATTAAGTAAATATTACAGTGGGCCCTTTGGAAATTTTAATGGTGAGGCACTCAATCAACATTGTTTCATGTGGCGTGGTTTACTTGATATATGGATATGTATAAATTTCCACCAAGTATGTGTCATCTTTGCAACATAATAATAAGTTGGATTAAACCTTTATTCCAAAACCATGTATGGACTAGTTATTATGCATATGTTTTCAGAAGTATTTCTACTAATATTATTATTTGAGGTATTATAAAATCCAAACCTACAAAGCCTATAGGTTTTCAATTTGCAATGTGTGAAAAATCAAATCGAATCGAATTGAAAAATCCATCAATTCAATCTTATATCAATTTCGAAAAAATAAGATCAATTCAATTTCAATTCAAAATTTCAAAATTAAGATCAATTTAATTTCAATTTCAAAATTTTAAGATCAATTCAATTTCAATTTCATCCAAAATCGAATTGATCGAATCAATGTGCAGCCTAGTAGTAGGTCAGGCTTGTGTTAGAATGTAGCTCATTTAAGTAAATGAGTCAGGCTCAGGTTGACCCTATACATGTCCAACCACCCGTGTAACTTATAAACAGGCTGGGCCTGATGACCTTACCTGGCCCACCCAAGATAATAAAAAAATAGCCGATAAGTATAGATACACACACATAATGCATGAATGTTCGTTATGAATCCACTATTAGGCAGAGCCTTGGCATGCCTTTGGCCCTATGTTTATATTATACACTAATTGGGCAGGGCTGGGTGTGGTACCTTTGGTCCTATATTCCATTCTTAAGCTTGAATTGGGTTGTGCCCAACCCAATTACAATTAAATGGTTTGTATCAAGCTTTGATGAATTTAAAGTGAATTGCGTTGGGCCATGGGTTGGGTTTGGGCTAGAATGCCTGGCCCATGCAGTTAACATTTAGTGCTCAATCTGACCTGACCCTACTGAACCCAACCAAGAAGGGGTTCATTAATTTTAGGGGACGTACACATCTGGTTTGCTCTAGTCATAGTCACATTTCATTCATGCACATTGAAAACAAAAACACATCTGATTTTCCATAAAAAAAAAAAAAAAAACTTCCACTACTCAGAGATGGTCGAATTAGGGGTGCTACTTGGCCGGGCCTGCAGGCGGGTTGTTTTGATGACGCAGGGATGGACGTAGTGAGGTCGATCATCGTCTTCCTTACGGGATAATTACTCTGAATCTATGAAGCTCTCTGGAATCCTTAATGGAGCTTCTTCAAATCCGTGAGGGAAAATCTCGAATCCATAGATGAAGAATGACAAAAGTCGAATTTTGATTAATAATAATAAATGATAAAGCCTAAACAATGTCTAAACATCTTTAAATAGTTATAAGCAAGCCCTAATTGCGTAAGGGAAAGAATTTTAATAAAAATGAAAACTAATAGTTTTCTGCATAGGAATCTGCAGAGCAGATGGACCTATGAACTCGTTTCGTCAATCGGCCGAAGTTGGAAGTCGACTGGTCGACAAGATCGGTCGGCCAGTTGAAAATGACCAAAACAATCCAAAGAGTTCAACCAACTCTCTGTACAATTTCGGTTCTATTCGGCTAATCGACCAGGGAAATTCGGCCAGCCGAAAATGGCAAAATCTATCCAGAGAGTCTAGACTGAATTTTGGCCAAAATCGACAAGTGTTTGATTTGGTTTGGCCAGTCAACCAGAACTTTTGGCTGCCTGAACTATGATGTTGGTTGTCGAATCTTGAGCTCGGTTTCCTTCTTTTGGTCTATCCTTGCCATAAATGTGTCTGTGACCTGCTCTACATCAGTCCCTTCCACTTCAAAAGAACTCGACCTCGAGTTTTCGTCCAGCTTTGGTTCATGATACTTGTATAGGTCCGCAACATTGGAAGTATGTAAGATCTCCATGTCATCTGAAAGATCAACAACATAAGCGTTGTCATTGATCTTTCGAATAATCAGTACCAGCACAATCTTCTTGTTCTTAAATTTGTTATAGGTCCTAGTAGGAAATCACTCCTTACGTAGATGAACCATGACTTCATCGCCCACCTTGAAAACTTAAGCTCACCAATGCTTATTGGCATCTTCCTTGTACTTGTCATATGAAGCCTTCAAATTATTTTGAACATCCTCATCAATGTCAATGATCCGGTTTGTCATATGCTCTGTTGTAACGCTCATGCCAGGAATCTTGGGCAAATTGACTAAAACAAGCGTGTGGTGGGGCACCCGACCATAGACAATCTAAAACGAGATTTCCCTATCGAGAGATTCAACAACTCCACTTGAAACAAGGCCAAATCCCACTATTTCGGCTTGTCACCTGAAATACAATGAATGAGGTTTCCCAGCATGCGATTTATAACTTTCGTTTGCCCATCCGTCTGCGGGTGATAAGCGCTATTGAACTGAAGTTACATACCAAACCAATTACACAAAGTCCTCCAGAAGCGACTGAAAAATTTTGTGTTTCGATCCGAAGTGATGGTCTTGGGAACCCCATGTAGTGCACGATCTCTCTGAAAAATAGGTTCTCTACATGTGTTGCATCAAGGGTTTTCTTACAGGGGATGAAGTTCACCAACTTGGAGAATCGATCCACAACTACAAACACTGAGTCCATGCCGCATTTTGCTCGTGGGAGACCCAACAAAAAAATCATGGATAAATCCTCCCAAGGGGCATCAAGTAAGGTAATGGAGTGAGAGACCCATACTCTGAGATTGTCCCTTGGAGGTTTGGCAAACACGACAATGTTGAACTGCCTTCCCCACATCACGAACCAATTGCAGCTAATAGTATCGCTCCTCCACTAATGCTCTGGTTTTGGCTCATCCAAGGTGACCACCAACGCCGCCGCCATATATATCGAGAATAATCTGATCCCCCAACAAATTATGTGGGATGTAAAGCTGATTTCCCTTAAAAAGGAAACCATTCTGAATAAGAAAGTAACTCGGGTGACCCTCTTGGCATCTCATCCATGTCTCACCAAAGTCTTTACCCTCAACATAGAGCTCCTTGAGACAGTCAAACCTGACCACCCCATTGCTCATCGTAATCAAGAGTGATGTGTGGTGTCTACATGCATTAACCACCTTATTCTGCTAACTGACTTGTGCTTCAAAATAAATGTGAATTTCTGTAACAATGATATCCATCTAGCATGCACATGGTTTACATTAGTCTGACTGTGTGAATGGGGGCGGGGCTCGTGCACTGGATTGCCCGAGGGGTTGATCCGTGCTCCCTTTCATGGGTTTGCCTCTTTCGAGGGCTTTTATACTTGATGATGATTGAAAAATGAATTTATAAAGACTGGAGTCACCACTAACCAATTACTTTGAATCTACAGTCAGGTGGACCCTATAGAAATGCTTAAAACTAGGATCCGAAGATCTTTAGCCTTAAGATCATTGATCTGCTATCAGAGATTCAAGGTAAGGACCGCTGTTACAAAGAGGGAAGGGGTTGGGCACTCACTCTACCTTACATGTATACGATCTCTACTTCACAGGATAATGCTAAGTTTGAGGATTAGTTTCGATTCTTGCACTTTTATGAAGGCTGTGTGTGCTAAATGTTGTGTCTACTGGATCATCGCTTGTCAAGTAGTGTCTCGGGCCATGAGCACCTACCCTGACTCACTAACTTGCCACGTGGAGTGACTAGTCAACCCAATTTTTTTATGAGCAGGATCCAAGATAACTCGGCAAGACTCATAGCATACACTTGATCCGACTAGGGATATGCTTATGATGAATGCTATGTATGATGTGGATTGTCAACCCAAGTTTTTGATGGGCAAGATCCAAGATAACTCAGCAAGCCTCAGAGCATACACTTGAGCCGACTAAAAATATTATGATGAATGGTATGGATGAGATGAGCAGGGGATGAGAAGGGAGTAAATGTTGCACGATACTAATGCATGGTCGACTGAAATTAACTACAAACTGGAGGCTAGGGTGTACGGTAGTGTCGCAAGGATCGATCTGAATGGTTAGATAGGAATGGGTTGACTCAAGAGACTAAGGTAAAGGCTGGGTTAAACCAGACCGATGCTTGACTCATTTCCTCACTCTCACTCTCCTTAGTGGAGGGATGGCTAAACCAGATGGCTAAGGTTGGCTAGATGGCTAAGGGGCTTAAGGCTTAAAGACTAAAGGGGAGGAGGAAGAGGCTCTTGGTTGTTGAGGATTGTTGTTATTGAAATGAGGGAATGAGGGGGGTATTTATAGCAATCACAGCCTTAGTTTCCTTGTAAATATTGGCAACTTGAGGGGCAATCATGAATATGAGATTAGGCATGGATTAGGCTTGGAGTTAAGTTCGGTTGGTAAATATGGGTTGGTATGAGGGATAGCGAGGTACTTGGGACCTTTCACGTCAGACAAGCCGAGGAGATGCTTTTTGACGTGATCGGTGACAGTTGGCCAAAGCTGGGAGAGATCCTTACATCGGGTGGCAGGTAGGCCTCCGCCCAGTGTGTTGTTTTCTCCAAATTTTGGCGGGGGTTTCCATTCTGATGCATGGACTCCTAAGCCATTATATGGTATGCTTTCTGTCCGGGTTGTCTTCCGTGAATGGGCCTTGGCTTTGGGCTTTGGTTCTTAGGTTTTGAAGTGTTTATGTTTGACCCAGTGAGCTACCTAGGTGATTCAAGTGGGCTCATCGAGTTGACCCATCCATGTAAATCAGGGTCTAGGTAAGGTTTCTAGTTTGGATCATGGTTAAGGGTATGGATCTGGGTTTGGATCATGGTTAAGGGTTTGGATCTAGGTTTGGATCAAGGTTAAGGATATGGATCACCATCCGTCTCAAATCTCTAATCTATAATCAACTTATCAGCCCGAGGTGGGGTGTCTACAGACTGTTAATAAACTTTAAATCTTAATGGTCAGTGTAGAGAATAAATTCTCTCTGGATGAGATAATGGTGTCAATGTCACAGTGCCTGGACCACTGTGTACAACTCAAACTCATACGTCAACCACTTCTTTCGTGCATCATTAAGCTTCTCATTACATAATGCTACTGATCTACCTTACTAAGATAGAATACCACCACATATGAGGCGTCACATTCCACCTCAAACAATTTGTTGAAAGTGGAAAGAACCAAGACCGGTGTTGTAGATAACCGATGCTTGATTTCAACAAAGCTCTTGTCAGCCTCATCGATCCATTGAAACGGTCCTTTCTTCATGCAATCTGTAATTGGCGCAACGATGGTACTAAAGTTTCGGAAAAATTGATGATAAAATGTCTCTAGCCTATGAAAACTCCACAATTCGTGGATATTTATCAGGGTTAGCCAATCTTAAATTGTCCGAACTTTCTCCTCGTCCACCTAGATGCCCATGGACATCACAACGAACCCCAAAAACAATAGCCGCTCAGTTAAAAAGCTACGCTTCTTTATATTCGAGTACAGTTTGTTATCGGCCAACACTTGTAGCATTGCCTGAGATGATCCACGTGCTTAATTTAACTCACTCTAGTTATCTCTCAGGACGTCATCAAAGTACCACAAATCATCCTATTAACTATTTCAGCACTTGATCATTAGGCAGATAAAAGTGCTCGATGCATTTGATAGACCGAAGGCATAAACAACCACTCATACAACCCTTGGTCTTGAAAGTTGTTTTCCACTCATCACTGGGCCAGATACAAATTGATGGTACTCTCTCTTCAAATCCATGTCATCCAATCGTGCTGTTGAAAACACGTATTTAATGATGATTTTATTAATTGTCTAACTGTCAACACACATGCGCCAGCTCCATTCTTTCTTTGGAGTAAACAAAGCTGGCACGATGCATAGGCTCATGTTCTCTCTTAGAATAACCTTACGAATCAATTCCTTCACTTATCCCTGAAGTAACTTATACTCTTTCGAACTCATACAATAGTGCGGTCGGTTGAGTAAACTAGCCCCAGGGACAAGGTCGATGTGGTGTTGGATGTCTCTCATAGGAAGCAATCCATCCGGCAATTCTTCAGGCCATATTTCTTTAAATTCATTCAACAAGGGTTTTAGAATCGGGGGAATGTTTAAGGACTCTGATTCCTCGCCCTTCACCACTATAACGTACACATCGTAGTTTTCCTTGAATTCCTCCATGAAATCCCAAATGGCTAGGAGAGAGCTCCCGTCCACTTTATATGCTTCGGGGTGGTTCTCCGGTGTCATGGGGGCAAGGATCGTCTTACGACCGTCCTTGACGAAGATGTAGACATCGTCTCGTCCTCGATGAGTCGCATCACGATCCGATTTCCATGGCCACCCAAATAACATGTGACAGGTCTCCATTGCAACCACATCACAAAGTACTTGGTATTTATAATTCCTATCAATTGAAAATGACATAGTGCATTATTTGGTTATCTTGGTCCCGTTCACCTTTTTTATTCAGTCAATCAAGCAAGGGGTAGGATGCTTCGCCTTAGGTAGCCGCGACTTGTCCACCATTATTTTTAAGAAAATGTTCTCACTACTACCATTGTCTATGAAGATATCAAAGACCTTGTCGTTCACGGTGCACCGTGTACAAAAAATATTGTGTCGCTTCGGGGGAACCTACTTCCTTGGCATGTATAGGAGCCACCTCACGACTAAGGACTTACTGTGATCCTCATCTACCCAATTCTCATTGCCAACTTCTTCATTAATGGCTTGTTCATTCTCATTAAATCTTGGGCTTCCTTCCACTATTTCATCTTCAATGCCCCCTTCATTGATGGCTAAATGGGCCGCAGGGCGTTGAGGACATGTATTGGATGGATGTTCCGGCTTTGGCCGACCATAAGAATTTGAAATCTTGCTTGGACCCATTGTCGTTGGCGCTGTACGTTGAAGCCTAAATAGGCTACTTCCTGTTTCACGATTTGTGACTGTAGGAGGTTGAGGACACCCTCCTACAAGTTCCTTACCTTTGGTCAGCGTTGTATCTTGTATGGGGCCCGCTGTAGGGGTCCGCGTTGCGGGGTAGGCCCGAGTAGTAGCTCTTACTAGTTATGTATCTGCCCTACTAGCCAATTGGACCACCTCGTCGATGGTCTAAACTGGATATATCTGAACCCGATCTTGAATTATGAGTCATAAATCGCCAATAACCCGTGCCACTTTCCGTGACTCAGATTTCACCAAGTCATTCTGCGATGCCAATCACTGAAACTCTTCGATATGTTCTGTATGGTCCAATTCCCTTACTAGCAATTTTGATATTGCTGGAACAACACTTGCTCGTAATTGATCGGAAGGAATCGCGATCGAAGAAGGCGTCTACTCCGCAGCCATGATTAGATGGGCGCCTTGTTCTGTCAGGCACATGAAAGTTGTAACTGCTCCTACCATGCAGAAGCACTGAATTTCAACTTGAATGCAACCAACTTTACCTTCTTTTCTTCTGGCACATCCATGTAATTAAAGTACCACTCTACTTTGGCTAACCAGCTAAGGAAATCTTTTATATTCAATAAACCATTAAAAGTGTGGGAAGTTCAAACTTACCTTGATAGTCTCTTTCAGCATGGTCTAGTCGATCAGCTCCATGGATCGATCATCAGGCCACGACCCACCGACATCCTCATCGCTGGAGCTTGACTCATCTGGAATAGCCTTGCGATTTTCCACCTATAGTGCTACACGGAAAATAGGATTGTGTCGTACAACGATCTCGGGTAGCTGAGCGTCGCCTTCGGCTCGGGGCGGAACTAACGCATTCGCAATACGGTCGAGGGTTACCTATAGCCCTTGCATGGCTAATCATCTCTCCCGGTGGAGAGCTTCCATCCCCTCCACAAGATATTGAATCCCTGGATCACCGTACACAAGATTTTTATCTAAACCTTCGTTAGTTGCCATTAGCCCGAAGGAAGTCCTCCCTCTGATACCACTTGACGTAGGGATGAACATAGTGAGATTGATTATCATCTTCCTCACAAGATAGCTACTCTGAATCCATGGAGCTCTCTAAAATCTTCAACGGATTTTCCTCGAATCCACAAGGAAAAATCTTGAATCCACGAGATGAAGAACAACAAAAGTCAAATTTTGATTAATAATAATGAATGATAAAACCTAAACAACATTAAACATGCTTAAATATTTATAAGCAAGCCCTAATTTCATAAGGGAAAGAATCCTAATAAAAACAGGAAGCTAACAGACCTCAAAGAGGACCCATACCACAGCCCGACGTTGCCCAAATTCCTTTTTGCTCATACCCAAATTGACACAACCCATCCCAAATACGTGTGATATAATCCCAACCCGGCCTGATCTTTCAAAAAGAAAAATGGCCTGACCTGACCTGGAATTGCTCAACCCGTACCCAACCCAATTTCAAATCGAGTTGGCTTTTTCTAACCCAATGACCTTGATGGCCCAGCCCAGCCCAACACGAACTTCGGTTGGGTCAATTGGGTCGTATCAACCCGAATCCAAGTTGGGAGCAAGCGGCCAAATCCAACAGCTTCAAGCATCAGAACGATCTAATCCAATAGTGGTCAAGTAGATATAGAACAACCATATATTTATTTTTAATGATCGAATCGAACATCAGAGTGGTCAAAAAAGTTTAATAATCATTGATTTTGACATTGTGATACCATATCTTTGTATTTTGCGGTTGGAATTGAGCATCATAGTGGTTGGATCCAGTTTGTAATGGTCAAATTCGACAACCAATGACCATCTCCTTGTATTTAACGGTTGGATTGAACATATGAGCGGTTAGATCGAATTCCTGATGGTCTTCTTTGACATCAAATGACTATGTCAGAGCTTATTTCAGTGGGCCTGGATTCTAGCACAGATTTTGACTGATCCAGACGGTCCTATTCAAAATATCAATTGTGGGTCGGCTGGCCCATTTCCCACCGTACGTCCCAGTGTCAACAATATGGCTGCTCTGATTACCCCACTAATGTCCACCTTAGATTCCGCTTAAGCTCAACGCATCGTTCCTCATGTTGTTCAAAGTAGGACCCACAAAGTCTTGGCCTGGCCGCCGAGTTTCATGGTTTAACCTTGTACGGCCCATCTTCCTACTGACTTTTGGCCCATGGGTCCAGCCCAAGTCTTGATTTTGTCCAAGCACAATTCATAAACAAGCAGGCTTGGAGACGAGCAACAACATTGGCCAAAAGGCCCAGCTCGAGCATCTGCACAGGCCCACTAATGCCCCATGCAGAGCATGAACGGATCCATCAATTGATAGGCCATGGACTGGCTTTGAGATCCATGAATAAAAGACTCGAGTGACTCAGATTGACTCGCCAAGCCTCAAATCCAGTCCTGACTTGTTTAGCCCCGAGTCAGGTCTGAATCAGCCCGAATCACCCAAGTAGTGACTTGACTTGGGGCTGAACGAGTCAATCCAAGTGGCTGTGTCTGTTAACCATTGTCTGAAAGATAGTCCACGGCTTATCTATTGATAGATCCTTTCATGATCTGTATGGGGCATTACTGGGCCTCTGCATCACCTGAGTTGGGGGTGACATGTGGCATCAAACCAGATCGGGTGGGGTCCAAGTCAACTTATCCCAGCCTTAAAACCATGTTCAGACCAAGCCTTATCATTGCTCTACACTGTTTCTGAACATCCAACAAGGTCCAAGGTTTCAATAGTTATGTACTTCCAATGGGCATGATTCCTATGTAACAGTTCACCCAAGACCTGGGCCACTGATTGGACAGTCCGGATCCATTCTGATTGTGACAATCAACAGTTCAGAAATACTATTAAAAAAAAAAAGTTGATTGCAGTTAATTATTTTCTACAGTAGGGATTTCACAATCTTCGTACAGTCAATACTTCCCAAAATCAGTTTCCATTGGGATAGATACCCTCAAACTTCGACCGAGCGAGATTTATTGAGAAAGCAATGCAACATTCTCCTACAAAACCATGGCTTGAAATTGTAACACCACCCTGAAAATTGAATATTGGAGGTTGGCTTACTGCTCAAGCTTTCGCTTAGCACCTTCCAAAGTGTTCTTGAGCAGCATTGCGACTGTCATGGGGCCCACGCCACCTGGAACTGGGGTCAGATACCCGGCTACCTTGCATGCTTCTTGGAAGTCGACATCACCTACCAGTCTGTAACCGCATTTCCTACTCGGGTCATCAACTGCATTTGTCCCCACATCGATAACTGCGGCACCAGGTTTAATCCAGTCTCCCTTAATCTGGAAAAGAACAAAGAAAGTGATAAATGTATTAATCATATCCAATGTTTAAAATATCGTTATCGTGTAATGTATCGCACCCTTGGGATATGGATGCATATCGGTTATCGCATGGGATATATCGGTTGTATAGCGTAATGTATCGCTATTGTTGGGAAACATGGGAAATTGGTCGAATTTTTCAATGAAACATCAGGATTGTTGAAAAAGACATCCATACACACTTTGAAATCAAAACATTACGGGGTTTCCTTTGTTTGGGGTCCTAATATACGCATTGCCCAACTGAACTGATGCAAGTATATTCAAAGTCTATATTCATATAATTTATAAACGTAAGAAGTCATGCACAGAATCACAAGCAATACATTCAAAAGCAAAAGAAGAATCACTAGATCATGTTACATACACGTTTGTTTTTGTATATTTGGATATAAAGATTGCAACTGATTTGTGAGAAAGTGAGAAATTTCGATTTTTCACAATTTTCCGCGACTAGGCCCATCTCCCCCAAATCTTGAAATCGAAGCTCATAATCCATGTTTTTTCATGGAAAACATGAAGAATCATACATCTGTAACCATCTGACACTAATTTAGCGTGATTTACAGCAAAAAAAAAAAAAAGAATTGAAAATCGAAAATGCTCACCAGATCGAATAGGTAGGATATATCGACACTACCTATGTGTTTTGTATTGCATGGGTGGGATACAAGATATATCGGCCAATATCGTCGATATTTAAAACATTGATCATATCAATGAATATGCTGCATGGAAGTTCCATGAAGCACAGTCCTCACTCCTCACCATGCAAGTGACAAATGTATTAGCTCCAGTTTGAAAACCTGAAAACTCCAGTCAGTTTGACTCAAGGAATCGACCACACTCAACTTGATTTAATAATTTAATTAGAAGTATTATGAATCTAAGTATATAAATAAAATAGTTAGAAACAGGATCCATTATGAAAAATAAATAAGATTTCATGAAACATCAAGCTGGCTAGTTGGTAAAGACCAGCTCTACCCTCTAGTAAGGCCATCAGTTTGATTAACTTTTTCCACCTTTTTTTTTCCTTAATGTAAGTCATGCTGACTCAGCAAGTGCCTCGACTCCAGTCACCACAATTCACGTCAAGTTGACCAAGTGCTTGAGTCAACTTGACGAGTAATCCCAAGTCTACATTGAGTCAGACACAGAAATGAGTTTCTAAGAGACTCGGCTCAAAATCTCATTAAGTTAACTCGGCCAAGTTTCAAGTCAAGTCAGCAAGTTTTAGAACTATGGTTAGCTCATCCCGTCATCTAGGTAGTGGTCTGGTGTGACAGCACTTGGATGGGACATGGCCAAAAGGTGCATTGATTGGATGAGGGCTGTTTGGATTGGTGGCATCCAAAATGTAAATTTGGAAAGGAAAACACATAATAGTAGGAACTTTGTGGAAAAGAATCCTAAATAACCTAAGCATTCATAATTTCAATGGAAATGTGGATAGGTCGATGGTCGAAAAGTGAGAGCTCTCTCTCGAAAAATGTGAAATCTTCCTTTGTTAATCAAAATATTTTGAGGAAACCATGCAAATGGAAATCGATTTCCATGGCTGCTTCTGTTTTTGCAAACAGCGGAAAATGTCACGTCCAAGTAAAACAACCACTTTTCCATGGTAGAAAAGAGGATTCCACCAATCCGAACAGGCTATAACTGTTTTTATTTTATCAGTTCCTAACTGCAACTGTTGTGGGTTTTTCCCATAGAATTTGGACCTTTGCTAGTTTTTGCTCAACTTATTGCTGAATATCCATTTTAGTCCATTTGCAAGTGGTTAATAGGATTGCTACCACAGTCCAGTTGCTTGACACTAAGGATCTGATCCATTCCCTTGGCAGTGCATCAAATTAACAATCCGGATCACCGCCCACAAGTGACACAGTGTACGGTGGAAATGTTTTGTGCATGCTTCATGAAACTCTAGCATTTCTTCAGTATAGGGAAGGTGTTGAAATAGAAATTTCAAGAAGCTCTTGGGCTAAAGTTTGGATGCAGAATGAAATTTACTTCTTAGTAATAGGCTAAAGCACTGTTTGGTAGACACCTAAAAATGAGTTCATCTCATGTTAGTTAACAGTAATTATATATTAGAGATCTTGGTCTCTAATACATATTAATACTTGATCTCTAAATATAGCAAAGACCCAAAAGTAGAAAGATAATAAGGTCGTAGTCGCAACAATAATAAAAGCAGGGAGCATAGGATTATATTTCATCTTACAAACAAACTGAAACTAAAGGCCTCTCATAGGGGCTTACTTTACCCAATGGGTGAGAGAGCACATCTATCTATAGGCTGAGAACTCTGGATTTTACAAGGTCTTGGTTCCACTATAGTAGCCTATGGATAAGGATCCGGATTTTACAAGATTTTAGTTCTACTACAGTATCCTACCGACACTAGTGAATAATAAAAAATAAACAGCTACAATATTGCTATAGTGATATTGTTTGCTACATTGCCACCGACACTTCAGTGACATAATAATAGTATGCTACAGTAATATTTAACAATAATCATTATTCTACTACAGTAATTGCTATAGTGTTAGTGATCAGTGTTGTCAAAATCCTACGATTTACGATTTACGAAATACGATTTTAGTCGAATCTTAAGCAAAACGATTT
Organism: Liriodendron chinense; assembly: GCA_003013855.2. Taxonomy (NCBI): domain Eukaryota; kingdom Viridiplantae; phylum Streptophyta; class Magnoliopsida; order Magnoliales; family Magnoliaceae; genus Liriodendron; species Liriodendron chinense. Next base: position 8,112,600 of record ML058469.1, on the reverse strand, counting down.
GAATCCCAACATTGAATCCCTTTTTATATGAATCCTACGATTCAATGGTTTGAATACTACGATTTACGATTCAAATCCCGATTTACGATTCAAATTATACTTGTTCTCTTCTATTTTAAGCTTCACTTACCTTTCATTTTATGTTTTTTAAATTGGTGGGGGCTTTAAGAATCATTTAGAAAAGGTAAATTATTCTTATTTGTTCTTTATAAGAGATTAAATGATATATAGTCTCTTCAACGTTAAATCATGTAGCTTTTTTTGTGATTTCTTACGTCTTAACTGGTCGAAACACCAAATTGATGTATGATTTAACTATAATGTTTTTATGGATGGTTATGATCATGTTGACTTCTATGTATTATAGAATAATGTTTAGAAATCAAAATATCTTTTTTCATCAGTCTACAATATCGAAGGCCTCTTTTCCACGGTGATTTTAACATACAAGAAAGGTAAAAAACATAAATTATTAAAGGACCCTTGTACTTTTTTTTTAAGGAAAATTTCATGAAAGACAAAAAGTAAAGGAATAAGAATCCTTTAAAGGACCCTTCTAACATGGTATTACTTAGTGCACATTGATGGCAAAGGGAAGATAGATGAGTTTTAAAGAAAAATTCTGGTGTATTTATATTTTTCATATTTTTTTCAAAATTTTAAGAATTGTAAAAAATGTTACGATTTATGATACGATTTGCAATCCGATACGATTCAACTCCTACTATGATTTATGATACGATAACGATTTTGACAACATTGTTAGTTATACACAGTGGGAGTTGTCCTCCTTGAAGAAGATTCAAATGGTGCCTGCCATATCTATGGATATAAGAGTGGACAATTCAAGCCCTCTAAGCAACATTACCATCCTACATAAATAAATAAAAAAGAGCAGTAGAAAATGGCATCTCTAAATTCCAATTTCATCTTATTGGACATCACTTCATAGTTGAAATGGATATATCATCGTTCCTTCAAATGCTGCACTTTAAGCAAAAGATGCTCCCACAGGCTCAGCTCCTGCAATGGGCTGACTGGTTCTCACAATGGACATTCTAGGTCAAGAAAATTAAAGGCAAAGATAATATTTTAGTAGATTTCCTCTCGAGACTATCACAACCAACTTCGCCATCAATCCCTCCAGTTCACTCTATTACCCTCATTGTAATCTACCCCCTTGAAGGAATCCCTTCCTTGCCCGAAAAAGTCCAAGAAACAATTGCCCATCTTCTCTTTGAAAAAAGAAGAGGCCACAACATTCACTTGTTCCTTGAAATCCATCTGTTTAGAAACAATTTAGTTTTTGAACAAAAACATCATGCTGAATACCCCATCCTTACACCCATGAGCTTAAAAAATCTTTATTGTTGTCCCACAGAAGCCATCTGCCTGCTATGGTATCTCTTTGAGAAATAAACTATTGCCTTTTGATGTAGGACGCCCTAATTATGATGCATGTTTATGAGCATATGAAATTCAGCGGAATAAATCAAGCAATCTAAATTAAAATTTTAATAACTATCATCATAATCAAGAAAAATATAAAGGAAACATGCAATAAAAGGGGCCATCATCACAATCTCACAGTAAGGGTTTCAAATCATGCGTAGATTGGATTCGGAGATTGATGAAACCTCTCGTCCAGGGAATTAAGGGATTTCTCGGATGAGGGAATGAAAATCTGAGAGAAATAGGTTTAGGGATCAATTCTCAAATTTTAGGGTTGCGGATAATGGGAGAAAATAAGTTTAGAAGAAAGAGAAGAAAAAAGGAATTACCTTAGAAGAAAGTTGGAAGGAGGGAAGAAAAAAGAAGATGAAGATCTACAGAGATAAGGAGAGGAGGAGGGAGATAAGCCACCAAAGCTTTTTCTTCTTTTATCAAATCAATAGCATGATGAAAAAGGTTTTGGTCAACACCCTTATAAAATTCGGAATTAGCATAATTACCAAAATAACTCTACTAACAAAATTTAAAAAAAAAGACATTTGCATAAAAAAAATATGCGCACATAATCCAAAACTCAAATAAGTAAAAGTGCATAAAATAAACTCAAATCTAAGATGCCCGATGAGCTCCGATGATGGTGTGAAAGTGGGCCACAACGAACCCATAGTCCGATCACATCATCATCGCGATCCAACGGTCCGATTATCTCCTCCAAGTAACTTACACATGTCTTCCCAAGGTGGGGTCTTCTCAAATGTCTCGAACTACATGTGTACGGTCTTCGATGCTCCTCAAGTCATCACGAACGATCCAGGCCCGTCATTATCGAGCCATAAAGATATAGGTGTCACTCGCCTCCTACGCTGATAAACCCTAAAGGGCTTGATATCCGCATCATGCTCCTCGTCTGAGAAGAGCTCAACTTCGGCGAGATAAAACTCTGGTGCTTCTCCAACATGTCTGGATCTAGTCTCTATAGCTCTGTCTCTGTAAGCCATGCAAAATCGAATGGTGGCTTGTTCTTCCATTTAACAAGATATTGCAGGAAGCCTCTCTCTCAAGTGGATACAATCTCTACATCCACAATCCCTTCGATTTCTTCCTTATATTCAATTGGTGAGGGAAGGGGTGGAGTAGATTGTGAAATAAACTCAGAATATGGCCATGAAAGACAAGAATGATCAATGGTAGGATTAGAGGAAAAGACTAGATCTTCCACATTAAACGTTGGATTAATGCTCATTTCAGGTAAAAGGTTAATCTTATACGCGTTGGACCTAATTCTTTGCAATATTTTGAATGGTCCAGCACTACGAGCTTGTAATTTCTTAACGGTACCCTGAGGAAACCGTTGTGGCCTTATCCTCACCATTATGTAATCTCCTTCCTGAATTTCTTGTAACTTACGATGCAAGTCAGTTGAACGTTTATAATTATCATTGCTCTTATTTATCCGTTATCTAATATATGTGTGCAAATCATGAATGTGACAGGCAAATGCATCGGTTGATTCTGAAGATCTCTAAGAGACAGACATGAATGAAACTAAATGACGCTCTGAAAAAGCAACAGACTCGAAATAAACAATCCTATGGAAATAAACAACCCTATGTCTAGAACTTGAAAAACTGTAACAAAAGGACACTTCTCATGGGTGGTGCATAACTTATTATTCTTTTAGATTCCATGGGTCTACTCTAACTGATAGAGGTGTTGATCCTCATTATAAGTATTATAAACAAGGATGATTTTCAGGTATCCCAACACTTGAGAACACACTATTGATATCAAGTCTTAAGCAGATCTTGGCATCAGCCATTATTTCCAAAATGTCATCAAGATGCAGGATGTGGGCTCTGACCATAATATCCACCATGAAGTGAGTACGTCGCAAGGTAGCGTGACACTTGACTGAAGCTTTGTGGATGGCCAGGATATGCCCACATGTGCGCCATATGTCATTGTTCTTGGAAGTGAAAGGGGCAGGCATGGCACACAAAACAAAACTCCAACTCAAACTTTCCTTATTGAATTCTTCCCCGAGAAGTTTATCAAATTAACGCTGCATTTCTGTATTTTCTGCGGGGTTCACCTAGTATAGAGGAAACTGGAAAGTTTGACAGGATTAACCCAAGGACAAGATCGATTGTGTGTTGAATGTCCCATTTGGGTGAAAATTCATCCCATAAATCATCTGGTGGGATATCACAAGTCATGTGGGTGTTTACCATCATATCCTCACTAGTCTCTTTTTCAAACTCATTTGTGTGCATTATGGTAAGAGACTTAGATTGGGACTCTACATCACTTAAGTCACACATGACATCTGGAACTGGTGCGGTCTCAATCTCTTCGACCTTTTCATCACTAGCACACACTTCGTCATTCTCAACGATGGTGAGCGATGCCTCAATTTCTTCCATTTCATCACTATCGATGTCAGCCATGAACTCTTCCACTTCATAAACAACCTATTTGGACCCTTCCAACTTGCCATTCACTACAGTATTATCTCGCTCCCAAGGAAATATAATTGGCGTTAAACACTCCTCAACTTGTTCAAAAGCCGAGATTTCCTTAATGACGGGTCGGACCACTTTATAAGGAGGTGGTAGCCATATGGGCTCTCTTTCTGGATGGAAAGGTGGGACAACTCTCTTCTAAGACAAGGGCTTTTGACGATAAGAGAGGAGAAGATATTTTTTTTTCAAACACTTTTTCATCTTGTCCCATTGTGAGATCGAGGCCTTACCTTTCCTCTCAATTCGTCGCTCCAGATCTGTCCAAAACGACTTGGCTTGGCCCTCCAATTTCCACTTGGCAAACCTCACTCGACGGTTATTCAACATATCATATCAATCAAAAAAGTAGTCCAAGTCTTCAAGCCAATCAAGGAATGTTTGTGGGTCCATGTGATCATTAAAATAGGTCAACTCATCGGGAGTTCGACTTTCCATTGGGTTTCGAAGGCCACACAACAACACTTAATGGCCCTGAAGATATCAAACGCCTATACTCTATTCACTACGGGGAGACTCTACGGACTGGGTGACTCACAATATGGATGATATGATTCTAATCCTATGAAGATGCATGACTGACGAACTTCCTAATCCTAGACTCATCAAACCAGAATTTTCTAAATCAGGAAATTTCCTAAATTTGGAAACTTTCCAAAAATGAAAAAATTTCTAAAAAAAAAAAAGCAAATTTCGAAAATCAGATTTTCTAAGTTTGGTAAACACTTAATCTGGACACTACGACCCAAATCTGGAAACCTTCTAAAAATAGAAAGTTTCTATTTTTGAAAACTTTCTAAATCTGAAAATTTTCTAAAATAGACCTAATATGAAACCCTAATTTGATAATTCGATCTAATGTAATCATACGAACTCTAAGCTTTGATACCAAAATTTGATACAGGACGCCCTAATTATGATGCATGTTCATGAGCATATAAAATTCAGCAGAATAAATTAAGCAATCTAAATTAAACATTCAATAACTATCATCATAATCAAGAAAAATATAAAGGAAACATGCAATAAAAGGAGCCATCATCACAATCTCTAGTGAGGGTTTCAAATCATGCGTGGATTGGATCCAGCGATGGATGAAACCTCCCGATCTTGCATGGTTATGATCCAACGCTCAATAAGGTTCACCAGTCCGAGGAATCAAGGGATTCCTCGGATTAGGGAATGAAAATCTGAGAGAAATAGGTTTAAGAATCAATTCTCAGATTTTAGGGTTGCGGATAATGAGAGAAAATAAGTTTAGAAGAAATAGGGAAGAAAATGAATTACCTTAGAAGAAAGTTGGAAGGAGGGAAGAAAAAAGAAGATGAAGATCCATAGAGAGAAGGAGAGGAGGAGGGAGATAAGCCACCAAAGCTTTTTCTTCTTTTATCAAATCAATGGCATAATGAAAAAGGTTTAGGGCAACACCCTTATAAAATTCAGGAATTAGCATAATTACCAAAACACCCCTACTAACAAAACTTCAAAAAAAAAAAGACATTTGCATGAAAAAAAACGTGCGCACACTAACCCAAAACTCGAGTAAGTAAAAGTGCATAAAATAAACTCAAATCTAAGATGCCCGATGAGTTCCGATGATAGTGTGATGAAAGTGGGCCACGACGAACCTACGGTACGATCACATCATCATCGCGATCCAACGGTCCGATCATCTCCTCTAAGCAACTTACACGTCTTCCCAAGGTGGGGTCTTCTCAAATGCCTCGAACTGCATGTGTAAGGTCTTCAATGCTCCTTAAATCATCACGAACGATCCAGGCCTGTCATCATCGAGCCATAAAGATAAGTGTCACTCGCCTCTTACGCTAATAAACCCTAAAAGGCCTAATGTCCGCATCACCTTTGTTTTTTATGCCCTCGATTACAACTTACTTTTTACAAATGGAACTCGGAAATCGTTTTCCTCCAGAAGCTACAAATACTCTAAAATGGTTGTCCTGGTTTCATACCCTTTAAATGTGGAGACACACGCTCGATGATCATTTTAGGCGATGTCCAAATCACATTTCACAATCCTCGGGATTACATCCAGACAGGAGATGCAGCCTATTATGTCCGATATCTTCACCAAAATCATCAGGCCATCATCCAAGAATGGCAGCCATTTAATATGGCACGGCATTACCACATCTACCATGGGGCATGGAATGAATTCAAGCAGCACATGTGTACCCTCAACAATGTCCCAATGAGCAATATACCTCCTCAAATTCTGGCCTATCCATTTGCAGACAACTCTTATAAAAATCATCTACAGGCACTTGAGGATTTTCTTGAAAGAAACAACCAACTTGCAACTGTGGATGAATACCTAGACTCTCCAGACTCTCCATGGGTCAGATTTGGAAATCCCCACAACTCAAACGGCAACCCTCTTTCTTCAAAGTCCGATGAATGAGATGACTGATTAGAATTACCCGACGACAATAACACAGAGTCCCTGAAGAAAGGCCAGAACAGCCACAACTGTAGTAATGAGTGTAGTAAAATAACGATTACTATAGAATATTATTGTTGTAATCCATTACTACAGCATACTATTGTTATGTCACTATGGTGTCGACAACACTGTAGCAAACAGTATCATGATAGCAGTACTGGAGCAATTTCTTTTTTATAAGTCACTGTAGTGCCGATAGGATATTACCGGAACTAAAATCTTGTAAAATTTGAATCCTTATCCACGGGCTACTATAGCGGAACCAAGACCTTGTGAAATCTGAAGTTCTCAACCTATAAATATAGGTGCTCTCTCACCCATTGGGCAGAGTAAGTCCTAACAATAGGCATTCAACTTCGATTTGTTGTAAGATGTAATATAATTCAATGCTCCCTGCTGTTATTGTTGTTGCTATCTTCGGCCTTATTATCTTTCTAATTTCGAGTCTTTACTATATTGGTATTAGAGCCATGTGTGAGTAAGTCTTCTACCTAGGTTACTATTAAACCTTGTATTTGTTAGATAAGCCTTACAGATGCCATGATTAGTATGCTTTACAGTTGCCCTTTTATGGGATCTTCTGTATCAGAAAACATGGTTTTAAGGAACAACTGAATGCTCAATATAATGGCATAATATAATCTTGATGATCACAAGACAAGATCTTGGTTTAGTGTTATACAGTTTGTACAAGCACAGCTGTGCCTTTGGGTTTTGAAGACGGGAAACCTTGTTATAACCCTTTCTTTGACAGTCTAAGGTCCATCGTTGTTTACGTATGTGTACAATTTTTTTCATGGGCTTTCTAAAATAGAAACCTAGCACTTATGTCAAAATTAATTACTCCATCCTCTTCTTCAAACTCACTTCCTTCATTCTTTAGGTTACATTCCTCTTCTAAATTAGATTTATCTTTATGAAATAGAATACTATTGACTCCAAAATCCTTGCAGCAAATTACCAAGTTGTTAATCCCTATTTGATGTTTGATAAACCCGTCTTTTGGGGTCCAAAAAACCTTTAATAGGCTTCTTTCTCCCAAGAACCCATCTTCGACAAAAAAATATGCAATGGCCTCTAAGTGTTATCAATATCCTATAGTAGCCAGTCAGCTTGAGTCCTTCGTTACTCTCGCCCTTCCTAGAGAACTTCATCCTATATGGAAAAAATAAGGCTATACCCACATCCATTTTGGAGCAACGAAACTAGCTCTCACTTTTCATGGACGAAAAGGGCTTCCCATATCAGCAAGAATTGCCCTACTGGACACTAGTTTCAAAGAATACCAACAAGCCTCCATTGGAACAATCCAAACCACCATGAATGTTGGCACAATTTTTATCACACTATTCCCAAATTTTAACATGTCATTAGGAGATCCATATCTCTTTGATGCCCTGAAAGTCCAAGTCCAACTCACTAGGGCACCACAGTTGCAAAACTCTATTGCCGCCACTCCATGTTATCAAGTGGCCTTTTGAGTCCAAAATCATGCTCTTGATTTGCTTATTCCAAGCCAAAATTATCAGGATGCTCTCCTGATTGCTGTGGACAACAACCAGGTTCCTCGATGCACTTTTGTCCCTAGACAGCTTACAAATACCCAGCTTAAAGAAATTCTTCCAGATAGCTGGATCACCAACCATGAAAAGGCCTACGAGGAATCCCAGGTCATTCTCAATGACCAACCCCTGTTCGTACAAAGGAAAGATTATACGGTTCAAACTCGATTCAGCCCGTCTACATTGCAATCTGACACTGCCTTCCCAACTACTTCAGATCGGCATGCTTTCTCAGGCCCCCGGCGGACTTGTGCCACAAATTGTCAGATATGACACGGACGGTCTTCCCATCTATGGAGGCAAATCTCCCATAGGCGATATCTGGTGGGTAGTTTGTAACCGCAATGATTGTCTAGACCATGAATTTGATGATGAGACAGATGACTAGCATCATTGTACCAAGAGCAAGAAGAAGAAATCCTTTCAGCAACAGCTCAAAGAAAGACATGAAGCTGGAGATCTGGAAGTTAGATTGCTGGGAGACCCATCTCGAAAGTTTGACTAGTTTGTAATATACCGCAGAAGAAACCTCCAACTTCAAGCCAACCCCTTCCATACTCCCCCTAGCCAAAATCAAAGCCCCCACCACCAAAGCCTACCTTAATGCCATACTATTAAAAGGGTTTGTCTCAACTCAATTCTCATTGCAGGCAAGCTACTTCCTCCCCCATACCAACTCATCCATTATTTCCTTCTGTTTGCATGAATGAACCTACTACTTTTCCAGAACCACAAGAATTTGAATACCATCAGAAAAGGTCCCTCATGTTTGGAAAATCAAAGACCCTTCTGGTCTTAATTCTGATTGTACTCCAAGGCGGGTCTTAGTAGCCGAAGTTGCCTTGAACTGGCAAGCTGAAAACTCGCTCCAGTAGAACAAAGCTCTTCAGAAGATTCTTGATGAACTAAAAAATAAAAAATTAAAAATTAAAAAAAAATATCTAATGCTCTCTCTCAACAGACTCCCATTATTGAAATGATCCAACAAAAGATAGATCATTTGGAAAAGGAACTTTACCATATTGCAACCACTGTACCAAAATTTTCAGCTGCTAGATCCACGATCGCTCGGAAGCTGAGAAAAAACCACTTTAGAACTATTAGATATCAAGATTAATATGTATTAGAGACCAAGATCTCTAATATATAATTACTGTTAACTAAAATGAGGTTAACTCATTTTTATGTGACCTCCAAACAGGGTGTAATAACATGGAAATAAACAAATTGTGATCAACTTCCATGGGTTTCACTTGAGAGTCTGGGCTACAAATTGCAATTCCGGTACTTACAAGTTGGACATGAAAAGAATGTATCCATGGTTTCAGGACTTAGATGAGTCATGTGCGACTCATCTGAGTCAAACAGGCTCTTGCATCCAAACAAACATAGTCTTAATGGCATGTTGAAGTTCTATCTCATGAACTAAGGAATGGAACTACTGAAGATGTTTTGTGTGCAAAGATTCCACATTGTGTAAGACAAATCCGTACTTACCATCATTGGTTGCCCTGCAGCAGCAATAATGATATCTGCCTGACGAATGATGCTCTCAGAATCAGGAGTGCATGAATGAACTATGGTCACGGTTGCGTCCGCTTTCAGGAGCAGCAGCGAAACTGGCAGTCCAACTATATTGCTGCGACCCACTACAACTGCTCTTTTTCCTTTCACACTTACTCCGCTCCTTGACAGAAGTTCAAGACATCCCTGTAAAGCAAAACCTCTTTCAAAACCAAAAAAGGGGCATGCAAAACTATCATTATGCATGCATAAAAAAAATCTGATGCCCTTCATAGTCTTCACATAAAAGATGGAGAAATTCTTCATTCTGTCCAAATGTGGGATCTTTGGATTGCAAGGCAAAGTCATTGGTGCAACAGCTGTGAACATTCTCTTAAGCTTTACATTTAATGCTGCATCTGGATCAGCGGCTAAAATACTGGTTTTGGTTGTCGACTCAATGAGTGCCGAGTCTGAGGCACTGAGCCATCTGGCCAAAACGTTACAACTCAGAAGAGTCGCGCTGAGACAGTTTCCCTGTTCATTATATGTGCACATCAAACAACATGAATAAGCACCGCCATACGACTTGTTATCAATGAGCTGTGGGCTGACTCAGTAGGAGATGATTTGATGACTAGGGTGTCGAGAAGAGAGGAGAAGAGTGAGAGAGAAGAAGTTTGGGGAAAATGTTGTGTTAGAAACATGCCCTCACGCACAATGTTTTATTAGAATAGTACACTGCAGGAGAAGAAGAAAGAGTGCACATGCACTTATATTAAAAGAGCCACTTAACACACACACTTTACACTACTCTCTAGAGACCTGGACGAGTCAAAACAAGCCCCAAGGGAGTCCTCACCCTATTTGGGCAGAGCAACTCCTTTTTGAATTGAGCCCTGGAATTGTATTGTCTAAGGCCAATACATAATCAAATAAAACAAGTCAACATGGTACCAAATGACATTTTAAACCATGGTTAGATGCACTGTTGAAATAAGTTGTAGAAAATTAACATAGTATAGAGAAAATGACCAACTTATAACTCCTTCCTTAAGCTTTATATAATGAGGGAGTAACCCTCGGTTGCAATTATATCCTTTGATGTCCTCAAAACTTTGATTTAGTGCCAAGTCCCTCTATATGAATACCAAGAAGATGGTAGCAATTGGTCTTTTCTTTCTTCTTCTTTTTTGTTGGTTTTTTTTTTTTTAATGGTGGCAATTGTGTCACTCACATATTCTTCAACTCATCATTGCAATTCAAGGACGAATGTAGCAATTGGATCTTTCCTTTTGTTTTCCTCCTCCTTTTGGAACATTTTCTTTGGGTCATTTCCACATTATTGAAGTAATCATTCGAATTCTGTTCAACATAACATTCCACAGCAGTCTAAAAGTGCCTGTGGATTTAAAATTCACTATACCTTCGGTGTGCAAGGCTGAAACAATGGCTCTCTGCCTTTCATCGCAAGCTTGCCGATATTCAAAGGATGAAATCCATCAACATCTTTCTCAATACTGATTTCAGTCAAGACTTTCTCCTCATTTATGTGCTTTGGCAAGGGAAGCTGAACCAATATTCCTATCCATGGAGAATATTGCAGATTCTATTAGAACACCATCTAACATCTAGTGTGGTAAAAGGAGGAGTGAACAATGATGGGCACTATAGAATCATTCATCAAACTGTAATGTATGCAACGTTTAAAATTGGTTTATCGGGTATCGAATCATTCTCCACCAATATGGTCCCATGTCGCTCTGTATTGGCTGATAAAGCCATATCGTTCATGGATGGCACCGGTGCACATTAGGCAATACATATTGGTTTCGGACGATATTTTAAAACTTGAACGTATGTGTATTTAAATGAAATTAGGGGCAATATTCCAGGCAGCGAATGATAAAGAACTCGCAATCCAAAAGAGAATTAGGCAAGAACTGCATAGAAAAACTTGGGGAATTTTACAAAAAAAAAACCCACCTAATTAATACAGAATTTACATTCTGATACCTTTTCAAAAAGGTTTTCGAAAAGCTATTTTTTTCACTGCCTTCCATTTACATTTCTTTAGCAGCCAGTTGGGTGGGCATGCAAGCAAATGGGTTGGCTACTTGGGTGGGCCCCACTGTGATGTTTATGTAAAATCCACCCCAACCACTAAGTAAGCCAATCATGTTAGGCTAAGGGCCCAAAGATCACCCCATCCATGATTCAGTTGAACCACATGATGGGAAACAGTGTAGAAAGCAACAATCGCTTTCCAAACTGTTTCCCTTGGTATGGCGCACCTGAATTACTGATGAACCTGATTTTTAGGACCCAGGTCTAAATTTTGGTGTGGCATATAATGGTTCAAGTGGATTAAATAAAATCATCATGCTGGGCCCTGTAAAAATCAAAGGTGGACGTCTCTCTTCCAACTGTTTTCTTTGGTGTGGCCCACCTAAATCACAAGTCAGCCTGATTTCTTGGATCTGGGCCTAAACTAGGATTAGGCATATAATGGTTGGAGTGGATTTTGTATGCACATCGCGATGGACCCCACCAAAAATCAAGCCCCGGCGTCCCTCTCCAAGTGTGTAGAGAGATCATTTGGAGAAAGGAAGAGGGGGGGGGGGGGGGAGTGGTAGGGGACGCTGCTCATGATTTTGACAGGGCCCACCACTGTGATACTTATGGAAGATCCATTCTAACCATTAGATATTTTAGTCCCATATCAGACCTAGAGACAAAAGATCAGTCTGACCTGTGATTCTTGTGGGCCACACTAAAGAAAACCATTGGTAGAGAGACATCCACCCTTGATTTTTACAGGGCCCACCGTGATAATAATATGAAATCCACTCCAACTGTTAGATTCCAATTTCCATACAATAATGTAGGTCTGTGGCCCAAAAATCATAATCATCCATGTTTCAAGTGGCCACACTAATGGAAACAAATTGGAGGGTAAGCGTTGCCCAGTGCACTATTTCCAATCTTATGGTCCACTTGAATCACATATGGAGCTGACTTTTGGACCCCTGGCCTAACATCAGGTGACACACCTAATTGTCATGGTGGATTTTACATAAATATCATGTGGGGCCCACCCGAGCCACCAACCCATTTTGTCACACGACGACCATGAAAAAAGGAAGAAGGTACCGGAATGTAAATTTCATATTAACTAGGTAGGTGTTTTGTAAAATTCCCAAAAATATATCAAGGCGATGTGTCTGGAAATTGAGCCTCTACCCAAAAAGGCTGGATGAACCAGTTTTTCAGATCTACGTGCATATACTAATTACTCTCTCCATGAAAGAGAAGTGAATAATTGAGGCCCAAAATAATTTAGTGGTTTGCCCTCTGTTTTTAGCAGCATATCCACTCTTGCACAAAAAGGAAATGGTTACAACTGAGTAAAATGGATTAGGAGATATAGTAAAGTAAGTGTGGTCACCCATCAGATTCTCAAATATCTAAGTAGGCCTCGAAAGCATTAGGTGGGTTTGCTTGCACCAAATATCATGAAATTTCATGATATTCGATGCAAACAAACACACCCTTATGGTCTCAAATATCTAATTATGCCTCTAAAAGCCTTAGGGGTCGGTTTGGTTGCACCAAATATCACGAAATTTCATGATGCATGATATTTGGTAGTTGGTAGTTGGTACAACCAACAAATGCACCCTAAGATACAAATCTAACACAAATATTGATTTGTATTCATAACTTTCTCAAATGAGGGGAAAAAAGAACTGAGACAGAGAAAGAGTGGTCTCAAATGTTTAATAGTTCATGATACATGAAAGAGTGGTCTCAAATGTCTAATATTTCATGATACATGATATTTGATGCAACCAAACGCACCCTAAGATACAAATCTAACACAAATATTGAGTGTGGTCATAACTTTCTGAAATGAGAGAAAAAACTTCGGGGGGGGGGTTGGTCTCAAATGTCTAATTATGCCTAGGGTTGGCTGCACCAAATATCATGAAATTTCATGATGCATGATATTTGGTGCAGCCAAACACACCCTAAGAAATAAATCTAACACAAATATTGATTTGTGCTCATAACTTTCTCAAATGAGAAAAAAAGAAAGAAAGAAACTGAGAGGGGAGAGAGAGAGAGAGAGAGAGAGAGAGAGAGAGAGAGAGAGGATGGTCTCAAATATCTAATTAGGCCTCTGAAAGCATTAGGGGTGGGTTTGGTTGCACCAAATATCATGTAGATATTTGGTGCAACCAAACGCACCCTAAGATACAAATCTAACACAAATATTGATTTGTGCTCATAACTTTCTCAAATGAGCAAAAAAAAAAAACAGAGAGAGAGAGAGAGAGAGAGAGAGAGAGAGAGAGAGAGAGAGAGAGAGGTCTCAGATATCTAATTAGGCCTTTGGACGCATTAAGGGTAGGTTTGGTTGCACCAAATATTATAAATTTTCATGACACGTGGTATTTGGTGCAACCAAACTCTCCCTAAGATACAAATCTAACTCAATATTTTGTGCTCATAACTTTATGAAATGAGAAGAAAAAAAGAAACTGAGAAAGAGAGAGCTAAGAGATTTGCATGATATAAAACGAGCACAGTAGAGAATGCTATAATCAAGAGAGAGAGAGAGAGAGAGATTTGCATGATAAACAGAAAACAATTACAGAATGCTGGATTCATGATCGAGAAATATAGAATTTTTGACAGACCATTTGCTCGGCCTAACAAATTGGTGTTGAGCCTGCCATTTGGGGATCCAATTCATTCATCTGGTCAGAGCTGTCAACAGGCTGGGATCGAGCTAGGATGATGTCTGTCCAAGCCTTGCCCACGAAGTCAAAACCTAGGCCCGAGACCAGCCCATAACAATCATATATGACCTGAGCCCGAGCCTGGCTCATAACAATTATGCATGACCTGAACCCGAGCCCAAGCCAAACCACCCACTTTGAATAATTCACTAAGTGGGCCCCAATGACCAAAAAAAAGCCACTGAAATGCTAAACAGCTGGGCTGGCCTGATAGGCTCTTAGATATGGCTTGAGACCAGCCCTCTTAATAAACCGGTTAAGTTTTAGGCCCAGGCCTAGACAAGGGCATTATGTTTCAGTCCAAGCCCAGCACGAAGCAGTCCAGCCCAGCCCATTGATAGCCCTACATATGGTGGATGATCATTACAGTCCCACTGGGGGTTCCATAAAATGGGGACTACTAGTTGTATTGTCCATTTTCATTGGATGACCATGACCATTTGACAGTGGAGATGTCAGCATATGGCCATCATATGATAGAGGCCACCAAATCTACTGCTTATATTATGGAAAGGTTGACCCACTTTACTAATACCGTTGCTGGTTTTGAAAAAAAAAATGCAATTCCTATCATAATGACAAATCTTGTTCTCAGGACTTTCTTGGTACGGGAATTTCTCATGAGATTTTCAAAATATGAGGTTTTCTCAACATATTATCAGAAAATATCATTAAAATAAGAAAAATTAAAATGTATATATTATAAATTAATAGTTTTAAATATGTATAGTTATTAATGTCATGGTTAAAATTCTTAATAATTTTCACGTTAATATCAGATTATTAATGCAATCAAATCATGAAAACCTGAGAAGTGATAATATGTCGAAATCTCACAATATTATCGCGATAATAACTTTTTGTAATTTTTTCATGAAAATTTCATGAGCTTCTCAAAATCTTGGGGATATCTGTCAACACTGCATCCTATAAATTGAACATCATACAATTCAATACCTCTTTGGAGCCACCAGGAAAAATACTGCCAAGGGAAATGGAAATGATAGAAATCAAAAGTTTTTGTGAAACAATACTGCAAACAAGATAACATTGGATAATACAATGGCAATTGCTAACCACTGTTTTCAAAAAGTGGCCAATCATCCCTTCTTCTTCTTCCTCTTCTTGTTTTTTTTTTTTTTAAATCTATTTTGGCCCCATTATACTTGTATGGGCTTTTATGGGCCTTTATGGGCCATTTTTTTCGTAATGGCTGTTACAGCTGTTACAGCCATTTCGGCCCCATAACACATAACGATTACCACCGTTACCATAACATAACTGTTTTGGCATACCATGGCGTATATGGAATCAGTGTTTTAAGTATCAATGATATCGGCCGATATATCCCACGATATATCTTGTATACCACCTGTGCGATACGAAACACACAAGTAGTGCAATATATCCCACATGTTCGATCTGATGAGCCTTTTTTTATTTTTTATGTTTTTTTCTGTAAATCATATTAAATCAGTGTCAAATTGTTACAAATTAGCATGAAAAATCATGAACTGGGAGCTTCAATTTCGAGATTGGGAGGAAATGGGCCGAGTTGCGGAAAATTGAAAAAAATAAAAAAAAAAATCCCAAATTCGTGGAAATTGGTTGCAATCTGTGTCCAAACGTAAAATCAAACGTGTATGTAATATGATCTAGTAATTCTTCTTTTCTTTTGAATGTATTGCTTGTGTTTCCACATGTCTTCTTACGTTTATAAATGATATGAATAGACTTTTAATATACTTGCATCAATTCAGTTATACGGTGCATAGATTAGCACCCCATACATAGAAAACCTATTATGTGCGCTTGTTGTTTTTGTAATGTTTTGATTTTTAAGTGTGTATTGATGTCTTTTTTAATAATCATTGAAGTTTCATTAAAAATTCGACCAATTTCTCAATGTTTCCCCATGTTTCCAACAACAGCGATACATTACGCAAGATAACTGATATATCCCATGCGATAACCACTACATATTTGTATCCCAATGGTGTGATACGTAACGCGATACTGATATTTGAAACACTGTATTGAATGTGTACAACAATCCAGAGCGTCCAAAACATCGAACTGTTGGCTATCAAAATTGATCATCGAAAATACAATGGTCAGCCATTCAAATTCAATGGACAGTATCAGATAGTTAAGACTGCCCAATCAGAGTGGTTTTCAGGCTATATTTCATCCAGAATATGCCCAAATTTTGTATGGTCTGGGTTGCCAGATGTATTATGGATAAGTCACCTACATTTGGTGGTGAACTATCTATTCTAGTCTGATAGTAACCTTAAATGCTGTCATTAACTATTGAAATTATGCCACTGGGCATTCAAGAATGAGTAAGGGAATAACCATGGATATCAGGATTAGCATTTAACTCATGAACCTTTTTAACCACCTCCTCTTCAGATACTTCCTCTGGCAGATCAAAATCAAAGGACCTAATGCCAACTTCAGCACATGCCTTTCTCTTCATACCAACATAACTCTGAGAATCTTTCCTATTGCCTACTATCACAACAGCCAATCCGGGGACCTGTGCAGATCAATAACAACAGAATATTAGGACTTCTGTTTTATTATTAACACAACAAATTGTAGCATATGAGGCTAGAGGAACTCTTTCCAAACGGAAATCCTAATTGAACTTGCCAAGTCAACAGGAGGTCCAAAAAAAAGTGCCAAAAGGGTGCAGGAGGTTATCAGATAAACTACTACATCTCTGACTATTTAAAATTTTCCATTTGATAAAAGAGTTGGAGATGTATCTGCCCTTGTAGGACTTATTCTCGTTTTCGCCAATATGTAGGTCATTTTGTATTTTTTATTTTATTTTATTGAAAGATAATGGGAACTTTCTTTGAAAAATGCTGAGGTAGTGCAAAAGGCAGTAGACATGAACAAAAAAGAAAAGCAAAAAGAAGAAAAAACAGCTAATCCAGCCACCCCTTGCACCCAGCCCACTCGACAACACCTTCCCAAGCATGAGAGGCAACCCCCTCAACATTTCGACATGCATTTCGAAAGCACCTACCATTCCTCTCACCCCAAAAGACTTGCACAGAGACAGAGCCTCCACACTGCCTGATGCTTTTTGCAAAGAGTAACCCCATGCCATTCCACTAACAAGTCACCAATGTCCCATGGCATGGCTCATGCAAAGTTCAATCAAATGAAGAAGGAAGCCCATATGCACCTAGAATAGGAGCAATGAATAAAAAGATGGTTGACCGATTCAGCATTGGACATGCAAAGGATGCAAACGTGTAGGCTATTTACTTATTTTTCTTTATTCACATGCAAGGAATTTGAAGGATCTGTGTATTCTATTTATTGTCCTGCAATATTTTAGGACACCTAGTAATTTCTTAGATTAGCATCATTGTAATTTACTGCAAAATAGACTGCTTAAACAATAATACTCCAAGGCCCTGTTTGTTCGATGCCTAAAAATGAGTTCACCTTATTTTAGTCAACAGTGATTTTGTACTAGAGATCTTGATCTCTATTACATAATGAGTTCGTGTTAACGGTAATTATGTATTAGAGATCAAGATCTCCAATACATAATTGCTGTTAACTAAAATGAGATGAACTCATTTTTAGGCATCTACCAAACATGGCCTAAGTAATTTCTTACAAATGTACAGATGTAATTTATAGTCAATAAAAAACATTTAAATAACAAGATAGTTATTTGAGTGAACACTCCAAACTACAAAGATCCAACATTATGTGGCCAAACCACTTCCGCTAACACCTAATGTCACATTGCAAAATAAAGCTCCCACGAATTCTTTTGTTCATGGCCACAGGCTTCTCCCACATCAACCGTAGGCCTAGACAAATATCAACTCAACTTGCTCTTGACATACTTCTTCACATACTCGCCCATAATTAACGAGTTCTCTCTTGACAGCAATATAGAGATGGTGAACCATCTGACCAAATGAACCAGCTGGTTATAGGCTTGGCACCACCTACTACACAAAAGTCCAACCCCTATGTTGCATAGAATTGACAAATCTATTCACACACATCCTGTCTCGACTTTGATGGAGCGTGAGAAAACGTAAGGTTCCATTTGGAACAGGGCGTAAAATGGCACCGCCACACCTATTTAAACAGCATCCACTTCAATTTGATAATGAGCAGTATGTTCAGAATGCAGACACCCATTCTCCATTCAGTGGAATGGAGGAAATCCGTCAAACTGGTTGAAATGGTAAGTGAGCTCAATGTGGTAAAGAAAGAAATAGAGCACACCATGGTAACTTCTAAATGCAGCCTGCAGCAGTACTCCTTTGCTGCATTCATATGAACAAGCCTAACATAGTCTCCAGGTGGCATTCTGATGCAGGACATCCTAATCTAACCTAGATGCATACGAAAACTACAACTATGGGGGAATCATATAGCAATAAATTAAACATTCACCAAACGCATCATGAAATAAGAATCGAACAAGAGAAACTCAAAACGATTAAGGCCATCCATCACATACAAACAGTAATAGATTCAATTCATGGCGTGGATTGGATCCTGCAAGAGATAGAACTATTGATCTCGCATGGGCTCATCCAATCAATCAAATCGATTCTCTAATCCATGAAAATTGGGATTTTCTGGATTAAGGGAATGTGAAAGCTCAGAAAATCTGAAAACAACTCGATCACAGAGGACCGATTGAGGATGGAAGATAAATAAGGCGTTGATGATAGGGGAAGAAGGTTGGAAGAAGAGGGATAGAGATTACCTTGAAGAAACGAGGAAGAGAGAAGAAGAGATATGAGGAAAAAGAAGAAGATCCACCAAGAGAAGAGTAGTGTAGAGGAAGAAGAAGAAGCTACCACTTAGGTTTTCTATTCTCAATAATCAAAAGCATCATAAGAGTTTAGGGCTCAACCCTATTAATAATTCGGAATCAAGAAAATACCAAAAATTGTTAGTGTACTTTTCTGTGGCATACTAGTGCACCTTGTTTGTCAATCACTTACGTCAGTGAGTCTAGTATCGGTTGAGCCCAATGAAGACGAAAACTGAAGACTCAAGTAGCCCCGCTCATCAAGGAAGAAGGAACAGGTAAAAGTGATGCCTTGATGTGCCTTAACCTTGACCAAAACCTAACCCCTAACCTCTTTGAAGACCTTGACCATCTCAGGAATACCCTTAGTCATCTTAGATTGGCCCTAGGTGTCCCAAATGAGCACCCAAACCTTGGCCATTTGAAGTGGGGTGTGAAAAGTTGGGTCAGCAAACTGCCAGGCTAAACCCAGGCCTGTCCGACCGGTCACGACCGGTTGTGGACTCTTGGCCGACCGGTCTTGACCAGTCAACTAGGCTGGTCCAACCGGTCACGACCGGTCGAACAGCCCCCCCATCAGACAGTGAACTCTCTGTCTTGCTTCGCTCTTTGGCCAACTGGTCGGGACCGGTCGGCAGAGCCATTTTTTGCCCGTTTTCTAACCGTTGGAACTCATTTTCTATATATATGGAGCTCGGTTTTTTGGCATTAGAGAGAGGTTTTTGAGAGCCCATTACCCACACCTTTTGTACATCTTTTAGGGCTTCAAAGAGGAGGAGTTTCAAGTCATATCCCTTGTGTTTAATCACAAGTGAGGGCATTCAAATACAAACTAAGAGATGACTTGATTCCTCTCTCAATTCTAGAGGTAAGACACTATACCATATAGGCATATCTCTTGTTCAAGACCTCTAGAAGACCCTCTAGGTGAATCTCTTAGTTAGAACAAGCTACATATCCCATGTAGGAGATTCAACCATCCTCCTATCACCTTGGCATCTCAAAGGCATCACATGCAAGGTGTTTGATCAAGTGTGGCTGAGGCATTGGCGACGCAACGGCAACATGATCGTGGGAGTAAGGGAAGCTGATTGAAGCACGGGAGAGCGGAGATCAAGCAACCCAAACCGGCGCTAAACAAGGGGCTCATCCGACAAGTAAGGTTGTCCTTTTTTAGAGTCCATTTAGAGTTTGTTTGTCAAACTCGATCTAGGGACGTTAGCCGTTCCTTGGCCAGTTTGTCGGGCCTAAACTAAGTCTCCAAGGGGGAGCCTCCGACACGGGAGAGAACGTGCGTCGGGTTGAGAGTTAACCTATATCCAAAACTCCGTTTGGGTTGAGAGTTAGCCCTTTGTCCAAAACTCCGGTTATGATTGAGAGGTGAACCGGTAAAACCTCCGTGTAAAGGTTGAGAGGTGAACCTCACTTAAAACCTCCGATAGTGAATGCCGGTGTGCTCAAAGGAGTTGAGTACTTGAACCGGGAGTGGAGTAGACCCAAAGTCGAACCACTATACATGCTTGTGTTTGTGATTGATTTGAGCACATTGATATCGTAGCATTGGATGTTTAATTGTTTAATTATGAATGCTTGATAGGAATGTATGTTAGGCACTAGATTGGCACATCAACACACAAGATGTACTTTCACTAGTAGTGTAGACTTGAGCTCATTGATCCATTCTCATAAGTCTACATAGGTTGCATAGGTTAGGAGCTTGATTAGTTAAATCATTTATTTACCTATGCATGCTTAGACTAGGATTGTTTATTGCCTAACCATATGCTAGTCTTATGATTGGACCCACTTAGGCTTGGAAGCCGAAGTGTTCTTGCTTACTTAGTTTAATTTGTTGAAATGTGTAAGTAGGCGAAAAGAATTACAAAAATGTCATAATCACCCCCCTCCTATAGGTTTAGCCATAATTCTAGTTGCTCTTTAAGCTTCCGAACATTCGTAGGTGTCGTGTTAGACTACCGACATACTTTCATTTGGTATCAGAGCGGGTTACTCTTCAAGGACGTAACCGTCTAGAGTAAGATCCGATACCGGAGCACTAGCATCATGTCTACCCAAGAGGGGAATCTAAGTCGCCTCATGTTGAACTATAAGTAAAATGATTAGTTGAGGTCAACAATAACTAGGGTAGGAACTATTGTCATATCCCCTACCGAACATTGCTCTCCAACTTGGAATGAACCTAAGGGAGAAAAATCTAGGATAGATGAATTCCCTCCCAACAAGCATGTTGGGTCCCATTTATCATACCCAAGGGGGTTGTGATCTAGGTTAGGTGACTTTAGGAGACCATATTGAGCTCTAATAAATATCTGAGGATTAAGCCTCATTTTGAGCATATTGATAAACTTGAGGAATTTAGCCTCTTTGAATCCATAGGAAAATCTGAGGATTTCAGTCTCATGTTTGTACTTATGGGCAAATCAGAGGATTCAAGCCTCATTAGCCCAAATTTGGTAGTTTAGCCTTGCTTCTATTTCATATATTTGCTGCTAGACTATCTCATTGCTTAGATTAGCTAATCATCTTGAGTTTTATGCTTCATTGTATGTTAATCTTTGCTTAGTATTGGTCTTGATATACCAATAGGGGAGGTTGGTTGATTGGGCTATAAGCCCTTATACTTTTATTGCAAATGTATATCTTTGACCAATTATGCATGATTAACTATGCTTAGATAGTTACATTCTCTTGTTAATCATGTTCCTTAGCATGCTCCATGTTTTTATGTTCATGCACCCTTTACTCTCCTTGTTAGCATGTGCTTATAGTTATAACTGCGACATACTATCTACTCTTACCTTAACCTTATTGATATATCATTAAGGGGGAGAGAATAGTTTGTCAATTGCTAACAAAAGGGGGGAGAAAGTTCAAATCCCACCAAAACTAGTTTGCTATGTTTTGTGATGCAGGGATTGGCAGGTTATGGGGGAGCAAACTGAAGAGGAGCAGCTTAGTTTATGCATGTCAAGAGTCCTGTATTTAATTCATTACCAATGTAATATCTTGAACATGTAAGTTGTTTTGGTAGGTTAGGTTTTTGTAAGTAATTGACAAAGGGTGAGATTGTTAGTGTACTTTTCTGTGGCATACTAGTGCACCTTGTTTATCAATCACTTACGTCAGTGAGTCTAGTATCGGTTGAGCCCAATGAAAACGAAGACCGAAGACTCAAGTGGCCCTGCTGCATCAAGGAAGAAGGAATAGGTAAAAGTGATCCCTTGATGTGCCTTAACCTTGACCAAAACCTAACCCCTAACCTCTTTGATGACCTTGACCATCTCAGGAATACCCATAGTTATCTTAGATTGGCCCTAGGTGTCCCAAATGAGCACCCAAACCTTAGCCATTTGGAGTGGGGTGTGAAAAGTTGTGTCAGCAAACTGCCAGGCTGAACCCAGGCCTGTCCGACCGGTCACGACCGGTCGTGGACTCCTGGCCGACCGGTCAAGACCGGTTGGACAGGCCCTGTCCAGACACAGCAAGAAGCAAGCCATTGGGCCGACCGGTCGGGCAGCCCCCCCATCAGATAGTGAACTCTCTGTCTTGCTTCGCTCTTTGGCCGACCGGTCGGGACTGGTCGGCAGAGCCGTTTTTTGCCCGTTTTCTGACCGTTGGAACTCATTTTCTATATATATGGAGCTCGGTTTTGGGGCATTAGAGAGGTTTTTCAGAGCCCATTACCCACACTTTTTGTACATCTTTTAGGGCCTCAAAGAGGAGGAGTTTCAAGTCATATCCCTTGTGTTTAATCACAAGTGAGGGCATTCAAATGCAAACTAAGAGATGACTTGATTCCTCTCTCAATTCTAGAGGTAAGACACTATACCATATAGGCATATCTCTTGTTCAAGACCTCCAGAAGACCCTCTAGGTGAATCTCCTAGTTAGAACAAGCTACATATCCCATGTAGGAGATTCAATCATCCTCTTATCACCTTGGGCATCTCAAAGGCATCACATGCAAGGTGTTTGATCAAGTGTGGCTGAGGCATTGGCGACGCAACGGCAACATGATCGTGGGAGCAAGGGAAGCTGATTGAAGCACGGGAGAGCGGAGATCAAGCAACCCAAACCGGCGCTAAACAAGGGGCTCATCCGACAAGTAAGGTTGTCCTTTTTGAGAGTCCATTTAGAGTTTGTTTGTCAAACTCGATCTAGGGACGTTAGCCGTTCTTTGGCCCGTTTGCCGGGCCTAAACTAAGTCTCCAAGGGGGAGCCTCCGACACGGGAGAGAACGTGTGTCGGGTTGAGAGTTAGCCTATGTCCAAAACTCCGTTTGGGTTGAGAGTTAGCCCTTTGTCCAAAACTCCGGTTATGATTGAGAGGTGAACCGGTAAAACCTCCGTGTAAAGGTTGAGAGGTGAACCTTACTTAAAACCTCCGATAGTGAATGCCGGTGTGCTCAAAGGAGTTGAGTACTTGAACCGGGAGTGGAGTAGACCCAAAGTCGAACCACTATACATGCTTGTGTGTGTGATTGATTTGAGCACATTGATATCTTAGCATTAGATGTTTAATTGTTTAATTATGAATGCTTGATAGGAATGTATGCTAGGCACTAGATTGGCACATTCACACACAAGATGTACTTTCACTAGTAGTGTAGACTTGAGCTCATTGATTCATTCTCATAAGTCTACATAGGTTGCATAGGTAGGAGCTTGATTAGTTAAATCATTTATTTACCTATGCATGCTTAGACTAGGATTGTTTATTGCCTAACCATATGCTAGTCTTGTGATTGGACCCACTTAGGCTTGGAAGCCGAAGTATTCTTGCTTACTTAGTTTAATTTGTTGAAATGTGTAAGTAGGCGAAAAGAATTACAAAAAGGTCATAATCACCCCCCTCCTATAGGTTTAGCCATAATTCTAGTTGCCCTTTAAGCTTCCGCACATACGTAGGTGTCGTGTTAGACTACCGACGTACTTTCAAAAATACCCCTAAAATCCTATAAAACTCAAAAAAACGCATAAATCCGCAAAACTCTGTGCTCGGTCGTCCGTCGACCGAGACATGTCTTTGATCGACCGGAGACCCCTCTTCGGTCAACTGAAGTCCGCTTTGGTCACGATTACAGATTGCTTATAATCTTGGTCTGCCCCTTCCTTCAGTCGACCCAGCCCTGCCTTCGGTCAACCGAAGGTCTCTGAATGTCTTCTGCTGCTCTGTCTGCTCTACTTGGTCCTCCTGTGCTCCTCATGTGTCGTCAAACCATAGCGAGACAGGTAACACTCGCCTCCAACGTTGATAGACTTTGAAAAGTGTGATGTCTGCATCAACTCCCCTCGGCTGAGAAGAGCTCAACTCCGGCGAGATAAAATTTTTGTGCCTCTCCAACAAGTCTGGGTCAAGTCGTTATAGCTCTGCCTCCGTGAGCCATGTACAATCGGATGGTGACTTGTTCTTCTATTTAATCAAGTACCTTTGGAAGCCCCCATCTCTAGTGGATACAATCTCCGCATCCACAATCCCTTCAATCTCTTCTCTAGTCTCAGGTATATTTGGGATAGGTGGAGTAGGTTGAGAAGCAAATGCTGAATATGGCCAAGTATGGGATGTAGGGTCTAGGTGAGGGTTTGGGCAAAGGACTAGATGATCCTCCACGTTGAATGTTGGATTGATTCTCATGCTCGGTGGAAGTTTTATCACGTATGCATTGGATCCAATTTTTCGCAAGACTTTGAATGGCCCAACACTGCGTGCTTGTAATTTCTTCACGATACCCTAGGGAAACCGTTCTGGCCGTATCTAAACCATTACATAGTCTCCCTCATGAAATTCTTAAAATTTACAATGCAAGTTAGCTGAATGTTTATAAGTTTCATTGCTTACATTTATCCGCCTCCTAATGTCTTAATGCAATTCATGAATATGACGGGAAAATGCATCGGCTGACTCTGATGATCATTGGGTGACTGACATTGGTAACAAGTCTATGGGCATTCTAAGTTTGTAACCACTCACTATTTCAAAAGGACTCATACCCATAGACCTATTGACGGAACTGTTGTATGCAAACTCTGTTATAGGCAACACTAAGTCCCAAGTCTTGACATGTTCACCCACAAGGCATTGTAATAAGTTTCCAAGACTCCGATTAACCACCTCGGTTTGGCCATTTGTTTGAGGGTGGTATGCAGTAGAAAACTGCAATCTAGTACCCATCATGTGCCACAGTGTCTTCCAAGAATAGCTAGTAAATATCACTTCCCAATCAGACACTATGATCTTAGGCAACCCATGTAAACGTACCACACTATCGAAAAATATTCAAGCAACATTAGATGCATCTGACGTTTTAGGACAGGGTAAAAAGTGCGCCATTTTCGAAAAACGATCAACAACTACAAAAAGGGAATCGTGCATTTTAGTAGTCTTGGGAAGCCCAAGCATGAAATCCATGCTGACGTCTTGTCACGGCACATATGGCACTGGCAACGGCATATACAACTCAGTGTTCTGCTTCTTCTATTTTGTCAGTTAACATGTGCGACGCTGCCCTAAAATCTTGGCGACGTCTGCCTTAAGACTTGGCCAATAAAAGTGGTCTTCTACAAGGGCAATGGTCTTACCTCGACCAAAATGGCCAGCTATCCCTCCTGAATGAAGCTCCCAAATAAGAAAATCCCGAAGGGAAGTGCGGGGAATACAAAGGCGATCTCCTTTAAAAAGGAAACCATCTTTAAGGACAAATTTACCCGTACCACATTGATCACTAGAAAGTGACGTAAATGTACACGCAAAATCTGGACATATGGGGTACTCATCTTTCAGCTACTCAAAACCAACAACATCCACACTCAAGGAATTGAGCAAGGCCACTCTCCTGCACAAGGGATACATCCAAGAGAGCATAAATGGGTTTTCTACATCACCAATTGGCAGTTTTCTTGCAAATTTAAGAAGGCAGGATAAATGGGCTTTCTGCATAAAAGCAATCGATTACTCACAGACAGGAATCAAGCTTTTTCTTCATATTCTTCCCCTTAACCTACTACAAATGTTTCTGCTCTGATGCCCACTAACATACAATCTGGATGGAAACCCTATAGAAAACCCATCAAGATAAGCATAGACTCCGGCATCACCTAATAACAACAGTCGGTCATTCGCAAATTCAAGAACCAGATGAAATGGGTCTTCTGTGCAAAAGATAACTGACAAGGAAACAAATCGCCCTTTTCTACATGCTCTTCACACTACCCCATCCTAATGTGCTTCTGCTCCAATACCCACTTCCAAAATCGGCACAATTACAGTCTCCACCACTATCATTCCCAAATGGAGAACTGACAAAATAAATAAATAAACAAATCAAGAACTTGGAGGACATGAGCTTCCACGAACTGCTCTCAGAAACCACACTTCTTCTTCTTCTTTTCCTCTCATGATATTACACGCTTCTGCTCCAATACCAACATCCAAAATTCCCCTAATGACAGTTCATACATTGGAATTACCCAGATCAAGATTCCAAAAAAAAAAAAAAAGAGAGAAAACAAAACCACATTCACCCTCGATAACTTCTGTTATTCAAATGAAATTCCATACTCAAAATTATGAGACACAACACATTGTACATGTCGATAATTTTCAAATTAGCCGTAGAAATCATTGAACTGAAGTCCACCGAACGAACCGAACTCTTCGATCGAGCTCTAGATCGAAACGGACACTAAAATGTAATCAAACCCAGAAACCAAAATCCATTCTATTATAGAGAAGCATATAACAAGAACATTAAAATCAAATGGCAGCATGAAAGAAAAACCGAATTAATTGAATAGAGAGAGGATTCGATTACTTTGTTGTATTTCTGGGAGAGCTGAAGGACTTCGGAAGCGATTTCGTTGCGGATGGTTTGAGCGATGACTTTTCCATCGATGATCGTCGCGTGCTTCTGCTCTTCCGACGCCATTGAAAAGAATCGAGCGTTGCAGTTTAGAGATATACACTGAATTTCGGTGTATATAGAGAAGAGGCAGTGGATTGAAGAAATTAAAGGTGTTAGCAAAGAGAGAACAGGGAGCGGGTGCCTGAGGCGGTGTGGGGCCCATAAAGATGTCCGTGACAAATCCACTCCATCCATATATTTTGAAAGGCCATAAAAGAACAGGACTCTAAAAATTACAAGATAAAATGCTCAAGTGGACCACACCAGAAAAACAGTGGTAACAGCAACGTCCACCGTTGAAACATTTCTGGAGCTTACCATGATGTTTATATTCCATCCGAACCGTTCATAGAATTATTAACGCCCAGATAAACTGTAGGAACAAATATCATCTTGATACAAACTTTTTTCACCGCCAGGATTTCAATCAACACTGTTTCGTGTCGTATGACCCTTATAAGTTTTAGATATTCCTGATTTTTATAATCCTGTCCTATTGTGTTCTTTAAAAACAGATGGACGGAGTAGATTTATTACGGAAAATTCTATGGGCCCCACGCAGCACCCGGCACAGAGATATCTCTGGGCCCGGGGTCACACGCAATCCGCTGCCGAGAGAAAAAAGAATGAAAATAACGAGACTATCCATATTCAATACGCACGCACACAGATACGCAGTACGTGTGATTTTTTTCTTCAATCCAAACCATCCAAACTGCTTGATGGCGAACTTAATTTCTAATTTGTACTGATTGGATGTAACCATGTATCAATAGACGTTTATATTTTAAATTTGAACGTTCGAATCTTTTTCTATTTTGATCGTCCATTTGCACACTTATTCATTGTCTGTCCCCCAACAAAAATGATTCTTTGAACCTGGTTAGGCCTAGGGCTGTCAACAGGCCGGGCCTGGGGTTGGTCTCGGCTCAGATTTTCTGTTTTGGGCCAGGTAGTCGGGCCAGGCATATTTTAGATTCTGATTTTGGCAGGCCCGGGCCCAGGTTATTGACATCCCTAATAAGGCCCAGCTTTGGACTAATACTTCAGCTTGCATCAGTAAGTTGTCACTTAGGGCCTGTTTGGAATTTTGGATTAGATGAAATTTGGTGGTATGGATTAATTGATTAGGTCCCATGTAAATTCTATGCATTTGTAATCAATGGAAAAGATTAGGTTAATCCAGGAATTATATCATCCAATCCTAGCAGGAGATCTTTGGTGGGCCCCACATTGATACATGTGTTTTATCCACACAGTTCATTTATATGGGCCCTTTACATGTGACACTCAAGTTGTATATGCACATAGGTCATCGGCATTAATTGAGGAATATAATCCGTTGATCACAATTCCATAATCCACGTTTCACTTAATATAATGTTTTTCTTAAAGGAAGAATTTAATCCTGAACTTGAGATTGGACAGTGAAAATTTCATGATATTTTTAAATAGAATAATTGTGTAATAATGGTGTTAATTCCGCAAATGCAATTCAATACCATCTGATCTACCCTAGTTGGTACTGTGGCTGGAAGGGACTAGTCTATAACGGTGGTATGTGTCCCATCAGTGTGTTATTTATTGTCTGTGGGTAAAGTATCAGGCCTGAGGCAGGGTTGGCCCAGCCCTGGGTGGCACTTGAATCCTGGGCCTGGGCTGTGGGGGTGCATATGATTTTCAGCTTGTGGTAGTTGTCTCTTGGCTGGTGCGTATGCCCACAGGGATCCAGTCTATAATAGTGGCTAAGGATTCTTAGGTGGACGACTGAAAGCCCGTCGCTGGGCCGACCGAATCGGAGATCCCACTCTACTGCAGAAGCTGACGCCGCACTAATTTCAACTGAATGTCGGATGTGGATTGCGTCCAAACTGAGCTGTGGAGGGGCCCACCGTGATGTATCTGTTTATCTACTCTGACCATTCCTTTTCTAAGATCATTTTAAGGCAAGAGACCAGGAATGAGGCATATCTAACGCTAAGGTCGGCCACACTAGAGATGACCCTTGCATTTAATGCTTGGTGCATTTAATGCAGCAAGCCCAGTATTTTGGTGTGGCCGACCTCAGCCTTGAT
Organism: Liriodendron chinense; assembly: GCA_003013855.2. Lineage (NCBI taxonomy): Eukaryota > Viridiplantae > Streptophyta > Magnoliopsida > Magnoliales > Magnoliaceae > Liriodendron > Liriodendron chinense. Next base: position 8,083,492 of record ML058469.1, on the reverse strand, counting down.
CTCATGTGGTCGGCCTGATCTTATACGAGGAATGGACCGAGTGGATAAATAGATACATAACAGTGGGCCCCTCCACAGCTCAATTTGGACACTTTGCGTTCATACTAAGTTTGGACACAATCCAAGTCATGAATGTCATGATCATCCAAATCGTGTAGGGCCTTGTAGGGTCCCAGTAAACAATGCCAAGCCAGGATGGCCTAGCACAGTAGGCCTAATCTTCAGCCTGGAAAATGATTGAGCCCTGGACTAACTGCCCCATAAATTGATCAATGTGGCATCCACTCCATTCATCACTTTATCCAGCTCACGTGACATTAGCCCAAATATCAAGGTAGATTTAAAACTCAAGTAGGCTGCACCACAAAAAATAACTTTTTGATTACAAAGAACAAGGGGCAAAGGGATTGATCGAGAAAGATCTCTTACTCTTATTAGAATTATAAGATCGTGATTTGATACGCACATTTTGGAAAAAAAAAAAAACTTTTCCTTTGATCTTTTTTTTAGCACACTATTAGGTGCGTTGTATAAAACTTTAAGATCTTGTCCCTTAACTATGTGAATTATGTGATATGATAATACAACAAACAAGATTAAATCATTAACTACTTGACGCAAGAGATTTTTACGTGGAAAACCCTCCAAGAGATAAAAAATCATGGGATCTTGTTCAGAAAAATAATCAACTATCAAGAGAACTATTTACAACCTTCAATCACAAGCACAACCCCTTGGATCTAATCTTCTTCACTCACGTAGAAGTGGATAAATAATAAAATGACTAGAAACTGAAAGCTTTCACTGAACACGAGAATATAGAAGAGCTAAGTCGACGATTGCACTATAAATCACCTTCACAAGCAAAGATTTCCTCTTCCAACAAGCTTCCTCTCTCTTTTTCTTCCTCTCTTCCTATTTTTCTCTCTCTCACTTTGGATGTATAAACATTTGAATTGGATACTCTAATTTCATATTAGAAGCTCATATATAGTTTTGCGCAAGAGTTCTAGTTGAAATAGAAAACTGCGTATAGCAGTTTGTGCGCACCACAACCGGTTAGCAAAGCCTTCAACCGGTCATGGGCGACTAAAAACTGTCCAGTGAGATTGTAAGAAGAAACATCATAATTTGACTAGTCAGCCGACTGGTCGGCCAGGGCCCCACACCGGTCAAATGACCGGTCTGAATGTACAGCAAACTGTACAGCATGCACAAGTCCCCCTAGGTGAAATTCGACCGATTGGCAAAGGTGGCTTGTCTGATCGTGAGAGCATGGTTTCGCACAAACACTCTTCTATCATGAGGAGGAAAACCCCATCACACACAACAACAGTTCGAGTTATCGGCTCCCTATTTTTCATCTCCCTGATAGGACTGTCAGATCCGGTTAGAGTGTTGGTCCGTCATGCCAGAAGTCACGGGTTCATACCCCTCACGATGGAATATAAGTTGAAGTTGCGTCTCGTTGTACTCAGGATCCCACTACTACGGATAAAAGAGATGAGTTGGATTTGATTTTCACTTGCCTAATGACTGCCTGATTCAATTATTTTGGGACGGCTAACTGAACACGGTACTTCTCTATCCATTTCCTCGAAAGGAACAATGGGGATTGAATGTCCACCGTTGAAAACTTCATAAAGCCGTGGGACATGGGAGCTTTGTCGAGGTAAAAATATTTATTTCCCCTTCATCTCAGTGGGAATCACCTTATGAAGGCTTTGGATGGCATATAAACATCACGGTGGACCCCAAAAAGAATTCAACGGTGGGCACCACATCATATGTACACGATCCCCAAGTCCGATTGATTGAACGGTTCTAACGTCCAATTGTTAATCTTATCAAATGCTTTTAATGGTCCGTCTGATGGCTATCAATCCGGAATTCAGAATAATATATTTAATATGAATTTTATCTTATGATCTGCAATGGGGCCAACGCTTTGAACGGTTTGGATTGAGCCATGATTTTATTATTATTATTTTTGTTCATGAGCGTGCACATCGCCTGGATTTGTTGTGTATAATGTAGATTTTGTGTTTCTATCAAATATCTTAGTTTTAGAGGATTGTTAGAGAGGCTTGGCCCACCACATGCTCATATAGTGGATCCCACTGTAGATTAGCCTACGTGGCAACAATCCAGCAACGTATTTCTTACCGTCATAGGTTTTGAAATCTGGACCGTTGTTTCGTATGGATGTGTAGATTGCTGGTAGGTGAATTTTTGGCATTTGGCCAATGTTCGCATTTAGGAATGGACTGGACCGCCACTTGAAGGTAGTGCCTCTTGGGCAACCATATCCGAGGCAAACCTCGCGTGGGAAAGCACGTGGGATACACGTGGGATAGAAGGGACCATGGGTGAAAGTGGGCCCCTCTAAACCGAGTTTGTTCCCCAACCTGTTTTGGGCTTTGATTCGGTCTGACGCTTTTTTGCCTATTTTGGGGGCTAGGATCTTTTGATCTAAACTTCAGCCCACTGACTGAGGCCCACTGTTATGCATGTCTTAATCGGGCTGTCTCACATTAATAGGGTTGTGACAAAGCTCTGTCCAAGCTCTACGACAGAGAAAATGCTAGGCCGAGTTCAGTCCGGGCCCATGAAGAGTCTAAACAAACAGAGGTCAGCCCCGTTCGTTGATTATCATGCACGGTCCAAGCTAAAACCTGGCACCCACATTTGTTAAAGATCCAGGCTGTCCATTACGTGTGAGCCATTATACCTTGAAACCCTAAATGATAACTGGCTTAAAGTTTAGGCCCGGACCCAGTCATCTGGCCTATTATTCCAGCCCAAGCCCAGTCCAAAGCAGGCTAGGACCAAAAGCCAGACGTGCCAGCCCATCCCATTCACAAACCTAAGTGACTCTTGAGTACAGACCATCCATAGCAGGACCCATCAATTGAATGGTCCGGATCTCCTGTGCATGCGACGCATAATAGATACTTCCCAGAAACTGTTACATGGTTTAACAAGATCCCAATACACAAGTATACAAGATCCTGACCCTATGACTTCTGGGGTGGATGAGCGACATCCAACGGTCATTCCCTCAACACGTGGCACATATGTACAAGATCCTAAGCGTTCATTTCGTGGGTCAATCGCAGATGGGCAGCATCCCAAATTTCCAGTGGTTGAATTATATATCCTGATCGCTGATTGAATTATACATCCCAAAGAAGAAGAAGAAGAAAAAGAATGCCGATGTCGATTCCCATCAACCATCAAAGATTTTGTTGAGTGATGGGTTTTCCAGTGAAAGCAGGATTGCCGGCTGTCGTGATTGGAGATGCCTTTGAGAAGAAGCTTACCTCTGGTATTGGGTGTATCATGTCTAGCTGTGTCAGCTAGCCGGCATCATTAATAATGGGCCTGACTGTTCTCAGATCGATTTGGGGAGCTCAGAGTACGATTAATGTTGTGAATAGTGAGTCATTGGCCCCACACTCTGGTGATGATGGATGATCAATATCCTATCTATTACCACTGTCCAAAGGTTGTGTACAATGTAAGCCAGGAGGCAGGCCTAGTTAAAAGGATAATGGGTTGCTCCTAGGGCCTGTAACTATAATGAAAGCATAATCTCTTGTCGGATGTTTTGGATCAGTGGGATTATACAGATATTATAGTTTATAATCTATTAAGATGCAAGTAATGATTTAGGTTTTAAGGTGATATATCTTTTGTTTATTACATTTGTTGGGCATGCATGAAGTAAATGAATTGTTAATTTTTGTTAGGCATAAATTATCTTTTGGGAGAGATAATAAGGCTGCTTGGAAGTCTGCATGCATGGCCAAAATCAATATGAAATTTCATACCAAGCGCATATGCTATCAAGATCAATGACAATGTCGTTAAATGTGTTCGTATTTTTTTTTTTTTTTTTATCATGCTTAATCTTAGTTCAATAAATGTTGTAACGACCGCCAATATGATTCCATATCAATAGTTTCAATAGACCCAAATTATTCGAGGTGCTACTCATAACCCATTAAAAATATCTCATAAAAAATTTTAAGCTCATAAAGTATTTACTTGATATACATAATCAATTGCATATATGCCAATGTCATAAATGACCAAAGTGGAAAAATGTTAGCATTCATGTGGCCACACATGACATTAGTCATCCCAGTAATGAAATTGATGTAGGGAAGGGATATGTGGTGAGGTCGATCACCGTCTTCCTTCATCGGATAACTACTCTGAATCCACGGAGCTTTTGGGACTCATCAACTAGACTTCCTCGAAGCCATGAGAGAAAACTCTAGAATCCATGAGAAAATTCGAAATTAATTGAATAATAATATGAATGAATGAATTAACAACGTCTCAACGTACTTAAATAATGAAAAACAAACTACATAAACCCTAATTACACAAACAGAAGAATCCTAATAAAAACAGGAAACAAATTTGTAAAATCTGCGCAAATCTGCACAACCTATTGTGTGCCATTAGGCACCCAATGGAGTGCGGTCAGGTGACCGACAACCTCTAAAATAGCCCAACGGAAAAACTTGCAAATCAAACAAGTTTCGGGCCCCAGACATTGCCCAGTCGAGCGACCAATGATGATTGGATGACCGATGATGATCAGGTCGAGTAATCATCGAAACTGAACAAAAGTGTTTAGAGAGTTATTGGACTCCTTGGCAGGCAATCAGAAGACCGACCCGAGCTGTCGGGAAAAGCACCGGGCGACCGAAACGGTCCAAAGGGTAAGTCTGGAATCTGGCTGAATTTCGAACAACCGTCGGGAAACCATCGAGAATTTGAAATCTATTAAATTTCTGTCATTTTTCCTTAATCGGTCCATTTTTAATAGGAATGTAGCTGATCCTCGCCCGTCATTGGGGGGGGGGGGGGGGGGGGGGGGGTCGTGCACATATGGAGGTGTTGTGCACATCAGAAATGGTTGGTTTGGATCACTTTAATGGGCCCATATGGAGGTGTTGTGCACATAGCCATTCTAAACATCTTAAAGAGTCGTAAAGAGCAATTGCATTCTCCCATTTTAGAGGCATGGAGGTGACCGCGATGCGAAAGAATCTAGCAATGAGTGAGATTCCTCCACCGCCAATAAGAGTCCATAAGAAGGAGCCTCGGTGCCCTCTCTCCTCACCAAATTCAAGATATAAAAATCCCTATCAATCGGAGGATGAGAAGGATCAAAAGATCAGTGGCTGTCTATTTTCTCCGGCAATTATCTTCCACCATCAATAATGGTGGAATCATGTATTATTTTTAACCTTTCCCTTTCGTCCATTTCTAATGCGTAGAGATACAGGAAGAAGCGTTCTTTACATCGATTTGACCAGTTTCAAAATCCCGGTCCCGTTCCCGGGCTAGCATCTATTGAAGAGGGAGCTTTGCTAAGCTCACACGAGCTGTATAAGGCAGCTCGTGTGCAGACCAAGGATGTGCCAGCATGTCACATTTGTAAGCTCACACGAGGATCAGGTGGGTCAATTGATCGGATGGGCTGAAGTACCAGTAACAAATGAGGAAACTTGGCTGAAATTTTCTATAACTCTTCTACACCGTTTCCAGCATCCTGGCCGACCTGCTGAGTTGACTAGGTTTATCTTCAAAGAGAGAACATCTACGTGCACTTTATGGACCGGCTTTGATCTTTTGTGGCGTATACATGAACTGCATTGTACACGTGTGTGGCTTTAGCAAAGTTCTTGAAGAGGTGTGCTATGCTATGGCACATGTGTTAATATGGCAAGCATGTGTGAGATCTAGGCCATTTAATCACAAGGGCCTTAATGTGAGCATGCTCTCTCCTAAAATCCCAGCCATGTGCCACAAGTTGCAGCATTCAGCTTTTGTGGACAGCCCTGTCCTATGGACATGGCTCTTGACAGTTGCGTCCCAAGCGTGGGAAAGCTCTTTTCGACATGGACATCCATGTCTTAACTAAGTTAGATCCATTCATCCAAACAGCCCTAAAGGCAAGTTTGGAAGCGACATGAAGCTGTCGAAAAGCCAAGAAAATGGAGAGTCTACATCAAAAAGCTTGAATTCATCCAAACGTTTTTGCAATCAAAGTTGTGTTTGGTTGCACCAAATTTCACGGAATTTTGCACCAGATTAAACTAGATTAATCATGAAATATCATAATATTTGGTGCAACCAAACACGCCGGAAACAAAACTAGTGAACAACTTCTGTTAATATAGACATTGGAATCAAGATGCTGCGCTTCCTCCTGTTACAAAGGAAACTAACAAGCATTTCAAACTACAGTCTAAGATGTCAGCCGATACACATCAATTTCAGCTTTTTATATAGCATATCAGCAGATTAGTACACTGAATGTAGCATAGACGTTCATGGACCGAAAATAACACTTTGGCCAAAAATTTTGATAGACGGACCATGTCGCTGTTGGATGTCTCTAGCTAGCATAGACATTTGAGTCTTAGGTGTGACTCCAAGATCCCAAGAACATGACGGTTCTTATCGGATCTTCACCGGTGGATTTTCTTCTACTGTTGGATTGTTTCACGTTTGGCATGGTATTTTCTGATTGACCCACATTCCCCGCAGACGAGATTGCCGCAGCGGGGCCCAGATTTCCTATGGATGAGATCGTTGCGGCGTAGTAAAACTTCATTAGTTTCTCTCCCATCGATCTCTTGGCGTCATAGGCAATGGAGCCTTCACTTGGAACATGCTGAGCTTCCATTATTGTTGACTGTTTGGGAATGTCAGGGAAAAATGTAGTGATGGATAGGGGTCTTGGGTGGACATATTTATAGGGAGGTTTGAGAGGGGGGTTGTATGTGGTCTGCTGATGTGGAGGGATGTCACGTGACAGGTAAGGCTCCCATGTCCTCTAGAGATGGGGTAGATCCGTCACAGCTGTGGGTGCCATGTCATGAACAGAAGTAGCTGATGGGGTTGTCCCATATGATTCTAACTCATTTGCCATTGTCCATTGAGCCTATTAAGGCTCCCTGCACGCTTAGGATTTCGGATACTACTTCGCTAGGACGCATCCGAATGTCGCAATCTTGTGCGAGATCCAGAACGTTTAGTAGATTGTCCCCATTGTATAATGTACAGCGGTCAGAAAATCAGGCCAATGCAATCATATCATGAGCTATATGTGTTTGTTAGATGTAAATGGTTGGTGAATATTGATCACACACTGCCTACCCAATAAACTTCCTTGACTTATTTTGAAGAACGTAAACTTACATATGGTCATATGCGCTTGATGAACGGTCAGGATCTTACACAAATATAATACATTTGGATAGACAACTGGAGAATGATTGCTTTGGCATTTCTATATTTACCCATCACTTGATAACTTATGCTAGCTATCTGTTTTATATTCGCTTGGGGGGACATGGACCACACTTATCACTCAATTATGTACAAAAAATGTAATAAAATCACTAGATACTTCTATACTCAATTATCATCCATCATTGTTATTAAAAAATCCATTTTATTAATATTAGGTTGGAATTTGCATGTGTGCATTAACATTGATTTTTTTCTTAATTATTCTTTTTTGTGCTAAAGACTCCTATGTGGGTCCCATTGTGGATGGATCATATTTTTAAATCACACTGATCAAGTAATCCTAATCTTTCAATTATTGGCTATCGAATAGATGATTGAAAGGAAATAGTGAGTGGTACAAATTCAAAAGGAAGTATTGAAGGTTGGTATTGTCTTCTCAGTTCAAATTTTTGGCTATGCTTCATCCACATTTAGATTAGGGATTTGGACAGTCTGGATTGGTGTACAACTATGCCATGTGGACGGTGTAAGAGTCTCCATCAATTTTTTAAATTGTGCAAAACCAACACCATTTTTCTATTGCATTTGGCGTGACTCGTGATCGATCACCTTGCACCCGTCCGTTATGCATCTCACGGTTTCCTGATAAGCGGTTGAAGCGAGTTTGCAAGGTGATCCCTGACCAGCCTCAAATTTCGATTGAGTCAGGCTGAGTCAGTCGAATCGACCAGCTTGACGAGTTCTGAATCCATTGACTCGATGGGTCTTAGAAGCATGCAGTTAAGTGAATCAAACTGATCATATCTGGACACAACCTCAACGGGTTGATTGAGGTTAGCTAGCCCCACCTACGTGCAAATGCACACCAACCTCGCAAGCATGCAGAACATCCAGGCTGTGTATCATGTGGATCATCTGTCAAAAAAACCAATTGACTATTAACTGGGCCACACGTATATGAAAAATAAAAATGACGCTCTAAAACATTTCCCATATGATACACGTTTGTGTCTGGCCTGCTAGCCCAGCTGGGAGAAGCCTTGGTGTTTCAACAGCAATTCTCTCAGGTTCGAATGCTAAGAAGACTCCACCAGTGGATGAGTGCATCGTGTGACTAACCATGTGGGATGGATGATGGGTCATACTCCCAACGGGAGATCTTAGCGGTCCAATCTTTTTGGTCCTTTGGATGCAGACCTATTTACTGTATCTTTTCTTAATCGTCTATTTTCAGGACGCTGCTCGGCCAAGCCTAGGACTGCCCAACATCGAATATCTTTTAGTTCATGGTCCACCCAAGTGGGTCCCACTAGATCAACACTATAGATCAGTGTATGTGCCTCCTCCGTAGTGGCCGGAGGATGCATGTATATCCTAAGGCTGAGGATCAGTTAACTCCTCTAGTTGGAAATGGACTTGTCCTATTTTATCGCCCTCATTCGTGAATACTTGTGATGGATTTCCTTCTCCCTACTTCTCTCATGATGAAACGCTGTCTTTGCTAACGCTTAAATGCTGCTTCTGGTCATGCCATCACGTGTGGCCCACGTGGAGAGAGATTGATGATTTGTCCAAGTCGACTGGACACGCATTGAGTCAGCAGTGAAGATTGAAAACATGCCGACTGGGCTTGACTCAGCAGAGTCACAACTAGACTCAGGATCGAGCAAGTCAGCCGGAGCTGCAGGTCTTAAAACCACAGGTGCGCTTCTTTTGAAATCGGATTGCGTACTGAGTTACTATTACGCTTTTATGGTGCTGAGTAAACTCTGTTGGGCCCAAATGAATAGGGTTCATCTACGCCGTCCATCCGTTTTACTATTACTGTTTTCATGGTACTGAGTAAGCTCTGTTGGGCCCAAATGAGTAGGGTTTATCTACGCCGTCCATCCGTTTTTCCAGCTCATTTTAGGGGTTGAGCCCAAAATTGAAGTGTATCCTAATGTAGACATCGGATCGCGCTCATATGTGTGGTTACTATCTCTTTTATTTGTTTGTGGTGGAGTAAGGCTCGGTTGAGATATTGATTTGTCCATCTCAACTTTGCTTGCCTTGGTTGGCTGTGCAAAACATTTCCAAGGTCAATGTCCTTGGATACTAGATGCGTTTAAGGGAGTCACGCTAGCTGAAGAGACTTGATAAAATTCATGGTAGGCTAGAGTCCGTGAAATTGCCTTGATAAAAAGGGTAACATTGAGGGGTCCCTAATCTATAGATGACTCCAAATTTGATATGCATAGTGGATTCTAGGTAAGGGTTGCAGCTATGAAAGGAGAAGGTACGTGTTATGCACCCTTTTATCGTCCGTGCAATGCGTGGTCCCTACTCTATGGGTTATACGCTTTTTGGGAGATTCTGGAGAGCTTCCAATCCTTACAAGATTAGACTATACTTCGCGGGCTTTTTAGAGCCTGAATAAGCAAAATAACAAAGCACAATAGTAAGATAAACAAAGTTAGGCCAAACTTAGCAGGCTTTTTAGGGCCTAAGTTGGCAAAAGTATAAAAGAAATGAAAGCAAAGCGAACCGTGAGTGGGTGCAAGTATTGGGGTGTGTAGGGCATTTGCAGAGTGGAATACGGTTTGATTTGGAGATATGAGAGGGAAAGGGGGAATTCAGATACCATTTTCTAAAGAAAAGAGAATGGATGATCGGACATCCCAAATTCCGACCTTACTCATTGACTTTGGCTTTAAGGATGTTGCTTTTAACTTATCAATGGAAAGAGAAATAGAGACAGAAAAATACTTGGTTGGTTGTCCAAAACTTTAGAAGGAAGGAGATAGTATTAAATGATCGTTTAGTTAGGGCAGAGCTTCTGTAGGCTTTCTTTCCCAAGCTTTCTAGTTGGCAGAGTTTAAGCAGAGCTTCGCTTCCTGTCGCTCGCTCTCTGCCTTCTCTCTATCTCTCCATCTCTCGTTCTCTCTATTACTCCTTTTTTTTTCCTCTTAACCCTTGATCCAGGCCCCTAGTATTGCTTAAATAGACAGCTTAAGGACAAAGCGCCTCAACTAGACGAATCGGTGGTTCATCGCAAAGCATGGTGGCAAAATTGATTGGATGGAGTTGCATGTCGACATGACAGATGTCGAAGCGAGGATTGGATTTACCTAGAAATAGTGTCAGGGAATCCATATCCCTAGATACGGCTACCCTGGGACCGTTTCTGGGGTATTTTTAATTATGGTGCTTGCTGCCCCACTAGGTTATGTGTTCACTCTCTTTTAGAATATTCGCCAGTGACGAGCACACTTTTTACTAGTGTGCCCCACCTGTCTCTGCTACTTCCATGTTCTATCCAATGGCTAATCTGAGTCGTCCATCGCCTTGGGGGCATTTTTTAGCTATATATTGGACTTGGTCCAAGCTGCTCAAAGTCAACAAGCAGTGTATAGTTCACATGAAGGTGGGGTGTCCTACACCTAAGCTCAAGTAGATCATACCACAGGAAATAGTGAGAATAATGATTTCGTTAAAACTTTCCTAAGTCCCACAATGATGTTTATTTGTCATCCAACCTGTTCATAAGATCGCACAGACATGAATGAAGGTAAAAGAAACAAAGATCATCTTGATCTAAAACTTCTATGGCCCTAAGAATTTTTCCACGGTAGATGTTCAATTCACACTGTTTCTTATTGTGTGTTCCACTTGAGCTTTGATATGTTTCATAGACATAAAATAATACAGTAAAATGGATGGACCGAGTGGATGAAATACACATATCAAGGCAGGTGTACCCAATCCACTTCCCCTTCTTTTACATCTGTACCATTATTTAAAAAAGGGGAGTTTCAAGGCATTTTTCTTTCCAATCTTGTCCATACAAGACAAATACACTTGCATTGCTTTGTATAGGCTTTTGGAAAAATTTACCCTCTTATACAATTATTTTATGCCTCTACCCAATTCCAATGAAATAGGTAAAATCGTCATTTCATATAAGGAAATTTTGAAGTTATTTGTGCACCTTGATACCTTATATTTTCATTCGGCCATGTTAGAGGCTATAAAAATTTCTTATAATTGGTATATATAGGCAACCCATGTCCTTCCAATTACATAAGAAGACTCTTGAAATCTTTTTATCTTTCTAGGCTTGATAAGCCAACATGCAAAAGGAGACTTGTCTTACCTAGGCACAAGCACTAATGCCAACATGGCACGTGCTACATTAGAAAAAGAAAACACAATCCTAAGGGATTCTTTGGATGTGTGAAACTCTTCCAGTAATGAGTTTTAAAGGAAGAGAGTTTGAATGGAGGAAAAAGCTTTGCTTTTATGAAAGAGCTTTTCTTCTCTAGTTTAGGACATTAATGTAACATGAATTCTTAACTAATAAGATTTATGAGGCATCCAAACACTTGAAAGGCACAACACATGGTTCCCATTGGACTTGGAGTTACTAAGGACCTGTTTGTTAACACTTAAAATAATTACTTAATGTAGAATTGAAAAAATGCTCTTAGTAAGAGTTGTTTGTTAACACCGAATTCGAAAAGCAGGTCTGTAATTTTCCAATGATTTTTTTCGACGATAGAGGTTTGACTTTACGGACAATAAAATTTTAATTTTCTACTAAGTACTTCAATTTATTTGAATTAAATAGATGTTAGCTAACGATTTTAATTTCATTTAATAAAAAATAAACTATTTATAATGCAAAACATCTCCAAACAAGAGATAGGGGCAAAAATGTGAAATTAACATATTTCGGCCATTTCAGATGTTTATTAACAAACAGATTGCTTCAAATTCAATACTTATTTTTCAGACTTCGATAACAATTACCAAACAAGTTCTTAGACTTCAAATTCAAATTTAAAGTCAAGCTAAAGACTTTAGATTTAACAAATGGACCCTAAGTTATGATTTCCACACACCCATGTGACGTAATCTTACTGTTGCGGACACAAGATCGTTTCAAGTTTACCAACGAAGAAAGCGCCCACCACAAACACCTTCCTTGTGGTTAGGCGATGATTGAGGAGCATTGAAGACCCTACGCACGTGATTTGGCACATAGAAGCCACGTGTGTAGGATGGAAGAAGACCCGACTGAAAGAATGGAAGAATGCCTGACTGAAGGTGGCCGGGCGTCCGAAATTTTGAGATTTTCAAGATGTTATTGCTAGACGTTTTTTGTCCTGGCCGGGCGCCTGGCCAAATTGGTCACCGGGCACTCGGCCCCCGTACGAACTTTTTTTTCTGGCTTTGTTTTACTTGATTTTTAGAGATATTTTAGTACTTTTAGGTTTTCTTATTGATTATTTAAGTGGGCTAAGCCCTAAAAATGAAAATTAATTGATTATTAATGAAAAGGCAAACCTCTTTGGTGGCTTCTCTCTTCTCTCTCTCTCTCTCATGGTGCTTCTTCTCTTTCCTTGATCTTCTTCTTTTAACTTCTTCTTATGCCTCTTCAAATTCTTCAAGGTAATTATTTTCTTCTTTCTATTTTTCAGTTTTACTAATCCTTCCTTGATCAAACCTTGAAAATCGATCTAAACCCTAAACCCTCAAATTTTCAAATCTCTAATCCGAGAAACTTCCTGATTCTTCGAGCTAGTGATCTTCATTGATCGATTGGGTATGACCATACAAGATCGGGAGGTCCCATCCCTCGCCGGATCCAACCTAAGTAGTAATTGAATTTCATACTCCATTGTTGTGATGATGGCCCGCTCCACTGCATGTTTCCTTTATGATTTTCTCAATTATGATGATTAATGCTAGAATTTTATATTATTATTGCTTTTTATTTCCGCTAAATAATTTGTCTACAAACATGCATCATAATTAGGTCATTCTGTATCAAATTTGGTATCAGAGAATAGGCTTGCATGGTTTTGTCTAAATCAAGTTATCAAATGAAGGTTTTGATTTTTTAGGTCTAATTTAGGAAAGTTCCAGATTTAAAAAGTTTTCGATTTTAAAAACTTTCCAAATTTAAAAAGTTTTCTAATTTGGAAAATTTTTAGATTTGAGTTGTTTCCTGTCTTAATTTAATTGTATCAGTTCATATTAGTTTTGCATTCATTGCATTCATCTTGTAAGTCATAACACCTAGTAGTCTAGTTGGGTAAAGTTTGATTCAAGTCTTAGTTATATGCCCACAAGAAAAGGTATAGGTTTCAGACTTCAACCAATCATGAACAACGAGCAGTTATCTGAGCAACTTACTCAATTGATGCAAAAGATAACTACAATGGAAACGAGACAAAAGAATGAATTCGCCTGTTTAAGTACCCAGATCACCACCACCATGAATAAAGTCGAGCAATTGGAGACATCCCAAAGGGAGAACCCCACTCTTGGGGAAGACACACACTCTCAAGTAGGAGAAATCATTGAGGAGCGTGTTCCCATACGTAGAGGACATGGTGGTAGGGGACGTGGAATTGGTCGTGGTGTTGTGCGGGAGGCACAAGCTACATATGAATACCCAGACCACTACGATCCCGTTGAGCATGAGATGAAGAATGCAAAGGTGGAAGCCCCAAGTTTTGATGGGCGTCTGGATCCCAAGGCACTCCTTAACTGGGTTGCTGACATGGACCACTACTTTGAGTGGTATGGCATGTCAGAAAATCGTCAAATGCGGTTTGCAAAGATGAAACTTGTGGGCCAAGCCAAGTTGTTTTGGACCAATACTGATCGAAAGGTAGAAAGAATTGGTAAAGCACCTATCACAGATTGACACGAGATGAAAGAGAAGTTGAAGGAGAAATATCTTCCTCTCTCATACCGACTAAAGCTCCTTGACCAGTGGCAATCCTTCCGCCAAGGGTCAATGTCCGTCGCTGATCACTACATCACCAAATTTGAAGAATTTATGATGCGATGTGATATCCATGAGGACCCTCTAGTAACGCTCTCGCGTTTCAAGACGGGCCTTCGAGTGGATCTTCAGCGTGAGCTTATGACTCGGCCTTTAACAGACTTGGATGAAGCATATCAAGTTGTGCAGGAACTAGAGCAATACCTGAAAGCTCCTGTCATTAGATGTTTTGAGTCCCGAGACTTTAATACTAGATTTGGTTCCCAGGGAACTAGACCTAACGTTGGTAGTCAACCTAGAGCATAGGCGACTGTTCCGCCTAGGCCTAGGGAGGACAAGGGCAAAGGAGTTCTTGGTTTAGGTCCTAGTGGAGGTAGCCAAGTGAGATGCTACGAATGTGGGAATCTCGGTCACATGTCCAATCAGTGTCCCACGAAGAACCGTGGGAAAGCCTTAGTTGTAGGCGAGTCCCACGAGGGTGTTGATGGTCAGGGTGTTGATTATGAAGTAGAAGAATATCACCCTGAAGGAGGTCTTACTGACGAAGATGGCGTAGATGAAGAAGCAACGCTTGCAGTAGTTAGGCGTGTGCTAGATCAATCTAGGAGTAGTGTTGATTGGCGTCGAAACACTATCTTCTATACCCTTGTCAAGTGTAGAGAAAAGAATTGTAAGGTGACAGTGGACAGTGGGAGTTGTCAAAATGTGATTTCCGCTAACACCTTAGATCATCTGAAGCTGAAATCCATACCTCATCCTGACCCATACAAAGTTTCTTAGGTCGACTAAACATCCCTTCCAGTCATCCATCAGTGTTTAGTTCCTATCGAGTTTGGGTCATACAAGGAGTCCCTCTGGTGTGATGTGATACCTATGAATGTTGGACATATTATCCTAGGTAGACCATGGCTATTCGACAATGACATCATGATCTTTGGCCATTCGAATGTGTGTACCTTCACGCATAACAGTAAAAAGATCAAACTTAACCCTATGCCACCTGACAGCACACTAGGGAAGAAGAAGGATGAGAAGGCGAGTGAGCCTAAGGAAGTGAGCAAATCCAAACCTAAGTCTCTTCATATAATCAATGCAAAAGAATTTGAGAAAGAAACTAAGGAGGATTCCATGGTATATGCCCTTGTGGCAAGAAAGATTACACCTGAGGTTCCATCAGAGCTACCCCATGAGGTAACATTGGTTTTAAAGGAATACAGTGATGTATTTCCTGAGGATATATTTACCTAACAAGTTACCACCTATGAGAGGACATTCAGCATGCCATTGACCTCGTCCTAGGGTCGACTCTATCGAACCTTCCTCACTACAGGATGAACCCTGCAGAACATGCAGAGTACTTGAAGAGGCAAATTCATGAGCTTCTGCAAAAGGGTTTTATCCAAGAGAGTATGAGCCCGTGTGCTGTGCCAGCATTGTTAACACCAAAGAAAGATGGCATGTGGCGCATGTGTGTGGACAGCCGTGCCATAAACAAAATTACCGTCAAGTATAGGTTTCCCATACCTAGACTTGATGATATGCTTGACATGATGGCGAGGTCCACCATATTCTCCAAAATTAATCTCAAGAGTGGATATCACCAAATCCGCATACGCCTAGGAGATGAGTGGAAAACAGTGTTCAAAACCAAGGATGGGTTGTACTAATAGATGGTCATGCCCTTCGGCTTGACTAACGCGCCCAGTTACTTTTATGCGGGTGATGACACAAGTCTTGAGGCCGTTCATGGAAAAATTCCTAGTGGTGTACTTTGATGACATTCTTATTTACATTACCACTAAGGAATCACACCTTGGACATCTAAAGCAGGTCTGTAGCATCCTTAGGAATGAAAAGTTGTACGCTAATCTTAAGAAATGTGTGTTCATGTCTAGTCAAGTCGTGTTCTTAGGATTTATAGTGTCTTCAGAAGGAATGCGCTCAGACCCTGAAAAGGTCAGGGCCATAGTTGAGTGGCCTGAACTGAGGACACATTCATGAGGTGCGAAGCTTTCTCGGCTTAGGAACTTTTTACCGTCGGTTCATTAGGAGTTTTAGCACGATCATGGCTCCCATTACTGAATGCATGAAAAAGGGAGAGTTCGTGTGGTCTAAAGCCGCAGTCAAGGCTTTTAAGGAGATTAAGGGCAAAATGGTAGAAGCTCCTGTCATGTGTCTACCTGACTTTTCTAAAGTCTTTGAGGTGGTGTGTGATGCGTCAGGTGTTGGTATAGGTGGAGTGTTGAGCCAAGAGGGCCATCCAGTAGCCTATTTCAGTGAGAAACTGAATGAGGCAAAACAAAAATACTCCACTTATGACAAAGAGTTCTATGCGGTAGTGCAATCCCTGAGACATTGGCGTCACTATCTCCTACCGCAAGAATTTGTCTTGTTTTCTGATCATGAGGCCTTGAGATATTTATATTCTCAGAAGAAACTCAACCCAAGGCATGCTAAGTAGGTAGCGTTTCTTCAGAAATATTCGTTCGTCCTAAAACATAAGGCCAGGGTCGAAAACAAACCAGCGGATGCCCTTAGTAGACGAGTGATGTTGCTCAATTCCTTGAGTGTAGAAGTAGTCGAATTTGAACAATTGAAAGATGAATACCCCACATATCCTGCTTTTAGGGGTACTTACGTGTCGCTCTCTCGTGATCAGCGTAGTACGGGTGATTATGTACTTAAAGATGGTTTCCTTTCTAGAAGAGACCAACTCTGTATTCCCCGTATGTCCCTTCGTGAATTCCTCGTCTGGGAGCTTCATTCAAGAGGGATAGCTGGCCACTTTGGTCGCGATAAGACCATTGCTCTTGTAGAGGATCGTTTCTATTGGCCAAGTCTCAAACGAGACGTAGCTAAAGTTTTAGGGCAGTGTCGTACATGTCAGCTGGTAAAGCAGCGCAAGCAAAATACTGGCCTATATACACCATTGCTAGTGCCACATGCTCCGTGGCAAGACATTAGTATGGATTTCGTGCTGGGACTTCCTAAGACAATCAAAAAGCACGATTCCATTTTTGTCGTTGTGGACCATTTTTTTCAGAATGACGCATTTTCTCCCATGTTCTAAAACGTCAGATGCGTCTCATATTCTTCGTATTTTTTTATAGGTGTGGTGTGTCTCCATGGATTGCCCAAGACCATAGTGTCTGACCGTGATATCAGATTTACCAGTTATTTTTAGGAAGACACTATGGCACATTGTGGGTACTCGCTTACAGTTTTCTATTGCCTACCACCCTCAAACAGATGGGCAGACAGAGGTGGTAAATCGAAGTCTTAAAAATCTTCTACGTTGTCTAGTGGGTGAACATGTTAAGACTTGGGACGTAATTTTACCAACTACTGAGTTTGCTTATAATAGGTCAATAAATCGATCTACTAGGGATGAGTTCATTTGAAGTTGTTAATGGGTATAAACCTAAAATGCCAATAGATCTCTTACCCATGTCAGTCACCCAAAGGTCTTCTGAATCAGCCGATGCATTTGCATGACATATCCATGAATTACATACGCATATTAGATAGCGAATAAATAAGAGTAATGATAATTATAAAATTTCAGCTGATTCTAATCGTAGACTGCAAGATTTTCAAGAAGGAGACTATGTAATAGTGAGGATAAGGCCAGAGCAGTTCTCACAGGGTTCCGCTAAGAAATTATAAGCGCGTAGTGCTGGACCATTCAAGATATTGCAGAAAATTAGGTTTAACGCGTATCGGATCGACCTTCCATCTGAAATGGGCATTACCCCACCTTTTAATGTGGAAGATCTAGTCCGTTCCCACCATCCCATCGTTGATCCATCATCTCTCTCATGGCCATTTTCTGATTTTGCTTCACAACCCCTTCCACCCCTTCCTCCACCTATTGTCCATAAAGAAGAAATCGAGGAAATCTTGGATGTCCATAAAGAAGAAATCGAGGAAATCTTGGATGAGAAGATAGTATCTACGAGAGACGAAGGTTTCCAAAGATACCTTATCAAGTGGAGGCGTAAACCACCGTCTGAATCTACGTGGTTGACTGAAATGGAATTGCAGCGTGTTGATCCAGATTTACTAAAGCGCCACAAGAGTTTTAACTCGTCGGAGTCGAGTTTTTCTCACCCGAGGGGAGTTGATGCGGACACAAGATCGTTTCAAGTTTACCAACGAAGAAAGCGCCCACCACAAACACCTTCCTTGTGGTTAGGCGATGATTGAGAAGCATTAAAGACCCTATGCACGTGATTTGGTACATAGAAGTCACGTGTGTAGGATGGAAGAAGACCCGACTGAAGGAATGAAAGAATGCCTAACTGAAGGTGGACCAGGCGCCCGAAATTCTAAGATTTTCAAGATGTTATTGCTGGACGATTTTTGGTCCTGGCCGGGCGCCCGGCCAAATTAGTCACCGGGCGCCCGACCCCCGCACGAACTTTTTTTTATATTTGTTTTACTTGATTTTTAGGGGTATTTTGGTACTTTTAAGTTTTCTTATTGCTTATTTAAGTGGGCTAAGCCCTAAAAACGGAAATTAGTTGATTAGTAATGAAAAGGAAAACCTCTTTGGTGGCTTCTCTCTTCTCTCTCTCTCTCATGGTGCTTCTTCTCTTTCCTTGATCTTCTTCTTCTAACTTCTTCTTATGCCTCTTCAAATTCTTCAAGGTAATTATTTTCTTCTTTCTATTTTTCAGTTTTGCTAATCCTTCCTCGATCAAACCTTGAGAATCGATCTAAACCCTAAACCCCCAAATTCTCAAATCCCTAATCCGAGAAACTTCTTGATTCTTCGGACTAGTGATCTTCATTGATCGATTAGGTATGACCATGCAAGATCGGGAGATCTCATCCCTCGCCGGATCCAACCTAAGTAGTAATTGAATTCCATACTCCATGGTTGTGATGATGGCCCGCTCCATTGCATGTTTCCTTTATGATTTTCTCAGTTATGATGATTAATGCTAGAATTTTAGATTATTATTGATTTTTATTTCCGCTAAATAATTGTGTCTATAAACATGCATCATAATTAGGTCATCCTGCATCGCTTACCCTCCTATATAGGAGTGTAAATGAATTAGGATGGGAAGGACCCACTTGGGCAATGTTGAGATTAGTTCAACTCCAACTCGGTAAATGAAACTTAGGCCGAAATTGATGGACCTGATCCCAGCCTGAGATGAACATGCCTAGCCCAAGTTTGAACCTAGTCCAAGCCAGCTCTCGCACCTACTTTTATGTGGATGTAAGTTGTTCATTAGGTGTTCCCCACAATGGTGATAATGTGGTCCTAAAGACATCACGATATGTTAAAGTATATAATATAAGCACGAGACATATTACAAAAAGTAATGTCTTCAAAAACCCTAAATGGATCGCACCATGGACTTT
The DNA here is from genome assembly GCA_003013855.2 of Liriodendron chinense. Classification (NCBI taxonomy): domain Eukaryota; kingdom Viridiplantae; phylum Streptophyta; class Magnoliopsida; order Magnoliales; family Magnoliaceae; genus Liriodendron; species Liriodendron chinense. Next base: position 8,064,057 of record ML058469.1, on the reverse strand, counting down.
TAAATGCAGCTCGTGGCCTAATTAAAAAATGGATTTGAATTTTAGATCCAATGACCAAGTTATTATTATTATTTAATATATAAATGGATGATTATAACATTGACAAGCAAATAAAGTCCAACTCATATGCTCACCACTAGGATGTATGGCTTCTGCTTTAAAAATAGAAGAGATACTCCAGTGCTATCAGAGCACTAAGTTATAGTGCTACCAGTTGGACTGGGAGACTTAAACAGTCCCATCAATTGCTGTATGGTGTCCATTAGGTCCAACATGCATTTCATGGGCTGTCATGCAAATATCACACTAATCCGATGATCTTAACCATCTAGTTAATGGACTGCATGTTAAGATCATTTGTACAAAAATAGGTCTAACCAACTGTTCCTTCCATCTATTTGATAGCTCTCATTATGGACTGCTTATGATTCTAAAGAATCACTTCTTTTAGATAATTCTAACCATCCCATCCATGGGTTTGAAAAAGGATGGCCATAAAAATAAGGTGAATCTCTTGTGGATTTGATTAGTTGATCACACTTGTTTTTAGGTAATTTTTAAGGCATATTTTTTAAAAGGCTTATTATTATTATTATTATTATTATTATTATTATTATTATTATTATTATTATTTTAAGGGTTACCGATAGTTGAGTTCAGCATTTTGGACTATTCAAGTTACCCAATGCAACTAGGAGCACTTTTATTGGATCCCTACGCATGGCACAATGATAGACATTGTGTTTCAACATTGAGGTCATAGGTTCAAATGTCAATATAGTGGTTATGGCTCGAGGTGAGCATGAGCCGAGCTGAGCCTTGTTCTAGGCTCGCTCAATGACCACCCTACCTTGTGTTCGGCTTGACTTTCGAGCTGGACTGAAATTTCAAGCTAGCTTGACCGAGCTTTCGAGCAAGTTCGAGCCTGGTAGGCCCAACCCAAAAGTCAGGCTTAAAGCTGTTTAAAATTGGGCCCATTGACACCCCCACTTACTTTTATAGAGAGTTTCATCTCTCGTTTCTATGTTCACTTCTATGTGGGACTAAAAAGTATATTTTTTTAGTGTTTTACAAGTGAGCCAGTCGAGCCGAATCGAGCTTCAATTGAGCCGAACTTCAAGCCGAGCCGAATCGAGCTTGGGTTAGCTTGAGCTCGGCTTGAAAATCATTTTGAGCTTGAAAAAATGGCTCGGCTTGGTTCAAATCTAGCCTTCGAATCAAGCCGAATCAAGCTGGTTCGAGCTGAGTCGAGCGAGCTAACCGAGCTGCCTTGGCTCGTGCTCAGCTCGGCAAATCCCAGGAGACTCATCCATTTCTAAACTATAGTGATTCATCCAATGCGCTTACACATGACATGCACATCCAACAACGGAGACCATCTAAACCATGGGATGCATCATAGATGGACCATCTCCAAAAAATCGTACCTTCGTGATGATCTTTAACTCTCCTAATTTTGGCTGTTGAATTTGGTTCCATGACCATATCATTTTTAGCCATCCATTAGCTACTTAGAAATCAGATGGTAATTTGTGGCCATGATCCATCCTCGATTATCCATATGATTTGGAGGGTCAGGATGGATTCATGACCTATAGTTTAATTGAGAATATAATCTTTAACACAGTAGAACGGCAGAACAAGATCACTTTAACTGACCCCACGAAGTTGGGATAAGGCTTAGATGATGATGACTCCAACTACCACGGCGGTTTTGACTATTAAGATAACCATCAAAATACCATGGCCTTAGAGGTTTGCTAAATCCACGGCCTTAGACGTTTGCTAAATCCATGATGTGTATCGATTCCCAAGGGGGTGGCTAACATTTTGGTGTGGCTAACAGTGAGGGTGAGTGTACTATAGTGGGGGTACTAACGATTGTGAGGCCCAATTGCAGTAGTTTCTAGACTATGGTAATGTCAACTAGATGAACTGTTCAGATCATCCGACCATGCAGTAACGTGATCTCATCCAACATTTGGTTAGTGTCGACAAGGCAACAAGGCAAAAGGAGTTCTCCTCACGCTATGGCTAATTTCAACCACAGCAATTTTGAAGAGGCAAGATTAGAAGTGGGTGACCATCCGAACTGGGTTGAGTTAGCCCTATCTTGGTTTGGCTCGTACTTGCACCACCCCTAGTTTGTGGATTGGCCTGGTTTGGGTTTCAAGCCGAACCATGCGGCCTGAGTTTAGTTAGCTCCAGAAAAATTTTGGTTCAGGATAGGATGTAAAAAATTTTGAACCGGCCAGGCTGAATTTGAACAGGTGGCTGCTCTTTTATTCATTTGTTTATTTAAATAGAAAAAATTCAAATAGTTAGAAATAACAAAAAAAATACAAAAATATCTTATTACATGATGTTTAACATCCTCTAAAAGAGTGTAGCTTCAAAATAGACATGTAAGAGCCTTTTCCAAACAAAAGTACACAAGCATAACTTTATAAGTACATATCCACGCCGTCTATCCATTTTACATATCATTTTAGGACATGATCCCAAAATTGATTCATATCCAATGCTCAATTGGATCACACCACCAAAAACAGTGTTACAATCTATGAGCTTAGTCAAGCAATCAAACCAAGCTTCTAGCAGGTACTGCCCTAGTTTGAGCTTCGGTTTGTTTTTTAAATGAGCTTGACTTCAAGGCCAATCCAAGCTAAGCCTTTTCAAACCAATTCGAGCCGAGCTTTCAAGCTGGCTTGGTTTGTGCCCAGCTCTAGGCAGGATCCACTAAAACAATGTGATGTTTGGGCCCGCGTGGTTCAGTTCACAGCTTGCAGTTGGGATGGATATGCCTGCCATTAAAACCATCAGGATCGTGTATGGGGCCGACCAATTTTTGTGTATTCCATCCAATCCATTCAGAAGATCGGCCACACCATTAAGAATGGAAAATCGGATGATCAGGTACTTCCAAAACTCAATGCGTTACACCATCTGATTTTATAGTTTTTTAGGCTTGATTTTATATGGTATGGCCCACCTGAGTTTAGATCTGTTTAATTTTTGTTCACCAAGGAGAGGAGAACATGAGGAGATCCACAGGATGGATGGTTTGGATGCCATACATACATCACAGTGGGCTCAGCAGCATTGACCTCGTATGGGATCCGGCCTTGGAGGAGAAAAAACAAAAAAGTACTGTGAATGGGCTGGGGGCGGGCCAGGCAAAATCAAAACTTTGAATAGGCCCGGCCACAACAGATCAAAATCCGGGTTGAAGCAACGTCAAGCCTGGCCCAACCTCAATTGATCAAAATCCGGGTCGAACCTCAGGCCCAGCCCTGCCCTCAATAGATCAAAACTCGGGTCGAAGCAACCTCAGGCCCGGTCCGCTGACAGCATTAAGCATCACACTAATGGTCAAACGTGCCAATATGGAACAAGTGTGATTGATCAGATTTTTACATCAAGTGTGCTACACTTTTTAGATCTTGTGCCTTACAAATTAGGCCATTTCACATCAAAGCTGACCCCAACATACAAAACAAATGGACGGCTGGGAAAAACTTAGTTTCCTACTTTGTCCATCAGGGCCTAGTGACGATCGAAACTGCCCTGATTTTTAAGGAACGGGATTTATTTTTTTAATGCAGGCACTTTGTCCATTCAGGCTTTCGGCAAGATGATGCATTTTTAGTACATTGGAAGCTTCCACATTTCCAAATCATAGTTAGGCTCTAATAATAGAAGATCCAAGTCTTCTCCCTTGTGGGCATTTAAGGCTTAAGATAAAAATGAATTTGATCTCTCTCATTCTCTGGAATTTAGACACTAAGCTTATAAGTTAAACATTGTCTAATCTTCTAGGAGACTGACGCGGCGAGGGCGTGATTAGGTCGATCACCGTCTACCTAATTAGATAAATACCTTGAGTCCATAAGGCCTCTAGGAATCCTCTACCAAACTTCCTCGAATCCACGAGGGAAAGTAAGAAAAAATAAAAAATAAATACAATTAAATTCATAATAATAGATTGAATGAAAATTAATGTGACTACAAGGCTTTAAATAAGAAACTAAACCCTAGATAGAAGTTTCAGACTTCAACTCAAACTAAAACACTCTAAAAACGCAATTTACTATAAATGGTAAACTTACTATTTATAGAAGTCTCTCAATCCTACTAAAACTCATGGTTTTCGGCAAAAAAATAAAAAGTTTTCAAACTGGCCCAACCATGTTATTCTACTAATTATTCTAAGCCATTTTCATGTTCGTCACAAACTTTAAAACCCTACGAATCAAAAGTTATGATTGAATTAAAGCTTACTATAAATAGTAAAATTGAAATAAAACTACCCTAATGACTGTCGATCTGGTCGAATCTTGTGATTCCGGCATGGGTAACCTGGCATAGCAAGGTTGGGTGGCTAAAGTAGCTTGAGCTACCCCAAAATCATATATTATACACTGCAAAACTCATCCTAGATTGTGAGATACAATCATTTTACAGTCCGGTCACTTATAACCCCGACTGATCTTCTTTTAGTCCATCTTGTTAGGTGCCCGACGAGTTCTGGTCCGGCGCCCGCCCAAAGACACCTGGGTTGGCTTCTGGAAGTCCATATTGTTGAACTATTTCTGGGCCCGATTGGCCGAGCACCCAATGAGGTCTGGGCGGGCGCCCAAAATTGGTTGAATTCTTGCTGGAACTCTTTGGACAGATTTTGAATTTGTCAGGTGCCCGACCGTGTGCAAACTGCAAAGTCGGTGGCACAGTTTTTGCGCGATCTTGTGCGGTTTCTTGCGTAAGATATTTCTAATTTGAGTTTATTGCTATATAAGCTGTTGTAAACCGTAATTAGGTATCTTAAATGTGCAAGAGTTGAGAGAGAGAGAGAGAGTTCTAGGGTGAGAGAAAGAGCTTTAGAGGAAGGGCTACGTTGGCTTTCCTCTTGGAGAACTTGAGTTTTTCTCTTGTGGGCTTGAATCCGGTGCAAGTTTTCTTCATGCTCTTATAATTTCTGATTCATAGTAGATTTGTGTCGCTTTATACCATGATTTTTTACCCGTGAGGGGTTTTTCCACGTTAAATTCGGATTGCCTCTTGTGTGTGTTGATTTGCTAGGGGTGTGATTGCATTGTATTTGTTTCTCGTTTAATTGCTCATTGCTCGCTTCCGCTACGAGGTCGATCGTCCGTATCCCAACACATCTGGGCCATGTAATAGTCGGCGACTCGCTCTACATTGGAGACCCATCTTGTTGGATCCCTAGTTACAACACACTATTCATTAGTTGTAAGAGATTCATCTTTAATCCCATTACCTTGATCACCTCAAAGGAGCATCAAATACAAGGTGACCAATCAAAGAAGTTGAAACATTCAACATCAAAAATCAGGGGAGCAACGAGAAACTGATTTAAGCATAGAAGAGCATGAATAAGCAACTCGAAGAAGGCACATCAAAATGGACTCAATCTGACAATTAAGTTGTCATATGTAAGAGTCATATATGCTCTTTTCTTGAGAATGATTGAGTATGAGAGTTTGATTGTCAAACTCGATAAGTTATTAGATTAGGACCTAAGCTCTTAAGTAGGGTCGAATTCATTGAGCACGGGTGAGTATGTGTTAGTCTCCATAGGGAGCCTCCAAAGGGAGTGTACATAGAGCCTTGGATTAGAACCGCTACTAGTTGTTAGTTAGCCAATAAAAAACTAACTAGGTCTCTAAGGGAGCCAATCCTTGGATTATGATTGAGGTTGTTGGCTAGCCTATAGAAAACAAATTGTAAAGGTTGAGAGGTGAACCTAATTTAAAACTTTCGAGACAGTGAAATCGGGTACACTCGAGGGAAGAATGTGGAAGCCAAGAGTAGAGTAGGGAAATTGAACCACTATACATGCTTTTATTTAGATTGTGATTTGCGTACATATTTTATTCATGCTTATATGTTTAATTAGTTGAATCATATGAATGCTTGATTTGAATTGTATGATAGAATGGCAGCACACACAACTTGTATTTTCACTTCACCTATATACTAGTTGCTTAATTAGTTAAATCATTTATAGTCTATATGATTGGACCCACCTGGCTTGAAAGCCTAAGTGTTAATTGCTTAATTAATTTTAATTGGTAAATTAGTTGTATTGGACATGAATTTTAAAGTAGTCATATTCATCCCTACAGGTCTTAACCATTATTCCTAATAGCTCCGCCAAGCTTCCGCGTGCAAAGCACCTTAAGCGTGAGACAAATAAGTATGATTTCACTAAGAATTAAGGGCTCGTTTGGCATCTTTACTATGATTCAGTAAGGACTTTTTCAATAAGAGCTACTCCAATAAGCTTCTTTTATTATATCTCTTGTTTTAAATAAGCTTATTTGGTAAAATCACATCTTGAAGTAAAAAAATAAATAAATAAATAAATAAAAGAACAAAGCTCTTTTTATAATAAATACAATTAGTAAAACCTTCGAATAAGAGTTTTCTTTGGGGGAAGTTGATGGCATTTTTAAATATTATAACCACTCTATTATAAGAGCAATCCAAATGGTTGTTTTGGTGGATCTCACCATATATGAAGCATGCCCTACGTGACAAAAGAATGGATGACTACAATTTTCATATTTTTAGACATTTGGGCCATCCATTATCTGGTACATTAGATGTGGATCAACCATCATATGGAGCCCACCTTTAATGTGGACCATCCATTGTGTAAGCCAAACCTTTAAAGTGAGTTGTCCATCATACAGGGCCCATCTTGGATGTGGATCATTCATCATTAGGGGCCCACCTTGATGTAGGTCATTCATCATGTGGGGCCATCATCAATACTAATTTTCGTTTATCTAGAGCCCCTCAACAACCACTATCCATTATGTTAGTGCACTTTTCTGTGGCTATACTAGTGCACCCTGTTTGTCAATCACTTAGGTCAGTGAGTTTAGAGTCGGTTAAGCTTAATGAAGACAAAGACCGAATACTCAAGTGGCTCTGCTACATCAAGGAAGAAGAAACATGTAAAAGTGATGCCTTAGTGTGCCTTAACCTTGACCAAAACCAAACACTTAACCTCTTGATGACCTTGACCATATTAGGCATACCATTAGTCATCTTAGATTGGCCCTAGGTGTCCCAAAAGATCACCCAACATCGGCCTAAGAGGTTGTATGTGCTGTGAGTAACAAGTCCAAACCATTCAGCACATTACATGGCATGTCCAACCTGGTCATGACCGGTCGGCTGGACTGGACCGACCGATCAAGACTGGTCGGACTGACCCTAGTCCAAGACAGCGTTATTGTTCATGTGCAAGCCCTTGAGCCGACCGGTTAAGACCGGTCGGATAGACCCCAGCAGCAGACAGTGAACACTCAGTCTCTCTATGCCATTTGACCGACCGGTCACGACCGGTTAGGACAGGTCAGCAGCTAGCTGTTTTTGCCCGTTTTATGACCGTTGGAGCTCGTTTTCTTTAAATATGGAGCTCAAGTTTTTGGGCATTAAGAGAGAGTTTTGAGAGCCTATTACTCACACCTTTTGTAAATCATATGGGGCCTCAAAGAGGAGAAATTAAGTCATATCCCTTGTGTTTAATGACAAGTGAGGGCATTCAAATGTAAACATAGAGATTACTTGATTCTTCTCTCGATTATAGAGGTGAGACACTATACCGCATAGTTATATCTCTTGTTCAAGACCTTTAGAAGACCCTCTAGGTGAATCTCCTAGTTAGAACAAGCTATATATCCATGTAGGAGATTCAACCATCCTCCCATCACCTTGGTCATTTCAAAGAAGATCATATGCAAGACGTTTGATCGATGGAGCTAAAGCCTTGGCAAAGCGGCAGGCAACACGATCGGGGGAGCATAAGGGGAGCTGATTCAAGCACAGGAGAGCGAGAAGAAGCAACCCGAAGCGGCGCTAAACAAGGGGCTCATCCGATAAGTAAGGTTGTCTTTGTTGAGAGTCCATCTAATCAATTCCCTATGGGAGTTGAGTGTAGAGTTTGTTTGTCAAACTCGAACTAGGGACGTTGGTCGTTCCTTGGCCTGTTTGTCGGCCTAAAGACTAGGGGCTAGTTTGGCACTCCTTGGCTGGTTTGCCGGGCCTAAACAAAGTCTCCAAGGGGGAGCCTCTGACACGGGAGTGAACGTGCGTCAGGTTAAGAGTTAGCCTATATCCAAAACTCCATTTGGGTTGAGAGTTAGCCCTTTATCCAAAACTCCGGTTATGGTTGAGAAGTGAACCAGAAAACCTCTATGTAAAGGTTGAGAGGTGAACCTCATTTAAAACCTCCAATAGTGAATGCCGGTGTGCTCAAAGGAGTTGAGTACTTGAACCAGGAGTGGAATAGACCCAAAGTCGAACCACTATACATGCTTGTGTTTGTGATTGTTTGAGCACATTGTTATCTTAGCATTGAACGTTTAATTGTTAATTATGTATGCTTGATAAGAATGTATGCTAGCCATTAGATAGGCACATCTACACATAAGATGTACTTTCACTAATAGTGTAGACTTGAGCTCACTGATCCATTCTCATAAGTATATATAGGTTGCATAGATTAAGAGCTTGATTAGTTAAATCATTTGATTATCTATGCATGCTTAGACTAGGTTATTTATTGCTTAAACCATATGTTAGTCTTATGATTGGACCCACTTAGGCTTGGAAGCCGAAGTGTTATTGCTTTCTTAGTTTAATTTGTTAAATTGTGTAAGTAGGCGAAAAGAATTTCATAAGTTCCTAATCACCTCCTCCCAATAGGACTTAGCCATAATTCTAGTTGCTCTTTAAGCTTCCGTACATACGAAGGTGTCGTGTTAGACTACCGACATAATATCACATTACCCATCATGTGTAGTCCACATTTTGATGTGTCTATAGTAGTGGGCCCTACCTTAAGTGGATTGTCCATCATGTGGGGCCCACTTTTGATACCCACCATTCATTATGTGGGGCGCACATTCTATGTGGATCATCCATCATGTGGCCCACTTTGGATATGGGTTATACATCATGCGAGAACTTAGATGTGGACTGTCTATTAGGTGGAGCCCACTTGCTGTGGACCGTCCATTATGAGGGTTTACACTTCGATGTGGGGCATCCATCATGTGAAGCCCACTCCATCCATTATGTGGGCTCACCTTGATGTGGACCATTCATTGTGTGGGGCCCACCTTCAATGTTGGTCGTTCATCATGTGGGTTCACATTCAATGACCATTATCCATCATATGGGCCCACCTTTGATGTGAACTGCCCATCAAATGAAACCCACTTGATGTGCATGTTCTGTCATGTTGGGCCACACTTTGATGTGGGCCATCTATCATGTGGGGCTTACATTTGATGTCGTTCATTACATAGGTCTACCTTGATGTGGGGCCTCACATTCAATATGAGTTGTTCATCGTGAGGGGCCCATCTTTGATAGTCCACCATCCATCATGTGGGTCCCACCTTTGTTGTTAACCATCTATCATATGGGGCGCACTTGATGTGGAGAGTCCATCATGTGGGACCCACCTTTGATGTCCATCGTCCATCATGTGGGGCCCAACCTTCAATATGGGTCATTCATCACGTGGGCCCACCTTTAGTGTCAACCTTCTATCATGTATCCCCACATTCAATGCCCACCATCCATCATGTGGGTCCTAGTTTTGATGTGGGTCATCCATTAGGTAGGGCCTACTTGATGTGGATCGTCCATCATGTGGGACCACACTTTGATGTAGGCCATCCATCATGCAGGGCTCACCTTTGATGTGATTGTGCATTATGTGAGCCCACCTTTTATGTGGACCATTCGTGGGGCCCACCTTCCATATGAGTCATTCATCATGTGGGCCTACCTCGAAGAGATTGTAAAGAGAAGAGAAAAGGGTAAGATGGAAATTACTTGGATAAATTTATCAAAAAATTAGTCCAAAATGTCTACTGGTTTACCAAATAAACTCTATTTTAAAAAAGTAATCCTTTCTTAGCATATAAAATGGGGCTTATATGCTACTTTAACAAATAAGCACTTTGATTAGATTTTAACCTAATTAAATTTTTAGGAATATGCCAATAAACTCTTATTTGTAAAGATGCCAAACTCAGGGTTACTTTTTCAACTGGATGAAAGGTTCGTATTTCGAATCATCTGTTGGTTACTTTTTCAACTAGATGAAAGGTTCATATTTTGGATCATCTGTTGGCTCCAAGCAGGAAATTCGAACACGGATTTCCTGCGAAAGCCTTCCAGCAAGAAATTTCTGCTGGAAACCTAGGTGGGGCCCACAATGATGTTTTTGATAAATCCATCCCATCCATCCATTTTAAGAGCTCATTTTAGGACATGAGACAAAAAATGAGCTGGATCCAAGACTCAAGTGGGCCTCACTAAAGGAAAAAGTGGGTAGGAAAATTACTACTATTGAAACCTCCCTAGGGTTCACAGTGATGTTTATATGACATCCATACCATGCATAACGTCATCACTACTTGGATGAATTGAAAACAAAAATATTAGCCTGATTCACAACTCCGGATGGCCCCACAAATATTTCAACTGTGGACGTTCAATCTTCACATTTTTGGCTCACTTGAGTCTTGGATCCAGTTCATTTTTGGTCTCATGTCCTAAAATGAGCTCCCAAAATGGATGAACCGGGTGGATTTATCAAAAACATCACTGTGGGCTCCACCTAGGTTCCCAGCGCAAGGCTTTCATAGGAAATCTGCGTCCAAGAAATCTCTGTTTGTTTGGAGTCTTTTCATTAGTCCACATCATCACACAAGTTTGCAACCCAGTCACATACACAAGAGCTCGATTTAGGTACTACCTGTGCCTGTCCTGAGCTCTGGACCAGCCCGACATGGCACGTACATGTCACAATTGTATTATTGGAGAGCACATTGTCAAATGAGACCTACCACATCAACAAGTCTGATACAAGCATGTCACGTCTGCTCTCTTCAATGCCCACACACCACCTACCTAGCTTGTCCTAAGCTTGGGATTGGCTCGGGTAGTACCTAATCTTCTCCATCGTTAATGCAATCTGATCACATGACGTCATGTAATGTGACGTGGACCAATGAATTTCCTGCATGGAAGCTGTTGAAATATTTTAAATAAAATATATTTTGGTTTAAAAAATTATTTTGAAAACTAAACTTTGCTTTTGTCCCATATCAGATGGGAGAAAGATTTTTTACCTCTTTATAAGCAGGGTGTTGTGCACCTTACTTATTTATGGTGGAAGAGAGGGAGTATGCTGGCTTGTGTGTTCTAGTGCGAAGCATTGGAACACCGCGCATGCGCACGGGACACTGTCTCGGTCTCGGTCTCGGACTCGGTCTGGGGCACTGGGCACGGGCTCGGGCTCGGGCTCGGGCTAGGTGCGAGGGCGTGGGCACGTGAGGCAGTGTGGCTGTAGAGGCGCTAGTGGCGCACTTGGCACTTCGCACGTGCGCATCGTGTCGCAGATGGGTCACGACCTCGGGGACTGGAGCGAGTCAGGTGTGACATAGGCTAGGTAGTAGGTCAGGTGGCTGGGTTCGGAACAAAGAAGGTGTTGTGAGTGGGAGGTCTGACAGAGAGACCTCTCTGCTTTTTATAGAGAGCTGCAGGGCTAATTAGAGGTACCTGTGTAACTACTCATGCAATAACGGCCCAGACCATGCAGTAACAGCTGCATGTGGCTAACCATTGAGTCTAAACAGCCAGCATGCAAGTCTGTAATTCCCACATGCACAACAGTCAGAAACTGCCATAAACGGCTAGTTTCTCACAACAGCCAGAAAACGACTAGCGTCATTATGGCTCTGGACCAAAACTGCCAGTCACCATTGCCTATATAAACCGGACAGGTCTGGTTCATTTCAACACAACAACTGCAATCAGAACTACCTCTACTGAATCAGCACCCATTTGAGTCTATTAGCCTCTCGGTTTGGTTGATACAAACCAAGCCACTTAGACCAGCGTAGTGGTCTACTGTTGCAAGAAGAAGATCGACATTCATTTTCTCTCTTTCTTTTCTTCATCTGCCAGATAGTATTACTGAGTTCCATAGTGGTTCCTTCGTTACTTGCTGAACGCAAAACCACATAAGGCTCATCGTATCCTGGAAGCAATCCGCCTGCAACCTATCAGCAGACTCAAAATAATTTGAGTAGGGGCGAATTACGCTTTAAGGGACAGCTTGTTTTTCACGTGCTTCAACCTATCCTTATTTCTCCGTTTTTCCAAATTAATTTATTTTCTTAGATCAGAAATTCTCAACAATTTTAAAGCGTAATTTTTTTCTGATATGGAAACCGAAATGGGTATCAATCAAACTGATCAACTAGGATCTGATTCGTCTGGACCGGTTCAATGAACCAATTTCACCAGATGGCAGGATAAGATAAAGTTCCTGCTTACGGCGTTGAAGATATTCTATATCTTAGACCCAAACTTGAAGCCACTTTCCTCTAGCTACTGATGAAGACACGACTGAGCAGATCAACGCACGTATAAAAAGAGAAGAAGATAATCTGTTGTGTCGAGGACACATCCTGAACACGCTATCTGATCGTCTGTATGATTAATACACCAGAACTGAGTCTGCCAAAGAAATTTAGGACCGCTCTCGAATTCAAATTCAAGGTCGAAGAAGAAGGTATGAACAAATATCTCATAGCTAGCTATTTTGACTACATCATGGTAGATAACAAATCGCTGTTAGCCCAAATCAGGAGAACTACAAGCTAATTGTTAGTAAAATTAGTGCCATAAAAATTGATATCCCTGAATCTTTCCAAGTCGGGGCTATTATCGCAAAATTGCCCCTGAGTTGGATAGAATACAGGAAAAAAGCTGCTACATAAAATCGAGGACTATTCACTAGAACAAATCCAGAAACATCTTCGAATAGAGGAAGAATCCGAAACCGTGAAAGGAAAAATGGAAATGGAAATTCCTCGTCTAAGGTGCAAGCAGTAGAAGGTACTCAAAATAAGAATCTCGAGAAGAAAGGTTCCCTAAAACCGAATAAAGGAAAATTCAAGAAACCACAGAAGAATAACGGAAAGTTCAAAGGCCCTTGCCATGTCTGTGGGAAAACCAGGGCATTACGCTCGAGTATGCCGACTTCAAAAATCGAAGAATGAGGCAAGTGCAGTTGAAGAAAACATAGTTGCCATGATCACTGAGGTAAACATGATCCAACGCAAAGTACCCGGTTGGTGGTATGATACAGCTAGCACAGTCCATGTAAGCTATGATAGATAAGCCTTTAAAACTTATGAGGATGTGACCGATGGTCAAGAAGTTCAAATGGGTAATGAAGTCCGATCGAAGGTCATAGGCAAAGGAACCGTGGAAGTAGTCTTTACTTCTGGAAAGAAAGTAATTTTAACTAATGTACTGCATGTCCCTAACATAAGATGAAACTTAGTTTTTGGGGATCTTCTGGAAACACCTGGAATACGGGTAGTATTTGAATCAGGAAAACTGGTTCTGTCGAAGAACGGGAACTTCGTTGGTAAGGGATATGCTTGTAATGAGATGATAAAGTTTTCCTTGAATGAAAGTAGCTCTTCTGCGTATATGATTGAATCTGTAGCATTGTGGCATGGTAGATTAGCACACATATGTTATAGTACCTTAAAATTCATGTTTAAGAATAGCTTAATCTCATACACAGATAGTTAAAATGACAAATGTGAAGTGTGCACAAGGTCCAAATTTACAGAGAAACATTTTCCTAGTGTTGAGAGATCATCTCAAATACTGAACCTAATACACACTGATATCTGTGAGTTAAATGACATTCTTACACGTGGAGGAAGAAAATACTTTATAATCTTCATCGATGATTGCTCAGATATGTACATGTATACCTTCTAAGGAATAAAGATGAAGCACTCAGCATGTTCAAAATATATAAAGCAGAAGTGGAAAATCAACTAAACAAGAGAATAAAAGTTCTTCATAGCGACAGAGGAGGAGAGTATTTTTCAAATGAATTCTCTAACTTTTATGAAGAACATGGTATAATACACCAACATACTGCACCGTACACACCACAACAGAACGGTATAGCTGAATGGAAGTATAGAACCTTAGTAGAAATGATCAACTCAATGCTAAGACAAGCAAAGTTGCCACTAGGACTTTGGGGAGAAGCACTTTTCGCAGCATGCCACATCCTAAATAGGGTTCCTTCTAAGAAGTTTAACACTTCACCATATGAGGTATGGAAAGGTAGAAAACCTAATCTAGGATATCTTAAAGTGTGGGGGTGCCTCGCATATTGTAGAATTCCTGATCCCAAAAGAACTAAATTAGGATCCAGAGCTATTAAGTGCGCCTTTGTAGGGTATGCACAAAATAGCAAAGCATATAGACTCCTAGACTTAGAGTCTAATACCATCATAGAGTCTAGAGATGTTGAGTTCTTTGAAAACTCACTATCCTTAGAGCCAAAGGATAATGAAATCTAAACTCCAACAGAGAAACCTAGGGTAGAAGCTTAACATGAAGTTGAAGCTCCAATAGAACCACGTAGGAGTCAAAGGGTAAGAGTAGAAAAGAGTCTTGATCCTAAACAGATAAACTCTCAGCGTATCTCTTTTCATCTTGTAGAAGGAGAGAAAGAGAATCTCATTAGAAAGATACCTATAGTTATTAACTATAGAAGATGATCCAACAACCTATAGAGAAGCTATAACTTCTAAAGATTTATTTTTTTGGAAAGAAGCTATCAATGATGATATGGACTCGATTATGTCAAACCAAACCTGAGAACTGGTGGATTTACCTCCAGCTTCTAAACCTATAGGGTGTAAGTGGGATATTTAGAAAGAAATATCACACTGATGGAACTATTCAAACCTTTAAAGCTAGACTAGTAGCTAAAGAATTTAGACAAAAAAAAGAAGATTATTTTGACACATACTCACCTGTGGCAAGAATAACATCTATTAGAATTATGTTTACTTTAGCATCCATACATCAGCTGTATATTCATCAGATGGATGTTAAGACTGCTTTCCTGAATGGAGACCTCAACGAGGAGGTATACATGGAACAACTTCTGCCAGAAAATGAGAAGAAAATCTGTAAATTAATTAAATCATTGTATGGACTAAAACAGGCACCTAAACAGTGGCATGGAAAGTTTGATTCTAAAATACTTTCTCATGGTTTCATGCATAATGTAGCAGATAAATGCATATATTCCAAAACAAATAGTAACTATATAATTGTTATTTGTTTATACGTTGATGACATGTTAATAATAAATAACAAGATGGAAGATGTAACTGAAACAAAGAAGTTTCTGTCTTCCGTATTTAAAATGAATGATCTTGGATAAGTTGATACCATTCTAGGTATTAAAGTAAAAACTCATTGTGGGGGTTATGCGCTATGCCAATCTCATTATATTGAGAAAATAATAAACAAGTTTAAACACCTGAATATTAAAGAAGCGAAAACCCCATTCGATCCAAGTATCAAGTTAAATGAAAATACTGGAAGAACAGTTGCATAATTAGAGTATGCGAGTATTATAGGAAGTCTAATGTATGCAATGCAATGCACTAGATCAGACATCGCATATGCTGTAAGTAAACTAAGTAGGTTTACTAGTAATCCCAGTGTAGAGCACTGGAAGGCAATAGGAAGAGTACTTGGTTATTTAAAAGCAACCAAAGACTTATGATTATTTTACTCAGAATTTCCAGCTGTACTGGAAGGAATATACCGATGCAAGTTGGATATCGAGTGCATGTGATAACAAATCCACTACTGGATGAGTTTTTACCTTAGGAGGTGCAACTGTATCTTGGGGATTCAAGAAACAAACTTGCATAACTCACTCAACTATGAAGTCTGAGTTCATAGCCCTTGCTGTAACAGGTAAAGAGGCTGAGTGGCTTAGGGATCTTCTTTTAGAAATTCCATTCTATGCGAAGCTGATACCGGCTGTTTCGCTACATTGCGATAGTGAAGCCACATTAGCTAGAGCCTACAACGGCACGTATAATGAAAAATTCAGACATATAAGTCTGAGACATGACTATGTAAGACAACTAATTCAAGATAGAATTATTGCAATTTTGTATGTAAAGTTAAGTTTAGCTGATCCTTTTACTAAACCTCTAACGAGAGAGGTAGTAAGGACAACATCCATAGAGATGGGGTTGAAATTCTTTTCAAAAGATTTCACCAGTGATGGAAACCCAACCTAAAGTTAGAAAATCTCTATATAAGGGTTCAATGAGTAAAAACAAGTCACTGATACTGTGAAAAGTTTCAGCACTAAATTATAAATATATACCTCATCCAGGATTGTAGTGTTGGCCTGTTACAGATAGAGGGTTGAGTCTCAGAAACTCTTAATGCAGTTCAGTCTTAAGGACAAGTGTCTGAAAGTAACGGAGACACTAGAAGGACTTTACCTATATGAATGTAGAGGTGGTACCGCCTCTCATGAGAATGAGAGTTTTTTCGGGATCGTTCATGAAACAGGATAAGCACAGGGCCATTAAATGTGCGGAGCAAGAATTGTGGAACTCAAATAACACTTAGAAAGTATGTGTGTGGTATTTTAAGTCCTGTTATCTAAAAAATAACTGGTTCAAAGCTGCGGCTACCAGTAATTTCGATAGGTCTTTGAAATACTTACACTAAGGAATGATTCAAATCGAAAGATATCTTTCTTTACGCATATAATCTTTTATACTCTAGCAGATATCAGTTTTTTCTTTTTAAAATTATTTTCAACCAAGTGGGGGATTGTTGAAATATTTTAAATAAAATATATTTTGTTTAAAAAAATTATTTTGAAAACCAAACTTTGCTTTTGTCCCATATCGAAAGGGAGAAAGATTTTGTACCTCTTTATAAGT
This sequence comes from Liriodendron chinense, assembly GCA_003013855.2. Classification (NCBI taxonomy): domain Eukaryota; kingdom Viridiplantae; phylum Streptophyta; class Magnoliopsida; order Magnoliales; family Magnoliaceae; genus Liriodendron; species Liriodendron chinense. Next base: position 8,047,189 of record ML058469.1, on the reverse strand, counting down.
AGGGTGTTGTGCACCTTGCTTATTTATGGTAGAAGAGAGGGAGTATGGTGGCTTGCATGTTTCAGTGCGAAGCACTGGAACACCATGCACGCGCACGCGCACGGTCTCGGTCTCAGGCACGGGCATGGGCTCGACTCGGGCTAGGTGCGAGGGCATGGGCACGTGAGGTAGTATGGCTGTAGAGGCGTTAGTGGCGCACTTGGCACTTTACACGTGCGCATCGTGTCGCGACCTCGCGGACCGGAGCGAGACTGGTGCTAGTCGCGGTGCGATAGAGGCTAGGTAGTAGGTCAGGTGGCTGGGTTTGAAACAGAGGAGGTGCTGTGAGTGGGATGTCTGACAGAGAGACCTCTCTGCTTTTTATAGAGAGCTGCAGGCTAATTAGAGGGACCTGTGTAACTGCTCATGCAGTAATGGTCCAGACCATGCAGTAACAGCTGCATGTGGCTAGCCCAACAGTCAGAAACGGCTAGCCATTGAGTCTAAACAGCCAGCATGCAGGTCTGCAACTCCCACATGCACAACAGGTAGAAAACTGCCATAAACGGCTAATTTCTCATAACAGCCAGAAAACGGCTAATGCCATTATGGCTCTGGACCGAAACTGCCAGCCACCCTTGCCTATATAAACCGGACAGGTCTGGTTCATTCCAATACAACAACTGCAATCAGAACTACCTCTACTGAACCAGCACCTATCTGAGTTTATTAGCCTCTCGGTTTGGTTGATACGAACCAAGCCACTTAGACCAGTGTAGTGGTCTACCGTTGCAAGAAGAAGATCGCCATTCATTTTCTCTCTTTCTTTTCTTCATCTGCCAGATAGTGTTACTGAGTTCCATAGTGGTTTCTTCGTTACTTGCTGAACGTAGAACCTCATCGTATCTTGGAAGCAATCCGCCTGCAATTTATCAACATACTCAAAATAATTTGAGTAGTGATGAATTACGCTTCAAGGACAGTGTGTTTTTTACATGATTCAACCTGTATTTATTTCTTAATTTTTCTAAATTAATTTATTTTTTTAGATAAGAAATTCTCAACTGAAGCCAACAGAGGATCCAGACTCATTTCGTAGTTGTCACCAGATGCGTGCGAAACCAGCAGACCTTTAAAAGATTACCGCCGTTCTTTTTTTACCACACTATTGAAAGAAAAAGCGTGGTGCTCCTATTTGCACGATGACGTATGGAAAATCCAATTGATTGATCCAGACTGTCCATTACGTTCAAAATGCATTTCACGTGCCAAGGTACAAAAATTAAACGGACCAGATGATTCTATCGACACGAAAGTTAGATTCAGTTTCATATCCATCGTTTCTGAGCAAAGGATGGCATGGTTAAGATCTTCATATCAAAATAATTCTTTCGGCACATAACCAATCCATGATGGGTCCCATGAAATGGATGGCTCAATTTTTTTATTGGACCTACTTCCTTAATCAACATTAACCGTTCATATTTGTAGGCTAATGAGATGGATGGCTATAAAAAAGAGCATTAATCGTTCTTTTATTCTTATATTCTCCTTGGTAGCACATTAAAAGATTAATGGGCGGTCCAGATCAATCGGTCGGACTCTCTAACCATCCTAATGCAACGGGGAGCACTACAACTAACAGTAATTGAGAGAGCACTGGATCACTTCTCTGCAAGAATAAAATCGGAGGCGGATTCGGTACACCCATCAGAAGCTACCTAGAGACGGACGGTCCTATCAGGGTATCTGTGGGCCCACCGTGACATATATGTTTTATCCGTGCCGTCCATCCATTTTGAAAGATCATTTTATGGCATGAGGTTGAAAAGAAGGCTGATCAAAGAATCATATGGATCACACCAAGGTAGTAGTGTGGATTGAAATCCTACCATTGAAAAACTTCTTGGGGGCCACAAAGATCAAGATGATATTTATATTTTACCTTCATCTAGGTCTATGTGAGCTTATGAACAGGTTGGATGAGAATATAAACATCACAATGGGCTCTAGGAGGTTTTCGACGATAGGACTTCAATCCCCACGGCTTCCTGTGGTATGGTCCACTTGAGCCTTTGATCTGCCTCAATTTTGGTCTTATGCAATAAGGTGATATTTAAAAATAGATGGACGGCGTGGATAAAACATATAAATCACGGTATGCCCCACGACAAAGCGACAATACCCTCTGTCTCTAACTAGGTACTGGTGGGGGTAGTACCCAATCCGCTTCCAATAAAATCAGGGTCATTTTCGTAATTCGTACCCGCCCTTTTCAAATTCATCTACCGAGCTTCACCTGCTTCCAACATCGTGGGATTGTGAATTTCTTGTTCGTCATGGATTTAACGGCGACAAAGCTCGCTTACTTTGATGATATGCAGAAGCTCGAATCAACGGCTACGATCTTCTCATACTTCCAGGTCAGCTTAAACCCCACTTCATATCCTAATTCCTTTTTCATCACTCTGCAAACTCTTTAAATCCTCCCTTCACCAGTTCTAAAACCTAAAAATTTTCAATCCGAAGGCGGAGGACGGTCGACACGTTCTGATCTTGGATTCCACGATCTTCTATCCTCAAGGGGGCGGACAGCCGTCGGATACTGGCTTTGTCTCGAATCCCGAGGCGGATTTCAAGTTCGTCGTCCAAGACGTTAGATTGAAAGACGGAGTTGTAAGAATCGTTTCTGTATTTTCTTCTCGCACTTCCGTTTACTGTACAGTAGTCTGACGGACTATGATGGATTGTACTCACGCGCATGCATCCTATGTACACGTGCACGCATTTACCTCTATCTAGACCGTCCAAACAGTGTACTCGTGAGACAGGGACATAAGATCACAGAATAGGCTGATCCCGACCATCTGATTGGTGGAAATCTCAGATATGGTTGAAAGTAAACGGTCAACTGACTAAAATCAGTTGGAAAAATTGGGTCCTGTCAATGGTGGGTCCCCTGGATTTGGATTGTCCCGGCTGATGCAAATGTATGCTGCGTATGTATGAATTCGATATATGTGCAAGTATGATCCGCGCAGCAGAGCATTATACAGTTCATGAATCATCTGTTATTTATTAACTTTATTTGATTGGATTTATGGTCCTTTTCTAACTATCTGATTTCACTCTATTTGATTTTTTTGCCCAATTTTGGTAGCAGGATTTTGGTTCTGATCATTGGAATCAATGTTTGGAAATTGGAAAAATAGGAAATTAGCAAATTAATGTTAAAAAAATGAGAAATGACATCCATCTAGTCTTGTTGAATATGAAAAACAAACTAGCAATGATTTGCACACTTCCGCATGGTGTTCGAATTATCTTCGATATTATCGAAATATCCCCGATATTATCTCTATTTCTAGCTCAGCGATACCGATAACACTAACAGTATAAAAAAATTCTAAGGTATTAGCGATGTATCACTAAATATTGCCAATCCATCATTATCGTCAATATTTTTAACTGTGTAAATTCCAAGCGTCGTTTGTATTGCCTATATATTAATATTGCTAGTGTATTGCCAATATTTTTTATTGTGTAAATTCCAGGTGTCACTTGTATCATCATTGTGTCTGCAATATTTAGATGATATCATATCGTCAATGTATCGATATTGCCAAAAATCTGTATATTAAAAAATTCCCATTTCATATTTTTTTATGGGTGTATGGTTGTATGCAACGTTCAATTTGTCAACAATAATATTGATGATATCACAATAATATTGATAATATCATGATATTATCATTATCGTAAAATGGCAATAACGAGACCACAATCTTTAGTTTCTTTTTCAATTGTTGACAATTTGTTGGGAAATATCACGTGTTAACGATGTTCTGAAATATTAATGGATGTTTGGATGAAGGTCAAATATTGGATGGATGAGATGGTTGGACTGATTTCTTACAGTAGCACATGCTTTCAGTCCCCCATTAAATAGAAACGTATTCTTTTAGCATTCTTTTTGCAATTTTTTTATTCCTAAATATGCGAATGTGTATTTTAGCATCTCCAGAGGTTTCATTGAAGAATTCCATCGTTTTTCCCATTTCCCTGCATTTTCGGTTATCAGCGATATATTGGCGATATCGATATTGTTTCCATATCTTCGGCTAGTGAAACTTGTAGCAATACCGAAACTTCGAACACTGCGCGTTCTAGACGATATTATGTACCACAAATAAGTTGGATTTTTAGGCTCCTTGATCAGATGGAATCTATGTTGTGTAAATAAATTACTATAATTATTATTTAACCACTATTTCCATTGTTTCTAGACTTCTAGTTTAAAACAGATCATGCTTTTAGGGGGTATTTTTTTAGAAGTTTTTAGGGGCATGTTTGTTTCGCTAGCAAAAACTCAAATGCATGAGATAATGGTCACCACATATCTTGTACTACAGAAATTATGGAAAATGCTAATGATTGCTTTGTGGAATCCATGTTTATCTTTACAAATCAAATAACAGAAAATGTTAAATCAAGGAAAAATGTTTTCTTTTACCGTAGATTCCAATGTAATCAAACAGGTCCTATAGTTCCTCAATTGGATGGCTAGGATGATATGATTGCAATTGCTTCTTGGTTATGCAATTGCAATTGCTTGAGGTTTATGCATCCAAATTCTAATGTGAGGGTTTACCTTCCATAGATGTTTGTAAACTACATTGTTTTTCAAAAGATTTCCATTTGGCAAAATTCCCTTTGCAAACTGTTACCAAAATGGGACTAAAACTTTAATCATCCATATGGTGGTTCCATTTCCATATAGCCAAGCTCTAGATTGCCCAAGAGAGATACTTACACAAGGGGTTCCATGCACTTTGGTCCCTGCATGCATATTTGAGTAAGTGCTCAGGCATAAGAATGCTTGAGGCTAACTTTTGCACATGCTCATTGTTGCGAGGAGCATTGAGGAACCTTAGGCTTTTCTCAAACCAACTTAGCCTTGGGTTGAGCCATGGTGCAGACCATGGGTCTAACTTGTGGCTCAGCTGGTTCGCGTAAGTGGGTTTGAACCGGTTGACTGGCTTGGTGATGTGGTCCTTAGATGGAGGGTTCATCGTTGGATGATGTGACATGGACGTTGGGTGTAGTTCTTGGGTGTTGATTATGTGGACTGTTTGGTCCTAATGACTTGAGGATAACTTGATCCTTTGACCAAGCAGTTGTTTGGGTGAAACGGGTGCCTTGAACAGGTACACGATTGTTCAAAACAACAAAAAACCCATCCTTGTAAAGGGGTTTCACATTTCGGAAACCTGTTTTCTTTATTATTTGTTTCTTTCAAAATCCACTTCACTAGTTTCCAATTTTTCATTTTTAGGGTATTATTTTGTCATTGCAGAGATAGATAACAATAACTAATTTTCTAACCTCATTCATTGCAAAATGTGCTTGGGTTTGATTTACCAACACTATTTATTGAGGATCGTCAACAAAGATCTGGGCTTTCCTTGTTTCCTAGTGGCCAATCGTTGATAACATGGATTCAAACTTTGATTCTATTTGTGGTGTTAGCGTTACGCATTGTATACATATGTTAGTTTTAGGGTAGAGTTGTCATATCATTGTATTTAATGGGCATATATGTCTTTTTGTATACATCCTTTCCTTTTGTTGTACATAGCTCATCTCTTTTGAGTCAAAAAGTGTTCATCCAAAAAGTTACTAGTGCATGTAAACATGGTATCAGAGCTTTCTACCATGGGGTTTGCTTGTGCGATGGATTTCCGACAAGATTTGGAGACTTGATTTGTGATAAATTTGATGTTGTAAGCAAGATCTGAAGTTTCTCCATATTTGGCCCTATAGATTTGTAAGCTAGAAGTAGAAGAAAGAAGAAGAAATAAGAGAATAGAGTGAAATTGCGGTATAAGTCTAATTACCGCACTTGTAGAAGCAAGAAACTTGGTTTGTCCTAGAGGGGGGTGAATAGGACACTTTTTAAAATTTCAACTTAAACAACAAAACAAGTATACAAGTGAATCAAGAGTATCTATAACATAGGCATGATAATGTAAGAAACATCATTGAGTCATTTCTCCAAACACTTGATATGCAAGTAATCTATCTATTTTCTAGAATCATGAGATTAAATTGCAAATGTATCTATCATAGTGAAAAACAGTTTATCTCAATCTTGAAAAGACCTAATCAAATGCAAGCACATAGATAAAAATCATTCACCACATAGCACAAGATATATAGTGGTTTGGCTATGTGCCTACTCCACTCCCGGCTGACCCACCACTTCTTGAGTGATTGTTTTTCACTATCTCAATGGTTTTAAATGAGGTTCACCATAAACCTTTACAACTGTACATAAGGTCTAGACTTCCGACACTCATCAGTGCTCAACACATGGACTTGTCCTACCCAAGGACTTGTCCAACACACTAACTCGTCCTACACAAGGACTTCTCCTACCCAAGGACGTGTCCTACACAAGGACTAACTTGAGTTTGGGTCTTCAAACTCTGAAACCCAAATCTCTACACAAGAGATAGTTTCTTTGGACTCTAACACTAAGAGATACTTAGTTGGATGAACCCCTTGAAAGCACCTTGGGTGAAGAAGCTTTGGCTTGCACGAATGACTCCTTCAGCTTCCTCGATCAGTGACCTTGCATTGAATGCTCACTTAAGGTGAGGGATTAGGGTTTGGTTGAAACCTTCTTTAAGATAGGACTTTACTGAAGAGAGACGGGGTTTCACCAAGATCATCATCAATCGCATTAATGACATAAGATATAGCTATTTCAAATTAAGGTCAAGAGCCATTAATGAGAGCTTGAGTTCATGTTTCAATTCAAGCTTTGAATGCTCATTAGTGTTGCTTAACCAACAAAGATTGAACAATGAACTCAAGGGAGTTTAGGGCATTTAGCAAGAAGGATGAAAGGTGAAGGACCTAGTCAAGTTCTAATAGATTCTCTTCTAGTAGAGACCAAGATCTAGCAAAATGGATAAATAGACTTACAACGGCTAGAAAACGGTCATAAAACAGCCATTTCGATTGCATCGAGCCATACTTCGATGGCATGGAAGGATTGTCCAGATAGATTTTGCCTTGGCTGAACAGTAGGTTTCGATGGCATCGAACAATATTTCAATGTCATCGAACCTTCTTTGATGGAATCGAATACCCTAGTTTGATGGCATCGTGATATAGTCCAGAGATGTATCAATGTTGCTGGACACTTCTATGATGGCGTCGAAGCCATTTCGATGGCTTGAAATGAAATGTTCGATGGCCTCGTGAGATTGTCCAGAGAGTTGTCTGATTGCTGGAAATATTTTACGATGGCATCGAAATGACTTTTTGATGCATCGAAGTGCCATCGAAATGATTTGCGATGGCATTGAAATTCCATCGAAAAATGTAGAGGAAGATTTCTTTTCTAGTTTTCTCTCCACTTTCCTCCAAGGGTCCAAAGCTGATCTATTTGGACAAGGGCTCTATACAAATGGCTAAGGGATCTTCCTAAGGGGATCAAACCATCTAGAGACTAAGGTTTTGGGGTTTACAAAGGTTGGGAAAGGTGTAGGTTTTGCATTCATGCTTGACACTTACGATCTTTATTCGATCCTTCAAACCGAGGACGTCGAAGGTCTTCAAGTCTTCAATCTTCAGCTTCTAATGGGCTCACCAGACTCGACGACACACGTGACACGCTAATTGACAAACACTTGCACTTACAGAGAGAAGAGAAGGTTGTGAAAAGAAAGGAAAATAGGATTATAGGGTTCGACATCCCTTCTCCACCTATTAGTATTAATAATAAGCAATTGAAAAAGACAGAAATACCCTTAAGTAACAAAAGAAAAAATTCCCCTTAAGTCCTAACCAAAAGTCCTAATCCAATTTAACTAAAGAATAGAGGTGCTAGGTGGGTTGTAAAGAATTGGTGGTACGACCATATCTCTTATGCGTTAACACTCCCCCTCAAGTTGGAGTATAGAGGTTGTTGATGCCAAGCTTGGAGTATGTGCATGTAGATTGATTGTGAGGTAGAGTCCCTAAAGAATACGTCAGCAAGTTGATCCTAAGATCGGACATATGGAGTAGAGATTTACACCATTGGAGACCTTCTCATGTTTAAAGTGATAGTCCACTTCAATATGTTGGGTTCTTTCATGATAGGCTTGGAGTATTTTAATTGTGGGATGCTGCCTTATTATCACAAAACAAGTAACAATTGCATAGGTAGATTTACCACAAACCCATTTTTTTTTTTGCAGTAGTTTCTTAATTCACATTAGCTCATAGGTAGTGCGAGCCATTGCTTTATATTATGCTTCAACACTTGATTGGGCCACAACACTCCGCTTCTTACTCTTCCATGTGATTAGATTTCCTCCCACAAGCGTACAATACTTAGTAGTAATTGTCTATTTGTCAAAGAACTTGCCTAATCCAGCATTAGAATACCTAATGACCTAAAGATGATTGTTTTGTCTGTATAGAATCTCCTGACCTAATGCTCCTCCAAGATGCCGCAGAATCCGAACGACTGCATTCATGTGAGGTACTCTCGGAGAGCTCATAAATTAATTCATCACACTCATAGAATAAGATATGTTTCGGCGAGTAATAGTTAAATTGATGAGTTTCCCAACCAATCTTCTATACCTTGTTAGGTCTTTAAAATTTAAATACATTTCTTTGATCACCAATAAGTTTGTAATTCAGATCTATTGGTGTATCAATTGGCTTTGTCCTGAGATGACCTATTTCTATGAGTAAATATAAAATGTATTTTTGTTGGGACAAATTAATTTCTTCCTTTGATTTGGAACTTCTATACCCAGAAAATATCTAAGATAAACCATATCTTTTGTAAGAAAATGTCTCTAAAGATACTTCTTCAGCTCTCCAACCACTTATCGTTACTTCCTGTAACAACAATATTATCAACATATACTTCTAACATAATAAGACTTGAGGTGCCTTTCTGTACAAAGATGAACTCATAACTTCGAACAAAGCCATAGTTCATCACGACTTTATTGAATTTGTCAAACGATGCACATGGAGATTGCTTTAACCCATATATTGCATTTCCTAGTTTACACGCCTTGTTTGACTCTCTTTGAGCAACGAATCCTAGGTGGTTGCTACGTATAGACCTACTTTGTAAGATCATTATGAAGAAAGGCATTTTTAATGTCCAGTTGGAAGAGGGGTCAGGCATGACTTACAACAACGGAAACGATAACACAAGTAGAGTTCAACTTGGCAACAAGAGAGAATGTTTCAGTGTAATCAACACAAAGGGTAAGAGTATATCCCTTGGCAACTGAAGCAAGCTTTCGAACATTTAAAGTACCATCGGGATAAAACTTAATGGTGTACACCCATTCGCAACCAACAACATGTTTAGCTGCAGGTAGAGTAGTGAGCTCCCAAGTGTTATTTTGATAAAGAGCAGCCATTTTCTCTTCCATTGCCTGTTTCTGCTACGTATGTAACAGTGCTTCTTGATATGACTTACGAATAGAATCATTGCGCATTTATCGAACAAAGAAGACGACTATAGGATTGAATTCGCTTTCTGTGGTGAACTGGTCGTTCCATACCTTATGCGTGTCTCATGTGTGTGGAACAAAGCTTGCCCCCCAAAAAAAAAAAAAAAACTTTCTTCTCATTGGAGAAAGACTCTCCCGTGGCAAGGCAGTCTAGCTACTTTCTTTATCTCGCTTGCCGTTAGTCCGTCTAGCGTCTTTCGGTTGGGGTCTGCCCCGGGGGTTAGACCGCTGGGGTTATATTTTATAGTCTCGAAGGCAGTCAACGTGTTAGAGGACAATGATAGAGCAAAATTACGAAAAGTAGGAGACAAGCATTGAAAAAAGATATATTTGGAGATATGATGATTGGTACACACATGCTTACCTTTTCTCAAGGTAATAGGAACATTAAAATTATTTGGAGAAGTCATTGATACATTAGTCTCGGAAGAAGATATGGTTGATGTCACATCATGATTGGTCACACTATCTGTTCGTTTTCATCGTGAATAAGCTTTTAGCTGAGGAGTAGCGAGAATGGAGGAGTCGGCGGAGGTAAAAGATTGTACTATGTCTTCTTTAACTACAATAGGTACAGACACAACTTCCACATCAAGAGATTTATTGTCTTGTGAGAAGAATAGAGTGAACTAAAAAATATAACATCTGCACATACATTGCCTACGAAGTGAAGGACTTTAACAACAATAACTTCTTTGTGTCGGTGAGTATCCAAGAAAAATACATTAATAGCTCTAAAATCGAATTTATCGTGGCTTGGCTCCAATTGGTGACGAAAACATGCACATCCAAAACTTTGGGAGGTAAAGAAAACAACAGTATTTGAAAGTAAAACTTCATTTTGTGATTTATGCTATTAAAATAGTTTAAGACATTCAATTTATTAAAAAAACATGCTGTGAGTGTTGCATCACTCCGATAACTTTTGGGAACATTCACATGGATTAATAAAGCACAACCTTAAGTAGGTGACAATTTTTTCGTTCTACAACGCCATTTTGTTGTGAGGTGTGGGCACACAACGTTTGGTGTATTATACCTGTTTAATACAGACTAAAGGATAGAGGCATATATTCTTAGCATTATTTGAACGAAACATAGACACTTTTGAGTTAAACTGGTTTTGTACTTCTATATGAAATGTTTTAAAAATAAAGAATGATTGAAATCCATCTTTTATTAAGTAAATCCAAGTCACCTGTGAAAAATCAACAACAAATGTAGTAAAATACTTGTACCCTGACTTGTTGAAAAATTTGATCGGTCCCTAAAAATTTGAATGGACTAAAGAAAAGGGAATTGAACTATGCTTTTCCATTTGTGGTGGAAAAGTTATACAGTGATGTTTATTCAATTCAGTACACTTCGCACTCTAGAACTGAGATAAACAACAAGGAAATGATGATGCCTTTGAGAGTCTTTAAAGATAGATGACCGAAATAACAATTCCACTGATAAGGAGAGTGTTCCTTTGTGCTACTACACTAACAACTTTATGGTCGATATAGTATTACCCATCATGTTCATGCCCTTTACCAATCTTCTTTTTCATCTTTAGATCCTGGAAAATGTAAGAAAGTCGTAGAGCAGTTAAAAGATTTGGTGAGTTTGCTAACAAACAGAAAACTTAAAGAGAATTTAGGAACATAAAGAATATAAGACAATAAAAGGGAAGAACATGGATGGACAATACCAATACCATGTGCTTTGGACTAAGTACCATCTGCCAAGGTGACAGATGATTCTGTTAATACTGTATTAATGGAAGAAAATGCATTAGACTCACCTATCATATGGTCAAATACTCCATAGTCAATGACTTATGGAGTTGGGATTGACTATGGAGCAGGTAACTTGGATCCTAAGCAAGTCATACCTGACGGATACTAATGTAGGCTATAGGAGCAAAAGAAGTAGCACGAATAGGCTGATTCTGTAGATTTTTCAGTAACTTGGAATTCTTCTGTGAGTAAAAGTAACAATCGCTCCAGGGGTACGTAACTGTTGTGTGCAGAAGTAGAACTAGTCGGATGAGACCTAAGTACTCTCTCCAATGTGAGATGCTAGATTAGTTCATGTTGGCTTTCCATGAAAATCTCAATATTTTTCAACTGAATGATTCGTAAGCCCATAATGGATGCACTTCCTAGGTCTATGACCTCCTCCCACTTCACTACGACTGTCTTGATTACCTATGCTACAACGACCACTACCTTTGCCTCGTGTAGTAAATGATGCAAGAGTAGAGCTATTATTGACTTCGGTTGTAGATCCCAGGGATACACATTGGAGATGTGCATATACCTTGTTTAGAGATGACACATCCTTACCACCCAAAATCTGTGCACAAACCGGCTTGTACTCAGGCTTTAAACCAGACAAACAAAATCCTATTTGGCACCCCTTGCTCATACCCTCATTCATTCAAGTGAAGATCCAAAGTTCGTTGAAAAAATGTTAGATTGGAAGAGCAATACAACCATTGTGTTCCACTAAGGTTGTTACGAGACCATAAAGGCCGATGTAAAGGTTGTAACAGCCGTTATGGAAAAACTGAGCCATAAAGGCTGTTACAGCCCCCGTAATGGCCCGTTACGCCCCTTGTAAAGGCCGTAATGGTCCATTATGGGGCAGATACATGCTCTTTGGGTTTTTTCTTTTTTCAATTAAAAAAGATATCATAACAGGCCATTATGGGGGCCGTAACAACCATTACAACCTATATCGTAATTGTAATGGTGGTGGCCATTATGCCCACCATTACCATTATGGAATACCTTGATTACAATTATGATGTCCTGGTTACTCAATTCAATTGAGCTGAAAGTTTCTTGCAATCTTATGTTCCTGATCTATTGCCCAAGAAATATGGGAACATCTGGAAAATCTTTTCTCAAGGGAAAATTTGCCAATATTTTTTCAATTGGAAGCTAAAGGAATATGGGACAAGGTAATCTCTTTGTTTCGGAATACTACAATAAACTAAAGTTTGTTTGGGAGGAGCTCAATCAGTATAATCCATCATTGTCATGTATGTGTCCATCCGTCTGTGGAGTGGACAGTCGCAAAAGAATTAGAAAGGCAATATCTCGTCTGGCTATTGTCTGGATTGAGACCTGAATTTGAAGTCATCAAAGTTCAGATTCTTGGAAATGATAATATTAATATGGTTGCATTGGGAATGCAATACTTACCAACACTTCTAAAAAAATGCTGTACTTATTAAATGAAGAGGATTTACAGATGGTATGATAGCTTGACCTTCAGATCATTCTGCTCTTATTTCTGAGAGTAATATTAGAACGAATATGGGTAGAAGGCATTTCACTGGAGGTAGAAAATATTCTCATTGTGGTCAAAAGGGACACGCTAAGCAAATATGTTGGGATCTTCATGGTAGACTGAAAGGCAGAGGTCGTGGTAAATGGAAGAGACTAAAGAAGTGTTCATGATGCGATGAGCTTTGGAGATCAGAGCTTATACATTATTATTATTATTATTATTAAGAATCACAATGGAATTTAAACATTTTCTCCCATTGATCAAATCACTATGCTTTCTAAATGGCTAGAGGCTTTGGAGATGGCTTCTAAGGCTTCATCCTCTGGTGGTACAAGTCTTCACAAGGGTGTTGCCTTTCACGCTATCTTGTCATGCCGGCCTTCACCTTCTACATGGGTTATTGATACGGGTATTATTGATAATATGAATGATAAGTGATAATCTTTTGTCTTCCTTCGTTCAGTCTGCATCACAATAAGTCAGACTTGCTGATGGATCCTCTACTCAAATCTCTGAGGAAAAGCCAAACTCGCTTCTACAATAATTCTATCTTCTATTTTGCATTTCCCCACCTTTCCAACTAATCTTCTTTCTATTAGTAGTCTAACCAAAGATCTGAATTTTAGCGTAAGTTTATTTCCCTTGTCATGTATTGTTCAGGACTTGAGGACTCTGAATATTCTTGGTGGGGGTTGTGAGGGTCATGGGCTATACCTTTTTAGACTGAGTAAATCTTCAAAATATGCTCTCCAGCCATCTCATTGCCAAGAAGATGTTACTTTGTGGTACTCAGGACTTGGTCATACCTCACTATCTTTCATTTGTCACTTTATTCCCTCTCACTTACAGTCTTTTAAGTGTCCTCACCTTTTGTGTGAAACTTGTCAATTAGCAAAATATGCTCGCATTGTTTTCCCTTTATCCAGATTAGATGTTTGATTCCCTTTCAACTAGAGCATACTGATGTTTGGGGACCTGCTTCTGTTATTTCAGTAAATGGCTATGAAGATTCTCTCATTCATTGATGATTATTCAAGGTTTACATGGGTTTATCTTTTAAAATGTAGGAGTGAAGTGATATAAGTTTTTAAAATCTTCCACAAAATGGTGTTGACTTAGTTTGACTTTAAGATAAAGCGCTTGCGCTCTGAAAATGCTAAAAAGTTATTGTCTTGAGATTATATCTTACTTGTAGAAACATGGCTTCGATGCGCAACACTCTTGTCATTACATCAATAGAATGAAGTTGATGAGCACAAGAATAGACATTTTCTTGAGGTCATTCTAGCTCTTCTCATTGGTATGCATGTTCCTAAAGTTTTTGGGTCAGATGTTATTGTCATTGCATGTTAGTCTATAAGTAGGTTGCCTTCACATGTTCTGTCTGGTTTGTCTCCATTTTTCTCCTAGAGCTCTTATTTTTTTCCTTGCCGCCTTGTGTATTTGGTACTTGTGTCGCCTTTGTCTGTAATGTTTTTTCTGGTAGGAAGAAGTTAGATGACAGAGCCATTATATGTATCTCTCTTGGGTATGCTGCAAGTAAAAAGGAGTACAAGTGTTATTATCCTGCTAATGGTGGGAAGATCCTCATATCTAAGGATGTCACCATATCTGAAACAGTTCCCTACTTTTCTCCTCAGGGGGAGTGACTATTTGACCCTCATTCACCTCAAGGGGAGAGGGTTCATGTAGATGAGGTAGCCTTGAATCTTCCTCTTCCGTCTGTGGTAAATGATCTTCCCATCATACATGGTGCATTCGAAAACAATGAGCATGTTGAGTGTGTTGTCTTTGGAGACAAGGAATATGGTATGCATGTTGCTTTGGTAAATATGGAGGAACACCATCCTCAATATTATAAAAATGTTTATACTCGGAAAATGAAAAGGATAAACCGGTGTTCTCTTGTGTCACTCATCAGGAACTTGCCACGGACTTAGGTATTTCTCCCACAACACCTTTTGTTCCTTCTCCTATCTGATACAGTAACATCCCTATTGCTCTTAGAAAAGGAAAAAGGACTCCTGTGATTCCCGCGAGATATTCTAACCATTCTTTAAATTACCCAATCAATTTGTGTCATATCATTCTTTGTCCTCATCATATAAAGCATTTGTCTTTACTGCTGCATCTGCGGACTGTGAAGAAGCATGTCACCTTATATGAAGCTCTTTTGGATCTAAAGTGGAGACGCCATGGATGAAGAAGTTGAATCTCTTCAAAAAAAATTGAACATGGGAATTGGTTGAACTTCCCAAGGGAAAACAAGTTGTGGGATGCAAGTGGATCTACACTATAAAGTAGTAGATCTAATGGATCCATCGAGAGATATAAGGTTAGGCTTGTAGCATAAGTAATTGCTCAAAGGTACAGATTGATTATATTGACACCTTTGCCCTTATTGCAAAGATGAACTCAGTCAGGATAATGCTTTCAGTTGCTTCTAATAAGAATTGGCCCATTCACCAATAGGATGTTAAGAACGAATTTTAAATGGTGATCTACATGAAGAAGTTAACACTTTACATGAGTCCTCCAGGATTTATTTGTAGAGCAGAAGAGGGAAAGGCATGCAAACTTAAGAAGGTAATTTATGGATTGAAGTAGTCTATAAAAGCTTGATTTGAGAGGTTTAGTGGGGTGATATTGAAAATTGGTTTTTGGAGATGCATAACAAATTACTTAGTCTTTGTTAAAAGAGGAGAAAAGGGCACAACTATTCTACTTGTATACGTTGTTGATATCATCCTCATAGGTGACGATGAAGAAACAATTCAAGGCCTTAAATTCTATTTGAGAACACAATTTAAAATCAAGGACCTAGGTCCCTTAATCTACTTCTGTGGGATTGAAGTTGCTTTGCTTGTTCAAGGAGAGGTATGTTTATATCCCAAAGTATGTGTTGGTTCTCTTGAAGGATACTGGAAAACTAGGGAGTAAGCCAATTGAGTTCCCGGTGGACGTGGAATTCAACCATCAATTGACTGTAGATGAGGGCAATCTCCTAGTCACAAGTAATCCTAGTCTCTATCAAAGGCTTGTGGAGAAGCTAATATACCTAACAACCACGAGACCTAATATCTCATATGCTGTAGGGGTCATAAGTCAATTTATGCATTCTCTTGGAGAAGATCATATGGAGGTGGTCACTAGGATTCTTTGATATTGTTAATTAACGCATGGGGATGGAGGTTGTACAATTGTACAACCCACATAATTGATGTGGATGTGGGTTGTCCTACTGTACCGCCCACTTAGCTTCTCTCTCTTTTATATTTAGTATTGATATTGGATTAGGACTTGTTTGGAATATGAACATTATTAGTGAGGATATTTTTGTACTTTTTAAGTTTTTATTATTAATATAAAGGGGAAGAGTGGGGATGTGAAACCCTAACACCCTTTCCTCTCTTCTCCCAACTTTCTCTTATCTCTCTTTAATCTATGATTCTACATGGCATCAGAGCATCCTTGTTGCTGATCTAATTGATCTTTCTCCCTTCTATACTATAATTCTTTTTCTTCTTTCTCACCCCACTTGTGCTAAAAATGTTTTTAGAAACCTAGGGTTCAAGGTGTTCTATAATGGTAACGGTGGTGGCCATTACACCGTTACCGTTATGATACGGGCCGTAACGGCCGTTACGGATCCCGTATCGGCCGATGCGGCCCTTTTTTATTTTTTGAAAAATACTGTTACATGATCGTTACGGGGCCGTATCGGTCCGATACGGGCCATTGCGGCTGTTTTGACCCTGTAACGCGTAACAGTCATGACCGTTTCTGTTACGTATCGGCCGATACGGCCTGTACGTAACCGTTTTGGTATACCTTGCTAGGGTTTCTTTTCCTTTTGTTGTTCCTGGCCTTTGTAATGGTCCGTCCATAACAAAAGGATGAAGTGTTCATGATCTTCACCTCTCGTTTGTGGGATGTGTGGGATGATTACCGTCGTTTGATGATGTGTTTCGTGATCATTGACCCTCTTGATTGGTTGGGACTTGTGGACGAGTGGGTTATTTATTCTCTTCAAGTGTGGTGTGTATACTATGTGAAGCATACAAATTGGGTGTTCGTTGGTCATGAAAGGCAAGCCCATGTTCTTATAAGCTTCTGGTATATATTCTAGTTCCTTGTCCTAGATGGAAGGGAAAAGTGATTTGAGAACTGGATTCATAAATCCATCTGTTTTTTTAGGAGTCCAAATAACCTCTATTAAATTAAATGGAATGAACTATCTTCATTAATGGAACCTTCCGTTAGTGAGAATGTAATGTTTTTGGATATTGCAAAAGAAGTGTAGGATGCATTATATGAGATGTACTCATCCAACAAAAACATCTCTTAGACATATCAATTATTTGAGGAAATATTTGAGCTTTAACAAGGAGATAAATTACTAGGTGAATGTTAATCAAAACTTAGAGGAATGTGTATTAATACTTTACTAGCTGATTTGGAGAAGCAATGCCAATAAAGAGAGGAGTTTCGTATGCCAAAGTTTTTATCCATCTTAAAGCATAAGTATGAAACGGTTTGTGAGTAGATTTTGGGTGGCAAGGTGCCATCTTTGAATGGATAACGTATAGACAACTCTACTTTAGCATTAGTTACTGGTCGAGGCTAAGGTGGTGGTCATAGTGGCAGAGGCAATTAAGGTAGTCGTGGACCTAGGAGTGCATCCATTAGTGGGCTTACGAATAATTTTGTTGAAAAATATTAGGATTTTCATGGAAAACCAACATGGGCTAATTAGGCATCTCACATTGAATAGAGCAGTGGTTCTTATCCAGCTAGTTCTACATCTAAAACTCAACAACCACGTATGTTTGGAGAGACTGATTACTCTTATTCAAGAAGAGTATTTCAAGTTGCCAAAAAATCTACAAACTCAATTTGTTCTTGCTACTTTTGTAGCTACTTCCACCCCTATGGCTACATTTGCAACCTCAGGTTTGACCTGTTTAGGATTCAAGTTCCCTACTCCAAGGGTTATTGACACTGGAGTATCTGACCATATGATAGGTGAGTTCAATGCGTTTTCCTTTATTCACAGTGTTACAGGTTCATTTGTCACTTAGGCAGATGGTATTCAGTCCAAAGTATGTGGAATGAGTACTGTTCATACAAGTTCTTAGCTTTCATTATCATCTTTCCTTTATGTCCTTAAATTCCCTTTAAATCTTCTATCTATTAGCAAGCTTACCAAAATCTCTTAAATGCGTCGTGACTTTCTATCACCCACATTATGTTTTCTAGGATTTAAAGATGAAGAAGAAGATTGGTGGAGCACATGAATATGATAGGGCTACACTATCTTGATCGTGTTGTTGTTAGCGCACTAGCAGAAAAGAACATTTCTTTGTATTAATGGCATTGCCATGTCAGTCATTCATCTTTGAAGATTTTAAAGGCATTATTCATTCTTTATCTTTTGTGTTAGTTCTAAAGTGTGTAGTGTATGAGTTGAGTAAACATCATCATGTTAGTTTTCCACCATGTGTGGAAAAATATAGTTCAGTTCATTTTTCGTTAGTTCATTAAGATGTTTGGGGACCGATTAAAATTTTTAGTAGGTTAGGGTATAAGTATTTTGTTACATTTGTTGATAATTTTTTGCTAACTTGAACTTATTTAATGAAAGACGGATCTAAATTATTCTTTATTTATAAGACTTTTCATATGAAAGTACAAAATCAATTTAACTCAAAAGTGTTTGCATTTTGTTCCGAGAATGGCAAAGAATATTGTCCCAATCTTTTAGCCATTATGTTTTTAAAATAGGTTTCTTACATTAAACATCATGTGCCCACTTTATACAACAAAATGGTATTTGGGAATAGAAAAATCGTCACTTGCTTAAGGTGATTCGTGCTCATTAATTCACATGAATGCTCTTAGAAGTTTTTAGAGTTGTACAATACTCGCGGTGTGTTTTCGTACATATCAAATGTCCTCAATTGTTTTAATGGGTCAATCACCTCATGAAGTTTTACTTCCAGATACTCTGTTATTTTGTTTGCCTCCCAAAGTTTTTTAATGTGTATGCTCTGTTAACAATTAGGAGTCGGGCCACGATAAGTTAGATCTTAGAGCTATTAAATGTAATTATCTTGGGTGCTCTTGGACATAGAGGTTATTGGTGTTACAATCCTTTACTTCGAAAACAATGTGTGTGCAAATGTAGCATTTTTCAAGTCTACTTCGTTATTCTCAAAAGATAGTAAATCTCTTAATGTGGAAGCTGTGCCTATACCTATTGCCCTTGAAGAAGACATCATCCAAGCCGTTCCTTTTGCCTGACTCCTCCATTCCCACCGTGTCTCAACTTAAAGTTTACTCATGACGAAAATGGGAAGATAGTGTAGGTCGATCATGATGTGTCATCCACCATATTTTCTTTTGAGCCTCATGATCCAGTGAGTTCTCTATATAAAGTTTGATGTTCCTATTTCCTTGAGAAAATGTAAGTGTGCGTGCGTTGGTCATCGTATGTCCAAATTTGTCTCGTTCCAATGCTTATACCACTTTTGTAGTATCCTATCTTTGCCCTCTCATTCTATTCCCAAGTTATTCCAGGAAACACTTTTATATAAGGAGTGAAAATAGGCAATGGAAGAGGAAATGGCTGCACTTTATTGGAATAACACTTGGGAGCTAACCAATCTACCTACTAGTAAACGTGATGTTGGTTGCAGATGGGTGTACATTATTAAATTTCATCTTGATGGTATAGTTGAACATTTAACGACTTGCTTGGTTTGTTAAGGGATATGCTCAAACCCTTGGCATTGGTTGTACTGAAACCTTCTCTCATGTTGCTAAGTTGAACTCTATTCGTGTTATCCTTCATGGTCGTTAATTATAGCTGACGTTAAAAATGCGTTTCTTCATGGTGATCACATTGAGATCTAAATGGAGCAACCACCTAAATTTATTGCTCAGGGAGAGTCAGACAAGGTGTGTAAACTATGCAAGACAATTTATGGGTTGAAGTAATTACCACATACGTGGTTTGACAGATTTAGTGAAGTTGTGTTAAAATATGGCTTTGCTCGAAGTCATATCGAATCTTTTTGTCTTTTTTACGGAACTGTACCTTAGGTCTTATTGTGTTGGTGATATATGTTGATGATATTGTTACAGGAAGTGTCAATAGGGGGATTAGGGATATTAAGAAGTATCTTCAAAGGCATTTTCTTACAAAAGATTTTAGTCATCTTCGATACTTTCTTGGCATACAAGTTGCCAAATCCAAGGAAGGAATTAATGTCCTTAATGGAAATATGTTTCTTATTTGCTTACGGAAACAAGTTTTCTTGGTACTAAGCTAGTTGATTGTCTGAATCACAAACTTATTGGTGATCAAGGAGATGTAATTGAAGACCTAAGGGAGGTATAAAGATTGGTGGGAGGACTTATCTAATTATCACTTAGCCATACACATTTTATGGTGTGAGTGCGGTGAGCCAGTTAATGAGCTCTTGGAGGGTACTTCACATGGATGCAGTTGTTTGGATTCTGCGGTATCTTAAAGGATTGTTAGGACATTGAATTTTGTGCAAATGGAACAATCATCTTTAGATCACAGGGTACTTTGATGTAGACAGAGCATTTCTTTAATAGATAGCAATTTACTACTGGGTACTGTATGTTTGTGGGAGGAAATCTGGTCACGTAGAAGAGTGAGAAGCAAAGTGTTGTCGCTTGATCAAGCACTGAAGCAGGATATAGAGCAATGGCTTATACTACTTTTGAGTTAATGTGAATCAAGAAACTATTGTAGGAAATGGGGTTCGTGAATGCCATAATTTTGGTGAATTTACCTATGCAGTTGTTTTGTGATAATCAGGCAATATCACACATTGTAAACAATCCAACCTATCACGAAAGAACCAAACATATTGAAGCCGACTGCCACCTTATATTTGAGGTCTCTAGTGGTGAAATCTCTACACCATATGTCCCCTCTCAAGTTTGACTTACTAATGTGTTCAACAACGCCCCTCCTCACAGTTAGTCTATACCCATATACTTTAAGCTTGGCATTCACAAAATCTACGCTCCAGCTTGAGGGGGGTGTTAATGCATGGGGATGTTGGTTGTACATCTGTGTGGCCTGCCTAATGGATGCGGACGTGGGTTGTCCTATTGTACAGCCCACCTAGCTTTTTTCTCTTCTATATTTAGTATTTATATTAGATTAGGACTTGTTTGGAATATGAATATTATTAGTGCGGTATTTGTATTTCTTGGTTTTTATTATTAATATAAATGGGAAGAGTGGGGATGTGTATTGTGTAACCCTAATTCTTTTTTCACTCTTCTCTCTTTTCCTTTCCTCTTCTTCTCTTTTTAATCTATGATTCTATACATACCTTAAGGCTTATCTTGAAAAAGGCATTTTATTCTCAAGGCATGACGACAACCTTGTTATATATGCTTACTCAAATGATGATTGGGTTGGTTCTCCTAGAGATACGAAGGTCAGCTACTGGTTATTATACTCATGTCGGTGGCAATTTAGTCTTATGGAAGAGTAAGAGGTAAACTATAGTTTCTCGATCAAGTGCAAATGTTGAAAACCATGCCATGGCTCATACTGTTTATGAATTAGTTTGGTTGAAGAACTTCATATCTGAGCTTGGCTTTATCACTGAAAGCTGATGAAAATGTTTTGTGATACGAAGCTGCCATTCGTATCTCTTGGAACCCAATATTCCATGAATGTATGAAGCACATAATGGTTGAATGTCAATTAGTAGCTCGTTTGTTAAATCAGAAGCATCAACTCGCAGGTATTTTCACCACGTCTTTTGGAGAGATCGACTGATCGACAATGGACTATAGTAGACAAGTTGGGCATGGTTGATATCTACACTGTTGCTTGAGGGTGTATGTATCAGTGTTTTAAATAGCGATTAGCGTGTAGCGTAGCCTTCACCCCTCTGAAGCGTGAGGCGTAAGCTACATAGCGTGTAGCATAAGCTACACTCTACTTAGATTTTTAATCTAGGTTGCACCAAATTAGATGATTAGTAATAAAATTTGACAAAATTTCATAACATGCTAGATAAAGGTGATTAAATATAAAAGTGAAGAAAGAGCAACAAAACTTATTTAAAACTATTTCTTATATTATTTTACTAAAAGTAGAAAAGACTAACTAATTTTCATTGAAATAGAAAAATGTAACAAATTATTAAAAACATTATTGATTTTAATGTTATAGTGAAAAATGACTCGTAATGTGTAGCTATGTAGCGTGTAGTGTATCCAAATTAATCATGTAGTGTATGCTACATGCAACTTAAGCTATTTTCATGAGCTACGTAGCGTTTAGGCTAAGCTACGTTATGTAGCATAAGCTACACGCTACATAGCGTAGCTATTTAAAACACTGGTATGCATATATTAGTCTTAGGATAGAGTTGTCTATCTTTGCATTTGAGGGCACATGTGTCTTTCCTATACATCATTTCGTTTTAGTGTGTGTAAACATGTGGTAGGGGAAAATGCTGTGTTAAGGAAAGTGGCTCCTTTGTGCAACTTGAAGCTTCTTTCCTCATTTGTTTCATTTACCTGTTTGCACACCCAACACTACTTAAAAGCATATGATCATCTCATGGTAGGCCCTAGTGTTTGAAAAGCAAAATGGATTGTAAATTGGAATAGGGGTTGGATCTCATGAATTGTGATAGCTCATATGTTTGAGTAGATAATTTAGAAATCAAATGTAGGACAGGTGTAAAAGAATTGGTAAAAATAAGGTATTAACTACCTGTTACCAGAGCAACTCCTATGAACATTATCGTAACTCATGCAATAGATCAACTGATGATGATCAAAACAATTGATCCATGCATTTGGGACCATTGTTTCAAATTTTAATATATATAAAAAATAGTAATGGAAAGACATCTTGATGTGCAAATGTGAAGTCCCATAGTCCCCATGTTGTCATTCATGTCCTCCTAGATGTAGATTCACAACGAACAAGACATTTGCATCCACAAAGACAATTGAAATCCACCCTACGTTTTTTCGATCTTGTAAAAACTTGCAAACTTTGAGCATCTGCACACTGGCACCAAGCCATCGAGATATAGAAGAAGATTTTTTCTTCCTCGATGTAGAACCACAATGGAGAAACCGAAAAACAAATGACAAATTTAAATATATGGAGTTTTTTTTGTCATTTGGTTTAGGGTTTATTTTAGAAGAAACCAATAAATAGATTTTCAAACCATGGTTTTAAGAATATGTTATGATATGGCTGTATTGGCCTTTTGGTTACTGCATGGGCTGAAACCTGTTACGCACAATGGGATTGGGGTTAACTGTTCTGATTATTTTAAAAAATCTATTGAATGAGCCTATCTCTAAGCTGATATGACCACAAAGCCTGATTTTTTTTTTGGTTGAAAAGTCTAAAAATTGTTTGTAAAATTCTAAAAAAAAGTGACGATCCCAAATATGTGTTTTTTTTTTCTTTTTTGTTTTGCACATCTATTTATTGGCATAATGGGCCATTCTTTGATCAGAATGTTGTTTGTCGGGTAGTGCCAGCTTGACCTGCTGAAAGTCAATCAAATAGGCCCCCTAATCGAACACAAATTAAGCATGATTTGGTAGATTTGGCCTGTTACATATAAATAAAATAAAAATAAAAATGAAACAAGTGATGGTCTCGCATTCTTCCAACATTTCCGAAAATGGTCCACTCTGCTTTGGTTCATCAAATGCCACTCAAGATTTTTTACTTTGATCCTCAAAATAGGCTTCGATCTCGTTTAAAATTATTTTCTAAGCTTCCTTCATGGTCAAATGAATAATGAAGCTGAAAAAACGAGCATAAGTTTGAAAATAAAAGCTTTCATAATGGGCCCTTTATGGCTGTATCGGTGCTGTAATGGTGCTAATATGCAGTAACGGTGCTGATATGAGGCGTATCGGCCCGCATTGGCTGATATGGGTCAATACAGCCCTTTTTCATAACAGACCGATTCACCACCGAATCATGTAGCGGTGTGATTGTTTCTTTTACGTAACGCCTGTAATGTATTTTTTTATTTTTTTAAATACGATGGGTCTGATACACCATTGATTACATGGTAAAGAAGGATAAGCCCTCAGTTGTAAACCATGCAGCTGATTAGCACAGCACCCAGAACCTGTTAAAATGGTTATTAGTGCCAAACCAGACCATTAAACCCGCCATTTCTGGTTCAACTAAATCCGAGTAAGTCGAACTGGTCTATCACTTAAAACAGTTGTCAAAATTATTTATTTCTGCATTTTAAAATTTTATTTCTGCATTTATTTTTTGTGTTTTTATGTTCTACTACATGGATTTCTTTTGTTTGTGATTGCTTTGTGTCCTTTGACAGGTGTTCCATTATGGACATTTTGATTCTTCTCAAGAGGGATGCACATTGAAACTTGAGAATGGGCAAGAAGTAAGTTTGTTTGTCGACGGGCAAAGACGCAATCTCAATTCTAGGTATAGAGTCTATTAACCTCTCAAAAAATAGAAATATTTAGAAATAGTTTTTTCTTTTCAACTTATCTCCAAGTTCTGTACTATGGGTTTCAAAGGTTACGTGTTTATTGTATAATGTGGTAAATGGAGTTATCTTTTTTACATATTGATATTTTGAGACCTACTACACCTGGAAGTACCACCCCTGCTTCCTAGTGTCAATCCTAACACATGCATTCCAAGTCGCATTAGAGGGCACCCTATTGGAATGCCAGTGCTGACATTCTTCTCTTTACTGCACCGCCTACACTACAAGTTTCACTAGAGGGCACCATCTAAATTTCAAATCATGACATTCTCCTTCAGGGAGTGTTGCCAGAGTTCACTATCTTGGCAATGCATCATCACTCATAATGGAGCTTTGTAATAAGAAGTATCATTAGATGCTTTTTTTTTTTTTTTTTTGACATGCTGTTTTATTAAATACATGGCCCTAGAGCATCATCACACTCTTACCGGTCCTATGGTTCCTGCAAACATGATATTATTTTCACATTCAGCCACACCAAAATAGACTCCACCTTATACAATTCATATACTGAACTCTAGAGATACCCACCCTTGGATCACTAGATTATCATCATAGATGATCACTAATGTGTACCTATACACTACTTATAGGTATTGACGTCAGTTCCCCTTTTAATCAAGGATATTCTTTTGAGATGTAATTGCAGTCGGTGTTCGCATTGTCGGTATCGCTACAAGTTTTGCTAGCTGGAGATAAAGATATAATATCATTATCGCTGATAACTGGAAATGTGGGGAAAAAGGGGGAAACATGAGGAAAACTGATGTAGGACAATGGCCTAATCTAAACATATGCATGTGAAACATGTAAAATTCAGCGGAATCATGTAGCAAATCAAGTAAACATCTACCTTTCATCATCATAAATCAGAAAATCACAAGGGAAACATGTAATAGATGGGCCATCATCACAAATCACGCAATACTAGGTTCAAATCATGTGTAGATTGGATCTAGTGAGGGATGGGACCTCCCCGATCTTGCATGGTTATCACCCAACAACCAAGAGGATTCACTAGTCTAAGAAATAAAGGAATTTCTGGATTAGGGAATCTCAAAATCTGAGAAAAGGGTTTTGGAAAATATGAGAAAATAGGTTTAGGAGAGAGAGAGAAGATGAGGGATTACTTTAGAAGAAGAAAGTTTGGAAGAAGAAGAAAGAAGAGAATTGGAGATGAATAGAGAGAGATCCACCAAGAGAGGAGAAGGAGCCACTAAAGGTTTTTTTTTTTTTTTTTCTTTCAATAATCAATAGCATAATGAAAAGGGTTTAGGGCAACACCTTTATAAAATTCTAAATTAACATAATTACAAAAATACCCCTACTAACAAAATTAAAAAAAAAGATAATCGCATGGAAAAAAGTGCACACATTGACCCTAAACTCAAGTAAAATTGCATAAAATAAAATAAAATAAAATCTAAGATGCCCTATGGGCTCCGATGATGGTGCGATGAAAGTGGGCCACGACAAACCAACGGTCCGATCACATCATCATCGCGATCCAACGGTCCGATCATCTCCTCCAAGTAACTTACACATGTCTTCTCAAGGTGGGGTCTTCTCAAATGTCTCGGACTATATGTGTAACGTCTTCGATGCTCCTCAAGTCGTCACAAACGATCCAGGCTCGTCATCATCGAGCCATAAAGATATCTGTGTCACTCGCCTCCTACGCTGATAAACCCTAAATGGCTTGATGTCTGCATCATTCTCCTCGGCTAAGAAGAGCTCGACTCCGGCGAGATAAAGCTCTGGTGCCTCTCCAACAAATCTGGACAAAGTTTCTGTAACTTTGCTTCCGTAAGCCATGTACAATCAGATGGTGGCCTGTTCTCAATTTAATAAGGTATCGCTGGAAGCCTCCATCTTGAGTAGATATGATCTCTTCATCCACAATCCCTTCAATTTTTTCTTTTTGTTCAACCAAGGTTGGGATAGGTGGAATAGGTTGTGAAGAAAACTCTGAATATGACCATGAATGGGGAGAATGGTGTAGAGAAGGTTTGGACAAAGGACTAGACATTAATTGTCGGATTAATTCTCATGTTTGGTGGAAGGTCCATCCTGTACGCATTGGACTCAAGTTTCTGCAAGACTTTGAATGGTCCAGCACTGCGAACTTGTAATTTTCTAGCGGTACCCTAAGGAAACCGCTTTGGCCTTATCCGTACCATTACATAATTTCCCTCATGGAATTCTTGTACCTTAAAATGTAAGTCAGCCGAATGTTTGTAACTCTTGTTGCCTACATTTATCCGCTTTCTACTTTATGAATGCAAATCATGAATGTGACAGGCAAATGCATCGGCTGACTTTGAAGATCTTTGGGAAACAGACATGAATGAAACTAAAGGACGCTTTGGTAAAGCAACTGACTCGAACTAAACAACCCAATGGAAATAAACAACCATATGAAAATAAACAACCCTATGATCTAGAACTTGGAAAACTCTAACAAATGGACACTTCTCATGGGCAGTGTTCGCATTGTCGGTATCGCTACAAGTTTCGCTGGCTAGAGATAAAGATATAATATCGTTATCGTCGATAATATCGCCGATAACTGGAAATGTGGGGAAAAAGGGGGAAACATGATGAAAATTGTGGAATTTTTCAGTGAAACTTCAAGAAATGCCTAAATACACATATTTGCATATTCAAGAATAAAAAAACTGCAAAAAGAATGCAGTAAATAATAAGTTTTCATTCAATGGGGCCCAAAAAAGCATGCGTTAATAAGAAATTACTCCAATAGCAACGAAAATGAGTTTATATAATACAAATGTAGCCACTATATAATAATTAAGACAAAAAAATTAAATGAATTCGAAAGGAATACTTTTTTGCCATATTTCATCCCCACATGGAGTGACGAGGTGGCTCATAGTCATCATTCGGATCCCGTTCCCGTTGGTTGTAGTGTTGTTCACCAATATGTTGACAGTACTGTTCCCATGTCATCCTCTGCTCATACCAATGGAGGTACTCTCTTATGTATCTTTGATAGTCGTCATCCCCGAACTGTACGAGATAGCCCAAACGTGGGTACTGCGTGACATACATCGACGGCATTGGTTGAGTAGGGTCCTGAGGGAATATATTAAGTCCAACCCCGACTCCCTGATAGTATTGCTGCCAGTCATACGGGTACCCCAAATATCCTCCTGTCAAATGACCATAACTCGAAGAGCTATCTGCTGGCTGCTAGTATCCACGAGTAGACGAATGCGACTGAATGTCAGAGCTGCCATGCCCATACTTGTGATACCCCCATGCGTATAAGGTGGGACGGAAGTGGAGCTCCCCCGCTCTGAACCGATGTCCATGGATGACAAGCTACGTGCGAGAGAATCCGCCGCGGCACATCCGGCTTTTTTCTTTGAACGACGCTCAAACATGTGTGGGCTTTGATGCTCTCATACGCGAGGGTGGACGAGATCCATGGTCCTCGTCTTGAGTTGCATGGTCAAAGTACTGCTCCTCAGTGAACTGACCAACGGATCGCTGGCTCTGACCTGCCATGTACCCCCTACCACTGCCACCTCCACCCCCACTAGTACCACCTACATCAGTGTCGGTGCCTCTATCACCTCCCTCACCACTGTTGTCGTCGTCGTCGTCCCCACGACCAGTGTCAAGTGGGGGTTGAGTCTCATCATCATGATGATGATGAGGCGGCCGTGAAGATGCCTCCTTGCCATCATCATGACGTGTCGAACTCCTCATTAAAGGATCAAAGGAGTCTGTATCTGCCCTCTGTTGGCTTACTACCTCATCGACATCGATACCAAGAGACACTGCTCCCTCGGCTACTTGCGGTGCAGGGCCTCCATCTGCATCATCTAAATCAGCTGACTTGACCCACTCATAAAGTGGGTCCTCAACATCGTCACCTATTTGTGCCATGGTACCTATCGACAACAGGTCGAGCGGGTCCAGATTTTCCACCATGTCTTGGTATACCCGTAACTGCCTCTCTTAACTTCGTATTGTAATGGCAGTAAACGAGCTTCTGTAACTTATCATATGCCAACTTGTTCCTCTTGCTCGTGTGTATGAGTGACCACGTGCTCCAATTCCTCTCACACAGGGAAGAGGATACAATTTGTGCGAGAATATGGACTGCAAGTAATTGTAGTGCAGGTGTGTCGACTCTGTACATCGCCCACCACTCACCTATATATCCATGAGCATCTTGTTTTAGTTTGAAGCAAGGACTTATAATGCAGTTACCTAATAATATACCATATTACCTAATAAAAAATTATACTCACACGGCATCATCGTTTCTCTAGATGCTTTGGCTAGTGCGGATGAGAACGTACCCCTAGCATCTTTAAACCGCAACAACTGTAACATATGGATTCACATGTCACCATGTTAACTACCCATATATCTAAGGACTATGAGGAAGAAAATATATTCTATTGATTACCATCAGCGAGATCTACTCAAATTGCATTACCTGGTTACCAAATTCTGATCGTGCTGGCGATTCAGGGAATAACCGTTCGAACACCCCGTGGACGACCATCGTCAAATCACTATCTTCATGAAGTCGGCGTTTATAATGGAATCTAGGATTCAGATAGTATGCTGAAACCCAAATATTATTTACTCAGTTGCATTAACTTGCAAACATAAGTGATGCTTAAAGTGCAAGTGCAAGTGGTAAAAAATACAGGTGAACGGAACAAACTTACCAGCCTTGTGGAGTGCATGATCAAGGGTCTTGGTCCATCGTTCATCGATGATATCGATCACCCACTTATGTGCATTGGGGAGAGCAGTCCGTAACCCTTCTTTCATAATTCTCATAAGCTCATACATTGACCCCGTTGAAGGATACATCTCACTATCTACGGCGTGTAGGACACTGTAGATCGGTTTTAGAAGGGAAACAACATCATGAACTCTATTCCAGAAGAAATCAGAAAGCACTATTTTCGATGTATTCTTTGCACCATCGGTCTTCCTCTGATTCCACTCCAAGTACTTCTCAGATCTAAACAAATTCCTAAGACTCACACGGTGCCTATACGAGCTGTCGAGTGCAATAAAGTTCGTGGCGAACCGTGTTGCACCTGGTCTAATGATGTCTCCTCTACAACACTCGCGCATTGCAGCCAACAACCAAGAGTGATTATATATGAAGTTCGTCACTCTCCTTGCATCCTCGATGGTTTTCCTGATCGAGTCCCTTTGGCCTATCTTCTCGAGCATCAAATCAATGCAGTGTGCCGCGTAAGGGGTCCAATAGAGATGGTACTTTGTCATTAATTTCTTTCCTGCCTTAACGAATGCACTACCGTTGTCTGTCACAACTTGGATGACATTTTCAGGCCCAACACTTATGATGACTTGTTTCAAGAGATCATATATGTAATCATGATCTTTTATTTTGGTAGATGCATCAATAGATTTGAGGAAAACGGACTGCCCTTTACTGTACACCATAAAATTGATAATGGACATTTTCGTGGGTCTTGTCCACCCATCGCACATGATCGTCACCCCATACTGCCTTAAGTTTGGAGTGAGTGCGCATACCCAAGCACGCATCTCCTCGTATTCCTGATTAAGGTAGACACCAATAATCTCTTTTGGCGTCGGAGGCTTCACACCAGGCCCATGTCGCTGCACCTCCTCAATCATATTTGTGAAGTGAGGATTAGCAGCTGCATTAGCTGGTATGTGGCTCGAAATGAACCATCTAGATATGGCGCTCCCCAATTTCTCTCTGATCCCCTTGTTCCATATATTTTTTAACCTCTTCTGATTAACACCCGCAATGGGTGCATCTGTAACGCGGGCGCTCTGTGTGCACTGTAGTCCATGACCGCCAGAACCACCGCTACCCATACTTGTCACGCCCCAAATTCGGTTCTCGACGTCCATTCGCTGTAACCCGAATTCAGAGGTGGCAGCCTCCATAGTACCCCGATCTCGGATCCTAACCCCACACGCCAGGTTCCGATCCTGGGATACCACAAGGAGGATTTTAGGGTCTGAATTTTTTTTTTGAAACATGAGCATCACCATATGAGTACCATCAAAGACAATCACAATATTTCCACTAAATCATTTCGTTTACATACAGTACTGAAAGGTAAATACACAATGCGTAAATATAAAAACTGTGCACAATCCGGCACCTCCTGCTACTACACTCCCAACTCCAACTCAATGTTGCTGATATACTCTGGTAGAACCTGCAGCGTAACAAACGCGCATAAGCTTCGAACGAAGCTTTGTGAGTGCGTGTGTGCGTGCACAATGCGTATGACAAGCATGATAAATATCAGAGTAAGCAGTAAAGCATGATGAGAACTTTAAACCAAGACTTAGCTTAATTAGGCTACACGATCATATGATATGAATAACCAGCCTACAACGGCTATGCAAGCATGCAATACAGATAACCAGCCTACCAAGGCTATATACTCATACTATGCAATGGCCTACAGGGCCTAATGTCGCATATAATGATCCAATGCATGTATGCAAATCACCACCTCTAAGTACAGTCGTCCAGATACGAACAGTCATAACGCAATCACGTAAGCAATGCAGGACTCGGAACTGGTAGCTCGCCCAGTGTGGTAGCTCACCCAGGCTTACAGCCCCGCCCACATCACACCCGCCCACATCAGGACCGTCCAACACCATACAGTGATACCAATACCATCTCTGAAACAGAACATCACCGGGGTCTCACAGACCTCACTACTCACCAGTAGAATGCCAAAGCCTATCTGGTGCAATAGCGGACCTACTCACAGCTGGTCAAACTCAACCCACTTTGCCAACACTCTTCCGGCAGGTTAGGTCAGACCTCCTTCCAAACTGACCACGTGCAGTGGAAAACACCGCCGTTTGGTATTCGGCATACTGGCAAGGTGTCCCGTATCGGTTTCGGTGGGCGTAACGGTGCCCACCGTTTCCGATACGGATACAGGCCGTATCGGCCGATACGGCCCCCGTAACGGTCAACTTTTTTTTTTTGCCAAAAAATTTTAAAAAAATATGGATTAAATCCAGAAAATTCCAAACATCCCAAATATGCATTCATTTATAATTTTGAACATGTTTATGGTGGTGAAGCGGTCTACTCTTTGGTGAAAAAGCTGTATCGGGCTGTCTGGTGAATTTATGAAGCTAATAACCTGGAATTAACTGCAGAACTTATAAATTCAAATTTCTAACTGTCTAATACCAATAATATGTATATTAGAATAAATGTAACATCAAAGTATTTCAATTTTCACATGTACTATTATTTTTTTATAATTTACTTTATATTATTTACAATTTATTTACATACCTGAGGAGTGAGGAGTGAGGACTTGCAAAAAATAATGTATTAAGACTTCTCTTATCTTGAATCTATGACCGACTCTTGTCCTGCCAATTGAACATTCTAAAGTAGAAAAAAAAATTAGTAATACCTGATATACTCCCCTGCAAGCATGTTGATTAAAGATTACTTGACTGGTTGTCACTTGTCAGGGGAGTTATTTTAAACACAAGTTCAACAATGTAAAGTGTGTGTTTTTTTGGTGAATGTATGACCATGTGGGTAATGGAAAAGACTCACCAAATCGGAACTCACCACCAAAATGAAAACCTGCTTTGTTGTGGTTGCTCAACCTCCACGTCGTCGTCGTCATCATCATCGGGTTGTTGCGGTCTTGTTGTTGCATATCCATAATATTCAGTGCCAGAGGGAAAGATCAGGTCAACGAAACCTGATGATGACTGATCCTGACTAGGCAAAGATTCTGACCCTGAGTGAGGATATCTACTAGTGCCCGTCGAATAGCCGTGCCCATACTGGTACTCGTATTCAGGGCCAGGCTGTTGAGATTGAGATGAATAACTTGGATTTGGTTCATATGGTATATGTGGAACAGCGTCAGGAGGACTACTCCAACATGAAAGTGGCGGAACAGGTTCCCTATAATCCCATTGGTTGTAAGAATACCCATAATTCCTCGGATCATAGCCATACGCATGCTGATGTTCCAGATCTGTCGGTGTAGATTGCGGTGCAGGAGCAGGACCTGTAGGTGCAGGACCTGCAGGTGCACTACTGGAGCCAGGCTCTTGCTGGCTGTATCGTGACTCAGTACACTCATAAGTTCGACCCCCTCGGCCCCGCCTGCTTCGTCGAAGTTCATCAGCCTCGCGATCCGTAGACGGCTGTATGGTATCAGTAGCCCCGGTAGGTTGAGCAATGCCAGAAGTGGGAGGACCAGCGTTAGGTGCATCATCATCATCATCATCATCATCATCTGTTTCAGTATCGCTAGAGCTCGCACTCTTCTGCTGAGTTTGCATGAAATCCGCCCCCCTTTCTGGGTCCAACACAAATGCACGACTCTCTTGTTGTGCCCTGCGTATTTCTGGGTCTTCAACTTCTATTTCTTCACTATCATCTTCTATTTCTTTTTCCTTTACTTCCAACCAAGGTAGAAGTGGGTCATCCTCATCATAAATATTTTCCAAGTTTATTGGACAATAATCCCCATCACCGGCATTACTGATATGCCTCCTTGAATGCATGCGCATTCTTAGCCTCATGTTGTAATGCATAAAGACAAGTCTATCTAACGTCCTAGTCTGAATTCTATTTCTATTCTTCGTATGAATAAGTGCAAAACAACTCCAATTTCTTTCGCAACTAGAGGAAGACGTTGTTTGGCTCAAAATCCTTACTGCAATTTTTTGGAGAGCCGGTGTAGTCTCTCCGAAATTTATCCACCAGTCGGCGGGGTGCAACTTAAGTACTACATGTTGTGCAAGAGTATCTCCAAAGCTACCCTGGCGAGTTCCAAATATATCCAATTCATTCAAAGCCTTTATTTGTACATCTAAGTTAGGCTCTAATCTCTTTATCACGTTCTTTAATCCAATACGAATCTCATCATCTATAACAAATGATTGGGCATATCTATACCTAGGATTTAGGTAATAACCTGCTGCATGAATATCGTGGTGGAGCTGCTTTGTCCATCTTTTGTCGATCAAATTCCAGTAAGCTCGCCAGCTTGAACAATCACGTTGAATTGCCAACTTCGCTTTATCCATGGCGTCGTAGAGGAAGCCCATCGTAGGTGCTTCATCGGTTTCAACAAGACGAAGTACCCTCATCAGTGGTTCCATCACCTTTAAAATTTTCTTAACCCTCTTCCAATATTTGTTGTCTCTTATGGTGTTTACAACATCAACCGGCGTCCCTGATGTCTTCTTCCCATATTTTGTGTTGAGCCATTGTTGGGAAGCAAACATTTCACTCAACTCTCCCCTATGCTGATACAAACTCTCTAAAGCTATAAAGTTTGTTGCAAATCTAGTCGCCGCTGGCCTAAGCAACTCTCGTCCCTTCGTGAACTTCCTCATTATTGCAACTAGGTGATTATGGTTGTAAATAAATGTTGTCACTTCTTTTGCTTTTTCAACCATTTCTTTGACATTCTCTCTTTCCAATATCTTCCAATATAAGATCAATACAATGTGCAGCACACGGTGACCAAAATATATGTGTTCTCTTTAGCATCAACAAATTTCCTGCAGACTTATATGTTGCTTCATTATCTGTCACAATCTGCACCACATTCTCCTCCCCAATCTCATCCACTACTTTATCCATCAAGCTAAAAATATATTCAGCATTTTTTATTTCATCCGAGGCATCAATTGACTTGTGGTACACTGTTCCCAAGTGGCAATACACCATGAAGTTAAGTTGATCATGCTGCGTCTTGTTGGGCCAGTCCAACCATCACACCTGATCGTGCATCCTCTGGCCTGCCATATGGGTTTAAAGGTATTTACGTATGCCTTTGTATCTGCATACTCTGCGTCTGTCCATTTTCCCCTAATCTCCTTGGCTGTGGGAGCTTTAATTCCTTCACCTGCTTCTGCTGCTGCATCAATTACCACCTGCCAATATGGAGAGTTTGCCGCATTAGGGGGTATGTTGGCATGTATAAATAACTTTGCTGCTGCCCTACCCAGTTTCTCAACAGAAGTTCTACTCCACATTTGTTTTATCTTCTTTTGTTTACTAGATTCTTTCCTAAAGAGGATCGGATCAACAGAGGGTCTCCTAGGCACATCTTCTTCTTCCACATCTACATCTATAGGATGACGAGCTACATGTGAAGATGTGCCCCGCCGGCTGCTAAACATACGCCTTAATCCACCAAACATACTCCCTCCAACCCCAGCTGTACTTCCCGTTGGGGCTGCAGTTGTAATCCCCTGGCCACTCCCACTCCCACTCGCACTTGAACCAAACGTGCGTCGACGTTCTTCCTCTTCACGAGCATAGCGCACGCTTTCTCTCCTAGCTATAGTCATTTCTCGATCAGAATCTTCCTCAGAATCAATGATGTCTTCGCCACGAACGCCCATATATTCTGGACCAAACACCTCTTGTCGGGCCGCATCAAGGATATCATCTTTCTTTTTCTGCACAGCAGCTCGTTTCCCCTTTGACTCTTCTAAATTGGCTTGCATCAGTATCATTATCTCTTTGGGAACTTTGGTGCATCCTGCAACTTGACCCTTTCGATGTGCCAAATGTTGTTTAAGTCGCGTAATTCCACCATTTATTACTCTATCACAATAGTTGCATTTTATTTGGTGCCTTCCACCACCTACCCTCTGACAATGTTCCCATCCAATATCCTCATTTGCAGTTCCACTTCCAGTTCCAGTCCTAGACATTTTTTAATTAGAGATGGCTTATGTGATGTGGCTATGTCACTTAGATACTGAGTCTAAGAGTGAAATACTTAGATTTTAAAATTTATAAATGTAATTGTAAATCTTAAATACAGATAATGAAATCAAGTACTAACTACTAAATTTAAATACTAAAGTAACTAAACCCTATGGGCTACAGCCTACAAAGTACAACTACGAAGCTCCAAAGTCCAAAACGGCAAAACCTGTCGAAAAAATAAAAATATAAACATACATTAGTCATTACTCATTAATCTGTAAATATGATTCTCCATGTTTTTGAAAAAAAATGATTCTCTCTAATTTTTAAAATTATTCCGAAATTTAAACAAATACAAAAAAAAAACAAACCATATGCATATTCTGTAAAATGCACATGATTATGTTCTATTATAAGTAACACATGTTATCCAACCTTTAAACTAGAATTTTTTTTTGAAAATATTAATTTTCCCTAATTTTTAAAATTATTCCGAAATTAAAAAAATACAAAAAAATTAGCAAACCATGTGCATAATCTGTAAAATGCACACGATTATGTTCTATTATAAGTAACACATGTCATCCAACCTTTAAATCAGAATTTTTTTTTGAAAATATTAATTTTCCCTAATTTTTAAAATTATTCCGAAATTATAAAAATACAAAAAAAATAGCAAACCATGTGCATAATCTGTAAAATGCACATGATTATGTTCTATTATAAGTGACACATGTCATCCAACCTTTACATCAGAATTTTTTTTTGAAAATATTAATTTTCTCTAATTTTTAAAATTATTCCGAAATTAAAAAAATACAAAAAAAATAGCAAACCATGTGCATAATCTGTAAAATGCACACGATTATGTTCTATTATAAGTAACACATGTCATCCAACCTTTAAATCAGAATTTTTTTTTGAAAATATTAATTTTCCCTAATTTTTAAAATTATTCCGAAATTATAAAAATACAAAAAAAATAGCAAACCATGTGCATAATCTGTAAAATGCACATGATTATGTTCTATTATAAATTTATAAGTGACACATGTCATCCAACCTTTACATCAGAATTTTTTTTTGAAAATATTAATTTTCCCTAATTTTTAAAATTATTCCGAAATTAAAAAAATACAAAAAAAATAGCAAACCATGTGCATAATCTGTAAAATGCACATGATTATGTTCTATTATAAGTAACACATATTATCCAACCTTTAAACCAGAATTTTTTTTTGAAAAAAATGATTTTTCCTAATTTTTAAATTTATTCCGAAATTATTCCGAAATTAAAAAAAATACAAAAAAAATAGCAAATCATGTGCATAATCTGTAAAATGCACATGATTGTGTCCTACTATAAGTAACACATGTTATCTAACCATTAAACCAGAAAAAAAAAAACATGATTTTTACTAATTTTTAATATTAATCCGAAAATAGACAGAAATTAAAAAAAATATAAAAAAAATATAAAAATCAGTTGCATAATCTTGAAATACACATTTTAACATTTTACAATGGCTACAACATCATATCAAGGTGGAAAAAAAGTGATTAGAGGAAGAAAAATGTATAAATACCTATTTTCGGATTTCTTCGAAAAATGGCCCACGGAGCTTCGATTCATCCAAATCGTAGAAATTGGTCGTTTTAATTCTCCAAAATAGACTAATTGTGGTCGTTTTTAGCAAAAGAACAGATTAGAAAAGAAATGGGGGAAGAAAAGTGGGAAGAAAATGCAAAACAGCAAGTATTTATATAAAAAAAAAAGTGACCGTTTTTTGACCGTTACGGGGGCCGTAACGGCCGTTTTGGGCCGTACCAGCCGTTACGGTCCAAATTTCTGGGGTCCCCGATTTGGACCCCGTATCGCGTAACGGTACCGGCCGTTTCCGGTACGTATCGGCCGGTACGGCACACCTTGCATACTGGTGTATGATTAAACCACCCGGTCCTTGAATGGAGCATCCACCTTGGTACCAACGGGGTCAGGGACTTTCACCCAGGGACATCTTTGGCATCCATTTTAAAGATCACATATTTCCGGTGTACTACAAACCACGATGGAGCTGTGGTTGCAACGTAGTGACCATGCTATATGCGGCACAAGCAGACGGTGCGAAATGCAACCATGCATACAAACGTGGGACGACATGCCTGTGCAAGTCTCTAAAGAGCACCATAAAACTATAATGTCTTAAACACAATGTCACCGTCAGCTGGTAATGAATTGCACGACAATCACGACCGATATGGCCGGTTGATACAAGACAATCAGATGAGCCAAGCATTCATGATGCATGAGTCAAGTATACAGTATGAGTGCCAACAAGTAGTCTATCTACCACGATGGCTATAAATCAATCTAGTCAAACTTATTTGAGATATGATTAAGATGAGGGGACACATATGAATGATCGAGTTATAGTGCGGGATGTCGCTAGCCAGGGAATCTCGCACCAAGGGCTACAAGGTATGCTAAGTTATGCCTACCATACAGTGTAAGTCAGGATGATAGATTCCTGTCCTCGAATAGTCCCATACCTATTGGAGGGGTTTGCGATAGAGAGCACGTGAATTACATTTGCGCGACTACATCTCGAATGCTTTATGAATGCGTTTATGCCCTAGTGGTCCCAAACTAATAATGGTGATTCGGGATGCATACTCATTACATATGCATAGTGGTCGTCAAAGCATATACTATATAGATCGCATAAGAGTATTCCAAATAACACTACGTGTGGCAACAGACATACTAAAAATAGCATAAAAAGATAATTCACTTATAATACAAGCAAACATAAAGAGATAAGACTCTAAATGGATGATATACAACAATACAGACGGTCTAACAACTGAACGGTGTGGATTAACCTTCAATATTCAGATAACCCAAATGGAAAGAAAATGATTGAAAACACTACCGACACATCAAAGGTAGAACCTACTTGAGCGGCAAGAGTGGAATACTCAAAATCATGCCGAGAGCCATAATCCTGTAGTACAGTGGAGATGAACACAATAATGGTCCCAAGGAAGGTTTCAAAAGTGGGCATCAATGGCCACGGTTTCTTACAATGTGGTCCACTTGAGGTTTGTATTTACCTCATCTTTTCTTGGAGGGCCCATGGACTAAAATGATATGGAAAAACAGGTGGGCGGCATACATAAAACAGATACATCGTGGTGGGACCCACAGAGCGTAGCACCCAAATGGGTCCTAAGAGTTTTGAATCAAACTAATATTTTTATTTTCCCATTCATCCATATACATGTGATCTTACGAACAGGTTGGACGACAAATAAACATCACTGTAGGGCTGGGAAGATTTCAACGGTGGAGATCATTATTCCCACTGTTTCCTGTGACATGGCCCACTTGAGGTTTGGATATGCTTAAATTTTGGCTCAGCCACTAAAATGAGTTGGAAAAACCTATGGACGGAATAGATAAAGCGCATACATTCTAGGTGGGTCGCACGAGTGGGCCAGCCGCTGGACAGCCCAACCAGCCCACGGCCAGCGCCCTTTTTTTCTTTTTTTTTGTTTTATTTATTTATTTTTATCAAGTGGGGCCCACAGAAGTTTTGGATCAAGCTGATATCTTTGTTTTCCCTTCTTCACACGCATGTGTGAACTTATGAACAGGTTGGATCTCAAATAAACATCATGGTGGGCCGTAGGAAGGTTTCAATGGTAGGGTCACTGTCCCTACTGTTTTCTGTGGTGGGGCCCCCTTGAGGCTTGGATCTGACTCATTCTTGGGTTCATGCCCTAAAATGATCTCCCCAAATGGATGGACGGTATGGATATAGCGCACACATCATGGTGGGACCCACAGGGTGGCCTCCAGCTGGGCAGCGAGCCCAGCGTCCGTGGACGCTGGTACGCCCAGCGCCCGGACGCCTCTCCTTCTACTTTCTTTCTTTTTTTTTTCTTTTTTTGTTTTTCAATGGTTTTCGCCCAGTGGGGCCCACATAAGGCTGATCCAACCCGTTCATCAGGTTCCCTAACTCATGGGGGACCTAACGAGCCCAATATTGGGTATGTTACGGGGTCTACAAACATCAATGTGGGCCGAGGCAGTTTCGACAGTGGACATCATTCACCCCACTGTTTCATGTGGTGCGGCCCACTTAAGAATTGAATCTGCTTCATATTTGGGCCTTAGCCCTAAAATGATATGGGAAAACAGATAGACGGTATGGATTACACACAAACATCAAGGTGGGTCCCACGAGTGGGGACCCCATTCCAACCGTCCTGACGCTGGACGGTTCCAGCGTCCCAGACGCTGTGACGTCCAGCGTTTGGACGTTCTTTGCTATTTTTTTTTTTTTTAAAAGTTTATTTCAGGTGGGGCCCACTAAGGGAAGATCCAATCCATTCATCATATCCTTCAGCTCCTGGGGGATCTAATGAGCCCAATATTGGGCAGGCTACGGGGCCTGCAAACATTAAGGTGGGCCCAAGAAGTTCAGCAGTCCATAACATTATCTCCACTGTTTTCGATGTTGTGGTCCACCTACGATCTGGATCTGCTTCATTTTTGGTGTCCAGCCCTAAAATGGGATGGAGAAACAAATGGACGGCGTGGATCAATTACATGCATCGAAGGGGGTCCCACGAGTGGGCCCCAACGTCAACGCCCAAAAGGGCTTCGTCCCAGCGCTGCTGGGCAGCAGCGTCCTCTGGACGCTGGCTGTCCAGCGGCCATCTCTTTACTCTTTTTTTTTTGTTGTTGTGTTGTCGTCGTCGTCGTGACTAGTGGGGTCCACACGTGCAGGATCCACTCCATTCATCAGCTTGGCCATCCCATGGTGGGTCCACATGGTGGACAGCATGGATGAACTACATACATCATGGTGGGCTGTTGGCCACACTAAATATGCCACAAAATGGGCCCCCAAGTGGGATCCACACCATCAAAAGGTGGGACCCATTCATGGACGATCCAGCCCATCCATCTCATTGCCCATCACAAAGTGGGCCCAAGGGAAGGAAATGAAAAGTAAACGAGAAAAAAGGGGGAAAGGTGTGCACTCACTATGATGGTTGGACGGTTGGATTGCCGATCGGACCGTCCGGATGATGATCGGGGTCCTCCAAGCTTGATCTTCACCTTCAATTCCTCTAACTCTCTCTTTCTCTCTCTTGATCTCCCTTTAAATCTCTCTCTACTTCTCTCTCTTCTCTCTCTTTCTCTTTCTCTCTCCTTTCTCTCTTTCTCTCAAATCTTGGAATGTGAGAAGGCCACCCCCCCACGTATGGCTCTTGTATGGGGGGGGGGGGGGGGGGGTACATGAGATGATTATGATGATGATGGGAGAGGGCATGAGAGGTATGGGTTGGAGTTGACTTTGGTGAGAGAGGTATGGGTTGGAGTTGGTGTGTGTAGGCTAGGGTAATGATAGGGATATGGTGAGGGTGATGGTGATTGATTTGACATGTTGTTGGGATTTGTGTAAGTGGGGCCCACGCCACACGCGCGTTGCGCGGCCCACCTCGGACTGCACAAAAGTACGCATCTTACACACCGGGTATCGCAATGGGGCGTGCCGCGCGGCGTTGGAGTCGTGGCGCCCGCGCGGTCGCAAGGGTATAGGTCTTGGGTCGTTGCGGTACTAAATCAGGGTCGCGATCACGGCTCGCTAATCTGGTCCGTCCGGGACGTACCGGTACCGGAAACTAAACGTACGGAGGACAATTCAGGGTACGGGTCTTACAATACTGCCTCCCCCAAACCTTCTACTGCTCCCACCGGCCTCATAGCGGGAGCCTCCAAATGACAGCCTAGTCTCGTTGAGCCTTCTCCTCTGCTCCCCCTCCCACCCTGATGCTCGAGACTCGTGGATCGCCTCTCTGAACTCCCTCTTCTCCCGCGTCGTAACACAGTCATCGGGATATGCAATCCCCTCGTCGTCGTCGTCGTCGTCTTGCTCCTCAACAGTACGTAGGCCCTGTCCAGGACCCCGCAGCTGTTTCCTGAGATCCTTCTCCCAATCCTTCTGTTGCAGCTTGTGTGACTTCGCCTCAGCCAAAACTCTTCTCATCTTCTCTCTCACTGGTTTTGTTACACTTGGGTAGTCTTTCACGTTTTTGAACCCCCCTGCCAAATGCTCCTTCAGCCTAGACACCCCCCCAACTCCGTATCACTTGGCCGCAGTAGTTGCATATGGCTCCATATTTATTTCCCTCCACTGGTCGTCCATGTTTCCACCCAATGTCCCTTGCTCCTCCTTTTCCGGATCCAGACGACATTTTGATCCCTAGTAGCATACAAAATTGAAAAAATGCTTACACTAGCATTGGAATGAATGGCCATATGGGAACAAAAATGTACACTTCAAGCTTTTATGTTAAAAAACATATGCGACAAAAAATGTGCTGGATCAAATACTCAAGTGGGATGACATTTGAATCAAGCTAATATTTGTGCTTTCAGCCCATCTCACTTGGATGACATTACGAATGGTATGGATGACATATAAACATCACTGTGTACCTAGGGAGGTTTCAACGGTAGGAATTTCCGTTCCCTTCTTTTCCTTTAGTGCGGTCCACTTAAGTATTGGATACGGTTCATTTTTGGTCGCACGTCCTAAAATGAGATGTAAAATCGGATGGACGGCCTGAATTTCTCACAAACATCACAGTGGCCCTTACTGTGGGTTTACCGTGGGCCCACCTTGATGTATATATTATCTATCCATTCCGTCCATCCGTGGGCCTCACTAAAGGAAAAGGTGGGTAGGTAAATTACTACCGTTGAAACCTCCCTGGGTCCACAGTGATGTTTATATGACATCCATACCGTTCATAACGTCACTACTACTGGGATGAATTGGAAACACAAGTATTATCCTGATTCGAAACTCATGTGCCTCCACAAATATTTCAACTGTGGACGTTCAATCCTCACGTTTTCGGCCCACTCGAGTCTTGGATTCGGTTCATTTGTGTTCTCATGTCCTACAATGATCTCCCAAAACGGATGGACGGGGTGGATTTATCAAACAAGATCACTGTGGGCCCACCTTGGTTCCCAGGGCAGGAACTTCCTGCGCATGGCTTTTGCAGGAAATCCGCGCCCAGTAACAGCTTAGTGGGTGTTACCTTACCCCTACCGTATGGCCCACATGGATGATGTTTTGTATATCCACTCCGTCCATCCGTTTCTATAGACCATTTTAGGATGAGTTTCCAAAAATTATGCAGATCCAAATCTCAAGTGGACCATACCACTAGAAACAGTGTGATTGAGTGCCCCACCATTAAAAAATCCAAAGAGCCCATCGTAAGGTTTTGGTAATGTTTATTTTCAATCGAAGCTCTTGATAATGTCAATAAGGTCTTGATGAACGGAAAATATAAAGATCAGATTGATCCAAAACTTTTGTGGCCCACAAAACATTTTAAATGGTTATTCATCACTATTTCTAGTGGTATGGTCCACTTGAGATTTGGATCTTCTAAAGGTTTTGGATCACATCCTAAAATGATATGAAAAAAATAGATAGACGGCGTAGATATATAAAAACTACATCAATATGGGCCCCACACGGTTAGGGTAACACCCACTAAGCTGTTCCCGGGGTAACACTGCGCCCGATTACGTAGTGAGTAACTGCGCACGTGTGCGGAGTAAACTCTGTGGGGCCCACCGTGATTTACTTATTTTATCTACTCCATCCATCCATCTTAACAGATAATTTTAGATATGGTGAAAAAAAATGAAGCATATCAAAATCTAAAGTGGACCACACCACAGGAAAAGTGTGAACTGAATGTCTACCATTGAAAAATTCTCGGGGGACACAGAAGTTTTGGATCAAGTGATCTTATGAACAGGTTGGATGACAAAAAAACATCACTGTGGGGCTTGGGAAGGTTTCAACGGTGGAAATCATTATTCCCACTGTTTCATGTGGCATGGTCCACTAGAGATTTGGATATGCTTAAATTTTGGGCTCAACCCCTAAAATGAGATGGAAAAACATATGGACGGAATAGATAAAGCACATACATTGTAGGTGGGCCCAATAGAGTTTACTCCGCACAACTGCACCGCACACAAATACAAAAGGCCTCGAGAGCCCTTTTCTGTGGACGACCGGAACAGGGTTCCGAAAGAGGGGAAACCCTCAAATCCCCCCAAATCCCCCAAAATCCTCCCAAAATCGTCGGAGAATCCCTCCCTTTTTGTCGATTTTGTACGGTGCATGGATCGATTGCAAGGAAGGAAGTAGAAAGTGGAGATTTTCGAGCACTTACCGCGCACGGATTGATCGATTGGCCCACCGCAATGTCCGATGAGCGTTCCTCTTCTAAGATTGGCCCACTGTTACAGCGCTCCTCTTCTACAGACAAGAGGTATGGAAATCCGACAGTCTCCCTAATTTTCTTTCCTTTTCTGTCGATTTTTTTTGGTATTTTCGCAATCCCCCCAATATCGGTCCTTTTATCGACAATAGGGGGTTGTTAGCTACAGTTATCCCGTGGAAGGTAGGTGGCTACAGCGATTTCTTACCGATGTCAGAAATTGTCGGGAAATGTCGATAAAATCGTCGAAATTTCGGCGATATTTG
Source organism: Liriodendron chinense (assembly GCA_003013855.2). Classification (NCBI taxonomy): domain Eukaryota; kingdom Viridiplantae; phylum Streptophyta; class Magnoliopsida; order Magnoliales; family Magnoliaceae; genus Liriodendron; species Liriodendron chinense. The sequence goes on along the minus strand of ML058469.1, from coordinate 8,003,484 downwards.
GAAGAGAAACGAAAAAAGGGGGTATCGGTGTCGCAATGGCAGCGACATCGATATTATCGACTTTTCGCCGACAATGCAAACACTGCTCATGGGTGGAAGATAACTTATCATTCTTTAGGATTCCATGGGTCCGCTCTAACTGATAGAGGTGTTGATCCTCATATGTGTTATAAACACGGATGATATTCAGGTATCTTGACACTTGAGCACACACTTTTGATACCAAGTCTTGAATAAATCTTGGCATTGGCCATTATTTTCATTATCTCATCGTGACGTGAGATAGGGGCTCTGGCCATCACATCCAACATGACGTAAATATGCTGTAAAATGAACCAATACTTGATCAAAATTTTGTGGACGGCCAGGATGTGCCCACATGTGCGCCACATGCCATTGTTCTTGGAAGTGAAAAGGGTAGGCATGGCACACAGAACAAAACTCCAACTCAAACTTTCCTGATTGAATTCTTCCCCGAGAAGTTTATAAATTGACATTGCATTTCTGCATGTTCTGCGAGGTTCACTTGGTATGGAGGAAAGCTTGACAGAATCGACCCAGGGACAAGTTTGATTGTGTGTTGAGTGTCCCATTTGGGTGAAAATTCATCCCATAAATTATCTGGTGGGATATCACAAGTCATGTGTGTGTCTACCATCATTTCCTCACTAGTCTCTTTTTCAAATTCATTCGTGCTTACCATAGTAAGAGACTTAGATTAGGACTCTACATCAATTAAGTCACATATGACATCTGGAAGTGGTGCGGTCTTAAACTCTTCGACCTTTTCATCACTAGCACACACTTCTTCATGCCCAACAATGGTGAGTGATGCCTCAACTTCTATATCATAACTATCGATTTTAGGCACGTACTCTTCCACTTCATAAATAACCTGTTTGGATTCTTCCAACTGGCCATTCACCAAGGCATTATATTGATCATTTTTTCCATAGTCTCTACCACACATAAGGGCATATCCTCAACAAGCCCCTCCCACCTGGGATTGATCATCGCCCCCATTGTCAAGGTGTGAAATTTTTCAGTGAAACTTCAGAAAATGCCTAAATACACATATTTGCATATTCAGCAATAAAAAAATTGCAAAAATATTGCATTAAATAATAAGTTTTCATTTAATGGGGCCCAAAAAGCATGCGTTGCCATAAGAAATCACTCCAATATTAACCAAAATGAGTTTATATAATACAAATGCAGCTAACATACAATAATCAAGACATATAAAGTTAAACGAATTCAAAAAGTCACCTTTCTGGCCATCTTTCATCTCCACATGAGTAAAAGGTGGGCCTAAGACCAAGTGGGGCCACTCTCATCCTTGTGAGAAATCCACCCTGTTCATCCATTTCATGATATTGTTTTAGCACATGGGCCTAAAAATGAAGTAGATTCAAATCTCGAGTGAACCACATCAAAGGAAATAGTAGTGATTGAATCCCATCATTAAAAACTTCTTCGGGGCCACTAAAGTGTTCGATCAAGCTGATAATTATGTTTTCGCTCATCCATGTCTTTGTCACCTAATCAAGAGATTGGATGGAAATAAAACATTACAATGGGCCGTAGGAAGTTTTTAATGGCCCTAGGAGGTTTTTAATGGTAGGCATTTAATCACCACTGTTTCCTTTGGTGTGGTCCACCTGACATGCGGATCTACCTCATTTTTGGTCTCATGCCCTGAAATTAATTGGAAAAATAAATGGATAGTGTTGATGAAGCACTTAGCACATCATATTGTGGCCCACATGGCACCCAGCCACAGATTGAAATGGGAGCGAATTAGGTGTTACTCAGGGAACATCTTAGTGAGTGTTACCCCTTCCGTGTGGCCCAAATGGGTGATATTTTATATATCCAAGCCGTCCATCCGTTTCTACTGCCCATTTGAGGATGGGGTTCTAAAAATTATGTAGATCCAAATCTCAGGTGGACCATAACACTGGAAACAGTTGATTGCCCCACCATTAAAAATTTCAAAGAGCCCATTGTTAGCTTTTAGTAATGTTTATTTGCAATCCAACCTGTTGATAATGTCAATAAGATCCTTTGTTGATAATGTCAATAAGATCCTTATGAAAGGAAAATATAAATATCAGCTTGATCCAAAACTTTGGTGGCCCACAAAAAGCTTTTAATGGTAATTCATCACTGTTTCTAGTGGTTTGGTCCACCTGAGACTTGGATCTTCTTAGGGTTTGGTGTTACATCCTAAAATGAGATTTAAAAACAGATGGACGGAGTGGATGTGTAAAAAATACATCAAGGTGGGCCCCACACAGTTAGGGTAACACCCACTAAGTTGATCCCAAGGTAACAACTAATCTGCTCTCGATTGAAACAAATAGCACGCCTGCGACTTTGTAGGGATGCCCATTGCCTACTAGTTGTGGGGCCCATCGTGATTTATGTATTCTATCCACTCCATCCATCCATTTTAACAGACAATTTTAGGGCTAGATCCCAAAGATGAAGCATACCCAAAGCTCAAGTGGACCACACCACAGGAAATAGTGTGAATTGAACATTTACCATTGAAATGTTTTTGGGGCCACAAAAGTTCTGGATCCATGTGATTTTTTCCTTTTACCTTCATCCCTGTACGATCTTATAAACAGCTTGGACGACAAATAAACATTATTGTGGACCCTAGGAAGATTTCAACGGTGGAAATCATTATTCTCACTGTTTCTTGTGGTGTGGTCCACTTGAGCTTTGGATATACTCAATTTTTTTGTTTAACCCCTAAAATGGGCTGGAAAAATGGATGGATGGCGTGGATAAAAAGCATACATTCACGATGGGCCCATGAGAGTTTACTCAGTACGAGAAAACGTACGGAGTTACTCGGTATGCAATTCGCTTCTCAACTTAAATAAAAAAAATCTTTCATTTCTGAGAGGCTTTTTCATCGAAAAATGGGGTTTTTTTGAGGGAGGGTTTCAAAACCCTAAATCGCACCCAATTTAAGCGGAAATCCACCCGAAATCCCAGATTTGTCGCCAAAATCCACAAATCATGCAACATTCATCTTCCATTCGAAAAAAAAATTAATTTTTTGAGGTTTTTTCTTACCTTTATCGAAGACCGACACTCTCGATTGATGCCCTATTCTTCCGAGTTCTGAACAGGTATGAAAATCTCTCTTAGATCTTTCTAAAAATACCGAAATGAAAGGTTTTTTTTTCCCCTCTTTTTCGATTTTTTACCTATTTATGGAGGTGGCTTCTGTCGATTTTGAAAATATCGTCGATATTTCGCCGACTTTTGGTAGAGAAACGAAAACTTGGGATATCAGTGTCGTCGATGAAGCGACACCGATATTATCGACTATAATATCGACAATTCGTCGACAATGCGAACACTGATTGTAGTTTCGTAGATTAAATAGTAAAAGAAGAAGAGAAAGTTGGGAGAAGAAAGAGTTAAGAGTTGGACGTCCACACCCTTTCCCTTATATTCACTAATAAAAAGTAAAAATGACAAAACTCCCCTTAATAACAAAAGCGGATATTCCCAACATGTCCCAAACCCTCTTAAACAACTAATAACTTACGAGTATGACTAAAAACAAAGGCTAGGCGGGCCATACATTATATGGTCCACATTCGCAATGTTAACACTCTCCCCTCAAGCTAGAGCATAGATTTTGCCAATGTCAAGCTTGGAGTATTTATGTGTATACTAATTGTGACTGAGGGCCTTGGTGAACATAGTAACAAGTTGATCTTGAGATCAGATATGTGGGATGCTGCTTGATTATCAAAAAAAAAAAAAAAAAAAAAAACTATATAGGTAGATTCATTGCAAATCCTATTTCCTGCAATAGTTTCTTAATCCTCATTAACTCACAAGTAGCATGAGCCATATTCTGTTTTAGTGTTTGATCGGATCACAACATTGCTTCCTACACTTCCACGTGATTATATTTCCTCCCACAAATATGCAGTACCCAGTAGTGGACCACTTATCTGCTAAAGAACCTACCCAGTCTGTGCTAGAGCACCTTATTATATGAAGATAATTGTTTTGTTTGGACAGAATCATGGTGTGCTATAAAAGCCGTTACGGGACTGTAAAGGCCATTACGTAAAGGTTATGGTGGCAACTGTTACTCGTTATAGGGTTGTAAAGGCCGTAACAACCGTTACAGAAAAAATAACCCTTAAAGGCCGTTATAACCCCCGTAATAGCCCGTTACGTCCCCCTTGTAAAGGCCGTAATGACTCCTTAATGAACCATTATTGGGCAGATGCTGGTTTTTCAGATTTTTTCCAATAAAAAAGGCTATAATAGTCCATTATGCCCCCTGTAACGGTTGTTACACCTCGTATTGTAAAGGTAACGGCCGTGGCCATTACGACCATCGTCACCATTAGAGAATACCTTGTACAGAATGCCCCAAATTGCTGCTATTTTAAGATAGTGCAAAATCCATACAACTGCATCCATATGAGGTATCCTTAGAGAACTCCAAAGCTGACTCACCAAACTTGCAACATAAAATGTCAGGTAGAGTGATCATTAAAAAATGAGTTTCCCAACCAATATTTTATACAACATCTCTTTGATCACCAATAAGTTTGTGATTCAGAACCATTGGTGTATCAATTGACTTAGTACCAAAAAGGCCTATAATCGTAAGCAAATCTAGAACGTATTTTCGTTGAGACGGATTAATTGCTTCCTTGGATCTAATAACTTCTATATAAAGAAAGTATTGAAGATGACCTAGATCGTTTGTGAGAAAATGCCTCTGAAATATCTTAAGCTCTTCAATTCCCCTCTAATTACTTTTTGTATGCACAATGTCATCAACATATACTACTAACACAATAAGACCTAGTGCCTTTCTGTATAATGACAGAATGATTAACATTGCTTTAAACAAAGTTATAATTTAATAAAGCTAAAATGAATTTGTCAAACCATGCACATGGTGACTGCTTCAACTCATAAATCACCTTGCTTAATTTACGCATCTTGTTTAACTCTCCTTGAGAGACAAATCTTGCTGGTATCATTATGAAGAAAAGCATTTTTTGACATCCAGTTGGAAGATGGGTCGGTTATGATTAACAGCCACAGAAAGGATAACACGAATGGAATTTAACTTGGCAACTGGAGATCAAGTTTTAGTATAATCAACACCAAGGGTCCGAGTATATCGAGCATTCAAACGTTCAATTGTACAATCAAGGTGAAACTTAATGGTGTATATCCACTTGTAACTAATATTGTATTTATCGGCCAAGTAGACTAGCCAGCTTCCTAGTGTTATTCTGATAAAGAGTGACCATTTCCTCTTCCATTACTTGCTTCCTTCCCTTATGTAACAATGCTTCCTAGTGTGACTTGGAAATATCATGAGAGGATAAGGATAAGGCAAATCTAATGAAAAGTTTGAGACAACCATTGAGTTGAGATAGGCCTAATTTACGAAAAGTAGGAGACAAGTATTGAAAGGAGACATATTTGGAGTTGGATGGTCGGTATATGCATGCTTACATTTTCTAAAGGCCATAGAAACATCAGACCTATATGGAGAAATCATTGAATCACTATGCTCAGAAGAAGATATGGTGGATTTCATATCATGATCGGCCGCACTATCTGTCCATTTTCGTCGTAAGTGGACTTTTAGTTGAGGCACAGTGGGAATGGAGGGGTCAATAGAGGTAGGAGATTGGATTATGTTTTCTTCAACCGCAACAGGTATGGCCACATTCACATAAAGAGATTTACTATATTTTGATAAGAATAGTGGACTTAAAAAACGTAACATCTGCACACATTATATTGTTTTCGAAGTGAAGGACTGTAATAATGATTACCTCTTTGTATCTAGGAGTACCCAAGGAATAAGATATAATACGCGTCCAAAAACTTTAGGAGGTAAAGAAAACAACGGACTATCTTGGAGTAAATTTCATGAGGTGATTTACCCATTAGAATAGTTGAGGTCATTTGATTTATTAGAAAATACGTTGTGAGTATTGCATCACGTCAAATTTTTTTGGGAACATTCATGTGAATTAATAAAGCATGAGTGACCTCAAGTAGGTGATGATTTTTTCATTTTGTAAACCATTCTGTTATAAGGTGTTGGCACATGATATTTGATGCAATATACTTGTTAAAAAAAAAATACAGACTAAAGGATTGGGACATATATTCATTGGCATTATTTGAACGAAATATAAACACCTTTGAGTTAAATTTGTTTTGTATGATCTAAACACCTTTGAGTTAAATATATGAAAAGTCTTAAAAATAGAAAATAATTTAGATCTATGTTTCATTAAATAAATCTAAGCCATTTGTGAAAAATTATCAATAACTGTAACAAAAGTACTCTTACCTTGATCTATTAGAAATTTTAACTAATCCCTAAACATTTGAATAAAATAAAGAAAAACTGAACTGCACTTCTCCACATGTGGAGTAAAAATACAAGATGATGTTTACTGAACTCGTACGTTTCACACTTTAAAACTAACACCGATGATAATGAATGAATAACGCCTTTGAGAATCTTCAAGGATGGATGATTGAGACAACGATACCATTGATAATAAGAAGACATTCTTTCATGCTAATGTGCCAACAACTTCACGATCAAGGTAGTACAACCCATCATGTTCATGTTCTTGGTCCTCCACCAATCTTCTTCTTCATCTTAATATCGTGGAAAAATATAATATGAAGGATAGAAAATCACAAAGTAGTTAAGAGATATGGTGAGCTTGCTAACGGGCAGAAGATTTAAGGAAAATTTAGGGATATAAAGGATGAAAGATAATGAAAGGGAAGAAATTGGATGAAAATACCCGTCCCACATACTTTGGACTGGGTATCATTTGCGAAGGTAACAAATGAACCCCTTAACACTATATTAATGGGGGAAAATGCATTAGACTCATTTGTCATATGGTTGGATGCTCCAATGTTAGTGACTCATGGAGAATGAAGCTTGGATCCTCAATAGGCCATACTTGAGTTCATGAATGGAGTCGTAAGAGTAGTAGCAAGAACAAGCCGATTATATAGATTTTTCATAAACTTGAAATACTTTTCTTGAGTAAATGTAACCATCTCTCCAGACTTACGTGGCTGTTGAGTTGTAAAAGTAGAATTAGCCAGGGGAGACCCATTGCTCTCTCCAACGTGAGATGCTTGGTTAGCGCATGTTGGCTTTCCTTGAAGATTCCAACTTTTTCAACAGAATGATTCATAAAACCATAATCGGTACACTTCCTAGGTCCATGCTTCTTCCTACTTCATCACAACCACCTTGATTACCTCTGCCACAATGACCACCACCTTGACCTCGACTACTAAAAGATGCTAAAGCGGAGTTGTCACTGGCATTACTTCTAGAGTTAAGAGCTACACGTTGGAGGCAAGCTTACACTTGTTCAGAGAGGGCACATCCTTGCCACCCAAAATCTGTGCACATACTGGCTCATACTTAGGTTTTAAACCTGATAAAAATTTATCTGAAGCTCCTCACATTGCTATTGCTTTTCAAAATTAGTAGTGAGAGATTTCTTCCACATTCTTTTAAGTTTTGAATAATATTCACCTAGGGATTTATCTCCTTGTTAAAATCCAGATCTCTTCAAATAATTGGTATGTACGAGAGATATTTTTGTTAGATGAATACATCTCTCGTAATGCATCCCACACTTCTTTTGCAGTATCTAAGAACATTATATTCGCACTGATGGATGGTTCCATACTATTCTACAACAATGTCATAATTTCAGCATTCTCCTAGATTCATAAATTGTATGTACTAGCAATCTTCTCAGGTTTCTGTATTTGCAAATATTTAAAATTGCCCTTGGTCATTAAGAACTCTTGAATGGACTTATAGATCACTGGAGATAGTTTATTCCATTTAATTTAATAAAGGTTATGTAGAACACTAAAAAAAATAGATGAATATTCCATTTAATTTAATAAAGATTATCTAGAACACTAAAAAAATAGATGGATTTATGAATCCAATTTTTGGATCACTTCTTATCTCCACTAGAACAAGGGATAAGAGGAATGCCACATGACTTCCCAAATACGGGCTGACCTATCACTATTGACGAAACACTCCACTTGCACACCTCATACAATGCGCACACCATGCATGGGGAGACTTGGAGAGCAACAGTTCTTATGTCCACAGTTGCCAACTGATCACAAGGGATGATGGTCACTAACATGGCATTCAACGAGAGCAACCAGCCCACACGCTTCAAATTACCACACGGGAGTTGATGATCACACAAACCTCATTCACCTTCTCACATACAGACCATTACAAAGGCTCGACAAATAAAAAAAGAAAAAGAAGAAACCCTAGGTTTCTTAAAAATGTTTTAGCACAAGATAGATGAGAAAGTTGAAGAAGGGAATGTAGATGGAAGAGTGGAAGATGGACTAAGTCAAGAGCAAATTCGCTCTGATATCATGTAGTTCTGTAGATTAAAGGGTAAAAAAAGAAGAGAAGAAAGAAAAGAAAGAGAAGAACATTGGGTGAAGAAAGAAAGAGAGTTAGAGTTGCATGTCCACGCCCTCTGCCCTTATATTCCTTAATAAAAGATAAAAATAAGAAAACTGACCTCAATAACGGAAGCAAATATACCCAACATGTTCTGATGCAGGGGCATGCGATGACTTAACCCTAGATGCGTGTATATTCAGTTGGAAGATATTCAAGTGAGAAAATTAACAACTAACTATTTTCGCTCAAAAGGAAACTAACAAATATCAACACAGAGATGAGATCCGTTCGTCTGGATCATGTCCCTCAGCATAAGTATCACGTAAACCGTAAAATAGGGAGGATCTAGGAATAATAAGAAGTGATTTCTTTTTGAAAAAAATAAATAAATGGAAGAGGGAGTATTTATTGGAAAGGGGTTTTTTAGGTAAGCAGTTGGATTTTTGAAAGCATAAAAAATGGGATTTTTGGAGCTTATATGGAGGAATTTGTGAATTTGGGTTTTGAATTTTTTTTTCATTTAAAGAAAAAAAAATGAAATCTAGAAAAGGGAATTTGGGGAGTTTCTGAAATTACTTTTTTCTATTACTGGCCATTTTTTTTTCCAACATGACCCAACTCGGTGCTGACTTGATCCGACTTGGTTCCTGTGACCGAGTCAGATTCGGTCCGGGTTAGACCAGCCAGAACTGGATTCGGATTGGGTCAGCCCTGCTGGACTCGGAACCAAGTTGGATCGAGTTCGGGTTAGGTCAAATTCACAACCGAGTCGGATTGGGTCAGCCCTAACTCGGTCCGACTCAACTCGATGCCCAGCTCTACTCTCCTCCCCAAGAAAGCAACACAACAAAAAGAATTAGTTAATAACCTGTACCAATTTTCTAAAACTTGGACCGACCTCGACCACTTTTGTGGGGTTGTTCCAACCAACAGGTGCCTTAAATGGATTGAACCTACAAATAAAGATTTGACAGATTGACCCAGATGGTTGGACCCATTGATTGCCTAACCCAGATGGTTGGACTGGAGACCTGGACAATTTGAACAGCTTCCTTCCCATAACTGGATAGTGACCCTGTCTGTTTTGGTGGGTGGGTCCACCATGCCAATCTGTTCCATTTTCATTGGTTTTAAAACAGTGCCTGTGTCCTTGTAGTTTATTTTCTTTCTTTTATGAGCTTATTAGCTTGAACTTGTGTTGTTTTTTCTTCCAGGTTGCATTCAGCGGGGGCACTTGTTGGATATCTGCATGCGCAATGTAGGTTTGGCTTATCTGGAACCGGGAAAAGGATACCATTTTCCCGATGGGTATGATCTTAGTATTCACAGATTCTTAGTGAAGTATATTGCATTCTTTTCTTTTCAAACCATATTATTCCCACTGCATAATTTAACCCCAACTATTCGAGCTCTTGCAGCATTTGAGCTTTCATTCGCTATGCACGAAGAAAATGCATTTTCAGTGGATTGATGCCAGATAATTTAGGAAAAGAAAATGGAAATGTGGCATTTGCATGATCCTGAGCTGCTTCCCTATGTATCCTTAGTTAACAAAAAAAAGAGGACTCTTTATGCTTCAAATGCTGAAAATTATTCTCTTCTTGTTTTGGTGAGTCAGAACCTCTGACGTTGGGACTTCACTCATAAAAATAGAGGCATCAAAATTACATTATTTAAAAGAAAAGAAAAATCAAACACCAGTAAACTCAAAGAATGTTGAACAAAATCCACAGAGAGAAAAAGCTGTACTTAGTGCATCTGCAGTAGGTAGTTTGGTACCTTCAACAGGTGAAATTTCTCATCTAATAATCAATTCTTAGCCATTTCATTGTTAGCTTTCTTGATTTTTGTCATAATTACTTGAAGTTTCCCCATTTGTTCTTCTGTGAAGTTTTTATACTTTGGAATGATCTGGATATAATGTTATACTTTGGAATGATCTAGATATAATGTTACCTTTTGCAGTGCTGATCTGCCTACTTGGATTTGGCATTTAACATGCTCCATTTTGCAGGCCGTTTGTTGAGTATAAAGGCACAATCCCAACAAATGAATTGCAAAATAAACAAAAGGAGCTGGAAATTGCAGCGAATGCGTTAATTTCTAATGGAGGGAAGGTAAGTGTCAAATCATGTGGTAGATCTGCGATTTTATGTGATGTTGTCGGGAACTTTGCATGTTCTCTTCATTTTTGAGTGAGGAAAAAAGTAAGAACCTCTGATCATTCTCAACCAATTTTCAGTTGTCAGCTGCTGTTTTACCATATGAAGAAGCTTCTGAAATGTGCGGAGGATCCCTTCCTACTTACATATCCAAGGTCAGAATTGAGGAACCTGCTTCAAGACTTAATTTTCAGTTTTTAAGGATTAGAAAAATAAATTAATGAACCATGCTAAGGGACTATCTGAGTTCTGGAGGGCTGTGATTTAAGTCCACCCAAGCAGTGGGCTCACTTGTGCCATGTTTTAGCCAGTTCAGCCGGTCATAGAAAACATTTGAACCGAATATTTTTCTTGAATCGGTGGCAACATTGCACACGATGGGTCCATAACTTAAGGTCGTCCAACATGGAATGATTCCCATTTGCAAGAAGATTCATTTTCGAAGAACAAGTTGCCTCCTTGGTGTTATATGTTCGTATTGTAATAGTTTATTAGGGAATGAGATAGTTTATTTGCTTCAGTGCTTCATTTTCTTCGACCTACTTTCAAATTCAATTTCCTAGATTAGTAGTTATTTGCTTAGTTTGCTTAGACCTAATTTCAATTCAATTACCTAGATTATCCATCTTTACTGCAAATGTATTAGTATTTCACCCCTGTTTTTTCACAATTCATGTGGAACCTTTCTTTTTCATTTATTACTGTTTTGTTGTTTCAACTTTTATTGTTGGAAGCTTTTTTTCTGTGAAAAAACCATGAACTCTTACCTGTTATGGGAAATCATGCAGGATAGTACTCCACGGATTGTGAAGTTAGGGAACCATCCCGGTTGCCCTTGTGGTGGGACCCATGTTGCTGATTTTGCGGAGATTGGGAGTATGAAGGTTCTAATAACTCAATTTATCTTATTGACCTGACTTTCTCTATGACACAGATGAATGCCATTATCATGGGATATACTTTAAAGTTTTCTATTTCCATGTTGTCTAGAGATTTGCTCGAATGCATCCCAAAGTCTTACAATTCGTATCTCACGACTTTGGCCTTCAATTCTGGTCACCTTCCACTGATCCAAACCTTTTACATGATGAGCCTCACTTTGTATGGTGGAAAGACAAAAATAAAGCCCTCAATTGGATTATTTAACCCTTTGATGATTTGGCTATTTTGCTTCGGACATGAACTGTCACCATAACGTTTGTATAATCAATGGGTTGAAATATTCAATCCAAGAGTTTTTACAGGCATCCCCTATCCAAGGGGAGCCCTATGACATAAATAGTTTGGGTCATATAAGAAAACCTAAATCCGACGGCTATAGTCCTGATGGACCTTGTTTTAATATGTGGGGATGTATTCATGCAAACTTTTGTCATCTATTCTGTATGAGGTATAGTATTTGCATGTTATAAGAGGATCCAGAACCATCAATATTATCTAGGTTATCAAGCATTCAATATCCATATGTGCACTAAACGTATACCAGATTTGGACCTTGCATCCATTATTTGCTACCATGTATGCAAAAAATCTTTGTTTGGGTGATCCTCACTGACTCCTCAGGATCACAAATGGGTGGCCATGATAAGTCTGGTTGACTGTTGATGTTTAATGGGTCAAATCCGTCTGATGGATTTCCACAATCATCTGATGGGCTTGACTTTTGGTGCATGGCCTATCCTCAGTAGGGTACAAATACAATAAATGAACAGTCCAGATCTAAGACCGTATGCCTCATGTATGCAGATTGAGTGCTTGATAATGAACTAAGTTGTTAGCATTTAGCATTGCATACTTTGTCCTTCCTCTTTCTAGGTATCCTATCCAATCTATTTTTGAACAAAAAATATCAATAGGTGTGAGGTCACGTAAATCTCAAGGTGTTTTATCACTTAAGGTTTCATATTGGAATATTGTACATCAAGATTAGTTATCTTTTTATCCGAGTAAATTGTCTTGATGCAAGCATTGAGAAATAAAGACCTTTTTTTTTTAATTTCTTTTTTCTTTTTATTTTTGCTTTTCTACCAAGAAAAGAAGTTAAGCTTTTCTTTATGCTTCATGAAACTAATCTTTGATTTTCTTCTCTTGGTCTCAGTTCTCTGCTGGGGGAGAACATCCCATTGAGTCTGAATTGCTACTTTCTTGTATGGATGTTTGTTCCGTGTGTTCTCATGTTCAATTCCCTCCCCCCCTTTTGCGCTGACAAACAGCACTCCGAGTGATTCAAGGGGCAGATCCTTCAAATCTTTAGAAAGAAAAAAGAGCCTTCCACATTTTTACCAATATCAATGCACACCTCATGCTCCAACATCTGAAAACTCCATGCTTATGATGTGTCATTATTTTCCTAGTTCTAATTTGAATTGCGAGGAATTCTTTACTTGAGTTCACTCTAGCTTTTCCTCTATACAAGCTATTGATTTTTTTTTTTTTTTTCCCATCTTTTTGTTCAGGTCTCTCAGATACGAGTGAAGAAAGGTCTCACAAAAGTGTTTTATAGCATTGAACCATGACCTTTCACATGTCATACTTCTTCAGCTTAAAAAATCTCATAATATACAAAATGTGTATGGTATGGTGCCTGACCTTTCATTTTCTTCTGCACTTATGGTAGCTGGAGGCCTCCTTCCTTATTGGGAAGGAGTATATTGTACATGAAAGTCTCTTGTCCAGAACCAAATCGCCCAATTCAATGGCCAGTCAATTGAGATGGGATTTTGCAGAGTGAAAGGCAATAGATTTTTTTTTTTCTTAGTTATTCACTTTATTACGAAAGATGGTAAGAAGTCTTGACTCATGGCATGCTGTTGGGTAGCACTCATGTTGTTACTGTTTAGCTGCTTATGGCTCTTTGGACGAGGACATTAGAACGTGAATAAGGTCATGACCCACTACTCTGTAGTGATTGAGACCGTTGATCTGATAGGGCTTCATTCAATGGCGTAGGAATAGATGATGAAGAGAAAAATACAACAGCACTCCAGATAAAAGGCCAAAGTTTGGATGTCTGGGACCTTCTAACCTGGAACAGTTTTGGGTCATCCGACATTGGTGGTGCATTGCATGATATGGAAGGTTCTGTGTACCCCACTTAAATGGTCCCACTGCATCAGGATGCTATTCACTTTTGATGCATTTGAAGTGTAATTCCTCTTGAATCTACATATGCTTTCCTCATGATTCCTTATTGTTCCTGTATTATTTTTAAGATTAGAACTTTGATACCCTGGTGGAATGTGACGGTTGATATCTAGGCAAACGCGACATGAAATTAATTCAAATTATAACCGTCAAAATTGTGGACCCCAATTTAGATGGCTCATAAATAAATAAAAACTTACATGAATTTAATTACCTAACTAGTTGATTGGTCGACCATTAGTGGAGGTTGAAGCAATGTTAGCCAATGGTCTGAATTCAAAAAGAAAGTGCCCACAGTGCAGAAGCCAAGGAACCTGATTTTGGGACGATGGTCTATCTACCATGGGTCCCGCAATTTAGCCAGTTCAATTTGAGTTGATGCATGCCACGTGTACAATTTCAGAGTGCCTGTGCATCAACCGTTGCACTCTGTCCAATTATCAAATAACTCCCCTGTTGCTAACAGATTCTAAAATGGAAGAGTGCTTGTGTGGAATTTCATGCTTTTATGTGTACACGCTATCACTACCAACCATTCCTGAAATGATTGCCTGATTGTGGGGACCTATCACTTGCTAGAGAATGGGTCACCCAGAAGATGACGACCCGCTTGTAAAATGATAAATTGCTGATGGTTCCATTTGCTATATGACAAATGGTTAGATACATTGTCTGAATAAATGAAAGGCGATCTTTCAAAGATTGAATGATGGCATCACTGTTTCTAGTTTTATTTATTTGTTTGTTTATTATCTATTTATTTAACTCTCATGCTCGTTGCTGACAACAATAACAGCTCTTGTGACGTAGACTTTCAAATCTGCCACCCATTTGATGCATTTGCATGTGAAACTTCTTCACCGACTCTAGTTGATCCTTTCTTCACTGACTAGAAGAGTTAACATGAACTGAAATAAGTAGTACCTCAAACCATGTTTCTGGCGAAAGCATTTTCGAGGCCAATTGTCACTGAAAATGCATTTTGGAAATGGCATGTCTTTCATAGTGAAATAACTATCATGTGGACTATCAGTTCCATAGTTTTCAGAGGATGTCCATCCCACCCAACCATTATTTCAAAATGCAGCCTAATCTATTTTGCAGGTATTCAACTTCTTCGTAGTGTCTTTCCGGCAGTTTTCTCAAATGATTCTCATGCAGTGGTGGTTTCTCTGACGGGTTTGCCATGTCCAGCTCACAGGTTCAGTTCCAACAATAATTCAACCATGAGAATAGAACTCTTGACCTCAACAACCCTATCACACCACTCTTTTGCAATTTACGATAGATGCATTAGAGGGATATGGCTTTTAGGTGGAGTCCTTCCAAGAAAGAAAAATTAGGTAGATGGTCGGCCAATGAAAATGATTTTTAACCTCTTCAAGCAATGTTAGCCTGCCAACAAGCTAAAATATTAGGTACCTGTGGCCAGTGTCCTTGTCATCATCACTGTCGCATTAGAACCTCAAAACCCTAAATGCAGTTTATAGTTGAAATCATCATTGTCGTGATCGCCGTCGTTGCAATCATCATTACATAAGCAAAGACACTATTCATGGAATGATGGTTACTGACTTTTTATTTATTAAACTAAAGTTGTCGTCTTTGGTGAGTGTCATTTGTGATCATTGATTTCTAGGCTTGGATTGGACCCATGACCTTAATATCGCAATCATTACATCCCAATCACTGAGGGTGTGGGGCCCAACGCATGGCTTGGGCGTCAGAAAATATCGGAGGCTTTCAATTGAAGATGGATTTATTGGAAGGAATCTGGTTCGAAGCAATGGGCAGAGCGAATGGAGATAATATCTTCATTAGAGAAAAAAAAAAATCAAATGCCAATGCAGTTGCTTTCCAATAAGGATTCTATCATTCCTTTTCTCCCGCTTCAAGGGTCCAATAGTCCTATGGCAAATCATCTTTTGATTGATTGACATGGTCCCCCCCCCCTGGCTCAACCTCTCATGTTAGCTTCTAGGTCCTTTCCAAACTCTTGAAAATGTAACATCTCTCTCTCTCTCTCTCTCTCTCTCTCTCTCTCTCACAGGAAAATTGGAAATATTAAGAAACATTATATTCCTCTTCGTATTCAAGGATTTTTTTTTTTTTGGTTTCCTTTGTATATTTTTCCTTTTTATTAGATTTGATTTAGAGTTTAATTGATTGCAATATCCTTGGTTGGGGCTTTTCCTTTTTTCCTAGTACTCTCTTCTCTCTCTCTCTCTCTCTGTTCTTTTGGGACAGATTTGGTGATAGATCACCACCATTTTAAAAACACTGGGATTAATCCACCTTACATGTGGTGGCACGTGTAGCAGAGTCTGAACTGTCGAAACGATGGTCCTGCTGTGGATGGAACATATCCCAGAAGATCATATTGATTGGACGACCCTAATATTCTATTTGTACATTCACCAATTTGATGGTTTGGATTGTGTTGTCAGTTTTTTTTTTTTTTTTTGCACTATACTGATTGGCGTTGGGTCCACAATTTAGACGGTCTGGATTGCATAGACAGCATGTGTAGCAAATGAGTCACTACCAGCTAGAAAATGGTGGAACTATCACTGTAATGTAACCCCCCCCCCCCCCCCCCCCCCCCCCCCCCTTTTTTTTTTATTTATTGTAATTGGGTGGTGATTTTTATTAGTTTCTTCACTGAAAGTGTCTAGTGTTGTCTGTGGCTGAGATTGGAGGCATAAATTTCGAGGCAGGAATCTGCCCTATTAATCAAATTCTAATGCATTTCCAGTCCCAATGCTGTTAAAAGATGTTTGGCCAGTACAATACCACAGTCTCCAGAGCTACTTTAGGAATCTTGAGTTATGATGATGGAGGCCTTGGCAATGGCCCGCTAAACAGAAGGGTGAGAGGCAAATGATCTACCACGACCAAGAAAGTGGGTCTTTACTATAAAGAAAAGAGGAAAGGCGAAAAAACAAAAGGAAAAAAAAAAAGTGACCCACAAAGCTACTCCAAATTGTGATCCTCACAAACATCCGCACTCCATGGTGCCACTCCACAGTGATCGAAACCGTTTATCAGGTGGGGTTCACCACCAACGGGCCACCACGCAAAAATCCTACCTGACCCATCTAATCTGACTGTTAAAACGAAGAAAGGCCAACAGTTCATTTAATGATCCATTAATCAGACACTGAAGATGGTTTGATCAGATCAATCACAGCAGATGAGCCCATTTGTTGTGGATCACTATTTGGGGTGCCATTGTGGGCCAGCCTAAAAGAAAGGAGGGGCCCTCTATTAAATTCTCTCATGATACCCACCACAAAGATAGCATGAAAAGTCATTCCAAGATCCTAATTCCAACACGAGCTTGTGTCATTTGCTAGGGGCGCACCACTTTTATCAAATTCTCAAAGTTGGGTCCATAAATCAAATGAGGTTCCTTTGACCTTAAGCTAAAAATGTCAAACAGGACTACATTTCTACTTCTACTTTAAGGTGGGCTTGACTCCAATGTTAGTTCTGCACCAATTAAAAACTGGTGTTGACTCATCAACGGTGCTGTACGGCGATCCAGACCATCCAAATTGCTCAATCACAGTGAATGGGACATAAACAACATTTGCACTGAGAAGATAATATTAACCTTCTGATTTTCACCTTTGAATTTGGACCACTCACTATTCTACTTTTAACCATCTACTGGTATCTGTTAATTGGATGGTTAGGATTGCTTGATAAGCGCCAGTTTAGATATACATGCCATCTACAATGGGAACCCTAAATTAGATGGTCTGGAGTGTTGTACATCAGTGCAGTATGGGAGAAGGTTGAGTCACCACCATTTCTTAAATGGTATTAGACTAACAGAAGAGTCTAGGCCCTATGGAATAAAAAAGATTAAGAACATTCTAGGAATGCAAACAAGCGAATTTGTGTTTTTTAAATGCAGAGTTGGAGAAGGGAATATGGCTTTGGGTATATGGATCTATTCAGTCAAAATTCTGATAGATATGATATATGTTCTTCTTCTTTTCAAGGATATACAAGGAATGGTTTCTACATGCAACAGTTGCACACCAAATTTTGATGTATAAAGTATTAGTTATCCATTTACCAGTTGATGAATCGCGACCGTCCAATGTGTTGGCAACATCTTGGATGGGACCATAACCTAGAAATGGCACTAACAAGTAATCCTAACCGTGATCAGGTGATTCTTACTTTTGGTGGTTAGGAAAACAGGAAACCATTTGGGCATGGGTTGGTTGAAAAGGTCCATTGATCAAATGGGGTTGGGTCATTTGGCCCAAATTGCTTGGAATATGCACAAATCAGGTGAGATGTTTATATTGGGATATTTGGTGCATGCACCTATACAGATTGGGTCTCTATAGCAATTGGGTGGTGGACATGGCTTTAATCTGTTACAAGCAAGGGAATTGATATTTACACCCACCTTATTGATTTTCATGCGCCCATTCAACATTTCGAGAATGGATGAACTTGGTACAATGAAAATCTAAAATGCCATACATGTATACTATTTTAGAATATTCAAGATATTTATATATCCAAATCTGCTACTAAACACAAATTTTGAATTCATTGATATTTCAATTGCACACTTCCAAACATAATTGAGGATTCCAAATCACTTGGTTTTGCTTCGAAACACCCGATTAAATTGTATGGAATTGCATTAGATGGAATTAACACCTCCTGCTGCACAATGATTACATGTCAGGAAATATCATCCAATCTCACATTTGGGATCAAAATTTTCCACTAGGAAATACTGTAAGTGAAACTTATGTTTGGTGGACCATGGAATTGTAATCAATAGACTAGATTCTACAACTAATGTTAGTCACTTGTATGTGTAGGCAACTTGAATGTCACTTGTAAAGGGTGCATGTGGATGAACAGTGTGGATAAAACATGTACCCCGATGGAGGGCCCATAGCTGTAGTGAATTTCAAAATCCACAAAAAAATCTAGTAGCATCTACTTGGTGGGACCGGATGATATGAAATATGGATTTTGCATGGGACCAAATGCAATACCATACCATCTAATCCCATGTTCCAGACTGGCCTGGGATTTCAAAATAATTTGGATTGGAATCCCCCAAATTCAAATATAAGCTGCCAAACGAGCCAGCCTTTAAACTCACTGATTGCTTAACACAACCACCCTTTTCTCCCTTTGGTGCAAAATGTTGTATCAACAAAAGTAGAAAAGAGGAATTGTACTCAGGCCTCAGGACCACGGATGGTCACTCATCATTACCACCGCTCATTCTCTATTTGAAACTGGCACAAAAAGAAGTCCTACACGTATAAACTACATATCAAGTGCTTGGAACAGCTGATCAGGACCGTCTAATTTCAATCTGACAGTAGGGATGCTGCAAACACTAAATGTAGCATAAATAAACTGCACGTGATCTCTTAACATAACTAACTCATCTAAGCTTTTTAAATGAAATTGGATGTCTACAAGAACTCCACGTTCAAAAAGCAAAAACTCTAAAAGATGGTACACAAAAGAGAGAGACTCAAACCCTAGTGTTTGTCCTTTTAATGTCAGCTAGACTCTGATCTGATACCTGGGTCCCACAATGGGGTCCCTGAAACAGCTAGCATAATGAGGATACCAGCTTTCTCCCCCTCCAATCAAATTAAAAAAAGAGTCGTATGCTACTGTATACTCGAGGGGACGCCGATTGTATACGGATATGTGGGCCCCACCTTGATGTATGTATTTTTATCTTTGACGTCCATCCATTTTTCCAGCTCTCGGATTGCCTGTGCCCTTGGCCACGAAGATATTCCTGTGCCCCATGTCGTCTGCAGCTGCGTGGGGTACACAGAGATGCCCGTGATAAATCCACTCCGTCCATCAGTTTTGCAAGACCATGATAGGACATGAATCTAAAAATAAAGCAGATCTAAAAGTCAGGTGGGCCACACCAAACGAGACAGTGTGAACGGAATCATCTACCGTTGAAACCTTCTTAGAGTGGACCATGATGTTTATAAGCCATATGGACTGTTTCATAGGGTTATTACCACTCATATAAACTGTACGCACAAATGACTAGGGCTGTCAATGGGTCAGGCCTGGGGTAGGTCTCGGCCCATATTTTGAACTGTTTCAGGCCGGGCTGTCAGTGTGGGCCTGTGTTAAATTCTGATTTTTCAGGCCCGAGCCTGGCCCATTGACACCCCTACAAATGACTTGTGCGGCCCTCACAATGTTCCTAATGATGGGTGTTCAATCCCCACCGTTTTGTATGGTGTGGCCCACTTGACTTTTGATGTGCCTGATTTTTAGATTCTTATCATACTGTGGTCTTGCAAAATTGATGGATGGAGTGGCTTTGTCACAGGCATGGCCCCAGTGCAACTTCTGACAATAGGGGGCAAAGACAATTAGCTCATTTTTTGGGCTTTCAAACCTGGGATGCAATTTGTTTGGGACCAATGCAATTCCATACCACTTAGTTTTACGCAAGGGATATTAACCGTCCTGGCACTGCAGTCCGATAAATTTTTCCGCAGGTGTGCACTTTCAAAGTAATTCTGAGTGTATCTCCTTGAACCTTTTTTTCGTTTTTAAAGACAAAACTACTCTCCCTCATCTTGAGCCCACCTGACAAGTATTAATGGTTGGAGAATGGATTGAGCTAGATGGTAACAGAGTTATAGTAGAGCCCATTGTGAGGTAGGTTTTCGATCCACACAACCCATCCCTTTCACATATAATGCCAAAATTTGGTAGATTAAGTGAACTACATGAGAAAGAGTGTGAGTTGTCTAAGATCATTGAAAAATTTGGGCCATGGACCTTTTGGATAAATATGATATTTGTTTTTTTTCCTTTTAACCAAGTATCTGTGATACTATAAACGGGTTGGATGACATATAAACATCACTGTGGGCCCCACAGAACTTAATATGTATCGTACTTAGTTGCAAGTTTGTACAACAAAAAAAATTTTGTGGCAAGCTTTCGACAGTTACGTTTTTCTGATGTGAAATTTACATTCGTTTGATGAAGTAGCCTATCAGATGGTAGATCCAATCTGTTAATAATGTCTGTGGCCCAGGGTTTCATTGAGTATGTGTTGGATTCTCGTTGTTTCGAGCTACTAGTCGCTCACAACGATGAAAAAGGCTGAATGGTTTATGAAACATACATTCTTCTTTATTGTGTTGTAGGTCACTTGATCGGAAGATTCATTCATTCTTCGGACAGTTACATTTCTCAAGATTTTGGAGAGAATGGATGGAGCAGATTTGACCAAAAGTCAGAAACAGGGCTCACAGATGTTGTACAGACGTTGTTCATATTGTCAAAAGTGAGCCCATGGGCCCATTTTGAATCCCGACCTCGACCCCACCTCTCCTCTTGCGGACTTTCTTCTCTTGGATCGACCCCACCTCCTCCGGCATGGTTTTTCGGTGCGATTTTATCCGATATCATCTTCTTGGACTCTGGTTTTTATAAAATGCCTTCTTCTACAACTGAAATCCGAAGAAATGACGGCTCTAAATACATAGATGTCAACTTCTTTTTTTAAAAAGTTTTTTCTATCCGTTGGAATGGATGTGAGTTGTGAATGGTTGTAGTGGTGGGTGTGGGTGTGGATGTGGATGTGGGTTGTGAATGGTAGTTGTGGTGGGGTCGAGGTTGTCATTCATAAAGGGTCGTGGTTGACAATGGATGAACATGTCAACACAGGATGTCAACCTTGACCCTTTCTGAATGACAACCTTGACCCTTTATGAATGACAAATTCAACCCATTACTTGACTTCTAGAAAGATTGCCAACCTCGAGCCTCAGTAGATGACAACCTCAACCCTTAAATGAAAGGCAGAAAAAAAAAAAAACAAGGCTCTTAACTTGCTTGACAAGAAATCCTCTTGTTTACATATTCATCATACATTCATTGATTTACGACACATATAACATTCTACAAACATCATTGTATACATCCCCATAAAGTCTTAAACATCATTACATAGCCATTGTCAATGAATCATAAGAGGGTAAAAAATCTCAAATACAAGAAAAAATTTCAATTAGCCTATAGGGATATAGGTGCATTGACGCCAATTGTGATATTTTCGTTTACATCTCGAGCATTTAACTGTTGGCCTATCTTCTCCTTAAGATGTAATTTAAATCTTATTTGGTCTTCTGGTAGATCTTCTCTTTTGTGGGAATTTCATCTTCTCACACATTGCTTCCACTTCATTCGGAATGTTCCATTGGATCTTGTTAGTCATTGGGTAGACCAAATCTTGGTACGCTCTTTGGTATAAATTTTTTTATGTAGAAAGGAGAATAGTAGTTGTAAATATTTACGTTCTTTGGTATAAGTCTTTTGTGTAGAAAGGAGAATAATAGTTGTAAATGTTGATGACTCGATGACCCATAATCTCATAATTTGGGTTAATCTGCAATAAAAAAATGTAGGGTGTATTATTGTTTAGGTTTAGGTTACCATGTGTTAAGGGTCTAAGTTCTCAAAAGTAATGGGTCGGGGTTGTCATCCAAAAGGGGCTACGTTGTCAAATGTGAATGATCGATGTTGTCATCATTTAAAGGTGTATGTTGTCAAATGTGAAGGCTCGAGGTTGTCATCCACTAAGGGTCGAGATTGACAAGTGTGCATGTGAGACTCGAGACCTCGAATGCCGATTCATACACTAGATAATTGTTGATGGTAGGTCCATTGGCCCTGAGAATCTTGTAACTTAATCATAGTATTGTTCCATTATCGAGTTGCAATCCACATCTCAACCCGATGTCCGAATTTTAGTATACGAACTTAAAGTTAAACAATTTCAGAAATGACAACTATGCCCTTATTTTATCTGGAGGTGGACTATTGCCGAAATTCTAAATTCGTTTGGTACGAGAGCCTAGCCGTTGCGACCATAGTCGAGTTACGAAATTATTGGTGAAAACAGCACATCAATACGACACCGAATTATAAGTTATGAATAGAACTGCATATGCTATTTTGATAAAATTCATGAAAGAACTCAAATAACCTCGACTTTTTCTAAAATCTTTGGAATACGTTTATTTAAAATCACCTAAATAACCTTTTTCTACTACTGTTATACCGTTAAATTTTTTAAAATATTACAAAATACCCCTCCAACCCCTTTTTCTAGACAAAAGCCCATTTTAAAACTCTTTTCAAGTCCAAAGATAAAACCCTCAATCAACAATCCATTTCCTACACTTTTCTTTCAACCCCTCTCTTTCTAAACTCTTCCTCAAATAGAGACATCTTTCTTGTCTCAATGAAATTCAAAAAATTTAGTCGTGTACTTATTTCTTTATGTCATGAGAAGCCAAAGACAAGTAGAGGCTAAGGAGTAAGCTTAAACTTGAAATTGAAAGAAGAAGTTGAGAAAAGAAGAGGAAGCATAAAAAATAGTAGAAGCCAAGTTTGAAATCCAATCTTTCAATTGTTACAGGTGAGTGCATAAATTAGGGGTACGCATATAGGTGTGTTAGATTACTTGAAAACTCTATAGAAGAATAGACTTCCTTGTTTTGGTTTTATTTGAATTCATAGGGGTTTCCATCGGTTTTCATTTTTCTTCCTTAGAAAGACCGCTTGCTACTTGTTTAATAAAATGTCTAAAATAATTATATTTTTTTAGTAGTGTGTCCTTCCTCCTTTTGTTGTAGTTAACTCTTGAGTTAAAACATGCTTGTGGAATTGAGTTTTATACTTGATTGAGCACCGGATCGGGTGTAGATTGGCAGAATCATGTGCAAATCATATGTACCATATATCTTGTTACATCATTGTATGTTTGAGACTAAATGATTTATATCATGGTATGGTGCTCATAGAAGTTTGTGTTGTGACATGTGGTGTCTATAATTAGTAAGTGGTTTGTCTAGATACAGGATGTATTACATAAAGACCCCTATGAATGACTGATATTCATGAGGAGACCACGTGAGGTGGGTCGTCCCATGCTTGCCTTGAAAACATGACATAGTGTGATTGTGTGTGAACTCATGCATAATGACACCCAGGTCTATAGCTCAAGTGGCAGACTGAGTGAAGATAGCCTTGTTTTAACACTGAGGTCATGGTATCGATTCCCATAGTGGGCATGGCTAACATTGTGATGTGACTAATAAGGGTGGGTGGGTGTACTAATAATGGGGGTGTGTGATCTAACCCATAAAAAAATGCATAATGGTATTATAATTGATGCAGATTATGACACTAATAATATTAATGGTTGCGGTGATTGTAAACACAATGAATTATACATTGATATGATTTGAGTTGGACACCACACCGAAAATGCATATTTCAACAAGACATGATTAGAGGGTCCTTTGGTAAAAGTCCCTAAATCCCAATTGGTACCATTGGGAGTGGCCAATGCCTATACCGAGTGGAAGAACAGAGTGCTGGAATGCCGAAATATCAAAGTAGGCAACGACTCCCATCGGTGAGTGTCGATTGGTTGAGAGGTTTGTCCTGACCTCCTTATAGGTAAGCAAAGATAGGTTGTGTGTGACGAGCTCGTAAATCCCCGCTATCATTTTACCAGGTGACTTATGTCTTCTCGTTGTTAGGTAGATAGTTAGGTTCAATGCAAGTGGATTAGACTAGTTTGGCCCGTGAACTATATAGTCCCACCTCTATAGTTGGGCACGGTGGTAAGGCCTGTACAAGTGGGTAGCAATCATATGCGAGTCCTACCTCTGTACTAGACCCTGGTGATCCAGATGAGAAACGTGGAAAGTTGTGGAAACATTGAAAAATTATGCACGTTACAAGTGGGTAGTAGTCCCACCTCTGTAACAGGAATTTGTGTGATTGAAAATGATATAGAAAATGGAAAGTGGCACAATACATTATATTTTTATTTTACTGTTTATTGGCCCAATAGGCTTATGCATTATATGAGCATGACATGAAACACATGCATCTTCACTGCCCACATAAACTCACTAGGCTTAGTAACTTAATGCTTTCTTTTTATTTATTTTTTTACAGATGAGAGTAGAGAGAGTTGCAAGAATAGAGGTTGCAGACTCTAGTTGTCCTTTTTGTTTTGTACATATTAATGTTTATTATTTTTTGCCGTACCTTGTATATGTACATCAGGTATAATAGATATGACATGGTTTATGTGTTGGCTTTCCTTTGGTGTGCTCAGTTTTACAAAGTTACACATGTTGAATATGTTGCCAGTTCTGAAAAATGATACATGTTTATCGTCTCTACTTTCAGAAATCCTCCTTGTGGAGCTCCACTTATGGGACTTATCATGTGATAACTGAAAGTCCCAAAATCAAAGTTCAAAGGAGGTTGTCAGCTTAAATTTGGTGTACAGTAACCATAGATTACCGACACTAGATTTAGGGGGTCGAGGTTGTTATTTTCTCAATGTCAACCTCAACCCTTCACACTTGCCAATCTCGACCTGTTTTGAGTTGATTGTCAATCTCTACTCTTATTGGATTATAACTTTGACGCTTATCATATGATAATCATGACCTTTCATATTTTGAAAATCAAACTTACATAGCACACCACAATCTTAACTTGTACCTGAAACAAATCACAACCTATACCCTTAAAACATGACAACACCTTAAAACATCACAACCTATACCCTTAATGATTTATATACTTATAATAATGACTAAATTTGAATAGAGAAGTTTTAAAGAACGGGTAAAATGTGAATGCCGAGTACCAATTCGCTAGAAAATATAATGGATGATTGTGGACGATCATGATGGTGGATGTGGTTAACGAAGCTTCAAAGAAGAGAAGTTTTTAGATACCAAATAATGCCGGAAGGAAAATGGAGAGAAATGCTAGAGAATAACTTCAGAGGGAGAGTTGCTGAAGGGTCTCACGAATGTTAGTATCCTTAGGAGAAAGAAATGCTTCTATAGGTGAAAAAGGCAAGCCTTGGCCATATCTAAAGGCGTTCGTACACCGTTTATGGGGCCAACATCGTCTATGTGTGAAATCCACTCCATCCATTATCCTTGAGATTTCATTTTCGGCAATGGTTGAAAGAATGATCAACATCCGCCACTCATATGGACCACAACACAAGAAAACATATCATATGGAACAGACACCATTATTGTTTATCAGGTTTTGTGGGTCACACAAAGATCGAGTTAGCGTGAGATTACCATCTTCCCATATAAACAAAGGGCAACAAAGAAAATGAACGGATTTGATCTACTTTAAAGTGGGCGCAATGACAAGTCTCATCCACATCACTACATCGGGATTGGAGGCTACATAGCTTCTTCTTCACTCAAATTTTGTACTGTTGTTGGTTCCAAGGGCAATGGTAGTTTAAGGTTCAAGGGTCTATAATCGAGATTACTTTGAAGGTGCAGACATGTGGGAAATTTGATCGTACTACAATATTAGTGCAGTCGAAATCCCTTAATACCATGCACCAAACAGGCCCGTGAGCTAAAAAAATGAGGTAAATCAAAATCTTAGGTGGACCACACCACACAAAACAGTGGTGATTAAACCTCACCATTAAAAACTTACTGGGATCTACTTAAATGTTTATTTACCATCCAACATGTTGATTAGGTCACCGAAACCTAGATGAAGGTACAACACACATATTAGCTTGATTCAAAACTTTTGTGGCCCCATAAAGTTTTTAATGGTGGGGGTTCAATTACCATTGTTTCTCATGGTGTATTCCACTTGAGATTTGGATTTGCCTCATTTTTGGGATACATGTGCTAAGATGATCCGGAAAATAGATGAACAATGTGGATAAAACACATGCATACATCTCGATGGAAGCACCGACCAATAACGACTCTGTGTTGCAGGGTTAGTATGCAATCAGCATTGAGTGTTTTTTTTCAATTATGACTAGTGGAGGCTATGGTTCTGTGATCCAGAACATTGGTCTATTCTATTCTACTATGGATTGATTAGGCCATAGAAATTCACTTGATAAGACAATCTTAACCATTCATCTTTCAGTACATGGATAGACAATTTAGGAGAGGAATCCAACAAGCATTAAGATTCAATTTAAAAAATAAGCCCCAACATGGGTCACTGGATCCCTGGGGATGGTTCATCTGCACTAGGGTGTGTTGGGAAGGAAAGAGATCGGCCCATAGTGGAAGTGAGAAAAATCAAATGAGATAAACCACAATGATCAAGCAAATCAACATGCAAGAGAAGGCAATCTGAATTTTATGTGGAAAAACCCCTCACCGGTAAAAAAACCACATCACAATCCACTATGAAATCAAAGTTATAAGAGAACGAAGAAAGCTCACATGGATCACAACACACAAGAGAACCCAAGCCTCACAAGCTTTTTCTCTCACCCGAAAACTCTCTCAATCTCTCTAGGATACCCGACACCAATGGCAATTAGCCTTAATCCCGCATTACACCTTTTATATAGCATAACAACTGGAATTAAAAACTACTTGCGCAAAACTGCGTAAACCGACCTAGACTACGCAATAGTCGTCGGGCGCCCGACCCGACCTCATCGGGCGATCGACAATGTTCACGACTTCCTAGAGAGTGAACAACAAAATCCAATGGAATTTCGGACGCCCGACCTGACCCCGTCGAGCGACCAACAATTCCTATCCAGTAGCACTTTAAATTCCAAAAACCTTGTTCGGTGACCTCGGGTGCCCGACCTGAACCTGTCGGGCGACCGGCAACCCCTGTCACGGTGATCCAAGATTGAAGACAACCTCAACAATCTCCACAGTGACTTCAATCTTCAAACTCTACTACTCCAAAGCTTCATTCTTCATCTCTACTTCGTCTCCTCCATAGCTCCATCGCTTTTGTGCCTCATGGACTCTATCCTCGCACCTCCACGCCCCCTGCTATTCTCATGTGGCCCTTGTGCACTTGGGAGATCCGAGCAACCATGGATTCCTCCACAGCCGCCGTAGCTCCACCGTGAGAAGTGCTCTAGATCAACTTGTAAAGATTGACATACCTCCGTGCCTTTATCATCACGAGTGCACCTTTTTTCACTTTACAATACTAATCGCAACCGTTGAACCTGATTGAGATATTGGCTTGCTAATCCATTTTTTTTTTTTACGCTTCTTCTATCATAGTCTCAGGTTGTTTTCCATGTTTTTCTTTCACGGAATACTTCTTTATGTTGAATCTCATGCTAGACGCGATTAAAATTAACCTCGTCTCAGATTATGATCTATCTCCCAATGTTTGCTCTGATATCACTTATTTAGAAGGAAAGAGACTAGCTCGTAGCGGAAGCGAGAAAAATCAAACGAGATAAGTCACAATGATCAAGCAAATCAATACGCAAGAGAATGCAATTCGAATTTTACGTGATAAAAGCCCTCATGGGTAAAAAACCATAACACAAAGTGAACAATCCACTATGAAATCGAAGTTACAAGAGAACGAAGAAAGCTCACCCGAATCACAGCCCACAAGAGAAACCCAAGCCTCACATGCTTTTTCTCTTCCCCTAGAACTCTCTCAGTCCTTCTAGGATACCCCGACACTAATGACAATTAACCCTAATCCTGCATTACATCCTTTATATAGCATAACAACGAGAATTAGAAACTACTTATGCAAACTCGCGTAAACTGATCTAGACTGCGCAATAGCCATTGGGTGCCTAACCCGACCTCGTCAGGTGACCAACAATGCGCAGGATTGTCCAAAGAGTTCACAACAAAATCTAAGAAAATTTCAAGCACTTGACCTTATCTTATCAGGCGATCGACAATTCTTGTCCAACAGCAATTTAGATTCCCGAAGCCTTGTCCGGATGACCTTGGGCGCTCAACCCAAACCCATTCGGAGACGGAGAACCCCTGTCACGGTTATCCAAGATTGAATGCAACCTCAATAGGGTGTACAGAAAAGAAACAATTTGCTAGCCCCCACATATGCACAGGGGTGCCCATCTACACGCCACCCATGTGGGCAAGTTTGCACCATACGTGATCCAAGTCATCCCTCAGGTGGGTCTCACCATACAGACGCCCTTGACCAAAATGGGGCCTGTCCACTGATAAAAATGGACGGACAAGAAAGCTCAACCAAGTTCTGCTTATCAATCATTTCTCTCCGAGTGGATTGACCTTAGTTTTGGGTGGGAGCATCTACACATTGGGATCAACCCGATGGATGGCTTGGATCTCAGACACATCTGCCCGATGGTTCATTGTGTTTGGATGGGCTCTCTTTTATAAGCTTCTAAGCATAACAAATCCCTACCGTACAATGATGCTCTTTTCTCCGATATCAACACGGGGTTGTATAGGACTTAGGGAAAGAAAAAGGCTATGTTGGACCATAGAAAATGGTGCATTGGACTATACGGTTGGTATGTGGTGGATTGACACTGATACTTGCTGGCTACGGTTGTAAAGGTTTATTGGATTATTTAAAGATTTTTTTTTTCATTTTAATATAAAGAAAGCTTAATGCGTCATTTTAAGGTAGATCCATATAATAATAAATATTCAATATATAAAAAAATTAAATATTTTAATTTTTCCTTTTAAACTATTTTTGAGATTTTTACCACAAAATACTTGACAAGTCTATAGTTTATGAATTAATGCCTTCACGTTTAGCAATTACGTGGAGGTGATTTTCAAGGGATGAAATTATAAAAATGTGTGCATTTCATTTTTTTGTTATTATTATTATTTTTTTTTTGTAAGTAGTGATACTCAAGATTTGCAACACCCCATCCAGGCTATCAAGCTAATGCACCAAACCATACCACACCATAATGATAACATGAACAAAACATCATGTCAATCATATCATCAAATAGCTTATATTTGAATTAAGATATTTTAAATGGTGTACATTATTTTTATGGACTAGCACACAAATTTTTGGTTTATTTAATAATATAATGTTGGTGTGCATCTATTAGATAGGTTGGATGTAATAACATGCCATATGAACCCCACAACTCTCCTTTCTACTGCAATAAAAAAAAAAAAAAAAAAAAAAAAAAAAAAAAAAAAAAAAAAAAAAAAAAAAATGCAAAGCGCAATAATAATATGAACCCCACAAATTTTTGGTTTATTTAATAATATAATGTTGGAGGCACTATGTGATAAAATCTAATCTTTTGAGGAATTTTTATGATAAAATTCTCAATAGTTCCTACGAATGTTTTTGGGAATTGATACCAAGACCTCGGCAGTGAGACGAGATTATCTTCACTCAGTCAACACTTGAGCTATGAATCTGACTCGACTGACCGATTCAAAACCTAGGCTTTAAATATCAATTACGCAAAATATATACACCACAAAACACCTAAAAACATTTTATTTCATTTCCCTCAATGGACTTTCTATAATACATAATTACAAAAATAACTGCACATACACCAAAACACGCTGTATGCACTTCAGACAACACCTCACATGACGAAGCACCCGTTGGGGTTTTCGTCGCTGAACATGTCGTACGATCCCGACGGTGCCGGCGGGTAAGATTCCGAAACGTCCGGTTGGTGCGCATAATAAGGGGGTGGCGCAGCGTAGTAAGAGACTCCATGGCTCATGCTAGGATGCGCCGTGTTGTAACTCACCGCGTACACGGGCTGAGGGGGGAGCGGTGGCGGGTACAGGTATGGAAGCTGAGTTGGTGGGTTGAAAGTGAAGGAAGCCGCTCTGTTGGCCGCATCTCCGGTCGGCTCGTCGGACTTACCATTGCCGGCCGCGGGGTGTTCATCGCTGCTGTTGTTGCTGTTGGCGTTTTGCCCTTTCTTCTTCTTCTTTTTACCACCGCTGCCACCGCCGGCTTTCTCGCTGTTCTCACCGGTGTTGGTGTCAGACGGTGAGTGGGTCAGATTTTCGGTGGGTGTGTCTTCCGTCTTTTTCGAGTCCTTGCTTTGGGAGCCGTTGGTTTTTGCTGTGTCTACCGACTCTTCTTCGTCGGTTTTTGCAGCGGATTTCGTGTCGGTGGTTTCTGTTGTTGCGACTTTCTTGTCTTTCTCGCCATCTTTGCTCATTGCAGCTGCTGCGGATTTCTTCTCACCATCGCCATTTTCGCTGACCTTTGCTTCTTTATCCTTTTTGCCCTCGGATTTTGAGGGCTTTTTATCTTTCTTCTGATCAGGCCAGAGCTCGGCAGGCTTGCCCGTTTTCAAAAGCTTCTTGATTAGAATCTCGGGGTCCACGTTGCCCGTGACTGTAACCTTATTCTGCAGTGAATCGATCGACGTTGCATAAACCCCTGAAGAAGAAAAACAACAGAAACAACAGAGAGATCAAAAGGAGAAATTGCAAAATAAAAACGTAGAAGAAAACCCAGAAACTCAAAAGATAAAACTAGGAGATAAACCCACCTGGGAAGTGAATGAAAACTGCTGGAAATCAATACAAAAAGAAAACCCATGAACAAAAACCATTGAAAATGCGAAAAAAAGAAGAGAATCAAGAAGAAAACCATGGAAATTGCGAGAAGATTGATGAAGGTGAAAAACCCAAAAAGGAAAGCGTAGAAATGGGGAAAAGAAATCGAATGGAATGGCATACCCTCGATGTCCTTCAAAACTTTCCTTACTTTCTTCTTGCAACCTTCGCAGTGGATTGAGACCTTCAATACCCATGTCTGCAAAAACAACATAAAATTCCATCAGAATCCATATGAAAGCAGAGAAAAGAAGAAACAAAGTAGAATTCCTATAGAAAACCTGATATTTTAGAGGCTCGGAACCTTCTTCTTTAGAAGATGTGGATGGTGTTGCCATGAAGGGTGAAAGGGGTATAGGGGTAAGAAATGTAGTGATGGAAGTTGGGAGAGTAGAGAAGGAAAAGGAAGGGAAGGGAAGGAAGGTGGAGAGCAGCTGCGTCTACATATAGATGGCGGCAACTGGCAGCTACTTTTGGGTACTAATATTTATTCAGAAAGCTTGCCATGCGTAACCGCGCAAGTGCTACTCATGCATTCAAAAATGTCACTTGTGTGAAAGATCAGAGTCCACTAAAAAGTGGGCCACACTGAAATTAATGGGTGGATCAGCAACGTCATCAGGTGGGACTCACATGTGCATGAGGACAGAAACCTAAAGAGGAACTCATTAATGGTTGATGTTCAGCGAGTGGGACTCTGACTGATTGGTGTATCACACAGCACCGACTTCGGTAGGGTGTAACTATGATCACCACGCCTTCAATCCATTTTGCCAGCTTATTTTAGAGGATGAGCTCAAAAATAAAGTAGATCTAAATCTCAAGTGGGCCACATTATAAGGAAACAGTTGGTGATTGAATGCCCACCATTGAAAACTTCTTTGGGCAGTAAAAGTTTTGGATCAAGCTGATATGTGTGTCTTCCCTTCATCCAGCAAGTCTGTGTGGCCTGATGGAAAAGTTAAATGGAAAATTAACATTATAGTGGGCCTTAGGAAGATTTTAATGATGAGCGTTCGTTTACTGCTGTTTCTTGTGGTGTGGTGGTGTGGTCTACCTCATTTTTAATTACACTCATTTCTGCCACGTTTTTAATTGCATACCTAAAAATGAGCTAGAAAAATGATCTGCTTGATAAAAATACATACATTATGGTCGGGCCTATATGGCTTTTGCTGGCGAATCTCTGTGGACCTAACATGTTATATGTGCTTTATTGACGCTTCCATCTAATTTTGTCAGCTCATTTTAAGACATGAGCTAAGAAAATGTGGTAGATCTAAATCTTAAGCAGACCACATCATAAGAAACAATGATAATTGAACATCTACCGTTAAAAACTTCATGAAGGCTACAAAAGTTTTGAATTAAGCTGATATTTGCATTTTCATGTAGGTCCATGTTAACTAATCAAAAGGTTAAATTACAGATAATCATTATATTGGTTCCTAGAAGGTTTTTAGTGGTGGGCGTTTAAATCACCACTATTTCCTGTGATGTAGTCTACTTAAAATTTAGATCTACCTCATTTTTGGACTCATACCCTGAAATAAGTTGGAAAAATAGATGAACAGAAGGGCTAAAACACATACATTATGGTGGAGCCCATATAACTTTTCTAGCAGCACACAGTACCGATTGTTGGTACCCTGTGCGACACTGCGCAATCCCAAATCAGTTCTGCCTACCAGATAAGAGGGCCAGCGCTAATTTTGATCTAGAACTTGTGCTACACTACCCAATCCCAAATGGATTTTGCCTACCAGATAAGAGGGCGAGGGCCAGTGCTAATTTGGATCCCAGCATGCATCTAGTTGTTATCTAGTAATGAGTGGCTTAGATCTTGCACATGGATGTGCCAGGGTTAAGTAGCTTTTTTTCAATAGCAACCATAGCGGAGAATGATAGCTAGGTTCCTTCGTTACTAAGTCACTTCATTACTAAACTATTTCATTGCTAAGATATTTCATTACTAAGTTATATACCTCTATAAATAACCCCTTTGGACTATACCAACGTATAGAAAACTCAAGAAGAATTCTCCATCATCTATAGCATTTTCCTGTTCTATCATGGTATCAGAGTGGTCTGATTCAAGGCCATCTCATCCACCCTTAGATGACATGGGGTTATCGTCTAGATCATCCGATCCCTGATTTCCCATTATGTCCATAACCCCATCTCTATCTCCAGTAACCTCAATCAACCATGTTCTCAAACCCCATCTTCACCACTACAAACACCACATCCCATTGGTATCTCAAAACCTCATCTCCGGTGTCGTCTATATCGATGATTGTAGCCACCATTGCAGCACTCAAATCTGGAAAACCCTCTACCCTACCATCTCCAAAATCCCCCTGCGCCCGATCCTGCATCCTTCACCCGATCCTGCGCCCCCACTGTCCCTATCGGTACCTCCCATTGCTGAAATCTCGGCCACCTTTGTTGTCGCTACTGCTGCTGTTCCATTCCAGATCTGTCAGAATCCCATCTAGACCCGACGTTGTTGTTGGTCATCTTCATCCCTACACTTCACCCATGAATGATACTGGCTTATCCTATGAAAACCCCTCAGCGCCACCTCTGCGGCATCTTCTGTGGAAACCTAATTGTCTGCTCAATATCGCATGTAAGCTGCACACCTCAAACCCATTTTCACCTCTACATGCATATGTCATCTTCTTTAGCCCTCCACTCGGTCGACAACCCTCGAACCATAACTCCTTGCACCACTATCGTGTGCTCCAGCTATCGGTGCACCTTCTGCTCGTTTTGCATATCTCTATTCCTACACATCGCTTAAATCTCTGAGATTCACGCCCCCTCCTTTTGGGGACTAACTTTGATCTGGTACTCTCTGGATCATGCTTGTCCATATTCTCTTGAGATCAGAGCGGGTGTTGGAACTAGAAAAATGCTCAAACGAAATTTTCTGGTTGTTTGGTGTTTTGTTGCTCTGGGGTTCTGAGTAATAGAAACATTTATAGACCATCACAAGCATTCACAAAAGTACACACGAAGAGATATCGCAAGGCGAATTTTATTCCAGAGATTCTGAGATCTTGTACATTCCAGGCCGTGGTCTGGCACGGACCCTTAATTATATTGAATGATCGATGACCCTTGATTAGAAGGCAAAAGACTAGCCAGCCGGGACTAGGGTTTTTAGAGTTTATGGCCATGGGGCCTATATTTGTTTTGCTGTGTACTGAACCACTTCTGTGTTAGTCAGATGTCTATGTCCCGTATTTTGGCCGGAGACCCGGGTTAGGACTGTCAGGGTTTATTACTGAGATGGACGACTCTGGGCCCGCGCCTGTCAATGTAGGGACAGGTGACCTCGGGAAGTCCGCTCTACAGTTCTGTGTACCTGCGCAGTCTAACCGAAGGGTACCGTTTAAATGGGTAGGGCATCGACTGTTGTGTTGTGGCAGTTGAGCAATTGGTTTGTAGGGGATTGAAACTCTTTAGCACAGTCCATTGTGGTAATCAAGGCCCGGCTGGTCTAGCTTTAGCACAAATTAGATCATGCCTTTGCAGTGAACGTAAATATCAGCATATCTGCATAGCTCTGGATGTTGGCGACTCCTTTCCGGGAAGTTACCCCGTTCATTGCGTCGAATAGGGTTGAATCTTGAAGATGCTCGATTCTGCTTATTTAGAGTTCTCGAAACGTTCGCTTGGCCGTTCCATTGCGTCCGGAATGCTCGAAATACCCAAGACCGGTTCCAGTAATCCTTGGAAATACTCAAAATTGAGCCCGGTGCGTCCGCTAACATGTTCTGCAATTGGCTGGTTTCTGGATGCGTGGGACCTAATTTACGGGTGCGTGGGGGCTCCACACACCTATCAATTCAATGCTGATTTCCAGACGATAAGGGTGCGTTGGTGCATATTCAGGGTGTGTTGGGTCCTTTTCACCGAATTTGGTTTGGATGGATTTACAGATGTGTGGGGACCGAATTGACAGATGCGTGATGTCCTTTTTGGATGCGTGAGGTCCTTTTACAGGTGCGTTTTAAATATATGAAATCCGGACCTTAATAACGGTTCCGCGCCCGAAAATAGGATTCCGATGGACAGAAAGGTGTTCCGGCGGATCTTTGGGTTTCCGGTGGCAACAGCTCTCTCTCTTTCTCTCTGTCATCCGTAAATGGGTGGGTCGAGGGGGTATTTATAGATGAGGTCGACCAATAGCAGGACCCCACGTGCCACGCACCCGTTGGATGCTCCCAACGCACCTGTTTATCTGATTGTAAGTCCGAAAAATCATACGGGTGCGTGGGGTTTTGTTGCCCGGTGCGTGAGGCTCCACGCACCTGGAATCCATCTCTTAATCCGTCCATTGATTTGTAAGATGCGTTGATCAGCTTTCGAGGTGCGTTGATCAGCTTTCAAGGTGCGTTGGATGCGTGGGCCTTCGCGAGATGGCGGGTCGACGTGCTGTTTTTAAGGGTGCGTTGGATGCGTGGGTCGCTCGGATTTCAGGGTGCGTCAGACACGTAAATGTGGGCTCCATCGATTGGGTTTTGATTTTTGGAGGGTTTGTGGGGCCCGTTTCGCTGCGCAACCACTTGCACTGTTCATCATAATTTATAAAGAAGTCACGGGTCTGATTCTGGACAGTTCTGATCACGGTGATCAGCGGGGTCCGCTAAGGAATTTGGCCAAGTCTAGGGAAGTCACGTAACCTCCGTTTTGCGTGCACCGGAAGGCGTTCTTTGCGTGATTCCTTCAGAGGTATATGGTTACTAGACTTATTTTTGGGAATGTCCATTATTTGGGACCCCAACAGATGCCCCTCCGGTGGGTTGCGGCAGGCGCATGATCGGCTGGTGCGACGCACCGGACTTCCCGGGTCCCACTATAAATAGATGAGTCGGCTCATTCTCGTCATTTCACTGTTCTTTACCAGACGTCCTCGTCAAGCCCACGCACCTTTTTATTCTCCAACGCATCCAACAATTGTCTCCAACGCGTCCATTTAATCCGTACGCACCTACTTATTCAAGGTATAAGTGATTTATAGAGGTGCGTTGGATGCACACGCACCTTATAATTTGAACTTGGGACTGAGTATTTCTTTTTTGGATGCGTAAGGTGGCACGCACCTGTAAATCTCTTGGTTTGTGGACATCCCGTGTTTTTGGGTGCGTTGGGGGTATGCGCATCCTTCGTCAAACTAGGCAGGCCTTGGTGCCTTACACGCCATACAATTGGGTTGTGGACTTTTTAAGGGTGCGTTGGAAGCGTACGCACCCAGCTGATGGACTGGGCCGGAAGGATGTATTTATTGGGTGCGTGAGGCCTCACGCATCCTTCGTCGATTTTTATTTGAGATATTGCCCTTCACGCACCCGAAAATCGGGGTCTGCATAAGTTTAAGGGTGCGTGGGGTCTTACGCACTTGAAAATGTGGTTGTCATCCTCTCGAATTTTGGGGTGCGTGGAGACTCACGCATCTGTTTTACAGAACTTGTAAAATTTCGTCTTAGGTGATTTTCTGCGGGGCTGGACGTTTAAAGTGCATGAGCCCCTTAGCCTCTGCCTCGTATTTGGGCATACATATTCAGATTTTTTGAAGAAGCGTAGGGTCTCATGGACTTTCGAGCTTTCTAGATCGCATCGGTCTTAAAAGCAATTCCTATGGTGGCTTTAAGTAACGTTTCGAGTGTACCTGAGCATGCCTTCTTGCCTTTTCGTCTTTACTTGATTTGGCTTTTCCTGCTTCCTGTTCTCTCTCTTTTGTTGGACTGCTGTATTGGTTCATCAGTCTTGTTTCTTAGCAGACGATGGTCGTAACTCGCGCTTCCCTCCGTGGGGCCCGCGATTGTCTGAGGCGACTCCTAGATGCTTTAGACCACCCCGAGGCTTGGTCATCTCTTGCCGGTCAATGCGACGAGGTGGCCGAAGCCTTGACTCATCTTGGCGCTGAATCCTGCCCCTTCCTCCTAGCTATCCAGAATATCTCGGCGATGGCCTCCATCTCAGACGAACGCAAGGAGGCCGTCTCGAGCTTTATCGGTGATTCTTCCCTCTTGGAGGAATTGGCGGTCCTGGAGGCGGCGGAGCCTTCTCTGGCTGCTTCCTTCCTATCTCTGTCGAAGCGTCTCAGCTTCCTAAAGGAGGAGAAGAGGGAGAGCAGGAGATTCCTGGCTTGGCTTATCCCTTTGGCGGAGGCCGAGTACCCGGATCGTCGTGCCGGCATTTGGAGAATGGTCAGAGCGGCTCTTCGGGAGCACGACGACCTGGTGATTGACGTGTCTGCAATAAGGAACTATGCCAATGCTGAGCACCTGAACTTCGATCTCGTGCAACAATGTATTTCCATTTTGGTGGACTTGATTTTCAAGGAGGCCCAGATTCAAGCGAAGGTCGATGAGTTGAGGGCTCAGGTTCTTCCGCTGACGCAGGACTGAGGCCCCTGCTCTCTGGCTTCGGGGAGGAGTCCCCACAATTTTGGAGTTGTCTTACATTTGACTGTTATTGTTTGGTCATTTAGACAATTGTTATTAACAATTTAGCCATGTGGAATGGCCCTTATGGCTGATGAATATTAATTCATACTTTTCGCTTCAGTTCTGTCTTCTCTTGCTTGTATGTTCTGTGACGATGATGTTGCGGTTGTGAATGTTGTTCGTTTCATTTCTTCCATTGATTTTGAGTGTGTTCCGCGGTGGCTCGTGTCGACGCTTGTGCTATGTTCATTTGCTGCTTTTGTGTCTCTGTCTTTTATGAATGGTTTGACCAACTTTGTGCAAGCATTTCTTCTTTACTTTGTACCTGAGTTTTGCATGTCGTTTGCAGGTTTGCAATGGCCAGCGATCCTTCACAGGCCGGTCCTTCGGGTCCTCCCCAGACTTCTTCCAAGCGTAAACGTGCTGCTGCCATGCAGGTCGTCAGACCGTCCGCTGAAAATCCACAATGGTTTCTCCCTCCAGAGACGTTCAACTTTTATGAACGCATCCTCACCTTGTCGAAGGATATACAGAAGAAGATCCTTTGCGATAGGATCGTGCCGCCTCCTCCAAACAGGGGCACACAGGAGCAATGGGATGCATGGTATGCTCCTCTCCGGGGTTTCCGGAGCGACGAGGCAACGGGTTCTGAAGATGGCGAGGCAAGCCCGTTGATCCCTTCCCAGTCTACCAGGCGCGGTCGCCCTAAGAGGGCTGGCAAAGGTGCCAAGCAAGTGTACTTAGAGAACCAAACCAGGTCTAGATCGGACAAGATGAAGGTGGCCTGGTCTAGCGCCAAGCTTGTCACTGCACCACTCGTGGTGAGGAATCCCTACACTCGGGGGTATATCCGTTATGCGAAGAGTTATCAACGACAGTGGTCTCTCCCAAGCATTGAACCATCCGACATCTGCAGGAGCAACTCCTTCTACGGCGTCGATGTTTGGACATCCGGCCCGGTGTCATTCCTCAGCTGTTCTCTTTCCAAGAACGGGAAGCAGCAGTCGGTCTTGGGTGTGAAGGATATGATTTTCCTAGAGCCGAATCACAATCCCCATCAGCCCTTTCCCAGACATTATTTCGAGACTCTCTGTTAGAGGTTTCACCATCTGGGGGATGTCGAAGTCTGGTTGTCCGAGGCGTTCCGGACTCGCGGCCATCTGGTCCTTCATCCGGGCTACAAGGCGTGGGCGAACCGGATCTTGGAACAGCACAAGGCGACCCTACGGGCGGTGGGTCTGTACAAGGCGATCGAAGCGACATCAAGCTACTTTTGCCGAGAGCCCTGGGTATACAAGGGCTTCCTCAATCACTGGTGCTCCATCACCAATTCTTTTCATATGCCATGCGGCGAGATGAGCATCTCGCTCTGGGACCTCAATAGGATCGTGGGGCTCCCCATTCGCGGGAGGATCTATGATGAATGGGTCCCGAGCGACGATGAGCTGTCGCGGAAGAAGAAAGGCATCAACGAAGGTTTCTTCTCCGAGGCCTGCTACGAGCTGTTTGCCGAACTACCCCAATTTTGGGGTCTCAAAGATAAGCTCCTGTTCGAGGACTGGCTGGTCTATTTCAGCCACGGCTTGAAGTAAGTTTTCTATAATGAATTATGCCTTACTGTTCTGTCACGCTTCTTTCTTTCTGCTAACGCTTCATCCTTTCCCTTATTCAGCTTGGACTACGCGGCCTTCGACGAGTGTCGTGGTGATAAGGCGCTGTTGGAGAAATGAATGAGGGAGAACTTCCCGCGCCCCAACAAACTCTCCCCCTCCTGCGAGCTAGCCGGCTTCCTGGCATATTGGCTCAGTTGCGTGGCGCTTCCGAGTTCCAAGCAGGCAGATAATGTTAGAGTGTCTTGCTTTGCCGTCGCAGGGGCCCTGGCGAACGGTCACTGGTACGCGCTGGCTCCGGCGGTCTTATGTTCTATATACCGAGCATTCAGTTACGTCATCAGCAACAAGGAGCACGCTGCTTACGGGATGAACTCCGCTTACTGCGGATGGCACTTTTTCTCTGGTTGGCTCGGGGTGTACTTTCCCTGGGTCTATGGCGTAAGGCGCGGGGATTATATCAGAGAGGGGAAGCTCCCGCTACACTTTTTTCAGAAGAAGAGGATGATCAGCCATAACTTAAACACTATCGAGGACAGAATCGCGGGGCTTGATGACATGTACTTCTATCACTTTTCTGGTACCCGTAGCGAAGAGCCGGTCCTGTGTACGGACGACGATAGTATTGATTATTACGAGCGTTCCTTCCTGATCGCGATTCGTCCTTCGTCACTGCCGCTCCGC
The DNA here is from genome assembly GCA_003013855.2 of Liriodendron chinense. NCBI lineage: Eukaryota > Viridiplantae > Streptophyta > Magnoliopsida > Magnoliales > Magnoliaceae > Liriodendron > Liriodendron chinense. Next base: position 7,963,458 of record ML058469.1, on the reverse strand, counting down.
GAAGGGCTGGAGTTCTGGAGGGAGCCTTATTATCCAAATCGTTTCGCCCGCCAATTTGGGTATGACCAGGGAGTGCCAGCGACCCTAGAACCAGTGACGCGCGAGCAGCGGGCGTACAGTGTCGGGCCTATTCACTGGAAATGGATGTGGCGGCAACTTCTGCTAACTGGAACCGGCTGTTCCTTCGTGATCCCGGGGAAGCAGTGCTTTGCCGGGGCCACCTTTGGGTGGATGAGGTGGTGGGCCCACCAATACGCACTGGTGCGGAATAAAATGCTCGTTACCGAGCCCGTCTTCATCACGCCCCCCATCGTTACGCCTATTCCTGCCAACGGGCTTGGCTATGTATCGGAGAATCTTCATCAACCCGCGGTGCCAAGCACGGAGAGATTGCAAACCTCCCTGAACGTGGTGCTCGATCATGAAAAGCCGGAGCACACTCTGGAAGGCTGGATCGCCTATGGGGAGAGGATTGTGACGGTGGTGGGGCCAGAGTTCCCGTCTCTCGGCCCTATCGATGAGTTGCCCGCCGGGGGCGATGTTCTGAGAAGGGGGAATGACGGTGATGATGGCGAAGAAGACGACGATGATGATGAGGGCATGGCTGAGGCCAGGGATGAGGAAGATGACGCTGCCGTGGAAGGCGATGGTGGTGATAGGGACGGCGATGATGCTATAGGCGAAGCTGACGGAGGTGATGACGATGCGAGAGGTAATGGAGGCGGAGGCTCTGTTGGCGGCAATGGTGATGATGGTGGTGATGATGGTGATGAGGGTGATGAGGGTGTCTGGGTTGGGCGCGCCGGCCCTAGGGTGAAAACTACTCCCCGTCTTCCCGTCGTTTGCGGCGGCAAGAAAATAAAGGATTTGTTGGAATTACGCAGAGCCGTGCGCTTACGGGAGCAGCTTGCGGAGGAGGCTGGCGATACTCTGATCATTAACACGGGAGAAGCCAGGGAGGAGGGCGAGCTAAGCTCTCAAGCCAACCTGGGCGAGGGCTGCCCGACCCGGGGGCATAACGAGAATGAGCCTGTTTACGATAGGTCCATCCCTGAAGAGGACGTGGGGGCAATCTTCATGGATTTGGATGATGAGGCGCCTGCCGAGTCCGTCCTTCCCCCCAATTCTTCTGTGGCGGACGCTGAAACTCAAAGTGGGGTTCCGGAAGCGATCGTCGCTGTGGTGGAAGAGGTTGCGGTTCCTATTATTGAGTTGAGCGTGCTTGATCCGGTTGTGGGGGGCCCTCCTGCTGCTGAACCATTGTTGATTGAATCTGTTGTTGAAGTCCCGCCCGTTGCCACATCGTCGCTAGTCGAGTCTGCCACTGCAATTCCTCCTGTTGCTGGGCCAGCGCCTGATGCCAACATTCCTGAGGTCGTGGTGATATCCTCCCCGGAATTGCCTGAGCCGTTAATTGAGGGAACAACGGAGCCGGCCCCGGCGTCACCTGTGCCCATCACTTCATCCAACGTCGTTGCCGTTGGCATCCCTGACGTTGCTGGTATGTCATCTGCTTTTACTGTCCTGACTGCTTCCTTTCTGACGATGTTTTCTTGTACTAATGCTTTCCACTCTCTGTGCCAGCAGCCTCTTCCATCGATGCCTCAGCGCCTACGGCGCTACCAGAGTCATTCGTCTCATCCCTTCAGAGTCTGTCGAAGACCAAGGCAAACCTTCTCAAGGGCCTTCTGTCTGACATCGCCGACTCTTTAAGACATGAGGAGGAATGGCCTGTATTAGACGAGGCGTTGCAGGCACTAGGGCTTAACGCTGCCTGGCTCGGGATTGACTTGTCCTCCGTGATCGGTCAGGTAACTCTGTTTAAAGAACGGGTGGCCCGAGAACTCGAGGCAAAAAGCCTCCAAATTGACCCTTCCACTGAGAAAAAGCGCGGTCACTTGCGGTCCCTTCTTCCGAAACTGGAATTACATGAGGCACGGGTGGCCGCGGTGAAGAAGGACTGGCAGGTTGTTGATGATGGGTGTCAGGCGGCCACTGCTCGTTTGGCAGAGATAGACAATGAGGTGGCTCGACTGCAAGCCGAACGCTCGGTCGTCCACCTTAAACTGTCCAAGCTCACCGGCCAGAGGACTCGTTTGCAATCTTCCCTTGATCAGCAGGAGGCGGAGCGTGACGTCGTGAAAGCCCAAGTCGCGGAGTTGGAGCAGTCTCTCAGGGACATTCCCGACCCTGCTCTAGTTCTAGCTCGGGCCGAGGCGGCACGGAAGGCGGTCGAGGAGTCTGCAGCAGACTTGTTAGACCAATGTTTAAAAACTTTAAACAGTTAAGCTGTAATGACCTCCATTCGAATTTTTTTTTAGAACACGTTGTAACAAATACTGTGTTAATATGTATACTACCGCAGTTTTAGGTGCATGTTGTATTGCTAAGTCATTTGCAAATTCAGAGTTTTGAATGCGAATCGAGTGAGTCATTTGGGAAGAGCGTCCCCCTGTTAGGACCCAAATCTGTGCCTGTACGAACAGGGATGCGATCAAGCCTGTATTAAGGGCTTGCCCCCTTTCTTGGCTGCCTTGCGGGGCGGGTGTTATTCCTGACATATTCTGGGCCTTGACTACTTCCCGATACCTGTGGAAGAAGAGGTAGATAATTAGTATTTGCCCCGATCCTCATGCGATATCATTTCTTTCAGTATTTTCTACATTACATCATCCCTCTAATGGGGCGTTTACAAAATATGATGACAGACTTCCTTCAAGTATAATATCTTTTCAAGAACCGACCGTTCACCAGCGTACTGATGCCCTGTCCTTTACAATCTATTACCCGATAGGCTCCATTAGAGTATACCTCATCAATTATGCACACTGGATCCCACTTTGGATCGAATTTACTTTTTGGGCCTTGCATCGGTGCCGGACGTTTCATCATTAGCACCAGGTCGCCCCTCTTAAATGACCTTCCTCGGACCCGCTTGTCGTACGAAGCTGAGATTCGCTTTTGATACATTTTAAGCCTTTGCTGAGCGGCGAGTCTCCTTTCATCCAGGTTGTCAAGCTCGATCATTCTGATTTTATCATTGTATTCGGTTGTCAAGGAGTATCGGAGCGCAACCCGTTACGACTCCACCTGCATTTCCATCGGGATCACGGCTTTCGTACCGTATACCAATGAGTAAGGTGTGGCTTGGGTGGCTGTGCGGTACGTGGTCCTGTATGCCCATAGTGCCTTGGGTAATTGTCTGTCCCAGTCCTTCTTATTTTCTGTCACCGTCTTCTTCAGGATCTTTACGATAGTCTTGTTGAATGCTTCGGCTAACCCGTTCGCAGGAGGGTAGTAGGGTGACGAATAACAATGCTTGAACTTGAACTTTGCGCATAGCCTATCGATAGTGACATTTTTTAAGGGTGTCCCGTTGTCGGTGGTGATTTTTTCAGGGATGCCGTGCTGGTACAATATGGAATGGCGGATGAAACTTTTGACGTGTCTGGCTTTCACGTTTCTTAAGGCAACGGCTTCAGCCCATTTAGAGAAATAATCGGTTGCAGCAAGGATGTACTGATGCCCTTGAGAGGACGGCGGGTTGATCGGCCCTATCACGTCCATGCCCCAAGCGGTGAAAGGCCAAGATATCACCGACTGATGTAACTCTTCTGGTGGTGAGTGTATTATATCTGCATGTATCTGGCATTGATGACACTTTCTGACATAGTCTATTGCGTCTTTCATCATTGTGGGCCAATAGTACCCCATATGTCGGACACGGTGATGCAAGTTCTTACCCCCTTGATGAGCACCGCACTCCCCTCCGTGTACTTCTTTTAGCATGGCGTAAGCCTCGTCCTGGTCTAGGCAGCGTAACAACACTCCCTCGTATGAGCGCTTGTAAAGGGTGTCATTCTGTATTATGAACGAACCGGCACGTCTCCTGACCTATGTGCGCATTTTGGGTTCTTTCGGTAAGAATCCGTACTTCAAGTAGTCGACGAACGGTCTCTTCCAGTCGTTTTCTTCTGTGACTTCAAAGCAACAAATAGGGTTCACGCTCGATTCATTGCTGGGCGGTAGGGTAGTTGGCAAGATCCTTCTTTCTTCGATTGTTACCTGAAGAGGGCTGCCTCCAGGATTGGCCAGGGCAGCGGCCAGGCTGGCTAACGCGTCGGCCTGTATATTCTCTCGCCTTGGTATGTGTGAAATGCTGCCATTGCGAAACTGGTCGAACAACGATTGCGCTTGGCGGCAGAGGGGCAACAACTCGGGCTTGCGAACCTCATATTCCGTTGTTAGCTGTCTGATGACTAGCCTGGAGTCGTCGTATATTTGTATTTCCTTGATGCGCATCTCGAGGGCGAGCTGTAGTCCGATGATAAGGGCTTGGTATTCTGCTTCATTGTTGGTACAAGCCGGCACGATCGTGAATGCATATGGCAGTAGATCTCTCTGCGGGCTAATGAATATAATTCCTGCTCTTTTCCCTGCGGACCTAGCGGCTCCGTCGAAGTACATTTGCCAGGGTCGCGGTTCTTCAATCATCATAACCTGGTCGTCTGGGAGATCGCATTCCATTTCTTCATTGCTTGGAATGGGGTGCGCGGCGAGGAAGTTCGCAATCGCTTGTCCTTTAACGGCTCGGGCCGGGACGTAAGTGATATCGAATTCTGAAAGGATGAGGGCCCATTTTGCTAAGCGCCCAGACAGCATGGGCCGATTCATGAGAAATTTGATCGGATCAGCCTTGGATATCATCGTTATTTGATGTGAGAGGCAGTAATGCCTAAGTTTCTTTACGGTGAAGATGAGGGCCAGACATGTCTTCTCAATCGCTGAGTAGTTAAACTCGGCCCCTGCTAACGTGCGGCTCAAATAGTATAGCGCGTTTTCCTTTCCTTCTTCATTTTTCTGTGCCAGGAACGCCCCTAGCGAGTTATCACCCGCTGCAATGTATAGAATCAGCGGTTTGCCTTTGATTGGGGCAGCAAGGACTGGCGAATTCCCGAGCATTTCTTTTAGTGAATCAAAAGCTTTCTAACAGGCGGCGTCTCACTCGAACTTGACATTCTTTTTGTTGAGTCGGGAGAATGGCTGACAACGACCAGCTAGGTTCGAAATGAATCTTCTCAGATAAGCTACGCGGCCTTGGAAGTTTTTCAGCTGCTTCAGGTTCTTTGGAGGCGGCATTTCTATTATGGCCTTAATTTTTGCGGGATCGATTTCTATGCCCCTGTGTCTGACCACAAAACTCAAGAATTTGCTGGATGCAACTCCGAACGTGCATTTTAGCGGATTCATGCGGAGACTCTTCTTACGCAATCGTTGGAACACTTGCCTTAGGTGCTCCCTGTGCTGCTCGTGATCAGTCGACCTGACGACTAAGTCGTCTACATAGCGTTCAACGTGTTTATGCATCATGTCCTGAAATATGACGTGCATTGCGCGCTGGTAGGTTGCCCCTGTGTTCTTTAATCCGAAGGGCATTACACGGTAGCAGTAGATGCCGAGAATTGTGCGGAAGGCCGTGGCTTCTTCATCTTCTGGGGCCATGCGAATTTGATTGTATCCCGAATACCCGTCCATGAAAGACATCACTGCATACCCCGTCGTGCCGTCAATCAACATTTCAGGAATCGGGAGGGGAAAATCGTCCTTAGGGCAGGCTTCATTCAGGTTTCGAAAATCAACGCATATTCGGATTTGTCCGCTCTTCTTCTTGACTGGCACGATGTTTGAAATCCACCGGGGGTACTTCACCTCTCGAACGAACCCATCCTGGATCAGTCTCTTGACCTCTTCCTCAATCTTTGGTATAATGTTCGGATGAAACCGTCGTTGCGGTTGTTTTACCGGCTTCTTCTCCTTCATGATACTTAGTTTGTGCATGGCAATTGTCGGGCTGAGCCTGGGCATTTCTGAATATGTCCAGGCAAAGATATCTTTATTTTCCTTTAGCAGCTGCAGGTATCTTTCCTTCTCACTTTCTGGGATGTTTTTGCTCAAGTATGTATTCCTGGGCTCTTCGGGGGTCCCCAGGTTTATCTCCTCGAGTTCGTCGATCGTTGGTTGTCCACCATCTTCCAGTTGCACAGGTGCGATACTTGGCTGGACCACATCGATAGGCTCCTGTGACTGGATTTCTTCTGCCGCGCCGATGGTCACCATGTTTACACCTGCCCTAGCCCCTAGACCCTCTCCATTGCGGTAGACTCGCCTCTGTTCTTCAAATGGAGCTAGTAACCTCCTCTTTGTGTCTGCGCTTTGGTCAGGGAATCCCATATTCTTCATGATTTTTCGGCTGGCTCTGCCGTATCTCTTCTCTTCTATTGGTCGAGGCTGGGCGAGCCCCCTTCCTCCCCCTCTTTCTTCTGATGGCGCTGGCCGGCTCGGCACTGAGTGAAATTTGATGTCTTTTTGGGTGACATCTCTTGACGGCACGATGAACTGACTTGGAGCTTTCGGAAAGGGTTTGGTTCTTCCCATCTTGGGTACCGGTACGTTGAAGCTGGACTTGAGCACGCTCATGTCTTGGTCTGAGATCAGTTTTAACATAGACTGCCCTGGCTGACGTAAATGTTGTGGTATCACATAAAATTTCTTCGTGATTGGCCGAGAGTGACTCTCCATAGGATGTCGGGACTTCCCCTGGGTGGCAGTTTGAGGCTCACCTCCCCGCACGAACTGCTCTGCTCGAGTTTTTACCCTCTGCCCCTTCTCTGATGCCTCGGTCCTTTCGCTGGTTTCACTGCCGTAGGCCGAGTTGTAGTATTTTGCGTCGGCTAAGAATGACTCGGCTATCGTGTACGGCTTTGGATCCGCCGTTACCCTGTACTGAACTCCGTCTCTGCTGTATTTAAAACACTGGTGATATGTCGAGGGGATTATGCGATTTTGGTGAAGCCAAGGCCTTCCTAAAAGGAGGTTATATGTCGTCACCGCATCGATCACCTGACACGTCACTTTTGTGGTCAATCCTTCAATCTCTAACATTACCGTAATTGACCCGAGTGTATGCTGGCTGTCTTGATTGAAACCTTGAATCATCATAAAACTTGGGCGCAACGCCGATTGCATGTAACCTAGCGTCTGCAATGTCCTCAAGGGCATGATATTTACAGCCGACCCGTCGTCCAGCATACATCTCTTGACTTTGGTATCTCTGATTATTCCTGTGACCATTAGTGGACGGTTATGGTCTGTTGATTCTATCGTGCGGTCTCCTTCTGAGAACGTGATGGTCGAATGGTGATTGATAGGCATAACTTGCGACACCGGCATATACCCTTCCCAAAATTTATCTGAATCTTTCATTTCTTCTTCTATTTCTATTATCGTGACCTCCCTGATTTCATTGTCAAGCAAGGCGTTGATTAACATTTCCCTGTATACTTTTGAGAGGCACAGGGCATTGTATATGCTCAAGCGGGCGGGAACCTTTCGTAGGTGTGATACAATGTCATATGCCACTGGCCTAGGGTTTGACTGACTGGTAGTAGCTTCGACGACTTTTTCTTTTGACTTTTGCATGCGAGATCTTTCCTGCGATCTGTCAGGGGTACCATCTTCTGGTATCGTGTTGTCTGGTCTGGGGAGAGTACGGTCAGGCATTTGCCTTCCTGACCGTAGGATGACTACGTCAACTTCCCTCTCTACTACTTGCGGCGTTTCTTCAGGTGATGCTTGTTCGGCGAACGACACCATTCCGCAGCGGGCTATGATCGTCCTGAGTTGCCCCTGCCCCTGCGACTTCACCCCTCTGTTCTTCTTTCGCCTCACGAGTCTCTGTCCGTTCTCAGGTCTTTTCTTGCTACTGGCGGGGGTCCCTGGTTCCTTCGGCTTGGGAAGCAAGGTTGATTGGCCGGTTTCTCCTTCTATCGGGACTGTTGAGATTGCCCCAACTGCCTCCTTCACTGTCTCAGGTGCCTTCATGCTAATGACCCCTTGGTTGATCAATCGCTGTATTCTTCCCTTTAGGGAAAAGCAATCTTCCGTCTGATGGCTGATGCACCGATGATATTTGCAGTATTTAGGGTCGTTCGTTTGTCCGACCTCGTGGGGACGGATCGGCTCTGGTAGGCGTATCAGCCCCTCTTCGATTAACTGTTCCATGATCAGAACTAAATCGGCCATGTCGAATGTGTAGGGGCCGTTTGCCTTTTCTCTTTCGGCTATAGATACACGTTTGGGCACATAGGGCCTCTTACCTTTATCTGGCACATCTGCCGTTTTTACCTCTGTCTCATGACTCATGGCGGGACGTTTTCGGTCTTTCGGGTCCCTGCTCCTGTCGATCTGGTGGGTCTCAACTACTCTTCCTGTCTCTCTTTTCTGTCTCTCGGGCCTGAAGTTTACTCAAGATGCTGCTTCCTCTACCAAGTGTGCCTTTGTCGCTAACTCGCGGAAAGAGTTGAAGGTGTTGCCTGACAGTCCATACGAGATCATCGGGTCTAAGGCCCTTAGAGACATTTTCATCTGCTCGCCTTCGCTGGGTAATTCTCGACATTGAGCTGCTGTGGTTCCCCATCGGTCGATGAACTTCTCAACTGGCTCACCATTTCTCTGTCTGACCATTGCAAGATCTGTTAACGAGATTTCTCTCTCCGTTGCGAAGAATTTTGAGATGAAGGCATCTTGCATCTGCTCCCACGTTCTCACAGAGCTGGCTGGTAGTGACATGTACCATTGGAAGGCTTTTCCTGTCAGGGTAGACCCAAATAGCCGCATGCAGTATTGCGGGACTACAGACCAGTTTCCCAGTGTAGTCAGGAAGTGGGTGATGTGCTCCTCCGGCGACCTTCTACCGTCGAACTTTCAGAAGTCCGGGCATCTAAAGTTGGCCGGAAATGGTACCTCCTCTACTTCTGGTGGGTATGGGACCTGGTATTTGTAGCTACCTTTCCTTTCTTTCTCTTTTTCCTGTTGCATCATATGGGCTATCGTTTGGGACAGCTCTTCTCGTGATACGTGAGATGTGGAGAGCGGTGCGCGTCCTACCGGTATGACTCTGGGTTGGATGGGCGGCTCTGGCTCAACCGGACCTTCTGCTGCACCTTGAGATTCCTCCGCCGACTGGCGGGTGGGTGGCGCGGCACTTCTGGCGGCATTTTGTGCTATCAGAGTGGTCAAGGCCTCCTGGATGGCCTTCATTCGCTCGCTTGTCTCACGGTTAGCCTCTACCAACCTGTCGATCTGATCTTGTAACGGAGGTAACTCTTCTGTCTCGTACAGTTCTTCCTCTGCCTCTGCGGCCACCTGCACCATCACTACCTGTGCCAACTGGATTTCCCGGACTGGTCCTTGTCTTGGTATAATGATCGTCGTGGACTTGGGCTTTCCTTTTCCGAGCCCGGTGGTTCTTTGCGGGGTATGAGAGGTTTTGGGCAGCGGCGGGAACTGCTCGATTGTTATTGCGGGTGTCGCGGGTTCTGCCGGCGCAACCCTCCTGCCTGTAAGGGTCTTCTGCCCCTGTCTTGGCTGCCATTGCCTCTTATTTGTAGGGCGAGGTTTTGTGACATCCGCCTTCGTATATGCTGCTAAATTAGCTGCTTTCTTCTGTTCTTTCTTTTGTCGGCGTGTTTCGACCAATTGCCATCCTGAACTAGAGGCGGTTGTCGTGGTTGAGGTAAAGCGAGGGAAGCTGAAGCCTCCGGTGGCAAGGAAAGTGCACAAACTGGTCATTGAGCACGCCATTTCTTTTGTCTGTCCTAGTGTCTTGCTAATTCTGTAGTGTCATGAAAATCGTTAGAACAGTTCACAAGTACGATCGGGAGTATGAGCCCATTCGATCGCAGTGCATAAACCGACAGGGATAAGCAAGACGGAGACAAATACGTGTAATTGTGGAATGTGTGGGTTCGAAAACCTTTTAAATGTCTGTTGCCTTGAAGATGAAGGGAAGAACGTTCCCGTTGAGAGTCGCTAGTTTGACGCCCGAGGGCGTCGAAACATTACGCCTTGCGGTAACTTTTCTTATGCGTAAATTCACGTTGCAAAGGATTAATCTTAAGAGTGTTTTTATACTCAAAGCTAACCAGAGATTCTGGGTTCGATCCCCAGCAGAGTCGCCAGTTTGTTGGAACTAGAAAAATGCTCAAACGAAGTTTTCTGGTTGTTTGGTGTTTTGTTGCTCTGGGGTTTTGAGTAATAGAAACATTCATAGACCATCACAAGCATTCACAAAAGTACACACGAAGAGATATCGCAAGGCGAATTTTATTCCAGAGATTCTGAGATCTTGTACATTCCAGGCCATGGTCTGGCACGGACCCTTAATTACATCGAATGATCGATGACCCTTGATTAGAAGGCAAAAGACTAGCTAGCCGGGACTAGGGTTTTTAGAGTTTATGGCCATGGGGCCTATATTTGTTTTGCTGTGTACTGAACCACTTCTGTGTTAGTCAGATGTCTATGTCCCATATTTTGGCCAGAGACCCGGGTTAGGACTGTCAGGGTTTATTATTGAGATGGACGACTCTGGGCCCGCGCCTGTCAATGTAGGGACATGTGACCTCGGGAAGTCCGCTCTACAGTTGTGTGTACCTGCGCAGTCTAACCGACGGGTACCGTTTAAATGGGTAGGGCATCGACTGTCGTGTTGTGGCAGTTGAGCAATTGGTTTGTAGGGGATTGAAACTCTTTAGCACGGTCCATTGTGGTAATCAAGGCCCGGCTGGTCTAGCTTTAGCACAAATCAGATCATGCCTTTGTAGTGAACGTAAATATCAACATATCTGCATAGCTCTGGATGTTGGCGACTCCTTTTCGGGAAGTTACCCCGTTCATTGCGTCGAATAGGGTTGAATCTTGAAGATGCTCGATTCTGCTTATTTAGAGTTCTCGAAACGTTCGCTTGGCCGTTCCATTGCGTCCGGAATGCTCGAAATACCCAAGACCGGTTCAGTAATCCTTGGAAATACTCAAAATTGAGCCCGGTGCGTCCGCTAACATGTTCTGCAATTGGCTGGTTTCTGGATGCGTGGGACCTAATTTACGGGTGCGTGGGGGCTCCACGCACCTGTCAATTCAATGTTGATTTCCAGACGATAAGGGTGCGTTGGTGCATATTCAGGGTGCGTTGGGTCCTTTTCACTGAATTTGGTTTGGATGGATTTACAGATGTGTGGGGACCGAATTGACAGATGCGTGATGTCCTTTTTGGATGCGTGAGGTCCTTTTACAGGTGCGTTTTAAATATATGAAATCCGGACCTTAATAACGGTTCCGCGCCCGAAAATAGGATTCCGATGGACAGAAAGGTGTTCCGACGGATCTTTGGGTTTCCGGTGGCAACAGCTCTCTCTTTCTCTCTGTCGTCCGTAAATGGGTGGGTCGAGGGGGTATTTATAGATGAGGTCGACCAATAGCAGGACGCCACGTGCCACGCACTCGTTGGATGCTCCCAACGCACCTGTTTATCTGATTGTAAGTCCGAAAAATCATACGGGTGTGTGGGGTTTTGTTGCCGGGTGCGTGAGGCTCCACGCACCTGGAATCCATCTCTTAATCCGTCCATTGATTTGTAAGATGCGTTGATCAGCTTTCGAGGTGCGTTGATCAGCTTTCAAGGTGCGTTGGATGCGTGGGCCTTCGCGAGATGGCGGGTCGACGTGCTGTTTTTAAGGGTGCGTTGGATACGTGGGTCGCTCGGATTTCAGGGTGCGTCAGACACGTAAATGTGGGCTCCATCGATTGGGTTTTGATTTTTGGAGGGTTTGTGGGGCCCGTTTCGCTGCGCAACCACTTGCACTGTTCATCATAATTTATAAAGAAGTCACGGGTTTGATTCCGGACAGTTCTGATCACAGTGATCAGCGGGGTCCGCTAAGGAATTTGGCCAAGTCTAGGGAAGTCACGTAACCTCCGTTTTGCGTGCACCGGAAGGCGTTCTTTGCGTGATTCCTTCAGAGGTATATGGTTACTAGACTTATTTTTGGGAATGTCCATTATTTGGGACCCCAACAGCGGGTTGATCTACTCCATTGATCAATGTGCCTTTAAAAGTCATGGTCCTTGTCACCACCCAATCAGCAAGACTCTTATCCACTACTATTGGACTCCGGCCACTCCAGCACCTCTGTCACGCCTTGGTATCGCACCACTCCCACAGTCTCGTAGCCCCGATGCCATCTCTGCAACATCGGACAATCGTGCATCTACTGCATATCGAATCTCGCCTGGCCATATCATTCAAACCAGTCGTCATCTCAGAAGAGAAGATCTCTTCTCAATAGCTGCTACATCTTGATTAGCTTTCACACGTCGTCATCTCCAGATAGCAACCGTCCCTTGTAGACACTGCCATTTAAATCTAGATTTGCAGCCTCGGATCTAGCAACCCCAGATCCGACCCAAGCCGCTGTCGCGCCTCCGTTGTCGCACTTAGTACAGCAACCTCATATCCGATTAGATCCATACATATGCCTCATACGTTCCTGATTAGATTTAGGCCCTGTGCATCAAACAAACAACCATTTGTCGAATGGATGGTTCTCACTACATACAACATCCTGTATCTGGCATTGTATCATGTTTTATTAGGACCTTCCGGTTCAATCATTGAGCCCATTCCTTCGCAAATCGTCGCTTGCTGTCGCGACTCAATCCAAATGAAGTAGCGGTTCTTATTGTCGTCATCAACCATCAACGATCTGAGGCTAGTAGAGCACTTTCTCTCTGCAATATCCAGGTCTGTGCCGTGTCCCTTCCATGCATCTGCTCTTTCGGTACCTTTTCTTTGCAATATTTAGGCCTGTGCCGCGTCCTTGGCATGCATCTACTCTTTCGATACTCTTGTTTTCAGTCCACTACGCCTCTGGCCATCGTCTTTGGCGCACTACGTCTCCAGCCATCATTTGCGTCTCCGGCCATCGTCATCGGTACCGCATCCTGAAGACATTTAGTTTTGAAATCAATCCTCTAAGTCAGTAATGACATCTGTGTTGAGGCTCATCTGATCTCCGTCTATCAAATAGCCCATCATTTTGTACGGTATTTCTAGCATCTTTCTCTACCCCAGGAAAACGTGACATGTCTCGTGTCCAATGCAATTGGTGTAAAAACTTCGGCCATCTCACAACAACCTACCGTGAGATCATTCGGCTTCATGGTCTTCTTTTAGATTTTGGAATTAATCTCTCTATTTCTATGTTTCATGAAAGGACAATAGCCTGACACTCTTTTCTAGTACACAAACTGTTATTGGTTAATCCCCTACATCAGTTTGGGGGGGGGGGGGGGGGGGGGGGGGGGGGGAATAACTAGGTTCCTTCATTACTAAGTCACTTGATTATTAAGTTACTTCATTGCTAAGTTACTTCATTGCTGGGGGGGGGGGAATAACTAGGTTCCTTCATTACTAAGTGACTTGATTATTAAGTTACTTCATTGCTAAGTTACTTCATTGCTAAGATACTTCATTACTAAGTTGTATACTCCTATAAATAACCCCTTAACTCAAGGAGAATTCTCCATCATCTATAACATTTTTCTGTTCTATCAGGTACACGACTAACAAAATTGAACTTAACTCTTTTTTTTTATCACCTGGTCCACTTATTTATTTATTAATGATTTGTTTTAAATATACGTATTTATGTGATATGTTGGGACTTTAGTTGGATTATTTTTCAATCTTGTAAACTTCTCATATGATAACCCACACATCAGATATGGGATACACAAAAAAAATAAGAGCTCTCTCATATGAGAGTACTGTGAGTCTTTAATAATAAACAGACGAATCTCCTTAGACTTTTAATAATCATAGGATTGAAGTATTTAAATATGAGATTTTTTTTTTTTTAATATTCGTTGTGGCTCTTCAGGCAGCCAGTCTTATAAGTAGCTTGGATAATTGGAAAGGACCTCGATCCAATGGCTAAATTCTCAATAAATCGTATTGCAATATGTTAAGATATATTATTATTTAATCTTTTCATCATACACCTTTATGACAGTGGTAGACTAAGTGAAGATAACCTCGTCTCAACCCTGAGATTCAGGTTTTGAATCCCAACGGGGGGGGCTAACATTGCGGGGTGACCAACAATGTGGGGGTGTGTACTAACAGTGGGATGTATGTACTAACCCTACACACACACACACACACACACACACACACACACACCAATATCTGTGGTTCGGTCACTATGATGCTTAATTTACTCCATCTATCAGTTCTTTGGATCATGTGAGGATGAGGGCCTATGAATGAGGTAGACCCATGACTTAAATGGGCCACACTATAGGAAACAATGGAGAGGGAATGCCCACCATTGAAACCTTCCCACAGTTGATGGTGATGTTCAGATGCCATCCAACCTGTTCATGAGTGATTCTCGTCGGGATGAATGAAAAACATCACTACCAAACTAATCCAAAACCTGTGTGGGCCCAACTGAGGTTTAAATGGTGGGCGTTTAATGCCCACTGTTTCTTGTGGTGTGACCTTCTTGGGTCTTTTAATCTGTCTCATTTTTGGGTCAGGAGTCTAATGCGATTTAAATAAACCGCAAGGGAGTGGATTTCAAGTGCCAAAAGCAAATGCCATGTGCCAAATCTGCAAACACGATGTTCATGGAGTGGTCCCCACGGTGTGTTTATCTTATCTTAAAAATTTGGACGGCATGCACACGTTGAGTGTAGGTAGATCGTTCTGACCATTCATTCCTTTCTAATGTGTGGCCCACCTATAGGACAGATCAGAGAAGGCTTTAAAAAACCCACCTTGGAGAGCACCTCATGAACAACGCGGTGTTTACAACTAACCTATCGCAATTAAAACCAACGAGCAGAATGTTGTCAGGTGTTGGTATACTTGTACGAAGGCATATGAGGGTATTCGTAGAGCATGAAAGGTATATTATGAGGATATCAAATATCTCTCTCTTGGAGATGTATCTGCGCTAGCAAAGTTGAGATGCTCAGAGAGGTACGCACGACTGAAACTCTAGAGGCGGTCATTCTCCCAGGCACATGTGGTAAGCAAGCACAGAATGTGTGTATGTAAAAAAAATTTTGAAAACGTATTTGACGCTACGAGACTAAAGGCTGTGGCATTTAATGACATATGGTTGGATTTAGTTGGCCATGCACATTTGAAGATCACGAAGCAGTGCGCCAAGAGAAGAAAATCGTTTGGAAATGAAAATACTATTTGTATACAGAAGTATGGTATAGTTGGTCTTGTTTTAGAAAAAAAATGTATATAGCAAGGCCGCAAACTTATCGAATGCTAATTCTGAAAGCCAATGGACCATATGTAAGTCCACTGCTTCTCCAAATCTATAAAAGTAGCATAGAATGAAGAGCTCCAGGTCCTTGCCAATCCAATCATACATAACTCTTTTCAGCTTCACACTGTAGATCAATCTTTCGTTTCTTATGGATACTTATCATAACTTAGTTTAGTTTATCCTCTCTATTGTGTATGTACTAACCCTATATATATATATATATATATATATATATATATATATATATATATATATATATATATATATATATATATAGAGAGAGAGAGAGAGAGAGAGAGAGAGAGAGGAATGCTCACCTACGAACCATCTCTCACGAGACCTCGTGAGAGAATTTTGAGGACTCATCGCACGTGATGTGTCCCTAAAATCTGAGCCATCAACGTGATGCAGCACCCTGAAAAATCTCTAAAGCCCAACTTTCAACCTGGTTCACAAGTCTAGTGGGCCATGGAAAAAGGAAACAATTTCCTTCCTTGATTTGCCTCTGACTCTCTTCTATAGCGCACAAGAGTTCTGGATCAGGTTGAAAGTTGGGCCTTGGAGGTTTTTCAGGGTGCTGCATCATGTGGACGGCTCAGATTTTGGGGACACATCACGTGTGATGAGTCCTTAAATTTCTCTCACAAGTTCTCGTGAGAGATAGTTCGTAGGTGAGCATTCCTCTCTCTCTCTCTCTCTCTCTCTCTCTCTATATATATATATATATATATATATATATATATATATATATATATATATCTATAGACACACACACACACACACACACACACACACACACCAATATCTGTGGTGCGGTCACCATGATGCTTAATTTACTCCATCTATCAGTTCTTTGGATCATGTGAGGATAAGGGCCTATGAATGAGGCAGACCCATGACTCAAATGGGCCACACTATAGGAAACAATGGAGAGGGAATGCCTACCTTTAAAACCTTCCCACAGTTGATGGTGATGTTTAGATGCCATCCAACCTGTTCATGAATGATTCTCGTCGGGATGCATGAAAAACATCAGTACTAAACTGATCCAAAACCTGTGTAGGCCCAATTGAGGTTTAAATGGTGGGCGTTTAATGCTCACTGTTTCTTGTGGTGTGACCTTCTTAGGTCTTTTAATCTGCCTCATTTTTGGGTCATGAGTCTAATGCGATTTAAAGAAACTGCTGAGGGAGTGGATTTTAAGTGCCAAAAGCAAATGCTATGTGCCAAATCTGCAAACATGATGTTCATGGAGTGGTCCCCATGGTATGTTTATCTTATCCCAAAAATTTGGACGGCATGTACACATTGAGTGTAGGTAGATCATTCTGACTATTCATTCCTTTCTAATGTGTGGCCCACCTATAGGACAGATCGGAGAAGGCTTTCAAAAACCCTACCTTGGAGAGCACCTCGTGAACAACGCAGGTGTTTACAAATGACCTATCGCAATTAAAACCAACGAGCAAAATGTTGCCAGGTGTTGGCATACTTGTACGAAGGCATATGAGGGTATTCGCAGAGCATGAAAGGTATATTATGAGGATCTCAAATATCTCTCTCTTGGAGATGTATCTGCGCTAGCAAAGTTGAGATGCTAAGAGATATACGCACGACTGAAACTCTAGAGGCTGGTCATTCTCCAAGGCACATGTGGCAAGCAAGCACAAAATGTGTGTACGTAAAAAATTTTAGAAAACGTATTTGATGCTACGAGACTAAAGGCGGTGGCATCTAATGACACATGGTTGGATTTAGTTGGCCAGTGCACACTTGAAGATCACAAAGCAGTGCGCCAAGAGAAGAAAATTGTTTGGAAATAAAAATACTATTTGTATACAGAAGTATAGTATAGTTGGTCCTGTTTTAGAAAAAAAAAATGTATAAAGTAAGGCCGCTAACTTATCGAATGCTAATTCTAAAAGTCAATGGACCATATGTAAGTCCATTGCTTCTCCAAATCTATAAAAGTAGCATAGAATGAAGAGCTCCGGCTCCTTGCCAATCCAATCATACACAACTCTTTTCAGCTCAATACTGAAGATCAATCTTTCGTTTCTTATGGATACTTATCATAACTTAGTTTAGTTTATCCTCTCTATTTCTTTCTAGCACCATGCTCCAACAAGTTCAGATCAATTAGCGTAGCTTAATTTAGTTTTCACATTTTGTCCAGTGCATCGTTGCAGTAAGTTAGTTTAGTTTAGATAAATATTTACGACCTCATTGTCAGATCTCCTTCAAATCCTTAAGTTCTTGCTTGGTGATTTTTTAGTCACATCCTACTGATCAAAACTACGAATGGCTCATTACCATAAGGGTTTTTCCATGACTGTCTCACGATCCATCCAGGTTTGGAAGATTATCTAGTTCACGACCGTCTTGCCCACTCGAACTACTGTCGATAACTTTTTTCGCTTTATTTATTTTTATATGCCAATTATACTACAGCAACATTCATATTAATAAAATTGACATTTAACCTTTAAATTCATGTTTTACATTCTTAAGTATTATTATGAACAAATGCGATCATATTATCACTGTTATGACAAAAGTCGTTGTCTTTAAGGCAAAAAAATAAAAAATAAAAAATCATCCAAAGGACTAACCAATCTTCTTGTTAATGTTGGGATGAGTCTTCAAACTTGGCACGAATTGGGTGCTCCAACCAACCGGACAGTGTGACCCAAGTGCAGAGCTCCCCCCACTAGACAGATTTCTATGGTGCCCAAACCGGTCGGCCGACCGGTCGTCAGTGGGCTCTGATCGGTCGGGCGACTGGTCGGCTGTGAGTCCAGCTTGCATCTCCCTGGACTGTTTTTGTGAAGGCCGATCGGTCGGCTGTGCACGCGGAGTCCTTGCGCAATTCGCAGTACTGCGCAAGGTGTTTCTATTTTTGGATTTCTTTCTATTTAAGGTGTTGTAATCTGACTTAGAGATGGGTCCTAAGGTGTCCAAGGTTTCCTATTCGTACTAGGAAGAGTGGAGAGGTGTGTGTGAGAGATAAACTTGGATTTTTTCTTTGTGTTTCCTTGCTTTGTAGGCTGTCAATCTCTGTAATCTTCTGATATTCATAGTGGATCGCTTTGTGCCGTGGTTTTTTACCCATTTTGGGGTTTTTCCATGTAAAATTCGGAGTCTCTTGTGGTAAATGCTTGTGTGTGATTGATTGCATCGTGTTTCTTGTTTGATTTTGCATTACTTCACATGTTCGGCGTTTCGCTTCCGATGCCGGCTTTCCCAACAAGTGGTATCAGAGCTAAAGTTGGGGTGGAGTAGATTCGAATCTGAGACGAGAAGATGGGATCAAGCACAAGGTTCGATATAGAGAAGTTCTCCGGAAAAATAATTTTGAGCTATGGAAGGTGAAGATTGAATCCTTCCTGGTTCAGCAAGGGTTTGATGGAGCTCTTGGAAAGCGACCCGAAGCTATGAAGGATGATGTGTGGACGAAGCTCGACAAGAAGGCAAGAACCTCAATCCTGTTAAACCTTACGGATGATGTTCTCTACTATGTCATGAAGGAGAAGACTGCGGCTGAAACTATGACGAAGCTAGAGAAGGTTTATGCCAAGAAATCTCTAGAGAATCGCATGTACGTGTTGATGCAGCTGTTTACCTTAAGGATGACTGAGGGAACTGAGGTGGAGGACCACCTGAGCACGTTCAATAGGCTGGTTTGCAAGTTAGTGGAGATCGATGAACTAATGAAGGATGAGTATCAAGCATGCATCCTGTTAAATTCTCTGCCAGATTCATATGAGTTGTTCAGGAACTCTGTGTGCGCAGGAAGGAAAACCATAAGCGTCGAGACCGTTATCTCAGCCCTCCAGTCGAAGGCGATGAGAAAGAAAAGCGGTGACATGGCTTCCCGTTATTCCTCAGAGGCACTGGTTATGAGGGGAAGAAGTTGTGAGCATGGAGGATATTCGAAATCGGGATCAAGGGCTAAGGGCAAAGGTAAGTCTAAGGTGAAGTGTTGGAATTGTGGCCATGAGGGCCACATGAGAGGGGATTGTCAGAATCCCAGGTTGAGGCAAGAGAAGTATGGAAATTCTTCTGGAGATGGAGCCAATACCGTAAAGGACCGGTGGTAATTTTTGTGAAGTTCTGACTGTTTCTGGCAAGGGATCTCACTGATAGTGAGTGGATCCTTGATTCAGGGGCTTCATGTCACGTTTGTCCTGATCGGAGTTCATTCACGACATACAGGGAGTATGGTGGAGAATTGGTGTTTGTGGGCGATGGAGTCGCTCATAAGGTTGTAGGGTATTGGTACTGTGCGCATTAGGATGTTCGATGGGGTTGAACGAGTCCTAGAAGATGTGAAGCACATTCCCAAGATGAAGATGAATGTGATTTCTCTTGGTGCACTCGAGGCGAAAGGGTGCGTGTTTATCGGCCGCGATCATTGTTGTGAAGTGATGAAGGGGGCACTCGTGTGTATGAATGCACGGAGGTGTGGCATCTTTACATGTTGATCGGGAGCACAATTCACGGTAGAGTTGCGGGAAAGACAGCGAGATCCACGGTTGCTCGTATGTGGTAAGTGCCCAAGGGTCACATGAGAAGAGCGGAAAATGGCGTGAATTTGCAAGGATAGAGTCGATGGTGGCACGAGAAGCAGTGGAGCTATGATTGAAGATGAGATGACGTTGCAAGGATGTGTTGATTCGACGTTTGAAACCTCGGTGGAGTTTGTTGGGATGAGTCTTTAAACTCGGAACGAATTAGGTGCTCCGACCGGCCGGCCGACCGGTCGGACAGCGTGACCCAAGTGCAGTTGAAGAGCTCCCCAACTAGACAGATTTCTATGGTGCTCAGACCGATTGTCCGACCAGGTCGTCAGTGGGCTCCGACCGGTCAGGCGACCGGTCGGCTGTGAGGCAGGGTCAGCTTGCATCTCCCTGGACTAGTTTTTGTGAAGGCCGACCGGTCGGCTGTGCGCGCGGAGTCCTTGCGCAGTCCGCAATACTGCGCAAGGTGTTTCTATTTTCGAATTTCTTCCTATTTAAGGTGTTGTAATCCTGACTTAGAGATGGATCCTAAGGTGTCCAAGGTTTCCTATTCGTACTAGGAAGATGGGAGAGGTGTGTGTGAGAGATAAACTTGGGTTTTTCTCTATGTTTCCTTGCTTTGTGGGCTGTCAATCTCTGTAATCTTCTGATATTCTTAGTGGATCGCTTTGTGCCGTGGTTTTTTACCCGTTTTGAGGTTTTTCCACGTAAAATTCGGAGTCTCTTGTGGTGAATGCTTGTGTGTGATTGATTGCATCGTGTTTCTCGTTTGATTTCGCATTACTTCACGTGTTCGGCATTCAGCTTCCGCTGCCGGCTTTCCCAACAGTTAAATTGGTGTCTGACTAGTTAGACCAATCTTCACTAGATCTGATCTTAATCGGCTATTTTGGCGCCTAAGGTCACAAGGCATTTGGTTCGATTCAAGTTAAATAAGACTCTGGCACTGCCCATCATATACATACTCACTCACGCATATATAAATGAAATCAAGCCATTTGTTGCAAGTGTGATGCGTTGGTGTATGGCACATGGACTAACCCCCCTTCATAAATTGCGATCTCCTTATTAAATTAGTGATTGAGTATTCAAGCTAATCTTTATAGATCTGATCATAATCACTATTTCGGCACTTTGGGTTACAAGATATTCGGTTTGATTCAAGCCGAATATAACCTTAGCATGCTAGCATATGCATGCTTGCACACACATATTTAAAATCGAGCCATTCGTTGCATGTGTGACGCGTTTGTGTTTGGCACGTGAAGATGGGGTGTTTATTAGCAATCAGCAATCCTCCACTACATTTGGCAATGTTCATTAATGATTAAAGATTAAAAGGGAACTGAAGGTAATTGGCTCCTTTGGTTGGCTAAGACCTTCCCTCCATTCATTGCCACATTGGTTCTATATAAAGTGTGAAAAATATCTTGGATATGTTGAAAATCTCACAATAATATTGTAAGAAATACACTTTTTCTACCTTTACAAGATTTTAAAATATCATGCTTTTATTGCAATAATAACTAAAAAATAACAAAACTATTACCGAATGGAACTCATTATAGAAATATATATTTAAAATTTAAATTTATTTTCAGCTAATATCCCAAGAAAACCATTGTAATATGAAAATCTCCCTAGAAATTGCTGAGAATGAGATTTATTGCCATGGTTCTTATAGAAGAGCAAGGATTCTTGACCGGGTTTTCATAATATACTGGAGGTTTCAGTTCTAGCAAGGGAGGAGCATTCACAACTAATCCAGACCATTGGTCTGTTGCATGCCACCGTAGATGAACCATCCTTGAAAATCTCATCTATATAACCTTATGCAACCTGCAAATATACAGTTAAGAGGATACGAAAGTGGGCCATATTCAACTGAAAAGACCTGAGATTAGTGGCTAGGATATTTTAAAATGGCCACAATTAATTTACAGATTTTTGGCCAACCTCATTTATAGGCAAACATCAAATGTTAGGGCGACGATCGATGGAAAGGCCCACTCGTCAGTAAGGTCCAACTTGGGCTGGGTTTAACCTGAACTGATTATCTAACCAGTATGAAGGGTTTGGCTAACGTTCACTAAACCTCAGGCCTATGTTAGCAAAGTCTGCAAACCTTTTGGGTGACACATGAACATCCAATTATTGGTAAGGATGGATCATTTATTAGAACCAATGGAGCAAGCTGTGGTGCAAAAATTCACGCTGATGAGATCTTCTTAACCCTTTGAATGGGAATTATTTGTTACAACCATTCATTGTTTACTAACACTAGATAACATAGCCGTTAGTAACTTTTTTCACTTTATTTATTTTTATATAACAATTATACTAATACACATTTATATTAATAAAATCAACATTTAGGTTTTAAATTCATGTTTTACTTTCTTATATTATTTTTGTGGACAAATGCAATTAGATTACCACCGTTGTAATAGAAGTCATTATCTTTAAGGTAAAGAAAAAAAAAAAAAAAAATCCATTCAAAGCACTAACTCCTTTTTATAAATTGCTATCTCCTTCTTAAATTAATGATTGAGTAGTCAGGATAATCTTCACATATTTGATTTTAATTCAATTATTTTAGCACTTCGAATCACAAGGTATTCAATTTGATTCGAGTTGAGTATAACCTTGACACGCTAGCACATACATGCTCTCTCTCTCTCTCTCTCTCTCTCTCTCTCTCTCTCTCTATATATATATATATATATATATAATTGAGTCATTCGTTGCATGTGTGACACGTTTGTGTTTGGCGCATGAAGATGAGTGTGGATCAGCAATTATCAATCCCTGGCTACAATTGCCAATGTTCATCAATGATCAAAGATTAAAAAGGTAACTGGAGCTAATTGGCTCCTTTGGTTGGATGAGACCCTCCCTCCATTCACTGCCACATTCTTTCTCTAAAGTGTGAAAAGTATCTTTGATATTTCGTAAATCGTACAGCAGTATTGTAAGAAGTACACTTTTCATACTTTGTACAAGATTTTAAAATAGCAAGCTTTCATCACAGTTAAAAAATAGCAAAACCACTGCAGAATGGAATTCATCGTAAAAATGTATATTTATAATTTTAAATTCAATAATTTTATTTCCACCAAGATTTTCAGCTAATATCCCAAAGAAAGCATCATAATCCGAAAATCTCCCAAGAAATTGCGATGAATAAGATTTTTTAGCATGGTTCTCGGAAGAGCAAGGATCCTTGACCCCAGTCTTTCCACAGTATACTGAAGGTTTTAGTTCTGACAAGCAAGGGCCATTATTAACTAATCCAGACCGTTGGTCTGTAGCATGCCACCGTGGATGGATCATCCTAATTGAAGGTCTCATCTACATGACAACCTTATGCAACCTGCAAATATACAGTAAGAGAATAAGAAAGTGGTCCAGATTCAACTGAAAAGAGCTGAAATTAGTGGCTAGGGTCTTTTAAAAATGGCCACAATCAGTTTACAGATTTCTAGCCACCCTCATTTACAGGCAAACAGCAAATGACAGGGCGGCGATCAATAGGAAGGCCCACTGGGCAGTAAGATCCAACTTGGGTCAGGTTCAATATGAACTCAGCTAGCCGTGCATATACAGCATGAAAGGTTTGGCTAACGTTTGCTAAACGTCAGGCTTACATTAGCACAGTCCACAAACTTTTGAAAGACACATGGACGTCCAATCATCGACAAGGACATCCCACTTATTAGAACCAACCGAGCAAGCTACCGAGCAAAAATCATGCTGATGGGATCAGTTTGAACTTTGAATGGGAGCAATTTGTTACAACCCTTCATTGTTTATCAACCATAGATAATATATATGGATAGAATCATCAAACCAAAGTGTTAGTTTAGAATCATAAGGTATACAGAGTGGATCTATCTAATAAATGTTTCAAGATGATGAAAAGGGGCTAGTTTATTTCTTCCTTCAATCTTAGCGGTCTCTTTAGCATGATTTTGGTTAGATGCTTAAGAGTATCTGAGTGGTGTGAATTTCTACACGTGGCTTGCTCTAGTTAATTTTATGAAGGGATGAACAATTGGAATTGATGATGGGTTGCCATCATGTACCGTTTAAAAGCTTGGAGGATGCGTGGACGTAAAGAAAAGTGCAGGGTAAATTATCATATTTAAATCCATGCAATAGCATAAGATGCTAAATTAGTGTTATGAGTAGCGTACTGTCTGAGCTCGTGGGCCCAGACCCAACCTGAGATGGAAGCGGATTGCGTACTGAGTAACTCCGCACGCTAGGCCCACAGTGATTTACGTATTTTATCCACTCCGTCCATCCAACTTAACAGAAAATTTGAAGTATGGTGCCAAAAAATGAAGCATATCAAAATCTAAAGTGGACCACACCACAAGAAATGTGTGAACTGAATGTCTACCATTGAAAAATTCTCGGAGGACACAGAAGTTTTGGATCAAGCTGATATTTGTGTTTTCCCTTCATCCATATCCATGTGATCTTATGAACAGGTTGGATGACAAATAAACATCACTGTATGGCCTGGGAAGGTTTCAACGGTGGAAATCATTATTCCCACTGTTTCCCGTGGCATGGTCCACTTGAGATTTTGATATGCTTAAATTTTGGGCTCAACCCCTAAAATGAGCTGGAAAAACATATGAACGGAATAGATAAAGCACATACATTCCTGGTGGGCCCAACTGAGTTTACTCCGCACAATAAGAGCGCTGCGGAGTAACTCCGCACGTAATCCGACTCCACCTGAGATGGGTTATGGTTGAGGGGCGCGGATTAGGTGGTACCCCGGTAACACAGCTTAGTAGGTGTAACCCCTACCATATATAGGGCCCACCTTGATGATAGTTGTATATCCACTCTGTCCATTCATTTTTCCAGTCCATTGTAGGACGCGGCCCCAATCATTAAGTACATCCAAATCTCAGGTGGACCACACCAAAAGAAACAGTGATGATTGAACACTCACCATAAAACTTCCCAAGGCCATTGTAAGCATATCTCGTAATGTTTATTTTCCATCCAATCTGCTCATAAGGTCAAACAAAAGTGGACGAAGGAAAATATAAAGATTAGCTTGATTCAAAACTTTTGTGGCCTAAAAAAAACTTTTAATGATCACTCACTACTTCTTTTCATAACGTGGTGCACTTGAGATTTAGATTTACTTCAGTTTGGGATAGCGTCCTTAAATGAGATGAGAATATAGATGGGCAACATGGATATGAAATGCATTCATTAAGGTGGGCTCCCCAAGGTAAGGGTAACACCCACTAACCTGTTACCAGGGTAACAGCTAATCGGCTCCTGTCGTTGAGGACCTGGTACATCAGGTTGGGGAGCTCGGGTAGCTCTTGGGTTGGATCAAATGATGAGCCGACCTGCCTGAGGTTGGAACTGGCTACCATAGTTTCTAATAGTGAGACTTATCCAGCTCATTCCTTATATAGGCGACATGGATTGGGTATTGCATGCCCTCACCTGACTAGGCTACTTTCACCCCTGATGTGGTGAGATTTGTTTGAACGTCGGGCTACTGCTAAAGACGTGGCTCATGTAAAACATGTTTGAAAGTTGTTTGGTTGAGCATACGGTTGAGTATGTGCTCAACCATCCCTAGTAGCTTTGAAAACATTATGCCGTTAGACATGGGGCTTATGCAGAGCATGTTTGAGAGTTGTTCACTCCAGTTTGTACTTAACCGACCCCATCTCTAATATTGGCTACTGTTCAATCAAATCCTGCCACATGTAGGGCACATGAGAGCTCGCTCCAGGAGGAGGCAGTACCTAATTCACATCTCTATCAGATTGTAGATAAGATTTAGGAGGATGAGCATACTTTTGATAGAGTGGGTCCCAAGCCTTTGCACGTTCCCACTGGTTAAGGCGGCTATATACCCTTTGCGTTTGTTAATATATATATATATATATATATATATATATATATATATATATATATATATATATATATATATATATATATATATATGGACTGTTATTGGCCATGCTGCTATGCATGTTGATACTGGTGGGTGGGCCCTATGGGCGATGCTTTCGCTATCTATCCAAGCCCGATCAGTGTATCAAGTGTGCCGATAATCTAGAATCGAGCCTAACCCAGCACCCAGATGGGATGACCAGGCCTGATTTCTGACCGTATTCTCGTGTCCAAGCTCGGCTCAACCCACCCCCACATGAATGAAATGTGAGCAGTTTTGTCAGTTCAGTGAGGGTCAACCCCAACCCCATCCGTTCATTTCATAGCTGAGTCTCTGAAGCTTTGGCAATTGATGGCCTGTTTTCATCTTTTCACAAGTATTCATCTTGTGGGACCCACTGTGAATTTTCTGTGACTCAAAATCATAAGAACGGGACAATCGTAGCCATTCAATTTTCGAACTTTTGTGTATGGACCAACGAATACATTCTTCTTTAGCCATTTGATATATATATATATATATATATATATATATATATATATATATATATATATATAGAGTCACATTTTGCAGTCACTCTATATATATATATATATAGAGTCTCATATATATATATATATATATATATATATATATATATATATATATATATATATATAGTGACGAAAAATGGGCCTATGGTTTAGCGATCCAAACGGTTGATATAGTGGGCCCCAAAGTGGATGGTCCATGCACCAAAATCCCACCAACTGGATTATTCCTTTTGGTGGGCGGTCAACATATAGATGGTTAAGATTGAAAATATAATAATATATATTTCACACCCAACCATAAAAAAAAGGGCAAGTATCATGCAACAAAGATCTTCCAACCTGAGGATTTTTGTGCATAGCCATCCAAAGTCCCATTATATCAACGGTTTGGATCCCACTGATAAATTAAAAACACGAACGCTAATGGACAATCTTTTGGCCAATAATTTTTATAATATATATCTCGTCCTAATATAATAACTTATTCAATCAGCAAAACTTTTGAGTGTTGTCCATCCACTATGTGGACCCACTAGATGATGGTAAGGATCCCTTAGGAGTTAAGATTCATTAATAGATAACTAAATAAATTCATCACCCCATTAAGGGTGAGGATTGAACGTCAGGGTCTGATGCTCTCCATCTGGTTGTACAGCATCTTTGTGCCTCCAGATTGTGCACCATACACGTGGCATATGTGTATGCGATCCTATCCATCCAACCTGTGGGCTTCTTAATTCTTTGACTAGTAATGAACAATTGCTTTGATTGGACTATTCTAACCATCTAATCAATGGACCATTTTCACTAAATATGAACCATTGCTGAATTGTCTTAATGTGTCCATTTCCATGTTACTGATTAAAGGGTTAGAGGTTACCAATGCTGTGATTTTTGGTTTATGACCTAGTCACCTATCAAGTGAACGGTTTTGATCCAATTTATATATGCCACGTGTGCAGCAATGACATGGAGGCAGGGTCCTCCTATGCTTCCCGCAACACTGGATTTGAAAGGTCCCCTTTTTTATTGCGATCCCATGCATGCGTATCTTTAATGGAAAATTGATATCTACACCCTCCTTCTTATGCAATGCACTTTTTCCTTTATTTCATTAAGTGGTTTTGCCATATAACTGCCCGGCTTTAGCGCCACTGGCCTATAAGCACTCGATTTTATAATATTTAAATTAACAAGCGGTTTTGCAAATACGGAATATAGCCACCTCTTAGATTTTCACTGTCATTAAGCAATGGAAAAACACGGTTAAGGTGTGAAAGAGTCATATTTGCCCCCACATCTTTTGTTTTTTTCGGTTATACCTTGTTATAAGGGGATGTGCGTGAAAAAGATTTTATGAGGCTTACCTTTATCTACATGTGTGATCAACACCGTCCATCCATTTTGCCAACTCCTCTTAAGCCATCAACTTAAAAACTAAGTCAGATCTGAATCACACGTGGACCTACCACCAGTAAAAGTTTTGGATTAAGCTGATATTTATGTTTTCCCTTCATCCAAGTTTGTTTGACCTTATTACTAGTTTGGAAGACAAATAAACATCACTGTGGGCCCTAAGAAGTTTTTAATGGCGTGTGTTCAATGACCGTTGTTTTATGTGGTGTGGTCCATCTAAGATATGGATCTACTTCATTTTTTGGTTCATGCCCTAAAATGAGCTATAAAAATCAATAGACGGTGTGGATACAATGCATACATCATTATGGGCCTAGATCTTTTTCAACATCTATAGTAAAGACACTATAGGGGTCAATAATCTCAATGGTGCAGGTTTCTTGGCTGTCTTTTGGATGCATATTTCCTACTAAAGCCTTTCACATCAAGTTCCTGCATTGGGATGGTAGGTGGGGCCCACCATGATGTTTGTGAGAAATCCACCCCGTTCATCCATTTTGTGAGCTCATTTTAGGACGTGATAAAAAATGAGGTGGATCCAAAATTTAAGTGGACCACAGGGGAAGGAAAATTGGGGAAAGAAATGCCTATCATTGAAACCTCCTTGGGCTCCACCTTGATGTTTATATGCCATCCAAACCGTTTATAAGGTCATTACGACTGAGATGAAGTGAAAACACAAAAGACTTACCTTAATAGAAACTTTTGTGGCCATATAAATATTTCAATAGTAGTCACTGAATCCCCATTGTTTCCTCGTGTGTGGCCCACTTAAGTTTTGTATCCAACTCATTTTTTGTTGCATGACTTAAAATGAGTTCGGAAAATTGATGAATGAGATAGATTTCTTACAAACATCACGGTGGCCCCACTTAGTATCCTGTTGCAGGAACCTACTTGGAAAGCCAGGACGTGGCTTCTCATTGGTACATGTCATTGCCGATGACACGAGGTCATAAAACACACCCATTTTCTCTATCCCAAATTTATTGCGTACTACACAACACAACTTTTAACATGTGAAATTTCTTTGGGCCCATCGTGATTTATGTGTTAGATCCACACTGTCCATCAATTTTTCCAAATCATTCTTGAGTATGAGTTACAAAATGAGACAAATCTAAAGGTCAATTAGACCACGTCACTAAAAGTAGTGGGGATTGAACAAACTATCGTTGAAACCTTCCTAAGGCCTATCACGAGGTTTCTTTGATATCTAACCTGTCCATAAGGTCAGACAGGCCTGGATGAAGGTAAACACAAATATAAGCATGATAAGAGCCTTCTGTGGCCCGAAGAAGTTTTTCAACAATAAGATTCCAATTCATACTATTTCCTGTGGTGTGGTCCACTCGATCTTTGGATTTGCCTTATTTTTTGGGATCATATCAAATGATATGAAAAAGTGGATGGATGTTGTGGACCTAAGAAATACATCATGGTGGGGCCATGTACATTTCACACATAATTCTGTTGCTTGTTGTGCAACACATCACAAGAAGAGATAAGAGAACCAAAAGTGTTGGCATGTGGAACTTCCATGGGCCTTATCATGATGTATGTGTTAGATCCACAATATCCATCCATTTTTCCATACCATTTCAGGGCATGAGACAAAAAATGAGGCAGCTACCATTCTCAAATGGGCTACACTACAGGAAACAGTGGGATTGGATGCCTATTGTTGAAAATTTTTCAAGCCATAGAAGGTTATGATCAAGTTAATATTTATATTTTCCTTTCATCCGGGTTTGTATGACCTTATGTAAATGACAAATAAATGTTACAGTGGACCCTAGGAAGGTTTCAAAAGTAGTAGTTCAATCTCCACTACCTTTTGTGGTGTGATCCATTTGAGCTCAAATGAGCCTCATTTTTGGGCTTGTCCTCTAGAGTGGTATGGACAAATTGATGGATGGTGTGGATCTAATACATAAATCATGATAGCGGTGGATAAGTTCCCCAAGTTAAAAATTGTGCTGTGTAGTATGCAAATGTATTAGGGAGGGAAATTGGTGCATTTTGGGAGCTATCCGCAATGACATGGACCAATGAGAAGTGATGGCAATTAATTCTCCTTGGATTCGGAGCCTTGCCTTGTTGGTAGACTCTGTGGAGTTTCAACAGGGGGTCTTAGTTTCAAAACCCATTAGTGGTGAAAATCTACACTGCAGACCAACTAGGTGGGAGTTTCAACAGGGGGTCTTAGTTTCAAAACCCATTAGTGGTGAAAATCCACGCTGCAGACCAACTAGGTGGGTGCATTGCATGACTGACCAAAAAAAAAAAAAAAAAAATGTAATTCCCCTACGCCATCAATACTACCGATCCGCACTTATTAAAAGAGCCAATTGACCTAAGATGGCAGTTTAGGGCATTTTCAATAATACAGATTTTAAATAGTGTGAAACACTAACACCATTAGACGCTGGGCATTGGGATGACAAACCGTGAAAAGCATAAGCTTGTTAATATAAATGTTTTAAAATCAGGCTGTTGTTGGACGATGGCCCTAAAGTCAGGCTGTTATATGGAAAAACCTCTTTCATATGCAACCTAATTCTCTCCGGAATTAGAAAAATGGATGTGAGTATCAAAAGGTTGGGTGTAAATAGCAGCTTTCCTTAAAAAAAACTTTGATACTCTTGGCAAAGTAGGATGGACGGCACGCATTACTTAAAATTGAATACGTGGCATGTACGTAATTGAATTTAATCTGTTCACATTTATAAGCCCCAGTTTAGTTGTACCATGAACCACAAGTTATGCTTATTTAATTACGTGGGCATCAGATGGTAGAAATTTATTGGACCACTATAACCAAAATATCCAATGCTCCTGTCTCAATGACACGAATTGCATAAAAAATCAGCGTGCTATAGCCGACTGAGTAAACTCGCTGCGGCTGCGGCCCACTGTGATATGTGTGTCTTATTCATACTTTACATCCATCTTATCAACTCGTTTTAGGCATAAGCATAGAATTGAAGGCTTGAAGCATATTCAAAGTTCAAGTGAACCACACCACAGGAAACAGTGAAGATAATGATCTCAACCGTTGAAACCTTCCTAAAGAACCACAATGATGTTTATTTGCCATCCAACTTCTTTATAAGGTTACACAGATATGGACGAAGGTAAAACACAAATATCAGCTTGACCCAAAACTTATGTGGTCTCCAAGAAATTTTCAACGGCAGGCATTCAATTTCCACTGTTTTATGTGGTGTCGTCCACTTGAGCTTTTGGATATATTTTAATTTTGAGCTCATGTCCTAAAATAATCTGAAAAAACAAGTAGACAGCAAGGATAAGATACAAGTATCACAGTGGACCCCACGTCGTACTAACTTACTCAGCACGCAATCCACCTCCTACCTGAGCAAACAAATGTTCACCGACCAGTGTTAGGATCCTTCGAGGAATCTGATTTTGGGACCATGAGTCAGTGACAGCGGTTCCATAATTTAGTCGGTCCAATTTGATTTAATGTATGCCAGGGTGTAACTTTTAGTGCTTGCATATTAAATTTCAGCTTATGTGAGAGAATCAAATGACTTTGATAGCTGTGATGGATGGTACACTCAGCATGGAACTAAAAGAAATAATTCAAATTAATGGGAATTTTATAAGCCACTACCCAATTGTTATGATAATTACATGCCAGTGACTTTTTAAAAAAGACGTTTTGGTTAAGAAACCTCATTAATCGGGTTGATTTTCAGTAACATACCTTCCATTGGAGAAATCCAACAAAGTTCGATTTTGCGGGTGATTTTTTTTATTTTTTATTTTTTATTTTTTATTTTATTTTATTTTTGTAAATGATGAAACTGCCCTTTTGCTGAGAATGCCCTAAAAATAAGTGTTCACACATCATAGGTTTGGATTGTTTACTTGATCTCATTTTGGTAATTCTTGTCCCCGGGATGGTCAGGATATAAACACCACAATGGATCAGGTACTTATATACTCTCATACAATATTAGAAAACAAAATTTGCACCAGCTAAAACTTGCGCATTTCCGTTGGTTAAACAAACTGGAACCAACATCACTGGTTTAACTAAAAGCCAAACCGAAAATGTACAAAACATCACAATGTGCAATAAGGTGCACTCATTTTTTGGTCGAGCTGACAAAGCCACCTGTAAGGTATTCTCTACACTACGATTAAAGACACTCGATTAATAGAAATTACAAGTTTTACCAAATCCCTAGCTATTCAATGAGTGTCACGTGTCCAATAACTAATCAAGCCATGCCACATCACATTTTTATCCCTTAATTTCCCATTTGCAAAAATGCTACGAGTTCGCCTATAAATACCTTCATCCCCTCTCATTTCAACAAGTTTTTCATTCTTTACCAGAGTGACGCAGGGGGTACATGGTGAGGTCGATCATCGTCTTTCTCATGGGGTAACTACTCTGAATCCACGACACTTCCTGGACTCCTCAACAGGACTTCCTTGAATCCACAAGATGTTTCTCGAATCCAATGAGAAGAAATAGATTAAAAGTCTGAATTTTGATTAATAATAAGAGATATGAATAATAATGAGCTTAAACAAGTTTAAATAGCCTAAATAAACCCTAGATACGCATTAAAGAAGTCCTAAAAAAAAAGAAAAATAAATCAGAAAACTCGCATAAGTTTAGCGCAAGTTCGCTCAAGACCGTCAGGCTTCGTCGGGCGACAGATCCGAGCTGTCGGAAAAATCGTCGGGCGATCGAAACTGCTAGAACTATCCAGAGACTAAGTCTGTAGTCTAACTGAATTTCGGGCGACTGACCAGAGCTATCGGGAATTCCGTTGAGTGACCGAAATATGTTGAATTTCTGCATTTTTTTTCTTGATCAATTTTCGGTCCATGCATGATAGGATTATGCTTGATCCACGCCCTTCATCAGGGGGTCCTCTCCCTACATCAGACTCCCCCACTTGAAAAAAATTTGTCCTCGAGTTTCTCTTCGGACTTGAACCACAATACGCTCTCAGCTTCGAGGGTCGACCCTTATTACTCTCTTCGAGGGTCTTCCTCTATGATTCCGTCAACGCAATTGTTGGCAGTGGAGAGTTTTCAAGAGCAGGATTTCTATAACTTGGAGCATTCCTTTCTTTAACGTTTCTAGGCTCACGGTGAGTCCTCCCAAAAACCTCAACTGCAATACTTAGATTAACGATATTTTTATCAACTAGTGGAAGCACCAAATATGCATAGGAGATCCAAGTGATCACCTGTTCGCTCTCCCCAACCTTTTCTTCCTACATGGACAAAAGAAGTGTCTGAACAGGAGACGACTCCGCATTCTAAGACATGCAACGTGCCTCTTCTTCTTGAGGTTCACAAGGTGGTGGATCATGTTATACCAAATCAACATTGATCAAATCCCCATCAACCCAAGTGATCACCCCCAACTTCATTAGGCTTCATGTTAGATATCCGATCCGAATTTTCATTACGCTCACCCGGATTCAAAGCACCATCTTTCGATTCCTTGGTGAAATCCTGCATAGTTACAGAAGACTGCCCCTTCACTTTAAAAGTTTTGGGTAGGATTTTCACTTCCACAGGGGCCATTCGCACACCACTGTGGAATCCAACGTTCGGTCACAACTCTGGCTCAAAATAATAAGATTCCTGTTGTGGGATTGTTGGGATAATTCCTGATCATCAATGGTGTATAGGAAACCTGCCAACAATCGTCGTTTCATTCATGGCTATGAATATGTCGGCGGTTTCATCTGTCGCATTTGTTGATTTCGGAGTTTCTCCCACCAAGCCGAAGTGCCTCCCTTAAACTTTAATGCTACGTACTGAACATTCTTCTCCTCGGGGATCTGCATGTAATCGAAGAAGCGTTCGACTTCAAAGAGTCAGTCGTTGATGTGACTTCGGTCATTGAAGCTAGAAAGATCTATCATCCTCTTATAGGATCAATCTTTCTGATCCACCCGATTGTAAAATCTAGCAGATTTTGAAAAGAAGTCGTCGCCATGAGCAACAACTCGATCTAGTTTTTTCATTATAAGGTCGAATCCACCCTGTACCTCTTGCATGGCTTGACGATTCTCCTGCCAATAAGTCTCAAGCGTTGTCCCGGAAGCTGCCGCTGTGACAGGATAGATCCCTTGATCATCGTTAATGAGATTGTTGTCGTACCTTTACAAAGAGACATCGGCCCGATGGGTGTCCTCGCTCTGATACCACTTGACGCAAGGGGGTGTGGTGAGGTCAAGCATCATCTTCCTTACAGAATAACTACTCTGAATCCACGAAGCTTCCTGGACTCTTCAATAGGACTTCCTCGAATCCACGAGGGAAAATCTCGAATGTACAAGAAGAAAGAGATTAAAATTTTAAAATTTAATTAATAATAAGAAAGATGAATAACAACGAGCTTATATGAGTTTAAATAGCTTACAAAATCCTAGATATGCATTAAAAAAGTCCTAAACAAATAAGGAAACTAAATCAAAAAAATCGCGCAAGTTCATGTAGGACTGTCAGACTTCGTCGAGTGATCGAAACTGTCTAGAGACTAAGTTTGCAGTCTTGCTGAATTTCGGGCAACCGACTAGAGTCATCGGGAATTCCATCGGGCGACCAAAATATGCTGAATTTTTACACTTTTTTCTTGATCTTTTTTCAGTCCATGTGTGATAGGAATGTTCTTGATCCACGCCCTTCATCAGGGGGTCCTCTCCCTACATCCAAGAGAGAGAGAGAGGGAGAGAGAGAGAGAGAGCATTCATTCAATTCAAGCTATCCATCACAACCATTAAGCCTATTCAACTCATCAACGCAAGTAATCGCAACGGTTTAGATCATAGGGAGTGACTGAATTTGAATCCACGATCATTTTCTCTAAAGAGATGTGTTGGCTCACTTCCCTTCTCAAAACTGCCATGTACTCAAGTGATTTTCCTACTATTCATTTACTTTTTTACATACTGTAACAATATTCTTCATTTCATACACTCCTTGCTTATATACAGGTGGTTGCTCTGTGTCTTGTAAAGCCCTCGTTTCTTGACATATAAAAAATATAAGATCTTCTGATCTTTGCCTTATCTTTAAATAACGATATCCTCAATTATGATTTATGCAAGCAAGCCATATCTATGATCATAGCCATATGTGAGTTTCATTAGCATTACTCTTCTTCTTTTCTTTTTTTTGGTAATTGCTTCTCATTGATCATCATCGAAATCAACCCATTGTGATCTCCTAAGTTATAATTAAAGTTGAGTATTGAGTTTCAATATGGCTTCAGACCTTGTCTGCAACTAGTTAGCAATAATTCCAGAGTCTTCAAATCTAAAAATAAAAAATAAAAAAATCCTACATAAGACATCCAAAATCTTCAAATATATATATAAAAAATCGTACAAAGTAGACACTACACATAAGTGCGGGCGGAGAAGGGTGCCTAACCCCTTCATTCTTTGTCATTGAGGCCAACCACTCAAGTCATCCAAGTTTAGAGACTTTTAATTCCTCGACACATTATAATTTTACAATGTCTAGCTAACAGTAGATTTCGATATTAATGACTAGTGGCGACTCCAAGTGAGGCATTTTATTTCACATGCCATACATTACATCCACCCCCAAAAACCAAGTAAGATACATCCACTCTAACTCGATGTGGAAGGTGAGGGTGAGGGTGTAACATCCCACGTGCGCATATTTACAAACTGGTGACTCTACTGGGGATGCTTAGCTAATTACCTCTAGCTACACCTTGACTTTAAATGTGGCTTTTGAATTTTTGAGAAATTTCATTTATGATCCATTTTCTTTTCATTATTTTATTTTGTGCATTTTATTTTTTAGTTCTTTATTTTATTGGGACTTGAGAAAGCACACAGAGAAGAATCAAACACAATAATCATAATTGTACAAGCATAATCCAAACAGAGAACACAACGATCTTATGTGGAAAAACCCTTGCAGGAAAAACCATGGCATGAAGCGATAATGCACTATGAATAAAAAATTACAAGAGATGAAACTTACCCTCAAGAGAAAATTTTAAATTTTCTCTCTTCAAAACCCTCTCAAACTCTTAAACAAGTCTTATATTCACCCTAATCCCAATTACACCCACTTATATAGCATATAACCAAAATTAAAAATAATTTACGCAAAACCGTGCAAAACTGCACAAATCGTCGATCGCTTGGTCAGTCGATCGATCATTTGGTCACCTGACCAGACAAGTTTGATTGACCAAACTTGTCAAAAATAGTCCAGAGAGTTTCAGCATAAATTCAAATTAATTCCGATTGATCGACCAGGGTGGTTGATCGATCGATAACCATGCTGCTCCATGCCCCGCTCGATCCCCCATCTCTAATATGTCTCCATCATAGCTCCACTATCATCGCTTCTCTTGTACACTTCATCTTCATTCCATCTTTGTCAAACCCAGAAAAGTTGCGCAGTACTTGAACTTCTCTACAGGGATCACCTTAGTAAGCATATCCCCCATATTCATGCTTGTATGGATATTCTCCAGAGTCACACCGCCTTCCTCAAATACTTGTCAGATAAAATGGTGATGGACATTCATATGTTTAGTTCTAGAATAGTAAAGAAAGTTCTTTTCCAAATTGATCGCGCTTTCGCTGTCACAATTAACCGGCACAGTCTTCTGTTGAAGCCTCAACTGATTTATCATTTCCCCCAACAAAATTGCTTTCTTGAATACTTCTGCCATTACCATATACTCTACTTCAGTTGTGTAAAGAGCACCACAGACTGAAGCTTTAACATGCAACTGATCGCTCCACTTGCTAGCATAAACGAGTACTTGAAAGTTAAGCTTCTACTGTCCACACCGCTTGAGTAATCAGAATCCACATCCTACCAACTTATCCCTTGATTTCTTAAATGTCAAGACATAGTCCTGTGTACTTCAAATATATTGAAGTAGCCATTTCACTTCCTCTCAGTGTTGCTTGCTGGGGTTAGACATAAATCTGCTAACAACACTCATCACATGTGAAGTATCTGGTTTTGTATAGACCATGACATATATCAAGCAACCAATTGTGCTCGAATAAGGCACACAAGACATAACATGCTTTTCTTCTTCTGTTTCAGGACACTACTCTGAAGAAATCTTAAAATGAGCCGTGTGGAGAATGCTAACTAGCTTTGCTTTGTCTATCCCAAACTTTACCAACACCTTCTCAAGAACCCTCCTTATAGCCTTATGATCTTTCATCTCAAATTTTCCTGACAATGAAGTCTTCAATATGTTGATCTCAGACATGCTATGACCAACGATAAGCATGTTATCAAAAAATAATACTAGTATAATGAACTTTCCATCACTTAGTGTCTTGAAGTAGACACAATGATCATACTCACTCCTGGTAAACCGCTAACTCATTATGAAAGAATTAAATTTCTTATACCACTACCTAAGTAACTCTTTCAGGCCGTATAACGACATCCTCAACCTACAAACCTTGTTCTCTGTCCGTTGTATTTCGAACCCTTCTAGTTGCTTTGTGTAAATCTTCTCTTCCAATTCCCCATGCAGGAAAGCAGTTTT
The DNA here is from genome assembly GCA_003013855.2 of Liriodendron chinense. Lineage (NCBI taxonomy): Eukaryota > Viridiplantae > Streptophyta > Magnoliopsida > Magnoliales > Magnoliaceae > Liriodendron > Liriodendron chinense. The sequence continues at coordinate 7,926,286 of ML058469.1, read as the reverse complement.
CACATCTATTTGTTCCAGCTCGAGGTCGTATTGGGCAATCAACGCCCACACGAACCTGATAGATACTTGCTTCATTGCAGGCGCAAAGATCTCACTGAAGTAAACACCTTCTTTCTGAGCATATCTCTTTACCATCAACCTTGCCTTGTACCTATCCCATTTCTTCGTAAAAATCCACTTACACTTGATCACTTTACAGTCGATGGGAAGCTCCACCAACTCCCATTTCGTATTCTTGTATAAGGAGTCTATCTCGTCATGCATCACTACCTTCCACTTTTTGGCATCTACGTCATCAAGAGTATTCTGAAAAGTAGGCGGATCCCCCTCATTTGTAATAAGGGAAAATACAACATTTGAGTCATCCCTGTACCTAGCTGGTAACCTATGATCTCTTGATGGATTCCTTCTCATAGGTAGCTGCTCCACCTGATCCTGTACATCTATTCGCGTCTTAGTCTCAGCCTGTGTTTCATGTCTATTTGAATGTCTATCACCATTGATTTTTCTAGTTCTTTGTGTTCATCCTTACGGAACAAAAATCCTTCATCAAAACTTATGACATCCCGGCTCATTAGGATCTTTCGTGTGACGGAGTCATACAACCTGTATCCCTTCACACCATCACCATAACTCACAAAGACACATTTTCTCACCGTTTGGTCTAGTTTATCTCTCTTAACTGACGATACATGAGAGTAAACCTCACAACCAAATACAAGCAGCTTGGAGTAGTTTACTTGCTAACCACTCCACACTTCATTTGGACTCTTATAATCTATAGCCATAAAAGGAGACCAATTCACCAAGTAACAAGCTGTGTTAATGGATTCAGTTCACATTTTTGTTCGCTCGCCTTAAGTGCAAGGCTGCAATCTAGTTTTAATTCTCGGTAAGACCGAGGTCAATCCTCAGGAATTGTCGTAACAATTCTAAACTACGTAACTAAGATTAACTAAATTCGGATTTATATTGATGAATGGAATTTAAGAGCATGAAACTATCTATTTTAGAACTAAATCAGGGAAATAAAACACTAGAGCACCAATGATCCACTTATAATCATTTATAATGCCAATTCAAACCATTCAAGCCAATAGCTCATTCAGAGTCAGAGTTCTATCCCTATCCAATCCGAATATAGAGCAATCAAATCATCATAATGCATCAAACATAGATGGATCATCTACTAATATGGTTCTCTTATACCAATTAAGGCATTGGGCTTATCAAATCACACAGCCCAATCCTTCACAAAACAAGCAAGATCAAATTCATGATTCTTCCTCAAGTTTTGTCATTAGACTTGATTTAGGAGCATGAATTGAACTTTAATTGAACCAAAATCAATACATGAATATCTATCTCAGATCAAATCAAAAGATAAAAACTCCTTCTAGTTTAGTTCTAGATAAGCACTTAGGAAACTTGATTTGTAAGATCTCCCAGTATCCAACATATCATGATGGATCTAAGATCTCTACAACCCAAAATCCTATAAAAAACATTCCATTAAGCATTCTTAGTAAATCAAAACATCCCATGTAAGTAAAATCATAAGAAATAGAAGATTAAACTAAAAATACTAACTTTATTTCAAACTAGAACTAGAAGTGTTCTTTATTAATTTAAAAATACTTGAATTAATTCAAACTAAGCATTATAAACAACTATAAGCTTCACTTCTTAGCCTTAGCTAAGAGGTTTAGCCAACCATTAAGAAGTTGAACTAAAACTCGAAGGAAAAACAACTAAAAGCTAGAAAAACTGCATTTGGAGGAGTTGTAGACGCTCCACGACAATCCTCTCTACCTCTCACGAACTTTGATCTCTTCTAAGATGAGTTTAGATCCACCTATAGGTGTCCTTTTATAGCTTTAAAGCCCACCACTTTAGAAAGTTCTAGAATCACGCAAAAGGTTAAGCAGTTGCGTAGGAAAATTCGGAGCAAAACTAGAAACTTATGTTTTCTGGACGTGGCCGACTGGTTGGGCAATTGGTCGTCGACCTGTTTTTTCAGTCCAGCGAGTTTTTGCAAAAAAATGTTGAAAATTCGACCTACCAAAAAGGTTGAATTCTTCTGCTCATTCTTCTTTCTGAACACCCACTTGTTGTTCAAAGATTTCTTGCCCTTAGGCAATTTCATCATGTCATAGGTGTAGTTCTTATGCAAGGATTCCATCTCCTCTTACATAACTTTCAACTACTCCCCCTTATGCTCGTCGGCTAAGGCCTCAGAATAGTCTTCTGGCTCTCCCCCTATCAGTGAGCATAATGTACTCATACGGCGAGTACTTCTTGGATGTATGTCTGTCCCTTGATGTCCTCCTCACCTGTGGCTCAACAGGTGGATCAAGTGGGGGCTGCTCCTCCGGTCCATCTTCTGTAGGGACTCCCTCATCCTCTGCACCTTGTTATATTCCCCCGTCTTCAGGCACCATGGGAAGAGTAACCAGATCCATGTCTTTCAGTTCACCTGAAATGGTGTAATACCCCAACAATTTAGGCGCACGAGTAAGAAAATGAGTATGTGTTCACATGTAAGAAATTAAATTCTAGGCCGTATTGTTCACACGCATACACGCACATATACACTTTTATACGTATTCAGACAGGTTTTTATGTCTCTGAAAAGTTTAGTGTACTTAGTTAAGTCATTAGAATGACTGTTAGAATGATCCATCATTGCTAGACCGGAATATCTAGTCGTCTGCTTCAATTTCGATTTACGCGATCAACGTAAACTCACCATATGATCTCCACATCGTCCTGTACACATGTCCGTTCGTAAATCTGATCCGTACATCTTGTCCATCACCTAGTATATGTTTAGATCATTAATTTCCCGACTATATGAACCTGTTCAGGTGTGCTTATAACACCTCAAGTTCTTGGAATCATTTAAATAATTTAATAAATTAAATAACTTTAAATGTTGATAAATTAATATTAAATAATCCGTAGGGAATTAGGATATGGTTTCTTTGTTAAAGTTGCTTAGAATAAACCCTAGAACAGCATATAAGCATTAGATTTCACAAAACTCACAAATTTACAATAATTACGAAAATGCCATCGGTTAAACTTAAGTTAAATGATCAGTTTTAAGTTTTATGATTTTTGACAATCATTTTCATGCAAAAATTCATATACCAGCTTTTGGGCATGTTTTAGCTGTACATGTCGAATTTCAACCCTCTGATCATCTTATAAATGTCCTAATTGAAAAGCAGGCCATAAGTGGCCCACCTTAACTCTGATACATCTCAAAGTTCATGGCAGTAGTTAAAATTATGTGGCCGACCTATCTGACGGAGGAAATAGTCCAAATCCATCGTAGTAGACTCGCTTGACAAACCCAACACTAAGCCACAGTTTCCGTACCGTGCAAGTTACGTAAAAAAAAAAAAAACCTTCTTCGTTTTGCATGTAATAGTGGCGACCACTGCCGATATGGACTCTCCAGGTCGTCCACCTGCTGGTGAAATTGCGGTTTTACCGCTTGTAGAGATACTCGGAGATATGTCTATGGACCTAGAGGGGGGTGAATAGGACCTTTTTAAAATTCTTTTCGCCTACTTATGCAATTCAACAAGTTTAAGCTAGGTAAGCAAGAACACCTTGGCTTCCAAGCCTTGGTGGGTCCAATCACAAGACTAGCAAGAGTTAAGCAATAACCAACCCTAGTCTAAGCATGCATAGGTAAGAAAATGATTCAACTAAATAAGCTACTAACCTATGCACCTTGTGTAGACTTATGAGATTGGATCAATGAGCTCAAGTCTACACAAGTAGTGAAGGTACATCTTGTGCAAGGATGCCTAAAAAGTGCCTAGCATGCATTCATATCAATCATTCATAATTAAGCAATTAAACTAACAATGCAAAGATATCAATGTGCTCAATAACAATCACAAACACAAGGATGTATAGTGGTTCGACTACGTGTCTACTCCACTCCCGGTTCAAGTACTCAACCCCTTTGAGCACACCGGCATTCACTAACGGAGGTTTTAAATGAGGTTCACCTCTCAACCTTTACACGGAGGTTTTATCGGTTCACCTCTCAACCGTATCCGGAGTTTTAGACATAGGCTAACTCTCAACCTTATCGCACGTTTACTCCCGTGTCGGAGGCTCCCCCTTGGAGACTTAGTTTAGGCCCGGCTGACGGGCCAAGGAACGGCTAACGTCCCTAAGGCGAGTTGACAAACAAACTCTAAAATGGACTCTCAAATGAGACAACTTACTTGTCGGATGAGCCCCTTGTTTAGCGCCGTATTGGGTTGTTTGATCTTTGCTCTCCCGTGCTTCAATCAGCTTCCCTTTGCTCCCTCAATCGTGCCGCCGTTGCGTTGCCAATGCCTCAGCCACATTCGATCAAACACCTTGCATGCGATGCCTTGAAATGCCCAAGGTGCTAGGAGGATGGGTTTGAGAACTCTACAACTTAGTGGGAATGGGTTTCCTAGAGTCTCTTACCTACAACGATCTCATCTTCGAGTTTAGGACAAAGGATTTGCCAATCAAGAAGCTTCCTAACTCTAGAGATCAAGAGGGGATGAAGGTCATCTTCTTCATGAGCTTGGAATGCTCTAATCTTGTGTTAAAGCACAAGGAAGATGCCTTGCATAGGTCAAGGATTAAGCCTCAAAAGTTCTTCTTCAATGGTGGCTTTTCTCCCTCTCAAATCCCTCTACCAAAGCCTAAAACCGGAGCTCTATATATAGGGAAATAGAGCCCCAACGGTCAGAAAACGGCTATATGCCGACCTGTCCCGACCGGTCATGACCGGTCGGACTCCCCTGCTGAAGAGCCTCAAGTGTATAGGCCACATATATGGGCCGACCGGTCATGACCGGTCGGACCCCCTTACTGGACTGCCTTAACACTGCAGGCCGACTGGTCATGACCGGTCGGAGGCCTTTGCTGTCTATTTTAAGCTCCCAGGCCGAATACACTGGCCGACCGGTCATGACCGGTCGGCCCCCCTTGCTGATCCATATGCCATGTGAAGGCCGACCGGTCTTGACCGGTCGGCTGCCCTTTGCAAACCTGCTAGAGGCAGTTCTTTCACCTAGTCGACCGGTCATGACCGGTCGGCAGCCCAGCCATTTCACTCCACAAGGGTCAGCAGCTTTGGCCGACCGGTCCTGACCGGTCTAGACCGGTCGGTCATGCCAGGGATCAGCTTGGTTCCCTAACACATATGCTGAATCTCTACTTTCTTCAGCTTGTGGATTTAGTCCTAGGTTGGGGTGTTCAAATGGGACACCTAGGGCCTATCTATGATGCCTAAATGGTTCTAAATATGGTCAAGGACATCAAAGATACACATGGGATAGGTTTTAGTGGAGGTTAAGGCATCAAGGCATCTCATTTACCTGAATCTTCATTCTTGATGCAGCCGGTCCATCTTGAGTCTTCGGTCTTCGTCTTCATTGGGCTCAACCGACTCTAGACTCATTGCTGTAAGTGATTGACAAACAAGGTGCACTAGTATGCCACGGAAAAGTGCACTAACAATCTCCCCCTTTGTCAATTACTTACAAAAACTTAACCTACCAAAACAAATTACATGTACAAGAGATTACAAGGATAATGAATTAAATACAGGACTCTTGACATGCCTAAACTAAGTTGCTCCGCTTCAGTTTGCTCCCCCATAACCTGTCAATCCCTGCACCACAAAACAAAGCAAACTAGTTTTGGTGGGATTTGATCTTTCTCCCCTTTTTTGTTAGCAATTGACAAACTATTCTCTCCCCCTTAATGATATACCAATGAAGTTAAGGTAAGAGGAGATAGTGTGTCGCAGTTATAACTATAAGCACATGCTAAAACGGAGAGTGTAGGGTGCATGAATCATTAATACATGGAGCATGCTAAGAAACATGATTAACAAGAAGATATACTATCTAAGCATAGTTAACCATGTAATATTGGTCAAGGACATACATTTGCAATGAAGCACAAAGGACTTATAGTCCAATCAACCAACCTCCCCTAGTGGTATATCAAGACCAATACTAAGCAAAGATTAGCATACATGAAGCATAAAACTCAAGATGGTTAGCTAATCTAAGCAGGATGATAATCTAGCAAGCAAATGTATCAACAAAAGCAAAGCTAAATCATCAAAATTTGGGCGAATGAGGCTTGAATCCTCTGATTTGCCCATATACACAGAAATGAGGCTGAAATCCTCAGATTTTCCAATAAAAGCATAACTAGCTACCCTCTCTAACCATGATGAGATTAAAAAAAACCAAAGGGTAGCAAAGTTCCTCAACACCCTCATAGAATGTAGCATGAGGTGAGGGGTTGGGAACTCCTCCTTCATCTAGAAGGGATAACGGTTGGGATCCCCTCTAAGATAATCTGGTAAAGGGGTCGTGATGGAGGCCGAGAGAGCAAGATCTTTATGTTGGCTCTCATCATCAGATTCGGACTCCTCCGTATCATCCCAAGTGGCAGCCATTGCCTTTTTACCTTTTGGTTTAGGCCCTTCCGGACATTCCGGGGCAATATGGCCACGACGACCGCAACCGTAACAACGGACGGATGAAGGTATGGATGATTTTCCTGTACGTTTATCACCCTTCTTGTCCTTCTTGTCACGGCTATTCCCTCTATCAAATTTGAGGAATCTCTTGAATTTTTTATTTAATTTCTCTTCCTCATCATCCTCATCATCGCTATCTTCCTCCGACTCACTTTTGATTTTCTTGTGTCTGTGAGAGGACTTGAAGGCGATGTTTTTCCTTCTAGAGGGGGCTTTAAAGCCAAGCTCAAAGGTTTGTAGGGAACCTATGAGTTCTTCAACTTTCATTGTATTAAGATCCTTACACTCTTCAATGGTGGTGACTTTAGAAGAGAACCGTTCCGGAAGCGATCTCAGAATTTTCCTACAAAGCCTATGTTCCGGAACCGGATCCCCTAAGCCCCACATATCATTTGTGATTTTGTTCAGTTTGGTATAAAATTCAGTAAACGTTTCATCCTCCTCCATAATAATATTTTCAAATAGAGTGGAGAGGCGTTGGAGTTTAGAATTTTTAACAACATTTGTACCTTCATGGGTAACTTCAAGAATATCCCATGCTTGTTTACTGGTAGTGCAGTTTTGGATCCGACCAAATTCTTCTCTCGATACTGAACAAAATATGGCATTCAGGCCCTTGGCATTATTAATACGCTGAGCTTTTTCATGAGCAGTCCATAATGCCTTTTCTTTTGGCCTGAGAACATCCGGCTCACCTTCCTTAGAAATAGTTACCATTGGGGGTTCATATCCAAAATCAACCATGTCCCTCACATCCGAATCAATGGATTCCAAGAAGATGCGCATTCGGGCTTTCCAATATGGATAATTTGACCCATCAAAGAAAGGAGGCTTAGTGACGGATGAAGAGTCCTCTCTAGACATATTTTCAAGTTTCTCTTAAGGATCTATCTCTAGGCAATTAAGCCCTTAAAGAGAAACCCGCTTTGATACCAATTGAAATTGCGGTTTTACCGCTTGTAGAGATACTCGGAGATATGTCTATGAACCTAGAGGGGGGTGAATAGGACCTTTTTAAAATTCTTTTCGCCTACTTATGCAATTCAACAAGTTTAAGCTAGGTAAGCAAGAACACCTTGGCTTCCAAGCCTTGGTGGGTCCAATCACAAGACTAGCAAGAGTTAAGCAATAACCAACCCTAGTCTAAGCATGCATAGGTAATAAAATGATTCAACTAAATAAGCTACTAACCTATGCACCTTGTGTAGACTTATGAGATTGGATCAATGAGCTCAAGTCTACACAAGTAGTGAAGGTACATCTTGTGCAAGGACGCCTAAAAAGTGCCTAGCATGCATTCATATCAATCATTCATAATTAAGCAATTAAACTAACAATGCAAAGATATCAATGTGCTCAATAACAATCACAAACACAAGGATGTATAGTGGTTCGACTACGTGTCTACTCCACTCCCGGTTCAAGTACTCAACCCCTTTGAGCACACCGGCATTCACTAACGGAGGTTTTAAATGAGGTTCACCTCTCAACCTTTACACGGAGGTTTTATCGGTTCACCTCTCAACCGTATCCGGAGTTTTAGACATAGGCTAACTCTCAACCTTATCGCACGTTTACTCCCGTGTCGGAGGCTCCCCCTTGGAGACTTAGTTTAGGCCCGGCTGACGGGCCAAGGAACGGCTAACGTCCCTAAGGCGAGTTGACAAACAAACTCTAAAATGGACTCTCAAATGAGACAACTTACTTGTCGGATGAGCCCCTTGTTTAGCGCCGTATTGGGTTGTTTGATCTTTGCTCTCCCGTGCTTCAATCAGCTTCCCTTTGCTCCCTCAATCGTGCCGCCGTTGCGTTGCCAATGCCTCAGCCACATTCGATCAAACACCTTGCATGCGATGCCTTGAAATGCCCAAGGTGCTAGGAGGATGGGTTTGAGAACTCTACAACTTAGTGGGAATGGGTTTCCTAGAGTCTCTTACCTACAACGATCTCATCTTCGAGTTTAGGACAAAGGATTTGCCAATCAAGAAGCTTCCTAACTCTAGAGATCAAGAGGGGATGAAGGTCATCTTCTTCATGAGCTTGGAATGCTCTAATCTTGTGTTAAAGCACAAGGAAGATGCCTTGCATAGGTCAAGGATTAAGCCTCAAAAGTTCTTCTTCAATGGTGGCTTTTCTCCCTCTCAAATCCCTCTACCAAAGCCTAAAACCGGAGCTCTATATATAGGGAAATAGAGCCCCAACGGTCAGAAAACGGCTATATGCCGACCTGTCCCGACCGGTCATGACCGGTCGGACTCCCCTGCTGAAGAGCCTCAAGTGTATAGGCCACATATATGGGCCGACCGGTCATGACCGGTCGGACCCCCTTACTGGACTGCCTTAACACTGCAGGCCGACCGGTCATGACCGGTCGGAGGCCTTTGCTGTCTATTTTAAGCTCCTAGGCCGAATACACTAGCCGACCGGTCATGACCGGTCGGCCCCCCTTGCTGATCCATATGCCATGTGAAGGCCGACCGGTCTTGACCGGTCGGCTGCCCTTTGCAAACCTGCTAGAGGTAGTTCTTTCACCTAGCCGACCGGTCATGACCGGTCGGCAGCCCAGCCATTTCACTCCACAAGGGTTAGCAGCTTTGGCCGACCGGTCCTGACCGGTCTAGACCGGTCGGTCATGCCAGGGATCAGCTTGGTTCCCTAACACATATGCTGAATCTCTACTTTCTTCAGCTTGTGGATTTAGTCCTAGGTTGGGGTGTTCAAATGGGACACCTAGGGCCTATCTATGATGCCTAAATGGTTCTAAATATGGTCAAGGACATCAAAGATACACAGGGGATAGGTTTTGGTGGAGGTTAAGGCATCAAGGCATCTCATTTACCTGAATCTTCATTCTTGATGCAGCCGGTCCATCTTGAGTCTTCGGTCTTCGTCTTCATTGGGCTCAACCGACTCTAGACTCATTGCTGTAAGTGATTGACAAACAAGGTGCACTAGTATGCCACGGAAAAGTGCACTAACAGCTGGGCCCCACTTCGTTAATCCAAACGGTCTATCTTGTTATTACCCCTCAGGAATTCAGTCCATGGAAGTCGTTCGCCTTAAACCCGATCTAGTGGCCCACCTCAAACCACTGTTCAAAATCAAGAAGCCCAAGATCCTCTGATCTGCTTCGCATGGCCTCTCCAAAATTCACCTAGATCTTCTTGTGGACACTTCCAATCATTCAAACGGTCCTCATGCTCCGTATCAGTCTAGTCCAAGCCGTTTCCAAATCCTCTTCCAACTCGAAAATCGGTTTCCATCCGCAAATCGTCTGTTGCCTCTCCCACTCCAATCGGGAAACTGGATTCGCCACGCCCACCAACTGTATCTGTTACAAAACCGAACGCTCATCCCTGCCTCTTAGAAATATCCACAGAGAGAGAGAGAGAGAGAGAGAGAGAGAGAGAGAGAGAGAGAGGTGGCGTGAGAGAGAGAATGAGAGCAGCTCCCACGCTACTGTTGCTGCTGTTGCTGGGCAGCATCTCAGGCAAAGAAAAGAAAAAGAAGAAAGAGAAGAAAAAGAAGAAGAAAAGAGGAAGAGAAGAAAGAAAGAAAGAAGAAAGAAGGAGAGAGAAAGAAGGAAGAAGAAAGAGGAAGACTGAGTCAACTCAAATTCGAGTTAGGTCCTATTTGAAGCTTAGAGAATAGCAAATCAGTGAGTGATTCTTCCCAAGGTTTTTCCTTTTGATTTTCTAAATTTATTCTTTCTTATTCAAATCTAAGTTTAACTTTTCTAATCCTCAAGTTCTAGTTATTTTGGCGAGTCGAAGCTTAGATTCTTAAATCTTTAGATCTTAAAAGTCATCTCAATTTCCAGAATAATATCTTAGGTAAAGGATTTAATCTAGATTCCAATTTATTTTCCTTCCCTCTTTCTCTTTAGGATCCCAGGTAAGAAACTCATTCCTTAGTTGTACTTAAATTAATATTAGGATAACGTTAACATTGCCTTTACTTGATTCCAATGCTTTCATATATAGATAATTGAATTATTATACGTTTTCTTTCCCTGTTACAATTAGGCAATTCTTCTTTTATAGTTGATGATTGACGTATGAATCAAATACTAGAATTGAACAAACATGTGAAACACATGCATGCCGTGTTTAAATTTAAACTATTGAGTGCATTGTGTGCTTGAAAAGTGCTCCCATGCTTCATGACATTCATATGCATCTTTTTATATATTTTTTATTTGAATTGGACGACGAAACGGGAGAATGGTTGATTTAACTCCCGGCGTGCATGGTTGATTTGCTGCCCCGTTGTACTCTGGGTTAGGTGAGCATGGTTGAATACTTGCAGTAGGTACCCTAACATCCAGTGGGCAGAGGGATTTGTTTGTCGGGCATAGTTGATTTGCCTGGTTGGAGAAGTTGAGCATGGTTGATTTGCTCGGTTGAAGATGGGGGGCATGGTTGATTCGCCCATATATATATTTATATTGCATCATACATTGAACATGCACGTCCATGACATCATAATACTCATAAGTGTCATTTAAGAACACAACTCATAAACTATTTAGATGTAACATGAAAATAACTCTCCATATTTAGCATTGTGTAGGATCTTATCTTGAATCGATTGAAATTTCCTTATATTGAAAATGATCTCACTGGGCTTTTAGCTCAATAAAATCACTACAGTTCTTGCAGGTTTTCAGGAAGAACAAGACATAGGCAAAGGAGAGTATTCAGAGGGTCTCATCCTACCCGAGCGTCAATCGTGACAGATTTATTTTAGTTTTGTAAAAATTCATTGTAATAAGACATAAGAGAAAAAAAAATTATATTTGAGATTTATTTTAGATATGCGATGTATAAAATGTAATCTCAAGGAATCTACACTCGAATTTTATATTCACACCCTGGAACTCGAGCTTTGGGTCATTGTACTCGAGTTTCGATTTTCGGGGCGTGACAACTGGGTTGGGTCTTTTCTGGCTTTTTAATGTCTTCTATACACTGATCTTCAATAAAAACCAAATATCTGCTCCTGATGAGCTTCTTCTCGGTCGGATCCCACAACCTGTAACCGAATTTTTCATCACCGTACCCTAACAACACACACTGCCTGATCTTCATATCGAGCTTGGACCTGTCGTCATTTAGTACGTGAATGGATGCCATACATCCAAACACCCCGAGATGACTGTATGACGGATCTCATCTAGTCCACGTTTTCTCAGGTATTTCTCCATTCAACAGGGCTGATGGAGACCTGTTTATCAAATACATCGCCATGTGCATTGCTTCTCCCCAGAACGTCTTGGGCAACTTTGCATGGGATAACATGCATCTGATTCTCTCTACAATGGTACTATTCATACGTTCAGCCACACAATTATGCTAGGGGGGGTCTTGGGAACTGTCTGTTCATGTCGTATACCCAGTGACTTATAATACTCGTAGAAGTCACCTATGTATTCACCACCATTGTCAGTGCGGATGCACTTCAATGATCTGCCTATCTCTCTCTCGACCATAACATGAAATAATTTAAACACACCAAAGACTTCGTCCTTGGATTTCAAAGTATACACCCAAACTCTCTTAGATGCATCATCTATAAAAGTGACAAATTACAATGCCCCACCTAAGGTTTTTGTCCTCATAGGACCACAAACATCAGAATAAACCAAATCTAATGCATGTACTTTATTAATATGAGAATCAGTTTTAACAAAATAAATTCTATGCTGTTTCTCAGATAAACAGTCAATACAGGTTTTGAGAGGTATACCTGTCACGTTTGGAAGGAGCCGCTTCTTTGCTAGTAGCTGAAGCCCTTTTTCACTTATGTGGCCTAGACGCCTGTGCCACACGTCAGTAGCTGAATCTTCCGGTGCGTTCAACCCACCCTTGCATACACTAACACTAGCCTTGTAAAGGATGCAACACTTCTTTCCTCTGGCAGCAATTAACGAACCCTTGATGAGCTTCTAGAGCCCACCAACAAACCACTTTCATAGCCATCATCATCCAACCTTCCTGTCGACATCAAGTTGAGGCGAAGGTCTGGAATGCGTCTCACATCCCTGAGAACCAATGTGCAGCCCACATCGGTCTTCACACAAATATCACCAACCTCTACGATCTTCAAAACACCAAAATTTTCCATCTTCACAGTCCCATAGTCACCTGACTTGTAGCTTGTGAAGAAATCCCTGCGTGGAGTCGCATGAAACGAGACTTCCGAGTCTATCACCTAGTCGGTGTCCTGACTCGAAGCCGTGAGATAAACATTGTGATCTGCCGAAAGAATAACAACAATGTCACCATCTGAGGCGACTGCAGTAGAATCTGATTCATCTTTCTTCTCCTTTCCTTTACCCTTCTTGTCACCCTTCTTCTTGTGACATTCATGCTTATAGTGGTCCTTCTTGCCACAATTCCAGCATTCAACATCTTTCCTGGCAACCAACTTGCCTCTTAATTTATCTCCGGCCTTTCCGCCCTTTTTGTTCTTTCCTTTTCCCGGTCTTGTGTCACAAGGGCCTCTTGCTGAGCAAGCCCCATAGGCTTCCTCATTGTCTCCTCATTGAAGAGACAGCTTATTACCTATTCCATGGATACCTTTCCATCTGGGGCGGAGTTACTCAGAAACACCACCAATGTCTCCCAACTGTCAGGCAATGAGCTAAGCAGTAGCAAAGCCTGAAGTTCACCATCCAGGACCATCTTCATGGCGGAGAGCTGGTTCACTATGTTGCTGACCTCATTCATGTGTTCAGCTACAGAACCACCATCTTTGAAGTTGAGATTCACGAGTCGTCTTATTAGGAATATCTTATTGCCGGCTGTCTTCCTCTCATACAGCCCTTGTAATTTCTGCCATAGGTTAGCAGCTGAGGTTTCCGTAGACACATGTTGGAATACGGAATCATCTAACCATTGTCTAATAAACCCCACTACCTTCCGGTCCAACTTCTTCCAATCATCGTCAGGCATATCCTTGATCTTCGCTGATATGCCTAAGATCGGAGCATATAGGTCCTTGCAATAGAGCAAGTCCTCCATCTTAGCCTTCTATATGGTCCAGTTAGAACCATTAAGGCTGATCATCCTTGATGAGCCACCTTCTATAATTCAGAACCGATCCCACTCCGTTCGATCAACCTGAACTCTGTGATACCACTTTGTTGGGTGCGTTTCACACAAACCTTAGGATCTCGCCCCCCCAATGTACTAGAATTATGGACTATGATAATGCAATAATCAAAAGCAAATCAATAACCTCACGACACAAGAGATTTTTACGTGGAAAACCCTCCAAAGAGGTAAAAACCATAGGACCTAGTCCAGATTGACAATCTACTATGAAGTAGAGCACTATAACCGATCACAAGCACATACTGCTTGGATCAAACCTTCTTCACCCACGTAGGAATGGATAAACAATAAGAGAACTATGAAAATAGGAGGATCTCACCGATCACAAGGACGTAGGAGCGCTGAAACAACGGTTGCGCAGAAGAACTCTTCTTCAAGCAACTTCTCTCTTCTACAAGCTTCCTCTCTCTTTTTTCTCTCTCTCTTCCTCTTTTTTTCTCTCTCTCACCTTGGACGTGTAAACACCTTAATAGGATAACCTAATTATGATTTGGAAACTCTTAAATAGGAAATTGGAGGAATTAGAACCCAAATAGGAAACTGCATATAAGCAGTCCGTGTTGGGTCGGACGCCCGGCCAAAAGGGCTGTCGGGAGCCCGCCCAACCCAAAAACTGTCCAGCAAGTAATCTTGAGAAAAACCGAATATCGGGCGCTCGGACCAACATGGTCGGGCACCCGCCCAGGGCACCGGGTGCCCAGTCACCAGATCGCCGGGCGCCCGACTGTTGTAAGAATAGTCTAGTAACAAAATGCCTCATCTGGGTAATTTCGGTTGCACGACCACTCTTGGTCCGGGCGCCCGACCAAAATCAGGTTGCACCAGCTCTCCTCTTGACTGAGGAGGAAAAACCCCATCAATGGTTGCTTACATGATTAAGCAATTCCTTGCACCCTGAACGATTACATTTGTACTAATGAGGAGCTCTCTCTTAAAGGTTGTGACCATGAAGCCTTCATTAAATTTAGTTATTCGCCACAAGGACGTTAAGATCCCACTGGTACTCATTGACAATGGCTCGAGCCTAAATGTTTGCCCACTCAGAACTGTTGCTTGTTTAGCAAGAAAACCATCCACTTTTTTGTCCGGAAGCATGAATGTGAGAGCCTTTGACAATTCCTGAAGATGACTAGAGGGAGAGATTGGCATTAAAGTTTACATTCACCTAGACACATCAACTAATACTTTTCAAGTCTTGGACATCATAGTTTCATTCAATCTCCTCCTTAGAAGGCCCCGGGTACATCAAGGCGGGATTATCCCTTCAACCCTCTATAATAGGGCAAGTACATCTTTGGGGACCAAGTGGTCTATTCTAACTAAGCCTGAACTCATTACTTTAGAACTGGTTGACCCCTGACAGCTAGATATCATATTCAATGTCATACAACACTCCAAGCAGAACATCCCTTACCATAGTTTCAAATTTGAATATAGGAATTACATTATATCTCAATATCTCTTCGGACTCGACTATGTCGTTACCTTTGCTAGGTGTTAAATTGTTCACTTCCAAGTCTAATATTAGGACACAACTAAATCATAAAGGCCCGTGAGAACCCCAGAAAGGCAGGATTGGGATATCATGCCCCATTAGATGAGAAGCCAAGGCCGTGAGGCCACAAACGAGGGCAAAGCTGCTCGGACAAAGATTATCTCTTTAGATGCACACCTATTAAGTTCATTAGTACTGCTAGGATTATCTATCTTGACACAAGCTAGAGCCTCCGCTAAAGGATTAGTTACAAGAGCTGAGGCTGACCTACCTACTTGTTGAGGGTATGGGCAAGGGAGGAGTAAAAACTGGTAAAAACTGCCTTTGATTGATGGGACCAAGGTCTAGGTCCTACTAGATAAGAATAATCTGGAGAAACCCGGCCGAGTGATAAATTTTCAGGGTCATCCAGGTAAAACTGAGTCTGACTCGTACTTGAAGCCCACCCCTGCAGATATAATGATGATTGGGCATGATGGCAAGCATTCATCTACTTTATCTGGCCTTTGTCTCTTGAGGAGGAGTGCAGGGCAATGACTAGTTTGCAATTCACATGATGGCAAAATCGGTTGATGAATCCTCTAAGGATGTTGGCCTAAAAAAATGCCAATGTAAATAATATTTGACACTTTGGGCTTAACCATGGCCACTCTTGGCATTCGTAGTGCCATCTTGCTTGCTGCCCTCAAAATATAAAAACTCTAAAATTTAAAAAATTTAGGAAATTTAAAAAACTTAAAAATTCTAGAAAGCTCAGATAAATCAAATATTCCAAAAACTTTAAAAAATTAGAATATATTAAAAAAACTTTGAAAAATCCAAAAAATTCACAAAACTCTAAAAATGTACATAATTGTGCAAAAAAATTCCAAGGAATAAGTTGCTTAATCTGTCTATCAAAACACCTGGGTTTAAAATTGACTAGCAGGATTTTTATAAGCCACTATCTAATTGTTATAGAAATTACATCTCAATGATTTTGTTAAAAAAAGTTTTCATTAAGATATCTCATTAATTCAGTTAATTTTCACTTAGATACTTTCCATTGCAGAAATCCAATAAAAGTTAGATTACTAGGTTATTCTTCATAAATGATGAAACTGGAAATCACAAATCAGATGTTATGATTGTTAAGCTTATCTCATTTTCATTAATTCTTTCATCCTCATGAGGGAGGCAAATCAAATGAACGGGGATGAGGCAAATCAGATGAATGGATCGGTCGGCGTATAAACACCACAGTGGGCCCTACACAAAATGAATGGTGGACATTCCATCTTAACTTTTTCCTAGGATGTGTCCTACCTGAGCTCAAGATGGTCATGATTTTCGTGTTGAAGTTTGAAAATAAGCGAGCCTACCTGACGGATGGGGTAGATCCATGAATGTTCGGTGGCTCTTTATGTACAAGGCTAGTTTTGTTATATGCAAATAAAAGCCTTTTATTGTTGTCTAGAGGGGCATTTTTGTCACTTAAGAAAAACACACCAAGGCACTACTATGACAATTAATTTGATTGATGACCTAGCTTAATGAAAAGTCAATTTAAATAGCCAATGGGATATAAATACTATGTTAATTAGGTTGAATTAATAAAAATCCCCAACTTCTTGTTTTTTTTGTTTATTTGGGTTAGTACACACCCTAATGTTAGTACACCTACCGCCTCTGTTAGTCACACTACAATGTTAGCCACCCCCACTTTAGAAACGATACCATGACCAGTGTTGAAACATGGCTATCTTCACTTAGTCTACCAATTGAGCTATGGATCTGTGTGTATAAAAGTCCCCAACTTAAACAGTGTGCAAATTATGGGTTTTAGGTTTATTTTTTGGTAATTTTTTTACTTTTTATTTTTTACACACACACTTTCACCCAAATGGGATTTCACTACAATGGGCATTCGAACCCATGACCTCATGTTGAAACTCTTGTGAGTCTACCACTGAGGCATGAGTAAGGACCTAGGGTTCTAGGTTAGATATAAGTGCGGCCGTGGGTTAGGCCTAGCCTTGAAATCCAGGTCGAGTCTAGGCTAAGCCGGTTGTCACAGTTCAATCATAAAGTATGCAACCATTGAATAGAACAAATAAATGCTTTAAAGACACTTGTTAGCAGTTCCTGTAGCTCACAGACAATATTCAATTGCACACTATGTTTGAAATATCAAAATCATTTATTCTATGGACCCACTGTGGATGGATGAATGGGATACGCTTAAAAACTTTGATGATTTTACTAATTTTAAGCCATCCATCTTTTCATTCTTTTGGTCACAAGGCTGTCGTGGACTGGCCCACATGCCTAAGGCCTTTCTAGGTTCGTTATGGCCACGGCCCAGCTTAGCCAATCCCAGCCTAGCCGTAGCCTTACTCATTTACCCTTAGCTAGAAGCATTACAAAAACTTACATTCGTTTATTTTTCTTTGGGATGGTAGGGCCAACTAAATATTGTCACGTAGCCCCGTCTTGCTTCATAAGGGGGGAGTAGGCCCTCCTAAAGCACATTTATTGGGATCCATATAGTGGCCTGCAAGCCAATTAAATCCCGTCACGTCGCTCCCTGTCTTGCTTCATGTAAGGGGAATACTCAATCTTCGTCCCTTTCGATATGAACAATTGTCCACCAATCAGAGATTAGGATTGCTCAACGTGAATATAATATTGATGATGGCAGGGAGTGGATTAGGTGTTACCTACCTCGGGTAACACCTTAGTGGATGTTACCCTTACTGTCTGGGGCCCACCTTAATGATGTGTTGTATTTCCACACCGTCCATCCGTTTTTCCTGCCATTTTTTAGGTCTTTGCCTTAAAACTTAAGTAGATCTAAATCTCTGGGGGACCATACCATTCGAAAAGGTTGTGATTGACATTTAAAAGCTTTTTGTGTGCCAAGCAACTTTTGGATCAAGCTGATCTTTGTATTTTCACTTCATCCGGATATTTTTGACCTTATCAATGCGTTGGAATGTGTTGGATGGTAAATAAACATTATGTATATGCTTACAGTGGGCCCTGAGGATTTTTTATGGTGGGTGTTCAATTACCACTGTTACCTCAGGTGTGGTCCACCTGATATTTGGATATGCTTTAATTTTTTTGTACCACAGCCTAAAATGAGTAGGAAAAACAGATGGACAGCGTGGATATAAAAAAAGAAAAATCTAAGGTGGCCCCCACCTTAAGGGTAATACCCACAAAGGTGTTACCCCGGTAACATCAAATCCGCTCCATGATTGCAACTTAGCAACGGTAATTTCCACAATTTGATCCCTTCGAGTTAATAAATGCTATATGTGGCTGCATATAAGTGGCAAAATCCTACAATCAGAAAGCAATTATCCATGCAGCGTAGATTAGGATTCTTCGACCAATCAGATTTTGGGTTCCTAACTATCTACATTAGCCGAGGATTTGTACGGTTTCACTTGAGTTATTGTATGCCATGCGTGCAATTTCTAAGTGCATGTGTATCAACTATCATACGGTTCAAGAGTATAAATAAGTTTTCTAGTGCACTCGAAAAGTTGCTGAGGCAAAACGTCCTTATCCTCAACTAACCCGTTTTAGTTTAACCAATAGTTAGTTTCGAGTGCATATTGTAAGTGTACCCTCCTCACACGTGGAAGCTCCAGATATGTACATGAGATCGTATCCACTCATCAGAAGGTCTCCATCATGTAGGGACCATATAAAAATCAGGTCAATATGGTCATTGGGTAAGATAGACATTTGTGAAACAAATGAACGGTTAAGAGACATTGACCAATGGTCCAAATTTTATGCATGAGCCTAGCTCATATGATAAGAACATCAACTAATTTTTCAGGAAAAGAAATCTACATTGTTGATCTTGCATGATGAACGGATCTGATCTTTCATATGTGCTTTTGCTTCCCCATTTGATTAGGCCGAGTACAATCACAAATTACACCCGAGTGAATTTTGTTTTCCAAGCTATGGGTTTGCTAGTCTTAGGTAGTGGTTTATTAGTCTAATCCATGCTCGTAATGCTAACCCATAGTAATTAAGAAACGAATTGATTTGTGGTTTTTATGATGACACGTGGCATTAAGGATGACCAGTTATAAAAAGAAGGTTCCAGATTTTCAGCATTGAGTTTTTGTTTTTATGTCTTTTTGAGTGTAATTTATGCAAAAAATGAGGTTAATTTGGTCCGAAGCAAACAATAATAATATTATATAGTTAGCAAAAAGTATGTAGTATTAGAATAATTAAGATGTCTATTTGATTGTTTTGAATTAATTAGAGGGCATGGAAAACGTGGAAAATTTCTAATTAGAGATCGTGGGCTGGGTGGGCCGGGCTTTTGCTAGTCTGGATGGCCCACTACTGGCCAATTAACAGGAATAGAACTTAGGATTTGAACAGTCTGGGCTCGCCCGCGAGCTTTCAGGTTTGCCTCAACTAGCATGGGTAGAATTGAGCCGGTCCACGAGCCAGACGTTGCTTTGGACTGGATTTGAACCTATTACCATGGTTCATATGCTGTTCTTGGCCTGGTAAATTTTCAGCTGGGCTTGGGCTTATTTAATTTTTCACCGGACCTGGCCCAACCGAATTTCATATGCAGATGTGTTATAGCTTGCAAATATACCATCCCAATATTTGATTAGGCAAGTAATTCGCCTTGAATGTAGACCATTGGAAGTATTTTCTAAGTATCTACTGTGTGCATGTGTGGCCCAATTAATCAATGGATAGGTTATGAGCAATCAAGTGAGAAATATGGACTTTATTAATTCTTTGGGTCAGGCCAGGCCCTATCAATTTTCTGGAGTTGGGCTTGAATAACTGTGCTAGACCCATGCCGGGCTTAGGACATAGGCGTTAAGTATTGGTCCAGGCGAGGTTAGACATAGCTCGGCCCTAGTCCCCAAAAACCCAAATCCTATGTTGGCCATGACTCTAACAGGGCTGGAAAAGCCCTGGTTCTGGCCCCACGATGCCAGCTCATAAGGAAAAAAATTCAGATGAGCAAAGGTTTGAAATATGCCAATTTAAGGGTATTTTTAAGGTATTCTCCTTCTACTATAAGTCCCATTGTATAAATGGTTTGGATCATTGAAACATAACCATGATCTAGTGAGCATATTTAAACTAGAACTGCTTGCAAGTGTCTTTAAACCATCCATTCTTTTGTATAATGCTGGCGCACTTGATGAATGGACCATGCCAATGGGGCCTAACTGGGCCATTCATCATTAGCCCTGGGCAAGCCTGGGTCAGACACCAGGCCAAGGTTTAAACACGGGGCTGTCTATCGAGCAAAGTTTAGGAGTCGAAGCCCCGGCGCTACAAGGTCAGGCTTCCCAGCTCGTTGCCACCCCAACCAACTAGAATGGGGAATGGGCATAATGTTTGGGCCCTCTGTTGGGCTTTCGTCCAATTCAATCCCGATTTCTAATTGGGCCAGACCCAGGGCTAGTAATTGACGCATAATCGTCCTATATTTAAAATACAAAATTTTAATAGCATTTGTATTATAATAAAGTAAACCACTAACCATCCCTTTCTAATTATGTGCAGTGCTCTAGGTTAATCAGTATCCGTTTGATCTGCGCCCTATCATCTTTAAGCGAGACTGAGGTAATAGGTTTGTGATGAGCTTGGGGATCGCCGGCTAGCCCAGCTGGTAGACGCCTGGGCGTTTCAACTGCTGGTCTTGGGTTTGAAATCCACTAACCCGCTAGGCCAGCTGGTAGACGCCTCGGCGTTTCAACTGCTGGTCTTGGGTGTTTCAACTGGGTGGGAGCATCGTGTGACCGACTGGGTGGGTGCGTTGCGCATCTAACAGGGTGTGTGTGTTGCATGACTAACCCAAAAAAAAAAAAAAAAAAGTCTGTGATGAGCTTGGGCCCAAAGTCAGGCTTAGTTCATGCGCAAGTCTGTTCTGGCCCAAACATCAAGGGTAGATTTTTTTGGCCAGGGCCTGGCTCTTGGACTGAGCTTAGGGACCTGGCCCATTGCTACCCCTATCAGAGCTTGATCCAAAAGAAACTGTTCCATTTGAGGTCATTGGGCGTTCTCACACAAGTGCACACGGTAGACACACCTGTGCTTTATCCAAGATGTTCATCATGAGGGCCCCTCAGTGCTCATCCATGACCCAAAAAATCAGGTTGGCTTGCTCTTAGAGTGGGCCACACAGAAAAAAGAAAAAAGATATGGCCAAAGATCCTAGTGAGTTATCATTCCTGACCTGCCAGTTGCACAGGCAATTGATATTTTTCTCAAAGAATCTACAGTGTGAGGTCTACTTGATAAGTGGCTTGGATCTCGCACACTTGACCAAGCTGGCTCATGTGAGCTGCTAGTACGAAGAAAGTGCACAGCCGATGGAACATATCACAAATCACATTAAAAAGACAGTAATTGAAAAAAAAAGAGAACCGTTTGCGGTCCAGATTCTTCTGGCAAAATTAGACGGTTGAGAGCATCTAATAAACGTGAATTTTGTAGATATCTATGGTATATAAATTTTGAAACAGCATAGGCTATGTACGTAGGAACTCTTGATAGCATCACTGTGGACAAAGTGACTTTACATGAGTGAATCACAGCCATTGATACGTATGTCCTGGATATGTAATACAATAAAACAACAAAAAAAGAAGAAGAAGAAGAAGAAGAAGAAGAAAGGTGGTGTTATGCATCCGACCATGTGACATCATAATCACCGATTTGTGATTTTGGGATCCCCAGTGCCTTCCACACTGCAGGAGAAGCGTCCACTATATTGTTGGGGCATGGAGGCTGGTAGTCATGATCAGAATCACAGCCATTCACAGAATCACACTCATCAACAACCTTAGCCAATACGGATCGTCCATTGGCATTGATCATGATGTTCTTCAGGCACCGGCTACCACCATTGTACCACCCTGTAGATAAGGCCACAACCTTTTCACTATCGCTATGGTATTTGTTGTCGCACTCCGAAGGGGCCCCACCATCACCACCTTGAGCAAAGCTATTAATGGTCATGGTTGCACCAGTATTTCCAGTGACGGGAGGGGAACAATGGTACTGTGGGTACATCTTTCCGGCCTTGCAACAGTCGGAATCGTTCTCAGTGTTGCACTTGTGGGCCTTGCCGTGCAAGTAGCCGCTTGGGTTGCAAGATTTTAACGGTTTGTAGCAATTTGCAGCAATGAGGCTTGCCATGAGTACTAAGACCAATAGAAATAGATGGTTAGCCATGTAATTTCTGCTTTCTCAAGTCTTTTTCCTTGTTTGGGTGGTTTGTTATTTTGGGTGTGAAGTACTTTTGGACACTATGGTAGTGTATTTATAGGGAAATTGAGGAATAGTGTCCTTTCGTGATTCTAATTCCAATCCAAGCTTCCTACTTTAGAATGGAAGACATCGTACGCTGTCATGTTAGAACGCACGTAAAGGTTTTCTTCTCTTTTATTTATTTAATTTGTATACCACTCTTTTGTTACTATGTAAAAGCATCATGGTTTTAACACTCAGACGACTAGGATGCGACTTGTCCGAGTCGAGTCAAACTCAGTTCTACCTGATCTGGTTTGACGCCACAAGTCACTGAAAGATTCACCCCCAACTTGTGTGAGTCATGACTCAACTCGGTGCCCGCAGGTTGGTCTGACTTGCCCGATCTTTTACCATGAAAGCATTACCTTGAACATTTTGGACGTAGGGACTTTGTTAATATAGTATTCAACTAAGGTTAGGTCCTTGGGACTTTGAATACAAAACAGTGGTATTCAAATATAAACAAATACATGAGAGAATGAGAGAGAGAGAGACGTTGGCTTCCATTTCATACAGACTTAGATAAGAAATATAATCATGCAAGGTCTCTCTATTCACGAGTTATCCTATAAATACACTAGCAATTTCTCCCAACCACATCATATCCAAATACCAAACCATCCAAGCGTGGAGAAAGATTAGAGAGAAATCACATGGCTAAGCATCTTCTTGCACTTGTGTTAGTACTTTCGGCTAGCCTGATGGCGGCCAATTGCTACACACCGCTAAAATCCTGCAGCCCCAGCGGCTACTTACGCGGCAAGTCCCACAAGTGCAACACTGAGAATGACTCCGACTGTTGTAAGGCCGGCAAGATGTATCCTCAGTACCGTTGCTCGCCTCCTGTCACTAGTAATACGGGTGCGACCATGACAATCAATAGCTTTGCCCCAGGGGGCGATGGTGGGGGCCCTTCCGAGTGCGATAACAAATACCATAGCGATAGTGAAAAAGTGGTGGCCCTATCTACAGGATGGTACAATGGCGGAAGCCGTTGCCTAAAGAACATCAAGATCAATGCCAATGGCCGGTCTGTACTGGCTAAGGTGGTCGATGAGTGCGATTCCGTTAATGGGTGTGATGCCGATCATGACTACCAACCGCCTTGCCCCAATAACATAGTAGATGCCTCTCCTGCAGTGTGGAAGGCATTAGGGCATCCCCGAATCGCAGATCGGTGACTATGATATCATATGGTCCGATGCATGATACCGCTTTTTTGCCTTTTCTTTTTCTTTTCTACTTGAGTGCATTAAAGTGCGACTATTTAAGTATCTGTATCTACTATACTCTTTCGTCATGTAAAGCTACCTTGGCTACAAGTAAAGGTGTCATACGTACTCACATACATTGTTCATGTTTTTAAAAGAATCAATTGACATTTATACAAGGAAAGCTAACGTGCATAAACTGATGCTTCCGTAGATATGGCTTCAGAGTTGGGGTAGATAGCCATCATAGAAAATGATTCTACAATCGATTCCTAACCATTTATCGCTAGCTAAGAAATGGACACTAATTATAAAATAAATCATGAATGGAAAAGAAAAAGAATGAAAATGAGCTTTAATGGAGGGGCTTGCAATCGGGTTCAGGCCAGACGCAAGTTAAGAAAACAGGCTTAGGCCTGGACAGACCTTCCAGAAAACTACACAGGCCAATGGGTTAAGTACTGTAATTAAGTTGGCCCACACCTAACTAGCCTTACGCCAGACCATAGTTCTAAAACTCTAAAACTCAATGACTTACTCTAATCTTTCTCCACGCTTGGATGGTTTGGTAGACTTCATGACTCGACTCGAACCAAGTCACTAGCTGGAAACGTGTGTCTTGATCTATGTGAGAAGAATTACCGTCTCAAGCCAGCATGCCATGCGTTCGCTGCGTGACATTGTCTGAGTGGTAGGCTCGGCTTGTTCCGACATTGTCGGGTTGGAGCCCAGTTTTTGTTTACCCAATAAATAAATAAATATATGCGCGTATTATAATATGATAAATATTTATTAAATTAATTATTAGATACGCGCGAGTCAAGTGAGTGAAGACTTCCTTAAGTCTTCCATCGGGGTCCACCCTGCTCAGCTGAACGTTGAGTCAAGTTTTCGGGTTTTTCAACTATAGTGCAGACCCAGCCCAGGATATTGATGACTTGTCCGAGTCTGATGCAAATTAATTATCCGAATTCACTGGTACTTAGTTGAGCCTGATCCAGTTTAGCACCGCAAGAACCTGAGGGTGAGACAGCATTGTTGCCGAGCACGTTAACAACACTGGCGAACCAAGATCCAATCTCTGGTCTCACCCACAAGTGATAAACAGGAAGAAATAATAATTAGAAGTAGATCTAAGCAAACCAACAATCCACAAGACAGATTTTACATAGAAAAACTCCAAACAAAGGTAAAAAACCACGGTGCAAACTTCCACTATGAAGAAGACAGTTGCAAGTAATACACTTACCTTCTCCGATGCTCCCATGCACAGAGATGTCCCTTTTTGCTAACCTCTGGCCTCTTTCTCACCTTGGACGTATAGAAACCCTAATCCTATTGCCTAATCTCGGATTACACCCTTTTGTATAGTAAAACCCGAAAATACAACTCAAAATAGGAAACCTGCACTTACAAGTCGCGACTGGTCGGGCGCCCTGTCAGGCTTGGTCGGGCAGCCGCTTAAATAAAAAAACGTCCAGTAAGCTATAGGCTAAATCAACTGATTATTGGGCGCCCAGTCCATTTGATCGTCGGGCGCTCGACTGTTCACAAAACAGTCTAGAGACAGTCGTCTCAATCAAATGAATATCGGGCGCTCGGTCCACTGACCGTCCGGGCGCCCGACCATGCTTGGTGTGATTGACTCCACACTCAACAATCTCCCACTTGGAGACACATTACCACATAATATCCTTCGTCTTCTACATCCGGAGTGCACCACCTCCCTGTCTTCAAGCCTGAAAACCAATCAAAGCTGAACAAAGCTTCAGCTTCTCCCGTGTGACCGCCTTAGTCAGCATATCTGCAGGGTTCTCACTTGTATGAATCTTCTCCAGAGCAATTGATTCATCTTCTATGACGAACGTATGAAGTGACATCTGATGTCAATATGTTTGGTCATTGAATGAAAGGCTGAATTCTTAGCCAAGTGTATTGCACTCTGACTGTCACTATACAGCTTGCAATCTGCTTCCTTCTTCTCCAACTATTCCATAAAACCTTGCATCCACACCATCTCCTTGTACACTTCTGTAGCTGCAACATATTTTGCTTCCATTGTACTGATGAACACTATCTTCTGTAACTGAGAGACCCAACTGACTGTAGCACTACCTAGGGTAAAGACTGAAATTGCGGTTTTATCGCTTGTAGAGATAATCGGAGATATGCCTAATGTCCTAGAGGGGGGTCAATAGGACTTTTTGAATTTTCAATTACAATTTAAAACTAATCAAGTCAATCTTATCAACCAAGATTATCACAATAACATTCAAGGCAATTATATGATGAATTTGTAAGTAAAGGCTATCATAGGCATTTCATCAAACAGTTAGCATTCATGATTGACTAAACCATTCAACACATAGCAATCATTCAATCTCACAATACACAACGATTTATAGTGGTTCGGTTTCCCTGCTCCACTCCCGGTTCACGATCTCAACCTATGAGATCACCGGATTTCACTATAGTCGTGGTTTTAAATCAGGTTAATCATCAACCTTAACATCCTTTGATCTAGGACCGCGTTTACCATCCACCGATGGCCCAATCTAGGGACTTAACGAGTTTGGATCTCAAACTCTCACCAATCCTAATCCAAGGACGGTCACGTACACTCCCGCCGGAGTTTTTCAATCCAAGGAATAATGATTCAAATAAATGGACCCTCAAATACTAGACATACCTAGACGATTGAGCCTCGATTCAATGCCTTTGATGAGTAGCTTCAACTCCACGTGCTTCAGCTTCTTTTTGTGCTCCCAAAATCAGCTACTGATGCAAATGATGTGATTATGATTATGCCGGGTAGTTGGGAGAGAGATGGTCAAGTTCCTCTTGCCTATTCAATGCAATGGTTATGAGGGAACTACCAAACTTCAGCATTCAATGGCTATAAACGACCTCATAAAGATATTTCGAAGGTAGGTCAGCCATGAATGTAGATCTTGAGTTCATACTTCAAACCGAGCTTTGAATACTCAATGACAAGCCATTAATGGCTAGGTTTGAATGATGAACTCTAAGGGAGTTAAGAGCAAGGAGGGTAGGAGGATGTGAGTAAAAACTCTCTCTCTCTCTTAGCTCTTGATGGGTGTTGAATCCTTGCCAAGAAAGACCACAAGATATGGCTTTATAGAACCCCTAATGATGGCCCCAACGGTTCAAAAACGGTCACGACCGACCTGTTTAAGAGAGGTTTCAACCAGTCGGACAGACCGGTCGTATTTCAAAAAGAAGCACATCATATGGGTCTGTCCGACCGGTCAAGACTGGTCGGCTAACCTTACTGGACAACATTTGGAAAGCAGTCCGACTGGTCAAGACCGGTTGGTTGCGCTTGCTGGACTATTTGTAATATGCAGACCGACCGGTCAAGACCGGTCGACTGCCTTCCTGGATAATGCAGCATAGCTGCTGGACGCATTTCAGAATAGCTGGCCGACCGGTCAAGACCGATCGACAGTCCAGCCCAAATTATCCCAGCAAGGCTACTGGACATCTGTCTTGGCAGCCCACATGCAGCACTGCTGCTGGACAGGTCTTGATCTTCTGGCCGACTGGTCAAGACCGGTTGGCTGTCCAGCTGAAGTTATTACAGCAAGGTTGCTGACTATGTTGATGGACCTGGCCGACCGATCAAGACCAGTCAGCTGTCTAGATGATTTCATTACAACAAGGTTGCTGGACTTTTCTTGTAGTTCTAGCTGACCGGTCAAGACCGGTCGGCTGTTTACATGATTTTGTCACAGCGAGCTTGCTGGACCAAGTCCTTCAACACAGCAGCGGATCACTTCAATGGTGAAGCATGAAGTGATTTGGTGCATGGAGTCCAATGTTTGGACATATTTTCAATTACGATTCGCACCAGCCATGGACCATAAGTCTGATCAACTTGTGCTAGGGTCGAGAGGGAATGGGATAAGATAGGTCAGTCATTATGCCATTCATTGATGTTTTGGGTTTCTTAAGGTCAATGTATATGCAACTTACCTGAGATTTTGTTTCAGCTTGAGCTTGAGCAATGGAAGAAGCATAATCTTCAAGTCTTGAGCTTCAAATCTTCGACCGGGGCTCACACGACAAGACGGGACCAACCAATACGTCAATTGACAAAATAAAGTGTACTAACAAAGACATACCCTGTTGTGCTCCTTCTGCTATCAATATCCCCTGCCAAGTCTGAATTGACATAGCCCTATAGCTTGATTTTCGATCCTCCATAACACAGCCCTACATCCACTGTACCTACCAGGTATCTGAGGATCCACTTCACAGCTTTCCAATGTTCTTTCCCGGGGTTATTCATGAACCTGCTAACAACTCCCACTGCTTGAGCAATATTTGGCCTCGTGCTAACCATAGCATACATGAGGCTCCCTATAGCTGACGCGTATGGGACTTTAGCCATGTAGTCCTGTTCCTCCTGTGTCTTAGCTCCTTACTCCTTAGAAAGCTTGAAGTGGTTGGCTAATGGAGTGCTAACCGGCTTAGCACCTTCCATGCTGAATCGATTGAGTACCTTAGCTATGTACTCTGCCTATGACAAAACTAGTTTCTTGTTTTTCCTGTCACGCTTTATCGTCATGCCTAGGATTTGTTTTGCCAGCTCCTAAATCCTTCATGGTAAATTTTCTAGACAATTGTCTTTTAAGATTTGAGATGTCCTTAATGCTTGATTCGGCTACAAGTATATCATCAACGTACATAAGAAGGATGATGTACGACGTATCAAACTTCTTGAAATAGTAATAGTGGTTTGCATGACATCTCCTGTACTCATGAAACTATCGAACTTCTTGTACCACTGCCCGGGGCCTGATTCAGGCCATATAGACTCTTCTTCAGTCTACACACCTTGTTCTCCTTTCCTGGTGCCATGCATCCTGTCAGTTGATGCATGTATATCTCTTCTTTAAGGTTCCCATGCAGAAAGGCTGTCTTAACATCTAGCTACTCTAGATGTAAGTCCTCTGTAGCCACTATACTTAAGACCATGCGAATCATAGACATCTTCACCATTGGTGAAAATATTTCAGTGAAGTCGATACCTGTCTTTTGTTGGAACCCTTTCCCAATCAATCTAGCCTTGTACCGCTTCGAACCATCGTGCTCCTCTTTCAGTCTGTAAACCAACTTGTTATAAAGAGCTTTCTTACCCTTAGGTAGAGTGACTAACTCCTACATACGATTGGACTCAAGAGAGTCCATCTCATTATCCATGGCCTGCTCCCACTTAACCTGTGTATCTAATTATAGTGTCTCTTCAAAACACTCTAGTTCACCATTATCTGTAATCCTTCTCATCGACCTTATTCTGTCTTTACTGCAAGTAGTCCTTATGCATCACTTTTTCATTGAAGACTACGTCTTTACTTCTGATGATTTTTTAGTTCTCCGTGTCCCAAAACCGGTACCTAAAATCATGCTGCCCATAGCCTATAAACGTGCACATCCTGGACTTCGCATCCAGCTTGTTTCTGTGCTTTGCATCAATGTGAACATAAGAAGTGCAACCAAACACTATGAGATGTGCACAGTTCACCTCTTTTTCAGTCCACGTTTCTTCTGGTAGCCCACCATCCAATGTTGCTGAGGGACTTCTATTGATGAGATATATGGCAATATTCACAGCATTTGCCCAAAAGGTCTTAGACAACCCTGCATGTAGCCTCATGCTCTTAGCGCGCTCAAGGATGGTCCTGCTAATGCGCTCAGCTACACCATTCTGCCATGGTGTTCCTGGAATCGTTTTCTGATGTTTGATCCCATGTGCTATACAATACTCCTCAAACCTTTATCACACTACTGTCCCCCATTATCCGATCTGAGATAGTTTACAGTTTTACCTGTCTTATTCTCTACCATAACCTTCCACTTCCTAAATACATCAAATACATAAGACTTGTGCTTTAAGAAATAAACCCACAGTTTCCTACTAGCATCATTAATGAAAGAGACAGGATAACGTGAACCACCAAGAAATGATACCTGTGCCGGTCCCTACACATCAGTGTGTACAAGCTCCAATAAATGTATCTTTGGAGCACATCCTGTCTTCTTGAAGCTTACTCTCTTTTTCTTGTCATACACGCAATCCTCGTAGAATTTCAGGTCGATAGACTTCATCCCTAGTAGCTTCCCTCTTAACAGTAGCACTTTCATCCCCTTCTCACTCATATATCCCAACCTTTGATGTCATAACTGCTCGTTCACTTCAGTTGATGCGACTGCGAGTGAACTATACAATCCGGAAGTCACATAAAAAGTACCTTCCTTCTTGCCTCGAGATATCACCAAGGCATCTTTTATGACCTTCTAGGAATCACTAGTGAATGTCGTCACATATCCGGTATCGGCCAACTGTTCCACTGAGATCAAATTCCATTTCAAACTCGGTACATGTCTGACATCCTTCAACTTCAAGACCGTTCCGTCTTTCTGACTTAAGTGAACGTCTCCCTTGCTTTACCAACAATTACTGCATGGCTCATCATCACCCAAGTAGACTCTTTCAAAGTCACCTGACACATAATCATGAAGAACTTCTTTTGATGAAGTTAAATGAAACGAAGCACCCGAGTCTATAACCCAAGATTCATTTTGCGCATCAAGAGACAAGATCAACGCCTCTGTGTCACTTTCCTCAGATAGATTCACTGAATCCTTCCCACCTTGAGAGATTCTTTCTTGTTTCTTAAGCGCCTTGCGATCTCGCTTCATGTGCCCCTTCTTCTCGCAATGCCAACACCCGTCCTTGTCTTTCTATCCCTTGGACTTATTTCTCGACTTAGACCGCCCATGTTTATTGCTACCTTTGTTTGAAGATCTTCCTCTTCCTTCAACGTTTAGAGCATTCCTTAAATCCTTTGAAACTCCCGATGCCTTCCTTCTAGATTCTTTGCTGAGAATTAGACCGACTACATCATCGAATTTCAACTTTGTAGACCCTGAGGAATTGCTCACGGCAATCACCAAACCATCCCAACTGTCTGGCAAACTGGACAAGATCAATAGTGCCCTGACCTCATCATCAAAAGTGATGCCAACGGATTCCAATTGGTTCGTGATTATATTGAACTCATTCAGATGTTTAGCCATGCCCCCACCATCTGACATCTTCATGTTGAATAGCTGTTTCATAAGATAAACCTTGCTGGACGCCGATTGTTTCTCATACATCGTAGCCAAATCTTGTATTAATTCTTTTGTGGTTTTTACTTTGGATATATTGAAGGCGACGCTCTTAGACAAAAAGAGTCAGATCATTCCTAAAGCCTTTCGATCCACTAAAGCCTATTCATCATCTGTCACCTTCTCTGGTTTTTTCTCTTTTCCTTCTAGAGGAATATAGATGTCCTCCTGATACAGATAATCCTCCATCTGCATCTTCCGGAAGCTAAGTTTGAACAATCAAACTTCTCAATTCTACTTTTTCCTTCTTCCATCATCGCTCCCACTTAAACTAAACCAATAGCTTTGATACCAGTTGTTGCGTAGCACGCCAACAACGCCGGTGAACCGAGATCCAATCTTCGGTTTCACCCACAAACGATAAATAGAAAAAATAATAACTAGAAGTAGAATCTAAGAAAATTGACAATCTACAAGACAAATTTTACATGGAAAAACCCCAAACAAGGGTAAAAAACCACGGTGTAAACTTCCACCATGAAGAAGATAAAGTTACAAGCAATACACTTACCTTCTCCGATGCTCCCATGCACAGAGATGACCCTTTTTGCTAACCTCTCGCCTCTTTCTCATCTTGGACATATAAAAAACCCAATCCCCTTGCCTAATCCTGGATTACACCCCTTTATATAATAAAACCCGAAACTACAACTCAAAATAGGAAACCCGCACTTACAAGTCGCGGCCGGTCGGGCGCTCGGTCGGGCTTGGTCAGGCACCCGCCCAAACGAAAAAATGTCCAGCAAGCTATAGGCTAAATCAGCTGATTATCGGGCTCCCGATCCACTTGACCGGCGGGCGCCCGACTGTTCACAGAACAGTCCAGAGACAACCGTCTCAATCACATGAATATCGGGCGCCCGGTCCACTGAACGTTCGGGCGCCCGACCATGCCTGGTGTGATTGGCTCCACACTCAACAAGCATGACTCACTCTAGTCACCCAACTCGGCTGAATTTCAACACGTGGACTTAATGAGTCAATCGAAATCGCCGACTTAAAAGGCCATGGACGAAGCCAACCCAAAGCAGGTGAATTGCAACCTTTCATTTTTCTTTTCTTTCATTCCTTATTTATTTTTTAAACTCAATTTCAACAGCCTTTTATCTTTTTCTTTTCAGGTAAACTTAGTTTCAGCCTTACTCATGAGCAGCTGGTCCTTGGCATCTTCACCGTACATGTGGCAGATGTTCAGGATGATCCAAAACGTCACAATGCCTGAACATCCATATATTTGTACTGACTGGTGAAGCTGTGGAACAATCCACTGGCATGGAATCCAACCATTATGGGAAAGAAAGACAATAAACAATCCTCAGTTGTTATGGCATCCAAGACCGTTGGATGGAGATAGGGCTTGATCAACTGACTGCATAGAGAGATGGGGAGAGTGTTGGGCTTGGACGCCTCAAACCTTCAAGCATGAAGACCACTGACCGATCGGCCACTGGTCGGTCACGATGGAGCAAGACAGCAAGTTTGCTGGAACTTTTCTAGGCCATTCGGCCGGCTGGCCGACCGGCCGGTGGGGGGGTCTGACCGGTTGGACGACTGGTCGGCAGTTTCCTTTTTAGGCTTGGCTTCTTGCACAATTTTGCGCAAGGAGTTTCTAATTCCGATTTTCTCCTATTTAAGGAGATGAAATCCAAGATTAGGGTTGCCGCCAATGGGCCAAGGGATTGGGAGAGCTCTAGGATGAGAGAAAGAGTTAGGAGGAAGCTTGGATTTCTCTGGGTTGAGGGAAAGGGAAAGGGATGGGTTTGTCCTCCTCATGTGAGAATTAGCTTCGGGTAGCTTGGGATTTCTCTTGTCGGCTATGATCCAAGGTTTTCTTCTGTAATCTCTTGTAACTTTTGATATCATAGTGGATTAGTGTTGCTTTGTGCCGTGGTTTTTTACCCTTGAGGGGTTTTTCCAAGTAAAAATCGGATTGCCTTCTTGTGTGTGATGATTTGTTTGTTGATTGTCATTGTGGTGTGTTCCTCGCCTGCTTTGATTGCTTCCGCTGTGGGGCTCCTAACCCCAACAAGTGGTATTAGAGATAAAAGCTGGGAAGGAGGCAGAGAGAATCTGAGGTGAGGCATCAATGGTGTCTTCTAGCATGAGATTCAATGTGGAGAAGGATTCCGTGAAATAAAAACATGGAAAGCGATCAATATTTATGGAAGAAGTAGAGTGGAAGAAGGTGGATCGGTACGCCAATATCTCAATCAGGTTTGTTAACTGCGATCGGGTTTGATCGGGAGCACTATTCATGGTGGAGCTGCGGGATCGGCGGCGAGATCCACGGTTGCTCGTGTGTGGCATGCCACAAGGGCCACATGAGTGAGCGGGTGGTGAAGGTGAAATGATGAAGTCGATGAGGCATGAGAAGTGGTGGAGCTATAATGATGACGGAGTAGAGATTGAAGATGGTGCGTGGTAAGGTGTTACATGAAGATTTGAGTCGTGGTAGAGTTTGTTGGGCTTGGACGCCTCAAACCTTCAAGCATGAAGACCACCAACTGGTCGACCGATCAGTCGGTCACGATGGAGCAAGACGTCAAGTTTGCTGGAACTTTTCTGGGCCATCCGGCCGGCCGGTCGACTGGCCAGTGGGGGGTCCGACCGATCGGCAATTTCCTTTTTGGACTTGGTTTCTTGTGTGGTTTTGCGCAAGGAGTTTCTAATTCCGATTTTCTCCTATTTAAGGAGATGAAATTCGAGATTAGGGTTGCCACCAATTGGCCAAGGGATTGGGAGAGTTCGAGGATAAGAGAAAGAGCTAGGAGGAAGCTTGGAGTTCTCTGCATTGAGGGAAAGGGATGGGTTTGTCCTCCTCATGTGATAGCTTCGAGTAGCTTAGGATTTCTCTTGTGGGCTGTGATCTAAGGTTTTCTTCTGTAATATCTTGTAACTTTTGATATCATATTGGATTGGTGTTGCTTTGTGCCATGGTTTTTTACCCTCGAGGGGTTTATCCACGTAAAAATCGGATTGCCTTCTTATATGTGATGATTTGCTTGTTGATTGCCATTGTGATGTGTTCCTCGCTTGCTTTGATTGCTTCCGCTGCGGGGCTACTAACCCCAACAAAGAGCTCTATTTGGATAATTAACATGGGAGGAAACTGAAAAGTCCTCCTGAAGGGGGACCACACGACCCCACTCAGAAAGGTGGTCCGAATCCCTATATAAAGTGATCTTTCCATGCAAGTATAGAGCGAACACGAGCCAGCTAGCTCGGTTAGCTCGCTCGTCTCAGCTCGGTTCGAAGGTTGGGTTCGAACCAAGTTGAGCCATTTTTCCAAGCTCAAAAGGATTTCGAGCCAACCTTGAGCTGACCCAAGCTCGATTCGGCTTGGGTTGAAGTTTGGCTCAATCGTAACTGTTTATATATATATATATATATATATATATTGTGGACCCTCGCCGATTTTTCCGCGCTCCCACACGACGTCGTTCTCCCTTTCCTTTCGGAAGAAGAAGAAGAAGAAGAGGTGCGTGCGTGCGAAATCGCCGTTTGTGCCACTGGCTTGCCTCGTTCTCGAGGGCTTTGTTTGGTTGTCGTGTTAAGCTGGATGTGTTTAAATGTGTTTATATAAGACCAGAGTCGCCACTAGCCAGTTACTTCGAATCTACAGTCGGCTAGACCCTGTAGAAACGTTAGAGAAGGAAATCCGAAGATTCCTTCCTCTAAAATGACTCCTGTTGATCTGCGGCCAGAGATTCAAGGTAAGGGATCACGGTTACAGGGTGGGAAGAGGTTAAGCACCCCACACACTGCCCGTACCGAAGTACGGTCTCTACTTCACAGAATCGATCGAATACTTGAAAGTCTAGTTTAATCCTCGTATATTCTCATGGATGACATGATGCATGAATGCGGGTCTGAACAGTAAGAGTTTCTGATGGGCAGGTTCCAACAACGGGCAAGCCCAGAGCGTACGCTCGAACTGACAGGTGCTTTATGCGAGATGATGCATGCTGTGTGCTTGAATATTCAAAGTTCTTATAGTGATATGTACGTGAATGCAGGTCTGAACAGTAAGAGTTTCTGATGGGCAGGTTCCAACAACGGGCAAGCCCAGAGCATACGCTCGAACTGACAGGTGCTTAATTTAAGACATATGCGGTGTGCTTGAATAATCAAGGTGCTTGTAGTGAAGCAGGGGGGTTGGAAGAAAAGTAAATGTTGCACTTATGCTAGATGCAAATGAGATGGTGCTGGAAAAATGATAGCTGGATGGACGGAGGTATCGCAAGGATTGGCTTCGAGTGGCTGGATCAAGACTTGGGTGACTTGAGAGGCTTGGACCAGTGGTCAGGCTGGGCTGGACCAGGGCTAGACTCTCCTCACTCGGGCTCTCCTTGGTGGAAAAATGGGCTAAGGGGTGGAGAAGGACTCGGACCTCACCCGGACTGGCTGGACTTGGAGGGATGTTGAAATGAGAAGGGGAGGGGGGTATTTATAGCAGCGAGGAGTGGCAGTTTGTGTAATTTTGTCCGGGCGGCCTGCCATGGGCCGCCCGTACGGCCGCTCCTCGGTTTCCAGCGAGTACGGTCGCTCCCTCGGGGCTGCTGTTGGACTCGCTGGTTGACTCAGTGAGTTGACTCAGTGGGTCGACTCGGTGGTTTGACTCGACGGGTTGACTCAGTGTTTTGACTCGGTGTTTTGACTCGACGGGTTGACTCAGCGGGTTGACCCAGTGAGTTTGACTTTTTTAGGATTTTTTTGACTGGCCTTTTTTCTGGGGGGTTTTTCAGGGTGATGTTTAGGACTGGGTTGACTGGGTTCAGGCTTGAATTGGGCTATGGAATGGGGCTTACAAGGGTGAGTTTGGCTGAGTTTGGGCTTGGGGTTTGGGGGTATGGTCCTCCATTCATCTAGCTATCTCTACCAACAGTGTAGCCGAAGGTGGGGTGTCTACAGATGCCCCTCTTTGGCAGAGGTTGCGTGCAACCGAATGCCAAAGCGAGTGGACACCCCACTTCTGACCCGGTCATTCATGGATCATGTTCTGAAATCTTTGCTTGCCTTCGCATCTGTGCCAGTTGATCGTTTGGAAACCGATCACTCGCACATATCGCGGGAGTTTGGAGAAAACGTTGCGATTGTCCCTGCATGCGCTGCAACCTGGGTACCCAATCGCAACCCTTCCATTCCCGATCGGTACTAACATCGGAAAGGTACAGCAGAGCCTCTGCGTCGACAGTCTTACGAGGATGCTGACCCTGAGACTAATTGTATGATGTTTGATGTTTTTCCAGATCACTCCAGGAGTACTTGTTTCGCTTGACTGTCAAAGTGGTTAGACGCCCTGCGTCAGATAGTCTTACGGGATTCTACTACGCCGACTTGGACTCAGTCAAGGTACTTCAGGCATCCACGCCTAGGTATGTGCGGGTGGGCTTTTTCCACCCGATCTGCTGGTTTCGATGCTTGGTTTGCAATTCATTCTTTCCTTGATTGTGGTCTGGAGTCTTTGTTGTCCTTTGTATCCGAGTCAATTGATTGTCTGGAAATTGATAACTCGCACATACCGCGAGAGTTTGGAGAAAACGTTGCTATTGTCCCTGCAGTTTGCTACAACCTGGGTACCCAATCGTAACCTTTCCATTCCCGATCGGTACTAACATCGGAAAGGTACAGCAGAGCCTCTGCGTCCACTAGTCTTACGAGGATACTGACCTTGAGACTAATTGTGTGATGTTTGATGTTTTCCCAGATCACTCCAGGAGTACTTGTTTCGCTTGACTGTCAAAGTGGTTAGACGCCCTGCGTCAGATAGTCTTACGGGATTCTACTACGCCGACTTGGACTCAGTCAAGGTACTTCAGGCATCCACGCCTAGGTATGTGCTGGTGAACTCTTTCCACCCAATCTGCTGATTTTGATACTTGGGTTACAATTCATCGTTTCCACCTGTTCAAATGGTTTCTTTGACCGAGCCTTTTGGCTTTCATCTTTTGTATCTTGGCATGTGGTACGACCGCACTGACACTGGAGTTCAGTTCGACCGTACTTTGAGTGCATTGGATCCGATGGTCTCCGGGAAAACCGCGAGACATCGGATCTTATTTGATTTTTGCGTTGGCTCCTACCCAGAGATATGGAAGATCTCCTGGTGTTTTGGAGGCATAACGCTCTACTGGGAAAATATTTTTGAATTTTTGAAAAGATACCCAATCTGGGGAGTGATACTCCGTGGGGTTTTTATTTGCGAATAGAAATATTTTTTTGTCTTTTTAAAATGGAAATCTGGTCTGCACGTGCCTCCACTAGGGATGCCTGTGGGGTCTTTGGCTAACCGACTTTATTTTGAAAGCAGGTAAACATGATGATTGATGCGATGGATGCTAATGCATGGAGATGCATGATGAATGCATGGCTTGGCTCATTCTCTTTCAGTTTGATGATTTTGCTTTTGCTATGGGTGCAGAGAATTTTAAGCTTATTGCTTGCGGGGTTGTGCTCCCCTGGGGATTTTCCTTTTTGATACAGATGTTTGGTCAGCGGGTTGGTCAAGATCCCGACCCGTGGTCAATCGGGTCCATCGTCCCAAGATGCTGTTTCTTTGCGAATGAGAATGTACGAGGATATTATTCGACTTCAAGATGTTCTTCTGGGCATACGTGTGATTGAGATGGTGTTTGGTTGCCCGTTTTGGTCAAGATTCCAATTTGCGGGCGATTGGATCCGTCATCCCATATTGTGAAGTGAGCGGAGTTCAAGACTCCTGAGTTGTAGTGCTGGGGATACTAATTTTTGTGATTTTTTGTAAATATGTGGTCCGAGTCTTCAACTGAGTAGTAAGGATAGAGATCGGTTATTGAAAATACAGGAAATATTTTTTGTGATTTTCGAAATATTTTGATTGAAAGCAAGGGAAATATTTTTGTGATTTTTGACAATATTTTGATTGAAAGAAAGGGAAATATTTTTGTGGTTTTTGAGAATATTTTGATTTGAAAGCAAAGGAAATATTTTTGTGACTTTTGATGATATTTTGACTTGAAAGCAAAGGAAATATTTTTGTGACTTTTGATGATATTTTGACTGAAAGAAAGGGAAATATTTTTGTGATTTTTGAAGAGGTGATTTTGCAATGTTTTTGTATTTTGTGATTTTTATGAGATGCAGGGAAAAGTATGGAATTTTCATCCACTTCCAGCTTCTACTGCTGGTAAGGTACCCGATTCATTTTACGTCAGCGAGCAAGACGAGTCTCACACAGTTAAGTGCCGTAGTTTTACATCTTCGGATGAGGAGATTTCGAGGGTTTTCAGTCAACACACCCACAAAGTTGCCTGTTCCTCATGTGTAATGCACATAGACCACGTATCGTCCGACGGACTCCTTCGGCCACAAGATGAGCCACATCCTCACATTTCCTTTAGTCAATCCAGTTTGGGGTCTTACGTTGCTCACAATTCCATGAGGGTGAGCTTTACCTCCCAACAGCCTTAATCCCCTTCATGAGTTCTAGGAACAGGGAATATCCGTCAGCTTCAACAGCGACTTCCAAATTAAGGTTGTCTATCACGGTGCGTTCAACACGAACAGGATTGCGGAGTTTTACCCGCCTCAGCCCTTACCTGTTTTAAAGATTCCAGGCACCCGTACGATCAAGTGTCAGCCATGCCTGGAACAGGTTAGGAAAGAAAGCCCCCGAGAAGTTAATCCCAGTGTAGTTTTAGGTCTTCGGACCACTGGAGATGAATTTGTGCAGTTGAAATTTTTGGTGAATCATTTTTTTTTAAAAAAAAGTTCAGGTTTTAGCTCAAATGATCGAGATTGATGCTGGTTTTTGTGGAAAGTTTTAAAATATTTTTGGTGTTTTTGAAATGATCCGGGTTATCGAACCTTGATCAAGGCTGATGCCGGTTTTTATTGAAAATCTCTCGGGATGTTGATCCCGACGTAGTTTAAGGTCTTCGGACCCTGAAACTGTAAAAGAGGGGCAAACATTTTTTGTTTTCGAAATGATCCAGATCATCAGACCTTGGCCTGAAAGGCTGGGATCGATGCTGGTTTTTATTAAAAATCTCTCGGGACGTTGATCCCAACGTAGTTTAAGGTCTTCGGACCAGAAACTGTACATGCTGAAAATACATTCTTTTTTGTGATTTTTCGAAAACTGTTCCAGGTCATAAAATTTCAATTTTGAACGGTCAAGATAGACACTGGTTTTTATTGGAAATCTCTCGGGATTTTGATCCCGACGTAGTTTAAGGTCTTCGGACCATTGGAGATAAATTTGTGCAGTTGAAATTTTTGGTGAATCATTTTTTTTTTTTTTTGTTTTTTGGAAAAGGTTCCAGACTTCAGCTCGAATGATCGAGATTGATGTTGGTTTTTGCGGAAAGCTTTTTAAAATATTTTTGGTATTTTTGAAATGTTCCGGGTTATCGAACCTTGATCAAGGCTGACGCCGGTTTTTAGTTGAAAGTGAGAAAAGGTCCCCCGAGAAATTAATCCCAGTGTAGTTTTAAGTCTTCGGACCATGAAACTGTACAAAAAGGGGCAGATATATATATATATATATATATATATATATATTTTGAAATGATCCAGATCATCAGATCTTAGCCTGAAAGGCTGGGATCGATGCTGTTTTTTATTAAAAATCCCTTGGGATCTCGATCCCGACGTAGTTTAAGGTCTTCGGACCATGAAACTGTACATGTGATGTATATATTTTTTGGTTTTCTGAAAATGTCCGAGATCGTCAGGTCTTGATTCGATCCAAACCGATGTCGGCTTTTATTGAAAATCCCTCGGGATCCTGATCCCGACGTAGTTTAAGGTCTTTGGACCAAAAATTGTACAAAAGGGGGCAAACATATTTTTTTTTGTTCTTTTTTTGGAAAATATCCGGTATCAGCGGATCTTGATTCGAGCAGTCACGGCTAATCCCGGCTTTTATTGAAAATCTCTCGGGATGTCGATCCCGACGTAGTTTAAGGTCTTCGGACCAAAGACTTTATGGTTGGGCATACTTACCTTACTTTGTTTGGCTTCTGACGGGGCTGATTGTGATTTGAGTAGTCCGAATTACTTGAATTGGCCCTGAGGGCCCACTTGATGATCAGATCTTGGATTCTGGCACTTCTTTTGATGATCGAACCATTGATCTTGCTGTTCCATGACTTGAGTAAGCTTTCCAACGGTTTGGATCCTGATGATCTAGTCCTTGAATGGTTCAGATTGATAGATTCAGCCCTGTGGGCCCACTTGAGACCTTAGCTTTACTTTGGGGCACCTCTTTTGATGATTTGTGAGACTAAGAAGGCTTCTCATGGTGTGGATGATGGCTTGAACGCTTCAAATCGCTTGATTGGGCTTTGTGGGCCCATTTGATGATTAGATTTTGGATTCTGGCCCTTCTTTTGATGATCAGCCCTTTGATCTTGTTGTTTGGTGGCTCATGTAGGTCCTTCAATGGTTTAAATTATGATGATCTGGTCTTTGAACGGCTTGGATTGCTTATGGCCCCCACTTGATCACCTTTCCTTCTCTTTGGCTTGATCAGTCCTGTTCTGGCCGCATTGCTTCATGATTGGACCGGTGGGGCACCTTTTGTATGATCTTGATCAACTTTAGTTGAAATCTGGAGTGGACCGGAGCTTTGGGCTGCCCATGGAGCGCCATCTGCTGACGTGGACTGTCAGCCTCACCTACCAAGAATCCTGGAGCCAATCCCGCGGAGAGAGGGGAACCGCGTCCGTACGGGCGGCCCAGGGCAGGCCGCCCAGAGCTCGTCTCTTGAGCGGCCTGGGCTGGCTCGTGCTCGGACATTCCCTGGTCCCTGTTGCTGCTGTCCCTACCTGCTGTGTACGTTCAGGTTCGATTCCAACAATGAATCTTCTCTTTGTCTCCTCTTTCATCATCATCTTGTCCTCATCTTGCTTTGTCCTTTCTTGGGCCATGGATGGTGGTGATTTAGGGGCTGTGGGGGCTGTCCAAGGTGGGTCCCACGCTTCAGATTGTCAATTGAGCTTTGATGATGGGGAGATGCCTTTAATGGGTGGTGGAGGTGGGGCATTGAATGGAAGCATTGATGAGGGGTTAGAGATGGTGGTTGGTGGAGCCTTGAATGGCTCCATTAATGGTGGGATGGCTGGATTTTCAGATTTGAATGGGCCCCTCATTATGGGAGGAATGGATGGTATAGATAGGATGATGGGATGGGACATAGGTGAGGCTATACATCCCTTGGATGTGGGCCCCATAGATGATATGATGGATGGTGGTGATGGGACCATGATGGACATAAATGGGCTGATCTCATGCTTGGATGGGATGGATGCCTCGATGATCCCTTTGATCGGCCAGGATGATGATTGGATTCATGATTTCCTGTTTGGGGGGGGGGGGGCAGGTCCAGATCTGACCGTTGATTCTTCGATCGGGGCTGCCCGGACCCTTTTTGATGGTTCAGATGTATTCTTTGACGGTCAGATTAGCCAGGATGCCACGATGTGCGGTGTGATCTTCACTGATAGTCCTTTTGATGGAGAGCATTGTCCTTCCCCTGGTCATCGGTCATTTGCGCACTCTATTCATGAGGTGGGCGAGTCTTCTCATGCGGCTGAGATTATGACAGTTTCAGACAGCGATGCGGCTATATCCGACATAGCCATCACTGATGGTAGGTCAGGGGCTGTCGAGTCTGCAGAGGTTCCAGCTTTTCCTTCTCCTTCGCCCGTTGACCTTCCGATCCTTGATGAGCTGTCTTCGATTTCTGGGCCTTTTGTGCTGGAGGGGGTACCAGTGAGGACTTGTCAGCTGCTTCCTCGTTCTTCCTGCTCGCCACGACTGCTTGCTTGGCTTGACAGCTTGTCAGTTTATGAGATTCGAGATTTGGAGTCTTATGGCTTCGGTGGTCTGATCCATATGGCCAGAGTTGATATTGATTGGAGGATGCTCGGAGCTGCCTTGATTGACTAGGTCCCTTCGTTGAACTTGTTCGCGTTCAACGATATGGAGATGGGACCTTCTTTGAAGGAGCTTGCTCGCTTGACAGGCCTACCCTGGGATTATGCTCAATATTTTTCGCCGAAGACGTCGCCGAAGACTTCTACACCGCAGAACTGGTTCGGGATCCCTTATCTTGTTCGGCCTGCAGCTGGTGGCCAGGATGCTGTAGTGTTCTCTTTGGACCTGCTGTATGATCTTTTTTCGGGTCCTCAGAGTACGGCCGGTTCTACCTTTGCTCGGAACGCACTGATGTTTTGCTTGATTGCTGAGGTGCTGTTCTCGGGATGGCGCAGGTCCCAGACTCCTCTGCTTTTTGAGGTGATGAGCCGAGCTATCCGACGGCAGGGGATCATTTCTCTTATCTTGGCCGAGCTGTTTAATCGGCTGACCGACTGCGCCCTGGGCCGCACTCGTGTCCTTCGCGGCTGTTGTGCCTTTCTTCAGGTATCTTTTCTGCACCTTTTTTCTTCTTGCTTTGTTAGGGATTGCTTTGCTTTAGCTGAACTTCTTTTCCTTTTTTGTGATCAGGTCTGGCTATGGGAGCGTCTTTCGCTGACTGTTCCTGTACCTTTTCCTGACACTCGTCGCCCAGACCTTATGCGACACAT
This sequence comes from Liriodendron chinense, assembly GCA_003013855.2. Classification (NCBI taxonomy): domain Eukaryota; kingdom Viridiplantae; phylum Streptophyta; class Magnoliopsida; order Magnoliales; family Magnoliaceae; genus Liriodendron; species Liriodendron chinense. Next base: position 7,883,822 of record ML058469.1, on the reverse strand, counting down.
TATGGAGTTTCTTCCTCATACAGCTAGGATGAGCGAGCCCTTGTATCGCAGGATGTTTGCTGAACTTCGTGACTGGAACGTTCGTTGGGAGTCATCTTGGCTTTCACTTCCTCTAGTGCTTTGCGATGCACACCGCCATCCTCTGATGTTGGTAGGCTTTCGATCCTACTTTTCTTACCATCCCATCCGGTTCCTGCGGCAGTTTGGGTATGAGCAGGATGTTCCTCATTTCGCTTTCACGGGTATCGGGCGTCGAGTACTTCCCTCTAGATCTTCTGACTTCAGGATCCGGATTGATTGTTCCTGGGCAAGTTATTTGACAGCTGATTTGTTGGGATTTGAGCTGCGGACTTTTCCGATGGCGACCGCTCCGTATCAGTACTGGGTTGCTGAGCAGTCTTTGTATCGACGTATCACTTGCTGGCACCAGACTGCTGATGAGGATGAGCAGGATATCCTTGGAGATGCTGGCTCTTCATCTGGTTCATATGAACCTTTTGAGGAGCGCCCATTCATTGATCCTTGCTTCCTTTTGGCCACTCATGGCCATCTGCTGTCTGAGATCTCTGCACTTCGGTATCATTGTGAGATGATGTCGAGGAGATTGGTTACCGATCAGAGGTTGACTGATGAGGAGACAGCGATCCGTACCCTTGAGCGCGATGAGGCGCATTACCTGCGTATGGAGGTGAGCAGGTTGAGAGCGAGACTATCTTTTTATGAGTCAAAGGACTCACCTGATGTGGCCGAGGAGGAGGGTAGAGATTGATTGTGTTGGCCACCTGCACATTCTTTTTTGCATATATGATTGATGATGATGTATTTTTTTGTATTTTTTGAAAAAGATGATATGATATGTGTAAAAGAAATATGATGCATCTAATTAAAAAAGAGAAAACTGTTTGAAAATCTACTGTGCCATGAGTTGTCTTGTGAGTGTTTCTGGACTTTGTGTCAGGATATAGGAATCAGAACTGGGGCTCGGTCAATGATTTGACCGATGTCTTGAGATTTGACTTGCTTGATCCTTTGGTTCCCTAGAGATGTAGGCAATGGAAACTCTTGCTTCCTGAGATTGTCAGAGTTTGTAGAGTTCTTCACTCCTGACTGTACTTCCTCTTGTTCTTGCACTTTCACTGCTTGAACTGCTCTGGACTGTCTGATTTCTTGGTACCTGCACTTTTATTTTTTCTTTTTTTTTTCATTTGAGCCATTTTTGCCTGCAGTGCTCTTTCGAGTTTTCACCACAGCCGGCTTTTTCCTGTCATTTTTGCCCGTGGCGCCCTTTCGGGTTTTCACCACGTCTCGGGTATTTGGTCTTGCCTGTCCCTTGACAGCTATGCTGTTTTTACCCTTGGTGCCCTTTCAGGTTTTCACCAAGTCCGCTGTATGCCCACTGTTTTTACTCGGAGCGCCCTTTCGGGTTTTCACTCCGCCCTCTTTGTTTAGGCACACATTTTCTTTTTCTCTTTTTTTTTTCTTTTTCTGCATCCTTGGATAACTGCGGCGGCTAGATGTCGGGAATCTGTCGTTGCCGGCCGATGACAGTCTTTCAGCCCTTATCCTGAGTTACGATAATAGAGCTGTCGGTCTTTGCTAAAGACCCCTCTGAGATGAATGGATGGATGAATGTGTTTCTTGGATTGATTTTTTTTTTCTTAAGTGCCTTTCTTTGGCTTCCCCTTTTCTTTCTCTTTTTTTCTCTTTTTTTTATATTCTTTTTCTCTCCCCTTTTTTTTTCTTTTCCTTTTAAATCCCCCCTTTTTTTTTGTATGTTTCTCTTTTTGAATCCCCTTATTTGAAACACTTGTTGGTGGACGGAAATGATTTCTCAGAGATCTTAGCTTTGACCCCTTGACTTCAGCTCTATTAAAGTAACCTTTGATAAGGTCAGAATAACTTACCCGTGAAAGATCTTCACGTTGTCGGCGTTGGTTGGCTCAGGAAGATCCACCCCTCTCATGCTGGTGAGTCTGAGGGCGCCTCCGGGAAGTACTTCTCTGACGATCAGTGGCCCGTCCCACGAGGGTTTGAACTTTCCTCTGGGATCTGGAAGGTGCGACGGTAGAATCTTCTTCATGACCATGTCGCCTAACTTGAAACTTCTTTTTCGGACTCTCTTGTTGTAAGCCCGAGCGATCCTTTTCTGATAGCATTGTGAATGACTTAGTGCACGCATGCGCTTTTCATCTGCTAGCTGCAACTGATCGAATCTGGCCCGTTGCCATTCCCTTTCTTCAATTCCGCTTTCTAGTAATACCCGTAATGATGGTATTTCCACCTCGACTGGTAGGACTGCTTCCATTCCGTAAGTAAGCTCGAAAGGAGTAACGCCCGTAGCAGACCGTACAGATGTTCGATAGGCCCAAAGTGCATATGGGAGCATATCTGACCAATCTCGATAGGTCACGACCATCTTCTCAAGTATCCTGACGATTGTCTTGTTTGCGGCTTCTACCCCACCGTTCATCTGGGGACGGTAGGGGCTTGATCGATGACGTTGGATCTTGAACTTGCTGAGGAAGTCATCCATCTTCTTATTAACGAACGGGGTCCCATTATCTGTGATGATAGCATTGGGGATTCCATACCGGCATATGATGTTGTTCTTCATGAATTTGATCACCTGAGATGCTGCAATTGTGGTGTAGGAGGCTGCCTCTACCCACTTGGTGAAGTAGTCGACTGCCACAAGTATGTACTCATGACCATTTGATGCTTTGGGACTGATCTTGCCGATGATGTCGAGTCCCCACATGGAGAAGGGCCAGGGGGTGGTCAGGTTGTATAACTCTGATGATGGGGCATGGATTTGATTCGCATGCTCCTGACACTTGAAGCATTTTCTGACGTGCTGGCAATAGTCTGTCTCCATGGTGAGCCAATAGTAGCCAAGTCGTAGAATCTTTTTTGCCATCATGTGCCCATTCATGTGAGGGCCACAGATTCCTTCGTGTATTTCTTTCATGATCTTTGCAGCTTCTGTTTCATCGACGCATCGAAGGAGGATGTGATTATAGGATCGCTTGTAGAGAACTTCGCCACTGATGGTGAACTGGCCGGCCAAACGTTGGATGGTTCGGCGATCTGTTGCTGTTGCTGATTCTGGATACTCCTGGGTTTCAAGATATTGCTTGATGTCGGCATACCAGGGTTTGTCAGGGACAGCTTCGGCTTCTTCTATTTGCAGGCAAAAAGCAGGTTCTTCTTGAATTTCGACTGTGAGCTCCCATTTTGAAGCTCCTTTTGGGATCTCGAGCATTGATGCGAGCGTGGCGAGAGCATCTGCAAACTGGTTCTTGGCTCTGGGCATGTATGAGAAGGTGATTTCCTTGAATTCTTCGATCAGATTGTCAAGATACACATGATATGGTATCAACTTCTCATCCTTGGTCTTCCATTCGCCATTGGTCTGATTGATGATAAGCTGTGAGTCTCCAAATACTCGTAGCTTCTTGACGCCCAAGATTATGGCTTCCCTTAAGCCAGCGATACATGCTTCGTACTCTGCCATGTTGTTGGTGCACTCGAATGCGATGCGCCTCGAGATAGGAATAGGGACATCTTCTGGAGAGTAGAGGATTGCTCCAATACCACTCCCTTTAGAGTTTGCTGCGCCGTCGAAGAATAACGTCCACTCATCTTTTTTCTTCTTTTCTTCCTCTTCAATGAGCAAGAGATCTTCATCAGGGAAGAATGTCTTGAGCGGCTGATAGTCCAGGAGAGAGTGAGCCGCAAGATGATCGGCGAGGGCCTGTCCCTTGATTGCCTTTTGAGTGACATAGGTGATGTTAAACTCAGACAAGAGTAGCTGCCATTTAGCTATCCTTCCAGTGAGTGCCGGCTTCTCGAACAGGTACTTGAGCGGATCCATGTGAGCGAGGAGGAGAATAGGGAATGCAATCATGTATTGACGGAGTCGCTGAGTTGCCCAGACTAGGGCGAGGCAAGTCTTCTCGATCGGGGAATACCTGGTCTCGTAGTCGGTGAACTTTCGGCTCAAATAGTATATTGCTTGTTCCTTCTTCCCGGTCTCGTCGTGTTGGCCGAGGACACAGCCAATGGCTTCTACTGCTACTGAGATGTATAACAATAGTGGTCGTCCGGGAGCGGGCGGCACTAATACTGGAGGATTCATGAGATACTTCTTGATGCGGTCGAAAGCGACTTGGCAATCATCATTCCATTCTTTTGGGACGTTCTTCCGAAGGAGCTTGAATATGGGCTCACAGATAGGTGTGAGCTGTGCGATGAAGCGACTGATGTATTGAATTCTGCCGAGGAAGCCACGAATTTCTTTCTCTGTTCTAGGAGGGGCATCTCGATGATTGCTCTGGTTTTGGTCTCGTCGACCCTGATGCCGTCTTCGCTCACCATAAAGCCGAGGAGCTTACCTCCCATTGCACCGAAGACACATTTCTGAGGGTTGAGACGGAGCTTGTACTTTTCTAATCTGTTGAATAATTTCTTCAGATCTTCAAAGTGTCCTTCAATTGTGCGAGATTTGACGATCATGTCGTCCACATATACTTCGAGCTCTTTGTTCATCATGTCGTGGAATAATGCTGTCATTGCTCGCTGATATGTTGCTCCTGCGTTCTTCAGACCGAACGGCATCACCCTGTAACAGAAGGTTCCCCAGGGAGTGATAAATGCTGTCTTCTCACGATCTTCGACGGCCATCTTAATCTGATTGTAACCTGAGAACCCGTCCATGAATGAGAAGATCTTGTATCCAGCAGTGTTGTCGACCAGAGTGTCGATATGTGGCAAAGGGAAGTCATCTTTTGGACTCGCTTTGTTGAGATCTCGGAAGTCGATGCACATTCGAACCTTGTCATCCTTCTTCGGTACTGGTACGATGTTGGCGAGCCATTCAGGGTAATTGGAGACTACCAAGAATCCTGCGTTGTATTGTTTGATGACTTCATCTCGGACTTTCAGGGCCCACTCTGGCTTCATTCTTCGAAGTTTCTGCTTCACTGGCTTCATATCTGCCTTGGTTGGCAGATGGTGTACAACGAGCTCTTCATCGAGCCCCGGCATGTCTTCATATGAGAACGTGAAGTTGGACAATCTTTGAGCTAGGAACTCTATCATTTTCTGTTTCATCTCAGGTGGCAACGATTTTCCAATGCGTACTTCCCTAGGGATCTCAGGCGTCCCCAAGTTTACTATCTCGAAATCATCAGCTACAACATTGGCTTTAGATTCGAACTTTTTGAGGAGATCCTCTAGTTCGGGAGCTGGATCATCATCTTCCTCATCCCGAGCTTCGTCCAGACCCATGAGCTCGAAGTCTAATTCGATGTCGAAATCATATGATTCGACTTCGAACTCATGCGACTCTTTAGACGAACTTGACACACTATTGGATGCAGGAAAAGAAATGTTTTTTGGTTTTTGAGATTTTTCTGAAATTGAAATGCTAGATGTTTTTGGCTTTTGAAAGTTTTTGATTTTTTTGGGTTTTCGAAATTCATGGGACTTTGAACAAGCAGGCATTGCAGACCATGATTGAGCCCAACTTGTTCCAAAGTTCCGGTCGCTGCTTAAACAGGCATTTTTTTTTGAAAGCCAGAGCCCTCAGATGGCTCTTTGGCTGATTCAAAAGTGAGGGGAACAGATGACCATTCAGGACCCCACACTTCCTCCCCTGAAGAGGTGGGGGTTGATGATTTGGGCGAAGAATCATGGTCTGGCCCAATGACCATGACTTCTCGCTGGTCGGGTTCGAGATCTGAGTCGCACTCAGTCCCTCCCGGATCACTTACTTCGCATTGCAGTTCGTCTGGTTCCACAGTGAGACACAAGTTTGGAACCTGGACATCAGACCAATCTAGGGCTGGCCACTTCCCTTTCTTGGTCCAATGGATGGGCTGCTTCTGCCCCTGGCTGATGATTGATGATGTTGACTTTGCAGAGATGGGCAAGTCGTGCCCCTTGCTAATTGGTGCTGAGATGGGCGAGTTGTGCCCCTTGCTGATTGAAGTGGGCAGGTTGTGCCCCTGGTTAAGAGAAGTGGGCAAGTTGTGCCCCTGGTTGGGAGCAGGTGTTAGAGTAACCTGGTCCTGAAGCTGCTGTATTTGTCTTCCTTCTTCGTCTTCATCATTTCCTTCTTCTTCTGGAGGCTTAGATGGTTCGAGAATCTGATCCCATCGAATGGGGGGCCACGTGGCCCAAACTAGGCTCATCGGGAGGCCTTTGTGTAGTGCAGTCGGTTGATTCCCTCCTGGATCTTTGCAAGGTTCTCCTGGCTTGACGAATTGGATGGGTGAGCATCGAAATTTCTTCCTCCTTTTGTCCATGAAGATTGACCTGTATCCGAGTCCCCATTTGCATTAGTTATATATCAGCGATACCTTTCTGGACTTGAAGTGATTCTTCATTCGGTGTTTGAGGCTCAGACACTCTGCTGGTGAAAAGACATGGTCCACCCTTATTGGTTCTGGATTAGCGATAGAGTTCACAGTCTCGAATTCAAAACTGTGAAACAGGATGTCTTCTTCAGAGTGCTGGATATCGATGACCGGGATGTCTGGTTCAGTGGCAGCAGCATTGGAAGGAATGATGAACTCCTTCTCTGCATGGATAGAGATCACTTGATTTCCACAGATATACTTTACTCGTTGATGCAGGGTTGATGGCACAGCTCCAACCTTGTGCAGCCATGGTCGTCCGAGCAACATGTTGAAAGAGGCTGATATATCCAGGATTTGGAATGTGATGGTAGAGACTTCCGGACCTATCTGTACCTCTATGTCGACCTCCCCTTCCACTGATCGGCGGGTGTTGTCGAATGCTCTGACGCATATGGTGCTGGGTCGGAATGAAGAAGGACTGATTCCTAGTCGTTCCGCGGTCTTGAGTGGGCAGACGTTTAAGCTTGAGCCATTATCGATAAGGACCAGCGGGACGCAGAGGTCTTTGTATCGTAAGGCTATGTTGAGGGATCGCCCATGATCACGTCCCTCTGGTGGCAACTCATTATCTGTGAAGGTGATGGCGCGCGGAGCCAGAAGTTGTCCAATCATCAAAGCTATCATTTCTGGTGCCGTATCAGAGGAGACGTGAGCATCGTTCAAGGTCTTGGCAAACATTTCTCGGTGTATGCGAGATGTACAGAGTAACTCCCATACTGAGATTTGTGCAGGGATTGACTTGAGCTGATTCGCCACATCGTATACGGCTTCATTTTTGTTGCCGAGGCCTGAAAGGGCGCCTTTGGGATCTCCTCTGTTCTGATTATCTCTTCGGATACAACGCCCATTGGGATTCATGTTCCCCACTTCTGCACATTCTGGATAGTGCCATGGAACCTCTTTGTAGTTTTCCTCCCTTTTGCCTTCTAGGACCACCGGCTCTTGCAATGGTGCTGGTGTGGGTACCAGATCTTCCTCATATGGAGCTTTTGCCTTGAGAACTACATTGTTGCCTATGCTGAAGGGGTAGTATTGAGGCTTGTCTTCATAGACCACATAAGGTCGTGGTCCTGGCTTGACTATTCCTGGGGCAGGAGGCTCCCATGGAATGAATACTGGTCCTCTTGATATGGCAGGAGGTTTCTCTGTTCGTCCCAGCTGTCGTAGTGTGATTGACACGCCTCCGGGATTTGCCCCTTGCAATATGACTGGCTTAAATGGAGGAGCTCCTTCCAAGATAACAGGCTCTTGCTGTTGATGAGTATAATCCTTCCATTGTGGATTGGATTGTTCTTGAGTTGCCCCTTGCAAGATGATAGGTTCGTATGCAGGCTTGATGTATGATTGTGCTCCTTCTAGGACGACTGGTTCCCAACATGAGGGGCCGTAAGGCGCCCCTTGCACAACTGGCACATCATATGGAAATGCTCCTTCGAGTACTACTGGCTCGAGGACTGGAGGAGGAAAGGGACTTGCCCCTTGCATGATCGGAGGAGGACTTGTCGGCCCATAAGTGTAAGCATGAATGGATTGGATAGGGGAGAAGAAGCGATCGAGATGGTCCCCTTCTTCTATACTATTGATTGCAGGGCCGCGAGACGAACTGGGGTCCGTTGGATGCTGAGGCAGAGGATTCTGAAGGATGTTGGTGGAAGCTGCTGGAGAAGTTCCAGGGACCGAGATGATGATCTTGCGGTCATCAATCAGGTCTTGTATGGCATTCTTCAAAGTATAGCATCGATCAGTGGCGTGGCCACGTCCTTGATGATAGGCGCAATACTCATTTTCTCGGTAGTTTGGTGGCAAAAGATGAGGAGGAGGCCTAGGTGTCATCAGAGTGAGTAACTGTTTTTGTACCAGCGTAGTCATGATTTGACTAAGTGGTTGACTGAGTGGAGTGAACTTCCTGAACTCCCTGTAATTCTGCCTGTTCTGGTATGAGTATTGGCCATTTCCCCTGAACTGCTGCTGTTGTCGAGGTGGTTGTGGCTGAGGATTCGGTTGTGGCTGATACCGCTGAGAATGATGCTGAACTTGATTATGCTGATACTGTTGACGTCCCTGTGGGAGAGCATGTTGATTTCCTTGAGCAGTGGTATTGATGTTGTTTACCTCTGTTGGGCGGGGAGGAGAACCACTGCGGTTTCCATTCCCATGCCCGATAGGTCTTCCTTCCACTCTGTTCCTCTTGACTGGAGTGGCCTGATGAGGCCATGGGGAGATTGTCCCGGCCCGGATTCCTGCTTCGACTTGCTCTCCAGCACGGATCAATTGTGAGAAATTCGCATATGGATGCGAGATGAGATACCCGGATATGCCTGGAAATGTTGAATGAACAATCATGGAGATTTGTTCTTCATCGTGGATGGGTGTCGGCATTCTGGCTGCCATAGCTCGCCAACGTCCCACATAAGCTGATAGTGTTTCATCACTCCTTTGCCTGAGTGCTGCGAGGTCGGCTCTTCTGGGTGCCATGTTGAGATTGTATGCGAATCTGTCGACGAAAGCCTGGGAAAGCTGTTCCCATGTTCTGATGCGGTGGCAGTCCAATGAAGTGTACCAATCTAGGGCATCGCCCTTCAGAGATTTTTGGAACAAACGAATAAGGGCCCCTTCATTTCATGCGATTGCACTCAGCTCCCCGCAGAAAGCCTTGAGATGTGCTGTGGGACAACCGCTGCCATCGTATCTCTTGAATTTTGGTACCTCAAAGTTTTGAGGTACTTGAGCATCTGGGAAAGGACACAAGTCTCTGATCTTGGTCGAAGGTAAGTCGATTCCTTGCTGTCGCTGAAGCTGATTTTGCAAGATCTGGAACTGCTCCCGCAACTCGTCCAGTCCTGAGTGATCTGTTCGAGCGACTGGTGCCTCTTGGAGTAAGGCACGTTCTTCTTCAGCATAGTGGTCGATGTCTTCGACCCTATGGGCTTGCTGAAAAGCAACCGCGGGTTGCTGAAATTGATTTGATGACTGAACTGGATTCTGATGAACTTGTGCTTGAAATGATGGTAACTGAACTGGAGACTGTACTGAAGATTGAACTGGAACTTATTGGAAATTGACTGGATTTTGCTGAATTGAAGATTGCTGAAAATTAATTGGATTTTGCTGAATTGAAGATTGCTGGAAATTAACTGGAATCCCATCGGCGGGGATGTGCTGGAATTGAAAAGGTGTCCCATCGGCGGGGACATGCTGAGATCTACTGAGATTGTTGTTTGCAAGATTGACTGGAAGCTGACTGGATGTTCCTGCAACGGAAGTGCTCTGAGATGGCCTTGTCGTCGCAGGAAGATATTGAGAAGGATGCCCCATAGCGAAGGGCTGAGATGGCTGCTGTCGGTAGTCTTGGGCAGACTCCGATGGTTGTGCTTGATTTGAACTGGAGGCCGGGAGGACCCGGCATGGTTGCTGAGATTGCTGAACTGGGCCAACTTGATTGTTGGCTGCTGCGGTGGTTTGTGCTTGCATGAATTGCAAGAGCATTTCTTGCATTGCTCTCATTCCTTGTGCCAATTCTTGTATGATTGGCGTATTGTCAACGGGCTGTTGCGCTGGAGGTTGCGCTTCGGTCATTTCAAGAGCAGGGAAGTGATGAGTTTCTTCTTCGTGGTCGGACATGGCTTGCTGAGCCCGAGTGCGGATTATGCTGCGGAAGGGAAGCTGTCTCCGAACACGTTGAGCCCGAGGTGACGCAATGGTGAGGACTATACTCTACTCTTTTTAGGTTTTGGGATTTTCTATTTTTTTCTTGGTTTAGGGATTTTTCTATTTTTTGTTTGTTTTGGGTTTTGGGTAGAATGCTATGCAGATGAGATTGTATGAGGATTAGTGACTTTCAAGTACGGGAAGGATTTTGTTTTTCAAGTCGGATCACGACTAGTGGGACTAGCTCATCCCCAGCAGAGTCGCCATTTTGTGGACCCTCACCGATTTTTCTGCGCTCCCACACGACGTCGTTCTCCCTTTCCTTTCGGAAGAAGAAGAAGAAGAAGAGGTGCGTGCGTGCGAAATCGCCGTTTGTGCCACCGGCTTGCCTCGTTCTCGAGGGCTTTGTTTGGTTGTCGTGTTAAGCTGGATGTGTTTAAATGTGTTTATATAAGACCAGAGTCGCCACTAGCCAGTTACTTCGAATCTACAGTCGGCTAGACCCTGTAGAAACGTTAGAGAAGGAAATCCAAAGATTCCTTCCTCTAAAATGACTCCTGTTGATCTGCGGCCAGAGATTCAAGGTAAGGGATCACGGTTACAGGGTGGGAAGAGGTTAAGCACCCCACACACTGCCCGTACCGAAGTACGGTCTCTACTTCACAGAATCGATCGAATACTTGAAAGTCTAGTTTAATCCTCGTATATTCTCATGGATGACATGATGCATGAATGCGGGTCTGAACAGTAAGAGTTTCTGATGGGCAGGTTCCAACAACGGGCAAGCCCAGAGCGTACGCTCGAACTGACAGGTGCTTTATGCGAGATGATGCATGCTGTGTACTTGAATATTCAAAGTGCTTATAGTGATATGTACGTGAATGCAGGTCTGAACAGTAAGAGTTTCTGATGGGCAGGTTCCAACAACGGGCAAGCCCAGAGCATACGCTCGAACTGACAGGTGCTTAATTTAAGACATATGCGGTGTGCTTGAATAATCAAGGTGCTTGTAGTGAAGCAGGAGGGTTGGAAGAAAAGTAAATGTTGCACTTATGCTAGATGCAAATGAGATGATGCTGGAAAAATGATAGCTGGATGGACGGAGGTATCGCAAGGATTGGCTTCGAGTGGCTGGATCAAGACTTGGGTGACTTGAGAGGCTTGGACCAGTGGTCAGGCTGGGCTGGACCAGGGCTAGACTCTCCTCACTCGGGCTCTCCTTGGTGGAAAAATGGGCTAAGGGGTGGAGAAGGACTCGGACCTCACCCGGACTGGCTGGACTTGGAGGGATGTTGAAATGAGAAGGGGAGGGGGGTATTTATAGCAGCGAGGAGTGGCAGTTTGTGTAATTTTGTCCGGGCGGCCTGCCATGGGCCGCCAGTACGGCCGCTCCTCGGTTTCCAGCGAGTACGGTTGCTCCCTCGGGGCTGCTGTTGGACTCGCTGGTTGACTCAGTGAGTTGACTCAGCGGGTCGACTCGGTGGTTTGACTCGACGGGTTGACTCGGTGTTTTGACTCGACGGGTTGACTCAGCGGGTTAACTCAGCGGGTTGACTCAGCGGGTTGACCCTAGTGAGTTTGACTTTTTTAGGATTTTTTTGACTGGCCTTTTTTCTGGGGGGTTTTTCAGGGTGATGTTTAGGACTGGGTTGACTGGGTTCAGGCTTGAACTGGGCTATGGAATGGGGCTTACAAGGGTGAGTTTGGCTGAGTTTGGGCTTGGGGTTTGGGGGTATGGTCCTCCATTCATCTAGTTATCTCTACCAATAGTGTAGCCGAAGGTGGGGTGTCTATATATATATATATAAAATAAGTTTATGAATATAACATATTTTTTTCCATGCTCGGCCCTTAGCTCGAAAAGCTCAAGCTCGAGCTCGAACTCAGCTTGAAAGCTCAGTCGAGCCAGCTCGATTATGTCAGTCCAGCTCGAAGGGTGGTCATTCGTCAAGCCTAGCTCAAACAATTCAGAGTTCTGCTCAACTTGACTTGATGTGCAACTCTAGATTTAGAGAAGGTTGAAATCAACTGAGGTTGGCAATGGGTCGGATTTGGGTCAGTTAGGCTAGGCTTGGCCCAGCCAAACTATTGGGGGTCCAATTCTAGAGCGCCACATGGGCATAGTGCAAAATGCCCAAGCTTAAGCCCAAATAAAAAATGGTTGTGCCCAATTGGGAATTTGTTCAGATCCCTATCTCCCACTTGAATGTTCCAAATTATGCTTTAAACAAGTGGGCCACAAATGCACAAAGAAGTAGATATTCAGGGCTTGTTTGGATACTACCAAATAAGTTACTTTTTAATTTAAGTAATTAATTTATTTTTTGTTTTACTTAAGTTAGTTTGGTAAGCATAGTTGTAAAAATAACTTTTGAGTTAAAAGGTACTTATCTAAAAGTTTTTTTGTTTTTTGTTTTTTTTTTAGCCTTTTGACTTACTTTTTTCTACTTCTCTCTCCATTAAAGGAGGCCTCACAAGATGGGCTCTCCACATTAAGGTGGGTCCCACATGATGGATGACCCTATATTTACATGGGCCCACATAATGGATGGTCCACAAAAAAAGGTCGGCCCATAATTAATGATAAATACTCTACATCCAAAGTGGGCTAGTATATTGGATGACCCACTTCAAAGGTGGGGCCTACATATGGAACATATACATCAAAGGTGGGCTCCACATTATGAGCAATGGACATGGAAGCTGGGTTCGACATGATGGATGACTCAAATTAAGGTGGCCCCACATGATGGTTAGTCCACATCAAAGGTTGGCCCCTAATGATGAATGGCTTACATCGGAGTCAAGCCCCGCATGATGAGTAACCCACATTGAAGGTGGGGCCCACATTATGGATAGTTCACATCAAAGGTGGGCTCTACATGATGGGCAATTAATAATGATGCGACCCACATGCTGGATGATCCACATCAAGGTGGGCCTCACATGATGGATGGTCCACATCAATGGTCGGCCCTAATGATGAGTGGTCCATATCCAAGGCGGGGCCGTATGATGGATGACCCACATCTAGTGTGCGGCCCATATGATGGATAATTCACACTAAAGGTGGGCTCCACAAGATAGGTGGTGGATATTAGAGGTGGGCCCCCACGTGATGGACATTAACATTGATGGTGGGCTCCACATGATGGATGACGAACATCAAAGGTGGACCCTACATAATGAATGGTGCACATTAGAGGTGGGCCCCAAATGATGAATGGCCCACATCCAAGGTGGGCCTTGCATGATGGATAACCCACACCAAAGGTGGGACCCACACAATGAACGGCTCACATCAAAGGTTGGCCCCACATGATGGATGGTGGATGTATAGGGGGACCAAACATACTGAAGGGATGATTACTTGTGATGTTGGAAACATGTTTTTTTACTCTTTGGCTGATAAATATATTGTTTACCAAACATTCTTATTGGCTTAATAAGTAGAAACCAAGATAAGTCCACATGCAAGGTGCATGTTTGTAGGATAGAACAGTCCATATGCAAGGTGCATAAGTAGCTTATAGTAACTTAAGATCCAAACGCCCCCTCAGAGAGATTAAACCAACAGTCCACATGCAAGGTGCATGTTTGTAGGATAGAACACATGTACATATGAAGTCAATAGGTACATATCCGATTTCGATTAGGACTCTTATTAATATCATTTTTAGGGTCTCTATTTAATTGCTAGCCTATTTAAACTCTTTTAATTTCATTATGGAGAATTCATTAATCAATTTTAAGGTTTCTATTTGAGCTCTGTCGCTCGTGTTCTTCGAGTGCCCATTGAGAAATCAAGGAAAATCGGTTGAGGATTCCCGATAGATCTGTGGATTCGGATCAGTTATCATACGAGAGAGACGGTGATCGATTTCATCCCGCTTACGGCTGCGCCACTCGTACATCATACAGGGACCGACTGTTAACCACACCATCTCATAGCTGAAAACTTTTCTCACTGGTCACCGGATGTATGCTGTTGCTGATTTTCTGTACTCCTAAGAATTATGAGACTTATAAACGGTTATGATTGTCTAAAAGTGGGCTTTTTAGTTTACGAACTATTAAGGGTTGGACCTACTGAATTGATGGTTCTGATCTCATCCATGTATGACACTTATCAAATAAATAGGTGGAGGCATGCCCTTAATTAAAATCTAGGAGGGAAGTTTGGAGCAGAACAGACCGGTGCCAATAGTGACTGCTCCGTCCGGCCTAGTGGCCCAGTACCGACATCAAGTGGGCCACCATTATAAAAGAAGAACTGATGCTTTAAAGACACTCATGGGCCAATCTCACTCAACATATACGTGTAGTTTAATGACATACCTTAGATTATACAGATATAATAAAACTCAAAATATAACAACAATCACATATACCGCTATGCATGTCCATTCTCATATGTTAGAACTATAGGGGACCCACTGAGATGTTTCATTTCCATCCAAGCCACCCATTAGATACCCTACTTCATTTTATGCTAGGCAACGAGAAATCAACATAATCTAAGACTCAGATGGGCCACACCATAGGAAACAACTACCGGGAGCAATGGGGAGGATGCCCACCATTGAAACTTCCAAAGTATGTGTGGGGCGCAGAGTGCTTTGCATTTGACATCAGCTCCAGTCCTCTGACGCACTGTATCTGACTTTTTTTTTTTTTTTTCCTCTCTATAAAGGTGGGAGCACACCACCTCAAAATATATTCATGACATGATGCATGCTTTGTACTCTACACACCCATCACGATGGCTCTATTGACAGTCGACCGTTAAGGATCTGCCTCTTTACAGCTGTGTCAGTGCCTTGTGCTGTGGCATCTGCGATTCAGGTTGCAGTTTTTGCCTGGTTTCCATGGCCCAATCCTAAGATAAGTCCCTCTTCTCTTGGAGTTTATAATTTTAGAGATCATGTTTGCTGTTTTTAGGGAAACTACAGTATGATTGGGTTTGGTCAGCTTGATTGGTGGGGTCAAAGACGCTGTCCTGGGTGGTCTCCTTGTCACCCTCTTGGAATCTTTTTCCCTGATTGATCCATCTTGATTAGTCGGCCGGGCTTTGAGGGCATTTTGGTTTTAGGTGGATTTTTATTTTGTTCCGTTATGGGTTAGGTATTTTTGAACAGGCCAGACACAGCTTGCTGAGCAGAGCCTATTCAAAATGTCCCCATGTCTGGCCCAGACCCCGCCATTTGAATTTGATCCGAAGACCATCTTCTTAAAGACCAACTTGATGAAGACCCCGCTATTTGAATTTGGTCCGAAGACCCATCAGACAGCTGCTGCATTTCTAGGTTCACTTATTGTGAGGCACATTTCAAAAGAATACAACGATGCCGAGTTATGAACTTTCTTTTGTGCACAAATATATCTATCAGAAAACATAAACATATAAAATGGAGATGATAAGTTTATAGGGAATAGTAATACATAATAGCCAAAAGCATGCCTTACACATTTTGATACAACGAAAGTACATAATAAGTGAGGTCATGTTGGGGTGGCAATTGTTGGGCCCGTAGGGCTATTACAATATTTCATTTTCCCAGCCCAGGCCTAGCTCTGTAGAGCCCTTGTGTCAAGCATCAGACCATGTGATATCATAGTCACCGATCTGCGATTCGGGGATGCCCAATGCTTTCCACACCGCAGGAGAGGCATCTACTATGTTGTTGGGGCAAGGTGGTTGGTAGTCATGATCGGAATCACAGCCATTTACCGAATCACACTCATCAACAACCTTAGCCAACACAGATTGACCATTGGCACTGATCTTGATGTTCTGCAGGCAACGGCTTCCACCATTGTACCATCCTGTGGACAGGGCCACAACTTTTTCACTATCGCTGTGGTATTTGTTGTCACACTCGGAAGGGGCCCCACCATCACCACCTGGGGCGAAGCTATTGATAGTCATAGTCGCACCAGTATTGCTAGTAACAGGAGGCGAGCAATGGTACTGAGGATACATCTTCCCAGCCTTGCAGCAATCGGAGTCGTGTTCGGTGTTGCACTTGTGGGCCTTGCCGCGTAAGTAGCCACTTGGATTGCATGATTTCAGTGGTTTGTAGCAATTCACTACGATGAGACATGCCATCAGGACTAAGAGTACTGAAAGTAGATGCCTAGCCATGTGATTTCTCTCTAATCTTTCACCTCGTTTGGATGGTTTTGATATTTGGTTATGATTTGGTTTGGGTCCTTGGTAGTTTATTTATAGGAGAGTGATCATTGAATATCGACTTTCCTGATTTCATTTCTTAGCTAAGAGTGTGTTTGGTTATATTAGAAAATGAAGGCAACGTACGTTCCTCATATAACCAAACGCACTCCATGTCTCTTATTAGAAAAGGAAGGTAACGTACGTTCCTCTCTGTCCATCTCATTTTTTTTTTTTCGCATTTGTATACCACTCTTTTGTCACTATGTAAAGGCATTCCCTTGTAATTTCTAACTCATCCAACTTGCCAAAATAATTCTCAAAGGCGCGAGAGATACATGAGGCCCACTCAAAGCAACCAGTAACGTTGAAGCAGTTGGTCCCATCACAATTGGATCACAGTCATTTGATTTCATTGTCCGATAGACCCATCATTGTCATGCAAACAGAAGCGTACGGTAATCCGTCCGGGTAGGGCTCTGTGAGGCCCACTATGATGTAAGGGTTTTATCCATTCCGTCCATCCATATTTTTACAGATTATTTTAGGGTATGAACCTGGCCGAAAATGAGATAGAACGAAGGCTTAAGTGGACCACAAAGCAGGGCTCGAAATTTCTTGGGAGCTGCAAAAGTTTTCATATCAAGTTGATATTTGTGTTTTCACCTCATCCAGGTCTACGTGACGTTATGAGTAGGTTGGATGGTAAAAAAACATCACGGTGGGCCCTAGAAAGGTTTCAACGGTAGGTGTCATTATCACCGCTGCTTCCTTTGATGTGGTCCACTTGATATGTGGAACTGGATCATTTTTGGGCTCATATATGCCTTAAGATGATCTTAGAAAAGGGATGGATGATGTAGATAAAACCCTTACATCATAGTGTGTCCCACAGAGCTATGCTTGGATGGATTATTGTGGGGGCGGGGTAAGTAAGAGAAAACCTCTAATGTGGACCATTCATTATTAGGGGCCAACTTTTAATGTGGACCATTCATTATATGGAACCACATTGATGTGCGACATCCATCATGTAGGGTCACTTTCAATATCCACCGCCCGTCATGTAGGGCTCACCTTTGATGTGGACTATCCATCGTGTGGGCCCCACTTTCAATGTAAGTTGTCCATCATGCAGCCCCACCCCACCCCCCACCCCTGATGTGGGCTATTCATCATTAGGGGCTAACTTTTGATGTGGGGCCCACCATCAACATCCACCACCCATCATGGCCCCACCTTTAATGTGGGTTGTCCATCAAGCAGGTCATGCCTTGGATGTGAGCCATCCATCATTATGGGCTGACCTTTGGTGTGCGCCACCCATTATATGGGCCCCACCTCTGATGTGGACCATCCATAGGGCCTCCTTTGATATGGACATTCATCACATGGTGGGATGAGAGGGGGAGAGAAGTCCAAAAGTTAAAAAGTTGGAAAAAGCAAGAACAAAAAACTTATGGAGATAAGTAACTTTCATCACATAAGTTACTTTTACACACTTAATTACCAAACTAACTTAAGTTAAAAAAATAACTTATCATTTAAAATGTAACTAATTAACTTAATATAAGTTAAAAAGTTACTTAATGGGTGGTATCTAAATGGGCCCTTATGGACTTGCTCTCGCTGGATGTTAACCATTGGCCTTTCTAGTTGGTTGCAACGCATGGTGAACTGTCTTGTCCACTCTCTTGCATCAAGTCTCACTACTAATTAAGGAATGTGATTAGGATACTTTCCAACGGTTGAAAAGCCTTCGGGTAGAACTCAAATCACATTCCTGCGATTATCATACTAGGGTCACGAAGACTGCGAACACCTCTGTGTGCTCGACAGGTGCTGCCATATTGAAGGCTCAAGATCAGGCCTTCCACTTCATAATATAGATTGATAGGTGTGATTAATGTATCACCATTTGGCTACGTGCTAAGTTTTCAGCCCAATCGATATTGAGCAAGTGAGATCCATCCACTATGGATTCAGCAGTCAGATTCATTGCTGGACGGCCCAATGACCATTGATCTTTTCTTTTTCATCCCATGATTACATCACTCAGAATTATGCTTCCTCGTAAATTGAACCTAAATGAACATGATCTGTCCAGTGGAGATATGAAGTAGAATCCGGATCCTCTGTTGGCCTCTAGGTAGGAAAATCCTGCTTGGAGCCTTTTCATTGGACCATGATCACACTACATGATGTCAGTGTGATCAGGTTGCACTGAGGATGTGACCTATGTGATGACATAGACCAATGAGAAGGCTCCAATCTAGTTTTCCTGCTTGAGCCAACAAAGGATATGGACTCAATAAAATAATGCCAGAATTCTAACCGCGCAATGTATAGAAATAAGACAATTGAGCACCCACTCCATGTAGTGAGAGCGTTAAACTTTCATTGCATTGACTCACATAGCTTGACCAAGCCTGTGGCAACATGATCAATGGGAAATGTAGCCTCAACAAACAAGATGGTGATCGTACAGGCACGTGAGGACCATACATGTCAGCAAGTGATTCGACATGTGTTGGCGCCAACCACTAAGAGTGTGTGGGCTTTACAATTCCTTTACAGATGGAGGTACCATCCAATCTAAGTAGATGAACTCAAAATGTACATCAATAAACCCACATAGGCCAAAATTCTTCCAAATCCAATCAATGATTAAGGAAATCTGGTTCACTTAAGAAATGACCAATATTAAATATCCATTTCTGTCATGATTCTTGCTCCAAACTAGGAAAACAACCCTATCCCCATGCATGATTTCAAAGAGGCTGACGCACTTGACAAAACAGTTGGCTTAGATCTTCCAAAAGAAAATCAAAGCAAGTAAAAAAAGAACCACTTTTTCGCAAACGTAACATATTCAAACATGAGCTTAATTTCATATGAGTCGTCGGTATTTAAGATCTTACGATCATATTTGTGTTGGAAAAATTCTAAAATAAAGATTTTGGCTACTCAAAATTAAGCTATAATTAAACTGATAGATTAGAACCAAGTTAAAGCACGTATTACATATGCCATTCTTAAAGCGTGATTCACCCCCTCTTCCTTGAGATTAGAGATTGTTGGCAGGTTAGTGGCGAATTAAATTAAACCTTATTTGTTCCTATGTGCGGCAATCCAATGACTATAAAAAGATTCATTTCTCAACTAATGCATATCCATATAAATTTAAGGTAACAGTACTAAAGACTGAGGCATATCAAGTTATCCATGTGGGACCCATAGTTATCACGATCTACAGTTGAGATTAGTTTATTTCCATCCTGGTTTACAGTTGATATTGGATTTCCAAGGCACATACTCCAACATCCTAAGCCTCCGCAAGCAATTGATTAAGGGTTCCGTGGTGTATATGTGCACCCCTTTTTTCATATACATTTCCCTAGAGAGAGAGAGAGAGAGAGAGAGAAGAGAGAAGTTTACAAAAAAAGGCTTTATTTCATGTGCATGCTTATAATTATTCAACTGTATAAACAATACATATTAGAGAACTTATTTTGCAATTTCAAACCCTAATTGTGATGAGCCATATCTTGAATTATTTTAATGGTCTAAATTTTCACTATGTAACACTTATAGCTTGATCAATAACTGAGATAAACTAGGTTTATATATTTTTCTCTCTCTACTCGCGTAGATGCATGCATGGAGATATTGCACTGCAATGTTGAATTGGAGAGAGGGACCAAGACCCTAACAAATATACAAATGACTGGAATCTATTAGCTAGTTAGATGCTTCCTCCAATTAATTAGAAATATTTAATGTAATTAGGAATTCAAGAGTTTATTTACTTAAAAATGAATATCCAGTATGGCATGCACAGAGATATCCTCTTAAATAAAAAAAAGACATGTTCAGAATGTGAGCATCTTAAAAAAATTGAAATTGTGGTCATGTGGGCCACTTCCTATATTAGTCCAACACCAGGTTTTACCCTATGATATATTAGTGGTCGGACCATCCTATCCATTGTTTCCAACATGTGACCTAAGTTATATGCATTGCCTGGAAACATTATATTGCGCTCTTCATCCAGGTCTGTGTGACCTAATCAATAGGTTGGATGGCAAATCACCAGTACAATGCGCTCGAAGAAGTTTTTAATGGGGGGATTCGATCACCACTGTTTCCCTGATGTGTGGTCTTCCTGAGATTTGGATTTGCTTCATTTTTGAACCATTTCCTAGGATGATCTGGGAAAAACTGATGCACGCCTTGGATATTTAGAACATAGAGGGAAGTGGACTCCACGGTCAGGGCAGCAGCAGCAGTCAGCACCCACTAAGGTGTTAGGTAACACCTAATCCGCTCCCTGCTTCCGTGGATTGCCTGCGAAGCCCACTCCGCTGATTGCCCGCAAAAGCTCACCAAAACCGCTTCCTACACCGAGAAGTTACATGGGGTCCACTATGATGCTTGTGAGAAATCTACCCCATCCATCCATTTTGCCAGTTTATCTTAGGACATTAGGCTAAAGATGCGACAGATCTAAAGCTCGAGTGGACCACACCACATAAAACAGCGGGGATCGAATGACTTCCTTTGAAAACTTCATGGAGGCCACAATTTGGATCAAGCTGATATTTAAGTTTTCCCTTTATCGTGTTATCTTATGAACAGGTTGGATAACAAATAAACATCACGGTGGATCTTAGGAAGGTTTTAACAGTGGGCATCATTGTCCACATTACTTTCTGCTATGGTCTACTTGAGCTTTGGATTTGCCTCTTTTTCTGGCTCATGTCCTAATATGTTGTTGAAAAGTATCCAGTCATTGAAGTTCATTTTGGACTAATTAGTTTGATTTAGTCATTTTTGTTTTTTCACGTGATGTTGGCATAGACGCCTAGGCATTTCAACAATAGGTCTTGAGTTCAGAGCTAAGGAGACACACTATCCCACCAGTGGGTGGGTGCGTCATATGACTAACTGTGTGGGAGCATCATGCAGCTAATAGGGTGGGTGCCTTGTATGACTAACAAAAAAAAAAAAAAGTTTGTAACGTTCGCATACACAACATTTGAAATTAATTTTAACCCACAATAAGTTGTTTCCTACTCATGTGTCCCTTCATTTGAAATTGTTCCATGAAAAAGGTAGGGCGCCATACAATGAAGTTCACCTGGAACAAAGTGGAACAATCCACTCCATCAAGTGGGCCACATTCATACGCTTGAGTCAAACCACCTTTTGAATGGCTGATGTATGGTGTTGCCTGTCTGATGTATGGTCATGCTGGTTTTCGCTCCACATTGATCTTTATGAACCTGCCCTCCTTTTGAACGGCCCAAGTGTTAGACACGATCGAGTGAGACATTGGTGGGAAACAAAATCTCTGTGTATGGAATTTAACGGAATGCCCCCTCTAATCGAAGACTACTTTGACAAAATTGTAGAGTGCCAAAAGTCACAAAGACGAATGTGCTATGCATCACATAGCGCCAAAAATGGAGTATACATTAAGATTTAAAATTATGGGTGTGGCGTAACGTGCCATATCTTCCATTTTAAACTAGGAAGCTTGGATTGGAATTAGAAAGACACTGTTACTAGAAAATAACAAACCAACCAAGCAAGGAAAAAGACCAAAGAAAACAGCAATTACATTGCTAACCATCTACTCGCATTGGTCTTAGTACTCATGGCAAGCCTCATCGCTCCAAATTGCTACAAACCGTTAAATTCTTGCCACCTGAGTGGCTACTTGCACGGCAAGGCGCACAAGTGCAACACTGAGAATGACTCCGACTGTTGAAAGGCCGGCAAGATGTATCCACAGTATCATTGCTCCCTCTAGTCACTAGTGATACTCGTGCAACCATGACCATTAATAGCTTTGCCGAAGGTGGCGATGGTGGGGCCTCTTCAGAGTACGACAACAAATACCATAGAGATGGTGAAAAGGTGGTGGCCTTGTCTACCGGGCGGTACAATGGTGGTAGCTGGTGCCTGAAGAACATCAAGATCAATGCCAATGGCCGATCAGTGTTGAATAAGGTTGTTGACGAGTGTCATTCTGTGAATGGCAGTGATTCTGATGACTACCAACCTCCCTGCCCCCAACAACATAGTGGACGACTCTCCGGCAGTGTGGAAGGCACTAGGATCCTGAGATCACATATCAGTGATTATGATGATGATTGTTGGGATAAAAGGCTGGCAACAGAAGCAAAGCCGAACACACAGCAACAAATTGAATCAAACAAGCAACACAATTAATGCAATCACAATGTATGCAACCAACCACACATAGACAATTCGAATTTAACGTAGAAGAACCCCTCACGGGTAAAAAAACCGCGGCACAAAGCGACACCAATCAATATCAGAAGTTACAAGAGATGGAACCCAAACCCCAAGATCACAAGCCCACAAGAGAAATTCAAGCTTTCCCAAAAAGAAAACCCTCTTCTCAAGATCTTTCTCTCACCTAGAACCTCTCTCAATCTCCTTTCCAATCTAGAATCCCTCTAATCTCGTAATACACTCCTTAATTAAGAGAAAACTAAAATTAGAAACTCTCTACGCAAAACCGCGTAAGAGACATACTCCAACTAGGAAACCTACCGACCAGTCGACCGATCAGTCGGTAATGCCCAAATTCGGTCCAGTGTATTTTGTCTTGGTCTCCACCATGACCTGCAGGACGAACGACCGGTCGGTGGCCTTTATTGCATGGAGATTTGAGGCGTCCGTTTCCAACAAACTCCACCACGACTCCAATCTTCATACAACACCTTGCCATCTACAACCTCCACCTCTACTTTGTTATTATCATAGTCTCATCGCTTTTCATGCCCCATCGACTTTATCCTTTCATCTTCACGCACCTTGTCGGTCTTCTCATGTGGCCTTTTTTCTCTTGCCACATACAAGCAACTGTGGATCCTGCTGCCGATCCCGCAACTCCACTATCAATTGTGCTCCTGATCACATTGTAAAAATTATTGCACCTCCGTGCCTTTATCATCATGAGTGCTCCCTTCACCACTTTACAATACCGATTACAACCGATGAACCTGCACCCTTTTGCCTTGAGCGCACCAAGAGATATCACATTCCTCTTCATCTCAGGGATATGCTTTATACTTTCGAGGATCCGTTCAACCCCGTCGAACATCCGAATGCATACCAAACCAATACCCACCACCTTGTGGGCGTAACCATCACCCACACCAACCGATCCACCATCATACTCCTTGTATGCGATGAATGAAACCTGAATCCAAGAGACACTCTCTACCAAAAGACTCTATGCTGGATACAGTCAATACATCACAAACATAACCACCGTCCTCTACGGTATTAGGCCCCCTCCCTAGAAGAATCTCCAAATTTCTCCTTCCTTTTTTCGGGATTTGAACAATCCCTCTTTAAGTGCCCTTCTTCCTCATAATTCCAGCATCTCAACTTGTACTTCCACTTGCCTTTTGATTTAGATCTCGATGATGGAGATCCTCCACACCGCTCAGAATTCTTCCCCCTCATAACTAGTGCCTCATCTGTAGAGGGACCGATGCTACCGCTTTTCCTTCTCATCGCCTTCGCCTGAAGGGCTGAGATAATGATTTCCACACCAATAGTCTCCCGATTGCGCACAACTAGTCCTTAAGTGACTCGTATGATTCTGAAAGAGAATTCAACAGGATAAACGCTTGATCCTCGTTTTTCATCGGTTCATCTATATCCATCAACTTGTAAATAAGCCTATTGAAATTGCTGGTGTGGCTCTCAACGTCGGCCTCCTCCGCCATTCTCAAATTATACAAGAAAGCTTCAAATATATGCGATTTTTAAAATTTTTCTTAGCGTAGATATTCTCCAACTTCGCCCATGTTTCAGTTGCAGTTTTCTCTTTCATGACGTTATACAAGACCTCATCTGTTAAGCATAATTGAATTTAGACATTAGGCTTTTTCATCGATCTTCTTCCACTCTTCTTCTTTCATAGCCTTCGGTTGCTTTCCAAGGAGCGCATTTGCAATCCTTGCTGAACTAAAAGGCCTTTCATCTTCACCTTCAAAGGTTCAAAATTATTTTTTCTCGAATACTTTTCAATGTCGAATCTCATGCTCAATGCCATGCTCTTCTCTCAAATCCAAATTTCCTGCTACACCCCAACGATCGCTCTGATACCAATTGGTAGCAAATTGAATCAAACAAGCAACACAATGCAACGACGTCTTGGCTCTTTAACGACCTCGTGCTCGGGTGAGATCTCTCAGTTTCTAGTCCTTTTATTGTTATCCATCTCTGCATGAATGAAGAAGGTTTGATCCAAACAGTGTGTGCTTGTGATCGAGGTTGTAACGATTCTACTTGATAGTGGATTATTGATCTGGACGAGGTCCCGTGATTTTTACCTCTTTGAGGGTTTTCCACATAAAAATCTCTTGTGTCGTGTGGTTGATGATTTGATTTAGTTTATTGCTTTATCATAACCTATAATTCTAGTAGTTTGGGGGGAGAGATCCTAAGGTTTTGTGAAACACACCCAACAAAATGCACTTAGTATAGTTGCCCAGTGCTGATCTAGTTACTCAATTTCTCCAACCTCCATTCTTCACTCTCTTTACCACTTCCACTTTTATCTTCAACTTTCCTTCTACTCTTATCAAAATATTCAAACTCCCACAATTGAGAGCCATTTCCAGTCAACTTCTCCCTAATAGGAGTCACAATCATTTCTAGTCATTTTAACCTCCTGCCATTAGGAGCCCTTTCTAGTCAACTCCCTAACAAGAGTCACCTTCGATGTTAGCCTCCCACAATGGGGAGCCATTTTTAGCGTAGTCCCCCTAATTAGAGCCACATTTAAGTTTAGCCTCCCTCTTAGCAGGGTTCTTGTGGTTGTCGATGTGGTCGACCACTATGAAGAAAAAACGATCTAAGTATCGCAAGGGGCAAAATCCCTCTAGTCCAGCACCTTAAAAATTGAGAAACTTTAGGATCATTTAAAAAAAAAAAAAAAAACTAAGTCCCATGGAAAGTAAGTTACAAAGGTAGCAAGGCATAAACCTTTTATCCTAAAATTTAGGGACCTTTCTCCTTTCCCAAATGCTGAAGTACTTGAAAACTTTGAGGTACCTAAATTCAAAAGATATGATTGTAGTGGGTGTCCCACAATACACTTCACAGCTTTCTGCACCGAACTTAATTTTGTTGTAGGAAATAGTAGAGCTGTGATTCATCTTTTTTTTTTGGAAATTCTTGAAGAATGGCATACTAATTGGTACACCTCACTTGATTATCATAAAATCAAGATCTAAGAGCAACTCTCCCAACTCTTTGTCGACTGATTCTCATATAACCT
The DNA here is from genome assembly GCA_003013855.2 of Liriodendron chinense. Taxonomy (NCBI): domain Eukaryota; kingdom Viridiplantae; phylum Streptophyta; class Magnoliopsida; order Magnoliales; family Magnoliaceae; genus Liriodendron; species Liriodendron chinense. Next base: position 7,858,249 of record ML058469.1, on the reverse strand, counting down.
AAATATGGCGCCTAAGAAAATGGATTTGGCTGCCTTAAGGTAGAGGAACGACTAGCCATTGTCAGCTTATATCAGACATTAGCGAGCAATGATAGCAAGAATGAAAATATTCATTAACAAGGAGGAACATATTTCCATGATCGTCCACTCAGCAAATCTAAGCATCCCTAGGTATTTGATTTCTTATCTCTACGCTAGCTTCATTGAACTTATCTATGTTGGGGAACAAGTCGAAGCTGAAATAAGGGTTGGGATGATCTCCCCTTGGCCTTATTAGGTTTCACCCGTATGGAAGCTTGAATTGAAGGAAGCATGTAGGATGCGAGAATGGGAATGGAAATCTCCCTATCCATCATCTAACAAAAGTCAACAATCTTATCGCCTCTGCAAAAGACACGTCATTCGTACCTCAGTAGGGATGATGACGACGACAATAACAACAACAACAACAACAACAAAGGAGGAATATATGCACAATACCTTAATCAAAATTGGAAAATAAGGATAGCATAGGAACCAAGGCGGTTCACACTGTTGGCACAAATGTACAACGAAGTGTTAGCCTATGCTAATCCAGAGGAAACTCCTCACCCCACTCAAGCCTATGTCACAACTGGATCCTTTGCGACTAAGTTATAATGAGAGTGGGTAATATTCTTACCACTAGTCTAGGGGCCACATGATAGACCATTGCTTCACTCTGAAGCATCTAGTCTAAGATCTGATAGATGAACAAAAGATCATAATCTTGGCCCTTGCCATTGCTACTTTGAACAACATCCTTCAAAATCCCATCATAAAATTAAGCAAGCCCTAGTTCTTTGGTGCTCTTATTGACAATGCAATCGAGGCCGACTCTATTCGCCTCAACCCTTCTCCTATCCAATCAATCTATACCATTACATCTAGTCCAACATCCCCACCTATATTTTTTCAAGGGGCACCAGTCGTCATCCTAGTGCCTCCGTTGGTCGTCATTCTCCAAGGGAGGGCAATCGAGCTGGCCTTCTTGCCACTTGCCCTAACTAAATCAAGGCTGTCACGCCCTGAAATCCGAGACTCGAGTACAACAACTCAAGCCCCGAGTTTCAGAGAGCGAATTTAATCCAAATATGACCTTTAGAGAAATTCCATTCCACATACCACAATAATACCAAACTAATGTACTTTATTAACCATAAATTAAATTTCAAATGGAAATTAAATCAAACAACTACATTTACTCTGCAAAATATTCAAATCTACTAAAGTCTGTTTTCAATCATCTTCCAAAAGAAATAAATTCAACACCTAAGCTAGGATAATTCTTCTAATAAAAGTAGTCGTCCAGATATTCTGCTTCAGCCGCTCCTCCTTCCTCCTGATATCCTGCAGGAACTGTGGTGATTTTAGTGAGCCAAAGCCCAGTGAGGTCATTTCCATCACAAGTAATATTCCAGTTAATAAGATGTTAGATGTGAAATACCAACAGCTAGAATCATACGAATATACAAGGTTATGTGATGATTAACACACTTTATGTCTTATTATGAATGAAACATGATTATCATGATGTTATGTATGATATGATACGTGTGAGAGCAACAAACGTCTAGGAACTCGTTGCCACTGAACATTAGGAACCTGTCGCAAATCAACCATGCTCACCTAACCGGTACAACGAGGCGGCAAATCAACCATGTACGCCAGTGGGCAAATCAACCATGCACCCCTGATCCAACCGAGCAAATCAACCATACTCAATAAGTGAAACGACCAGAACTCGCTGCCACTGAACATTAGGAACCTGTCGCAAATCAACCATGCTCACCTAACTGGTACAGCGAGGTGGAAAATCAACCATGCACGCCAGGAGTCAAATCAACTATGCTCTTGTTCTGTCGTAGCATATAAAAGATGTATATGAATGTCATGAATCATGGAAACATATCTTCAAGCATACAATGCGTGTTAAGCTCAATTCCAATCACACCATGGATGCGTTTACTTTATTTTAAAAGTTTCTATCCCTAAGTTATTATCAGTGAGGAAACGCAAGGACAATATTATGAAGAATTTTGTTAATACCACAATTACCTAGGGTCGTACCTTGTGTAACATCATAAGTGCATAACCTAATTCAAGTGTATGTTAATATCGAAATTTACTTAACGAGGAAGAAAATTAAGAAAGGAAATTGCTAAGAAATTAAATTTTACAAGGAGAATGTTTAGAATGTAAAACAAAATGGATCCCTTACCTAGGATCTGGTCTATGTATGATAAGAAATTGAAATCCTAACTCAAATCAGGAAAAAGGGTTGGGAAATAGACCTATACCTAAGATCTATAGCAAAGGAAAATAGAACTTGAACAAAGAGAATAACCCACATATGGAAAAAGAAATCAACTAGGAATTCTGAGATGAATCACTCACCTGTAGCTTCCTTAAACTTGAAAGGTGACGAGCTGAGTCGACTCAATGAGTTAACTCAGTTATGAGAAAAACTCTTTATTTCTTCTTTCTTCTTTTCTTCTTCTTCTCTTCTCCTCTTTTCTTACTGACTGGGGTGCTGTCCCCACAGCAACAGTAGACTAACTCAGCAACCTCCTTCCCTCTCTCTCTCTCTCTCACCGTTTCTCTCTCTCTCTCTCGTTTCTTCTTCTTTCTTGCTACCTCAGTAAGAGCAGCAACAGCGGCAACAGCAACTCGAGCACGAGCAGCAACAGCAGCAGGGGCACAAGCAGCAACAACAGCAGCAGTACGTGCGCTGCCTCTCACTCTCTCTCTACCCACACACTTTCTCTCTCTATATCCGAACGACCCTCACTCCCTACCGTATCTCTCTCTCCCACACTCTCTCTGATGTGTTTTGAAGAGAGAAAGAAGATGAAGATGACTTTTAAAGCCGAGCACAGCGAAAGCACGGTCGCGGTGCAACCGGTTTGAGCTTCCGCTTCCAAGCGGAACTTGGATTCCCTTTCCTTGCTACCTACTCCACATGAGAACCGTTGAAGGGGTATGTGGGGTCCACACGACCCTATCGAAGCAAATCTTGATCGTCCATGCAAGGTACGGACTTGGATCTTGTAGCTTCTTGATTTGAACGGAGATTTGAAGAAGATTATATACTCAGTTGTTGAAAGAGAAACTTGGGAGGTGTGTACTTGTCGAAGGTACAAAATCAATGGACGGCTTGGATCGAACTATGGGGCCCATCCCGATGATCGCATGGGGTCCCACTGTTGACAGCATGCGGACGCTGTAACAGCGTCCGCTGTTTCAGCCGGTGAAGAAGCGGGTGAGGGAGGGATTCCTTAGACCGTTTGTTATGTGCGGTGCACGCGCATCCACCCTTTGGGTTCCATTTTCATGTGGGGCCCACCTGCAGTGGTCCCCAACGGACGGCGTGGATGAAACCAGCGGACAGTGTCCGCTTGCAGCAGCGGCTGCGAACGAAGAATGAAGAAGAAGAAGAATCCTTCTTCAAACTCGCGGTCAACGCGGGTTGACCGGGCCTGTGTGGTGCACGCGGTGCACGTGGGTCCCACCGTGATGTATATGCAAAATCCACTCCAATAGATATGTAGGCCACATGATTTTAGGCTATAACACCAAAAATGAGACGGTTCCGAAGTCAGATGGCCCACTTATGACCCGATTTTTGGTTAGGGTGTTTGTAGGATGATCGGAGGGTTGAAATTTGACATGTATGGTTGGATCATGTCCTAGAACTAGTATACAAGGTTTTGTACAAAAATGATCTCCAGAAACCATGATCTTTGAAAATGTCCTGTAACTTAAGTTTAATTAATAACATATACTTCTTATTTATTGTAGATTATGTGAAACCTGACACTTCTACATTATTCTAGTGTTCATGTTGAACACTTCTAATAAAAGAATCATACTATAATCCTTACGGATCGTTTAATATTAATTTATTCATTATTTAAGTTATTTAATTACTTAACTATTAAATTAAGCTATTAATTAAATTATCTCTGAAATCTAAAGCAACTAAAGTCATGTTTTAACTACTGTAAAACCAGGGTTATTACAAAGGCACACCCCAATTAGTCGATTTACCTCTTGGGCAGGAGTTTAACTTCCCATTCCAACTCATCACCATCTGTTACACCCCTCATCCTCAAGGAAGGGAACCTTGATTGGAATGGCACACACTCTAGCCAGATAAGGCCCAACTTCAATTACTCGACAACCTTCTTGGGAAGAAACCCCACCCCTCAAAGTAACTTAATTAATCTTAGCCATCCCCTTGTACCGTAGAAAGGAATCACAAGTTTAGCCCAAATCTTCCAGCTCGTTCTCTCTAATATACTTGAAAGGGAAGGCCATTCCCATCTCCTCATGAGGTCCCTAATCCTTAGGATCTTAAGTCCTAGTCATTGTCCAAGGATGGGTGGACCTTCCCTATGACAAACATACAGTTCCATTTGTTGAGTGTGAAGACTACACGTGGTGTGTGAAACCACTCACATCTGAGCATGGTCAGGCGCCCGGACGGTCTGTGGACCGGGTGCCCGAAATTCAGGCTGTTTTACCCAACAGCCACTGGACTGTTTTACAAACGGTCGGGCCCCCGACGGTCAAAGTGACCGGGCGCCCGAAATTAGTCTGTTTCATTTTTTTCTCGCTGGACATATTCTGTATTGGTCGGGTGCCCGACCTAGTTATGACCGGGTGCCCGACCGACCGCAGACCCAAAGTGCGGGTTTCCTATTTAGTATTCTAATTGCAGGGTTTACTATATAAAGGGGTGTAAACCGGGATTAGACAAGGGTATTAGGGCTTCTATATATCCAAGGTGAGAAAAATGAGAGAAGATTAGCAAAAGGGCCATCTCTGTACATGAGAGCATAGGAGAAGGTAAGTGCATTGCTTGTAACTTCGTTTTTCTTCATAGTGAAGTTTGCACCCGTGGTTTTTTACCCTTGTTGGGGTTTTCCATATAAATCTATGTCTTGTGGATTGTTGGTTTGTGTGATTCCTTTTCTAGTTATTATTACTTCCTGTTTATCGTTTGTGGGTGAGACCGGAGATTGGATCTCGGTTCACCGGCGTTGTTGGAGTGCTGCGCAACAACTGGTATCAGAGCTATTGGTTTAGTTCAAGTGGGAGCGATGACGGAAGATGGGAAAATTAGAATTGAAAAGTTTAATGGTTCAAACTTTGCCTTCTGGAAGATACAGATGGAGGATTATCTGTATCAGGACCTCTACATTCCTCTAGAAGGAAAAGAGAAGAAACCAGAGAAGATGACAGATGATGAATGGGCTTTAATGGATCGGAAGGCTTTAAGAACGATTTGACTCTCTTTGTCTAAGAGCGTCGCCTTTAACATATCTAAAGTAAATACCACAAAAGAATTGATGCAGGCTTTGGCTACGATGTATGAGAAACCCTCGGCGTCAAATAAGGTTCATCTTATGAAACGGCTATTCAACATGAAGATGTTAGATGGTGGGGGTGTGGCTGAACATCTAAACGAGTTCAATACAGTCACGAGCTAATTGGAATCCGTTGGCATCACTTTTGATGATGAGGTCAGGGCACTATTAATCTTGTCCAGTTTGCCAGACAGTTAGGATGGTTTGGTGATTGCCGTGAGCAATTCTTCAGGATCTACGAAGTTGAAATTCGATGATGTGGCCAGTCTAATTCTAAGCGAAGAATCTAGAAGGAAGACATCAGGAACTTCAGGGGATTCAGGAAATGCTCTAAACGTTGAAGGAAGAGGAAGATCTTCAAACAAAGGTAGTAATAAACATGGGCGTTCTAAGTCGAGGAATAAGTCCAAGGGACCAAAAGGCAAGGACGGGTGTTGGCATTGTGGGAAGAAGGGGCACATGAAGCGTGATTGTAGGGCGCTTAAGAAACAAGAAGGAAGCTCTCAAGGTGGGAAGGATTCAGTGAATCTATCTGAGAAGAGTGACACAGAGGCGTTGATCTTGTCTCTTGATGCTCGTAATGAGTCTTGGGTTATAGACTCAGGTGCTTCATTTCATGTCACTTCATCAAAAGAAGTTCTTCGTGATTATGTGTCAGCTAACTTTGGAAGAGTTTACTTGGGTGATCATGAGCCATGCAGTATTGTTGGCAAATGAGACATTCATTTAAGTCAGAAAGACGGAACGGTCTTGAAGCTGAAGGATGTCAGACATGTACCGAGTTTGAGACGGAATTTGATCTCAGTAGCGCAGTTGGCCGATACCGGATATGTGACGACATTCACGAGCGATGCATGGAAGGTCACAAAAGGTGCCTTGGTTATATCTCGAGGCAAGAAGGAAGGTACTTTGTATGTGACTTCCGGATCGTATAGTTCACTCGTAGTCACATCAACTGGAGTGAACGGGTAGTTATGGCATCAAAGGTTGGGACATATGAGTGAGAAAGGGATGAAAGTGCTATTGTCAAAAGGAGAAACTACCAGGGTTGAAGGCAATCGATCTGGAATTCTGCGAGGATTGCGTGTATGGCAAGCAGAAGAAAGTTAGCTTCAAGAAGACTGGACGCGCTCTAAAGACGCATCTATTGGAGCTTGTACACACTGATGTGTGGGGACCAGCACAGGTATCATCTCTTGGTGGCTCACGTTACTTTATTTCTTTTATTGATGATGCTAGTAGAAATCTGTGGGTCTACTTCTTAAAACACAAATCAGATGTATTCGATGTATTTAAGAAGTGGAAAGTTATGGTAGAAAATGAGACCGGTAAAACTGTGAAGTGTCTCAGATCGGATAATGGGGGAGAATATTGTGACAAGAGATTTGAGGAATATTGTGCAGCAAATGGAATCAAACATCAGAAAATGATTCCAGGGACACCGCAGCAGAACGGTGTGGCTGAGCGCATTAACAGGACCATTCTTGAGCGCGCTAGAAGCATGAGACTACATGCAGGGTTGCCAAAGACCTTTTGGGCAGATGCTGTGAATACTGCCGTATATCTCATTAATAGAAGCCCCTCAGCACCATTGGATGGTGGGCTACCAGAAGAAACATGGACTGGAAAAGAAGTGAACCTTGCACATCTCAGAGTGTTTGGTTGCACCTCTTATGTTTACATTGATGCAAAGCACAGAAACAAGCTGGATGCGAAGTCCAGGAGGTGCACGTTTATAGGCTACGGGCAGAATGATTTTGGCTACCGGTTTTGGGATATTGAGAACCGAAAAATCATCAGAAGCAAGGACGTAGTCTTCAATGAAAAAGTGATGCATAAGGACAGTATGCAGCAAAAGCAAAACAAGGCCGATGAGAAGGAATTCGTAGAGTTAGAAGAGTTACCGGACACGGGTGTTACAGTGCCACAGGATGAGCATACACAGGAGCATGATGAGGCAGAGCTACAGACACCGGTTGTGAGGAGGTCTACTCGAGAGAGGAGACCCAAGGTCCAATATTCACCCTCCTTACATTATTTATTGCTGACAGATAATGGTGAGCCAGAGTGTTTTGAAGAGGCGTTACGGTCAGATATGCGGGTTAAGTGGGAGCAAGCCATGGAAGATGAGATGGACTCTCTTGAGTCTAATCGTACGTGGGAGCTAGTCACTCTACCCAAGGGCAAGAAAGCTCTTCATAACAAGTGGGTTTACAGACTGAAGGAGGAGCACGATGGTTCGAAACGATACAAGGCTAGACTGGTTGTGAAAGGGTTCCAACAAAAGGCAGGTATCGATTTCACAGAGATATTTTCACCTGTGGTGAAGATGTCTACGATTCGCATGGTCTTGAGTATAGTGGCTATAGAGGACTTACATCTAGAGCAGCTAGATGTTAAGACAGCCTTTCTTCATGGAGACCTTGAAGAAGAGATATATATGCATCAGCCAACAGGATACGTGGCACCAGGAAAGGAGAACAAGGTGTGTAGACTGAAGAAGAGTCTACATGGTCTGAAGCAGGCCCCGAGGCAGTGGTACAAGAAGTTCGACAGTTTCATGTCGGGAAATGGGTACAGGAGATGTCATGCAGACCACTGTTGCTACTTGAAGAAGTTTGATATGTCGTATATCATTCTTCTTTTGTATGTTGATGATATGCTTGTGGTCAGATCAAGCATGAAGGACATCTTAGATCTCAAACGACAACTGTCTAGAGAGTTTGCCATGAAGGATTTAGGAACTGCAAAACAAATCCTAGGCATGAGGATAAAGCGTGACAGGGAAAACAAGAAGCTAGTTTTGTCACAGGCAGAGTACATAGCCAAGGTTCTTAATCGATTCAGCATGGGAGGTGCTAAGCCGGTTAGCACTCTATTAGCCAACCACTTCAAGCTTTCTAAGGAGCAAGGAGCTAAAACGCAGGAGGAACGGGACTATATGGCTAAAGTCCCTTATGCGTCAGCCATAGGGAGCCTCATGTATGCTATGGTTAGCACGAGGGCAGATATTGCTCAAGCAGTGGGAGTTGTTAGTAAGTACATAAATAACCCCGGGAAGGAACATTGGGAAGCTGTGAAGTGGATCCTCAGATACCTGGTAGGTACTGTGGATGTAGGGCTGTGTTATGGACGATAAAAAATTAAGCTACAAGGCTACGTCGACTCAGATTTGGCAGGGGATATCAACAGCAGAATGAGCACTACAGGGTATGTCTTTACCCTGGGTAGTGCTACAGTCATTTGGATCTCTCAGTTACAGAAGATAGTATCCATCAGTACAACGGAAGCAGAATATGTTGCAGCTACAGAAGCGTGCAAGGAAATGGTGTGGATGTAAGGTTTTATGGAAGAGTTGGGAAAGAAGCAAGCAGATTGCAAGCTGTACAGTGACAGTCAGAGTACAATACACTTGGCTAAGAATTCAGCCTTTCATTCGAGGACCAAGCATATTGACATCAGATATCACTTCATACGTTCGTTATTGGAAGATGGATTGATTGCTTTGGAGAAGATTCATACAAGTGAGAATCCTGCAGATATGTTGACCAAGGCGGTCACACAGGAGAAGCTGAAGATCTGTTCAGCTTTGGTTGGTCTTCAGGCTTGAAGACTGGGAGGTGGTGCACTCTAGATGTAGAAGACGAAGGATCATGTGGTGATGTGTCTCCAAGTGGGAGATTGTTGAGTGTGGAGACTACACGTGGTGTGTGAAACCACTCACATCTGAGCATGGTCGGGCACCCGGACGGTCTGTGGACCAGGCGCCCGAAATTCAGGCTATTTTACCCAACAGCCACTGGACTGTTTTACAAACGGTCGGGCGCCTGACGGTCAAAGTGACCGGGCGCCCGAAATTAGTCTGTTTCATGTTTTTTTCTTGCTGGACATATTCTGTATTGGTCGGGTGCCCGACCGACCGCGGACCCAAAGTGGGGGTTTCCTATTTAGTATTCTAATTGCAGGGTTTACTATATAAAGGGGTGTAAACCGAGATTAGAAAAGGGTATTAGGGCTTCTATACGTCCAAGGTGAGAAAAAGGAGAGAAGATTAGCAAAAGGGCCATCTCTGTGCATGGGAGCATAGGAGAAGGTAAGTGCATTACTTGTAACTTCGTTTTTCTTCATAGTGAAGTTTGCACCCGTGGTTTTTTACCCTTGTTGGGGTTTTTCAACGTAAATCTCTGTCTTGTGGATTGTTGGTTTGTGTGATTCCTTTTCTAGCTATTATTACTTCCTGTTTATCGTTTGTGGGTGAGACCGGAGATTGGATCTCGGTTTACCGGCATTGTTGGCGTGCTGCGCAACACCATTGAATCATTTAAAATGTACCAAGTGGGTAACACGAACCCCAACGGGTGGTGCCTCTGGAGAGACAATCAAAACACCGTCTTCTCCTAGGATCCTAAAGGACTTGTGGCTAGGACTGCATCCAAATTAGAAGCTGCTTAACTAAAGTCCATCTTGAACCAGATCTCCATTTGGGAATTATTATGTTCATTGCAATCCCATTGAGTGATGTTTGTCAAAACACTCAACAATAAGTATATTTTTTAAGGGGCACCACTTGAAATGGTTGCTTACATGATTGAGCAACTCCTTGCACCCTGAACGATTACATTTACTGATGAGGAGCTCTCTCTTAAAGGTCATGACCATGAAGCCTTCATTAAATTTAGCTATTCGCCACAAGGACGTTAAGATCCCACTGGTACTCATTGACAATGGGCTCAAGCCTAAATGTTTGCCCACTCAGAACTGTTGCTTATCTAGCAAGAAAACCATCCACTTTTTGGTCTAGAAGCACGAATGTGAGAGCCTTTGACAATTCCTGGAGATGACTAGAGGGAGAGATTGGCCTTAAAGTTTATATTCACCTAGACACATCAACTAATACTTTTCAAGTCTTGGACATCATAGTTTCATTCAATCTCCTCCTTAGAAGGCCCTGGGTACATCAAGGTGGGGTTATCCCTTCAACCGTCTATCATAGGGCAAGTACATCTTTGGGGACCAAGTGGTTTATTCTAACTAAGCCTGAACTCATTACTTTAGAACTGGTTGACCCCTGACAGCTAGATATCTACAACACTCCAAGCAGAACATCCCATACCATAGTTTCAAATTTGAATATACGAATTACATTTCATCTCAATATCTCTTCGGACTTGACCATGTCATTACCCTTGCTAAGTGTTAAATTGTTCACTTCCAAGTCTAATATTAGGACACAACTAAAATCATAAAGGCCCATGAGAACCCCAAAAAGGCAGGATTGGGATATCATGCCCCATTAGATGAGAAGCCAAGGCCATGAGGCCACAAACGAGGGCAAAGCTGCTCGGACAAAGATTATCTCTTCACATGTGTTGGATCTAATTGCTGAAAACAGTAGATTAAAAAATCGAGAACATAATTAAAATAATAAATTAAAGAGGTAAAGAACTTATGTGTTTGAATCGAGGCGTGACTGAGTCACTCGGCTTGAAACCAAATCTACCCTCCTTGGGCCGTGTCCCAAATAAGTCCCATTGTATAAATGATTTGGATCATTGAAAAATAGATCTAGTGAGCATATTTAAACCAGAACTGCTTGCAAGTGTCTTTAAACCGTTCATTCTTTTATATAATGCAGGCGCACTTGATGATTGGACCAGGCCAATGGGGCTTGGCTGGGCCATTCATCATTAGCCCTGGGCAGGCCTGGGTCAGACACCAGGCCAAGGTTTAAAACACAGGGCTGTCTCTCGAGTTAGGAGCCGAAGCCCCGGCCCTACAAGGTCAGGCTTCCCGGCTCATTGCTACTCCTACCAACTAGAATGGGGAATGGGCAGAATTTTTGGATCCGCTGTTGGGCTTTGGCCTGATTTCTAATTGGGCCAGACTCGGGGCTAGTAATTGATGCATAATCATCCTATATTTAAAATATAAAATCTAATATGGAGTTTGTATTATAATGCAGTAAACCACTAACCATCCCTTTCAAATGATGTGCAGTGGTCTAGGTTAATCAGTATCCGTTCGATCTGCGCCCTATCATCTTTAAGCGAGACTTGAGGTAATAGGTCTTTGATGAGCTTGGGCCCAAAGTCAGGCCTAGTTCATGCACAAGTCTATTCTGGTCCAAACTTCAAGCCTAGATTTTTAGCCAAGGCCTGGCCATTGGACCGAGCTTAGGGCCCTGGCCCATTGCTACGCCTATCTGAGCTTCATCCAAAGAAACTGTTCCGGTTGAGGGCATTGGGCTTTCTCACACAAGTGCACACGCTAGACACACGTGTGCTTTATCCAAGATGTTCAGCTTGAGGGCCCCACAGTGCTTATCCATGTCCCAAAAAATCAGGTTGGCTTGCTCTTAGAGTGGGCCATACATAGAGAAAAGATAAAAGATATGGCCAAAGATCCTAGTCAGTTTTCATTCCTGACCTGCCAGTTGAACAGGCAATTGATATTTTTCTCATAGAATCTACAGTGTGAGGTCTACCTGATAAGTGGCTTGGATCTCGCACACTTGACCAAGCTGGCTCATGTGAGCTGTTAGTACGAAGAAAGTGCACAGCCGATGGAGCATATCACAAATCACATTAAACAGACAGTAAATGCAAAACAAGAGAACCGTTTGCGGTCCAGATTCTTCTGGCAAAATTAGACGGTTGAGAGCATCTAATAAACGTGAATTTTGTAGATATCTATGGTATATAAATTTTGAAACAGCATAGGCTATGTACGTAGGAACTCTTGATAACATCACTGTGGACAAAGTGACTTTACATGAGTGAATCACAGCCATTGATACGTATGTCCTGGATATGTAATACAATAAAATAAAAAAAGAAAAAAAAAAAAGAAAAAAGAAGAAGAAGAAGAAGAAGAAGAAGAAGAAGAAGAAAGGTGGTGTTATGCATCCGACCATGTGATATCATAATCACCGATTTGTGATTTTGGGATCCCCAGTGCCTTCCACACTGCAGGAGAAGCGTCCACTATATTGTTGGGGCATGGAGGTTGGTAGTCATGATCAGAATCACAGCCATTCACAGAATCACACTCATCAACAACCTTAGCCAATACGGATCGTCCATTGGCATTGATCATGATGTTCTTCAGGCACCGGCTACCACCATTGTACCACCCCGTAGACAAGGCTACGACCTTTTCACTATCGCTATGGTATTTGTTGTCGCACTCCGAAGGGGCCCCACCATCACCACCTTGAGCAAAGCTATTAATGGTCATGGTCGCACTAGTACTATTGCCGGTGACGGGAGGGGAGCAATGGTACTGTGGATACATCTTTCCGGCCTTGCAACAGTCGGAGTCGTTCTCAGTGTTGCACTTGTGGGCCTTGCCATGCAAGTAGCCGCTGGGGTTGCAAGATTTTAACGGGTTGTAGCAATTTGCAGCAATGAGGCTTGCCATGAGTACTAAGACCAATACAAGTAGATGGTTAGCCATGTAATTCTGTTTTCACTGGTCCTACTCCTTGTTTGGATGGTTTGTTTTCTTGGGTGTACTTTGGACACTGCGGTAGTATATTTATAGGGAAGTTGAGGAATAGCGTCCTGCCTTTCGTGATTCTAATTCCAATCCAAGCTTCCTACTTCAGAATGGAAGACATCGTACGCTGTGTCATGTTAGAACGCACGTAAAGGTTTTCTTCTCTTTTATTTATTTAATTCGTATACCACTCTTTTGTTACATGTAAAAGCATCATGGTTTTAACACTCAGATGAGTAGGATGCCACTTGTCCGAGTCGAGTCAAACTCAGTTATACCTGATCTGGTTTGACACCACAAGTCACTGAAAGATTCACCCCCAACTTGGGTGAGTCACGACTCAACTCAGCACCGCCAAGTTGGTCTGACTCGCCTGGTCTTTTACCATGAAAGCATTACCTTGAACATGTTGGACCGTGGGACTTTGTTAATGTAATATTCAACTAAGGTTATGTACGCCAGTACCCGAAATTTGAACGCCAGAAATTACGATGGTATTGTTTCACATGGTGACAAAACAGTGGTATTCAAATATAAACAAATCCGAGAGAGAGAGAGAGAGAGAGAGAGAGAGAGAGACGTTGGCTTCCATTTCATACAGACTTAGATAAGAAATATAATCATGGAAGGACTCTATTCATGAGATATTCTATAAATACATTAGCAATTTCTCCCAACCACATCATATCCAAATACCGAATCATCCAAGCGTGGAGAAAGATTAGAGAGAAATCACATGGCTAAGCATCTTCTTGCACTTGTGTTAGTAACACAAGGAGGACGTGGTAGGTCCATCACCGTCTCCCTAACAGATTGTTTCTCGAATCTACGAGAAGAAATAAAAGGATAAAAAGAGAAAATTAATTCCGAATAATTTTTTTTTTTTTTTATAATTTGAATTGAATAGTTTAAAAAAATATATATAGTTATCTTGCTTTAAATAATAAACTAAATCCTAAATTCGTACTTAACACTAACTTGCAAAGAAAGAAAAGAATTCTAATACAATTAGAAAAGAAATAGAAAAATCTGCGCAAACTATATAACGCCTTTTGGGCGCCGTCTTCCTTCCGCTGATACGAGCAATCTACATATCTGATTGCCACGAAACTTTGTGGTTTTCTAACATCGACGTACTCTTCAAGATAATCGGCTCAGATTCTCCATATCAATAGTAGTGGGCAACGTGGACCATCTCCAGTTTTAGTGGGCGGAATTCGAAACTTTCTGAACAGTTTGTACCATTTTGGACGCCACGATCAATCCGCAATTCAGATCGACGTGAAACTTGTTAGGTTTTCTCGATGTCGAGTAACTCTACGAAATGGACTGAATGGATCATCATAAATCAAGTTGGACTGAAATCTAAAAATGGGAATAACAATTTCCTGTTTTGATTGTAACTCCAAAATCGAAAAGTCCTTAATTTTCTCTTATTTTTCTTCCTATCCATCTCCTGCAGGAAGGTGTGTGATCCACGCCCTCAATCATGGGGTTCTTCTCCTACATCATTCTTCCCCACTTGAAAAAAAACTCGTCCTCGAGTTTCGCTTTAGGTTAGGGCAGTGATTTGCTTTTAACTTCGAAAGTCGATGCTTGCTGGTCTTATCCTGGAATGCTGCAAGAAATTTCTCCGACTTCTTTTCCACGCCAACATAAATAATTGCAACCTTCTCTAGTACATCGAAAGTTGACATTTTATGAGAAAGGACAATTTTCTCCACAATGAACAATTTATCCAAAAGTTCGGTAACTATGATCGCCTCGATTTCCTGCATTGCTGGCTTGACACTTTCTGGGATGTTCATGAATTCCGTCAAAACTGACTCCATAATGTCGGGAATAACTTCAGACTCTCTTTCCCTATCCTTTAAGACTGAGATTTTCTCCACCTCCTCAGAATTTTGAACATTCTCTGAGATGGTGGTGGGTTGTACTTCAACGATCTGATCTAAAGTTGCATTACCTTGAAAATCTCTTTCAACATAATCCCCCCGATCGTTCCCACACGCAGGATGTCGTACGATGATGTCTTCGACCTTTTTATCGCTTAGTTTTGAATCGTCTAGGTTAGCCCTGCGATAGGCCATGGGGTGCTCTACAGAACATGGGGTTATTCCGTACAGTGAGCACAGGTGGTTGTTGACTGTTGCCTTGGGCTTGGGGCATATTTAATGCCGCTACGATGCGGTCGAGGGTTGCATGTATACCTTAAAGGATCAACCGATTTTTCCGTCGTGCTCTATCGAAATCTGCCGCCGTAACATAATCCCTTGAAGTACCGTCCTTAGGATGAAGATCCAACCCTTTATTAAGGTTATCGTCCTAAGGAAGAAACCCCGCTCTGATACCAATGATGCAGGGAGGACGTAGTAGGTCGATCACCGTCTCCCTAACCGATTGTTTCTCGAATCCACGAGAAGAAATAAAAGGATAAAAAGAGGAAATTAATTCCGATTAATTATTTTTTTGATAATTTGAATTGAATAATTTAAAAAAAAACATAATTACCTTGTTTTAAATAATAAACTAAACCCTAAATTTGTACTTAACACTAACTTGTAAAAGAAGAAAAGAATCCTAATACAATTAGAAAAGAAATAGAAAAATCTGCGCAAACTGTATAATGCCTTTCGGGCGCCGTCTTCCTTCCGCTGATACAGGCAATCCACATATCTGATTGCCACAAAAATTTGTGATTTTTCTGACATCGACGTACTCTTTAAAATGGTCGGCTCAGATTCTTCATATCAGTAGTAGTGGGCCACCTGGACCATCTCTAGTTTTAGTGGGCGAAATTCGAAACTTTCTGGACAGTTTGTACTGTTTTGAACGCCACGATCAATCCGTAATTCGGATCGACGTGAAACTTATTGGGATTTCTCAGCGTCGAGCAACTCTACGAAATGGACTGAATGGATCATCATAAATGATCAAATTGGGCTCCACAAGTTGGGCTGAAATCAAAAAGCGGGAATAACAATTTTCTATTTTGATTGTAACTCCAAAATCGGAAATTCTTTAATTTTCTCTTGTTTTTCTTCCTATGCATCTCCCGCAGGAAGGTGTGTGATCCATGCCCTCGATCATGGGGTTCTTCCCCTACATTAGTTAGTACTTTTAGCTAGCGTCATCGTAGCCAATTGCTACACACTGTTAAAGATCCTGCACCCCCAGCGGCTACTTACGCCGCAAGTCCCACAAGTGCAACAATGAGAATGACTCCGACTATTGTAAGGCCGGCAAGATGTATCCTCAGAACCGTTGCTCGCCTCCCGTCACTAGCAATACCGGTGCGACCATGACCATCAATAGCTTTGCCCCAGGGGGCGATGGTGGGGACCCTTCCGATAACAAATACCATAGCGATGGTCAAAAAGTCATGGCCCTATCTACAAGATGGTACAATGGCGGAAGCCGTTGCCTAAAGAACATCAAGATCAATGCAAATGGCCGGCCTGTACTGGCTAAGGTGGTTGATGAGTGCGATTTCGTTAATGGGTGTGATGCTGATCATGACTACCAACCGCCTTGCCCCAATAACATAGTAGATGCCTCTCCTGCAGTGTGGAAGGCATTGGGCATCCCCAAATCGCAGATCGGGGACTATGATATTGTATGGTCCGATGCATGATACCGCTTTTTTTTCTTTTCTTTTTCCTTTTCTTTTCTACTTGGGTGTATTAAAGTGCGACTATTTAAGTATCTGTATGTACTATACTCTTTCGTCATGTAAAGCTACCTTGGCTACAAGTGAAGCTGTCATGTCCACATACATCGTTCAATGTTTTTAACATTTTATACAAGGAAAGTTAACGTGCATGAACTGATGGTTCCGTAGATATGGCTTCCGAGTTGGGGTACGTAGATAGCCATCATAGAAAATGATCCAACAATCGATTCCTAACCATTTATGGCTAGCTAAGAAATGGTCACTTGTTATAAAATAAATCATGACTGGAAAAGAAAAAGAATGAAAATGAGCTTTAATGGATAGGCTTGCAATCGGGTTCAGGCCAGACGCAAGTTAAGAAAACAGGCTAAGGCCTGGACAGACCTTCCAGAAAACTACATAGACCAATGGGTTAAGTATAAGTTGGCCCACACCAAACTAGCCTTACGCCAGACCATAGTTCTAAAACTCTAAAACTCAGTGACTTGACTCGGTGTGACTCGTCAAGTAGACTTCTTGACTCGACTCGAACCAAGTCACTAGCTGGAAACGTGTGTCTTAACCTATGTGAGAAGAACTACCGTCTCCAGCCAGCATGCCATGCGTTCGCTGCGTGACATTGTCTGAGTGGTAGGCTTGGTTTGTTCCGACAATGTCGGGTTCGAGCCCAGTTTTTGTTTACCCAATAAATAAATAAATATATGTGTGTATTATAATATGATAAATATTTAATAATTTAATTAATTATTAGATACGCGCGAGTCAAGTATGTGAAGACTCCCTTGAGTCTTCGATTGAGTCCACCCAGCTCAGCTGAACGTTGAGTCAAGCTTTCGGGTTTTTCAACTATAGTACTGACCCAGCCTAGGATTGATGACCTGTCCGAGTCAGATGCAAATTAATTATCCGAATTCACTAGTACTTAGTTAAGCCTGATCGAGTTCAGCACCGCAAGAACCGAGGGTGAGACAGCATGACTCGGTCTAGTCACCCAACTCGGCTGAATTTCAACATGAGGACTGAATGAGTCAATCGGAGTCGCCGAGTTACAAAGCCACGTACGAAGCCAACCCAAAGCAGGCGAATTGCAACCTTTCGTTTTTCTTTCATTCCTTATTTATTTATTTTTTAAACTCAATTTCAGCTGCCTTTTGTCTCTTTCTTTTCAGTTAAACTCAGTTTCAGCCTTAGGTGCTGTTTGGTAAACTGAAAAATTAAGCCTGAAAATTAATTTAAGTACTAAAAACTTAAAGTGCTGAATTTAAGTACTTATAAGAACTGAAAAATCTGTTTGGTAATTTATCTGAAAACTACCATTGAAAACTTATCACGGCCGCAAAAGTTTCGGATCATGCTAATATTTGTGTTTTTCCTTAATCCAGGTCTTTGTGCTCTTATGAACAGGGTTGATGGTAAGTAAACATCATGGTGGCCCCTAGTAAGGTTTCAATGGTGGGCATCATTGTCCCCATTGCTTTTAGTGGTGTGGTCCACTTGAGGTTTGGACCTGTCTCATTTTTGGGCTCATGCCTTAAAATCATCTTTCCAAATGGATAAACTATGTAGATATAATACATACATTATGTTGGGGCTTTTTTTTAATAGAATTTGGTGACTTCAAGTACTTGCGTGGGATGGTTTCATGGATGGGAAAGTAAACAAAGAAGGGTAATCTTGCCATTTTTAAATGTTAATAGGAATACTTTTGTCAATTTTTATCTAAAAATTTAAAGAGAAACCACTTACCGCATTTAGCTATAAGCTTTAAGTCAAGTTGGCATGACTTAAAATAATCCACTTAATTTAAGTGATTTTTCCAATT
Source organism: Liriodendron chinense (assembly GCA_003013855.2). Taxonomy (NCBI): domain Eukaryota; kingdom Viridiplantae; phylum Streptophyta; class Magnoliopsida; order Magnoliales; family Magnoliaceae; genus Liriodendron; species Liriodendron chinense. The sequence continues at coordinate 7,839,867 of ML058469.1, read as the reverse complement.
AAGCACTTAAATTTTTTTAGTTACCAAACGGTTTGAATTACTAAAATCACTGAAAATATCATTTTTCAGTGATAAGTCGTGGAATTAAGTTTTACCAAACGCACCCTTACTCATGAGCAGCTGGTCCCTGGCATCTTCACCGTACATGTGGCAGATGTACGTCCAGGATGATCCAAAACGTCACAATGCCTGAACATCCATATATTTGTACTGACCGGTGAAGCAGTGGAACAATCCACTGGCATGGAATCCAACCATTATGGGAAAGAAAGACAATAAACAATCCTCAGTTCTTATGGCATCCAAGACCGTTGGATTGAGATAGGGCTTGATCAACTGACTGCATAGAGAGATGGGGAGAGCTCTATTTGGATAATTAATTAACATGGGAGGAAACTGGAAAGTCCTCCTGAAGGGGGCCACACGACCCCACTCAGAAAGGAGGAGGTGGTCCGACTCCCTATATAAGAATGATCTTTCCATGCAAGTATAGAGAGAACACGAGCCAGCTAGCTCGGTAGCTCGCTCGTCTCGGCTCGGTTTGAAGGTTGGGTTTGAATCAAGCCGAGCCATTTTTCCAAGTTCAAAAGGATTTCAAGCCAACCTTGAGCGGACCCAAGCTCGATTCGGCTTGGGTTGAAGTATATATATGTATATATATAAGTTTATGAAAACAGCATATTTTTTTCCATGCTCGGCCCTTACCTCGAATTCAGCTCAAAAAGCTCGATCATGTCAGCCCAGCTCGAAGGGTGGTCATTGGTCGAGCCTAGCTTGAACAATGCAGAGTTCGGCTCGACTCGACTTGATGTACAACTCAAGATTTGGAGAAGGTTGAAATCAATTGGCAATGGGTCCGATTTGGGCCAGTTAGGCTAGGCTTGGCCCAGCCAAACTATTGGGGGGTCCAACTCTAGAGCGCCACATGGGCATAGTGCAAAATGCCCTAGCTCGAGCCCAAATAAAGAATGGTTGAGCCCAACTAGGAATTTGTTCAGATCCCTATCTCCCACTTGAATGTTCCACATCCATGCTTTAAACAAGTGGGCCACAAATGCACAAAGAAGTAGATATTTAGGGCCTGTGTGCATACTACCAAATAAGTTGCTTTTTAATTTAAGTAATTAAGTTATTTTTTGTTTTACTTAAGTTAGTTTGGTAAGCATCATTGTAAAAGTAACTTGTGTGTTAAAAGGTATTTATCCAATAAGTTTTTTTTTTAGCTTTTTGACTTACTTTTTTTTCTACTTCTCTCTCCATTAAAGGAGGCCTCACAAAATGAGCTGTCCACATCAAAGGTGGGTCCCACATAGGCCCACATAATGGATGGTCCACAAAAAAGGTTGACCCATAATTAATGATAAATAGTCCACATCCAAAGTGGGCTAGTATAATGGATGACCCACTTCAAAGGTAGGGCCTACATGATGGACGATCCACATTAAAGGTGGGCTCCACATTATGAGCAATGGACATTGAAGCTGGGTTTGACATGATGGATGACTCATATTAAGGTGGGTCCACATGATGGATAGTCCATATCAAAGGTTGGCCCCTAATGATGAATGGCCCACATCGGAGTCAAGCCCCGCATGATGAGTAACCCACATTGAAGGTAGGGCCCACATTATGGATAGTCCACATCAAAGGTGGGCTCTAAATGATGGACAATTAATAATGATGCGACCCACATGCTGGATGATCCACATCAAGGTGGGCCTCACATGATGGATGGTCCACATCAATGGTCGGCCCTAATGATGAGTGGTCCATATCCAAGGTGGGGTCGTATGATGAACGACCCACATCTAATGTGTGGCCCATATGATGGACAATCCAAACTAAAGGTGGGCTCCACAATATAGGTGGTGGATATCGAAGGTGGCCCCACATGATGGACATTAACATTGATGGTGGGCTCTATATGATGGATGACCAACATCAAAGGTGGGCCCTACATGATGGATGACCAACATCAAAGGTGGGCCCTACATAATGAATGGCCCACATCCAAGGTGGGCCTTGTATGATGGATAGCCCACATCAAAGGTGGGACCCACGCAATGAACGACCCACATCAAAGGTGGGACCCACACAATGAATGGCCCACATCAAAGGTTGGCCCCACATGATGGATGGTGGATGTATAGGGGGACCAAACAGACTGAAGGAATGGTTACTTGTGACGTTGGAAACATGATTTTCTACTCTCTGGCTGATAAGTATATAATTTACCAAACATTATTACGGGGCTTAATAAGTAGAAACCAAGATAAGTCCACATGCAAGGTGCATGTTTGTAGGATAGAACAGTCCACATGCAAGGTGCATAAGTAGCTTATCGTAACTTAAGATCCATACGCCCCCTCAGGGAGATTAAACCAACAGTCCACATGCAAGGTGCATGTTTGTAGGATAGAACACACATACATATGAAGTCAACACGTACATGTCTATTTTTTATTAGGACTCTTACTAATATCGTTTTTAGGGTTTTTATTTAATTGCTAGCCTATTTAAACTCTTTTAATTTCATTTTAAAGAATTGATTAATCAATTTTAAAGTTTCTCTTTGAGCTCCGTCGCTCGTGTTCTTCGAGTGCCCATTGAGAAATCAAGGAAAATCGATTGAGGATTCCCAATAAATCCGTGGATTCGGATCAGTTATCCTACGAGAGAGACAGTGATCGATCTTATCCCGCCAACGGCTGCGCCACTCGTACATCATTCTGCGACTAACTGTTAACCACACCATCTCATAGCTGAAAACTTTTCTCACTCGTCACCGGATGTATGCTGTTGCTGATTTTCTGTACTTCTAAGAATTATGAGACTTATAAACGGTTATGATTGTCTAAAAGTGGGCTTTTTAGTTTATGAACTATTAAGGGTTAGACCTACTGAATTGATGGTTCTGATCTCATCCATGTATGCCACTTATCAAATAAATAGGTGGAGGCATGCCCTTAATTAAAATCTAGGAGGGACTTAAGTTTGGAGCAGAACAGACCGGTGCCAATAGTGACTGCTCCGTCCGGCCTAGTGGCCCAGTACAGACATCAAGTGGGCCACCATTATAAAAGAAGAACTGATGCTTAAAAGACACTCATGGGCCAATCTCACTCAACATATACGTATAGTTTAATGACATACCTTAGATTATACAGATGTAATAAAACTCAAAATATAACAACAATCACATATACCGCTATTCATGTCCATTCTCATATGTTAGAACTATAGGGGACCCACTGAGATGTTTCTTTTCCATCCAAGCCACCCATTAGATACCCTACTTCATTTTATGCTAGGCAACGAAAAATCAACATAATCTAAGACTCAGATGGGCCACACCATAGGAAACAACCACCGGGAGCAATGGGGAGGATGCCCACCATAGAAACTTCCAAAGTATGTATGGGGCGCAGAGTGCTTTGCATTTGACATCAGCTCCAGTCCTCTGACGCACTATATCAGACTTTTTTTTTATTAGGAGCACACCACCTGAAAATGTTTTCATGACTTGATGCATGATTTGTACTCTACACACCCATCACGATGGCTCTATTGACAGTCGACCGTTATGGATCTACCTCTTTACAGTTGTGTCAGTGCCTTGTGCTGTAGCATCTGCGATTTAGGTTGCAGTTTTTGCCTAGTTTCCATGGCCCGATCCTAAGATAAGTCCCTCTTCTCTTGGTGTTTATAATTTTAGAGATCATGTTTGCTGTTTTTAGGGAAACTACAGTATGATTGGGTTTGGTCAGCTTGATTGGTGGGGTCAAAGACGCTGTCTTGGGTGGTCTCCTTGTCACCCTCTTGGAATCTTTTTCCCTGATTGATCCATCTTGATTAGTCGGCCGGGCTTTGAGGGCATTTTGGTTTTAGGTGGATTTTTTTTTGTTCCGTTATGGGTTAGGTATTTTTGAACAGGTCAGACACAGCTTGCTGAGCAGGGCCTATTCAAAATGTCACCTTGTCTGGCCCAGACCCCGCCATTTGAATTTGATCCGAAGACCATCTTCTTCTTAAAGACCAACTTGATGAAGACCCCGCTATTTGAATTTGGTCCGAAGACCCATCAGACAGCTGCTGCTTTTCTAGCTTCACTTATTGTGAGGCACATTTCAAAAGAATACAACGATGCCGAGTTATGAACTTTCTTTAATTTGTGCACAAATATATCTATCAGAAAACATAAACATATGAAATGGAGATGATAAGTTTATAGGGAGTAGTAATACATAATAGACAAAAGCACGCCTTACACATTTTGATACAACGAAAGTACATAATAAGTGAGGTCATGTTGGGGTGGCAATTGTTGGGCCCGTAGGGCTATTACAATATTTCATTTTCCCAGCCCAGGCCTAGCTCTGTAGAGCCCTTGTGTCAAGCATCAGACCATGTGATATCATAGTCACCGATCTGCGATTCGGGGATGCCCAATGCTTTCCACACCGCAGGAGAGGCATCTACTATGTTGTTGGGGCAAGGTGGTTGGTAGTCATGATCGGAATCACAGCCATTTACCGAATCACACTCATCAACAACCTTAGCCAACACATATTGACCATTGGCACTGATCTTGATGTTCTGCAGGCAACGGCTTCCACCATTGTACCATCCCGTGGACAGGGCCACAACTTTTTCACTATCGCTATGGTATTTGTTGTCACACTCGGATGGGGCCCCACCATCACCACCTGGGGCGAAGCTATTGATAGTCATAGTCGCACCAGTATTGCTAGTAACGGGAGGCGAGCAATGGTACTGAGGATACATCTTCCCAGCCTTGCAGCAATCGGAGTCGTGTTCAGTGTTGCACTTGTGGGCCTTGCCGCGTAAGTAGCCACTCGGATTGCATGATTTCAGTGGTTTGTAGCAATTCACTACGATGAGACATGCCATCAAGACTAAGAGTACTGAAAGTAGATGTCTAGCCATGTGATTTCTCTCTAGTCTTTCACCTCGTTTGGATGATTTTGATATTTGGTTATGATTTGGTTTGGGTCCTTGATAGTTTATTTATAGGAGACTTTCCTGATTTCATTTCTTAACTAAGAGTGTGTTTGGTTGCATTAGAAAATGAAGGCAACGTACGTTCCTCATATAACTAAACGCACTCCATGTCTCTTATTAGAAAAGGAAGGCAACGTACGTTCCTCTCTGTCCATCTCATATTTTTTTGGCATTTGTATACCACTCTTTTGTCACCACGTAAAGGCATTCCCTTGTAATTTCTAACTCATCCGACTTGCCAAAATAATTCTCAAGGGCACGAGAGATACATGAGGCCCACTCAAAGCAACCAGTAACGTTAAAGCAGTTGGTCCCATCACAATTGGATCACAGTTATTTGATTTCATTGTCCGATAGACCCATCATTGTCATGCAAACAGAAGCGTACCGTAATCCGTCCGGGCAGGGCTCTGTGAGGCCCACCATGATGTAAAGGTTTTACCCATTCCGGCCATCCATATTTGCAGATCATTTTAGGGTATGAACCTGGCCGAAAATGAGGCAGAACAAAGGCTTAAGTGGACCACAAAGCTGGGATTGACATTTCTTGGGAGCTGCAGAAGTTTTCATATCAAGTTGATATTTGTGCTTTCACTTCATCCAGGTCTACGTGACCTTATGAATAGGTTGGATCGTAAAAAAGCATCACGGTAGGCCCTAGAAAGGTTTCAACAGTAGGTGTCATTATCACCGCTGCTTCCTTTGATGTGGTCCACTTGATCTGTGGAACTGTCTCATTTTTGGGCTCATATATGCCTTAAGATGATATGAGAGAAGGGATGGATGATGTAGATAAAACCCTTACATCATAGTGGGTCCCACAAAGCTCTGGTTGGATGGATTATTGTGGGGGCGGGGTAAGTAAGAGAGAACCTCCAATGTGGACCATTCATTATTAGGGGCCAACTTTTAATGTGGACTATTCATTATATGGAACCGCATTGATGTGCGACATCCATCATGTAGGGTCACTTTCAATATCCACCGCCCATCATTTAGGGCTCACCTTTGATGTGGATTATCCATCGTGTGGGCCTCACTTTCAATGTGGGTTGTCTATCATGCAGCCATTCATCATTAGGGGCCAACTTTTGATGTGGGGCCCACCATCAACATCCACCACCCATCGTGGCCCCACCTTTAATGTGGATTGTCCATCAAGCAGGTCATGCCTTGGATGTGGGCCATCCATCATTATGGGCTGACCTTTGGTGTGAACCACCCATTATGTGGGCCCCACCTCTGATGTGGACCATCCATAGGGCCTCCTTTGATACGAGAAAAAATTTGCTACACCCACGAGTTAGCTACGCTAGCTACACGGGGTGTAGCAATGACCCATCATGATGTATTTGTTGTATCCACACTGTCCATCCATTTAACGAGATCATTTTATGGCATGATACTAAAAATCAGGCAGATTCAAAGCTTAAGTGGACCTAGAACATAAAATAGTGGGAATTGAACGCCAAACATTAAAAAATTCTTGAGGGCCACTTGAGCTACTGATCTGCCTCATTTTTGGTATCATGCCCTAAAATGATCTCTCCAAATGAATGGAGAGAGTGGATATAACACATACATCATGGTGGGGTCATTACTACACCCGGTGTATCTAGCGTAGCTAACTCGTGGGTGTAGCAAAATTTTTCTCCTTTGACATGGACATTCATCACATGGAGGAATGAGAGGGGGAGAGAAGTCCAAAAGTAAAACAGTTAAAAAAGCAAACAAAAAACTTACGAGGATAAGTAACTTTCATCACATAAATTACTTTTACACACTTAATTACCAAACTAATCTAAGTTAAAAAAATAAATTATTATTTAAAAAGTAACTAATTAACTTAATATAAGTTAAAAAGTTACTTAATGGGTGGTATCTAAATGGGCCCTTATAGACTTACTCTCGCTAGATGTTCACCATTAGCCTTTTTAGTTGGTTGCAACGCGTGGTGAACGGTCTTGTCCACTCTCTTGCATTTAAGTCTCACAAGTAAGGAATGTGATTCGGTACTTCCAACGGTTGCAAAGGCTTCGGGTAGAACTCGAATCACATTCCTGCTATTATCATACAAGGGTCACAAAGACTGCGAACACCTCTGTGTGCATGACAGGTGCTGCCATATCAAAGGCTCAAGATCAGGCCTTCCACTTCATAATATAGATTGATAGGTGTGATTAATGCATCACCATTTGGCTACGTGCTATGTTTTCAGCCCAATCAATCTTGAACAAGTGAGATCCATCCACTACAGATCCAACGGTCAGATTCATTCCTAGATGGCCCAATGACCATTGATCTTTTCTTTTTCATCCCATGATTACATCACTTAGAATTATGCTTCCTCGTAAATTTAACCTAAATGAACATGATCTGTCTAGCGGAGATATGAAGTAGAATCCAGAGCCTTTTTCTTGGACCACATCACACTGGATGAGAGCCTTTTTCTTAGACCACGTCACACTGCATGATGTCAGTGTGATCAGGTTTGGCTGAGGTGTGACAAGGTTGCACTGAGGATATAACATGATTGCAGACCTATGTGATGATGTAGACCAATGAAAAGGCTCCAATCTAGGTTTTCCTGCTTGAGCCAACAAAATACCTGGACTCAATAAAATAATGCCACAATTCTAACCGTGCAATGTATACAAATGAGACAATTGAGCATCTACTCCATGTAGTGAGAACGTTAAATTTTCATCGCATTGGCTCACATAGCTTGACCAAGCCTGTGGCAACATGATCAATGGGGTTAAACTATCATCGCATTGACTTGCTAGGTTGACCAAGCCTGTGGCCACATGATCAATGGGAAATGTAACCTCAGCAAACAAGATGGTGATTGTACAGGCACGTGAGGATCGTACATGTCACAAGTGATTCAAGCGTTGGCGCCAACCACTAAGAGTGTGTGGGCTTCACAATTCCTTTACAGATGGAGGTACCATCCAATCTAAGTAGATGAACTCAAAATGTACATCAAGAAACACACGTAGGCCAAAATTCTTCCAAATCCAATCAATGATTAAAGAAATCTAGTTCACTTAAGAAATGACTAATATTAAATATCCATTTCTGTCATGATTCATGCTCCAAACTAGACAAACAACCCCATGCATGATTTCAAAGAGGCTGACGCACTTCACAAAACAGTTGGCCTAGATCTTCCAAAAGAAAATCAAAACAACTAAAAAAAAGTACTTTTTCGCAAATCGTTACATATTCAAACATGAGCTTAATTTCATTCGTGTGGTGGGTATTTAAGACCGTACAATCATATTTGTGTTGGAAAAAATTCTTAAATAAAGATTTTGAATACCGAAAAATAAGCTATAATTAAATTGATGGATTAGAACCAAGTTAAAGCGCGTATCAAATATACCATTATTAAAGCATGATTTGCCCCCTCTTCCTTGAGATTAGAGATTGTTGGCAGGTTGCTGGCGAATTAAATTAAACCTTATTTGTTCCTGTGTGTGGCAATCCAATGACTATAAAAAGATTCATTTCTCAACAAACGCATATCCATATAAATATAAGGATACAGTACTAAAGTCTCAAGCGAATCAAGTTATCCATGTGGGACCTATAGTTATCATGATCTACAGTTGAGATTAGTTTATTTCCATCTTGGTTTACGGTTCATATTGGTTTTTTAGGGCACATACTCCAACATACTAAGCCTCTACAAGCAATTGATTGAGGGTTCCGTCGTGTATATGTGCACCTCTTTTTTCATATACATTTTCGGAAAAAAAAAAAGAGAAAAGTTTACAAAAAAGGCTTTATTTCATGTACGTGCTTATAATTATTCAATTGTATAAACAATATAAACCTATAGGATCTTGGGTTCATATGTTCAACAAAAGTAAAATTGGGCATATCAGAGAACTTATTTTGCAACTTTAAACCCTAATTGTGATGAGCCATATCTTGAATTATTTTAATGGTCTAAATTTTCACTATGTAACAATTATAGCTTGATCAACAACTGAGATCAACTAGGTTTATTTTTCTCTCTGCTCACGTTGATGCATGGAGATATTGCACCTGCAATGTTGAATTGGAGAGAGGGACCAAGACCCTAACTAATATACAAATGACTGGAATCTATTAGCTGGTTATATGTTTCCTCCAATTAATTAGAAATATTTAATGTAATTAGGAATTCAAGAGTTTATTTACTTAAAAATGAATGACCAATATGGAATGCAAAGAGATATCCTCTTAAATTAAAAAAAGACATCTTCAGAATGTGAAAAGGCATCCTTAAAAACTTGAAATTGTGGTCATGTGGGCCACTTCTCATATTAGTCCAACACCAGGTTTTACCCTATGAGATATTAGTGGTTGGACCATCCTATCCATTGTTTCCAACATGTGACCTAAGTTATATGCATTGCCTGTAAACATTATATTGCGCTCTTCATCCAGGTCTGTGTGACCTAATCAATAGGTTGGATGGCAAATCATCAGTACAATGCGCTTGAAGAAGTTTTTAATGGGGGGATTCGATCACCACTGTTTCCCTGATGTGTGGTCCACTTGGGATTTGGATTTGCTTCATTTTTTAACCATTTCCTAGGATGATCTGGAAAAAACTGATGCACGCCTTGGATATATAGAACGTAGAGGGAAGTGGACTCCACGGTCAGGGCAGCGGCAGCAGCAGCAGTCAGCACCCACTAAGGTGTTAGGTAACACCTAATCCGCTCCCTGCTTCCGTGGGTTGCCTGCGAAGCCCACTCCGCTGATTGCCCGCAAAAACTCACCAAAACCGCTTCCTACACCGAGAAGTTACGTGGGCTAGCTGGGCCGGGCTTTTGCTAGTCTGGATGGCCCACTACTGGCCCAATCAACAAGAATAGAACTTAGGATTTGAACAGTCTGGGCTAGCCCGCGAGCTTTCAGGTTTGCCTCAACTTGCATGGGTAGAATTGGGCCGGTCCGACGGCCTGACCCGATGAGCCAGACGTTGCTTTGGACTGGACTTGAACCTATTACCTTGGTTCATATGGTTTTCTTGGCCTGGTAAAATTTCATCTGGGCTTGGGCTCATGTAATTTTTTGCCGGACCTAGCCCAACCGAACTTCATATGTAGATGTGTTATAGTTTGCAAATATACCATCCCAATATTTGATTAGGCACCTAATTCGCCTTGAATGTGGACCGTTGGAAGAATTTTCTAAGTATCTACTTTGTGCATGTGTGGCCCAATTAATCAATGGATAGGTTATGAGCAATCAAGTGAGAAATATGGACTTTATTAATTCTTTGGGTCAGGCCAGGCCCTATCAATATTCTGGAGTTGGGCTAGGCCGATGCCGGGTTCAAGACATAGGCGTTAAGTATTGGTCCAGGAGGGGATAGACATAGCTCGGCCCTAGTCGCCAAAAACCCAAATCCTAACTCGGCACTGACTCTAACAGGGCTGGCAAAGCCCTGGTTTTGGCCCCACAATATTGTAAGGAAAAGAATTCAGATGAGCAAAGGTTTGAAATATGCCAATTTAAGGGTATTTTTAAGGTGTTCTCTTTCTACAATAAGTCCCATTGTATAAATGGTTTGGATCATTGAAACATAACCATAATCTAGTGAGCATATTTAAACTAGAACTGCTTGCAAGTGTCATTAAACCATCCATTCTTTTGTATAATGCAGGCGCGCTTGATGATTGGACCAGGCCAATGGGGCCTAGCTGGGCCATTCATCATTAGCCCTGGGCAGGCCTGGGTCAGACACCAGGCCAAGGTTTAAAACACAGGGTTGTCTATCGAGCAAAGTTTAGGAGTCGAAGCCCCGGCCCTACAAGGTCTGGCTTCCCAGCTCATTGCCACTCCAACCAACTAGAATGGAGAATGGGCATAATTTTTGGGCCCTATGTTGGGCTTTCGTCCAATTCAATCCCGATTTCTAATTGGGCCAGTCCCGGGGTTAGTAATTGACGCATAATCGTCCTATATTTAAAATACAAAATTTTAATAGCATTTGTATTATAATGAAGTAAACCACTAACCATTCCTTTCTAATTATGTGCAGTGGTCTAGGTTAATCAGTATCCGTTTGATCTGCGCCCTGTCATCTTTAAGTGAGACTGAGGTAATAGGCCTGTGATGAGCTTGGGGATCGCCCGCTAGCCAGCTGGTAGACGTCTGGGCATTTCAACTGCCGGTCTTGGGTTTGAAACCCACTAACCCCACCAGTGGGTGGGAGCATCGTGTGACTGACTGGGTGGGTGCGTTGTGCATCTTACAGGATGTATGCGTTGCATGACTAACCCCCCCCCCCCCCCCCCCCCACAAAAAAAAGGGGTCTGTGATGATCTTGGGCCCAAAGTCAGGCCTAGTTCATGCACAAGTCTGTTCTGGCCCAAACTTCAAGCCTAGATTTTTTAGCCAGGGCCTGGCCATTGGACCGAGCTTTGGGCCCTGGCCCATTACTACCCCTATCAAAGCTTGATCCAAAGAAACTGTTCCATTTGAGGGCATTGGGCGTTCTCACACAAGTGCACACGGTAGACACACCTGTGCTTTATCCAAGATGTTCATCATGAGGGCCCCACAGTGCTTACCCATGACCCAAAAAATCAGGTTGGCTTGCTCTTAAAGTGGGCCACACATAGAGAAAAGATAAAAGATATGGCCAAAGATCCTAGTCAGTTTTCATATGTGGCCTGCCAGTTGAACAGGCAATTGATATTCTTCTCAAAGAATCTACAGTGTGAGGTCTACCTGATAAGTGGCTTGGATCTCGCACACTTGACCAAGCTGGCTCATGTGAGCTGCTAGTACGAAGAAAGTGCACAGCCGATGGAGCATATCGCAAATCACATTAAAAAGACAGTAATTGAAAAAAAAGAGAACCGTTTGCGGTCCAGATTCTTTTGGAAAAATTAGACGGTTGAGAGCATCTAATAAACGTGAATTTTGTGCTATACTCCATCCCACCGTCTGGATGCACTGTTTGGGCAGGATTAGTTGCACCATGTAGATATCTATGGTATATAAATTTTGAAACAGCATAAGCTATGTACGTAGGAACTCTTGATAACATCACTGTGGACAAAGTGACTTTACATGAGTGAATCACAGCCATTGATACGTATGTCTTGGATATGTAATACAATAAAACAACAAAAAAAAAAAAAAAAAGAAAAAGAAAAAAGAAGAACAAGTAGAAAGGTGGTGTTATGCATCCGACCATGTGATATCATAATCACCGATTTGTGATTTTGGGATCCCCAGTGCCTTCCACACTGCAGGAGAAGCGTCCACTATATTGTTGGGGCATGGAGGCTGGTAGTCATGATCAGAATCACAGCCATTCACAGAATCACACTCATCAACAACCTTAGCCAATACGGATCGTCCATTGGCATTGATCATGATGTTCTTCAGGCACCGGCTACCACCATTGTACCACCCTGTAGATAAGGCCACAACCTTTTCACTATCGCTATGGTATTTGTTGTCGCACTCCGAAGGGGCCCCACCATCACCACCTTGAGCAAAGCTATTAATGGTCATGGTTGCACCAGTATTTCCGGTGATGGGAGGGGAACAATGGTACTGTGGATACATCTTTCCGGCCTTGCAACAGTCGGAGTCGTTTTCGGTGTTGCACTTGTGGGCCTTGCCGTGCAAGTAGCCACTCGGGTTGCAAGATTTTAACGGTTTGTAGCTATTTGCAGCAATGAGGCTTGCCATGAGTACTAAGACCAATAAAAATAGATGGTTAGCCATGTAATTTCTGCTTTCTCAAGTCTTTTTCCTTGTTTGGGTGGTTTGTTATTTTGGGTGTGAAGTACTATGGACATTATGGTAGTGTATTTATGGGGAAATTGAGGAATAGCGTCCTTCGTTTCGTGATTCTAATTCCAATCCAAGCTTCCTACTTCAGAATGGAAGACATCGTACGCTGTCATGTTAGAACGCACGTAAAGGTTTTCTTCTCTTTTATTTATTTAATTTGTATACCACTCTTTTGTTACTATGTAAAAGCATCATGGTTTTAACACTTAGACGACTAGGATGCGACTCGTCCGAGTCGAGTCAAACTCAGTTATACCTGATCTGGTTTGACACCACAAGTCACTGAAAGATTCACTCCCAACTTGTGTGAGTCATGACTCAACTGGGCGCCGGCAAGTTGGTCTGACTTGCCCGATCTTTTACCATGAAAGCATTACCTTGAACATTTTGGACCTTGGGACATTGTTAATATAGTATTCAACTAAGGTTAGGTCCTTGGGACTTTGAATACAAAACAGTGGTATTCAAATATAAACAAATACATGAGAGAGAGAGAGAGAGAGAGAGAGAGAGAGAGACGTCGGCTTCCATTTCATACAGACTTTGGATGAGAAATATAATCATGGAAGGTCTCTCTTCATGAGTTATCCTATAAAATACACTAGCAATTTCTCCCAACCACATCATATTCAAATGCCAAACCATCCAAGCGTGGAGAAAGATTAGAGAGAAATCACATGGCTAAGCATCTTCTTGCATTTGTGTTAGTACTTTTGGCTAGCCTCATCGCAGCCAATTGCTACACACCGCTAAAATCCTGCAGCCCCAGTGGCTACTTACGCGGCAAGTCCCACAAGTGCAACAATGAGAATGACTCTGACTGTTGTAAGGCCGGCAAGATGTATCCTCAATACCGTTGCTCACCTCCTATCACTAGTAATACCAGTGCGACCATGACAATCAATAGCTTTGCCCCAGGGAGCAATGGTGGGGCCCCTTCCAAGTGCGATAACAAATACCATAGTGATAGTGAAGTTGTGGCTCTATCTACAGGATGGTATAATGGCGGTAGCCGTTGCCTAAAGAACATCAAGATCTGTAACACCCCAAGATTTCGGCTCCTGTGTACATCACGACGGCCGAATTCCAATGGTTATTTAGAATGTGTGAGGGTTATACCCCTTACATAATTTTCACACAAACATGCACATTTCATACTATTTGGAAAACCATGAGCAATACAGTGGAACCAAACTTATATCTTATTTCATTAACTAAACTAAATCATTAAATCATGTAACTGTCATTCAATTAATCACAATGTTCATAACTACGTTCTCCCATCAGGACTTATTACAATTTCAAATATTTAATAAATGCTAGAACTATGAATTATTATGCAGTCTCGTCTTCCACCATCTGCTCCCACGAGCCATCATAATTGTTTCCTTGAGGCTCGGACTCCTGAGGATCGTTACCTACATGTTCTAAATTATTTTCCACAAAAACACCGTCAAAAGCAGCATAGTGAAGAACTACTTTAAGGTTAGAATAATAATCGCATAAAAATCATAACAAAACATCCATTACTCTTACTTAATGCAATGTATGATGATGCATGACCCAGCGTAGGAATCCTTAGATATGCCGTCAGGGGTTTTAGGACACGCAAGCCTATAGTTTTGTCGACCACGTGAGAAACAGAACGCTCATAGCCCAAATCTACACATGACGATGTATGGGATAGTAGGACGTTGTAGCATATTCTCAATTCCATACACCTACATGGAGCCACGTGCATACATAAGTTAACCATTCTTTATTATTATTACCAATTTACACCAAGCCACTTAACGTATAACCAACCTTTGATATCACCACATCCTTCCTTATGGTTCGTCACTCATCAAGACAATCGTAACCGACGCATCACATCCTAAGATGGCAGCCCGTACTACTAAGGTTCATAACGACCATGCTCAACTATAGTCTTATGGAGATCCTTAACAACTTGAGGAATAATAATAATAGTAGTAAATATAATAATAATAATAGTAATAAATGGATTTAACAACCACTTAATTGGGTGATCTTGATACCACCACTACAGATCAGGGTGACCACTTAACCGAACAAGCTAAAAACACCGTCTTAAGTTAGGGTAACCTCTTAACCGGGTGTTCCGATATTCATCACCACAGATCAGGGTCCATCCACATATATAAAAGGAATACAACATAATAAGGATCTCCATTAGACAATCACAACTATTTTTTATACAATATAAAAGGAAAGGTGGTCCCCTCAAAGATGGTTACACAAATCTCATATGTGCAACAAACATTCTATCCTTACTGGTTCTCTAAGTCCAATGAATGTCCTCATCACCATGAGATGGAAAAAGGGTATCTAAAAGCATTTATATATAGCTTACTAATGAGAGAATAAAGAACACATGTAAACAAAAGCATATAAGAATCATCAACTTTCAAAACATGAGATTATTAACCCAATCTTAAAAGAGTTCTCACCTTATGATCTTCAGCTTATTAGAGATATATGATGATGAAAGAATAGCAAGATGACATTCATTCTCTCTTTTCTCTCTCTTTCTCTCTCTCTATCTCTCAAATTTGTGGGTGGGGGTCACCTCTGGCTAAGAGAGGCCCTATATATAGAAGTAGGGTCAGAATTAAGGTTTTAGGGAAGCTACACCATCTTCGAATAAACGGTTGCGGTTTAAAGTAGAAATACATTATCTTTCGAGCCGTTTTGAAAAGTGTACACAACATGGTTTGATGAGAGATTCCACATGTTTGTTAAGTCAAGTATGGGCTACAAAATGATCGTGACGAATTTTGGAATGAGGCTAACTAAGTGATGAACGGTTCGCGAGAAAAAATAGGAAATAATGAGTTTAGAATTAGAAACTTTTGAACGGGTGGTTTATCTGACAATTGGACACCTAGGGTGGTTTTAGATGGGTCCAATGAGACAGGTAGGATTTATAGCGCAAGAAAAAGTTCTAGACAATCTCTACACAAGGTAAGAGAGACTTCCATTTTTAAGGTGATTCTCCACGTTGATTAGCTAGAAAGGATCCTTAGGATCCTTAAGAAGCTTTCCTAAGTTCTCATGCGAAGAGGTTTCCCGGATTGGAAGATCCAAGTTTCCAACGGTTGGAAGGAAAGAGGAGATCGGGTTGGATTAGCGATGGAATTAGATGAAATTTGACAAAAGTGGGTTTTGTTGGTCTAGAAAGATAATGGACGGTTCACACCCCCCCCCCCCCCCCCCCCCCCACAAAAAAAAAAAAAAAATAAATTAAGGATGGCTTGGACGGCCAGCAGTGGCAGCGGACGTATGTGAAAAAACTCTACTGGGCCTGACGCGGGCCGGTCACGGGCTGGTTTGCCCGAACATCGGTATGGCCATGGTGGGTCCCACTATGATGTATATATAAAATCCACTCCGACCAATAGGTTTGCAGCATAGTTTTAGGGTGTGACACTAAAACTTAGCCAGATTCAAGATCGAATGGCCCACTTATAAATTAATTTCTGATTTACCTATTTGTAGGATGATTGGTGGGTTGAAATTTGACGTGTACGGTTAAAATATGCCTAAACGCTTATATCTAGAGTTTTGCTTATTAATGATCGCTAGAAACTAGCGTACTTAAATATGGTAGGTTAACTTAAGTTTAACTAATGGCATTTTTGTAATTTTTGTAAATATTTGAGTTTAATGAAATTTAACTCTTCTACGTTATTAATGAGGTTATTCTAAGTAACTTTAATAAATGGTACTCTTCCTAATGTCATACGGATGACTCGTTATTCGAATTTTAATATCAACGGGCAGTATTTAATATAAAAAAAATTAGAAATAAATTTCAGAAAATTCTAAAAAAATAACAATGGTAAATCCGGATGCGTTACAACTCCCCCCACCTTAAAACTAAACTTCGTCCTCGAAGTTACCTGAATGTACGGCAAAAAGGTGTGGATAAGCTTTCTTCATTTCTTCTTCAGTCTCCCAAGTTGCTTCTTCTTTTCCGTAAAATGACCATACAACTTTTACTAGTGGAATGAATTTTCTTCCCAGTACGTGCTCTTTTCGATCCACGATACGTAGTGGTTCTTCGATGTATGACCCGTCACTACGTACTTCGATCTTTTCCCATTAGATCACGTGAGCGTCGTCTCTGTTGTACTTCCTCAACATCGATACGTGAAAAACGTTATGGACGTTTGCTAGCTGCGGGGGCAAGGCCAGACGATAGGCTACTTCACAACTCGTTGGAGAATCTGGAATGGTCCGATGAAACGCGGAGCTAACTTTCTCTTCTGTCCGAACCTCAACATTCCTTTCATAGGCGATATCTTTAAAAATATATGATCCCCTTCTTTGAACTCCAAATCCTGTCGTCGATTATCTGTGTAGTTCTTTTGCCTAATTTAAGCTACTATTAAGCGTTTTCAAATGATGTCAATCTTTTTTGAGGTAATTTGAACAATTTTCGGCCCAATCAAGCTTCGATCTCCTACTTCGGCCCAACATTGAGGCGTGCGACAAGGGCGGCCATACAGTGCTTCAAATAGTGCCATACCTATACTTGCCTGAAAGGTATTGTTATAGGTAAACTCTGCCAGAGGTAGGTAATCTTCCCAACTTCCATTAAAGTCCAACACACATGCTCGTGACATATCTTCCAGGATTTGGTTCACACGTTCTGTCTGACCATCCGTTTGTGGGTGGTAGGCTGTACTATACTTGAGTGACGTTCCCATAGCTTGTTGCATCTTTGACCATAATGATGATGTATAGCGTGAATCTCTGTCTGATATAATCGATACCGGTACCCCGTGTAAACATACAACTTCTTTCACATACAACTCCGCCAATTCTAATACCTTCGCCGATACTCGGGTCACGACAAAGTGAGCTGATTTGGTGAGGCGATCTACTATCACTCAAATGGCGTCATGATTCTTTCTTGACTTGGGTAAACCCGTGATAAAGTCCATAGTAATGTGCTCCCACTTCCACGTAGGAATCTCCAGTTATTTCAACAATCCTCCTGGCTTTTGTGCTCGGCCTTTACCTGTTGACATGTGACGCACTTAGATACGTATTATGCGATCTCTCGCTTCATGTTGTTCCACCAGTACTGCCTCTTCATGTCCTGATACATCTTCGCGCTCCCCTGGTGAATCGTTAACTTCGAGTGATGTGCTTCGTCCATCGATTCCTTCTTTAAATTTAGTTTATTTGGCACACATAGACGGTCGCGAAAACGTATGCCCCCATTTGATCAAATTCGTCAATCTACATTTCTTTTATCGGTTATAAATTTTGTCATTATTTCCTATAGTTTGTCGTCTTGGTTCTGAGCATCAATGATTTTACGCATCGAGGTCGGTTCTACTACAATATTATTCACTTTCACTACTTGGCTCTCAATGTTTAATTATACATCAAAATCTTTTATAAAATTTAGCATTTCCCACTTCTTGAGGATGCAAGACATTGTTGTCTAATGCACCTTCTTCCTACTAAGGGCATCAGCCACTGCATTAGCTTTCTCAGGGTTGTAGCACAACTCTATTTGAAAATCCTTAAGTGTCTCCATCCACCTTCAGTTGACGCATGTTCAAATCTTTCTGCTGAAACAAGTACTCTAGGCTCTTGTGGTCGGTGTTTAACTTAAATTGTTCCCCATACAAATAATGTCTCCAAATTTTTAAGTTAAAGATTACAGCTGCTAATTTTAGGTCGTGCGTGGGATAGTTTTGCTCGTGTGGTCTCAATTGGCAAAAGGCGTAAGCTATTACTTTATCTGCTTGCATCAACACACAACCCAGGCCTGCTCATGAGGCATCAGTATGGACCACAAATTCTACTTCTTCTTCGGGCAATACTAGAACTGGGGCTGTTGTTAACAATTCTTTCAGCCTTTGGAAAACTTCTTCTGCCTTCGTGCTCCAGACAAAGCGAGTATTCTTCCTAGTTAACTCGGTCAAGGGGTGAGCGATCTTTGAGAATTCTTTGATGAAACGATGATAATATCCTGCGAGCCCTAGGAAACTTCGCACTTCGGTGACTGAAGGTAGTTTGAATCCATTGGCGGACCGCCTCAACTTTGGACTGGTTGACTGCTATCCCATCACGAGTAACTATATGACCAAGGAACTTCACTTCTTCTTCCTAAAAATCACTATTTCTTTAACTTAGCATACAATTGATTGTCCTTCAGTGTCTGCAGAGCTATTCTTAGATGCTCGGCGTGCTCTTCCTTACTCTTCGAGTATATGAGGATATCATCGATGAAAATAATAACGAATTTATCTAGGTAGGGCTTGAATACACGGTTCATCAGGTCCATGAATAATGCTGAGACGTTTGTCAGTCCGAAGGGCATGACAACAAACTCATAATGTACATACCTCGTTCTGAATGCCGTTTTGAAAATATCTACCTCTCTCACTCTTAGCTGATGGTACTCGAACCTTAAATCAATATTTGAAAAGAACTGGGCTCCTCTCAACTGGTCGAAAAGATCATCTATGCGAGAAAGAGGATACTTGTTCTTAATAGTGGCTTGGTTCAACTTTCTATAATCAATACAGAGGCGAAGCGAACCATCCTTTTTCCGTACAAAGAGGATAGGCACGGCCCAGGGAGATATGCTGGGGCGAATAAATCCTTGCTCTAAGAGTTCTTCTAACTATTTTTTCAATTCTTGCAACTCTACAGGAGCCATACGGTACATTGCCAATGCTATAGGTGCCGTACCGGGCACGAGATCAATAGGCGAAATCTACTTCACGCTTCGGGGGTAGACCATAAATATCTTGGAATACTTTAGGAAATTCAGCTACTATAGGGATTTGGTCAACAAATAGCTCAACCGATTCTCCGACGCACATCAAGCATTCAATTACTTCCTTCCTCTTCTTACCTTGGAACACTACCGGGTCATGGCTCATGAGAGACAGTAATATGGTCTTGGCATGGCAATCCAAGTTCACCCGGTGCTTAGAGAACCAGTCCATTCCCAAGATCACGTCGAAGTTCTTCATGTTCAATATAACTAGATTTGCTTCGAATTTGACTCCATTAATAGTTAAAGGACACCTTCGATATTCCTTTCTTAGTTTTATAATTCGACTGATAGGTGTTGCTATGACCACAGATTCACCTAAGCGTTCTACCTTTGAGTCTAATTGAGCTATGACTGATGCAACAATAAAAGAAATGGAGGCATCGCTATCAAATAAGACAACTACTGGATCATCGCCGATAAAGATAGTACCTTCGATGGCGCGAGGGTTTTCTTCCACATTATCTGGTGGAGC
This sequence comes from Liriodendron chinense, assembly GCA_003013855.2. NCBI lineage: Eukaryota > Viridiplantae > Streptophyta > Magnoliopsida > Magnoliales > Magnoliaceae > Liriodendron > Liriodendron chinense. The sequence continues at coordinate 7,819,726 of ML058469.1, read as the reverse complement.
CATAATGTAGAGACGTCCTTATTGCTTTTGGTTTGGATTTGGTACTTCTGTCTTCTGCATTTGAGGACGGGCTGCTGCAGGTGGTTTGGGTGCTTGATTCTGCTGTTGTGGTTGACTCCCCTTAGGCTGGGAGGCATTCTTCTCATCTGCAGCCTTCTTGAAACAATTGATGGCCTTGTGTCCTGGCTTTCCACAGTAGTGATAGCTGAATGGGTCCCGATTTTGTTGTTGATTGGTTGGTGCAAGTCTTGGTCTCTTGTCAGAAATGGGAGGTGGGTTTAGTACTGCTCTGTTTTTCTGGCCTACTTGCCTTGTTTGATTTCGCTGCTGGATATAGCGTTCAGTATCTTTCTCAGTAATCATTGCTCAATCTATGATCTCTTTATAAGTACGCAACTTCAATATGCTAACCTTCGACCGAATACTAGGCCTCAAGCCTTCTTGAAACTTGTGGATCTTGTAGTCCAGGTCTTCTACTGCTAAGGGTAGGTAACTTGACAACTCAGCGAATTTGTCTTCATATTGGGCTACGGTGAGGTTATCTTGCTTTAGTTTCAGGAATTCAGACATCTTCTCTTTTTTATATGCTTCAGGGAAAAACTTATCACAGAACTTGGCATGGAAAGTGTCCCACATCTATTGGAATCCTTCTAGGACTCTTCTTTTTGCTGCCTGCCACCAAACGTAGGTCGCCCCCTCTAATAGGTATGCAGCTAGGGTCACTCGGTGTTGCATGGGGCAAGCTAGGGTGTCCAGTGCCTTAGTCACTTACTTGAGCCATTAATCCGCCTTGGTAGGGTCAGTGTTTCCATGGAACTTTTCAGGATGTATCTTTAGGAATTTCTCAATCAGGATGGTTTCTTCAGGAAGCATGAACCGAGGTTGATTTGGTGGAGGAGCTTGTCTAGGTGCTAAGGGTACTTGAAATGTTTCAGGTTGATTTTGGGGTGTCGGTGTGGTTGTCTGAGTTCCCACTGGAGACGAAGGTACGGTTTGAGTAGAGGTTGGAATCAGAGTTTGGCCAGGGGTCACGATCGTTATCAGTTGTTCGAGGGTGGCCTGGTGTCAGGTTTGTTGCTCATGTTGTTAGGTCTGTTGTTGCTGAATGATATCGGTGAGATGATCGAGTGCGCCTAATATGGCTTCCCAAGGTTGTAGAGCATTGGAGTTTCCTCCCACTGAAGTCATTGGTGGATTTGTATTAGGACTCGCAGTATTAGCCATGGGTGGTGACTCAGGCTAGGGTGAGGCCGTGGAAACGTTTCTCGAAGATTTCCTCTTAAGGGCCATCAAGCTGAAAATAAGTGTTCTATAAGTTAGAGGGCGCTTCTAAGGTGAAAACTAATGAACTCAAATCAGAAAGTTAGAGTTAGAGGTTCACCCGAGCTCGTAGTTAGGGAATCTGATACCCAGGACTTGATCGCGCTCTTACATTTTTCTCTCTCAAATCGGAAGTCGTTTTCTCTGAAATTTGGAGGGTAAGTAGATGATTAGGTGGGGAATATCTCAAATTTTTCTCAGAATAAAAATATGATGATAAAGTCTAGTTCTGACTCCCACAAGTCTGAAAAACATAACAGATCAGCAGACTTTTAAGCAGAATATGTGCTATTGTCGAAATTTTCCTGATTTAATTATACATCAAATTGATATGAAATTTTTTTAAAGATATTGGAGTACTGAGTTAGGAATTTCTAAAAAAATTTATAAAATTTGATAAACTCTAAAAATACGTTTTCCAATGTCAGAATTACAGATGGGTCTAGAAATCTGCCCTAATTGAAATAATTAGAAATAAAATAGCTACTCCTAATTATTTATGGAGAAAATTCACAAGATTCAATGAATCAATGACTTAAATATGGAAAATAGATGAGAGCCCCAAATATTTTTTTTAAAACATGAAAATTTTCTTTCCAAAAATCCAAAAATGTTGAGATTTCGAGGTTCCACGGCTACCCTAGTAAATTTCAAGAAACCTAAGTGTGGGTCTCTAAGTTCATAACATTACATACAATCAATAAGATTGAATCTAAATGATTTGTCTCTAGTCTTAGGGGACCTAAGCCCTAAGATGAGTTAATTATGATATGGATTTAAGCTTCTCGCGCAGAGGTCCCATTTTGCTCTGATACCAACTTGTAACACGCCGAGATTTTGGCTCCTATGTACATCACGACGGCCGAATTCTCAAGGTTATTTGGAATGTGTGAGGGTTATACCTCTTACATAATTTTCATACAAACATGCACATTTCATACTATTTGGAAAACCATGAGCAAAACGGTGTAACCAAACTTATATATTAGTTCATTAACTAAACTAAATCATCAAACCATATAACCGTCATTCAATCAATCACTATGTTCATAACTACGTCCTCCCATTTGGACTTATCACAATTTCAAATACTTAATAAATGCTAGAACTATGAATGACTATGCAGTCTTGTCTTCCACCATCTGCTCCCACGAGCCATCATAATCGTCTCTTTGAGGCTCGGGCTCCTGAGGATCATTACCTACAAGTTCTAAATTATTTTCTACAAAAACACCGTCAAAAGCGGCATAGTGAAGAACTACTTTAATGTTAGAATAATAATTGTATAAAAATCATAACAAAACATTCATTACTCTTACTTAATGCAATGCATGATAATGCATAACCCAGCGTAGGAATTCTTAGACATGCTGTCAGGGGTTTTAGGACATACAAGCCCATAGTTTTGCCCGACCACGTGAGAAACAGGACGCTCATAGCCCAAATCTATACGTGACAATGTATGGGAGAAGTAGGACGCTCTAGCCTATTCTCAATTCCATACACCCACATGGAGCCACGTGCATGCATAAGTTAACCATTCTTTATTATTGTTACCAATTTACATCAAGCCACTTAACGTATAACCAACCTTTGGTACCACCACATCCTTCCTCATGGTTCGTTACTTATAAAAACAGTCGTAACCGAAGCATCACATCCCAGGATGGCGGCCCATACTACTGAGGTTCATAACAACCATGCTCAACTATAGTCTTATGGAGATCATTAACAACTTGAGGAATAATAATAATAATAGTAAATATAATAATAATAATAATAGTAATAAATGGATTTAGCAACCACTTAATCGGGCGATCTTGATACTATCACCACAAATCAAGGTGGCCACTTAACCGGACAAGTTAAAAGCACCGTTTCAGGTTAGGGCAGCCTCTTAACTGGGTGTTCCAATATTCATCACAAAAAATCAGGGTCCATCGACATATATAAAAGGAATACAACATAATAAGTATCTCCATTAGACAATCACAACTATTCTTTATACAATATGAAAGGAAAGGTGGTTCCCTTAAAGATGGTTACATAAATTTCATATGTGCAACAAACATTCTATTCCTTACTGGTTCTCTAAGTCCAATGAATGTCCTCATCACCATGAGATGGAAAAAGGGTATCTAAAAGCATTTATATATAGCTTATTAAGGAGAGAACAAAGAAACACATGTAAACAAAAGCGTATAAGAATCATCAACTTTCAAAACATGAGATTATTAACTCAATCTTAAAAGAGTTCTCACCTTATGATCTTCAGCTTATTAGAGATATATATATATATATATGGCGATGAAAGAATATCAAGATAACATTCCTTCTCTCTTTTTCTCTCTCTCTCTCTCTCTCTCTCTCTCTCTCAAATTCGTGGGTGGGGGTCACCTCTAGCTAAGAAAGACCCTATATATAGAGGTAGGGTCGGAATTAGGGTTTTAGGGAAGCTACACCATCTTCGGATGAACGATTGCAATTTAAAGTAGAAATACATTATCTTTCGAGCCGTTTTGAAAAGTGTACACAACATAGTTTGAGAAGAGATTCCACATGTTTTTTAAGTCAAGTATGGGCTACAAAATGGTCGCGACGGATTTTGGAATGATGCCTACTAAGTGATGAACGATCTGCGATAAGAAAATAGAAAATAATGAGTTTAGAGTTTGAAACTTTTGAACAGACGGTTTATCTGACAATCGGACACCTAGGGTGGGTTTAGATGGGTCCAATGAGGCAGGTAGGGTCCACAAACTAAGGGTCCACAACCATTTGATAGGTTTTTAGTGCAAGAAAAAGTTCTAAAGAATCTCTACACAAGGTGGGAGAGACTTCCGTTTTTGTGGTGATTCTATACGTTGATTAGCTAGAAAGGATCCTTTAGAAACTTTCCTAAGTTCTCATGCGAAGAGCTTTTCCGGATTGGAAGATCCAAATTTCCAACGGTTGGAAGGGAAGAGGAGATCGGGTTGGATTCGCGATGGAATGAGATAAAATTTAATAGGAGTGAGTTTTGTTGGTCTAGAAAGATAATGGACGGTTCAGATATTCAAAATGACCCCCCAAAAAGGACGGCTTGGACGGCCAGCAGTGGCAGCAGACGTATGTAAAAAAACTTTACCAGGCCTTATGCGGGTTGATCAGTGGGCTGGTCGGCCCGGACGGCGGTTTGGCCATGGTGGGTCTCACTGTGATGTTTATATAAAATCCACTTCGACCAACAGGTCGGCAGCGCAGATTTAGGGGGTGAAACAAAAAAGTTAGCCAGATTCGAGATAGGATTGCCCACTTATAGACCGATTTCTGATTTACCTATTTATAGAATGATTGGGGGGTTGAAATTCGACGTGTACGGTTAAAATATGCCCAAACGCTTATATCTAGGGTTTTACTTATTAATGATCACTAGAAACTAGTATACTTAAAAATGGTAGGTTAACTTAAGTTTAACTAATGGCATTTTTGTAATTTTTGTAAATATTTACGTTGTTAATGAGGTTATTCTAAGCAACTTTAATAAAGGGTACTCTTCCTAATCTCATACGGATGACTCGTTATTCGAATTTTAATATCAACGGTCGGTATTTAATATAAAAAAAATTAAAAATAAATTTCAGAAAATTAAAAAAAATAACTATGGTAAATCCGGGGCGTTACAAGATCAATACCAATGGCCGGTCTGTACTGGCTAAGGTGGTCGATGAGTGCGATTCCATTAATAGGAGTGATGTCGATCATGACTATCAACCGCCTTGCCCCAATAACATAGTAGATGCCTCTCCTGAAGTGTAGGAAGGCATTGGGCATCCCCGAATCATAGGTCGGTGAATATGATATCATATGGTCCGATGCTTGATGCCGCTTTTTTGCCTTTTCTTTTCTTTTTCTTTTCTACTTGGTTGTATTAAAGTGCGACTATTTAAGTATCTGTATGTACTATACTCTTTCGTCATGTAAAGCTACCTTGGCTACAAGTAAAGGTGTTATACGTACTCACATACATTGTTCATGTTTTTAAAAGAATCAATTGACATTGTATACAACGAAAGCTAACGTGCATGAACTGATGGTTCGGTAGATATTGTTGAAGTCCCTTGATATACATTGATTCGCCATCCTCTAACAGTTCCGGCTCTTAGAGAAAGTGGTTGTTTTTTTCCATGCTCGGCCCTCAACTCGAAAAGCTTGAGCTCAAACTCAGCTTAAAAGCTCAGTCGAGCCAGCTCGAAGGGTGGTCATTGGTCAAGCTTAGCTCGAACAATGCAGAGTTCTGCTCGACTTGAATCGATGTACAACTCTAGATTTAGAGAAGGTTGAAATCAACTGAGGTTGGCAATGTGTCGGATTTGGGTCATTTAGGCTAGGCTTGGCCTGGCTAAACTATTGGGGGTCCAATTCTAGAGGGCCACATGGGCATAGTGCAAAATGCCCAAGCTCGAGCCCAAATAAAAAATGGTTGAGCCCAACTGGGAATTTGTTGAGATCCCTATCTCCCACTTGACTGTTCCAAATCTATGCTTTAAACAAGTGGGCCACAAATGCACAAAGAAGTAGATATTTAGGGCCTGTTTGGATACTACCAAATAAGTTACTTTTTAATTTAAGTAATTAAATTATTTTTTGTTTTACTTAAGTTAGTTTGGCAAGCATCATGGTAAAAGTAACTTATGTGTTAAAAGGTACTTATCTAATAAGTTTTTTTTTTTAATAGCCTATTGACTCACTTTTTTCTAGTTCTCTCTCCATTAAAGGAGGCCACAAGATGGGATGTCCACATCAAAGGTGGGTCCCACATGATGGATGACCCTATATTTACATGGGCCCACATAATGGATGGTACACAAAAAAGGTCGGCCCATAATTAATGATAAATAGTCCACATCCAAAGTGGGCTAGTATAATGGATGACCCACTTCAAAGGTGGGGCCTACATGATGGACGATCCACATCAAAGGTGGGCTCCACATTATGAACATTGGACATTGATGGTGGGTTCGACATGATGGATGAGTCATATTAAGGTGGCCTCACATGATGGATAGTCAACATCAAAGGTTGGCCCCTAATGATGAATGACCCACATTGGAGTCAAGCCCTGCATGATGAGTAACCCACATTGAAGGTGAGGCCCACATTATGGATAGTCCACATCAAAGGTGGGCTTTACATGATGGGCAATTAATAATGATGCGACCCACATGCTGGACGATCCACATCAGGGTGGGTCTCACATGATGGATGGTCCACATCAATGGTCGGCCCTAATGATGAGTGGTCCATATCCAAGGCGGGGTCGTATGATGGACAACCCACATCTAATGTGCAGCCCATATGATGGACAATCCACACAAAAGGTGGGCTCCACAAGATAGGTGGTGGATATCGAAGGTGGGCCCCACATGATGGACATTAACATTGATGGTGGGCTCCACATGTTGGATGACCAACATCAAAGGTGGGTCCTACATAATGAACGGTGCACATTAGAGGTGGGCCCCAAATGATGAATGACCCACATCCAAGGTGGGCCTTGCATTATGGATAGCCCACATCAAAGGTGAGATCCACACAATGAACGGCCCACATCAAAGGTTGGCCCCACATGATGGATGGTGGATGTATAGGGGGACCAAACAGACGGAAGGGATGATTACTTATGATGTTGGAAACATTCTTTTCTATTCTTTGGCTGATAAGTATATTGTTCACCAAACATTCTTACTGGCTTAATAAGTAGAAACCAAGATAAGTCCACATGCAAGGTGCACGTTTGTAGGATAGAACAGTCCACATGCAAGGTTCATAAGTAGCTTATGGTAACTTGAGATCCAAACACCCCCTTAGAGAGATTAAACCAAAAATCCACATGCATGGTGCATGTTTGTAGGATAGAACACACGTACATATGAAGTCAACACGTACATATCCATTTTCGATTAGAACTCTTACTAATATTGTTTTTAGGGTTTCTATTTAATTATGAGCCTATTTAAATTCTTTTTATTTCGTTATAGAGAATTTATTAATCAATTTTAAGGTTTCTCTCTGAGCTCTGTCGCTCGTGTTCTTCGAGTGCCCATTGAGAAAGTACGTCGGTAGTCTAACACGACACCTACGTATGTGCGGAAGCTTAAAGAGCAACTAGAATTATGGCTAAACCTATAGGAGGGGGGTGATTAGGACCTTTTTTGAAATTCTTTTCGCCTACTTACACAATTCAACAAATTAAACTAAGTAAGCAAGAACACTTCGGCTTCCAAGCCTAAGTGGGTCCAATCACAAGACTAGCATATCGTTAAGCAATAAACAATCCTAGTCTAAGAATGCATAGGTAAATAAATGATTTAACTAATTAAGCTCCTAACATATGCAACCTATGTAGACTTATGAGAATGGATCAATGAGCTCAAGTCTACTCAACTAGTGAAAGTACATCTTGTGTGTGGATGTGCCAATTTTGTGCCTAGCAAACATTCCTATCAAGCATTCATAATTAAACAATTAAACATCCAATGCTAAGATATCAATGTGCTCAATACAATCACAAACACAAGCATGTATAATGGTTCAACTTTGGGTCTACTCCACTCCCGGTTCAAGTACTCAACTCCTTTGAGTACACCGGCATTCACTATCGGAGGTTTTAAATGAGGTTTACCTCTCAACCTTTACACGGAGGTTTTACCCGTTCACCTCTCAACCATAACCGAAGTTTTGGACAAAGGGCTAGCTCTCAACCCAAACGGAGCTTTGGACATAGGCTAACTCTCAACTCGACGCGCGTTCACTCCCGTGTCAGAGGCTCTCCCTTGGAGACTTAGTTTAGGCCCGGCTAACGGGCCAAGGAACGGCTAACATCCCTAGATTGAGTTTGATAAACAAACTCTAAATGGACTCTCAAAAAGGACAACCCTACTTGATGAGCCCCTTGTTTAGCGCCGGTTCGGGTTGCTTGATCTCCGCTCTCCCGTGCTTCAATCAGCTTCCCTTGCTCCCACGATCGTGTTGCCGTTGCATCGCCAATGCCTCAGCCACACTTGATCAAACACCTTGCATGTGATGCCTTTGAGATGCCCAAGGTGATAGGAGGGTAGGTTTGAGAACTCTACAACTAATGGGAATGGGTTGCCTAGAGGTTCTCTCCTACAACGATCTCATCTTAGAGTTTTGGACAAGGATTTGCCAATCAAGAAGGTTCCAAACTCTAGAGATCAAGAAGGGATGAAGGTCATCTTCTTTATGAGCTTGGAATGCTCCAATCTTGTGTTAAAGCACAAGGAAGATGCCTTGCATAGGTTGGGAATGAGCCTCAAATGGTCTCCAACAATGGTGGCTTCACTGCTCTTCGAATTCCCTCTCCTTACCCCCCAAAACAAGCCAAGCCCTTACATAGAAAAGTGTGCAACGGATACAAAACGGGCAGAAAACGGCTAGTGCCGACCGATCGTAACCGGTCGGCCAGGGGTCCACGACCGGTCTGGACCGGTCAGGCCACAGCAAAAAAATGGGACAGGGGCTGCTGTGTATGCTGGGGGGTCTGCCCAATCGGTCAAGACCGGTCGGACCAGCCCAGCTGACCAGGTCACGACCGATCGGCCCATTGGCCTGTGAAGACAGCAAGCTTGCTGTTCAATCTGGGACCCAGTCCAGGCCTGGGTTCAGCCTGATGTTTGCTGACCCAACTTTTTATCAACCCTCACACACTGGCCAAGGTTTGGGTGTACATTTGGGACACGTAGGGCCAAACTATGATGACTAAGAGTATTCCTAAGATGGTCAAGGTCATCAAAGAGGTTAAGGGTTGAGTTTTGGTCAAGGTTAAGGCACATCAAGGCATCACTTTTACCTGTTTCTTCTTCCTTGATGCAGCAAGGCTACTTGAGTCTTTGGTCTTCGTATTCATTAGGCTCAACCGACACTAAACTCACTGACGTAAGTAATTGACAAACAAGGTGCACTAGTATGCCACAGAAAAGTGCACTAACAAAATCAAGGAAAATCGGTTGAGAATTCTCAATAGATCCATGGATTTGGATCAATTATCCTACGAGAAAGACAGTGATTAATCTCATCCCGCCTATGGCTGCGCCACTCGTATATCATTCAGAGATTGACTGTTAACCACACCATCTCATAGCTGAAAACTTTTCTCACTCGTCACCGGATGTATGCTGTTGCTGATTTTCTGTACTTCTAAGAATTATGAGAATTATAAACGGTTATGATTGTCTAAAAGTGGGCTTTTTAGTTTATGAACTATTAAGGGTTGGACCTACTGAATTGATGGTTCTGATCTCATCCATGTATGCCACTTATCAAATAAATAGGTGGAGGCATGCCCTTAATTAAAATCTAGGAGGGACTTAAGTTTGGAGCAGAACAGACCGGTGCCAATAGTGACTGCTCCGTCCGGCCTAGTGGCCCAGTACAGACATCAAGTGGGCCACCATTATAAAAGAAGAACTGATGCTTAAAAGACACTCATGGGCCAATCTCACTCAACATATACGTATAGTTTAATGACATACCTTAGATTATACAGATGTAATAAAACTCAAATATAACAACAATCACATATACCGCTATGCATGTCCATTCTCATATGTTAGAACTATAGGGGACCCACTGAGATGTTTCTTTTCCATCCAAGCCACCCATTAGATACCCTACTTCATTTTATGCTAGGCAACGAGAAATCAACATAATCTAAGACTCAGATGGGCCACAGCATAGGAAACAACCATCGGGAGCAATGGGGACGATGCCCACCATAGAAACTTCCAAAGTATGTGTGGGGCGCAGAGTGCTTTGCATTTGACATCAGCTCCAGGCCTCTGACGCACTATATCAGACTTCTTTTTTTTTTTTTTTTTAAATTTCTACAAAGGTGGGAGCACACCACCTGAAAATATATTCACGACTTGATGCATGATTTGTACTCTACACACCCATCACGATGGCTCTATTGACAGTCGACCATTATGGATATGCCTTCAGCTCTCTGCCTCTTTACAGCTGTGTCAGTGCCTTGTGCTGTAGCATCTGCCATTCAGGTCGCAGTTTTCGCCTGGTTTCCATGGCCCAATCCTAAGATAAGTCCCTCTTCTTTATAATTTTAGAGATCATGTTTGCTGTTTTTAGAGAAACTGCAGTATGATTGGGTTTGGTCAGCTTGATTGGTGGGGTCAAAGACGCTGTCTTGGGTGGTCACCTTGTCACCCTCTTGAAATCTTTTTCCCTGATTGATCGATCTTGATTAGTCGGCCGGCTTTGAGGGCATTTTGGTTTTAGGTGGATTTTTATTTTGTTCCGTTATGGTTTTGGTATTTTTGAACAGGTCAGACACAGCTTGCTGAGCAGGGCCTATTCAAAATGTCGCCTTGTCTGCCCAGACCCTGCCATTTGAATTTGATCCGAAGACCATCTTCTTCTTAAAGACCAACTTGATGAAGACCCCGCTATTTGAATTTGGTCCGAAGACCCATCAGACAGCTGCTGCTTTTCTAGGTTCACTTATTGTGAGGCACATTTCAAAAGAATACAAGATGCCGAGTCATGAACTTTCTTTTGTGCACAAATATATCTATCAGAATTCATAAACATATGAAATGGGGATGATAAGTTTATAGGGAGAAGTAATACATAATAGACAAAAGCACGCCTTACACATTTTGATACAACGAAAGTACATAATAAGTGAGGTCATGTTGGGGTGGCAATTGTTGGGCCCGTAGGGCTATTACAATATTTCATTTTCCCAGCCCAGGCCTAGCTCTGTAGAGCCCTTGTGTCAAGCATCAGACCATGTGATATCATAGTCACCGATCTGCGATTCGGGGATGCCCAATGCTTTCCACACCGCAGGAGAGGCATCTACTATGTTGTTGGGGCAAGGTGGTTGGTAGTCATGATCGGAATCACAGCCATTTACCGAATCACACTCATCAACAACCTTAGCCAACACATATTGACCATTGGCACTGATCTTGATGTTCTGCAGGCAACGGCTTCCACCATTGTACCATCCCGTGGACAGGGCCACAACTTTTTCACTATCGCTATGGTATTTGTTGTCACACTCGGATGGGGCCCCACCATCACCACCTGGGGCGAAGCTATTGATAGTCATAGTCGCACCAGTATTGCTAGTAACGGGAGGCGAGCAATGGTACTGAGGATACATCTTCCCAGCCTTGCAGCAATCAGAGTCGTGTTCAGTGTTGCACTTGTGGGCCTTGCCGCGTAAGTAGCCACTCGGATTGCATGATTTCAGTGGTTTGTAGCAATTCACTACGATGAGACATGCCATCAAGACTAAGAGTACTGAAAGTAGATGCCTAGCCATGTGATTTCTCTCTAGTCTTTCACCTCGTTTGGATGATTTTGATATTTGGTTATGATTTGGTTTGGGTCCTTGGTAGTTTATTTATAGGAGACTTTCCTGATTTCATTTCTTAACTAAGAGTGTGTTTGGTTGCATTAGAAAATGAAGGCAACGTACGTTCCTCATATAACTAAACGCACTCCATGTCTCTTATTAGAAAAGGAAGGCAACGTACGTTCCTCTCTGTCCATCTCATATTTTTTTCGCATTTGTATACCACTCTTTTGTCACCACGTAAAGGCATTCCCTTGTAATTTCTAACTCATCCGACTTGCCAAAATAATTCTCAAGGGCACGAGAGATACATGAGGCCCACTCAAAGCAACCAGTAACGTTAAAGCAGTTGGTCCCATCACAATTGGATCACAGTCATTTGATTTCATTGTCCGATAGACCCATCATTGTCATGCAAACAGAAGCGTACGGTAATCCGTCCGGTAGGGCTCTGTGATGCCCACTATGATGTAAGGGTTTTATCCATTCCATCCATCCATATTTTTACAGATTATTTTAGGGTATGAACCTGGCCGAAAATGAGATAGAACGAAGGCTTAAGTGGACCACAAAGCAGGGATTGAAATTTCTTGGGAGCTGCAGAAGTTCACATATCTAGTAGATATTTGTGTTTTCACTTCATCCAGGTCTACGTGACCTTATGAATAGGTTGGATGGTAAAAAAACATCACGGTGGGCCCTAGAAAGGTTTCATCGGTAGGTGTCATCATCACCACTGCTTCCTTTGATGTGGTCCACTTGATCTGTGGAATTGTCTCATTTTTGGGCTCGTATATGCCTTAAGATGATATGAGAAAAGGGATGGATGACGTAGATAAAACCCTTACATCATAGTGGGTCCCACAGAGCTATGCTTGGATGGATTATTGTGGGGGCTGGGGTAAGTAAGAGAGAACCTCTAAGGCGGACCATTCATTATTAGGGGCCAACTTTTAATGTGGACCATTCATGATATGGAACCACCTTGATGTGCAACATCCATCATGTAGGGTCACTTTCAATATCCACTGCCCATCATGTAGGGCTCACCTTTCAATGTGGGTTGTCCATCATGCAGCCCCCCCCCCCCCCCCCCCCCCCCCCCATGTGGGTCATTCATCATTAGGGGCCAACTTTTGATGTGGGGCCCACCATCAACATCCACCACCCATTGTGGCCCCACCTTTAATGTGGGTTGTCCATCAAGCAGGTCATGCCTTGGATGTGGGCCATCCATCATTATGGGCTGACCTTTGGTGTGAACCACCCATTATGTGGGCCCCACCTCTGATGTGGACCATCCATAGGGTCTCCTTTGATATGAACATTCATCACATGGAGGGATGAGAGGGGGAGGGAAGTCCAAGAGTTAAAAAGTTGGAAAAAGCAAGAACAAAAAACTTACAGAGATAAGTAACGTTCATCACATAAGTTACTTTTACACACTTAGTTACCAAACTAACTTAAGTTAAAAAAATAACTTATTATTTAAAAAGTAACTAATTAACTTAATATAAGTTAAAAAGTTACTTAATGGGTGGTATCTAAATGGGCCCTCATGGACTTGCTCTCGCTGGATGTTAACCATTCCAGTTGGTTGCAACGCGTGGTGAACTGTCTTGTCCACTCTCTTGCATTAAGTCTCACAACTAATTAAGGAATGTGATTAGGATACTTTCCAACGGTTGCAAAGCCTTCGGGTAGAACTTGAATTAATCACATTCCTGCGATTATCATACTAGGGTCACGAAGACTGCGAACACCTCTGTGTGCTCGACAAGTGCTGCCATATCGAAGGCTCAATTTTCAGGCCTTTCACTTCATAATATAGATTGATAGGTGTGATTAATGCATCACCATTTGGCTACATGCTAAATTTTCAGCCCAATCGATCTTGAGCAAGTGAGATGCATCCACTATGGATTCAACGGTCAGATTCATTCCTAGACGGCCCAATGACCATTGAACCTAAATGAACATCCCGTGATTACATCACTCAGAATTATGCTTCCTTGTAAATTGAACCTAAATGAACATGATCTGTCCGGTGGAGATATGAAGTAGAATTCAGGTCCTCTATTAGCCTCCAAGCAGGGTTTCCCTCCTTGGAGCCTTTTCATTGGACCACGTCACATTGCATGATGTCAGTGTGATCAGGTTGCACTGAGGATGTAACATGGTTGAAGACCTATGTGATGACGTAGACCAATGAAAAGGCTCCAATCTAATTTTCCTGCTTGAGCCAACAAAGGATATGGACTCAATAAAATAATGCCACAATTCTAACCGTGCAATGTATACAAATAAGACAATTGAGCATCTACTCCATGTAGTGAGAGCGTTAAACTTTCATCGCATTGACTCACATAGCTTGACCAAGCCTGTGGCAACATGATCAATGGGGTTAAACTATCATCGCATTGACTCGCTAGCTTGGCCAAGCCTGTGGCAACATGATCAATGGGAAATGTAACCTCAACAAACAAGATGGTGATCGCACGTGAGGACCATACATGTCACAAGTGATTCGACATGCGTTGGCACCAACCACTAAGAGTGTGTGGGCTTCACAATTTCTTTACACATGGAGGTACCATCCAATCTAAGTAGATGAACTCAAAATGTACGTCAAGAAACCCACTTAGGCCAAAATTCCTCCAAATCCAATCAATGATTAAAGAACTCTAGTTCACTTAAGAAATGAGCAATATTAAATATCCATTTCTGTCATGATTCATGCTCCAAATTAGACAAACAACCCCATGCATGATTTCAAAGAGGCTGATGCACTTGACAAAACAGTTGGCTTAGATCTTCCAAAAGAAAATCAAAGCAAGTAAAAAAAGAAACACTTTTTGGCAAACGTAACATATTCAAACATGAGCTTAGTTTGATACGAGTCGTGGGTATTTAAGATCGTATAATCATTTTTGTGTTGGAAAAATTTTAAAATAAAGATTTTGGATACCGAAAAATAAGCTATAATTAAACTGATAGATTAGAACCAAGTTAATAAAGCACATATCAGATATGCCATTCTGAAAGCGTGATTCGCCCCCTCCCTTGAGATTAGAGATTGTTGGCGGGTTGCTGGCGATTTAAATTAAACCTTATTTGTTCCTGTGTGCAGCAATCCAATGACTATAAAATGATTCATTTCTCAACTAACGCATATCCATATAAATTTAAGGTAATAGTACTAACGACTCAGGCATACCAAGTTATCCATGTGGGACCCATAGTTATCTCGATCTACAATTGAGATTAGTTTTTGTCCATCCTGGTTTACATACTCCAACATCCTAAGCCTTTGCAAGCAATTGATTGAGGGTTTCGTTGTGTATATGTGCACCCCTTTTTCATTTACATTTCCCAAAAAAAAAAAAAAAAAAAAAAAAAAAAAAGGATAAAAGTTTACAAAAAAAAGGTTTTATTTCATGTACATGCTTATAATTATTCAATTGTATAAACAATACAAACCTATAGGATCTTGAGTTCATATGTTCAACAAAAGTAAAATTGGGCATATTAGAGAACATATTTTGCAACTTTAAACCCTAATTGTGATGAGCCATATCTTGAATTATTTTAATGGTCTAAATTTTCACTACGGTGACACTTATAGCTTGATCAACAACTGAGATAAACTAGGTTTATCTTTCTCTCTCTACTCACGTTGATGCATGCATGGAGATATTGCACTGCAATGTTGAATTGGAGAGAGGGACCAAGGCCCTAACAAATAGACAAATGACTGGAATCTATTAGCTAGTTAGATGTTTCCTCCAATTAATTAGAAATATTTAATGTAATTAGGAATTCAAGAGTTTATTTACTTAAAAATGAATGACCAGTATGGAATGCAAAGAGATATCCTCTTAAATAAATAAATAATAAATAAAAAGACATCTTCATAATGTGAAAAGGCATCCTTAAAAAATTGAAATTGTGGTCATGTGGGCGACTTCTTATATTAGTCCAACACCAGGTTTGACCCTATGAGATATTAGTGGTCGGACCATCCTATCCATTGTTTCCAACATGTGACCTAAGTTATATGCATTGCCTGTAAACATTATATTGCGCTCTTCATCCAGGTCTGTGTGACCTAATCAATAGGTTGGATGGCAAATCATCAGTACAATGTGCTCAAAGAAGTTTTTAATGGGGGGGGATTCGATCACCACTGTTTCCCTGATGTGTGGTCCACCTGAGATTTGGATTTGCTTCATTTTTGAACCATTTCTTAGGATGATCTGGAAAAAACTGATGCACGCCTTGGATATATAGAACATAGAGGGAAGTGGACTCCACGGTCAGGGCAGCGGCAGCAGCAGCAGTCAGCACCCACTAAGGTGTTAGGTAACACCTAATCCGCTCCCCGCTTCCGTGGATTGCCTGCGAAGCCCACTCCGCTGATTGCCCGCAAAAACTCACCAAAACCGCTTCCTACACTAAGAAGTTACGTGGGGTCCACTATGATGCTTGTGAGAAATCCACCCCATCCATTCATTTTGTCAGATTATCTTAGGACATGAGCGTAAAGATGAGACAGATCTAAAGCTTGAGTGCACCACACCACATAAAACAGTGGGGATTGAATGACTTCCTTTGAAAACTTCATGGAGGCCACAATTTGGATCAAGCTGATATTTAAGTTTTCCCTTTATCGTGTGACCTTATGAACATGTTGGATGACAAATAAACATCAAGGTTGAACCTACGAAGGTTTTAATGGTGGGCATCATTGCCCATATTACTTTCTGCTATGGTCTACTTGAGCTTTGGATTTGCCTCTTTTTCTGGCTCATGTCCTAATATTTTGTTGAAAAGTATCCGGTCATTGAAGTTCATTTTGGACTGATTTGTTTGATTTAGTTATTTTTTGTTTTTTCACGTAATGTTGTCATATTTGCCTAGCTAGAAGACGCCTAGGCATTTCAACAGCAGGTCTTGAGTTCAGTACTAAGGAGACACACTAACCCCACCATTGTGTGGGTGCATCATATGACTAACTGTGTGGGAGCATTGTGCAGCTAACAGGGTAGGTGTGTTGCATGACTAACAAAAAAAAAAAATAATAAAGAAAGAAAAAAAAAATGTAATGTTAGCATACACAACATTTGAAATTACTTTTAACCCACAATAAGTTGTTTCCTACTCATGCGTCCCTTCCTTTGAATTGTTCCATGAAAAAGGTAGGGCGCCATACAATGAAGATCACCTGTAGCAAAGTGGAACAATCCACTCCATCAGGTGGGCCACATTCATACGCTTGAGTCAATCCACCTTTTCAACGGCTGATGTATCGTGTTGCCTGTGTGATGTATGGTCATGCTGGTTTTCGCTCCACATTGATCTTTATGAACTTGCCCTCCTTTTGAACGGCTTAAGTGTTAGACACGATCGAGTGAGACATTGGTGGGAAACAAAATCTCTGTGTACGGAAGTTAACGGAATGCCCCCTCTAATCGAAGACTACTTTGACAAAATTGTAGAGTGCCAAAAGTCACAAAGACGAATGTGCATGCATCACATAGCGCCAAAAATGGAGTATACGTTAAGATTTAAAATTATGGGTGTGGCGTCACGTGCCATATCTTCCATTTTAAACTAGGAAGCTTGGATTGGAATTAGAAGGACACTGTTACTCGAAAATAACAAACCAACCAAACAAGGAAAGAGACCAAAGAAAACAGTAATTACATGGCTAACCATCTACTCGAATTATTCTTAGTACTCATGGCAAGCCTCATCGCTGCAAATTGCTACAATCCGCTAAATTCTTGCCACCTGAGGCTACTTGCACGGCAAGGCCCACAAGTGCAACACTGAGAATGACTCCGACTGTTGAAAGGCCGGCAAGATGTATCCACAGTATCATTGCTCCCTCTAGTCACCGGTGATACTCGTGCAACCATGACCATTAATAGCTTTGCCGAAGGTGGCGATGGTCGGGCCCCTACAGAGTGCGACAACAAATACCATAGAGATGGTTTAAAGGTGGCGGCCTTGTCTACCGGGCGGTACAATGGTGGTAGCTGGTGCCTGAAGAACATCAAGATCAATGCCAATGGCCGATCAGTATTGACTAAGGTGGTTGATGAGTGTCATTCTGTGAATGGCAGCAATTCTGATGACTACCAACCTCCGTGCCCAACAACATAGTGGACAACTCTACGGCAGTGTGGAAGGCACTGGGATCCTGAAATCATATATCGGTGATTATGATGATGACTATTGGGATAAAAGGCCGGCAACAAAAGCAAAGCCGAACACATAGCAGCAAATTGAATCAAACAAGCAACACAATGCAATTACAATGCATGCAACCAACCACACATAGACAATTCGAATTTAACGTGAAAGAACCCCTCACAAGTAAAAAACTATGGCACAAAGCGACACCAATCAATATCAGAAGTTACAAGAGATGGTACCCAAACCCCAAGATCACAAGCCCACAAGAGAAATTCAAACTTTCCTAAGAAGAAAACCCTCTTCTCAAGCTCTTTCTCTCACCTAGAACCTCTCTCAATCTCCTTTCCAATGTAGGATCCCTCTAATCCCGTAATACCCTCCTTAATTAGGAGAAAACCAAAATTAGAAACTTTTTATGCAAAACCGCACAAGAGACATACTCAAATTAGGAAACTTGCCAACCGATCGGGGACCCCTGCCGACCTGTAGGAAACTTGCCAACCGATCGGGGACCCCTGCCGACCTGTCTGCCGACCAGTCGGTAATGCCCAAATTCGGTCCAGTGTGTTCTATCTTGGTCTCCACCATGATCGACCGGTCGGTGGCCTCTGTTGCATGGAGATTTGAGGCGTCCGTTTCCAACGACAAACTCCACCACGACTCCAATCTTCATACAACACCTTGCCATCCACAACCTTCACCTCTACTTCGTCATCATCATAGTTTCATCGCTTTTCATGCCCCATCGACTTTATCCTTGCATCTTCATGCGCCTTGTCGCTCTTCTCATGTGGCCCTTTTTCTCTTGCCATATACAAGCAACCATGGATCTCGTTGTCGATCCCGCAGCTCCATTATGAATTATGCTCTTGATTACCTTATAAAGATTATTGCACTTCCGTGCCTTTATCATCATGAGTGGTTCCTTCACCACTTTACAATACCGATCACAGCTGATGAACCTACACCATTTTGCCTCTAGTGCACCAAGAGATATCACATCCCTCTTCATCTCAGGGACATGCTTCACACTTTCAAGGATCTGTTCAACCCCAGTCGAACATCCTAATGCACACCGAACCAATACCCACTACCTTGCGGGCGTAGTCATCACCCACAACAACCGATCCACTATCATATTCCTTATATGCTATGAATGAACTCCAGTCAAGACATACGTAACATGATGCACCTGAATCCAAAAGCCACTCTCTACCAAGAGACTCTATATCGGATACAGTCAATACAGCACAAACATAGCCACCGTCCTCTAGGGTATTGGCCCCCTCCCTAGAAGAATCTCCAGATTTCTCCTACTTTTTTTCGAGATTTGAACAATTCCTCTTCAAGTGCCCTTCTTCCTCACAATTCCAGCATCTCATCTTGTACTTCCACTTACCCTTTAATTTAGATCTCGATGACGGAGATCCTTCACCCCTGCTCAGAATTCATCCCCTTCATAACCAGTGCCTCATCTGTAAAGGGACTCACACTGCCGCTTTTCCTTCTCATCGCCTTCGCCTGAAGGGTTGAGATAATGATTTCCATGCCAATAGTCTTCTTATTTGCGCACAACGAGTCCTTAAGTGAGTCATATGATTCTGAAAGAGAATTCAACAGGATAAACGTTAATCCTCGTCTTTCATCGGTTCATCTACATCCATCAATTTGCAAATAAGCCTATTGAAGTTACTGGTATGGCTCTCAACATCGGCCCCCTCCGCCATGCTCAAATTATATAAGAAAGCTTCAAATATATCCGATTTTCCAAATATTTCTTCTCATAGATATTCTCCAATTTCACTCATGTTTTAGCCGCAGTTTTCTCTTTCATGACGTTATACAGGACCTCATCTATCAGGCATAATTGGATTGAGACATTGGCTTTTTCATCGATCTTCTTCCATATTGTTCTTCTTTCATAGCTTTCGGTCGCTTTCCAAGTAGCGCATCTTGCAATCCTTACTAAACTAAAAGGCTTTTCATCTTCACCTTCCAAAGTTCAAAATTATTTTTCATCGAATATTTCTCAATGTCGAATCTTATGTCCGATGTCATGCTCTTGTCTCGAATCCAAATTTCTGCTACACCCCAACGATCGCTCTGATACCAATTGGTAACAAATT
Source organism: Liriodendron chinense (assembly GCA_003013855.2). Taxonomy (NCBI): domain Eukaryota; kingdom Viridiplantae; phylum Streptophyta; class Magnoliopsida; order Magnoliales; family Magnoliaceae; genus Liriodendron; species Liriodendron chinense. The sequence continues at coordinate 7,799,695 of ML058469.1, read as the reverse complement.
AAATTAAACAAGCAATACAATGCAATTACAATGCATGCAACCAACCACACATAAACAATCCGAATTTAACGTGAAAGAACTCATCACGAGTAAAAAATCACGACACAAAGCGACACCAATCCACTATAATATTAGAAGTTATAAGAGATGTAACCCAAACACCAAGATCATAAGCCCACAAGAGAATTTCAAGCTTTTCCAAGAAGAAAACCTTCTTCTCAAGCTCTTTGTCTCACCTAGAACCTCTCTGGATCCTTTTTCTAATCTAGGATCCTTCTAATTCCATAATATACATTCCTTAAATAGGAGAAAACAGATATTAGAAATTATTTACGCAAAATCGAGCAAGAGACATACTCCAATTAGGAAACTTGCCAACCGGTCGGTAATGCTCAAATTCAATCTAGCGTGTTCTGTCTTGGTCTCCACCGTGATCGACTGGTCGGACAACCAATCGGTGGCCTCTGTTGCACATAGATTTGAGGCGTCCGTTCCCAACAATGACAATGACATGGTCCGATGCATGGCACTACCTTATTTTTTTAATTTTTTTTTATTTTATTGTACTACATATCCAGGACATGGCTATCAATGGCTGTGATTCACTCATGTAAAGTCACTTTATGATCCACACAGATATTATCAAGAGTTCCTACATTGCCTGTGCTGTTTCATAATTTATATACCACGCGTATCTGCGTGGTGCAACAAATCCACCACACAATTGCACGCCCATACAGTGCCTCCAGATGGTGCGTTGGAGAATGGCCCGATATTCATGTTTATTAGATAATCTCAACCATGTAATTTGTCCCGAAGAATCTGGACCACAAACAAATTTTATTTTTTAACTTTCCATTTTATGTCACCATTTGGAAGGCAATTACTGTCTTTTCAATGTGATTTATGATATGCTCCATCGACGGTGCACTTTCTCTATACCAGCAGCTGAGATGAGCCAGTGTGGTTCGAGATCCAAGCCACTTATCAGGTGGGCCTCATAGTGTAAAATTCTTTGGGCAAAAAATCAATTGCCTGTTCAACTGGCATGCCATAAATGAAAACTGACTGGATATACATGTGTGGCCCACTTTAAGAGCAAGCTAACCTGATTTTTAGGACATGGATGAACACTATATGTACGACCCTCGTTCGAATACCAGGAAAGTGCACTTGGATGAGAGCGCCCAAAGCCCTCAACTGAAACAAACTCGGTGGATCAAGTTCCAGATAGGGATAAGAATGGGACCAGAGCCAGGGCCCTGAACTTGGTCTGAGGCTGATCAGGCCCAGGCTTAAAATCTAGGCTTGACGTTTGGGCCAGAACTACTAGACCAGTGCCAATAATGACTGGACCGTTCAGTCACCAAGTGGGCCACCATTATAAAAAGGAACGGATGCTTTAAAGATCCCAGTCATCAAGTGGGTCTCCTTTATCAAGTTTAAAGACACTCCTATAGTATAGATGTAATAAAACTCAAGAACAATAATCACATGCATATATCCCAAGGCATGTACATTCCCATACGTTAGAACTATGTGGGACCCACTGAGATGTTTCTTTGCCATCGAAGCCATCTATTCGATGTCCCACCCCATGTCATGCCAGGCCTCTAAAAATCAGCCTAATCCAAAACTCAGGTGAGCCACACCATAGGAAACAACCAGGAGCAATGGGTAGGGGATGCCCACCATAGAAACTTCCATGGTGTGTGTGCGGGTGCAAAGTGATTTGTATTTGACAACCGATCCAGTCATCAGATCCGTTATAACAGGATGAAGGAACGACTCAAACATCAGGCGATACCATGACTCAGGTGAGCCACACCACGTGAACTTAAATCCTTTGGCATGATTTTACAGTGTTATCATTGGTGCGGCCCACCTGAGTCTTGGACTGGCCTGATATTGGGTATGTACAGTGAATATGATGTGGCGCACCTGATGCATGTTTTGGACTCTACACACCCATCACGGTAGGCCCTACAGAAGCTCGAACATCCTGCTTGAGAAGGCTATTGACAATCGGACAAAGGGTACTAATCAAGGGTGCTTCCCGCCCAGATTTTGAACTAGTCAGACTGGGCTTGCCGGAAGGGCCTATTCAAAATGTAGACTTGTCTGACCCACACCCGTCCCACTGAATTTGGCCTGAAGACAATCTTCTTCTTAACCGTCCACTTGATGAAGACCCATCAGACGGTTAGGGATTCCCCAGACAACTGATGCTATTCTGGATTCACTTAGTGTGGGACCCACTTCAAAAGAACACATCCACGCAATTTACAAAATTTCTTTTGTGCACAAATGTATATCTATCAGAGAGCATAAACATAAGAATTGAGGATGATAAGTTTACAAACTAGCAATACATGACAGACATAAGCATGCCTGACATATTTTGATACAAGAAAATACATAATAAGTGATGTCATGTAGGTGTAGCAATTGTTGGGTCCGTTTGGCTATTCGAATATGTCTTTCTACCAGCCGGGGCCCAGCTCAGTGTAGCCCTTGTGTCAAGCATCGGACCATGTGATATCATAGTCACCAATCTGCGATTCGGGGATGCCCAGTGCCTTCCACACCGCAGGCGAGGCATCTACTATGTTGTTGGGACAAGGTGGTTGGTAGTCATGATCGGAATCACAACCATTTACTGAATCACACTCATCAACAACCTTGGCCAACACAGATTGACCATTGGCACTGATCCTGATGTTCTGCAGGCAACGGCTTCCGCCGTTGTACCATCCTGTGGACAGGGCCACAACTTTTTCACTATCGCTATGGTATTTGTTGTCGCACTCGGAAGGAGCCCCACCATCGCCACCTGGGGCGAAGCTATTGATGGTCATGGTCGCACCAGTATTGCTAGTAACGGGAGGCGAGCAATGATAATGAGGATACATCTTCCCAGCCTTGCAGCAATCGGAGTCATGTTCAGTGTTGCATTTATGAGCCTTACCACGTAAGTAGCCACTTGGATTGCATGATTTCAGTGGTTTGTAGCAATTCACTGCGATGAGACATGCCATAAGGACTAGGAGTAGTGAAAGTAGATGCTTGGCCATGTGATTTCTCTCTAATCTTTTCCCTCGTTTGAGTGGTTTTGGTATTTGGTTATGATTTGGTTTGGGTCTTTGGTGGTGTATTTATAGGCGTATATCAACCTTCCTGATTTCGTTTCATATCTCTTTGTTGTTCCAAAATATAAAAAAGTATATAATGAATCTGCCCCAAACTAGACTGATTAGTTGTAAAATTTCATGATATTTGACGCAACCAAACGCACCCTATGTCTCTTCTTACAAAATGGAAGGCACCGTACGATTCCTCTCTACCCATCTCAGATTTTTTCGCATTTGTATACCCCTCTTTTGTCACCATGTAAAAACATTGCCTCGTAATTTCAAGCTCTTCAAACTTGCCAAAATAGTGCTCAAGGGTACGAGATGTACATGAGGCCCACTCACAGAAATCACGTACATTCAAGCAGTTGGTCCCACCACAGTTGGATCATAGTCGTTTGATTTCATGATATGATGGACCCATCATTGTCATCAAACAACCAGTGAAAACTTAACCAAAAAGAACCATTCATCCAGTTGGCCCCTCTCATCAAATGGCCCATGGAAGGACGGTTACCTTGCTTGAACAATATTCAAGATCCAACTTACAAACTTGCTCTCGCTGGGTGTTAACCATCAGCATTTCAAGGTGGCATGCAACGCAAGGTAGACTGTCATGTCTGCCTTACGGAGCAAAGGAATGTGACTAATACACTTTCTAGCATTTGTGAGCTTGTAGAGTGCAACTCAAATTACTTTCTTGAGATTATCATAACTGGGTCATCAAGATGCCAGCAACACTGTTGTGTGCTTACAGGACGAGGGCTAATCTATCAAAGACTCATGATCAGGCCTCCCACTTCATAATCTAAACTGACAGATGTGATTAGTCGTCCATCACCATTGGCTTACGTGCCAAGTTTTCAGTCCAATCCGTCTCAAACAAGGGAGATCCATCTAAAACGGATCCAACGGTCAGATTCATTCTTGAATGGGACAAATGACCATTGATCATATCTTTTCTGTCCAATGATTAAATCACATGGAACAACATCATGAAATCTCATATCGATCAGACCTATAATAAGTGGGATCTTGTCCTATCAAGCTGTTCTATGGTATCGTCACCATCCTGACCGTCCAACATTCGCAAATTAAACAATTGGGTGTCTATCCAACGCAGTGTCCAACATTAGATGATCATTGAATTGACTTGCTTAATTTAGCTAAGCTAGCCTATGGTCACACAATCAACATAAAATCTAACATCAACAATCAAGATGAGTGATCATACAAGCACATAAGAACCATATATGTCATAAGTGGTTAAATATGTGTTTCCCTCGGCCACTAAGAGTTAGTGGGCCTTACACATCCTAAACATGTGAACGTCCAATCAACATAAAACACTAGAGATGATATATCACCAATAAATAAGGCAATATCAATATCACAAACATATCCAAACACAAAATAATATAAATATGTGGCTTAGATCTCACCACAAAACAGCTTAAGACTTTTTTTTCAAACAATTCCTTCACAACTATCATCTGGCATTCCAAACCCTTAGATGTTTTAAGTAATTTCTAATCAAACCAGGCAGCAAGATTCAGCCCAATCTAATCTGAGATGAATCGGTCTGTAAAAAACAAGATCAAACTGTCATGATCAAATCTAGCCAAATCTGAACTAATACCATCCAATCCAACTGGACCATTACGAATTAAGAGCGCATCGAAAAACCACTTAAACTAAATTTCATCCAAATCCGATCAAAGATTAAAGAGTTGTAGCCCACTCAAGGTATGACCAAACATATATTTATTTTTTTGTCATGATCTATGCATTGATGTGGACAAACGACTAGATATTTCAAAGAGTTTGACAAGCTAGTAAACACAGTCAGTCCAGATCTTCCAAAAGAAAATCAAAGCATGCCATAGAAGGGGTGCGCGTCGCTAACACAACACATTCGCACTTAAGACGTTAAGTTATTTTTGGCACTTAAGTTCGTTTGGTAAGTATAATTGAAAAGTAACTTATCTCTTAAAAATGACTTACCTTAATGAGTATTTTTTTTAAGCTTTTTAACTTTTGACTTTTCTACTCATCTCTCTCATATCATGCTTTTGCTCTTTTTTTTTTTTTTTTTTTTTGGGTTAGTACGCACCCACACTGTTAGTTACTCTCCATTGTTAATTAACCACCCTCAACTTGGCTTTTCTACTTATCTCTCTCAAGTCACGCTACATCTCAAAGTTCTCTCTCATGGTTCACTCAATTACTGCTCTCTCATACTGTTCATATCAAAGGAGGCCCCACATGATGGACTGTCCCATCAAAGGTGGGGCTCACATAGTGGACGTCCCACATCAAAGTTCTCTCTCATGGACTTCCCACATCTTTAATGTGGGCCGTCCAACTTGGCTTTTCTACTTCTCTCTCAGGTCACGCTACATATCAAAGTTCTCTCTCATGGTTCACTCAATTACTGCTCTCTCATACTGTCCATATCAAAGGAGGCCCCACATGATGGACTGTCCCATCAAAGGTGGGGCTCACACAGTGGACAACCCACATCAAAGATGGGCCCTACATTAATTGGTGCAAGATCCAATCCACCAATCAAGTTGATTTGATCTTCTACGTATTTCTCAAAAATGGTTCTAGTCCATTCACCATGTGGACCGACTATTGGAAACAAGTTAATGGGTTAGAAAACTTCAGCCAAGTCTTCCATAGCCATACATTTGTTTTGTAGATTGTGGCCACCTGACCAGTGGATCAACTTGATTCTTGTGCCAGGGCATCCATATAATGATCCCGTTCTGATGGATGGAATGTATCTCGGACCAATCATGCTATGCTAGCACATGCATGGCATGTACATGAGCTTTATTGCACGCAAGTGGGATTAGAAAAGCTCATTCTATTAGGAAAACTGTCTCAACGCTTAGCTTTTTCTTTTCATGTCAATATGTTGCTTATTGTTGGCATTTTCCTCCTCATTAGATAGAGGAGAGAGAGAGTGTTCAGACTCATGTCCGACCGGCCGGTGCCCCTGGCCGACCGGCCAGACAAAGTGGCTAGAAACCACATTATCTCTGGACGAAAATTGTGAAGGCCGACCGGTCATCCGACCGGCCGGTGGTCCTGGCCGACCGGTCGGCAAACAGGTCGGGTGTATGTGTTTTTAACACAGTGTTCTCTCTGGACTGGCTTTTGGTGGGTCCGACCGGCCGGCGGTTTTGGCCGACCGGTCGGAGGTGTGCGCAGATTGGTACTGCAGTTTCCAAATCGAGCTAGGACTCTTGCAAAACTACATATATGGAGTTCTAATTCGGGATTTTGTATTCCCACAAGGTGTTCTACACGTCCTAGGTGAGAGAGAGAGAGAAAAAGAGAAAGAGAGGAAGAGAAAGAGGGAGAGGAAGCTTGTTGGTAGAGGAGGCATTGCTCGAGAAGGTGATTCCTGGTGCAACGACATCTCGGCTCTTCAACGTCCTCGTGCTCGGGTGAGATCTCTCAGTTTTCTTGTCCTTTCATTGTTATCCATCCCTGTGTGGGTGAAGAAGGTTTGATCCAAGCGGTGTGTGCTTGTGATCGGTTGTAACAGTTCTCTGAGATAGTGGATTGTTGATCTAGACTAGGTCCCATGGTTTTTACCTCTTTCGAGGGTTTTCCACGTAAAAACTCCTTGTGTCGTGTGGTTGTTTGTTTACTCTTGATTATTGCTTTATCCTAGTCCATAATTCTAGTGCATTGGGGGGGGCGAGATCCTCAGGCTTGTGTGAAACGCACCCAACAAAGTGGTATCAAAGCGTTCAGGTTGTTTGAATGGTATGGGATTGATTCTGAATTATGGAAGGTGGCTCATCAAGAAAGATTAGTCTCAATGGATTCAACTGGACCATATGGAAGGCTAAGATGGAGGACTTGCTTTATTGCAAGGACCTGTATGCTCCAATTATAGGCGTATCAGCGAAGACGAAGGATATGTCGGATGATGATTGGAAGAAGTTGGACCGGAAGGCGGTGGGGTTTATTAGACAATGGTTGGATGATTCGGTTTTCCACCATGTGTCTACAGAGACCTCAGCCGCTAGCTATGGCTGAATTACAAGGGTTGTATGAGAGGAAGACAGCTTGCAACAAGATATTTCTGATTAGAAGACTTGTAAATCTCAAGTTCAAGGATAATGGTTCTGTGGCTGAGCACATGAATGAAGTCAGCAATATTGTGAACCAACTCTCCGCTATGAAGATGGTCCTGGACGATGAACTACAGGCTTTGCTATTGCTTAGCTCATTGCCTGATAGTTGGGAGACATTGGTGGTGTCTCTAAGTAACTCTGCGCCAGGCGGAAAGATATCCATGGAACAGGTAACGAGTTGTCTCTTTAATGAGGAGACAAGGAGGAAGTCTCTAGGGTCTACTCAGCAAGAGGCCCTTGTGACACAGGATCGGGGAAGAGGAAAGAACAGAAAGGGTGGGAAAGCTCGAGATAAATCAAGAGGCAAGTCAGTTGCCAAGAAAGATGTTGAATGTTGGAATTGTGGCAAGAAGGGCCACTATAAGCATGAATGTCATAAGAAGAAGAGTGACAAGAAGGGTAAAGGAAAGGAAAAGGAAGATGAATCAGATTCTACTGCGGTCGCCTCAGATGGTGACGTTGTTGTTATTCTCTCAGCAAATCATGATGTTTGTCTCACGGCTGCGAATCTGGACACCGATTGGGTGGTTGATTCGGGAGCGTCGTTTCATGCAACTCCATGAAGGGATTTCTTCACAAGTTTCAAGCAAGGCAGCTTTAGTACAGTGCAGATGGGGAACTCTGGAGTGTCCCAGATTGTGGGAGTTGGTGATATTTGTGTAAGGACCGATATAGGCTGTACATTGGTTCTAAAAGATGTGAGACATATTCCAGACCTTCGCCTCAACTTGATGTCGACGGGAGGTTGGATGTAGCAGGCTATGAGAGTTGGTTCGTTGGTGGGCACTGGAAGCTCATCAAGGGTTCGATGATCGCAGCAAGAGGGAAGATGTGTTGCACCCTATACAAGACATGTGTCAATATATGCAAGGGTGAGTTGAACGCAGCAGAAGATTCAGCGATAGACATGTGGCACAGACGGCTCGGCCACATGAATGAGAAAGCACTTCAGCTACTAGCAAAGAAGCACCTCCTTCCAGAGTTGACAGATACACCTCTTAAAACCTGTATTGATTGTTTATCAGGGAAATAGAATAGGGTTTCATTTGTAAAAACTACTTCTCATGTTAAGAAAGTACATCCATTAGATTTGGTTTATTCTGATGTTTATGGTCCTATGAGGACTAAAACCTTAGGTGGGGCATTGTATTTTGTCACGTTTATAGATGATGCATCTAGGAGGGTTTGGGTTTATGCTTTGAAATCCAAGGACGAGGTCTTTGTGTATTTAAAACTTTTCATGTCATGGTCGAGAGGGAGACAGGTAGATCATTGAAGTGCATTCGCACTGACAATGGTGCTGAATACATTGGCGACTTTCATGAGTATTGCAAGTCCCTAGGTATATGGCATGAACAGACGGTACCCAAGACCCTCCAGCACAATGGTGTCTCTGAGAGTATGAATCGCACCATTGTAGAGAGAATCAAGTGCATGTTATCCCATGCGAAGTTGCCCAAGATGTTTTGGGGAGAAGTAATGCACACAGCAGTGTATCTGATAAACAGGTCTTCATTAGCCCCTTTGAATGGAGAAGTACCTGAGAAGGTGTGAACTGGACGTGATCCTTCGTACAGTCATCTCAGGGTATTTGGATGCAGGGCATCCGTTCACGTACCAAAGTATAAGAGGTCCAAGCTCGATACGAAGATCAGGCAGTGTGTGTTCTTAGGGTACAGTGATGAGAAATTTGGCTTCAGGTTGTGGGATCCGACCGAGAATAAGCTCGTCAGGAGCAGAGATGTGGTTTTCATTAAAGATCAGTGTATAGAAGACATTGGAAAGCCAGAGAAGACCCAGCCCAGTTCAGATGAGCTGGAAGATTTGGATCCCACTACTCCTCCCGTGGTGCCTGATGACGGGGGAGTACAGCAAGGTGCAGAGGACAAGAGAGTTCCTACAGGAGATGGACAGGGGGAGCAGCCCCCACTTGATCCACGTGTTGAGCCACAGGTGAGGAGGACATCTAGGGACAGACTCCCGTGCAAGAAGTACTCGCCGCATGAGTACATTATGCTTACTAATGGGGGAGAGCCAGAAGATTATTCTGAGGCTCTAGCCGACGAGCATAAGGGGGAGTGGTTGAAAGCTATGCAAGAGGAGATAGAATCCTCGCATAAGAACCATAGATATGACATGGTGAAATTGCCTAAGGGCAAGAAAGCTCTGAGCAACAAGTGGGTATTCAGAAAGAAGATTGAGCAGAAGAATTCACAGACAAGGTACAAGGCCAGACTCGTGGTGAAAGGTTTTGGTCAGAGGAAAGGAATAGACTTCGATGAGATATTCTCACCAGTGGTGAAGATGACATCAATACGGATGTTGCTAAGGTTGGCGGCTAGCATGGATCTGGAGATAGAGCAGTTAGATGTTAAAACTGCCTTCCTCCATGGTGATCTGGAAGAAGAGATCTATATGCGACAACCAGAGGGGTTCGAAGTCAAGGGCAAAGAGCATATGGTGTGTAGGCTTAGGAAGAGCTTGTATGGGCTGAAACAAGCTCCTAGGCAATGGTACAAGAAGTTCGACTCGTTCATGTTGACACATGGGTATAATAGAACGAAGTCGGACCACTGTGTGTTCACTCGTAGGTTCTCAGATGGTGATTTCTTAGTTCTGCACTTATATGTTGATGACATGCTCATCATGGGAAAGGACATCAAAAAGATTGACGGGCTGAAACAAAAGTTGGGCAAGTCGTTTGCGATGAAAAACTTGGGCCCAGCCAGACAGATCCTAGGAATGGAGATAACCCGTGACAGAAGCAGCAGAAGGCTTTGGTTGTCACATGAGAGGTATATTGAGAAAGTCCTAGAGCGGTTCAATATGAATGCAGCGAAGCCGGTCAGTACTCCACTGGATGGTCATTTCAAATTGAGCGACAAGCAGTGTCCCAAGACGAAGGCAGAGGTGGAAGAGATGCAGAAGATACCCTACGCCTCGGCTGTAGGAAGTTTGATGTATGCTATGGTGTGTACGCGCCCAGACATAGCATATGCGGTTGGTGTTGTCAGCCGATATCTTGCCAATCCTGGCAAAGATCATTGGGCAGCAGTGAAGTGGATACTACGGTATCTGAGAGGCTCATCCAGGTTGAGCCTATGCTATGGTGACGAGAAGCCTGTGTTAGAGAGTTACACAGATGCAGATATGGCAGGTGACATAGATTCCAGGAAGTTCACATCGGGTTTCATGTTCACGTTTGCTGGGGGAGCGGTTTCTTGGCAGAGCAAGCTACAGAAGGTCGTAGCATTGTCGACGACAGAGGCCAAATATATTGCAGTCACAGAAGCATGCAAGGAAATGCTTTGGATGAAGAGGTTCCTACAGGAACTTAGCCTGAAGCAAGAGAAGCATGTGGTCTATTGTGATAGCCAGAGTGCGATACACTTGAGCAAGAATCCAAGTCAGCATTCCAAGTCGAAGCACATAGAGATTCGATATCACTGGATTAGGGATACTTTGGAACAGAAGGTGTTACAGCTTGAGAATGTCCACACGGACGATAACGGGTCAGACATGATGACCAAGGCTCTGCTCAAGGGAAAATTCGAGGCTTGTAGAAGCCGAGCTGGCTTGAAGATGGTGAACTCCTCCTAAGTCGGAAAAGGGGGAGATTTGTTGGCGTTTTCCTCCTCATTAGATAGAGGAGAGAGAGTGTTCATACTCATGTCCGACCGGCCGGTGCCCCTAGCCGACCGACCGGACAAAGTGGCTAGAAACCACATTATCTCTAGACGAAAATTGTGAAGGCCGACCGGTGGTCCTGGCTGACCGGTCGGCAGACAGGTCGGGTGTATGTGTTTTTAACACAGTGTTCTCTCTGGACTGGCTTTTGGTGGGTCCGACCGGCCGGCGGTTTTGGCCGACCAGTCGGAGGTATGCGCGGATTGGTACTGCAGTTTCCAAATCGGGCTAGGACTCTTGCAAAACTACATATATGGAGTTCTAATTCGGGATTTGGTATTCCCATAAGGTGTTCTACACGTCCTAGATGAGAGAGAGAGAGAGAGAGAGAGAGAGAAAAAGAGAAAGAGAGGAAGAGAAAGAGGGAGATGAAGCTTGTTGGTAGAGGAGGCATTGCTCGAGAAGGTGATTCCCGGTGCAACGACGTCTCGGCTCTTCAACGTCCTCGTGCTCGAGTGAGATCTCTCAGTTTTCTTGTCCTTTCATTGTTATCCATCCATGTGTGGGTGAAGAAGGTTTGATCCAAGCGGTGTGTGCTTGTGATCGGTTGTAACAGTTCTCTGAGATAGTGGATTGTTGATTTGGACTAGGTCCCGGGTTTTTACCTTTTTCGAGGGTTTTCCACGTAAAAACTCCTTGTGTCGTGTGGTTATTTGTTTACTCTTGATTATTGCTTTATCCTAGTCCATAATTCTAGTGCATTGGGGGGCGAGATCCTCAGGCTTGTGTGAAACGCACCCAACACTTATTATATGTAGATTTGAAATTTTCTTTCTAACCTTTCGATGTGTTATTACCAAACATACTTATTTACTTATAGGCTGATAAGTATGTTGTTTACCAAACATACTTATCTGCTTAATAAGTAAAAACCAAGATAAGTAGCTTATCTTAAGTAACTTACAATCCAAACAGGCCCTAAATGCCGATCCAGCAGTCCATAGACACTATAAAACCCATTCCATAGTTAGCCATGAGTGGGTCCCACACATCCCTAAGGTTGTGTGGTCAAATATGGGCCTGCGTGCGCATTTTGGACAACGTGGACACCTGGGGCCACCTCCTTTTGCGTCCGCATGTGCAGTTGGACAACATGCACATCATATATTCGACGGTGATGATCAACGTGGACATGTGGAGCTACCTCCTTTTGGGCCCGCATGCGCAGTTGGACAACATGCACAACATACATTCAACGGTCATGATCAATGTGGACATGTGGAGCTACCTCCTTTTTTAGTAATTTCAAATTTCGGAAAATCCCAAATCTATGATTTTTAGAGACTTGAATACCATATGTTTTTATAGGATTGGATTTTTCCTTTTTTTTTTTTTTTTCAAAATGGTAGGAGCACAACTCCTGTAATTTTGTTGATATGAAAACCACAGGTACAAACATTTGAATGGACTCCAACAAAATAAAAAAAAAAAAAAAAAAAAAGGCCTTACCTATAGTATAGACTATGATCCGCAAACAGAAATTCACAAGGATGTATAATCTACAGACTGAAAATAAATGCCCCTTCGGTGGGAGAAAAACTAAAACTGGAAGAAGAAGAAAAAAGTAATAGTCAGGCATCAATGTGCCATAAACGCCGAAATTGGCACACAACAGCAAAGCAAACGACAGCTCCTAAACAGCTGAAAAACCAGCCGCCAAAGGCTACAATTGGGTTCTATAACAAACCAGCCCCTGAAAATTAAAACAGTCCAGCAATTGCCTCCAAAACAGCTGAAAAACCAGCCGCCAAAGGCTACAATTGGGTTCTATAACAAACCAGCCCCCTGAAAATTAAAACACTCCAGCAATGGCCTCCAAACATGGTAATCCAACATTCACCCCGCAATGACAAAAATCTATAGTAGCAGGCCTCCCTAAAGCCTTTGTAGGTCAGCAAAAATTCAATTTCTGTTGGCACCCCAAGGTTCTCTCAGCCTAAACTAACCTCAAAATTTAGGATTAGGAAGTGGTGGAAATCCACCACTGAAAGACAGCCTTGTTGAGTGTGGAGACAGCCACACATGTCAATGGTCCGGCGCCCGGACGGTCTGATGACCGGGCGCCCGATATTCAGACCATTTGGGTCATGGGCTGCTGGATCGTTTTGTGAACGGCCGGGCGCCCGACGGTCAAAGTGACCGGGTGCCCGATATTCAACCTGGCTTCATCTTTCATGTTTTGAGAGTAGCCGGGCGCCCAACGGTCAAAGTGACTAGGCACCCGAAATTAGTCTGTTTTCTCCTTTTGAACGCTGGACGCTTCTTGTATTGGCCGGGCGCCCGACCCAGTTATGTCAGGGCGCCCGACCGGCCACGGGCTTAAGACGCTAGTTTCCTATTTTTTGTTCTAATTGCGGGGTTTACTATATAAAGGGATATAAACCGAGATTAGGCAGGGGGATTAGGGCTTCTATACGTCTAATGTGAGAAAAAGTCGAGAGGATTAGCAAAAGGGCCATCTCTGTGCATGGGAGCATGGGAGAAGGTAAGTGTATTGCTTGTAACTTCGTTTTTCTTCATAGTGAAGTTTGCACCCGTGGTTTTTTTTTACCCTTGTTGGGGTTTTTCCACGTAAATCTCTGTCTTGTGGAATGTTGGTTTATGTGATTCTTTTCTAGTTATTATTTTCTTCCTGTTTATCGTTTGTGGGTGAGACCGGAGATTGGATCTTGGTTCACCGGCGTTGTTGGCGTGCTGCGCAACAACTGGTATCAGAGCTATTGGTTTAGTTCAACTGGGAGCGATGGCGGAAGATGGAAAAACTAGAATTGAGAAGTTTGATGGTTCAAACTTTGCCTTCTGGACGATGCAGATGGAGGATTATCTGTATCAGAAGGACCTCTACATTCCTCTGGAAGGAAAAGAGAAGAAACCAGAGAAGATGACAGATGATGAATGGGCTTTAATGGATCGGAAGGCTTTAGGAACGATCCGACTCTCTTTGTCTAAGAGCATCGCTTTCAACATATCCAAAGTAAAGACCACAAAAGAATTAATGCAGGCTTTGGCTACGATGTATGAGAAACCCTCGGCGTCCAACAAGGTTCATCTCATGAAACGGCTTTTCAACATGAAGATATCAGATGGTGGGGGCGTGGCTGAACATCTAAACGAGTTCAATACACTCACGAGCCAATTGGAATCCATTGGCATCACTTTTGATGACGAGATCAGGGCGCTATTGATCTTGTCTAGTGTGCCAGACAGTTGGGATGGTTTGGTGATTGCCGTGAGCAATTCTTCAGGATCTACGAAGTTGAAATTCGATAATGTGGCCGGTCTAATTCTAAGCGAAGAATCTAGAAGGAAGGCATCAGGAACTTCAGGGGATTCAGGAAATGCTCTAAACGTTGAAGGAAGAGGAAGATCTTAAACAAAGGAGGCAATAAACACGGTCGTTCTAAGTCGAGGAATAAGTCCAAGGGACCGAAAGACAAGGACGGGTGTTGGCATTGCGGGAAGAAGGGGCACATGAAGCGTGATTGTAGGGCGCTTAAGAAACAAGAAGGAAGCTCTCAAGGTGGAAAGGATTCAGTGAATCTATCTGAGGAGAGTGACACAGAGGCGTTGATCTTGTCTCTTGATGCTCGTAATGAGTCTTGAGTTATAGACTCAGGTGCTTCGTTTCATGCCACTTCATCAAAAGAAGTTCTTCGTGATTATGTGTCAGGTAACTTTAGAAGAGTCTATCTGGGTGATGATGAGCCATGCAATATTGTTGGGAAGGGAGACGTTCACCTAAGTCAGAAAGACGGAACGGTCTTGAAGCTGAAGGATGTCAGACATGTACCGAGTTTGAGACGGAATCTGATCTCAATGGGGCAGTTGGCCGATACCGAATATGTGACGACATTCACGAGCGATGCATGGAAGGTCACAAAAGGTGCCTTGATTATATCTCGAGGTAAGAAGGAAGGTACTTTGTATGTGACTTCCGGATCGTATAGTTCACTCGTAGTTGCATCAATTGGAATGAACGGTCAGTTATGGCATCAGAGGTTGGGACATATGAGTGAGAAGGGGATGAAAGTGCTATTGTCAAAGGGGAAGCTACCAGGGTTGAAGGCAATCGATCTGGAATTCTGCTAGGACTGCGTGTATGGCAAGCAGAAGAAAGTTAGCTTCAAGAAGACAGGACGCGCTCCAAAGACGCATCTATTGGAGCTTGTACACAGGTATCATCTCTTAGTGGCTCACGTTACTTTGTTTCTTTTATTGATGATGCTAATAGAAAACTGTAGGTCTACTTCTTAAAACACAAATCAGATGTATTCGATGTATTTAAGAAGTGGAAAGTTATGGTAGAAAATGAGACCTATAAAACTGTGAAGTGTCTCAGATCGGATAATGGGAGAGAATACTATGACAAGAGATTTGAAGAGTATTGTGCAGCAAATGGAATCAAACATCAGAAAATGATTCTAGGGACACCGCAGCAGAACGGTGTGGCCGAGCGCATTAACAGGACCATTCTTGAGCGCGTTAGGAGCATGAGGCTACATGCAGGGTTGCCCAAGATCTTTTGGGCAGATGCTGTGAATACTGCCGTATATCTCATCAATAGAAGTCCCTCAGCACCATTGGATGGTGGGCTCCCAAAAAAAACGTGGACTAGGAAAGACGTGAACCTTGCACATCTCAGAGTGTTTGGTTGCATTTTTTATGTTCACATTGATGTAGAGCACAGAAACAAGCTGGATGCAAAGTCCAGAAGGTGTACGTTTATAGGCTACGGGCAGAATAATTTTGGCTACCGGTTTTGGGATGCAGAGAACCGAAAAATTATCAGAAGCAAGGACGTAGTCTTCAATGAAAAAGTGATGCATAAGGACAGTGTGCAGCAAAAGCAGAACAAGGCCGATGAGAAGGAATTCGTAGAGTTGGAAGAGTTACCGGACACGGGTGTTACAGTGCCACAGGATGAGCATGCATAGGAGCATGATGAGGCAGAGCCGCAGACACCGGTTGTGAGGAGGTCTATTCGGGAGAGGAGACCCAAGGTCCGATACTCACCCTCCTTACATTATCTACTGCTGACAGATAATGGTGAGCCAGAGTGTTTTGAAGAGGCATTACAGTCAGATATGCGGGTTAAGTGGGAGCAAGCCATGGAAGATGAGATGGACTCTCTTGAGTCTAATCGTACGTGGGAGCTAGTCACTCTACCCAAGGGTA
The DNA here is from genome assembly GCA_003013855.2 of Liriodendron chinense. Classification (NCBI taxonomy): domain Eukaryota; kingdom Viridiplantae; phylum Streptophyta; class Magnoliopsida; order Magnoliales; family Magnoliaceae; genus Liriodendron; species Liriodendron chinense. Next base: position 7,783,545 of record ML058469.1, on the reverse strand, counting down.
AGAAAGCTCTTCATAACAAGTGGGTTTACAGACTGAAGGAGGAGCACGATGGTTCGAAACGATACAAAGCTAGACTGGTTGTGAAAGGGTTCCAACAAAAGGCAGGTATCGATTTCACAGAGATATTTTCACCCGTGGTGAAGATGTCTACGATTCGCATGGTCTTGAGCATAGTGGCTACAGAGGACTTACATCTAGAGCAGCTAGATGTTAAGACAGCCTTTCTTCATGGAGACCTTGAAGAAGAGATATATATGCATCAGCCGACAGGATACGTGGCACCAGGAAAGGAGAACAAGGTGTGTAGACTGAAGAAGAGTCTATATGGTCTGATGCAGGCCCCAAGGCAGTGGTACAAGAAGTTCGACAGTTTCATGTCGGAAAACGGGTACAAGAGATGTCATGCAAACCACTGTTGTTACTTGAAGAAGTTTGATACATCGTACATCATCCTTCTTCTGTATGTTGATGATATGCTTGTGGCCGGATCAAGCATGAAGGACATCTCAGATCTCAAAAGAAAACTGTCTAGAGAGTTTGCCATGAAGGATTTAGGAGCTGCAAAACAAATCCTAGGCATGAGGATAAAGCGTGACAGGAAAAATAAGAAGCTGGTTTTGTCATAGGCAGAATACATAGCCAAGGTACTTGATCGATTCAGCATGGGAGGTACTAAGCCGGTTAGCACTCCATTAGCCAACCACTTCAAGCTTTCTAAGGAGCAAGGAGCTAAGACGTAGGAGGAACGAGACTACATGGCTAAAGTCCCTTATGCGTCAGCCATAGGGAGCCTCATGTATGCTATGGTTAGCGCAAGGCCAGACATTGCTCAAGTAGTGGGAGTTGTTAGCAGGTACATGAACAACCCCGAGAAGGAACATTGGGAATCTGTGAAGTGGATCCTCAGATACCTAGTAGGTACTGTGGATGTAGGGCTGTGTTATGGAGGATCGAAATCAAGCTACAAGGCTACGTCGACTCAGATTTGGCAGGGGATATCAACAGCAGAAGGAGCACTACAGGGTATGTCTTTACCCTGGGTAGTGCTGCAGTCAATTGGATCTCTCAGTTACAGAAGATAGTATCCATCAGTACAACGGAAGCAGAATATGTTGCAGCTACAGAAGCGTGCAAGGAGATGGTGTGGATGCAAGGTTTTATGAAAGAGTTGGGGAAGAAGCAAGCAAATTGCAAGCTGTACAGTGATAGTCAGAGTGCAATACACTTGGCTAAGAATTCAGCCTTTCATTCGAGGACCAAGCATATTGACATCAGATATCACTTCATACGTTCGTTACTGGAAGATGGATTGATTACTTTGGAGAAGATTCATACAAGTGAGAATCCTGTAGATATGTTGACCAAGGCGGTCACACGAGAGAAGCTGAAGCTCTGTTCAGCTTTGATTGGTCTTTAGACTTGAAGACTGGGAGGTGGTGCACTCCGGATGTAGAAGACGAAGGATCAAGTGGTGATTGTCTCCAAGTGGGAGATTGTTGAGTGTGGAGACAGCCACACATGTCAATGGTCGGGCGCCCAGACGGTCTGATGACCGGGCGCCCGATATTCAGACTATTTGGGTCATGGGCTGCTGGATCGTTTTGTGAACGGTCGGGCGCCCGACTGGTCAAAGTGACCAGGCTCACGATATTCAGCCTGGTTTCATCTTCATGTTTTGAGAGTATCCGGGCGCCCGACGGTCAAAGTGACCGGGCAGCCCGAAATTAGTCTATTTTCTCCTTTTGAACGCTGGACGTTTCTTGTATTGGCCGGGCGCCCGACCCAGTTATGTCCGGGCGCCCGACCGGCCGTGGGCTTAAGACTCGGGTTTCCTATTTTTTATTCTAATTGCGGGGTTTACTATATAAAGGGGTGTAAACCAGGAATTAGGCAGGGGGATTAGGGCTTCTATACGTCCAAGGTGAGAAAAAGGCGAGAGGATTAGCAAAAGGGTCATCTCTGTACATGGGAGCATAGGAGAAGATAAGTGTATTGCTTGTAACTTCGTTTTTCTTCATAGTGAAGTTTGCACCCGTGGATTTTTTTACCCTTGTTGGGGTTTTTCCACGTAAATCTCTGTCTTGTGGAATGTTGGTTTGTGTGATTCTTTTCTAGTTATTATTTTCTTCCTGTTTATCGTTTGTGGGTGAGACCGGAGCTCGGATTTCGGTTCACCAGCGTTGTTGGTGTGCTGCGCAACAAGCCTACTATCTTTCTTTCCAAGGTGCGAGTGAAGATGATCAACACAAGTCATCGTAACAGTTCGGATTTTGCAAAGTAGAATTTGGGTCTAAGAAATTTAACCATCTCTTGCACAAAGAGTATCAAAATTCTTCTTCTCTATCTCACATCTTGATTTACCAATCACCTCATGCAACATTATTTATTGCTTTTTTAATTTTGCTTATGATCACATCACTATTTTTTTTCCTTCTTATATACCCTCTTGGTTCCCTTTGAGTTACTTCTAAGTATATGCTCTATATATGCCTTACTGAAATTTTCGAATCCTGGTGCATTAGAAACCTAGGGTTACATAATCTTTGCATTTATTTTAATAATCAATTCCTCGATTATGATTGATGCAAGCAAGCTGTTTCCACGGTCATAACCCAGTCGAGTTTTGTTGAGCGCTTTATTTTCCTTTTCTATGATAATTACTGTCACCTCGAATTACCTCCCTAGTCAAGCCATCGCAATCTCTTAAGTGGCAGATAGAGTTGAGCATTTAGATTTCTAATCAGCTTCGAATCTTGTCTGCAACCGATTATACAATAAAGCCATCTAGAGCTTAAAATTCCAAAAACAAAATTCCTAAGGCCCAAAAAGTAAAGACCGCACGTGAGTGCGAGCAAAAAAGTATGCCCAATCCGTTCCTTTTCGTCACAAGTCCCATTACTCGACATCTCCAAAAGCAGACCAATCACAGGAGTCATCCTAGTTAGCGAGTCTCTGAGTCCCCAACTAATAGAAATTCTATGGTATAATGGGGACTCCAGGTCAAACACGTCACAATCTAGGTCAATATCACACCCCCAGTAAGCAAGAGAGAGAGAGAGAAGTAGGCACATCATGTCGCGAGAGCATTCACATTCCTCCAGTTATATAGAAAGTTTCATTGTAGTCAAGTAATCCAAGAGTTTGTATACTTAAAAATGAAACTCCTTGGAATGGGGACATCCCAAAAAATTGGTAAAAAAAAAATGTGAAAGACATTCTCGAGGGGCTAAAGGTGTGGTCCTGTCGGCCACTCCTATTAGTCCAATAACATGTTCTTGATATTAATGGTGGGGACCATCCTTTCCATGGCTCCATTGTTCCGCACATGTGACTCATGGTACATGCATTGGCAGTAAATTAGACTTGTAACACATTGTAGGTGACCAATATTCACCAATTAAACGGATCATGTACGCTAACATAGTAACATCAGACCAAAAACATGTTGGTGAAGCCTTCAAAGCGTGCAGGAACAGGGTCCCCATGATTGGTCGACCAGTCTAGCCAACCGGTCTATTTTCGAACAGGGAAAGCACTGAAGTCTCCTGACATATTTCAGGTACAGAGGACTGGTTGCTTGATGTACTGCAACCGATCCAAGACCAGTCGACGACCATTGAGGCTGATCTCACTAGACTCTTCCTGGCCACCTGCGACCGGTCATGAATGGGCCACAACCGGTCGTCAGTGGTGGCGGTGCTTTGCATGGTTATGTGTGCAAAACCCCCTCCATCCATTGAATTTCCCATGGCCCAAAAACCCCGTCACTCCTTTCCTTTGGTCACTCTATTGATGGGTGTCCATGGAACGACGTCCTATTATAGATCTAGCGATCACATCTACATCCCAGTTAATCCAGCCCATGTAAGACACAATACAAGAAATCTAACACTTAGGAAGAAAAAAAAAAAAACACATCAAAAGATGCAAAAATAATGGGTCAGCTCTATAGTTCAATGAGAACCCTTAATTACATAAAACCATCATCTCCATGCAATCACACACCATTCACATGATTTAATGCCATCATACATCAAAATATTAAGCAACCTACAACATGCCTGAAACCCACCGTGATCAACCCTTTCGATCATGTCCAATTAACGATGATAAAATTAGATTCAATATTGAGGGTGAGTGAATGCATAGGCTAGAGCAGGTTGGATATCTCAACCTAAGAATCTAATCACACGAAAACAGTTTCTCGACAATCCTCATTCAGAAGAATATAATCTAACCAGTTCATGTGCCAAATAGACATTATTGAATTGGCTGAAATTTAAAAAGAAAATCGACTATGATTGTTGTAGGAGGCTAGCTTGATACCACGAATCGAAACTTGTATTTTTCATTTTAAGACCATCAGTATATGATCATATCAGATATTGAAGAACAATCTAAATGAAAAATGGTTTAGATCATACATGTTGTAAACGGTTCCAATGCTCAACAAGGAATTCCGACCCCGAGGCTGCAATGGAGAAAGAGACCCAAACTTGATCCGAGGGATGGGCTTGGGCTTAAAATCTAGACTCGATGTTTGGACTAGAACAGACCTATGCCAATATTGACTCCCCCGTCCAGCTATTGGCGCAATTCAGACATCAAGTGGACTGCCAATAGTAGAAAAGCAAGGATGCTTTAAAGACACTTTACAAGAGTAGGTCTAATTAAAGACATCCATAGCTCAAGTGGTAGACTGACTGGAGATAACCTCGTTCAACAATGAGGTCTTGGTATCCGTTGGCTAACATTACGGTGTGACTAATAGTGGGTGTGGGTGTGTGTGCTAACTAAAAAAAGGTCTAAAGACGAGATACAGATGTAATAGAACTCAATAACAACAATCAATCCGAAGGCATTTGCATTTCCATGTGTTAGAATTATGTGGGACCCACTGAGATGTTCCTTTGCCATCCAAGCCATCCATTATATGTCCCACTTAAGTTTTCTAGGCACTTAAAAATCAACGTTACGAAAGACTTAGGTGAGCCGCACCATGGAAAGCAGCCGGGAGCTAAAGGGAGGGGGATGGCCACCAAGTGTGTGTGGGGCGCCAAGTCCTCTGCCCGTTCCTCTGACGCGCGCACTATATCAGGACGAAGGAACAGCTCAAAAATCAGGCCCCGGGTTTTGGGATGTGCAGTGAACATGATGTGCCACAACTGATGCATGGTTTGTACTCTACACACCAATCACGGTGTGATGTAGAAAGGAACGCTGATGACTAATGGAGAGAATATGGACCATAGCAAGGAGCGAAACAAGGAATTGAAAATCAGGAGGAAAGATCAATCGACAACGAAGATGGACCGGCGGGGACCACCATCAGCCGGCCAAATTTCCGTGTTGACCGGCTGAATTTCGGCTTAAACCCAGTCCAGCCCTCTGGACTGATTTGGGTGATTTTCGGCGGCCAAATTTACCCAAAAAGGCCCAAAACCCCTGGATTGTTTTGTCCAGTTTCAACAGACCAATACTCACTTTCGATCGGCCGACTTTGCTCCACAGTTTTGCATGGAAAATCCATTTCTTTCTTTTTTGATCCGGACTCTTTCCTAGATATGCAATTAGGGTTACATGGTTTTTTAGAATATTTAAACTCATTTTATTTTATTATTAGACATTTTACATTGATTTTTTTTTTATTCAATAAAAACTTTGGCTTTTCTTCTTTTTTCTTCATGGATTCGAAGAATTTTGGTTGATGATTCCCAGACGCTCCATGGATTCAGAGTATTTATCCATGAGAGAGATGGCGTTTGATCTCACCACGTCTTTATCTGTGAGAGAGATGGTGTTCGATCTCACCATGCCTGTACCTGTGTCAAGTGGTATCAGAGTGAGAAATACCCTCGGGATGATGACGACTAACAACGATCGCGACGACAATCCCATAGACGATGATCTAGGGGATCAACCTCTATCAATGGCGGCTTTCAGAGAGTTCAGACAGGAAAGCCTTCAAGCTACGCAAGGACTGGAAGCTTCACTCAATCGCATTGCCGCAGTACTTATTCCACCCCAAGCCCCAGATGACATATGACCTCCTGCAATCGCTTTTCCCCATAACCTCGTTGTTCGTAGAGCGATGTCGGTGGCCAATCGTCGGGTTACTCCAGAGGATTCAAGTTCCAACGACAACGACATCAAAAATTTTGTACCCCGACAGCCTGCGTTTGGAGATGTGCGCGTTGATTGCACTGAGAGGGAATTTTGAGGTAAGGGTAAACTACCTAGCTTCAATGGCTTACTCAACATTGAAGACTTTCTCGATTGGTTAGCCGAAGTTGAGAGATACTTCGATTATACGGATGTTTCTGAAGATAAGCAGGTAAAACTTGTCACGTACAAGTTAAAATCGGGTGACTCCGCGTGGTGGGAATAATTATAGATCGCATACGCTCATTAGAACAAACTTCCCTTTCGTTCATGGCGCAGATGAGATGTTTGCTTCAACCTCGATTCTTACCCAACGACTACGAACAAGTATTGTTCCAACAATACCAAAACTAAAACCAAGGTAGTCAAATCGTCGAAAATACATAGCAGAATTTGATAGATTAGCGACACAAAATGGGTTATTAGAGACGAATTCTCATAAAGTCATGAGGTTCATAGGCAACCTATGGCCCACAATCCAGGACCGAGTCTAGTTACATCCACTCTTAACTGTGGAGGACATGGTTCAACTAGCAACTCAAGTAAAAGCCCAACTTGTTAGAGTCCTTACTCATTCCTATCCTTCGACTCGGGTCCCTACAATGGCTCCGGCTTAGGATTCAATGCTTAATAGAGGAAAAGAACCAGTTGAGGGTGTGTAACACCCTATTCGTGTTTTCTTAAATTCTTCTTTCCTTCGAATAAATCGTGAAATCACATATTCACACTCTGATTGAAGCTCAAAAATTTTAAAGGTTACACATGAGATAATGTTTTGAAATCCAAACCTAAATGAAACTTTTGGTAGATTGTGAGGCCCCAGACCTTTGTAATACAACCTGAGCATTCACACGTCTTGATCAACACCTTCCATGTCTTGTACACGATGCCCTTGATCATTTAGTATCGAACCTAATGATTTATATCAGATGACCTTGAAAATAATGCCATATCGACTGCATCATCGCTGCGGTTACAACGGCGAAAATCGTGTTTCAATCCGATACCCGAACGCAAAGATATGCGCATTTGATCAAAATAACTGAAAACGCGATTTCCGCACACCTATGTGGGGCCCACCTAAAGTGGGGCCCACTGCACGTTATCCCAAGTAGCCATTTTTCCCCTCTTTTATAATGATTACAATCATTTATTTCACTTTAAAAAGAATAGTCCCCAAATCATTACATGTGCATAAAATAATAATAAATAAATAAAACAAATGAGTTAAATAGTAAATGAGTTGGTGCATTAAATGGCAAGCCATCAACCCCTCTCCTCTTAGGTCACCCCCCCTTCCCCCTCCATTCCTTCATTTATTGCAACAAAATAAAACAACATTAAAAATAATATATTATATTGTATATAGTAGTGGCCTTGTGGGAGGGAGTGAACAAATCCACTTCCTCCATTCCTCTCCTCCATTTATCCATTAGAAGTGCTTGGGAGATCTCGGTCGTCGATCACAATCAGGTGAGCACTCCCATCCTATCTCTATTTTCCTATGATGTCCTTGTTCACTTCTAGATCGGATCCCCAATGATCAGGTCATGCAAAGGAGAGAATTGTATTTGTGCCGTTTGAATCTCATGAGACACATGATGTATAGTTGAGGTCCACTCCATTCATCTGATTCAGCAGGCCATCTTATGGCACGAACCAAAATTTCAGGCCGAACCAAGTTTTTGGTGGGCCACATCGTTGGAATTAGTGACGGCCATTAATTTGTTTAAAAAGGTTAAATGAGATGTATTGATTTTCACCTAACCATGTATCAAGGATCATTGGCCCCTCAAAGATGTGCCCAACCCAATAGACGGATTAGATTTCCCAAGTAGACCCATCTTGTGGGAAAACAAGAAAGAAAGAAAAAAAAAATAATAAGATAAAATTCACTTGGTTGCTGGATCAGCTAGCATCTCCGGACACTGCTGTCCAGCAGCGTCAGTGATGCTAGGGCCTTATGGGCATGATTGGGTGTCCCACTCGTGGGACCTACCTTGATGTTTATGTGTTATCCACACTGTCCATCCGTTTGGAAAGACCATTTCAGGTCACGTGCCCAGATATGAGGCAGATCAGAATCTCAAGCAGGCCACACCACTCAAAACAGTGAGAATAGTGGTGTCCACTATTGAACCCGCCTATGGGCAGGGACTATAGTCCACTCGTGGGACCCACCGTGATGAATTTGTGTAATCCACACCGTCCATCCGCTTCTCCAGCCCGTTTTATGGCGGGAGACAAAAACTGAACCGGATCTAAAACTCCAGTGGGCCATACAAACAAGAACAATACCCACCATTGAAACACGTGGATGTTGACGTCCCTGCATGAAAAAATACAAATGTTAGTTGATTCAAAAGCCACACGGGTATTATTTACCTTTATGTATATCTTGGATTCAGACCGTCCAACTGCTTTGTCCAGTCATTCTAACTATTAGGCCCGAAAATCAGCCATATCCAAATCTTAGGTGGGTCGTACTACAAGAAATAGTGAGATTGAACGGCCATACTTAAAACCTTTCTACGGCCCACCATGATACTTAATTTCCATTCAAATTTGGATGTCAGCCAGGTGGGACGTGCCTCGAGACCCTGTGCGGTCAGAATGAAGGAAAAACACAAATATCAACCTGACATAGAACTCATGGGCCACGTGAGTGGACGCGGGTAGGCAGCGTGCTTATGCACGTTGTCCAAGCAGGGTTAATGTATGTGTTTAATCCTCGCCGTCCATCTATTCCTCCAGCTTACTCTAGGGCAGGGGCCGAAAAATGAAGAAGATCCAGATCTCAAGTGGGCCGTGCCGGAAGAAACAATACAAACCATTGAATTTTAGTGTTTTGGGCCATGTTTGGCTGTCCTTGGTAGGCCCCACGTGGGAGCAATGTAGAGACCACCATTTGGACCTTGAATGCTGTATGTGTGGCTACAACAACGATATTTTACCTGGGCCAAAGCAGACCCCACATGATCAGAAATTAAGTTCCAAAATGGGGTCGGGCGAAGCTGTGCAGGAATTTCCGTGTAGAAATTCCAAGTGCTCATGTTTGGCCCTGCAAGAAAAAATATTTATACGTATCCAGCAGGCCCTACCTTATGGGTTTTAGAGATCATGCATGGGTCTACCAGGGGGACTTGACAACACGCCAAAAGGTGATCCCGTTTGATGGTGGGACGTGCCCAAACTTTGACCAAAATCATTTCTGCACTACCATTTCTGCACAACTCCAAGTACCCATGTTTGGGCCTTTGTTAAAAATTGTACACACGCAAACAAAGGGATCCGTCTTATGAGTTTTGAAGACCATACATTAGTCTATGAAGTAGTCATTTTATTTCTCCAGAAGATAGCCCCTTGTGATTACAAATTGGACCCAAACTTAGCCCAAAACCATTTGTGCATATAAAGTCTGTTTAATTAAAAATCTACGTGGGGTCACATCCATGGAATCAACCACCTTCCTAAAGTATTAAATAGGTCATTTAAACCCTAAAAGTTGAATTTAGAGCCACCACCATAGGGTTGATCTTAACCATATAAATTATGGATATGACAATCTAACCGCATAAATGGTCTAAAACGTGATAGGGTCGAGTTCTAACGCGCGTGCGCATGTTTCAAGCAATATCGGAAGATGCTTCGATTCTTAAGGTGATGATTCCTCCGCTTGAGCTTTCCGCCTTCATGTTAATTAAGTAATAGTTTTATTCATCTATGGCTGAAAATTTTACTCTGTCTCATGAATAGCTCTACTGTTTGATTTTGCCATAAGTCATATGTTTAACCTTGCCATACATGAATTTCTTTATAACTGTGAATTATTTACGAATTTTGAAATTGTCATGTTTGGAATATGAAAGTGGAATGTGAATTTGAATGGTTACAATCACCTATATTTAATGGGACCTTAAACTGGTGGCCTTTGGAAGCGATTATTGGAAAGATTCATGATGGTGTCCTTAGATGGAATTGTTGGACTAAATGTTAAATGAGATGAGATCTTGATTATGCCCCTAGCTGGACTAGTATGGAAATATTTTTGATGATGTCTTTATATGGACTTGTTGGGCTGAATGTCCTATTGAGATGAGTTGTTGGGATTCCCGATGGACTTGATGGACCAATGGTCCTGTGAGATAAATTATTGATTATGTCCCTAGTTGGACTCGTGCAGAAATATTTGGAGAATTATTGTGATGAAATGCCACTAGTTGTACGAGAATGTCATAATTGGTTGGTTGTAAATTGGAATAATAATGGTTGGTTTAATCATGCATATCATGGCACAGACGGGACGTATGGTGACGAGCCATATTACCGTCGGGTGGTCTGGTTACTGAGAGCACGTATCCTCGAGGTATTTTCGCTGGCTCTAGACCACCATAGAGTGTGTCATTCACTGAGAGCACGTACCTTTGGTATTTTTGCTGGTGATGATCACTTGTGATATCGTAGGGCTAATGTGTATCCTTAGTGACTTCCAGACCACTAGGTGAGGCCGATGTGTGTCCTTAGTGACTTCAAGATCACTAATTGATGAATTTGCATTGTGGGGCCGATGTGTGTCCTTAGTGACTTCCAGACCACATTTTCCAGCTGGATGTGCATCCCTAGGTTGAGGGACATGTGCATGCATTCATGCATTTAAGAAAGACTGCATCATGGATCAATGTTTTGTACGTTTTTTTATTTTTCTTGATTAATGTGTTGGTATGTAATCTTGAGGGGACCTCACACTGAGCTGGCTACTCATGCTGTTATATTTCAACTGTATAGTTGGTGCAGATGATTTAAACCATATACGGGTACTATTGGTGAGGAGCACGATGATGAGATTGGGGATGACAATGCATTGCGTTTGTCCAAAGAAGAGCTGAATGTCTTTGCATTTTGGCAATAGTTATTTAAATTGGTTTATGATTGAGAATTATTTAATTACTGTATTCTAATTTACGTTGGATATATTTAGATTGTTTCCTTTCTGTATCTCGGAATAGATGTCGAGACATTTGGTTTGTATAATCTTTATGGGCACCACTTAGACTTATTGTCGTATATGTTATATCGTTCCTATGTGTTTGGTTTTATTTTTCCGCTATGAACGCCCTTTTTGGAATGATGCTTGGAAATGGAAGGAAATGTGAGTTTTTTTTTCATGGGCTAACGCCCGGGTTTTTGGCACACGAGTCTAGAACTTGGGTTGCGAAAATCCGGGGCATTACACGGTGTGCTCAGTCTTCCACGACCATGAATCGTGATACGGGAAGTGGTCCTTCTAGGACACAACGAACAACACCTACTGCAGCGAGTCGAAGTCGGGCTCCTAACCAATATGGCCAGCCAAGGCCGAACCATTGTTTCCGCTGTGGCCAGTTAGGCCACCTATCTCAACACCCCGCAACTCATCTAACTACCCTCAATAGGGGCGTCGAGGGAGAGTTAGTAAAAGGAGAGCCTAAATGCAACAAGTTTGAGCAAGTTGATGAAGGCGAAGTAGAGGGGATGAAATGGTTGGCTGAGGAATATGGCGAGTCCTTAGTCGTAAGATGATTGTGCTATGCTCCAAGCAATTGCATCCACAGTGACACAATATCTTCCACATGCGTTGCACCGTGAATGGGAAGGTTTGTGACATTATTATTGACAGCGGAAGTAGCAAAAATAATGTGTTCAAGGTAATAGTGGACAAGTTGCCGTTACCAACCATGAAACACCAAGCCTCGTACACCATTGGTTGGATTAAGAAGGTCAATGAAACTAAGGTAACCGAACAATGTTTAATTTCTTTCTCGATTTGTAAAATTATAAAGATAAGGTGCTTTATGATGTGGTCGATATGGAGACATATTACATGTTACTCGATCGACTATAGTAGTTGAACTGAGATGCAACCCATCATGGACGAGATAACGTATATATGTTCGTTAAAGATGGCAGAAGATGGTTTTAGCTCCTATGGCATCGGAGAGCCACCCCAAAACTTCTAAAGTGGAAGGGAGTTATGTCATTTCTATACAGGGGCTTGTGGAAGAATCAAAAGAGACCGGTGAAGTCTATTCCATAGTGGTAAAGGGTGAGGAGCCTTAGCGCACGAACATTCCTCTAACCCTTAAGCCATTACTGAATGAATAGTAAGATATTTGGCCTGAAGATCTCTCAAATAGTTTTCCACCAATGAAAAATATTCAGCACAATATTGATTTTATTCCCAGAGTTAGTCTGCCCAACTGGCCGCATTACCGGATGAGCCTAAAGGAATGCCAAATACTCCAAGGGCAAGTTGAAGAGTTGATAAGGAAGGGTCTCTTCAGAGAGTGTATGAGCCTATGCGTCGTGCCGACATTGTTAACTCCAAAGAAAGATAGAAGCTGGCACATGTGTGTTAATAGCCAAATAATCAAGAAGATAACCATCAAGCATCGGTTCCTGCTACCATGGCTTGATGACATGCTCGATATGCTAAAAGGTGTCAAATTGTTTTCCAAGCTCGATCTAAGAAGCGGCTACCATTATATTTGTTGGGAATAAGAATGCCGGCAGTGGGAGCGAAAGGCGAACAAACACAGCAGAATATACGATCAAACGATAAACACAATGCAATCACACCACACAAGCATTCAACCACAAGAGACAATCCAATTTGACGTAGAAAAACCCCTCAACGGGTAAAAAACCATGGCACAAAGTGATCCACTATAATTAATAAAAGTTTACAGAGAATGAAGAAACCAAAAACCTGGATCACAGCCCACAAGAGAAATCCCTGAGCTACCCAAAGCTTATTCTCACATGAGATAGACAAGCACAGTCCTTTTCCTCATCCTAAAGAATCTCAAGCTTTCCCTAAGCTCTTTCTCTTGCCCGAGAACCCTCTCAATCCCTCTAGGAAATATGAACCCAATGGAAAAACTCTTGATCCCGCATTACACCCCTTTTACAGGCATAAAACTGAACTTAAAAACCTCTTGTGCAAAACTGCATAAGAGACCGACTTGAATAGGAAACAGGCTGACCAGTCGCAAGCCCTTGTTGCAAAAAATTTAAGGCGTCCGATTCCAACAATATTCGTATTCGACCTAGGGACAAATGGAAGACAACTTTCAAGATTAAGGAATGGCTCTATGAATGGCTTGTTATGCCCTTTGGTACATCAAATGCACCAAGCACCTTCATGCGCCTCATGAACCAAGTGTTGAAACCGTTCATAGGTAGATTTGTTGAGGTGTATTTTAATGATTTTTTTATTTATAGCCAAGATAAGTCAGAGCAGATGGGGCATCTCAGACAAGTTCTTCAATTGTTGCAGGACAACAAGCTATATCTGAACTTAAAGAAGTGTAACTTCCTGATGGACCACCTACTATTTTTGGGCTTTATTGTGACGTCTACGGGTATTCGAGATTCAGGCCATTCAAGATTGGTCAACCTCAAAAAACATCCATGAAGTGCAAAGTTTCCACGGACTAACTACTTTCTATCGTTGATTTGTTCGGAACTTCGGCACGATTGTTGCACCCATTATAGGATGCATGAAGAAAGGGGAATTTTAGTGGACCGAAGATGCCAATAGAAGCTTTGTAGAGATCAAGCACAGGCTATCCTCCAATCCGGTCATAGTTTTGCCAAATTTTGATAAGTTATTTAAAGTAGAGTGCGACACTTCTTATGTGGGGATCGGAGCAGTGTTATCTTAGGAAGGCAAGCTGGTAGCCTTCTATAATGAGAAGCTTAGTGATGCTAGGAAAAAGTGATCTACTTATGAAATTGAGTTGTATGTTATGGTATAAGCCCTACGACATTGGCGACACTACCTCATCTAGAGAGAGTTTATTCTTTATACTAACCACCAAGCATGAAGTTTATTAATAGCCAGACTAATGTAAATCGTGCCATGCCAGATGAATTTCATTTTTGCAGGAGTTTACGTTCGTCTTGAAACATAAGTCAGGTCAGCAAAACAAGGTAGCGGATGTACTAAGTTATCGTGCCTCCCTTCTTGTTATCATAAGCAATGAGGTTGTTGGATTTGACTGCCTCAAGGAGTTGTACGAAGAAGATGATGATTTTAAAGATGCATGGGTGAGATGTAAGGAAGGCCACCCTAGTGACTTCCATATTCAAGACGGGTTCCTATTTCACAGAAATCAGTTGTGCATCCCACAGAGCTCATTGCGAGACCAGATTATCCTCAAGCTTCATGGTGTTGGCGTTGGAGGTCATTTCGGTCATGACAAACTGATGAAGGCCTTTGTAGAAGAGTGATATTATTGGCCTCAGCTAAGTCGTGATGTGGGCAAGATGGAGCAACATTATCAAACCTACCAGTCTTCAAAAGGGCAATTGCAGAACACATGCCTCTACACTCCATTGCTCATTCCTGACAGCCATTGGGAGGACATTTCGATGGACTTCGTATTGGGTCTTCCACAAATACAATGCGGCATGGATTCCGTGTTAGTGGTAAACCGATTCTCCAAGATGGCGCATTTCATTCCCTACAAGAAGACTTATGATGTGACGAATGTGGCGAATTTGTTCTTCAGGGAGATTGTGAGGTTATACAGGATTCCCAAGATGATTACATCAAACTGTGATACGAAGTTTGTTAGTCATTGTTTACGAACTTTGTGTAGTCAATTTGGAACACAACTTCAGTTCAACAGTGTGTATTATCCATAAACCGACGGACAAACTAAGGTTGTGAACTAGATGTTAGGTAACCTTATTCGATGCATTTCTGGAAAGAAGCCAAAGCAATGGTGCTTAACTCTGTCTCAAGCTAAGTTCAAATATGGTGAATCGCTTGACAAGGAAGTCGTCATTTCAAATCATCTATGGACAAGTGCCTCGTCATACATTAGACTTAATTCCATTACCCAAGATTTCGGACATGAGTATCACCACTGAACATATGGCGGAAAAGATCACGGAAATTCATGAAGAAGTGCGGAACAAACTGGCTAAATTAAATGAAAGGTACAGGAAGGACGCTAATAAGCATCGACGTGCCAAGGTCTTTGAAGTTGGTGATCAGGTTATGGTTCATATGCGAAAGGAACACTTTCCATCCGAGACTTATAATAAGTTGAAGCATAAGAAGGTTGGACCAGTGTCAATCTTCCGTAAACTCAACAACAATGCCTACTTCGTGGATCTTCCAGAAGAGTTCGAGATATCAAGGACATTTAATGTTGCAAACTTGTTCGAGTATCACGAGCCGATGATGAATGAGAACTCGGGGTCGAGTTCTTTTGAAGTGGAGGGGACTGATGTAGAGAGAATTGCTGACGACAACATGGAGAGAGACCATAGCAAGGAACAAAAGAATGAATTGAAAACCAAGAGGAAAGACTAGCTGATAGCAAAGATCGACCAGTCAGGTCCCCCGTCGGTCGACCGAATTTCCCTGTCGACCTGCCGAATTTCAGCTGAAACCCAGTCCTGTCCTCTATATTGATTTTAGCAATTTTCAGCTAGACAAATTTCACCCATCAGTCGGCCAAATTTACCCAAAAAGGCCCAAAACCCCCTAGACTATTTTGTCCAGTTTCGACTGGCCGATCGAGCCCGTCAGCTGGCCGACACCCATTTCCGACCGACCGACGGTTCAAGTCAATCGGCTGACTTTGCTCCACAATTTTGCATAAAAAATCTATTTCTTTCCTGTAAACACCCCACCTTCGGCTACACTGTTGGTAGAGATAGCTGGATGAATGGAGGACCATACCCCAAATCCCATGTCCAAACTCAGCCAAACTCACCCTTGTAAGCCCCAAGCTATAGCCTAAATCAAGCCTGAGCCTAGTCAACTCACCCATAAACATCAGCCTGAAAAACCCCCCATAAGAAAAACCATTCAAAAAAATCCTAAAAAAGTCAACCCCACTTAGTCAACCCACTGAGTCAACCCGCTGAGTCAAATCACCGAGTCAACCCGCTGAGTCAACCCGTCGAGTCAAATCACCGAGTCAACCCGCCGAGTCAAATCACCGAGTCGACCCGCTGAGTCAACCCACCGAGTCAACCCACTGAGTCCAAACAGCAGCCCCGAGGCATGTCCGTACCACGCGCTGGAACCCGAGGAGCGTCCGTACGGGCGGCCCACAGGGGGCCGCCCAAAATTATTTACGAGAACTGCTACTCTCCAACGCTATAAATACCCCCTCCCCTTCTCATTTCGATATCCCTTCAAATCCCATCCAGTCCAGAGCGACTCGTCCGTTCCGAGTTTCCCTCCATCCCTCTTTAGCCCATCTTTCCACCAAGGAGAGCCCAAGTGAGAAGAGTCTAGCCTTGGTCCAGCCCAGCTTGACCACTAGTCCGAGTCTCCCAAGCCATCCAAGTCTTGATCCAGCCACTCGAAGCCAATCCTTGCGACACCTCCGTCCATCCAGCTATACTCTTTTACCAACATCATCTCATTTGCATCTAGCATAAGTGCAACATTTACTTTTCTTCCAACCCCCCTGCTTCACTACAAGCACTTTGATTATTCAAGCACATGACATGCATCTCGCATAAAGCACCTGTCAGTTCGAGCGTATGCTCTGGGCTTGCCTGTTAATGGAAACCTGCCCATTAGAAACTCTTACTGTTCAGACCTGCATTCATGCATTAGTCACTACGAGCACTTAGATTATTCAAACACACAACATGCATCTCGTATAAAGCACCTGTCAGTTCGAGCGTATGCTCTGGGCTTGCCTATTCATGGAAACCTGCCCATCAGAAACTCTTACTGTTCAGACCTGCATTCATGCATCATGTCATCCATGAGAATATACGATGATTAAAACAGACTTTCAAGTATTAGTTCGATTCTGTGAAGTAGAGACCGTACTTCGGTACGGGCAGTGTGTGGGGTGCTTTACCTCTTCCCACCCTGTAACCGTGATCCCTTACCTCGAATCTTTGGCCGCGGATCAAAAGGAGTCATTTTAGAGAAAGGAATCTTCGGATCCCCTTCTCTAACGTTTCTACTGGGTCTAGCCAACTGTAGATTCGAAGTAACTAGCTAGTGGCGACTCTGGTCTTATATAAACTCATTCAAACGCATCCAGCTTAACACAACAACCAAACAAAGCCCTCGAGAACGAGGCAAGCCAGTGGCACAGACGGCGATTCGCACTCACGTATCCTCTTCTTCTTCTTCCAAAAGGAAAGGGAGAACGTCGTGTGGGAGCGTGGAACTGCGAGGGTCCACATTTCTGTTTTGATTTGGACTCTTTTCTTATTATGCAATTAGGGTTTGATGCTTTATGTAGAGTATTTAAACTCGTTTGATTTCGTTATTAGACATTCTACATTATTATCTTTATTCAATAAAAATTTTGAGCTCTTCTTCTTTAATTTTTTTCTTCTTCCTAGATTTGAAGAATTTCTAGTCGCTCCATGAATTATAGTATTTATCTATGAGAGAGATGGTGTTCAATCTCACAGCGTTAACGCCTGCATCATGTCGATGCCTACATCACGGTGGGCCCTATGAAAGCTCGAACAGCCTACTTTAGAAGGCCATCGACAGTGGGATACAGGGTACTTATCAAGGGTGGCAATGGGTGGGCCTGGCGTTGGCTCCTGCCCAGATCTTGAAAGAGTCGGACCTGGATTGACGATCAAAGCCTATTTTAAATGTTGACTTGTGTGGCCCAGACCCGGCCCACTGAATTCGATCCAAAGACCATCCACTTGTTGAAAACCCAACAGACGGTTCGGAATACCCGGACAACTGATGCTTTTTGGGGATTACTTATTGTGGGGACCACTTCAAAAGAATACAGCCATGTGATTTATAAAATTTCTTTTATGCACAAATAGAAATATATCTATTGGAAAACATAAACATATGAACTGAGGATTATAAGTTTACGAGTCGTAGCACATGATAGACATAAGCATTCTTTACACATTTTGATACAACGAAAATACAAAAGTAATGCCTCGTAGGGTGGCAATTGTTAGGCCGGTTGAGCTATACAAATATGTGTATTACCAGCCCGGGTGTCAAGCATCAGACCACGTGATATCATAGTCACCGATCTGTGATTCGGGGATGCCCAATGCCTTCCACACTGCAGGAGAGGCATCTACTATGTTGTTGGGGCAAGGCGGTTGGTAGTCATGATCGGAATCACAGCCATTCACAGAATCACACTCATCAACAACCTTCGCCACACAGATCGACCATTGGTATTGATCTTGATGTTATTAAGGCAACGGCTTCCACCGTTGTAACATCCTGTGGACAAGGCCACGACTTTTTCACTGTCACTATGGTATTTGTTGTCGCACTCGGAAGGGGCCCCACCATCGCCCCCTGGGGCGAAGCTGTTGATGGTCATGATTGCACCAGTATTGCTAGCAACGAGAGGCAAGCAATGATAATTTCGAGCGCCCGGCCATGTTTTGGTCGGGTGCCCGGTGGCCTTCTGATATGCATGCTGAACTCTTCTTTCTTCTGGACGATCCAGGTCTTTCTGATGTGATTCTTTAGGGCCTCTTGTCAATGTCTTCAATGTAGTTCCAAAGGGCCTTTTTAGCAATAAATTCATGACTTCTCTCTTTCATTCCTACATACACAAAACAAGCATCAGATGGGTCTTTTAAGCATGCAAACCATGCATGTAATGTGATGTAATGGGCTAGAAAATGTATAAAATGGGAGCTCAACAAAGAGATTGGTGCAGCCCGGGGGTGGTCGGGCGACCGAAATTTACCCGGAAGGAGAGAAAGTCACTGAACTATTTTTGCAACAGCGAGCGCCCAATGGTCTTCTAACTGGGCGCCCAATGCCTAGGTCGGGCACCCAACTATGTTAGGGCGGGTGACCAAAATTCGGCAGAATTTACTCTAAACTCTCTGAACAGTTTTTTGGTTGGGCGGGCGCCCAACGGCTTAGGGTCGGGTGCCCGACCATACACGGACTGCGAATCCGCAGTTTCCTATTTTGGTTCTAATTCCTACGGTTCTCTATTTAATATGTTCCAAATTGGGATTAGGTAATCTTAATAAGTTGTTTACACGTCCAAGGAGAGAGAGAGAGAGAGAAAAAAAAAAAAGAGAAAGAGAGGAAGCTTGTTTTTGCTTGTGAAGGTAATTCACAGTGCAATCGACGTCTCCGCTCTTCAACATCCTCATGCTCAGTGAGATCTCTCGATTTCTAGTTCTCTTATTTTTATCTATCCCTGCGTGGGTGAAGAAGGTTAAATCCAAGCGGGTTGTGCTTGTGATCATGATCGTAACAGTTCTCTTTCATAGTGGATTGTTGGTCTAGACTAGGTCCCGTAGGTTTTACCTCTTCGAGGGTTTTCCACGTAAAATCTCTTGTGTCATGTTGTTTATGATTTGATTTAGTTTATTGCTTTATCATATCCCATAATTCAAGTAGTTGGGAGGCAAGATCCTAAGGTTTTGTGAAATGCACCCAACAAAAGTGGTATTAGAGATGGCCCAGCCAAGCCAGTATGTGATGGCGCTTACGCCCAAGCCCAAGAGCCCAAGAGCCCAGGGAGGGCAGTGCTCGGCAACCCCTATCCGCCCACACCCACAGCCCACGAGAGGGGGGGGGGGGGGGGGGGGGGGGGGGGGGGGGGGGTGGTAGTGCCCGGTAGCCGAATGCCTGACAGCCCCGGGAGGGCAGTACTCGGGAGCCCCTATCCACTATGGAGGGAGGAACAGCTGCAACCTCAGGCTTTGGCACTAACTGGTCAGCATCTGTTATATCTGTATGATTTTTCCATCAATAAAAGGTAAGCTGGCCAGGCCTACATTGAATTCCCAACATGGTTCATCCACATTACAATTATTAAGATAGAACAATAAACATAGATTGTATGAACAACGATTAAATGCATGAAATGTATTAGTACTTTAAGTGGAATTTTCGCCCACCTGCTTGAGTTGGAATATCGTGCCTACGTGAAAATTTGGTGTCATTATAGACATCCCCCTCGCTATAGTTCCGATTGTTTTCCATGGTGTGGCTCACCTGAGTCTTGGATTAAGTTGATTTTTAAGTGCCTAAATAACATGACTGGGGCATGTAATGGATGGCTTAGATGGCAAAGAAACATCTTAGTGGGTCCCACATAATTCTAACACATGGAAATGCACATGCCTCCGGATACATGTTGTTGCTATTGAGTTCTATTACCTCTTTATCCGTGGAATGCCTTTAAACTACTCTTTTTAAGTTAACTTAAATGACAGTCGCCCATAAGTGTCTTTAGATTATCCTTTCTTTTTACAATAGCAGCCCACTTGATGTATAAATTACACAAATAGGTGTTAGGTGCGTTTCACAAAACCTTAAGATCTCACCCCCCAAACTACTTGAATTATGGGATATGATAAAGCAATAAACTAAATCAAATCATAAACCACACGACATAAGATATTTTTACGTGGAAAACCCTCGAAGAGATAAAAACCACGGGACCTAGTCCAGACCAACAATCCACTATGAAAGAGAACTGTTACAACCACGATCACAAGCACAACCCGCTTGGATCTAACCTTCTTCGCCCATGCAGGGATGGATAAACAATAAGAGAACTAGAGACTGTGAGATCTCATCGAATACGAGGACGTTGAAGAACCGAGACGTCGATTGCATCATGAATCACCTTCACAAGTGAAACCTCCTCTTCCAACAAGCATCCTCTCTCTATTTCTCTTTTTTTCTCTCGTTCTCCTTAGACGTGTAAACAACCTATTAAGATTACCTAATCCCAATTTGAAACCTATTAAATAGAGAACCGGGGGAGTTAGAACCAAAATAGGAAACTAGGGATTTGCAGTCGGCGCATGGTCAAGCGCCCGGCCCTAAGCCGTCGGGCGCCCGTCCAACCGAAAAATTGTCAAGAGAATTTAGAGTAAATTCTGCCGAATTTCAGTCACCCACCCTAACATGGTTGGGCGCTTAACCTAGGCACTAGGTGCCCAGTCAGAAGACCATCGGGTGCCCAACTGTTCCAAAAACAGTCCAGTGACTTTCTATACTTCCGAGTGAATTTCAGTTCACCCTCGGGCTACACCAATCTCTCTTCTACACTGAGGAGGAAAACCTCATCAAATCTTTTCCTTTCCAACTCAGGAGGAATCTGCCTTCTTCATGCCAGTCAGTTTTATACAAACCTCAAACTTGCCCTTGAGCAAAGCCTTGGTCATCATGTCTAACCCATTATCGTCCGTGTGGACCTTCTCAAGCTGTAACACATTCTTGCTCAAGTATATCGCACTCTGGCTATCACAATAGACCACGTGTTGCTCCTGCTTCAGGCTAAGTTCCTGTAGGAACATCTTCATCCAAAGCATCTATTTGCATGCTTCTATGATCGCGATGTACTTGGCCTTTGTCGTCGACTATGCTACGACCTTTTGTAGCTTGCTCTGCCAAGAGATCGTTCCCCCTGTAAACGTGAACATGAACCCCGAGTAGACTTCCTGGAGTCTATGTCACCTATCATATCTGCATCTTTGTAACCTTCTAACACAGGTTTTCCATCACCATAGCATAGGCTCAACTTGGATGAGCTCCTCAAATACCGTAGTATCCACTTCACCACTGCCCAATGTTCTTTATTAGGATTGGCAAGATACCGGCTGACAACCCTAACTGCATATGCTATGTCTGGGCGCATATACATCATAGCATACATCAAACTTCCTACCGCCGAAGCGTAGGGTATCTTCTATATCTCATCCACCTTTGCATTTGTCTTGGGACATTGCTTGTCGCTCAATTTGAAGTAACCATCTAGTGGAGTACTAATCATCTTCGCTGCATTCATATTAAATCGCTCTAGGACTTTCTCAATATACCACTCTTATGACAACACAAGCTTCCTACTGCTTCTATCACAAGTTATCTCCATTCCCAGGATCAGTCTAATCAGGTCAAATTCTTTCATCGCAAATGACTTGCCCAACTCATGTTTTAGCCTGTCAATATTCTTGATGTATTTTCTCATGATGAGCATGTCATCAACATACAATAGCAGAACTAAAAACTCACTATCTGAGAACCTACGTGTGAACACATAGTGGTCCGACTCCATTCTGTGATATCCATGCTTTAAAATGAACGAGTCGAATTTCTTGTACCATTGCCTCAGAAGAGCTTATTTCATCCCATACAAGTTCTTCCTAAGCCTACACACCATATGCACTTTGCCCTTGACTTCGAACCCCTCTGGTTGGCGCATATAGATCTCTTCTTCCAGGTGATCATGGAGGAAAGCAGTTTTAACATTTAACTGTTGTATCTCCATATCCATCTAGCCGCCAACCCAAGCAACATTCATATGGATGTCATCTTCGCCACTGGTGAGAATATCTCATCGAAGTCTATACATTTCCTCTAACCAAAACCTTTCACCACAAGTTTGGCCTTGAACCTCGTCTGTGAATTCTTCTGCTCAATCTTCTTTCTGAACACCCACTTGTTGCTCAAAGCTTTCTTACCCTTAGGCAATTTCACCATATTATAGGTGTGGTTCTTATGCAAGGATTTCATCTCCTCTTACATAGCTTTCAAGCACTCCCCCTTATGCTCGTCGGCTAGGGCCTTAAAAAATCTATGGCTCTCCCCCATCAATAAGCATAATGTACTCAGTACTTCTTGGATGGGTGTCCATCCCTAGATGTCCTCCTCACCTGTGGCTCAACAGGTGGATCAAGTGAGGGCTACTCCCCCGGTCCATCTTCTGTAGGAACTCCCACATCCTCTGCATCTTGTTATACTCCCCCCTCATCAGGCACTACGGGAGGAGTAACCGGATCCATGTCATCCACCTCACCGGAACTACGCTAAGTCTTCTCTGGCTTTCCAATGTCCTCGATACACTGATCTTCAATGAAAACCATATCTCTACTCCTGATGAGCTTCTTCTCGGTCGAATCCCACAATCTGTAACCAAATTTTTCATCACCGTACCCGAAGAATACATACTGCCTGATCTTCGTATCGAGCTTAGACCTCTCGTCCTTTGGTATGTGAATGGATGCCCTTCATCCAAACACCCTAAGATAACTGTACGAAGGATCACGTCCAGTCCACTCCTTCTTAGGTACTTCTCCATTCAACGGGGCTGATGGAGACTTATTTATCAAATATACTGCCGTGTGCATTGCTTCTCCTATGAACATCTTAGGCAATTTCACATGAGATAACATGCATCTGATTCTCTCTACAATGGTGTGATTCATTCGTTCAGATACACTATTATGCTGGGAGGTCTTGGGCACCGTTTATTCATGTCGTATACCTAGGGACTTGTAATACTCATGAAAGGCCCCGATGTATTCACCGTCATTGTCAATGCGGATGCACTTCAATAATCTACATGTCTCTCTCTCGACCATGGCATGAAACATTTTAAACACGCCAAATACCTCGTTCTTAGATTTCAAAGCATAAACTCAAATCCTTCTAGATGCATCATCTATAAATGTGACAAAATACAATGCCCCAGCCAAGGATTTTGTCCTCATAAGACCACAAACATCAGAATAAATCAAATCTAATGCATGCATATTCTTAACATGAGAAGCAGTTTTTACAAAAGAAACCCTATGTTATTTTCCTGATAAACAATCAATACAGGTTTTGAGAGATATACCTATCAACTCTAGAAGGAGGCACTTCTTTTCTAGTAGATGAAGTCATTTCTCACTCATGTGGCCGAGCCGTTTGTGCCACATGTCTACAACTGAATCTTCCACTGCGTTCAACTCACCCTTGCATATGCTGACACAAGTCTTATATAGGGTGCAACACATCTTCCATCTTGTTGCGATCATCGAACCCTTGATGAGCTTTTAGTGCCCACCAACAAACCGGCTCTCATAACCGGCTACATCCAACCTTCCCATCGACATCAAGTTGAAGCGAAAGTCAAAAATATGTCTCACATCTTTTAGAACCAATGTACAGCCAACATCAGTCCTCATACAAATATCACCAACTCCCACAATCTGGGATATTCCAGAGTTCTCCATCTTCACTGTACCGTAACTGCCTTGATTGTAGCTTGTGAAGAAATTCCTTCGTGGAGTTGCATGAAACGATTCTCCCGAATTGATCACTCAATCGTTGTCCTGATTTACAGCCGTGAGATAAACATCGTAATCTACCGAGAGAATGACCACAACGTCACCATCGAAGGCGACCGCAGCAGAGTTTAATTCATCACCTTTTTCCTTCCCTCTTTCCTTTATGATATTTTTTCTTGTGACATTCGCTTTTATAATAGTCCTTCTTACCACAGTTCCAACATTCAACATCTCTCCTGACATTAGACTTGCCTTTAGATTTATCTCGAGCTTTCCCGCCCTTTCTGTTCTTTCCTCTCCTCCGATCTTGTGTCACAAGGGCCTCTTGCTGAGTAGACTCTTCCTTATCTCCTCATTGAAGAGATAACCTATTCTTGCTCCATGGACATCTTTCCGTCTGGTGCGGAGTTACTCAAAGACACCACCAATGTCTCCTAACTATCAGGCAATGAGCTAAAAAATAGCAAAGCTTGTAGTTCATCGTCCAGAACCATCTTCATAATAGAGAGCCAGTTTATAATATTGCTGACTTCATTCATGTGCTCAGACATAGAACCATTATTCTTGAACTTGAGATTTACAAGTCTTCTGATCAGGAAGATCTTATTGCCAGCTATCTTCCTCTCATATAGCCCTTGCAATTTCTGTCATAAGCTAGTGGCTGAGGTCTTCGAGACACATGGTGGAACACCGAATCATCCAACCATAGTCTAACGAACCCCACTACATCCGGTCCAACTTCTTCCAATCATCATCTGGCATAACTTTTATCTTCGCTGGTATGCTTAAGATTGGAGCATACAAGTCCTTGCAATAAAGCAAGTCATCCATCTTAACCTTCCATATAGTCCAATTAGACCAATTGAGGCTAATCATCCTTGATGAGCTACCTTCCATAATTCATAACCGATCCCACTACCGTTCAAACAACTTGAATGCTCTGATACCATTTGTTGGGCCAGTTCCACCTCAAAATGACTAGTCATTATTGAGGGGCCCCTTCCCAATATATAGCCCAACAATCTCCCCAGCCTCTAGATGTGAGACAACTGAGCCAATAGATGACCCAAAATACACAGCTATATTTGAAATCGCTGTGTTGGATTGATTTCAGGATTTATCCATGTTGTTTTTTTAGGATGAGTGTTTTTATTACCTCGGATTGACTTTTGTTTTAGGTCATTCGAATACTTGGGATTCAGCATTTGTTTACATTTTTTGGTTTATTTATGCTCTAAATGAATTTAAAATTTCATTAAGTATGGTTAATTCCATTGAATAAGGCCCCAAATGGGCGGGGCCTTGGGTGGTTTAATTATGTTGGAAATGTATGGAAGTATGTTTTGATTTTAATGTCTGTGATTGTCAAAGGATGAAATGTAAAATCCATATTATTAATACCTGATTAATGCCTCTGAATAAATTGCAATTTACTAATTTGAGTACACGTAGTATACAAGTTGCGCCGTGGAACTCGGGCCTTGGATGTGCACGGGTCCGAATTTCGGGTCGTGATAACGCCCACCATAGAAACTTCCGAAGTGTGTGTGGGGCGCCAAGTCCTCTGGCCAATCCTGGAAGATCGAACATCCTGCTTTAGAACGCTATTGACATTCCGATAAAGGGTACTTATCAAGGGTGGCAATGGGTGGGCCTGGCGTTGGCTCCTGCCCAGATTTTGAAAGAGTTGGACCAGGATTGATGAGTTAGGCCCATTCAAAATGTTGACTTGTCTGGCCCAGACCTGGCCCACTGAATTTGGTCCAAACACCATCAGCTTGTTGATAACCCATCAGACGGTTGGGAATAGCCCGACGACAACTGCTTTTTTGGGATCACTTACCGTGTGGGGTCCACTACAAAAGAATACACCCATGCGATTTATAAAATTTCTTTTGTGCACAAATATATCTATCAGAAAATATAAACATATGAACTGAGGATGATAAGTTTCCAGGGAGTAGTAATACATCTAAACATAAGCATACCTAATTACACATTTTGATGCAATGAAAATACATAGTAAGTGATGTCATGTAGGGTGGCAATTGTTAGGCCCATTGGGCTATTCAAATATTTCGTTTACCCAGCCTGGGCCCGGCTCAGTGCAGCCCTGTGTCAAGCATCAGACCATGTGATATCATAGTCACCGATCTGCGATTCGGGGATACACAATGCCTTCCACACCGCGGGAGAGGCATCTACTATGTTGTTGGGGCAAGGCGGTTGGTAGTCATGATCAGAATCACAAACATTCACTAAATCACACTCATCAACAACCTTAGCCAACACAGATCTACCATTGGCATTGATCTTGATGTTCTGAAGGCAGCGGCTTCCGCCACTTATTACCTACAAAAGATTGTTGAAGACTACTTTAGGGAGAGAGAGAGAGGGAGAGAGAGAATTTGCGTACCATATCTTCTCATTTGTAGCGACATGCATACCATTTCCCATTTCAAGTAAGACACATGGAATTGCGTACCATATCTTCCAATTCTGAAGCAAGAGGCATGGCATTGCGCATAGGCCTAGCAACGGTCCAGGATGGGCCTGGATTTTGAACTAGTCGGGCCGGCCCGATTCAAATTTTCGATTGTGCTGGGCCCATGTCTTCCAATTTCAATTTAGAACTACCAGCAATTCCCAATAAATACATATCACCTCCTCCAAAGGTCTACATATCCAAAACACCAAGCCATCCAAACAGGGAGACTCAAGAGAGACTAGAGAGACGTCACATGGCTAAGCATCTGCTTGCAGTCGGGTTAGTACTCTTCACCAGCCTCACTGCAGTGAATTGCTATACATCACTAACATCTTGCCATCCGAGCAGCTACTTGAGCGGCAAGGCCCACAAGTGCAACACGGAGAACGACTCTGACTGTTGCAAGGCAGGCAAGATGTATCCACAATACCGTTGTTCACCTCCCATCACTGGTGATACTCCCGCAACCATGACCATCAATAGCTTTGCTGAAGGTGGTGATGGTGGGGCCCCTTCCGAGTGCGACAACAAGTACCATAGTGATGGTGAAATGGTCGTGGCCTTGTCGACAGGGTGGTACAATGGTGGTAGCCGCTGCCTAAAGAACATCAAGATCAATGCCAATGGCCAATCGGTATTGGCTAAGGTTGTTGATGAGTGTGATTCTGTGAACGGCTGCGATTCTGATCATGATTACCAACCTCCGTGTACCAACAACATAGTGGATGCCTCTCCTGCGGTGTGGAAGGCATTGGGGATCCCTAAATCACAGATTGGTGACTATGATATCACATGGTCCAATGTGTGACACCACCTTCGCAAGTTTCATTGTAATAAATACACTATGAAACTATCAACGGCTATGTACTCACATAAAGTCACTTTTTCCTCTCAGTGAATGCCTCTGCTTTTACAAGATTTATATAGCCGAAGATGTCGGGTATGGCATAACTTGCCCTGTAGAAGTATATGCAGTCCTGTGGTAATTTTTGGTGGCAATGCAAACAGGTCAGGTTGATCCAAGGGTTCGCTCAAATCTGAAACAATGATAAATGGGCTGGGATCTGAAATTGGAACCACATGCTTAGGTCTCGCTCCAATTGTCAATTTGTCGGGTCTAGAACCTCCAGCATGAGTGTGGAGTTGGCTAGTGAGGGCCCTCTCTAGAGGGAAGACCTGGGATCAAGTCCTGCAAGTGATGGGGGCCTCATGATAAAACACAACAAGACAATAGCAGAAAAAATAAATAAATAAAAAAAAAAAAAAAAAAGAAACATAGCATAAAATGCCCACGATCGATTAATCCAAATTATAGTTCACATAGAAAATATCACATCCACTAAGCTTCAGACGAAAAATATTCCAACCAAAACGATCTAGTGCTAAACCTCTTTCCTGTCATGCAATGCGGGGGTTTGATCTTCTTCTCTGTTCTCTGTGACAGGAGGATTTTGTGTTCCATTTGCTTCTTCAGATGGATCTTGAATCTACATTCAGAAGAAAACTCTTCCATAAGTTATTTAAAAAAAAAATCAATAAATTAATGTTAAAAAAAATATTACAGCATTTTACTAACCAGATGGCTGTTACCAGTTGACCTTTTTCTGTTATCCCATTTTTCCATTTCATAAATAAGAGGTGTAACCTTTATGATAATATGAAATGGTTAAACAAGAAATGGAAACCAGATAAAGGTGCGGCCACAGAGTTTAGAACATTAAACTTGACCCTTTTTTAATAATCTATTTAAAAATTTTCTTTTTTCTTTTTTTCAATGAAGAATAGCCATAGCCTTTAAATGATGACTCTACCAAAAATTATGTTCGTTTCATAACATCGTTCCACTATACTGTAAAACATACTGTCTAAATAAAGTCAATTATCATGTCATATAACAGCAGAAGTTAGAATTAATACCTGTTTATCTACTTCTATCCATGTGGGGGGTTAAGAAACGTCGGTACTCAGCTTGTTGAGAAAATAATGACTGTTACTTAACAGGCATTGTTTTTGCTACATAACACATTTGTGACTGTTATGAAGGTGAATGTAATAGATTTATGATATTTGAATGAATTTTTTGATCACAATAGAATCATCCATTGACACAATAGAAACCACTTCACTGCTCAATGGGTACCAAAATGTATTGTTTTTATCAATTTCTATCATCAGTGCTTCCAAACAAAAGCACGTACAATCGAACATTTCTCTCTAGATAATTAGCAATTTGGTAACCTGGAGGAGATTTAAGTACCCCATCCTCCAAGATATCCTAGATCTTGACCATAAAGAAGAAATGGGTGACATAACAATGGAGGAAAGCATTAAGAGATTCTCTAAGGAGCGGATTTGAGAAAAACCTTGTGAGAAAGAAATTGAATGCCATCTGGGCAAAGGAGGTGAAAAGAAAACAAAATTCTTTAATGGCTTAGCTAACACAAGGAGATGGCCCTGCTACTAACCCAGGCCCTGTCAAGTTGTGCATCCAGAATTAATGTTTCTCTGGCTTAGCATTCACCTGGAGTTGACGATTGTAATTGGGAGCTTCCGAGACATATCTTTCCAAATCCTTGAACCCCCTGCCTGGGTCCTTCCCTGCTCACTTACATATTTGGAGTACTTTGCTCCAAAAATTTTGGCCCAAAGAGAATTGTCCAGCAGCAAATTTCAACATATCTTCATTCGGAAGCTGGACATCATCCTCCACCCTTTTAATACCCAAACTGCCTTCTGAGACAGGAAAACATATATTTGCCCATTTAACCCAGTAGCATTTCTTCTTCCCTTTGGACTCACCCCAAAAGAAATCCAAGAACACCATCATTTCTCTACAAACGGTGACAGGAATGTTGCATGCTGCAAATATGTACATTGGGTAACTAGCTAGCACATGTTTAATCAGGGTCGCTCTGCCCACCGGCGTAAGAAGTTTCGGCTTCCACCCATCAACCCGCCTCGTCATCTTCTGAATGATATAATGCACCTGGGACACCCTGATCCTTCCCTTCGAAAGAGGAACTCTGAGATTAGTATAAGAAGAGAAGCCCGCTTGAAACCTGACACCTGAATAACCTTATTAGCCGTGGTACTTGCTACTTTCTTAGGAAGGATGAAACAGCTCTTGCTTTCATTGACTCTTTAAGTCGATGCTTTCTCATAAGAAGCCATGAAACTTTTCAATGCCCGGATAGACAACAACCTTCCATTTATAAAAATAATAGTGTCATCCAAAAACAGGTGTGATATGAGAGGGCACCATTGTGGCAAATGAAATGGATGGGTGATACCCAATTCTACAAGGTTTCTAATACCCTGCTTAGAACTTCTACAGCTATGATGAAGATGCTCGGTTGGGTAGGGTCGCCTGGCCTTAACCCGCTTGAGGATTTGAAGAAGCCAGAAGTTCTTCCATTGATCATTACTAAGAACTAGCAGTCCTTCCAACACATTGCCACCATACCAATCCAGCTTGGTGCAAAACTAAGGAAATAAAACTCCATTCCATCTGATCATGGGCCTTTTCCATGTCCAGCTTTAAAATAAGATTGCCTCCAGGCAACTTCCTGTATAGCTCATGGGCCATCTCGCCAGCAATTGAGGTATTTTCAGCTATCGATCTACCTTTGACAAAAACACCCTGTTCTTCCAATATAACATGAGGAATGATCTTTGTCAGTCTCTTTGCAACAATCTTCAAAAAGATCTTATACACACAATTGCAAAGGCTAATGGGCCTGAAATCCTTCAAGAATGCTGGAGAGGACAATTTCAGAACCAAGCATATAACAGTACATAGAGATCTTGGGATATGGCCACTGTAGGCGAAATCACAAGCCAGCCGATGAAGATCCTCTCCTATAACATCCCTAGATCCTCTCCTATAACATCCCTACAAGATGAAAAGAAGCTACCTGAATATCCATCTGGGACTGGAGCACTATCCACCGAGATGGCAAAAACTGCATCCATCACTTCTTCAATAGAAGTCTGACTAAGGAGAGCCTCATTCATAAGCTCTGTTACCATAGCCAGGATATAGTCCAAGAGACCTTCAACAGGTTCAAGTCCATCAGAGGTAAACATAGCCTTAAAGTATCTCTCTGCTTCGAATGCTATAGCATCCTGAGAGTCAAGAGCAACTACCGTTTCAGTCTTTATCACTGAATACAAGACTTAACCTTTTAACTACAAAATCATGAAAGAAATGTGTATTCCGGTCACCTTCCCCTAACCACTTGTTCTAAGCTCTGTTTCCAAAAGATCTCTTCTTGAAGCTGCAGATTCGCTAGAACAGATTTAGCTTATTCCAAGTTAGCACAATCTTCCTCCGACCTGGAGCTTAGAAGCTTATGTTCGGCCTGGTTATCTCATCTTCAGCCCGTTGAATGTTCTGGAATACATACCCAAATACAGATTTGTTCCATGCCTGCAGAGCCACTTTCAATCTCGTCAGTTTCAAAAATAGCTTAACCGTAGGGTTTGCATGTACCTCAATTTCTGATGCAGGGGCATGTGATGACCTAACCCTAGATGCATGATATTCAGTTGGAAGATATTCAAATAATAAAATTACGAAACTAACTACTTTCAATCAGAGGAAACTAACAAATCTCAACACGAAGATGAGGTCCATCCGTCCGGATCATGCCCCTTTGCATAAAACCATGTAAAATCGTAAAACAGGGAGGATCTAGGGATATGGGGATATCCCAGATCTAGCATAGACCAGTCCACAGTCAAGTTTGGATCCGGTTATCGTGGTTAGGCATCCCTCTTTTCGATCGTACCCAAAAGGGGGGGTTCAGAAAAGGACGAAGGATGTCGAAAAGCGATAGGTTCTCATGAAGTACGAATTAGGAATCAAAGAAGCTTACCTTTCCTCGCACCTTGAAGAAAGAGAGAAGAGAAAACGGAAAATCCGGGGTGGAATCCTCAACATCCGAGGGTCAATCCTGAAACCCTAATCTCTCAAACAAAGAGGAAGAAACTCACGAATTTTCTATTCATTCAATAATTTCGAAATAGGGTTCTCACAGTATATATAAGCTATGAAAATAAAAATAAAAAGTGCACTAAAGTGCCTGAAAACCAAAGAAATAACATAAAAACGCCTAAAGTAAATAACGACACTAAAGCGCCTAGAAACAAGGAAATAAATAGAAAAGCGCCTAAATGTAAATCCGCTCCATGGTCCAGCGGTCATGATGCTCCTGCGCGATCCTGCATCTCGCGTACTCGTAACGCGTCAGAAAATTGGCCCAATGGGCCCGGCGTCCATCCACATCAACTCGTCTGCTCCAACACTCGATCTGCGACGTCACCTCCTCTGGTACACTCTAAAGGGTGCACCACTGATGTCCGCATCAGTTTCCCAACTAGACTTTACCACCCTAGGAAAATCTTTGTGCATCACCCACATCAGCTGGAAAAGAAATTGCTTAGGGAAGCTCCTTGTCTCAATCGACAAAATAACAGGGGAATGATCTAAGGGAACTTTAGTTAAGTGTTCAACTCAATAACAGAAAAAGGAGTGTAACCACTCCATAATGACCAACATTTGCTCTAGTCTAGCTAACATATGCCTGCTTCCCGCCCTATTTTTACACCGTGTGAATTTAGAGCCTAAGTAACCGGCATCAATCAAACATGAATCGTTAATTAGCTCACCCAAAGTCTTCTATAGCCTGCTTATCCAGGTCATTGCCTCCAAGGCATTTCACTCCATTCAAAGTGACATTAAAGTCTCCTGCAACTAGCCATGAGCCCAAGACCATACCATGAATTCTCCGCAGCCCCTCCCTTAAAGCCTGTCTCTCCCCTCTATCGCAAATAGCATGAACTACAGATAAAAATATCTCCTTTCCCGAGTCCTCCAATTGGACCCTAGGCGAGACGCATTGCCTAGAGACCAAAATCATATTGACCTGAAGAAAATCTTTATGTAGGAGGCATCCGCCCCAGATAAACTACCCACCTCGCAGTGTCCCCCCCCCCCCCCCCCCCGAATGATCGGTGCGGCGGGATGGAATGGGCTCGTAGTTCGGGACAGGAGCTCGTGATTCTCAAGCTGGACTTTGAAAAAGCAAGAGAATGGAATTTCATATCTCGCATGCCCTTCGGGGCCAACGAATTTCGAGTGATAGGGGAGAGCCCCTAAGAGAAGGAGCTTTGTTTGTGGTTGGTTACATTGACAGGGAAGTTTCCATCCATATCAAAAGGGGAGTGGGTTCAACCTTTCCGATTGATCTGCCGACCTCCGTTTTAAAGGTAGTCTGTCCCCAGGATTGTGTTCCAGTTGCCGCAGATGAAGAGAAGGCTTTCTGTGCTTAGTGGTTTGCCATTTTTATATAGGACTTCTCCTGTGACGATTGGAAAAGAGGCTTCCTCCCTCCCCCGTCTGTGGGGGTCCGGACCCCTACGAGTGAGCAGAAAAGGGAGGAGGAAAGAGGCCCTGGTGAACCGTCATAATAAGTGAACAAGTGTAAGCTTCGCTGCCCGACAGTATGGAGTACTGACCACACCGAGGGACAGGCCAATACCGAAAAAATCTTTTTCATGATTGGATATTTTCTTCTTTCTGTTCTTCTGGGCTGGTTCTAAATCTCCCCCGGGCGACTCGCTTCACCGCGAGGACTTTTACATTCTATTCTACTAAATGATTTTCCAGGAACATTTAACACCTAAATTTTGCCTTCTGTCACTTCCTCCACAAATGTCTTTTATAGCCCAAGCTTCTTCTCAATAGGCGGAAGGCGAGAAGTTCTTGCCATTGGCTCCTGAAGTAAAAGAATGCATACCCTATATTTTTTAATGATCCTATGCAGATGCCTCAAGGTGGGCATTGCTAACAACCCTCACATTCCAAGAAATAATGCTATACATCTGAAACCCAACCCGACTGATAGGGCTGTCAACGGACCGGATCTTGGTCCAGATCCACTCCGATTTTACCGGATTCAGATCAACGATCCGGATCAACGGGTCAGATTCGGATCTTGTTAATAAGATCCGTTAAAATTTCGGATCGGATGCAGATCACCTTGGATCCGCTCCATTTAAGATCCGATCCGAATTTAAAATGAATTAAATAATATTATATATTTTATATATAAATACATATAATAAAAAACCACATATATTTTATCTCAAATGGACCACAATATTTACTAACCAACCTGTTGAATGGTATCCACATGTATTCGGATCAGGTCGGATCAGAGTCGGATTGGCTGAATCTCAATCGAGTCGGGTTTCGGATCAAATGTTTAGAGATCCGTCAGATTTCGGGTCGGAGTCGGATCATCCGGATCACAAATCAGGTCGGATTCGGATTAGCCCTGATCCGCTCCAAATCTGATCCGTTGACAGCCCTACCGATTGATCAACCTGCCTTCTGAGCCTTAATTGCCTAAGGCTCATTCTTCTAATAACCATTAATCCTTTAGCCCAACACCTACTTTTTTTTTTTCTTTAGCATCTCTACCAGTATATCCTCCAGGTCTGAACCACTCACCAAATGAAAGGATTCTGCAACATCCAGCTCCTGGTCACCCCGCAAATTGATCTAAAGAACTGAACTTTCCACAAGCACCCCATCCAAATTAGGAGGCTGGAGATGATCCGAAGATTCAATAAGTTCAGGCCTATTTTCTGCTCTAGCTATGAGAAGTCTGGAGTCCATGGACCATGCTTGCCCAACTTTCCAGGATATCATGTTCTCCTGAGTTACCAAGATCTGGGTATCAATCTCCTCCATCGAATGTTGTACTGAGTTTCAGTAAACCTCTTGCAAGGGAAAGAAACTCCGGTGTGGTTCTACAAACAGCTATTGAACCCCTGGCAGCCTCCACTCTCACACCTCTATGTCCTTCTCATTTAAGATCTGAGCCAGCATCTCCCTGCTGATCATGATTGTGTCTTTCAGACCAGACACTACCAACGTTTTCCAAATCTGTCCTGACCCCGAAGACAGCTCCACGTCTGAGCATAGCCATGCTACCATTACTGCCACAGTCTGGAAGAGCGGGTTGTGCACAAGTTACCTGTCAAACAACTATTGTGCCTTCCAAAGCTGGCTGAGGAGCAGGTTCCAAACAGGCAACCTATCGAACACCTATAGAGCACTCCAAGTCTGGCTGAGAAGATCTGGTATTACCCCCTATCTCGCCCACTCTATTCTCACTGGCACCTCCGAATGATTATACCCTATTGGTTTGTACATTCCTGATGGTGAGAATGTTGGGGTCCCTAGCCAACCTGATGCTTTCCCGCTTGGATCATAGTCGTGGATTCAAAATGGGAGAGAACAGGAAATGATAGACCATCCACTTCAAGATCGAATAACCGATTCAAAGTTGCAGCTAGATGGAGAATAATCTTCACGTATAATAAGGAGGATCTGTTAGATGTGAGCTCATCAAAAACTATCATCGTCCCTAACTTCATTGCAATTTGCCCAGTCACTTGATCGCACCATGCATGGGTTGGGATCCCCAGCATCGTGATCCATGTCACCATGTTAGAACCCACTACTGAAGGACCTCGTCAATGAATATTGTTCAACGCCATAGCACGATGAAGATTAGGGCCTGCTTGGATGCTTGTAAGTTCTTTATAAGTGACTTGCCTGTTTGCATGTAAGCTATAAGTCACTCACAAGTTGGTTTTTGTAAGAAGTTGTATACTAGTGTAGGAAATCGTTCTAAAATGTTATAATCACATAAAAAATGTTCGCAACAAACATATCATTTCATTAAGTCCATTTAAATGAATATTTAAGCCAATTCTCAGGCTAAATCCATCACCAAATAGGTCATAAAAATGGGACCACAAATAGGGAGCCAGAGACGATTCAATCAATCGATTTGGATGTTTCTATTAAGTTCAACCCATAGTTCAATCAAATTGATTTGGACGTTTCTATCAAGTTCAGCCCATAATTAATGAACCGCCAAGCAAAAATCAGAAAATCACACCACTCAAGTTATTTGTAAACAACTCCTTTGATCATATGCTCCTAAGCATATCATCCATGGATTGGAAAACCAATGGCAACAAGAAAGAAGGTCAACTTCCAGATCCACGCCATTCATCAATTTTGTCAGCTCATTTTAGAGCTTGGACCCAAAAATAAAGCAGATCTAAATCTCAGGTGAGCCACACTACACGAAACAATGGTAATTGAATGGCCACCAATAAAACTTCTTGTTGGCCACAAAAGTTTTGAATCAAGCTGACATTTATGTCTTACCTTCATCCAGGTATTTTCTCGGGATTGAAAAACAATGAGGAAAGCATTATCCAAAAAGCCTGGAGTGCTGAGAGCTGGAAGCTAGCAACATCCCCTACTAGCACGTTAGCGAGCTTAGCTCTACCCTTACTAGAAATCCATTTGGGGACCACCATTGAAGCCCCACACTGGGTAACTGGGATCCTAGTCCGAACCACAGCAGCAGAGCTTGGTCCTGAAAGCTTTTGCAAGCTTTGAGAAAGAAGAAGATTGAATCAAGATTCTCCTACTCAATGAATTAGTAGGGTTGCCTCCTCCAAATGGCGGAATCTCACAAACGCATATCCCCGACTCGAGCCTGAGTTGGGGAAAGTTGGGATGAAAACATCTACCAAATCGCCTTCCCCAACTTTTTTCGCAATTCCTCTCTTCTGCAGTAGAAGGGAAGATTGCCAGCAAAAGTGCTGGCATTTTCACCCCTTTAGACGCTAGTGATGAACCGCTGTCAGTCGCCACAGGCCTCTCCCTCCCTGGTAGACGCGGATTAGCTATGAAGTGATGTCACCAAGTTATGTGAGCCCAACATGGTGTATGTGTTGTATCCACACTGTTTATTCAGGGCATGACCCAGAGAATGAGGCAGATCTAAAGCTTAAGTGGAACCACCACAGAAAAAGTAGGGATAATGACACCCAATGTTGAAACTTTCCTAGGGCCTGCCATGATGTTTATTTAATATCCAGCATGTTCATGAGTAGGGCTGTCAACGGATCGGATTTGGAGCAGATCAGGGTTGATCCGAATCTGACCCGATTTGTGATCCGGATGATCCAACTCCGACTTGAAATTTGACGAATCTTTAAACATTTGATCCAAAACCCGACTTGATTGAGATTCAGCCTATCCGACCCGATCCGACCCGATCCGAATACATGTGGATAGTATTCAATAGGTTGGATGGTAAATATTGTGGTCCACTTGAGATAAGATATGTGGTTTTTTTATATGTATTTATATATAAAATATATATAATATTTTTAAATTTGGATCAGATCTTAATCAAAACAGATCCAAGGTGATCCGGATACGACCTGAAATTTCAACAGATCCGATTAACAAGATCCGAATCCGACCCAATGATCCGGATTGTTGATCCAAATCCGGTATAATCAGATCGGATCCGGACCAAGATCCGTTCCGTTGACAGCCCTATTCCTGAGTTCACAATGACATGAACAAAGGGAAAACACAAATGGGAAAACACAAATATCACCTTGATCGAAAAATTTTGTAACACCAAGAAGCTTTTTAATAGTAGGCGTTCAATCCCCACTATTTTGTGTGGTGGGGTCCACTTGAGCTTTTGGATCATACTCTAAAATGATCTCTTCAAATGGATGGATAGTGTAGATAAAACACATACACCATGGTGGGCCTACAAAACCTGATGACGTCACTTCAGTAGTGAGATAGCTAATTAGCTAGTGAAGCCTTGGGTTTGTCTTTTCCTATTCTATTACAACAGATATACATGTTCATTTGGATTTAGTCATTTCAATGCCCCTGCAAATGTTGTGGTAGGTTACTTTCATGCAAGACACGTACGTACCGTTGGGAGTTTGTAAATCCTTTTTCAGCTAGTACCATAAAATTCAATTTCCCCATGTAACTTTACCATCCTTGGAACCAAACTCGTCCATGCAATGCTAATAAAATCAATTCATTATAGGTAGAGTTGGATACAAACCAAGACAACAAGGAAGTTTTGCACTGCCTATATCGAAAAGGCCTGATTTTGCCCCGTTCAAAGTAGAGTTTGAGTCCACAATAGATTTGAACACGAGTTGAGCTAGGCCAAGCTCAGCTCAACTCAACTCAACCCCTCCATAACCCAAGCTCAAGCTCAACTCGACTCGATCTTAGAGCTCATCCATCAAGCTTGCCTTGGCTCGCTGGTTCGAGCCAAGTCGGGTCGAGTTTGAGTTATATGATTTTTTTAATGCTTTAAAAATCGTAATAAAATATTTAAAATGATAAAATCAAGATTGTTCATTGTTAAGTAAAAGGAAGGTAAAATTAAAATGTTATATGTTCGCCGCTCGCTACCGCTGGAGTAGGGTAAAAGGAAGGAAGGAAAGGAGGGTCGAGTAGGGTAAAAGGAAAGGAGGGTCGGGGACGGGGTAGGGTAAAAGGAAAGGGATGGTGGGTAGTTAGGGTTTTAACTTTTAAGTTTTAAATTATTATTATTATTATTATATAATTCGAGCGAGTTGAGTTTTAGCTGGATTCGACCTTGGAATCGAGTCAAGTCGATTCGAGCTTGACCCAGCTTAAACTCGACTCATTTTTTTCAAGCTATGAGTTTAGTCGCTCGGATTAACCCGATCCAGTCCACGAGTCGAGTCGAATCAAGCTCAATCGAGTCGATTCGAGCGAGTTTTCCTAGCTAGCTCGACTCGTGTCCAACTCTAGCCAGCGACTAGCCACGCTAACTTAGCTCGTTTAATAAACGAGCTGAACCTAACCTCTTGTAGCGGCGGCCTGGCCCAACCCGGCTTGTAGGATACTAGGTATAAAAGTCAAGGAGAGATGTGCCTACATGAAGGTCACTTTTCTAGCTACATTGAGTTATTCATTGCACTTGTAAGTTATGCTCATGTACTTTTGTTTAGAAAAGGCTCTTACATATCTATTATGAAGTTACCGTCCTCCTTTAGAAATGTTAAACATCATGTACTAAGATACTTTTATATTTTTTTATGTTATTTCTCACTCTTTTATTTTTTTTCGATTTAAATAAATAACAAAAAAAGTGTTGCCACCTGTTCAAACTCAACTTGCTGTTCGAAATTTTCAACCAAACTGAACCTGGCCCGGATCAGATTTTTCTGGAGCAAACCAAACTCGGGCCATATGGGTAAGCCCGAAACCCAAACCGAGCCGATCCATAAACTGGGGTGGCACAAAAACAAGCCAAATCTAAACTAGGGCTAACTTGACCGGTCGAATAGTTGCCTACCTCTAATTATAGGTATGTATTATCCTGACATTTTTCTAGTACAGTGATAAAAATGAATGCAAAGTCATTCCGATTATATAAATGAAACTATCGTTGGGAATGAGGAGTTTGATTTGACCTTCTTTTTTTATAATTTCTTTGTTACCAGTGTTCACATACACAGCATTGGATATTAACTTTAACATATAATAAGTTATTTACCACTCGTGTGTCCCTACATTTGAACATCCTGCCATGAAAAAGGTACATAGGTCATACAATGAAGATCACCGGGAGCAACACTTGGAACAATCCATTACATCAGATGGGCCACACACACACTGAGTAAGACCCTCAGATGTACATTGGTTTGAACGGTACTGTTGCCTGTCTGACGTATGGGTCATCCTCGTTTTTGCTCCACATTGATCGTTACGAACCTGCCCACCTTTTGAACGGCTCAAATGTCAGACAGGAGTGACACATTTGCACGAAAGAAATCTTTAAATGTGGATATTAACATAGTGACCCTCTAATTAAAGACTTTGGCAAAATCGAAGAGTGCCGAAAGTCACAAAGAGAATGTGTTTATGGATCAAATTAGGCCTGGCAACAGGTGGTGTTGATCCGTGTTCGTGTCGTGTCAAAAATGCCCTCACCCAAACCCAACCTGTTAACTAATGGGTCAAAATCTAGATACCCAAGCCCATTCATCAATTTAACGGGCGACCCGCAACCCAACTCGTTTAACCCATTAAATAAACAGGTCATGCTTTCATGGGCAGAGAGATGGGAAATGGGCTCGATTCGACAGAGATTTTGAAGCATGGCCATGTGGGGCTGTGGGTAGAAAGATGGAGAAAACTCCTATGTGTGCGTGTGTGTGTGTGAGAGAGAGAGAGAGAGTCTTATTGGTTGTTTTAGCTTCTTAGGGATTTCTCACCATACTAAAAATAATTACCAAAATACCCTCACTAATGGGTTAAACGGGTTTCGCAGGTGAATCATTAACCCAACCCATTATCTTAACGAGTCTTGATGGGCCAACTTGTTAGTGACCTAACACAATAAGACTAGACCTGAACAATGAATTTTTTCCATGCGGTTGGCTGGCGGGGCGTGTGGAATTTTTCCAGGCCTAGATCAAATAGTGCCAAAACTGGTGTATACATCAAAATTTTGGGTGTGGCGTAAAATGCCATATCTTCCGTTTTAAAGTAGGAAGCTTGGAGATACGGGTAGCAATAGGACCAGGGCCAGGCCCTAAACTTGGTCCAAGGCCTAGACCCAGGCCAATAATGACTGGCGTTGTCCAGTCATCAAGTGGGCCACTATTTAAAAATAAAATAAATAAATAAGACATTTACCGGATTTTCATTCAACATGCATGTGTAGTATAAAGACACCGCTGAGATACAGATGTAATAAAACCTAAAAACAATAATCACATACATCCCAAGGAATGTGCATTCCCGTCTGTTAGAACAATGTGGGACCCACTAAGATGTTTCTTTGCCATCCATTAGATGCCCTACTCCATGTTATGCTCGCACCTGTAAATCAACCTAATCCAAGAATAAGGTGGGCCACATCAAAGGAAACAACCAGGCCAATGGGGAGTGGATGCCCACCATCGGAACTTCCAAAGTGTGCGTGGGGCCGCAAACTGCTTTGTATTTTACATCCGCTCGTGTCATCAGACACGCTATATGATGATGAAGTTAAAAATCAAACATCAGGCCATTCATGGAATCAGGTGGGCCACACCATGTGAAATTAAGAGCTTTTTGGCATGATTTTACAGTTTTACCTGTGGTGTGGGACACCTGAGTTTTGGACTGGCCCGATATTTGAGATGTGCGGTGAACATGACGTACCGCACCTGATGCATGATTTTCTACACACCCATCACGTACGGTATGCCCCATAGAAGCTCAAACATGCTGCATGAGAAATAAAGGTGGCAAAGGATGAAGTCGGGTCAAGTTCAGGTAGGGTCGTTTCCACCTCAACCCTAATCCGACCCAAATTGAATTCGGATTGGATTTTCCCAACCCTTACCCAACCCAAATTAAACGGAGTCGGGTCAGGTTGACCCGCAATTTAATGATTAACTAACTAATTTGTAAATTAAACTAGATGCATAATGGTTTCTCCACATCACTTCCTCTCTCTCTATCTTATATGGCTGAAAGAAGCCCTTTCTTTGTAACTTGCAATACAATTATAGGGTTTTCAAAAGAGAGAATTTATGATGACTTTTTTAAATACATCGATATAAAATGGTGCTTGATACTCCTGCACATAAAACTTTCTTAAATTGACATTTAATATTTCATCTAAACCATCTAATTAATGTCCAGCAATTCTATTTTTATTTTTTGACAATTGTATCAAATCAACAGGACCATTTGATATTTAATTTTTTAAATAGTTAAATTATGGACACGATTATTGAAATGGAACCATTTGATCCTTTCATTTTAACGTCCAATAAATTCCTATCAACAATCAAATAAATATAATCATTAACATAATTTTATTAATTTATTTTATGGATCATTAGCAACCATTTCAGTTCTCCAATAAATGAGCACTAGAAATAAATAAAAAATAATCTCATAATATTTTAGTTCTACATGACATAAAATGTGATCATTGGTGTGTACATGTTTATTAAATTGATAGACATGTGGACTGTTCCCCAGCAGGGTGTGTGAGAAAAAAAAAACTATGTATTATTTAACTAATAAGAAAATCAATATATAATAGTCTACTAAACCCCTATATGATCGGGTCACCTTGAACCTTTGAATTCGGGTCAAATTTTCCAACCCTAAACTAGAAAAAACCAGGTCGGGTCGGGTCAGGCCAGGTTAGCAGGTCGGGTTGAATTTTGTTAGGTCTAATGCGAAGGCTATGGACAGTAAGGGTACTAATCAATGGTGGCAATGGGCGGGCCTAGCACTGGCAATGGTTCCTCCCCAGATTTCGAACCAGTCAGACCAGGTTTGTCTGGCAGGGCCTATTAAAAACGTCAACTTGTTTGGCCCAGACCCGGCTCATTGAATTTGGTCCGAGGACCATCTTCTTCTTGCCCATCCACTTGATGATGATCCATCAGACGGTTAGGATTACCCATACAGCTGCTGCTTTTCTAGGTTCACTTAGTGTGGAGCCCACCACAAAAGAACACACCCATGCGATTTATAAAATTTCTTGTGTGTACAAATACATCCATCAGAAAACATAAACATATGAAATGAGGACAATAAGTTTACATGAGCATCCCATTACAGTAGTAATACATGATATAAGCATAAGCATGCCTTGCACATTTTGATACAACGAAAATAAACAAAAAGTGATGTCATGTAGAGATGGCAATGCAGCCCTCGTGTCAAGCATCGGACCATGTGATATCATAGTCACCGATCTGTGATTTCGGGATGCCCAATGCCTTCCACACAGCAGGAGAGGCATCTACAATGTTGTTGGGGCAAGGTGGTTGGTAGTCATGATCAGCATCACACCCATTCACCGAATCACACTCATCAACAACCTTAGCCAACACGGATCGACCATTGGCATTGATCTTGATGTTCTGCAGGCAACGGCTTCCACCATTGTACCATCCCGTTGATAGGGCCACAACTTTTTCACTATCGCTATGGTATTTATTGTCGCACTCAGAAGGGGCCCCACCATCACCCCCTGGGGCGAAGCTATTGATGGTCATAGTTGCACCAGTATTGCTAGTAACGGGAGGCGAGCAATGGTACTGAGGATACATCTTGCCTGCCTTGCAGCAGTCAGAGTCATTCTCAGTGTTGCACTTATGGGCCTTGCCATGTAAGTAGCCACTCGGATTGCATGATTTCAGCGGTTTGTAGCAATTCGCTGCGATGAGACATGCCATAAGGACTAAGATAAGTGAAAGTAGATGCTTCGCCATGTGATTTAACTCTAATATTTTCACTCGTTTGGGTGGTTTTGGTATTTGGTTATGATTTGGTTTGGGGTCTTTGGTTGCGTATTTATAGGCAATTCATGAATATCTATCTTCCTGATTTCATTTCTTAGTGTTTGGTTGTACCAGAATTCAAAAAAATATAATGAATTTTTGTTCCAAATTAGACTGATTAGTCATGAACTTTCATGATATTTGGTGCAACCAAACGCACCCTAAGTCTCTTCTTACATATTGGAAGGCACCGTACGTTCCTCTCTACCCATATTCTCATATTTT
Source organism: Liriodendron chinense (assembly GCA_003013855.2). Lineage (NCBI taxonomy): Eukaryota > Viridiplantae > Streptophyta > Magnoliopsida > Magnoliales > Magnoliaceae > Liriodendron > Liriodendron chinense. Next base: position 7,740,353 of record ML058469.1, on the reverse strand, counting down.
CTGGCAATTTGTATACCACTCTTTTGTCACCATGTAAAAGGCTGGCATTAGTATAACACTCTTTTGTCACCATGTAAAAGCATTGCCATGTAATTTCAGTCTGTTCAAACTTGCCAAAATGCTGCTCAAAGGCACGAGATGTACATGAGTCCCACTCACAGAAATCACTTACATTCAAGCAGTTGGTCCCACCATAGTTGGATCATAGCCATTAGATTTCATGATCTGATGGACCCATCATTGTCATGCAAACAGCCAGTGAAACCTTAACCCAAAAGAACCATTCATGCAATTGGCCCCTCATCAAATAGCCCATGGTAGACCGTTACCTTGTTAACCATGGCCTTTCTGGATGGCATACAGCACAAGGTCCTGGATTGTCTTGTCCGCCTTATTATATATATTGAGTCTCACAATCAAGAGTGTGACTAGGACCCTTTCCAAGGGCTTGTAAGCCCATAGAGTGTAACTCAAATTACATTCCTGAAATTATCATAATTGGGTCATTAAAACCCCACGAACACCTCTGCATGCACAACAAGGGCTAATCTATCAAAGACTCATGATTGGGCTTGCCTCCCCCTTCATATATAATCTAAACTGATAGGTATGATTAATCCATTATCATTTGGCTACGTACCAATTTTTCAGTCCAATTAATCCATCTCAAACAAAGGAGATCCATCAAGAACGGATCCAACGGTCAGATTCATTCTTTAATGGGTCAAACGACCATTGATAATATCTTTTCTATCCAGTGATTAAATCACATGGAAAAACACTCCTCCATGGAAATCTCATATTGATGAGATCTATACCAAGCGGGATCTTGTTGTATCGAGTTCTAAGGTATGGTCACCATCTTAACCATGCAACATTCGCAAGTCAGGAATGTAATTTGAGTTACAACATTCGCAAATAAGATAATTGGGTGCCTATCCCACAAAGTATCCAACATTAGATTATCATTGAATTGATTTGCAGAACTTGGCCAAGCCTGTGGCCACACAATCAACGAAAAATCTAACCTCAACAATCAAGATGAGTTACAATAGAAGTATGCTCATACAATGAGGATCATACATGTCACTAGTGGTTGGATATGTGTTGCCCTCAGGCACCAAGTGGATCCCTTATTGCTCGGTATAAGAATCAATAACTCCTAATTGAAGTACCCAATCAGATATATTTTTAATGGCTACATAGCAACCTCAGGGGAAGAACCAAAGCCAATCAGTCAACATAACATATGCATATCCATGGGTTTATGGATTAATAATCTTTCATACAACATCATATTTACGGTCATGATTATATATCTAGTCCAAATTAATAGGCTCATAGATTAGTAACATGATCTCAATCCAACCAATATAAGTGTCCAAAGGTCCTAATCTGAATCATGTATCTATGGAATACTTACACTCATATATGAGTTAAGGGCAAAGGCATACCGACAAGAAGTCACCTCTTTAATGGTGGAGACTATCCATCCTAACTCAAGTCAGTTCCCTCATATGGTATGACCATACATATCATCATAGAGTATCCACGAATATGTCATATATGACCATGATCAAAATAGGGTACAACTCTCCCTAGCCAATAATCATCATGTCTAATCTCAAGATTCTCAGGACTATTAAAGGTATCATTCAACTAACCAATGTCCATATAAGTTCAAGTTGATACTAAGCAATAAGGCATATCAAGTTTCCCATATAGGACCCATAATCATTATGATCTACAACTGATATTAGCCCTGTCCCATCAAGATGGCCGGTGGACTAGCGCTTATGTTGGTTTTTTAAGGCACATACTCCAACATCCTATGCCTCTGTTGGAAATTGATCAGGGTCCCATTGTGCATACATGCACCCTCCAAAGCCTTCTTTCATATACATTTACCAAAAAGTGAATTTTTTGCCTAAAGAGCCTTCTTCATGTACATGTAAGCAATTATATGATTTCAAGGACAATAAAAATCAATAGGATCTTTACTTGATATGTTCAACAAAATTAAAATTGTACAGATTACAGGTTGTACATTACACGAATGAATTAAATGTCTAAGCGTAATTGTCATAAGCCATTACTTAAATTATCTCAACCATCTAGATTTTCATTATGGAACACCTCTAGCTTGATCAATAAGTGAGATCAACTAGGTCTGAGCTACTCTCCCTTGACTCAAGATGATGCCTAAATGGAGATGAATATATTATAATGCAATGTTGAGTTGGACAGAGGGATTAAGATCTTGATGAATATATAAATGACTTGGTTGCAACTTATAAAAATAACATATTAATTAGATGTCTCCTTGTAGTCAACCCACCCAACACAAGATACTAGTCGTAGCAGAAATCGGACTAAGACTTGTAACCGAAAAAACCTTAGAACCCCACAACCTACTAGATTTAGGACCCAAAACCCTAGAGCCTAGCAACCCATGTACCATCCAAACTGCCCCAAGGTCCTAACAGAGTAGTAAGAACACCAAGACCGGGCCAAAATGTCAAAAAACTAAAATGTCCTTTATAGGTTAGCAAAAATCCAATTTGTACTGGCCACTTTAAATTAAAAAAAAAAAAAAAAAAAGCTGCCATATGGCACCCCAGGGGTCTCTCAACCTAAACTCACCTCAAAATCTAAGATTAGGAAGTGGTGGAAATCCACCACTAAAAGACAACCTGCTCTCTCCCTCTCAGGTGCGAGTGAATATGCGAATCTGTTTGAGGTGGGAAAATTAAATTTCCACCATCAACTAATTTCCCTCAAACTTACTCCAAATTACACAATTTACCACTCTAGTAGGCAATGAGAAAGTGTCATGTGTCACTGGGGTGCCAACGATCAATTAAATTAAGCTTATCACATGGTATTTTTTCTTCCAAACTTTCACAAATTAAACTAATGTCACCTACTCTATCTATAAATACCTCAACTCTTCTCATTTCACACATCTCAAATTTCTTTGAAAGAGAGAGAGAGAGAGAGAGAGAGAGAGAGAGCACCCTAGCCACCCAACCCATCTAAGCCCTATCCTGCATTCAAACCTATATAACCAGTCCAAGCAACCATATGATCAACATAAGTCATTATAACGATTCAGATTTAGCGAAGCAAAATTAGGGTCTAAGAAATCTAACCATCTTTTGGATGAAGAGTGTTAAGATTCTTCTTCTCTCTCACATCTTCATTTACCAATAACCTAGTGCGACATTATTTACTGCTTTTTATTTCGCTTACAATCACATCACTGTATTTTCCTTCTCATATATCTTATGCTTTCCTTTGAGTGACTTCTAGGCATATGCTGAATTTTTTGGATCTTAGTGCATTAAAAACCTAGGGTTATCTAATCTTTGCCATTTATTTTAATAATCAACTCATTGATTATGATTTATGCAAGCAAGCCGTCTCCACAGTCATAACCAAGTCAAGTTGTATTAAGCATTTTATTTCCTTTTCCTCTGATAATTACCGTCACCTCGAATCACCTCCCTACTCAAGCCATCATGGCCTCTTAGGTGACGGTTAGTGTTGAGAATTTAGCTTTCTAATCAACTTCGAATCTTGTCCACAACTAATATTATACTAAGACCATCTAGAGCTTAAAATTCCAAACTCTTAAAAAGTAAAAGCTATACATGAAAGTGAGAAGAAGAGTGCGCCTAATACCTTCTTTCTCCATCACTGAAGCCTCTTACTCGACATTTCTAATAGCAAACCAATCACAAGAGTCGTCCTAGTTGGAAAATCTTTAATTCCTCCATTAATAGCAATTTTACAATATCTAACCGACAGTAGATTCCTATTTTCACCAACTAGTCATTACTCCAAGTCAGATATAACACAATCTTAAGCCAATGATATCACACCCCCAACAAACATAAAAGCAAGAGAGAAATGGAGGTGGGCACGCTGCATGCAGTACAGCGAAAGACATCCTCGAAAGAGTAAAAATGAGTCTCCTTGGAATGGGAAAGGACATCCTAAAAAATCGAAGAAAAAAAATCCTGGGAATGTGAAAGACATCCTCGAAAGATTAAAACAATGCTCATGTGGGCCACTTCTTATATTAGTCCATGCAACACACGTCCTTGATATTAATGGTGGGGACCATCCTTTCCATGGCTCTGATGTTGCACGCATGTGACCCACTGTATGTGCATTCCATTAGACTTGTAACGCATTGTAGGTGACCATTCACCAATTAATTTACAGAAAGTTAGACCATGCACCCTAATGCAGTAACTAATTTGCGCGCGCACACATACAAAACAAAAGGTGTGGCACGTCACAAGTATAGACATAAGTATATTATCCTAACATTTTAGCAGTGCAACGATGTGAGTATATTATCCTAACATTTTAGTAGTGAAATGATCTAAGCAAATGTACGGCCATGCATGGGATGTCTCTCTCTGGCATACTAAGAACTTGACATGGTAGTCTTTAAAGTTCCGAGGAGTTTGATTTTACATTCTTGATTTTTTTTTCTTTCTTAGTAATGTCCTGGTGCATAGTATTTTTTTTTTTTTTTTTTATTCATGCAACGCACCTACACAGTTAGTCACACGAGTGTATCTCCTTAGCATTTTGAACCAAGACATGCTGTTGAAATGCCTAGGCATCTTCCAGCTGTGCTAGCAGGCCTAGACAAAGTCCCGATGCACAACGTTGGATATAAACTGAAACAAATAAAAAGTTATTTCCTACTCATGTGTCCATTTCAACATCCTACGAAGAAAAAGTAGGCCACAAAATGAAAATCACCTATTGAAAAAAAATAGAACGATCCATTCCATCAGGTGGGCCACACTCACACACTGAGTCAAACCATCAGCTGTACATCGGTTTGAATGGTGTTGCCTGTCTGATGAATAGCCATCAATTGGTTTACACTCCACATTGATCTTTATGAACCTGCCCACCTTTTGAACAGATCATATGTTAGATACAAGTGAGACATTTGCATATTAGAAAAAACTTTGCATGTGGAAGTTAGCATAGTGGCCCCTCTAATTTAAGACTACTTTGGCAAAATCGGAGTGCGCCAAAAGTCATAAAAACGAATGTGCTGCGTATCATATAGTGCCAAAAATGGAGTAGGGATTAAAATTTTCGGTGTGGCTTCGGCTCTGCGCGCCCAGATTTTAAATTCGTCAGACCGAGCTTGCCCAGCAGAGCCTATTCAAAATGTCAACTTGTCCGGCCCAGGCCCTGCCCAATGAATTGGTCCAAAGATAATTGATGTAGAACGGGTCGCTGATTATTTCATGGCCCAGATGGAGCAAAAGAAGACCGGTCGGGGTCGAAAGTGATCCGGACCGTCAGGACCGTAAATCGGCCGTATCTCACAATCCGGAATGAGTTACAAGACGTATAATATATCAATTTGGGGTAGCTCGAGCTACTTTAGCCAACCAACCCCGCTACGCCGGGTTGCCCAAACCGGAATCACGAGAATCGACCGTATCGACGGTCATTAGGCTAGTTTATTTTTAGTTTTACTATTTATAGTAAGTTTTAATTCGATCATAACTTTGCATCCGTATAGTTTTAGAGTTAGTGCCCAACATGAAAAAGGCTTAGAATATTTAGTATAACAACGTGGTTGAGGCCGTTTGAAAACTTTCTATTTTTGGCCTAAAACCAAGAGTTCTAGTAGGATTGAACGACTTTTATAAATAGTAAGTTTACTATTTATAGTTAGTTGCGTTTTCTATAGGAGTTTAAGTTGGAGTTGGATTCTGATACTTTACCTAGGGTTTAGTTTCCTATTTATATGCATTGTAATTTTGTTATTGTTATTTTCAATATTCAATAAACAATTGTTTGGAATTAAATTCCTTTTTTTTATCTTTTCTTTCTTCTTGTGGATTCGAGAAACTATCGATTAGAGAGACGGTGATCGACCTACCACGTCCTCCCTGCGTCAATAATATTCTTCTTGACCACCAACTTGATCAAAGACCCATCAGACCGTTAGGAGTACCCATGCAGCTGCTGCTTTTCTAGGTACACTTAGTGTGGGGCTCACTTCAAAAGAGTACACCAATTCGATTTATAAAATTTCATTTGTGCACAAAATATCTATAGAAAGCATAAACATATGAAATGAGGATGATAAGTTTAGCGAGAGTAGTACATGATAGACATAAGCATGCCTTACACATTTTGATACAACAAAATACATAATAAGTAATGTCATGTAGCTAGGGTGGCAATTGTTGGGCCAGGGCCCGGCTCAATGCAGCCATTGTGTCAAGCATCGGACCATGTGATATCATAGTCACCAACCTGCGATTCAGGGATGCCCAAGGCCTTCCACACGGCAGGAGAAGCATCTACTATGTTGTTAGGGCAAGGTGGTTGGTAGTCATGATCGGAATCACAACCATTCATCGAATCACACTCATCAACAACCTTAGCCAACACCGATTGACCATTGGCGTTGATCATGATGTTCTTAAGGCAACGGCTTCCGCCATTGTACCATCCCGTGGACAGGGCCACGACTTTTTCACTATCGCTATGGAATTTGTTGTCGCACTCGGAAGGGGCCCCACCATCACCACCTGGGGCGAAGCTATTGATGGTCATGGTCGCACCAGTATTGCCTGTAACGGGAGGCGAGCAATGGTACTGAGGATACATCTTCCCAGCCTTGCAGCAATCGGAGTCGTGTTCAGTGTTGCACTTGTGAGCCTTGCCGCGTAAGTAGCCACTCGGATTGCATGATTTCAGTGGTTTGTAGCAATTCACTGCTATGAGACATGCCATCAGGACTAAGAATACTGAAAGTAGATGCTTAGCCATGTGATTCCTCTCTAATCGTACCCCTTCTTTGGGTGGTTTTGGTATTTGGTTATGATTTGGTTTGGGGTCTTTGATGGTGTATTTATAGGCAATTGATGAAAATCAACTTTTTTAACTTCATTTCTTATCTAAGTGTGTGTTTGGTTGCACCATTTAAGAAGTATATTGAATTGCTGACCCAAATTAGACTGATTAGTCATGAAATTTCATGATATTTCGTGCAACCAAACGCACCCAAAGTCTCTTATTACAAAATGGAAGGCAGCGTACGTTCCTCTTTACCCATCTCATATTTTTTTGCATTTGCATACCACTCTTTTGTGGTCTTGTAGATCGCATTCCCTTTCTAATTTCTACGTCCTTTAAACCTGCCAAGATAGTCCTCCTGGGCAAGAGAAATACATTAGGCAAAATAGTCCTCTAGTCATTCCGAACTATTAGATGCTTAAGTAGCTTTTAATTTGGCAAGGCTGTAACTTTCAGCTTAATATGATCTAAGATGAATCAGATCCATCGAAAACAAGATCGGACAATCACAATCAAATCCATCTTGATTTGGACAAATATCATCCAATCCAATTGTTCCATCTCGAAAAGCATATCAAGAAACTCAATCAAACCAAATTTTGTTCAAATCTTGACTAAGGAGATGTGGCCCACTCAAGGAATGACCAATATTAAACATCCATTTCTGTTGTGATCCTGGTCTAGATCAATGACCATATGATTTTAAAGATCTTGACGCACTAGACTACGTGGTCAGTTCAGATCTAGCACAAGAAAATTAAAGCATGCCATAAAAGGGTTTGCAAGTCGCTGACGTAGTACATTCACACTGTGAGCCTGATTTCATGCATTTGTGGGCCCTACACGCTGATCCAGCGTCCAAATGCACGAGAACCCTTCTACAACAAGCCACGAATAGGCCCCACACATCCCTGAGGTCATACAGTCATATCTAGGCCCCATGGATGGTTTGGACAACATGTACAGCACACATCCATTCAACGGTCATTATCAATGCGGACAAGTAGGCCTCACCATTTTAGTTATTTCAGTTTTTGGAAAATCCCAAATCTATGATTGTTAAAAACTTGGATATCATATATTTATAAGATTGGATTTTTTTAAAAAAAAGAAATAATGAGAGAATTTAAGGAAGAGGAAGGAAAGAGGAAACTGGAGGGACGGGTTGGTGTTTCCAAAAGTGCAAGAAAAGGGAAGGGCCTGACGTACAACAGTAACAACGGACGCGGATTAGCTACTGATAGGTTGAGTAGCTATCTCGCTACTGAAGTGACGTCACCAACTTCTGTGGGCCCTACTGTGATGTATGTGTTGTATCCACACTGTCCCATCCATTTGAAGAGAATATTTTATGGCATGAGGCAAAGAATGAGGCAAATACAAAGATCAAGTGGACCTCACCAAAGAAAACAGTGGGGATTGATCTCCTAACATTAAAAACTTCTTGGGGCCGCAGAAGTTTTCGATCAAGCTGATATTTTTTTTTTCTCTTCTTCCATGGATGTGTGAACTTATGAACAGGTTGGATCTCAAATAAACATCATGATGGGCCGTAGGAAGGTTTTAACGGTCTGGTCATTGTCCCCACTACTGTTTTCTTTGGTGGGGTCCACTTGAGATTTGGATCTGTCTCATTCTTTAGATGATTCCCTAGAATGATCTCTCCAAATGGATGGACGGTGTGGATACAATACATACATCACGGTGGGGCCCACAGAAGTTGGTGACGTCACTTCAGTAGCAAGATAGCTACTCAAACCTCTCAGCATCTAATCCGCGTCTAGTAACAATACCACTTCAGTTGGAAAAGGTTGGCACCCAGCATCCGTATGGTGGGCCCTACATTAGCCTACGTGTTCAAGATCCCCCCGTCCATTGAATTTCTCATTTCCCGAAAACCCCTGTAACTCCTTGCCTTTGGTCGCTATATTGATGGGTATCTATGGATCTCATTGAACGGTGTGAAATAATCTATTATAGATCTATTGATCACGTCCACATCCTGGTTAATCCAGCCCATCTAAGATACAATACAAAAGGTCTAACATTTCCGCGATGAAAAACACATCAAAAGATGGAAAAGCAATGGCCCATTTCTATCATTCAATGAGAACCCTTGATTACATAAAAACCATCATCTCCATGCAATCACACACTATGCGCATGATTTAATCCCATCAAACATCAAAGCATTAAATGACCTACAACACATAAAATCCACTTTTGTCGATCCTTTAGATCATGTCCAATTAACCAGGGCCTTGGCTTGTCACGTGAGTTTGAATTTCACATTTCCTGAAAAGAAATACCCCATATATTAGGCGTTCGGCTAAGATCCCCATGAGTCCGGATCCGGCTGCCAAGCAGGGTGCTTGGAGCTTTTTCATTGGTCCACATCACATTGCATGACGTCAATGTTATCAGGTTGCACTGAGGATGTGACTAGGTTGCAGGCCTATGTGTTGATGTGAACCATTAAAAAGGCTCCAAGCGACCAATAAGAGCCAACAGAGGATCCGAATTCTATCCCCATATGTTAGCCGTTCCCTAACGAGCATCATGCCTTCAGAATTGTAACCTTTCCATGACAGATAGGCTACTAATACGTTTTTTTCCCCAAATCAAGTTCGCCACCGATTGGAGTTGCACAGTACACCCTCATTCTTTATCATAGGGCTATGAAGTCACTTTTACTTTAGTTAAATCTATTCTGAACAACGAATTCTAATCACTCACGGAATTGACACTTCTTGTGCTGGTATGCTCATGGCTTCAAGAGAGAGTTTATCCACGAATGAGAATTCGTCCTTCGGATTTAGTAGAGGATCATGTCCAATTAACCCAGATAAAATTAGATTCAATATTGAATGTGGAGGAATGCATCAGAGCTATTTTTTTCTGTAAAATAAATAAATAAATGGAGGTAGGGTAAGGTTGTTTTTTGGTCATTTTCGGGGTATTTGATAGGTGGCCCGGGGCTTTGTTTTGGTGTGCCAGGGATTGGCCCGAATTGTAAGCATTTTGCAGCCGTGAATAAAACCCTTCTCTTAATAAATAAATAAATAAAAGGAATGCGTGACTTGAACAAGTTGAATATCTCGATCTAAAAATCTAATCCTACCAAAACCAGTTTCTCTACAATCCTCATTTAGAGAACGTAATCTAGCTAGTTCATGTGCATGTGCCAAATAGACATCAATGGATCTGCTAAACCTTTTTTTAAAAATCGACGATGATTGTTGTATGAGACCGCTTGATCCCACTCTTATAGTTTTTATCGGAGTACATACTGAAATCAAAACTTTTCTCCGCTAATGATCAAAACTTGTATTTTACATTTCAAGACCATCCCTATTAGATCATTTCAGATTTCAAAGAACAATATAAATGAAAAACGGTTTAGATCATACATGTTGTAAACGGTCACAATGTAGATGATTCCAAGCCGATGCCAGTCCTCTAGCTTAATAGGTGCCTCCCTTATCTATCCCAATACTGAGAGGTGAGAAAGCCGCCGTAGACTCACGCCATCCACAGATGTGGACCAAACGATCAAACGGGCAAAGAAGGAGATGGAAGGACGTGAGATATGAGATGGAAAATGATTTATTGCTCATATCATTTTTAGTTTTTCAGGCCACGGATAATCACCGTGGGGCCGTCATGATGAACAACTTGTAAGTTTTCTATATAGTGGGCCGACTGATCAATGGTCCAAATTTGAATACAGATGCAGATTCATGTGTGGACTGATCAGTGGACCCCACTACAGTCGTGATCTACAGAATTAAGACGGGTTGCGCGTCTACACTGCCTGTGGCAGTATTGTAGTTGAACATGGATTCCTGATAGCCAAATTCGTGTGGAGCAAGGGTGGCAGTGTTTTGGTGGGTTTCAAACACTGCCACACCCACTACAAACCCTATTTAAAGGGTGCTGGGTCCCCAATCTGGGATTACATTGAAAACAACCCCCATCTAAGGTTTTTTCTACAACAATCTCAGGAGAGGAAGATCCAGATCTCTAATTCGAGATGGCCCACCAGACAGGTATGTCTTTATTCAGTTTATTAGATCTACATATCTGATGCATTGCACGGTCCTATGAATTCCACAATATACAGAGTTTCTTACAGTTGGTATCAGAGCTGACGGTGCATCGGTATGGCGGATCACTTCAGACTGTAGAATCAGTTTAAGAATTCCTAGGGTCGGATTTGTACGAACCAGATCCGTATCATGGGAGCCATTCTGACCACGTCTATAGTGGTACAAATCCCATTGTAAATCAGGGTAGCCGGAATCAGGCATCCAGAAACTGCTGAAATCCAACAGTGCTACCCATCTACAGATCCAACTTAAGGATTTAAAATAAAAAATTAAAAAAAAAAAAAAGAGGAACCCTACTGCTGCCGCCAATAGCCATGGCCAACAGCAGCAACCACATGATTCTCGTTTCTAGCCGAATTTCGGTAAATAACAGATGATAAAACCCACCAGACAATATTCTCGATGTCAGAGGTGTTATCGCCGACCCCGGTGCTTGCAATCAACGAAAAGCCCATTCCGGCATCCAGATTTGGTGGCATTGTGGGCTGCCATCAACGCTGAGACAGAGGTGAAGCCATAGTAGCGGCCGAGATCCCATCAGTCCATCTCCAGCTTCTCCTTCCCTCGTTCTTATTTGGGCAGCGGTTGGCCGTCTCCGTCAGTTTCGAAGTCGCCATTTATTGGGGAGCTCGAATTGAGACTGGTGAAACCCTCTTCAGCCGCGATCGACTTTCAGATTTGGTAATGGCCGGGAAGATGCACCACCGGCATCCATTGATTGCGGCGGCTTGGGCCGCCATTGCAGCAGCCGGTGTTAGGGTTTCTAGAAGAAAAGAAAAAAAAAAACCCCCCTTTCTTTTCTTTCTCTGCAACAGCCACTGGGCTGTTTTTTTTTTTTTTTTTTTTTTTTTTTTTTTTTTTTTTAAGACAGGCCAACGCCCCTCTCCCTTTTGGCGGTATTTCGGCCACTTATCTGTTCAGTGGGCTCGGCTCGCCTATGGGCCTAGGCCCGGCAAAACTCCACACGACCCGTTAACCCGCACGAAAAAACAGTGTTTGGGTCCACCCTTATCGTGTCGGGTCACTAACGGGTTGACCCGTTAAGACCCATTTCGATAACGGGTCGGGTCAGTGTTTAACCCGCGAAAAACGTTTGACGCGTTAGTAGGGCATTTTGGTAATTACAGCATTACAAAACAAAAAAAAACCCTAACCTTATGCCTCTCTTCAGTTCTCTCGTCAGCCCCCTGCCCCTCTCCCTGCCTCACACGGCCTCACTGCCTCACGCCGTCAACCAGCCCATCTCCCTGCCTCACGTCGTCAACCACGCCGTCAGCCAGCCCCTCTCCCTGCCTCACCTACCTGGCTGCCTCACGCCGCCAGCCCCTCTCCCTGCCTCACGTGGCCTCACCCTCTCGGCCTCTCCTGCCTCACGCTGTCAGCGCCTCTCACCCAGTCACCCTCAGGTGAGGCCTCAATCCTCCTCTCTCTCTCTCTCTCTCTCTCTCTCTCTCTCTCACAACTTTGCTTCTTTTTTTTTCTTTTCTTTTTTTTTTTTTTTTTACGGAATGAAAACCCACCAAGATGGAAGCGGATTGCTAGTGACTAGTGAGGACGGGCACAGAGATATTTCTGTGCCCAGGGCTGTGTGGGGCCCAAAGAGATGTCCTTAACAAATCTAATCCGTCCGTCTGTGGGGATTGACGCTTGGGGACTACAGAAGTTTTGTATAAGGATGATAATTGTGATTACAGTTTATCTGAGGGGTAATAACCCTGTGAACGGTTTGGATGGCATATAAACATCATGTGTTAGCTTTAGGAAGGTTTCAATGGTGGAAATTTCAGTTCCCACTGTTTCGTTGGTTGTGGCCCACCTGAGTTTTGGATCTGCCTGATTTTTACAACACCATAAGATTATAGTATTTCAAAACAGATGGACGGAATGTATTTGTCAAGGGCCCACCATAAAGTATATATTGCATATCCACCCATTGCCTGTTTTGCCAAATCATTTTAGTTAATGAGCTCAAAAATGAAGCATATCTAAATCTCAGGTGAATCATAATATAAGAAACAGTGATAATTGAAGGGTCCATTGTTAAAAACTTTCTGAGGCTCACTGTACTTTCCTAATGTTTATTTCTCATCTAACCTATTGATAAGGTCATAGGAACTGGATGAAGGAAGATAAATAAATATCATCTTGATCGAAAACTTTTGTTGCCCACAAGAAGATTTTAATGGTTAATAACCACTGTTTCTTACGGTATGGTTCTTGTTAGATTTGAATCTATTTCATTTTTGGACTCATGTGGTACAATGAATTGAGATATGCAAAGGAAGTGGTGGGGATAATGACGCCTTCCTAGGCTCACCACGATGTTTGTTTGCCAGACAAGTCAAATGATCATGAATAAAGGGAAAAACACAAATATTATCCCCCAAGAAGTTTTTAATGGTACAAGTTCAATCTCCACTATTTCATGTGTTGTGGTCCACTTAACTTTGCATCTGTGTCATTTTTTACTTATGCCCTAAAATGATATGGAAAATGAATGGAGGATCTGAACTAAGCCCAACCCATTTACTTAAATGGACAAGTCACATTTCTAGCCGGCCCGACACACTGTCCATCTAGTTTAACTCACTTGAGATGACCCATTGCCCTCATGCATATTTATGTTAATATGCAGAAGTACAACCAAAAATGGAAAAAAAATCATGTGCAAACAGGTTATTACAAATTAAATTCATTCCTTCACAACACACATAAACGTGGCCATTCATCAATCTTTGAATTTAGATTCTAAATATTACAATGATGTGAATTTCTGTCATATTTTTGGATCACCCTATGATAAATACATTAATTTCTTTATCTTTTTGTGGTGCACATGTAGATGGATTCTATGAATAGTAATGAGGATTCTATCGAAGTTTCAACTGGATTAGGTGATAATATTGATGATACAGAAGGAACTACAGAGTCAAGCCCTACAAAGAAAAATGCTAAAGGCTTTCAAGTGGGTAAGCGCAAATTGAGATCACCTGCTTGGAACTTGTTTGAGCCAGTACCTTTAGGTGAGGATAAGAAGAAACGTGCAAAATGCAAACAATGTGGAGTAGTTTATGTATGTGAGAGTAGTCATGGGACGGGCAATATGCTGCATCACATGCGAAGTTGTCCTAAAAACAAACATGGTGATATAAAACAACTACTTTTCTCACAATCTGAAGGGTCTTTGTTAATACAATCCCCAAAATTTGATATTGAGAGATTTCGTGATTTAGTGATTGAGGCAATTATCAAGCATGATTTGCGGTTTAACTTTGTTGAATATGAGGGCATTAGGGATATATTTGCTTATATTTCTCCTAATATCAAGCTACCTTGTAGGAATACTGCCAAGGCATGTGTGTTGAGGATGTTTAAAAATGAAAAGAAAAAACTTCAAAATTTGTTAAATTCAGTTGAAGGGAGGATTTGTTTGACATCTGATTTGTGGACATCTATATCGACTGATGGGTACCTCACTCTCACAGCCCATTTTATTGACCAAGATTGGAGGTTGAATAAAAGGATTTTAAACTTTTGTCACATGCCCCCTCCACACACTGGTGCTGCATTGTCTGATCAAATTAATGCACTGTTAACCGAGTGGGGGATTGAGAAGAAGTTATTTTCTATTACTTTGGATAATGCTTCTTCTAATGATTGCTTTGTTGATATTTTGAAGAATCAACTAAACTTTAGAGGTGTGCTTTTAATGAGTGGTCAATTCTTTCATGTTCGTTGTTGTGATCACATTTTGAACTTGATAGTCCAAGATGGACTTAAAGAAATTGATGAATCGGTGTTAAAGGTTCGGGATTACATCAAATACATGAAAAGTTCACCTGCAAGGAAACATAAGTTCTATGATTGTGTTGCACAAGTAGGGATAAAGGGTAGTAGGAGAGGCTTGTGACAAGATGTGCCTACTAGATGGAACTCAACCTATATCATGCTTGAGAGTGCACTTTTCTATCGTCGTGCTTTTATCAATTTAGGGTTGATTGATTCCAATTTCAATCGTTGTCCTTCACCTGAAGAGTGGGATAAAATAGAGAAGATTTCTAAGTTTTTGGGGTACTTCTATGAAGTTACTTGCTTATTTTCTGGAACAAAATACCCAACATCAAACTTATTCTTCCATAAGGTATTTATCATCCAACATAATATCAAGACAGTCATGGAAGGCAGTGATAGTTTTTTTAGAGGGAAGGGAGCTAAGATGAATGAGAAGTTTGAAAAGTATTGGTCAGAGTATAGTCTTATTCTTGCAATTGCTGTTGTTTTAGATCCTCGGTACAAAATTCAGTTTGTAGAGTGGACTTATGCAAAGCTTCATGGTAAGAATTCTTATGAGTTGCAGCGTGTTCATAATACATTTTTCTCTCTCTTTGACGTGTACTCCGAAAATTTATCTCATCTCTTCAACCCAAGTAATCCAATACATGAGACTCCAAGTCAGGCTGAAAGTGGGGACATTATTTTCGAGGTAAACTACAATTTTATTTATATAAAAACTCCAATTTGTTAGTAGATTTAAATTCAGAAGGATTTAATTAACTTCTTTTCTATAATGCAGGATTTTGATATTTGTTACAAAGAGGGTTCTTCTTCAAGTACAAAATCTGAAATACATAAGTATTTAGAAGAAGAAAGGCTAGACAGAAAGCAAGAGTTAGATGCTCTTACTTGGTGGAAAGGAGAGCAATTTCGTTATCCTATACTTTCTTATTTGGCTCGTGATGTGTTGACAATTCCTATTTCTACAGTTGCCTCTGAATCTGCATTTAGTATTGGTGGTAGAGTACTAGATCAATATCGTAGTTCATTATTGCCTGAAACTGTTCAAGCTTTGTTATATAGTCGAGATTGGCTTTTTGGCAAGGGAGGTAAATCTTATATAATTTGTACTAGTTTTCTTTTCATTTCATAATATGAACATTTGTAAATTTTTTTATTTATTTTTCTTTACCATGCCTACTTGTAGAGAAAGATCAAACTGACTTGGAAGAGCTCACTGAGGATGTCTTCAATTTTAATTGTGAGGCTGCTACTTCAATGCAATGCTCCAATACTAATTCTCTTAATAATCAATGAGAGGTATTGAAATTTATTAATAAAACCACTTGTTAATTTTTTTCGTACTGATTTTTTCTTCTTTCCTTTTTCTTTTTATTTTTACTTTTCTAGTTCTTCATTCTTTAAAAATTAACTTTTAGTATTGGTTAATAAAATTTTGTAGGCAAGCATGACTGCATGAGGTTCTCAATATTAAAAGCTAACTTTTACTATTGAAGGCAAGTATGAGGTTCTTTGAAACAGGTGTGTATTATTATTGCTTTGACATCTTCTTCTGAGATATATATGTTTCTAGTACATTATTTACATGTTATTTTAGTGCATTGTGAGGTTTTATGACTTGAGTTTTAATTTTTAAATGCAATGACAAGCTTACTACTTATTTATGTCGATGCATTTCTCAATATGATGGTCAAACAGGTTCATTTTGTGACCGGTTAATAGGGTAGCGAGTCAATCCGTGCTCGTTTATTTAACGGGTTAAACGAGTCGGGTTATGGGTAACCCGTTATTTAATGGGTCGGGTTTGGGTTACTAAATTTTGACCCGTTAGTTAACGGGTCGGGTTTGGGTGAGCAATTTTTTAACACGACACGAACACGACACGACACGAACACGGTTCAACACGACCCGTTGCCAGACCTATATGGGCCCAACAGCTTCCAATCCTGGCCGTGCGTCGACCATATTACTAGTCCGACGCACATTGGCTATTTCTTTGCTTAGCCTGATGTGGACGGGCAGTTCTTGTGGGCCCTGCTTACAGGCTACTTGTTTGTGCTCACAACTGTAGGACAATCATCTTGATTCGTATTTTGTAGGGCCTGGAATGGGTCTATTTGGGCGTGGCCCTCCCTTATGCACATTTAAGTGGGTTATATCTGATCAACCCATAACGTTAAATGGGGCATGCGATTTAGACCTTTCATTAGGTGGGCGATCTAGGGTATGAATACATCATCCTCATATATGTGAAGATCTGACGATCCATTATGAATCAAACCAAAACGTCACTCGTCATATGGGTATTTGGCCAGTTTTAAGGTACGTTTTAAGGTTCGATTTATGGCTGTTTCTTGGCCTATTTTGGCCAAGTTTTAGAGCTTATCTCGGGCCAGATTTTGGTGGTCTTTTGGGCCTGCTTTAAGGCTGTTTTTAGGCCTGATGTTTTCCAGACTCTTGGGCTCTTTTTTAGCCTGTTTTGGGGCTTTATTCTAATATGTTTTTTAGCCAGATTTTGGGCTTATTTTGGGCTAGATTAAGGGTTGCCTTTAGGCCATATTTTGGGCATGATTTTAGCATGTTTTAGGCCCGATTTATGGGCCTCGCTTTAGCATGTTTTTGGGCCTCTCTTTTGAGCAGTCACATAGGCATTTACCTTGAATTTTGACTATCTATTTAGTTTACAATGAGTGTACAGTCTAGATTATTCACTAGATAAATGTTTTGCATCTGGACTTTTCATAATGTAGACCTTAAGTATCAGATTTGAACGGTCCATTTTATGGACCTTAATATAAGGATCTGATTGTCCACATAAATTAGGATAAATGTTCCATTTGGACCATCCATCATGTGAATATTAAATGTCAGACTTAGAACACTCATTGTGATGGTCAAATCATATAAAGTCTTGATTCGGCTTAGTTGTGGGCCCATTACCCATACTCTAGAGCTTACTCGAACCATTGGTTTAAAAGGAAATAGGTGAATGAAACTTAAGTGTTGGTTTTCAATTTCATCATATTTCAATGGTCAATGTCAACTACTAACTGAGCCAAATCGGACTATTTTAGACATTAATCCGTTGAGGGCAGGATTAAAGAGCAATCCTAAGTCTAAATTTTGTGGGATTGGATCTGATTGTGTTAGCCACTACAGTGACCTCAATTAGTGAAGATTTTCACAATTCTAGACTTGTAATATTGGGTTTAAAGGATTGCATACGGTTGTGTTTGTTCCCCATGCAGATGGTGACGAAAACACAGACGTTCACCATTTTAGTAGGTATGAACACATGATTGCAGTCCTGAGTCGAAAATCATGGAGTTGGATATGGTAATGTTAGTCACCACAGTAACCACTATCAGTGAAGATTTGCACGAATTCAGACTTCTAATGTTGGGATTAAGTTAAAAGGATTGCATACAGTTACATTCACGTCCAATGCAGACGATGACGAAAACACAAACGATCACCACTTTAGTAAGGACATGAACACATGCAGACGGTGACGAAAACACAGACGATCACCGTTAGATTCCAATTCAGGAGAACCATCTGCATGTTATGACTTCCACCCACAGGTGGAGTCATGATGATGTGGCCGATTCTCGCCAGGATTGATTATTTAGGCCCACATTCATCCTAGATAATTCAATTGAAGGCCCTCAATCAATTGGATGTTTATTTGCCTGAAACTTCATAATATGAAGTCTAATGTGAGTTTATTTTTCAGTTAACATTCCAAACAGCTATAATACAATCCCCCTTCTGACCGGCTCCAACTACAACACATGGAAGGAGTCCATTGAGATTGTCTTGGGTTGTATGAAGTTAGACATTGCCCTGAGAGAGCCAGAACCTCCTAAGCCTTCATCTGAAAGAAAAGAAGAGGAAAAAGTTCACTATAAGGCATGGACAAAGTCCAATATAATGTGCCTCAAAATCATGAAGTACACGATTTCAGAGGCCATGAAGGGTGCCATGCCTAATACAGATAAGGCCAAAGACTTCCTGACCGAGATAGGCAAGCGCTTCACGAAATCAGAAAAGGCTGAATTATGTTCATTACTCAGCAAATTGATCCGTGCAACCTATAACGGTAAAGGAAACATAAGGAAATTCATTATAGAACAGATCCAAGTAGTATCCAAGATACGCAACTTAGGACTGAAATTTGATGATGATCAGCTTGTCTATCTGATCATGATCTCCCTGCCTCCTCAATACAGTATGTTCCAGGTGAATTTCAATACTATTAAGGACTAATGGACGTTGGACGAACTGATTTCTCAGTGTGTCCAAGAGGAGGAAAGGTTGGCTAAGCAAGGCATCGTACATAATGTAAATTTCGTAACCTCAGGACAAGGGAGAAAATTGAAGAATAAGAAAATGAAGCAGAATTCAGAAAAAGGTTCTTCGGATCCTACAGGTGGCAATCAGCCACAATCTAAAGGCAAAGCAAGGAAGAAAAGACGGGGTCCTAATGATGGATGCTTCTTCTGCAATAAGCCAGGACATCAGAAAAAGGACTGCGAAGGCTTTAAAGCATGGTTGATAAAGAAAGGTAATCATCATGATCTTGTTTGTTTTGAAAGCAATCTAACTGAAGTATCTACAGATTCCTGATGGATAGACTATAGCACTTTTATTCACATATGCACTTCTATGCAGGATATACTACAGAGCCGAATGCCAACTGACACGGAGCAATCAGTGTGCGTTGGCAATAGGCGTAAAAGTGAACGTTGCGGCAGTAGGAGTCTACAGACTTAGATTAGCAAATGGCCATTATTAGAACTAGTACATATTTTTATGTGCCTTTTATAAGGCGATATTTAATTTTTAATTTCTCTTTTCAGTTAAATATGGATGCACTTTTAAATTTAAGAATGAAAGTTTTATTATTTACTTTGGTTTGAATTTAGTTGGCTATAATTTTTGTGAATGAGCTATATCAGTTGAACCTACATACCACAAATGTTCTAAACATAAACCTGCAGCATAATAGAGCAGGAATAAAGAGAATAAAGAGGAATGAAGTTTTTTCCATTTTATGGCATAGGCAATTAGGTCATATCTCTTGTGAGATAATGGAAAGGCTTGTGCGGGATGGAATACTTCAATCCTTGGATTTCTTTTATTTTAGAGATTGTAAAGATTGCATTAAGGGAAAACAGACTAGAATCAGGAAAAATGAACTAATCAGAAATGTAGGACTACTAAAAGTGATATATATATATATAGATATTTGTGGTCCATTCCCTATAGTCTCATGGAGTAGACACAAATAATTTATCACTTTTATAAACGTCTACTTTCACTATAGATCCATGAACTTAATAAATGAAAAATCAGATTCTTCCTTTTGTGATACTTTCTTTATCATAGGCATCGAGATTCATAGGATAGATCTCGAGGACTGCTTGATTTGTCACAGAGATCCTACATTGGTAGGATACTCGAGCGATTTGACATGCAAAGTTGTTTTCATGCTTGATGACCTATAACTAAAGGTGACAAGTTCAGAAGTTTTTTCAATGCCTCAAGAATGATTTAGAAAATGATTGCATAAAGTAAATTCCGTACGCGTCAGCAGTGGGAGTATAATGTATGCTCAGTTCTGTACGCGCCCGGATATTACTTTTATGGTTTGGAATATTGGGCAGGTGACTGTAGAAAGCGTTGCACTACCTGCAATGGACGAAAGACTTTGAACTCACTTACAGAAAAGCCGACCATTTGGATTTGGTTGGTTATTCACACGCAGATTATGCTGGCTGTGTCGACACAAGAAAGTCCACGTCCGATTACATTTCTTTCTTACGAGCGGAGGAACTGTGTCTTGAAAAAGTGTAAAATAATCCACCACAGCTTCATCCACTATAAAGGCAGAATTTGTCGCATGTCACGAAGCTACAAATCAGGCGGTGTGGCTACAGTGTTTTCTCATTGGTTTATGGGTCTTGGAGCATATCCCAAAACCTATGAGAATATTTTTGTGACAGTTCAGTTGCGATACATTTCTCGTACAATAACGAGCACTCATCAAGGTCGAGGCATATCGACGTAAAGCATCATATTGTAAATGATAGAGTGCGGGATCATCAAGTGTCTATTAAGCTTTATCTGTACTAAAGAGATTATAACTGATCCTCTCATTAAAGGGCTTCCTGTGGCGCCATTTCAAGAGTATGTAGTGTCTATGAGAGACATGACCTCGTAGATACATTCAGTTAGTGGGAGTTTTCAGATTCAGTATAGATCTATTTTGTTCAGACACTCGTGGAGATCTCATATACTTTGATGATTCCATCTTTTGGTTTATACTATTTCTCTCATTTGATGTGCACAATATGTTTTGAGAATAGTAAAATTTTGGTATTGTCTCATTGGTGACATCTTAAGAAAGCTCCTAGGACCTCTTGAAGGTAGGCACTTTTAATCACACTTGAATGTAACCTTCATACCACACGACCATGTTCACAATCTACGTCATTAAGATTGATGGTACTAGTGACCGTGATTCGTCTCACTTCACCTCAATTAATGTTGTATAGACTACCACGATCTAGTAGTCTTGATGGACTAGATTGGAAAAGACGTTGTCCACAGAATCTGACATATTGGTTGACCACTTAAGTATAATTAAAATCCGTGACATTGAACAGTATGGCCCAAGTGGGAGAATGAAAGTTTTCTATATAGTGGGCCGACTGATCAATGGTCCAGATTTGAATACAGATGCAGATTCATGTGTGGACTGATCAGTGGACCCCACTACAGTCGTGATCTACAAAATTAAGAGGGGTTGCGCGTCTACACTGTCTGTGGCAGTATTGTAGTTGAACAAGGATTCCTGATAGCCAAATTCGTGTGGAGCAAGGGTGGCAGTGTTTTGGTAAGTTTCAAACACTGCCACACCCACTACAAACCCTATTTAAAGGGTGTTGGGTCCCCAATCCGGGATTACACTGAAAACAACCCCCATCTAAGGTTTTCTCTACAACAATCGCAGGAGAGGAAGATCCAGATCTCTAATTCGAGATGGCCCACCAGACAGGTATGTCTTTATTCAGTTTATTAGATCTACATATCTGATACATTGCACAGTCCTATGAATTCCGCAATATACAGAGTTTCTTACACAACTTAGTATAAAACCAAGAGCGCCCAAAGCCGTCAACTGGATGGGCCCAGGCTTAAAATCTAGGCTCTATGTTTGGACTAGAGCCTGTGCCAATAATGACTGGTGGAACGCCATTGTAAAAAAGAAGGATATACTTTAAAAACAGTAATGGGTTACTGTCATTCAACACACAAGAGTAGTTCAAAGGCATTCAACAGATACAGAAGTAACGGAACTGATCAATAACAACAATCACATGTATCTGAAGGCATGTGCATTCCCATGTGTTAGAACTACGTGGGCCCACTGAGATGTGTTTTTTGCCATCCATTAGATGCCCCAATCATGTTATCCGGTCACTTAAAAATCAACCCAATCCAAGACTCAAGTGGGCCACACCATAGGAAACAACGGGAGCTTTGGGGAGGGGGATCACCACAGAAACTTCGGAAGTGTGTAGGGCACTAAGTCCTCTGGCCATTCCTCTGACGCACTATATCAGGGAGAAGGAACGACTCAAAAATCAGGCCATTCCATGTGGCCCACCTGAGTTTTGAATTGGACTGATTTTTGGGATGTGTGGTGAACACAATGGGGCACACCTGATGCATGGTTTGTACTCTACACACCTATCACGGTAGTCCCTATAGAAGCTCCAACATCCTGCTTTAGAAGGGTGGCAATGGTAGGCCCTGGCATTGGTTCCTGCCCAGATTTTGAAAGAGTGGCTTGGCAGGAAAGGCCTACTCAAAATGTTGACTGGTCTGGCCCAGACTAGGTCCACTGAATTTGGTCCAAAGACCATCTTCTTCTTAATCATCCGCTTGATGACAACCCATCAGACGGTAAGGATTAGCCCGACAACTGCTGCCTTTTTGGGATCACTTACTGTGTGGGGCCACTTCAAAAGAATACACCCATGCGATTTATAAAATTTGTTTTGTGCACAAATACTTCTTTCAGAAAACGTAAACATACGAACTGAGGATGATAAGTTTACAGGAGTAATAATACTTGATAGACATAGGCATTCCATACATTTTGATGCAACGAAAATGCATAATAAGTGATGTCACGTAGGGTTGGGATATTCAAATATGTCATTCTCCCAGCCCGGGCCCAGCTCAGTGAGCCCTGTGTCAAGCATCAGACCATGTGATATCATAGTCACCAATCTGTGATTCCGGGATGCCCAATGCCTTCCACACCGCAGGAGAGGCATCTACTATGTTGTTGGGGCAAGGCGGTTGGTAGTCATGATCGGAATCACAACCATTCACAGAATCACACTCATCAACAACCTTAGCCAACACCGATTGACCATTGGCGTTGATCTTGATGTTCTGAAGGCAGCGGCTTCCGCCATTGTACCATCCCATGGACAAAGCCACAACTTTTTCACTATCACTATGGTATTTGTTGTCACACTCGGAAGGGGCCCCACCATCACCACCTGGGGCGAAGCTATTGATGGTCATGGTCGCACCAGTATTGCTAGTAACTGGAGGCGAGCAATGGTACTGAGGATACATCTTGCCCGCCTTGCAGCAGTCAGAGTCGTTCTCGGTGTTGCACTTGTGGGCCTTACCGCGTAAGTAGCCACTAGGATTGCACGATTTCAGTGGTTTGTAGCAATTCACTGCGATGAGACATGCCATCAGGACTAAGAGTACTGAAAGTAGATGCTTAGCCATCTGATTTCTCTCTAATATTTCCCCTTCTTTGGGTGGTTTTGGTATTTGGTTATGATTTGATTTGGGGATTTGGGAGTGTATTTATAGGCAATTCATGAATATCAACCTTCTTGATTTCATTTCTTACCTAAGAGTGTGTTTGGCTGTATCAAAATTTAAAAAGTGTAATGAATTTCTGCCTGAAATTAGACTGATTAGTCATGATATTTGGTGCAACCAAACGCACCCTAAGTCTCTTGTTACAAAATGGAAGGCAGCGTACGTACGTTCCTCTCTACCCATCTCATTTTTTTTCACATTTTCATACCATTTTTTTGTCACCTTGGAAATGCATTCCCTTTGTTATTTCTACCCTTTCAAACCTGACAAAATAGTCCTCCAAGGCACGAAAGCTACATTAGGCCTAATCAGTAACATTCAAATAGTTGGTCCCACTACAGTTGGATCACAGCCTTTCGATTTCATCATCTGATTGATCAATCAGTGTCATGCAAACAGTAAGAGTGAAATGTTAGCCGAGAAATACCTTTCATACGGTCAGCCCCTCATCGAATGGCGGCCTGTGGTACGACAGTTACGTACTCTGCTTCAACAATATTAAAGATAACTCATAGACTTGCTCTCCCGGATTTTAAAGTTGGCTTGCTTTGATTCTCGCAACTAAGGAATGTGATTAGAACATTTTTCGCGTTTGTGAGGCATTAGAGTACAACTTGAAGCACATTTTTGTGATTATCATGCTTCGGTCATGAATGCCAATCCAATCTCGAACAAGGGGGATCCATCGGATCCGACGGTCAGATTCATTCTTGGATGGGTCTGATGACCATTGATTGGATCCTTCCCATCTAATGATTACATCACGTGGAATAATGCTCCATGGACCTCAATAAGTGGGATTTAATCTAATCAACTTCTAAAGTAACACAACTATGTTAACTGTGCAATGGTCGCAAATAAACAATGGAAAATCTAACCTTGACAATTAAGATGTGTAAACGTGCATGCAAGCACACTCACATGGCGAGGACCATAAATGTCATAAGTGGTTGGACATGTGGTGCCGCCAACCACTAAGAGTGGGTGGGTCTTGCATGTCTTACATGTTTGGACATCTAATCAAGGCAAAACTTCATAGACAATATATCATCAATTATGCAAACGCAAAACAATTAACATGCAGCTTAGATCTCACCACAAAACAGCATATGACATTTTTTGCTTAGATGATCTCTTGATCAAGTTGTCATCTGATCATTCCTAACTATTAGATGTTTAAGTAGTTTTTAATTGGGTCAGGTGGTAAATTTCATCTCAATATGATCTTAGGTGAATTAAACTGACACCTTTGGGATAGTGGTAGACTGAGTGAAGATAACCTTGTTTCAACACTGAGGTCCTGGCATCGATCCCCAACATGGGGTGGCTAACATTGACCTGTGACTAACAGTGTGAGTGTGTGCAGTAACGGTGGGATGTATGAACTAACCCAAAAAAAAATATATCCATAAAAAACATGATCGAACAATCACTATCAAATCCATCTAGATCTGGCCAGATACCATATAATCTAATTGCACCATCTTAAAGAGCCATCTTAAAGAGCGTATCAAAGGACTAAAACCAAATTTCGTCCAAATATAATTGCTGGCTAAGAAAATATGGCCCACTAAAGGATCGACCAATATTAAACATCGGTCACGATCTCTACTCTAATTTGGATAAACAACCTCATGATTTCAAAGAGCCTGACACATTAGACAACATGGTCAATTCATGAGATATAGCACAAGAAAATTAAAGCATGCCCTAAAAGGGGTCGCAAGATGCTAACGCAATACATTTACACATGTGAGCCTGCTTTATGCATTCGTGGACCAAGACACCGTGAGACACCTTCCACAGCAAGCCATGAATGGGCCCCGCATGTACATGTCCCTGAGGGCATACATTCATATCTAGGCTGCATGGGCGGTTTGGATAACATGTACATCATACATCCATTCAACGGCGATTGTTAAAGTGGACACGTAGTAATAACCAGCAACCATCCTCGTCATTAGAATCCTCTGCGTAGCTGTATGATTTGTAAAAATCCTGTAATTAAATTCTATCATATTTACTGTCCCTAAAATCAAGGTATTTGATTTCATCTCCCAAAAGAATGTAACAGTTATTTAAAAGAGAGAATACAGAAAAGACAACAAGCTTTTGGCTTACATAATTCAATTTAATCTCTTGAGATATTTTATGGTATCAGAGCCATCAATCTCACCATTTTTTTTTCCTTCTCTCAATGGCATCTGCCTCATCTTCATCCGGTATCAATATTTCTCATTTGGTTTCAATCAAGCTTGATCAAACCAATTATGTGCTATGGCTTGCACAGTTTCTTCCTCTTCTGAAAAGTCAAAACTTACTTGGTTTTGTTGATGAAACAAAACCTTGTCCTGAGCAATTTACGATTGGTGATGATGGAAAACCATACTCGATGGTCAACTCAAGATATCTTGAATGGCAGCAACAAGACCAACTTTTGCTTAGTTGGATCAATGCGACATTCATGCCGAGTGTGCTTTCCACCGTTGCCCGTCTCCCCACCTCTCGCAATGTATGGCACTCCCTTGAGAAAAGGTATGCGTCACAATCCCCTTCTTGAGTTCTACAACTGAAAAATCAGCTTCAAACTACTAAGCGAGGAAACCTCTCTATTTCGGATTACCTAAACAAAATGAATGGTATTGACGACAATTTGTCTCTTGCCAAAAAACCAGTAGACGAAGATAATCTTATTACCCTCATTTTAAATGGTGTGGGTCCTGCCTTTGAGGCTACTGTAAATTCGATTCAAGCACGAGACTCTCTGATCTCCTTGGACGATGTAGTTGGCCTCCTTTTGAGCGTTGAAATGCATCATGAAGAGCAGGTTTCTGTATCTACAGAACATGCCAGTACTGCTTTCTACACCCAAAAATCCAAGTCCTTTGGCCGTGGAAGAGGACATCACTCTCACACTACCTCCAATACGGATCGGTTTAATGAAAAAGGATCAAACAAATTTCCTTCGACTGCCTCCTTTGCAACTGGTCCAAAATCATTTAATCGCCGACCTTGCCAGATTTGCGATCGTCCTAGGCATTCTGCACTTAATTGTTATTATCGTATGGATCATGCATATGAAGGTCGTGTTCCAACAAAAAAGCTTGCCGCAATGGTTGCATCTTCTACCGACCCTCCAAATGATCAGACATGGTACACGGACAGTGGCGCTTCTGTTAGTACACTTTTTCGTGGCATACTAGTGCACCTTGTTTGTCAATCACTTAGGTCAGTGAGTCTAGTGTCGGTTGAGCTTAATGAAGACGAAGACCGAAGACTCAAGATAGACCAGCTACATCAAGGATGAAGAAACATGTAAAAGAGATGCCTTGGTGTGCCTTGCCTTGAACCTACCCAAAACCATAACATCTTAGATGACTTGCACCATTTAGGTATACCCTTAGTCATCATCATTAGTCTTAGAACTCCATGAAAAACATGATAAGTTAGACTAATTAAAGAGGTGGAAGCTGCTGTAATCAAAACAGCTCAAACAGCAGTTTCCGATTGATCTCCGATCAATCGAACATTAACTCCGATAGGACTCCGATCAATCGGACTGAAGTTCCGATCAATCGAAAATTATCCCTGCAAACTTGAAAATCCACTGGACATATTTTCGATTAATCGGATAGTCTTCTGATCCATCGAAAGGGGTCAGTCCGATCAATCGGACCATTTTTCTGATCAATCGGAATATCTTCCAGAGAATTCACTGGACTGATTTTCGATCAATCGGACATGTCTTCGATCAATCGGACC
Source organism: Liriodendron chinense (assembly GCA_003013855.2). Classification (NCBI taxonomy): domain Eukaryota; kingdom Viridiplantae; phylum Streptophyta; class Magnoliopsida; order Magnoliales; family Magnoliaceae; genus Liriodendron; species Liriodendron chinense. The sequence goes on along the minus strand of ML058469.1, from coordinate 7,712,910 downwards.
TTTTTTCCGATCAAACGGAGATACGCGAATCTGCACGTTTTTTTACCGTTGGAAGAAAATCTATTTAAGATGGGGGATTCGTTTTTGAAAAAAAAAAGAGGAAATTTTGAGGAGATAAAAGCCACCATTACTAGAGACCATCAAAGGCTCTATCCTAAACCCATAGCAAGCCAATCTCCTTGTGTTTTCATCACAAGCTTGGGTCATTCAATGGCATCTTGAGAATGGACTTGTTCCCTCTTGATTCCTATGGTTTAGACACCTTGATCATAGTTAAATCCTTTGTCTAAACACTACATAGGAGTTCAAATAGGTGTATTCCTCTAGGAAACCTATTTCCTACCATTAGTAGAGGATCCACCATTCCCTAGCACCTTAGGCATCTCCAATGGAGCATCACATGCAAGGTAGCTGATCTTGGAGCTGAAGCCTTGGCAAAGCAGCGGCATTAAAGATCGGGGGAGCACAAGGGGAGCTGATTCAAGCACGGGAGAGCGAGAAGAAACAACCCAAAGCGGCGCTACAAAGGGGTTCAATCCTATTAGTGCACTTTTCTGTGGCACACTAGTGCACCTTGTTTATCAAATCACTTATGTCAGTGAGTCTAGTGTCGGTTGAGCTAATGAAGACGAAGACCGAAGACTCAAGTGGCCCTGCTGCATCAAGGAAGAAGAAACAGGTAAAAGTGATGCCTTGATGTGCCTTAACCTTGACCAAAACCCAACCCCTTAACCTCTTTGATGACCTTGACCATCTTAGAAAAACCTTTAGTCATCTTAGATTGGCCCTAGGTGTCCCTAAAGAGCACCCAAAACTTGGCCAAAGCGATGGGTTGTGATAGAGTTAGGTCAGCAAACTGCTGGGCTGAACCCAGGCCTGACCGACCGGTCGGATTGGGATCTAGAGTGGACAATGGGGCTAGAGTGTGCAGGCTAGTGGGGCCGACCGGTCTTGACCGGTCGGGCAGTCTTTCCCCCAAGACAGCAACCTCCCTGTCTTCTCTAGGCTATAAGGCCGACCGGTCGTGACCGGTCGGCTGGGCTGGTCCGACCGGTCACGTCCGGTCGGACAGCCCCCCCATCAGACAGTGAACTCTCTGTCTTGATTTGGCTTTTGGCCGACCGGTCGAGACAGGTTGGCAACTAGCCGTTTTGCCCGTTTTATGACCGTTGGAGCTCATTTTTCTTATATATGGAGCTCAATTTTTTGGCATAGGGAGAGGGTTTTGAGAGCCCATTACCCACACGTTTTGTACATCTTTTGGGGCCTCAAAAAGGAGGAGTTTCAAGTCATATCCCTTGTGTTTAATCACAAGTAAGGGCATTCAAATGCAAACTAAGAGATGACTTGATTCCTCTCTCAATTCTAGAGGTAAGACACTATACCATATAGGCATATCTCTTGTTCAAGACCTCTAGAAGACCCTCTAGGTGAATCTCCTAGTTAGAACAAGCTACATATCCTATGTAGGAGATTCAACCATCCTCCTATCACCTTGGGCATCTCAAAGGCATCACATGCAAGGTGTTTGATCGAGTGTAGCTGAGGCATTGGTGAAGCAACGGCGACACGATCGAGGGAGCAAGGGAAGCTGATTGAAGCACGGGAGAGCGGAGATCAAGCAACCCGAACCGACGCTAAACAAGGGGCTCATCCGACAAGTAAGGTTGTCTTTATTGAGAGACCAATTAGAGTTTGTTTGTCAAACTCGATCTAGGGACGTTAGTCGTTCCTTGGCCCGTTAGCCGGGCCTAAACTAAATCTCCAAGGGGGAGCCTCCGACACGGGAGTGAACGTGCGTCAGGTTGAGAGTTAGCTTATGTCCAAAACTCCGTTCGGGTTGAGAGTTAGCCCTTTGTCCAAAACTCCGGTTATGGTTGAGAGGTGAACCGGTAAAACCTTCGTGTAAAGGTTGAGAGGTGAACCTCATTTAAAACATCCGTTAGTGAATGCCGATGTGCTCAAAGGAGTTGAGTACTTAAACCGGGAGTGGAGTAGACCCAAAGTTGAACCACTATACATGCTTGTGTTTATAATTGTATTGAGTACATTGATATCTTAGCATTGGATGTTTAATTGTTTAATTATGAATGCTTGATAGGAATGTATGATAGGCACTAGATTGGCACATCCAAACACAAGATGTACTTTCACTAGGTATGTAGACTTGAGCTCATTGATCCATTCTCATAAGTGTACATAGGTTGTATAGGTTAGAAGCTTGATTAGTTAAATCATTTATTTTCCTATGCATGCTTAGACTAGATTGTTTATTGCTTAACCATATGCTAGTCTTGTGATTGGACCCACTTAGGCTTGGAAGCCGAAGTGTTCTTGCTTACTTAGTTTAATTTGTTGAATTGTGTAAATAGGCGAAAAGAATTTCAAAAAGGTCCTAATCACCCCCTCCTATAAGTTTAGCCATAACTCTAGTTGCTCTCTAAGCTTCCGCACATACGTAGATGTCGTGTTAGACTACCGACCTACTTTCAAATCCGACAAGTAAGGTTGTCTTGTTAGGAGTCCATCCACTCAATTTCCTATGGGAGTTGAGTGTAGAGTTTGTTTAACAAACTCGAACTAGGGTCGTTAGCCGATCCTTGGCCCGTTAGTCGGCCTAAAATCTAGGGACGTTAGTCGTTCCTTGGCATATTTGTCGGACCTAAACAAAGTCTCCAAGGGGGAGCCACCAACACAGGTGCAAACGTGTAAGTTAGGAGGAACCTATAAACTCCCCGGTTAGGTGGATCCGAGTTAAAACACCTTGGTTGGGAGGAACCAGATTTAAACTCCCCAGTGAATGCCGGTGTGCTCAAAGGGGTTGAGTACTTGAACCGGAAGTGGAGTAGATAAGTAGTCGAACCACTATACATCCTTGTGTTTGTGATTGTTCTTGAGCACATTTCTCTTTATGCATTGTATTGAACTTGTTAATTATGTATGCTTAGTTAGCAATGTATGCTAAGCACTAGATAGGCACATCTACACACAAGATGTACTTTCACTAGTAGTGTAGACTTGAGCTCATTGATCCATTCTCATAAGTCTACATAGGTTGCATAGGTTAGGACCTTGATTAGTTAAATCATTTGTTTACCTATGCATGCTTAGACTAGGTTGTTTATTGCTTAACCATATGCTAGTCTTGTGATTGGACCCACTTAGGCTTGGAAGCCGAAATTGTTCTTGCTTGCTTAGTTTAATTTGTTAAATTGTGTAAGTAGGCGAAAAGAATTTCAAAATGTCCTAATCACCCCCCTCTAGAACTTAGCCATAATTCTAGTTGCTCCTTAAGCTTCCGCACGTGTATGCATAGGGTGTCGTGTTAGACTACCCGACGCAATTTCAGCTTCGACTCATGTGACGTCTGATCTAGCTAATCTTTCTCTTCATAATGAATATAATTGCCCGAATAAGGTTGCAGTTGAAAATAGATCAGGTTTGCCAATTTCACATATCAGGTTAGCTAATCACCATTCATATGATTTTTGTTTACGAAACATTTTACATTGCCCATCTATTTCTGCTAACCTACTTTCTGCGAATCATTTTTCTCGTAACAATAACTGTTATTTCATTTTTTTCTTCTGATGATTTTTGTGTAAAGGACACTATGACAGGGAAGACGCTTTTCCAAGGGAAGAGTGAAAATGGGTTGTATCATATCCATCTTCATCGTAGTCTCCAAAGTAAAACAAGTCGACCTTTTGTGCTTATTGGTGAGAATGTAAACTCCTCTGTTTGGCATCAATGGTTGGGGCATCCTGCTTTTCCAATCTTGCGGCATTTGGCAACTCAACTACGTCTTTCAATTCATGCATCTCTTAAAGATCATGACTTTTGTGTATCCTGTCCTATGGTAAAGAGTACCCGTATACCATTTCATTTGTCATCTTCTATCGCTACCTCACCATTAGAATTAATACATTTGGATATTTGGATATTCTTTATTATTCTGTGAAAGGTTCAAAGTATTACATTTTATTTATGGACGATTATTCCAAATATTCTTGGATTTATCCTATGCGATTTAAACATGAGGCTTTTACATGTTTTATAAAATTCAAAGTCTTGGTTAAAAACATCTTATCATGCAAACTCAAATCTATTCATTCTGATGGTGGGAAAGAATACCTTAGTAATCATTTTCAACACTGTCTCTCTAATCATGGGATATCTCATAAAATGTCGTGTCCTCATACACCCGAGCAGAATGGAGCGGCTGAACGTAAACATAGACATGTTGTCGATACTGGACTAACACTTTTGGCTCAAGATGGGATAGATCCCATTTTTTGGGTCGAAGCTTTTAATGCTTCAGTCTATTTAATTAATAGCTTACCCGCCAAAGGTCTAGCCTATGTATCTCCTTATGAGAAATTGTTTCAAAGCCTTTCAAATTACTCAAGTCTTCGTGTCTTTGGTATTCATGCTTCCCATACCTACGCCCTTATAATAAAAATAAATTGAAATTTCACTCCAAATCATGTGTCTTTTTGGGCTACTCTCTTCATTATCAAGGGTATCGTTGCTTAGACATGGATACTGGGCGGGTCTTTTTATCTCGTCATGTCCTATTCAATGAATCTTGTTTTCCATTCAAGATGGCTAATCCTAAGTCCATTTTCATGCAGCCCGTGGCATCTCCCTCTAATGGTGTCGTTTTGCCATTATCATCTTCCCTTCAACCACTTACCCCATTGCCTTCCAACCCAAATTGTACACCTATGACAGCTACCTCTAATGTGGCACCCTTACCATCTCCACCAATCGACACTTCATCACCATTCTCTATGGAAGCCTCCATTGACTCATCACCCATTGCCACCGCTGCCTCACCTCATAATCCTATAACTATGCAACCTACTGCCATTGATCCTACTACCCATGATGCCTCTACTCTAATTACCATCCAACCCACCCTAAACACCTACACTCATTCCATGGTGACCCGTAATCAACTTGGAAAGTGCAAGCCAAATCCTAAATATGCGCTATCGGCTACTCTTGCATGTCATCCAATAGAACCAACCTGCTTTAGTCAAGCCCACAAACAACCTGAATGTCATGCCACTATGTGTGCTGAGTTCAATGCTCTTCAACGAAACGGGACTGAGACTCTTATTTCTCCCAAGGAAGATATGAATATTCTCTCTAACAAATGGGTATACAAGATTAGGAAGCGATCGGATGGCTCTATCGAACGGTACAAAGCGAAGCTAGTAGCCAATAGTTTTATCAACAACAAGGATTGGATTATAATGAAACATTTAGCCGAGTTGCGAAACACACGACCATACGCACCATTCTTGCGGTAGGTATTCATCATGGTTGGACTATGCGACAACTTGATGTCCAAAATGTCTTTCTCCATGGAATTTTGACAGAGGAAGTATACATGCGCCGACCAAAGGGTTTTGAAGATCCTAATTTCCCAAATCATGTTTGTCGGTTACACAAATCTCTCTATGGTTTGAAACAAGCACCACGTGCTTGGTTTCAAAGATTTTCGGATTATCTTGAAGACCTTGGCTTTGTTGGTTCTAAAGCTGATTATTCATTATTCACATATCATCATGATGAGATTTTCATACTACTATTAGTATATGTCGATGACATTCTGATTACTGGCAACGATGAGTCGTATCTTGGCCGCCTTATCATATCATTGGGATCATTGTTTTCCATGAAAGATTTAGGCCGACTTCATTATTTTCTTGGTCTCGATGCTACTTTTTCTAAAAATGGTCTTTATTTAACTCAAGCCAAATATGCCATGGACCTTCTTCAATGAGCAAACATTGAGAATGCTAAGCCATATGGGTCTCTGGCTATTAGTGGCAAAAAGCTCAGTCCATCTGATGGTGATCCTCTGTCAGACCCTACCAATTATCGTAGCATTGTAGGGGCACTTCAATATATTACACTCACCAGACCGGATCTAGCCTTTGCAGTTAACCAAGTTTGTCAGTATATGCATCAGCCCTCTACTGCCCATTGAACGGCCGTGAAAAGAATACTTCGATATGTCAAGGGTATAGTTGATCATGGACTTCTGTTTCAGCCCGGGCCTCTTCGTCTTCAAGCTTATTCTGATGCAGACTATGCTGGTAGTCCTGCGGATCGTCGTTCCACTGGTGGATTTTGTATTTATCTTGGATTCAACCCCATCTCATGGAGTGCTAAGAAACAGACCACCGTTTCTCGGTCAAGCACAGAAGCTGAATATTGCCAATTAGCACATACATGATGTTTTTACTAGTGCTAGGTTCACTCAAAGTGGACATGATCCTTCATTATTTGTGCGCACCACTACTCGTGGCATCGTTATTGTTCTTGTCTATGTAGATGACCTTCTTTTAACCGGTAACGACATTTCGAGCATTTCTGACTTGAAGAGGGTTCTGCAATCATCTTTCAAGATGAAGGACCTAGGCCCTCTCACATATTTTCTTGGGCTTGAGGTTTTGCGGTCGGAATGAAGGATCCTCGTTAGCCAGCGAAAATAGATCAAGGATCTCCTTGCATTGGCATAGTTGACATAACAAAAGACTATTCAGACCCCCTTGGAGATAAATATTCAGTATGGCCGTAATGATGGTGAACTCCTTACGCAGTCCACTTTGTACCACCGCTTGGTGGGGAGTCTCGTTTATTTGACGATGACTCATTCCGACATTGCTTACGCTATCCAGGTACTCAATCACATGCAGGTACTCAGTCAGTTTGTTTCTGTGCCTCGAACATTTCATATGACTATCGTGACATGCATACTCTGTTACTTACGTGGCACTATAAACCAAGCTATGTTTTTCTCTTCTACAACGTCACTGAACCTTCGGGCTTATTCTGATGCTGATTGGGCAAGTTACACCCTCACTCGACTGTCTACTACTAGATATTGTGTTTTTCTTTGAACTTCCATTATCTCTTGAAAGTGCAAGAAACAAGTTACTGTTTCAAAGTCTAACACAAAAGCAGAATATCGAGCAATGCCGGCTGTCTGTAGTGAGATTGTATGGCTACATGGCCTTTTTTTATATTTGGGCGTTCATCTATAGTCTCCTACTCCTCTACATGTTGACAATATCAACACAGTTCAGATTGCTTCCAATCATATTTTTCATGAGAGAAAGCACATTGAAATTGATTGTCACTTCATTCGAGAAAAATATCAGTCTATCCTCATTTTCTTTCGACACGTGGCGTCCCATGATCAGATTGTGGATATTCTTATGAAAACGCTCACTTTTGCACGTCAGTTATTCCTCATTGGCAAACCGCTACTTGTCGATGACCCTCATCAATTTGAGGGGAAGCGTTAGACATGATGGGCTACGGCTGAATGGCCGTAGTGGTAGGACCACTGGCCTTACTGGTTTTTCCTTGTATAGCTTTATTGATTGGCTCTATGTGTTTATTATCTTTCCTTATATAAATGATATGCTACGTTACACATCTCTATATATTCATTCCCATTGATGTTAGTTCAATATACAAAATATCACAAGAGAATTCTCTAAAATTTCCTAGTGTTACCAGTGTGAATGTGTGTGCACACTCACACGGTGAGGACCATACATGTCATAAGTGGTTGGACATGCGGCATCACCAACCACTAAGAGTTGTGGGCACGTCTTAAACGTGTGGACATCTCATCCAGGCAAAACATCATAAATGATATATCATCAATAAAGAAGGCAATACCAATATCATAAACATATACAGACGCAAAACACTAAACACGCGGCTCAGATCTCACCACAAAACAGCAGAAGGCATCTTTTGCTCAGATCTCCTTGATCAAGCTGTCATATGATCATTACAAACCATTAGATGTTTAAGTAGTTTTTTAATTGGGCCAGGCAGTAAGGTTCATCTCAATATGATCTAAGGTGAATCAAATATTCCATCAAAAACATGATCAAATGATCACAATCAAATCCATCTAAATCTGGCCAGATACTATCTAATCCAATTGTTCCATCTCAAAGAGCGTATCAAAGAACTAATACCAAATTTTGTCCAAATCTAATCGGTGGCTAAGGAAATGTGGCCCACTCAAGGAACGACCAATATTAAGCATCACAAACCCTACTTTAATTTGGATAAACAACCCCATAGTTTCAAAGAGCTTGACGCACTAGAAAACATGGTCAGTTCAGATATAGCACAAGAAAATTAAAGCATGCCCTAAAAAGGGTCGTAAGTTGCTTACGCAATACATTCACACATGTGAGCCTGTTTCATGCATTCGTGGGCCCTACACGCTTATGCAGCCATCCAGACACTGTAAGACCCCTTCCACAGCAAACCATAAATGGGCCCCACATGTCCCTGAGGTCATTCAGTCGTACCTAGGCTGCATGGACGGTTTGGATAACATGTACATCATATATCCATTCAACGGCCATTGTTAATGTGGACACGGAGGCCCTCACCTTTTTATTAATTTCAGTTTTTGAAGAATTCCAAATTTATTATTTTTAGAAACTTGGATATCATATATTTACAGGATTGGATCTTTTGAAAAAAAAAATAATAAATTAAAAAATTAAAAAAAAATAACCAGAGAATAAGAACACCATGGGGCCCTCATGATAGACAACTTGAATAAAGCCGAGAGCACCCGAAGCCCTCAACTGGAACAGATTCGGCAGATTAATTAAGCCCCACATAGGAGTAGCAATGGAGACGGACCCAAACTTGGTCCAAGGGCTGGATGATTGGACTACAGCAGACCTGTGCCAATAATGACACCCCCTCCAGCTTATTGGGGCAATTCAGACATCATGTAGGCCGCCATTGTAAATAAATAAATAAATAAATAAGATACTTTAAAGACACTTATGGGTCATTCAACATACAAGAGTAGTTTAAAGACATTCCAGATATACAGATGTAATTGGAACTCAATAACAACAATCACATGTATCAGAAGGCAAGGCAGGTGCATTCCCTTGTGTTAGAACTATGTGGGACCCATTGAGATGTTTGTTTGCCGTCCAAGCCATCCCTTAATGCCCCAGTCATGTTATCTAAGGCACTTAAAAATCAACCTAATCCAAGACTCAGGTGTGCCATACCATGGGAAACAACCCGGAGCTACGGAGACGGGGATGCCCACCATAGAACTTCCATAGTGTGTGTGGGGCGCCAAATCCTCTGGCCATTCTTCTGACGCACTATATCAGGACGAAGGAACAACTCAAAAATCAGGCCAATCCATAACTCCGGTGAGTTTTGGATTGGCCTGATTTTTGAGATGCACGATGAACACGAGGTGGCGCACCTGATACGTGGTTCGTACTCTACACACCTGTTACGGTAGGCCCAATAGAAGCTCGAACATCCTGCTTTAGAACGCTATTGACAGTCGGATAAAGGGTACTTATCAAGGGTGACAATGGGTGGGCCTGGCATTGGTTCCTTCCCAGGTTTTGCAAGAGTCAGACCCGGCTTAACAGGTAAAGACTATTCAAAATGTTTACTTGTCTGGCTCAGACCCGGCCCACCAAATTTGGTCCAAATACCATCTTCTTCTTAACCATCCACTTGATGACAGCCCATCAGACAGTTAGGAATACCCCAACTACTGCTGCTTTTCCGGGATCACTTACCGTGTGGAGGGCCACTAATACACCCATGGGATTTATAAAATTTCTTTTGTGCACAAATATTTCTATCAGAAAACAAAAACATATGAACAGAAGATAAGTTTAGAGGGAGTAGTAATACATGGTAGATATAAGCATGCCTCACACACTTTGATACAACGAAAATACATAATAAGTGATGTCATGTGGGGTGGCAATTGTTTGGCCCATTGGGCCATTCGAATATGTCATTTACCCAGCCCGGGCCCGGCTCAGTGCAGCCCTGTATCAAGCATCAGACCACGTGATATCATAGTCACCAATCTGTGATTCAGGGATGCCTAATGCCTTCCACACCGCAGGAGAGGCATCTACTATGTTGTTGGGGCAAGGCGGTTGGTAGTCGTGATCAGAATCACAACCATTCATAGAATCACACTCATCAACAACCTTAGCCAACACAGATCTACCATTGGCATTGATCTTGATGTTCTGAAGGCAACGGCTTCCGCCATTGTACCATCCCGTGGACAGGGCCACGACTTTTTCACTATCGCTATGGTATATGTTGTCGCACTCGGAAGGGGCCCCACCATCACCCCCTGGGGCGAAGCTATTGATGGTCATGGTCGCACCAGTATTGCCTGTAACGGGAGGCGAGCAATGGTACTGAGGATACATCTTCCCAGCCTTGCAGCAATCAGAGTCGTATTCAGTGTTGCACTTGTGGGCCTTGCCGCGTAAGTAGCCACTCGGATTGCATGATTTCAGTGGTTTATAGCAATTCACTGCGATGAAACATGCCATAAGGACTATGAGTACTAAATGTAGATGCTTAGCCATGTGATATCTCTCAAATCTTTCCCTTCTTTGTGTGGTTTTGGTACTTGGTTATGATTTGGTTTGGGGTCTTAATTTGGTTGTGTATTTATAGGCAATTGATGATCAATATCAACCTTCCAGATTTCATTTCTTACCCAAGTGTGTTTGGCGTTACCAAAATTTAAAAAGTATAATGAATTTCTGTCCTAAATTAGACTGATTAGTCATGATATTTGGTGCAACCAAACGCACCTTAAGCCTCTTATTACAAAATGGAAGGCAGCCTACGTTTCCTCCCTGCCCATCTCATATTTTTTGGCTTTTGTATACCACTCTTTTGTCACCTTGTAAAAGCATTCCCATTGTAATTTCTAGCCCTTTAAACCTGCCAAAATAGTCCTCCAAAGCACGAGAACTACATGAGGCCCACTCATTAGTAATCAGTAACATTCAAGTAGTTGGTCCCACCACAGTTATATCATTCATTATCTGATAGATGCATCATTGTCATGCAAAACAACAAGAGTGCTGAAATGTTAGCCGAGAAAAATTATTCATCCACTCGGCCCCTCTCTTGCATTGATTCTCGCAACTAAGGAACGTGACAAGAGCATGTTTTGTGTTTGTGAGGCTTTACGGTGCAACTCAAATCACATTCTTCTGATTATCATGCTTCTGTCATGAAGGCCAATCCAATCTCGAACAAGTGGGATCCATCAAAAATGGATCCAGCCGTCAGATTCATTCTTGGATGGGTCAGATGACCATTGATCAAATCCTTGCCGTCCAATGATTACATCATGTGGAATAATGCTCCTTGGTCCATAATATGCGGGATCCAGTCTCATTGACTTCTCAAGTAACACCATTATTGTAACCGTGCAATGTTTGCAAATAAACAATTGACCATCTACCCCACGAGTGACCAATGTTACATTATCATCGCATTGACTCGCGCAATTTGGCAAGCCTATGGCCACACGATCAACCAAAAATCTAACCTCCGCAATCAAAATGTATGAACGGTGTAGGCACTCTGAGGACCATAGATGTCACGATTGGCTTTTTTTTCTCTCTCTTTCTTTTCAGACACACTCACACCCTCCCACCGTGCACTCACACCAGCTACAAGGGGTGCTTGAACCCATGACCGCGTGTTGAAACTCTTGTGAGTATGCGAGTCTACCACTGAGACATGAGTAAGGACCCCATGTCACAAGTGGCTATACATATGGTGTCGCGAACCACTAAGAGTGGGTGGGCCCCCCATGTCTTATACGTGTGGACATGTGATCAAGGCAAAACATCATAAATGATATATCACAGGTAAAGAGGGCAGTACTAATATCACGAACATATTCAAACACAAATCAATAACATGCGGCTCTAATCTCACTACACCACAGCGTAAGACGGTTTTTGGCTTAAATCTCCTTGACCGAGCTATCATTTGGTCATTTCCAACCATTACATGTACTTTAAGTATTTTTAATTGGGCTAGGTAATAAGTTTAAGCTCAATGTTGATGAGTCTGCGAAATTGTGCAAAATTGAGTCAACCGACCAATCGGTCAGTGGACAGATTGTGTAACGCCCCGAATTTACCGTAATTATTTTAAAATTTTCTGAAATTTATTTTTATTTTTTTTTATATTAAATACCAGCCATTGATATTAAAATTCAAATAACGGAACATCTGTTAGAGATCATATTGAGTACCCTTTATTAAAGTTGTTTAGAATAACCTCATTAACAATGTAAAAGAGTTAGATTTCGTTAAACTCGAATATTTGCAAAAATTATGAAAATGCCATTAGTTAAACTTAAGTTAAGATGCCATTTTTAAGTATTATAGTTTCTGACGATCACTTTCACGCAAAATCCTGGATTTGAGCTTTTGGATACATATTAACCATACACATCAAATTTCAGCCCTTAAATCATAGTAGAAGTGGTCCAATTGTCAAATCAGCCCTTAACCCTTGATTTTCATGTCCATCGAGTGAGGAAAGTAGATGGTTAGTCGTAGTCGAATATTTCTCTTCATATGAGTGACTTAGATCGTCTTTATCATGGACCAATAGTGTGATTTGATTGCCCCACATTGATAAGCCTCTTTCTTATGTGCGAAGTTATCCCGTTCTAGAAATTAACGAGTTACCAACTCTTCTCAAATTTAAACCTTTCAATTTACCCGCTTCTCACCATCAATCGCTTCTCAAATTTGGACCACCCATTATACTCATATGACTACGAGTTTACACAAAATTTGGACCCCGATCTACAATCCTACGCCGTTGAACCACAAAGCCAGCCCCTTCCTTTTCCGCCAAAAGTTGGAATTTCATATCTAGGTTTTCCTCACCATCAATCAACCACTAAACTTTGTACAATTGTTTACCTATCATGACTACATATTTTTTCAAAATTTAGGCCCTGATCATCAAGCGTAGACCGTTAATTGAGATATAGCACATTTTAGCACCCGTTACGCCATTTTTAAGGATCGGCCAATCTAGAATGTGGATCATCAAGAAATTTACGTATTCTAACTTTACTCTTCGAGCTTGATAAGATGAACAGATTGGAATTGATCAAAGATCATCCGAATATTAAGATTTGAGAAACCCACCTCAAAAGGTTGTTACACAAGACCTCGCGTGCACATCCCTCTCCATATTTCTACTACGCACCTCCAAACCCTAATTCCAATCCTACCTCTATATATAAGGCCTCTCTTAGCCAAAGGTGACCCCCACCCACGAATTTGAGAGAGGGAGAGAGAAAGAGAGAGAAAGAGAGAGAGAGAGAGAGAGAGAGAGAGAGAGGGAGGTAAGAGAGAGAATGAGTATCATCTTGCTATTATTTCATCATCTTATATCTCTAATAAGTCGAAGATCATAAGGTGAGAACTCCTTTAAGATTTGATTAATAATTTCATGTTTGTAGGTTGATAATTCTTATGTATTTTTGTTTACATGTGTTTATTTATTCTCTCCTTAGTTAGCTATATATGAATGCTTTTAAATACTTTTTTCCATCTCATGGTGATGAGGATATTCATTAGACTTAGAGAACTAGTAAGGAATAGAATTATGTTTGTTGCACATATGAGATTTGTGTAACCATCTTTAAAGGGAGCACTTTTCTTTCTATACTGTATAAGGAATAGTTGTGATTGTCTAATGGAGATTCTTATATTGCTATATTCCTTTTATATATATGGATGGACCCTGATCTGTGGTGATGAATATCGGAACACCTAGTTAAGAGGTTGCCCTAATCTGAGACGATGCTTTTAGCTTGTCCGGTTAAGTGGCCACCCTGATCTGTGGTGGTGGTATCAAAATCGCCTGATTAAGTGGTTGTTAAATCCATTTATTACTACTATTATTATTATATTTACTATTATTATTATTATTTCTAAAGTTGTTAAGGATCTCCATAAGACGATAGGTGAGTATGGTTGTTATGAAGCTTAGTAGTACGGGCCACCATCTTGGGATGTGATGCGTCGGTTACTACTATTTTGATGAGTGATGAACCATAAGGAAAGATGTGGTGGTACCAAAGGTTGGTTAGACGATAAGTGGTTTGGTGTAAATTGGTAATAATAATAAAGAATGGCTAATTCATGCATGCACATGGCTCCATGTGGGTGTATGGAATTGAGAATAGGCTAGAGCGTCCTACTTCTCCCATACACTGTCACGTGAGGATTTGGGCTATGAGCGTCCCGTTTCTCACGTGGTAGGGCAAAATTATGGGCTTGCGTGTCCCAAAACCCCTGGCGGCATGTCTAAGGATTCCTACGCTGGGTCATGCATTATCATGCATTGCATTAAGAAAGAGTAATGGATGTTTTATTATGATTTTTATGCGATTATTATTTCTAATCTTAAAGTAATTCTTCACTGTGCCGCTTTTGACGGTGTTTTGTGAAAATGATTTAGAACATGTAGGTAACGATCCTCAGGAGCCCGAGCCTCAAGGAGACGATTATGATGGCTCGTGGGAGCATATGGTGGAAGACGAGACCGCATAGTCATTCATAGTTCTAGCATTTATTTAGTATTTGAAATTGTAAAAAGTCCCAATGGGAGAACGTAGTTATGAACATGGTGTTTGATTAAATGATGGTTACATGGTTTGATGAATTAGTTTAGTTAATGAAATAATATATAAGTTTGGTTTCAACGTCTTGCTTATGGTTTTCCAAATAGTATGAAATGTGCATGTTTGTGTGAAAATTATGTCAGGGGTATAACCCTCACACATTCCAAATAACCTTGGGAATTCGGCCATCGTGATGCACACGGGAGCCGAAATCTTGGGGTGTTACAGATTGTCATAGATGGGACTGGGCAGATTTATGGGGGTCTATAGGGGACTCCGACCTGTCAACTGATGTGCGAGAAACATTGTTCCTATGCGGTTTCGCGTTGCATGTTTCAAAATCGAGATAAAATCCTATTTAAACATCTCCTAATCGTGTTGTGAGGTATCTTAATCAATACCTAGGTGCTCTAACACGAGATTAGGGTTTGGTGGAGAGGATTGTAAGATTTAAATGAGTTTTCTTCATCTTTGAGATCTACTTGTGCATAGATTAGCTCTATAATTGTCTGAGATTCATAGTAGAGGTGTCGCTTTGTGCCGTGGTTTTTTCCCGCAAGGGTTTTCCACGTAAAATTTGTGTCTTGCGTTGATTGCTTATGTGGCTGTGTGGTGATTCTTTGATCTTCTTTGGTGCATCCGCTGACTGGATTTCGAACAAGTGGTATCAGAAATATCATTAGAAATTTGAAGAAGAAGTTTTCTGAGACAATCTCATGGCTTCAAGTACGAAGTTCGACGTTGAGAAGTTTTCGGGTAAAAACAACTTTGAGTTGTGGAAGATGAAGATGAGGGTCGTCCTAACTCAGTAAGGGGTCGTGAACCCCCTTGAAAAGCGACCTACCGATATGTAAGATGATGAGTAGACTAAGATGGATGAGAAGGTTATGGCCTCAATTCAACTGTGCCTTATTGATGACGTCCTCTATAACGTCATGAAGGAGAAGACCGTTGTAGACACATGGACCAGGCTAGAGAACATCTATACGAAGAAATCTCTAAAAAATTGCATGTATCTAATGATGTAACTCTTTACTTTGAAGATAGCGGAGGGGATAGATGTGGAGGACCACATTAACACATTCAACAAGTTGATTTGCAAGTTGCTTCATTTTGGTGAATAGATGAAGGACGAGTATCAAGCCTTGAACTTATTGAACTCGCTTCCTAGTTCATATGAGTCTCTCAGGGACTCGTTGTGTGCGGGTAGAGACACTATTAGTGTTAAGACCGTTGTCTCAGCCCTTCAATCAAAGGCAATGAGACAGAAGAGCGGTGATGCTAATTCTTCCTCTGATGCACTGATTACGAGAGGAAAAAATTCTGAGCGAGGTGAAAGATCGTCGCGTTCTCGATCCAAGTCGAAGGGCAAGGGCAAAGAAAGTTGAAGTGTTGGAGATGTGGCCAAGTTGGGCATATGAAAAAGGACTGCAAGAGTCCTAAGTATAAGAAGGAGAAGTCAGGAGACTCCTCTAGGGAAGCCAATACCGCTGAAGCTGAAGAAGGTAGTAGTGATGTTTGCGAGGTCTTGACGGCGTCCAACATAGGATCTCTTAACGATAAGTGGATCATGAACTCCGGGGCTTCGTATCACATGTGCCCGAATAGAAGTGTCTTTACTTCCTATATGGAATATGATGGAGTCTCGGTATTTCTAGACAATGACTATACTTGCAAGGTTCTAGGAATTGGTACTATGCGTATCAAGATATTCGATAGGATCGAATGGACCTTGACGGAAGTGAGGCACGTTCCCAGGTTGAGGAAAAATCTAATTTCCCTTGGTGCACTCGAGGCGTTGGGGTGCAAGTTCACCAATTTTGACCAGTTCTGCAAAGTTTCAAAGGGGGGCCTTGTAATTATGAAGGGACAGAGGCATGGAAACATTTACAGGCTGATTGGGAGCACTTCAGTAGGTGGAACTACAGCGATTATAGCGGATTCCACGTCTGCACGTATGTAACATACACGCTTAGACCACATGAGCGAGCAGGGCATGAAGGAACTCTCTGAACAATCTTTGATTCCTTCCTTTAAATCTGTAGACTTCAGTATATGTGAGCATTACATGTATGGTGAACAGTCTAGATTGTCATTTAAGAGAGGGAAACATGTATGTAAAAGGGTGCTTGAATATGTTCATTCCGATGTATGGGGGCCGTCACCCGTTATTTCTGTTGGGGGGTCATCGTGGTTCATGTCGTTTATCGATAACTATAGCAGGAAGGTTTGGGTTTATTTTCTGAAAAATAAATCCGATGTCTTCATGACCTTTAAGTATTAGAAGGCGATGGTGGAGAATCAGTTAGGGCAGAAACTAAAAGTTTTGAGAACCGACAATGGAGGTGAGTTCACTTCCAGAGAGTTTAACACATGTTGTAAGGAGGAGTGGATCGTGAGGCACAACACAATGCACCACACGCCAAAGCAGAATAGTGTAGCAGAGCGGATGAATCGGGCTCTCTCCAATGGTGTGGCAGAGCGAATGAATCGGACTCTCTTGGAGAGAGCCCGATCCATGATTAGTAATGCTGGGTTGGGCAAAGCGCTATGGACTGAGGCTGTTAACACGGCTTGCTACTTGATAAATTGGTCTCCCTCTATGGTAATTGAATGTAAAATCCCTGAGAAAGTGTAGAGTGGTCGTACGCTAGACTACTCAAGTCTACGGGTCTTTGGTTATGAGGCTTACTCTCATGTACCGTCAGTAGAGAGAGATAAGCTAGACCATAGGGCCAGAAAAGGGATCTTTGTGGGCTATGGTGATGGTGTGAAGGGTTATCGTATATATGATACTGTCACATGGAAGATCACCCTGAGCTGTGATATCAAGTTTGATGAGGGTTCTTTGTTCCATAAAGATGCTACAAAGGAACCAGAAAAATCAGAGATTGTTGACATACAGAATGACAAAGATGTGACACGGGCCGATACTGAAACACAAATAGAGGTACAAGATCAGGTGGAGCAATCACCTGTGCAAAGAAATTCACCTAGAGATCATAGGTTACCGGCAAGGTATAGGGATGACTTGAACATCATAGGTTACCGGCAAGATAAGGGGGATCCGTCTAACTTTGAGGAGGCACTACAAGATGTAGATGCTAAAAAGTGGAAGACGGCAATGCAAGACGAGAGGGACTCCCTGTACAAGAATGAGACTTGGGAGCTCGTGGAGTTTTCAATGGGCTGAAAAGCAATTGAGTGCAAGTGGATTTTTCGAAAGAAACAGGATAGATAAAAGGTAAGCCTGGTAGTGAAAGGATATGCTCAGCATGAAGGCGTGAACTTCAGTGAGATTTTTGCACCGGTTGTGAAGCAAATATCTATCAGGTTCGTATTGGCACTGGTTGCCCAATACGACCTCGAGCTGGAACAAATGGATGTAAAGACTGCCTTCCTGCATGGAGAATTGGAAGAGCAAATTTACATGGTGCAAACAGAAGGTTATACAGTGCAAGGGGGCAAGAACAAGGTTTGTAAGTTGAGGAAATCGTTGTACGGTCTCAAACAGTCGCTTAGTCAGTGGTACAAGAAATTTGATTCATTCATAATGATTCAGGACTTTTTCAGGAGTGAGTACGATCATTATGTCTATTTAAAGACACTGAATAATGAGAAGTTTCTCATACTGGTGTTGTACGTCGATGACATGCTTATTTCCAGTCATAGCATATCTGACATCAATATGTTGAAGACCCAGCTTTCAGGGACATTCGAGATGAAGAATCTGGGGGTTGCAAAGAGGGTTCTTGGCATAAATATTCATAAAGACAGGAAGAGGAGCAGGTTGTGGTTATCTCAAGAAAAATACCTTGACAAGGTGTTAAAGAAGTATGAGATGGACAAGTCGAAACTGGTTAATGTTCCCCACGCGGCTCACTTCAAGCCTTCTTCTAAATAATGTCCCAAGACAGATGAAGAAAAGCATGTTATGTCTCATGTGCTCTATTCAAGTACTGTGGGCAGTTTAATGTATGCCATAGTTTGTACAAGACCGGATATTTCACAGGCTATGGGTGTTGTTAGCCGATTCATGTCTAACCTAGGCAAACAACATTGGGAAGCTCTGAAATGGCTACTTCGATATATTCAGGGTACATAGAATTACGTCTTGACGTTTGAAAAGTCCAAGGACAAGTTGGTTGGTTACGTCAATTCTGATTACGCAGGTAGTGTGGATAGTATGAGATCAACTTCAAGGTACTCGTTTATATTAGCAGGTAGAGCGATTAGTTGGATGTCTAAGCCTCAGTCTGTGGTGGCTCTTTCCACTACTGAAGCTGAGTATATGATGGTGACAGAAGCTTTCAAGGAGGCCGTTTGGTTGAAAGGAATGATAAATTAGTTGGGGCTTCAGCAGGAGGCCATGCAAGTTAATTGTGACAGCTCTAGTGCTATTAATTTGAACTAAAAATTCTGTTTATCACTCTCGTACTAAACATATTGATATGCGTCACCATTTTATTCGACAGGTGCTTGAGGAAGGAGATGTGACTCTGGACAAGATTCACATTGGCGTGAATCTGACGGATATGCTAACCAAGGTGGTCCCTACAGAGAAGTTCAAGTTCTACGTAACTTCTCTGAGATTGGCGAAGGCTTGACGAAGACGCAGTGATACATGAGAAGCGGCGACACTATGATCGATGAGAAGCTGATTTATGAAGAGAAGAGAAGATGGTTTGAAGTTTTGAAGCCTCGGTGGAGTTTGTTAATGAGTCTTCAAAACTGTGCAAAATTGAGTCGGCCGACTAGTTGGTCACTGGACAGATTGCCATAGAGGGAAGTGGGCAGATTTCTGGGGGTCTCAGACCGATCGGCTAACTGGTCTGCAAGGGACTCCGACCGGGCCGCCGACCGGTCGAATTATGAGGCAACGAGACTGTTTTTTGGCAAATCTCACTAGACAGTTTTTGTAGGTCGCCGACAGGTCGACTGACGTGCGGGAGACGTTTTTCTTTCGCGGTTTCACGTTGCATGTTTCCAAATCGGAATGGAGTCCTATTTAAACACATCCTAATCGTGTTACAAGGTATCCTAATCAATACCTAGGTGCTCTAACACGAGGTTAGGATTTTGGGAAGAGGATTGTGATGTTTAAGTGAGTTTTGCTCATCTTTGGGATCTACTTGTGGGTAGATTAGCTCTATAATTGTTTGAGATTCATAGTAGAGGTGTCACTTTGCACCGCGGTTTTTTTCCACAAGGATTTTCCACATAAAATTCGTGTCTTCCGTTGATTGCATGTGTGGCTGTGTGGTGATTGTTTGATCTTCTTCGGTGCTTCCACAGACCGGATTTCCAACACTCAATATGATATGAGGTAAATAAGATTCATTGAAAACAATATCGAACTGTCACAGTCAAATCCATCTAGATCGGGAGAGATACCATCTATCCAATTGTACTATCTCGAAGAGTCCATAAAGAAACTCACTCAAACCAAATTTTGTCCAAATCTAATCGGTGACTAAGGAGATGTGGCCACCTCAAGGAATGACTAATATTAAATATGGTAAGTTCAGATCTAGCACAAGAAAATTAAAGCATGCCCTAAAAGCTATCGCAAGTTGCTGACACAATACATTCACACATGTGAGCATTCGTGATCATACCGTCATATATAGGCTGCATGGGCAGTTTGGACAACATGTACATCTTACATCCATTCAACATTCATTATTAATGTGGATATGTAGGGCCCTGATGTAGAACGGGTCGCTGATTATTTCATGGCCCAGATGGACCAAAAGAAGACCGGTCGGGGTCGAAAGTGATCCGGACCATAAACCGGCCGTATCTCGCAATCCAGAATGAGATTCGGGACATAATATATCGTTTTGGGGTAGCTCTCGAGCTACTTTAGCCAACCAACCCCGCTAAGCCGGGTTGCCCATGCCGGATTCGCGAGATTCGACCGTATCGACGGTCATTAGGCTAGTTTATTTTCAGTTTTACTATTTATAATAAGTTTTAATTCGATCATAACTTTGGATCTATAGGGTTTTAAAGTTAGTGCCCAACATGGAAAGGGCTTAGAATATTTAGTAGAACAACATGGTTGGGCCCGTTTGATAACTTTTTATTTTTGGCCAAAAACTAAGAGTTCTAGTAGGATTGAACGACTTCTATAAATAGTAAGTTTACTATTTATAGTAAGTTGCGTTTTCTAAGAGTTTGAGTTTGAGTTGGAGTCTGATGCTTTACCTAGGGTTTAGTTTCCTATTTATATGCATTGTAATTCCGTTTATTATTCATTTAATTATCAAAAAATAATTATTTGGAATTAATTTCCTCTTTTTATCCTTTTATTTCTTCTCGTGGATTCGAGAAACACTCGGTTAGGGAGATTGTGATCGACCTACCACGTCCACCATGCGTCATTGGTATCAGAGAGAGGTTTCTTCCTCAGGACGATGACCTCTAATGAAGGGTTGGATCCTCATCCTAAGGACGATGCTCCAAGGGACTATCTAACGGCGACAACTTTCGAAGCAACGCAACGGGAGAACTGGTTGATCCTACAAGGTATACAAGCGACCCTCGACCAGATTGCAGCATCTCTAGCTCCGCTCCGAGCCAAGGCGACCAACGACCACCAACAGTTGCTATACGGGAAAATCTTGTAGTCCGTAGAGCACCCCAGGTGGATAATCGTAGGGCTACACCAGACGAATCAAAACCAAGCGATGACAAGGTCGAAGACATTTTGGTATGACGACCTACGCTAGGAAATGAGCGTGTGGAACGAGCAGAACGAGACTATCGGGGCAAAGCTGATCTTCCCAGATTTAATGGCCTACTTCGAATAGAGGAGTTCCTCGACTGGCTGACAGAGGTCGAACGATACTTCGACTATATGAAAGTGCCGGACGACAAGAAGGTAAAATTAATTGCATATAAATTTAAATCCGGTGCTTCAGCATAGTGGGAAAACCTACAGGTTTCCCGCACCCTTCAGAATAAGACACCCATCCAAACATGGCCTCGAATGAGACAGCTTCTTAGAGCTAGATTCCTCCCTAACGACTATGAACAAATTTTGTTCCAACAATATCAAAATTTTCGTTAGGAAAATCGAACCGTAGCCGAATATCTTGAAGAATTCCAGCGATTGGCAACACAGAATAATTTATCGGAATCAGAGGCACAACAAGTATCACGATTCATTAGTGGGTTGCGATTTGCAATCCAAGATCGGGTCCAGATGCATCCAGTCTGGACGTTGAGTGAGGCCAACCAATTGGCCACCAGAGCAAAAACACAGTTGTCGCGGCCCCCTGCTCGACCCTATCCGGCAACACGGAATCCCATCACCAGACCCACTCAAGATACCACGTTGGCCAAAGGCAAGGAACCTATAAGAAGGCGTCCTCAACCTCCCACGGTCGCGAACCGGGAATGGGGAAGCGGTCCCTCAAGACCTCAACATGCAACTCCCACTACAACGGGTCCTAACAAGATCCCCAACTCATATGGTCGGCCAAGGCCAGACCATTGTCTCCGCTGTGGCCAACCAGGTCACTGGTCGAACGCTTGCCCTCAACGCCTCGTAGCCCACTTAACTACGAATGAACGTGGCACGGAAGGTGAAGTAACAGAAGACAACTCTGAATTGAAATAGGTCGAAGAGGGGGACACATAAAATGTAGATCGACTGACTGAAGATTGTGGGGAATCGCTAGTAGTGAGACGACTACTTTACGCTCTCAGGAAGGAAGTGCACCCACAACGACACAATATCTTCCGCACAAAGTGCACCGTGCAGGGCAAAATCTGTGATGTGATCATAGACAGTGGAAGTAGCGAAAATATTATCTCAAAAATTATGGTGGATAAGTTACATCTGCCTATGACGAAGCACCCTACCCCTTACTCGATCGGTTGGATTAAGAAGGTGAACGAGATAAAGGTAACTCATCAATGCATTATCTCGTTTTCCATTGGTAAAAGCTATAAGGACGAGGTCCTCTGTGATGTGGTTAACATGGAAGCCTGCCACATGTTACTTTGGCGGTCATGGCAATCAGATCGAGATGTGACATACGGCGGACAGGAAAACATATACATGTTCACCAAGGATGGTCAAAAAATTATTTTGGCCCCTATGACACCAGAGAAACACCCCAAAGCTTCTAAAGTGGAGGGGAACTCTCTCCTTACCATTCGCGAGTTTGTTAAAGAATCAAAGGAAACAAGCGAAATATATGCCGTTATGGTAAAAGGCGAGGAGTTAGGATCCTCTAATATTCCTCAACGCCTTAAACCGTTGCTAAACGAATTCCGAAGTACTTGGCCTGGAGATTTACCTGATGAGTTGCCTCCCATGCGAGACATACAACATCACATCGACCTTGTCCTAGGGTCCAGTTTGCCCAACCGACCGCACTATCGGATGAGTCCAAAAGAGTGAAATTCTACAGGGACAAGTGGAGGAACTGATCCGTAAGGGTCTCATTAAAGAGAGCATGAGCCGACGTGCAGTTCCGGCACTCCTTACCCCAAAGAAAGACGGAACTTGGCGCATGTGTATCGATAGCCGCGCGATCAATAAAATAACAGTTAAATATCAATTTTCAATACCGCGGTTGGATGACATGCTTGACATACTCGAGGGCTCCAAGGTGTTCTCAAAACTGGACTTACGGAGTGGATACCATCAAATCTGTATTAGGCCAGGTGACGAGTGGAAAACGGCCTTCAAGACCAAGGAAGGGCTATATGAGTGGCTGGTTATACCCTTCTGTCTAACCAATGCACCAAGCACCTTCATGCGCTTAATGAACCAAGTGTTGAAGCCGTTCATTGGCCGTTTTGTTGTCATTTATTTTGATGACATCCTAATTATACAGTTAGGATGAAATGGAGCACATGACCCACCTCAGAAAAGTGCTACAAGTGTTGGCCGACAACAAATTATACTTAAATCGAAAAAAGTGTAGCTTCTTAACTGATCGATTATTATTTCTGGGGTTCATTGTGTCATCCACGAGTATCCGAGTGGACGAAGAGAAAGTTCGAGCAATTCGGGATTGGCCGACTGCGACGAACATTCATGAGGTACAGAGTTTCCATGGGTTGGCAACCTTCTATCGTCGATTTGTGCGGAACTTCAACAGTATCGTTGCACCAATTACCGACTGTATGAAGAAGGGTCCGTTTCACTGGACCAAAGGGGCAAAGAAGAGTTTTGCAGAAATCAAACATCGGTTGTCCACTACACCTGTCTTGGTACTCCCCAATTTTGATAAGTTGTTTGAGGTAGAATGTGATGCATCTATTATCGGCATTGGGGGAGTCCTTTCTCAGGAGGCAGGCCAGTTGCCTTTTACAGTGAGAAACTCAGCGACGTACGACAGAAGTGGTCGACCTATGAGCTCGAATTATATGCAGTGGTTCAGGCACTGCGTCATTAGCGCCACTATCTTATTCAAAGGAAATTTATATTATACGCTGATCATTAGGCCTTAAAATTTATCAATTCTCAAACTAATGTAAATCGTATGCATGCTAGATGGATTTCGTTTTTACAGGAATTCACGTTCGTTTTGAAACACAAGTCAGGGCAGTAGAACAAGGTAGCAGATGCACTTAGCCAACGTGCATCCATTCTTATTACCGTGAGCAGTGAGGTGGTCGGATTCGACTGTCTCAAGGAACTTTATGCCGACGACGATGATTTTGCAGATGCATGGAAAAAGTGCCAAGAGGGTCACCCGAGTGACATTCTAATTCAAGATGGTTTCCTCTTCAAAGGGAATCGACTTTGTATTCTGCAGAGTTCGTTACGGGACAAAATTATTATCAAGCTACATGGCGGTGGCCTTGACGGCCATTTAGGACAAGATAAGACTCGAGCGATGGTGGAAGAGCGGTATTACTGGCCGCAACTTGCTCGTAATGTTACTAGGGCGATACAACGATGTCATATTTGTCAGACCGCTAAGGGACAATCTCAAAATACATGTCTTTATACGCCATTACCCATCTTTATATGCCATTACCCGTGTCAGATGCCCCTTGGGAGGATTTATCTATGGATTTTGTATTAAGGCTCCCACGAACACAACGCGGCATAGACTCAATGTTCGTGGTGATAGACCGATTCTCCAAGATGGCACACTTCATTCCGTGCAAGAAGACCTTTGATGCGGTACACGTTGCGAACCTTTTCTTCAGAGAGGTTGTGCGACTACATGGGATTCCTAAGACGATCACTTCAGACCGGGACACAAAGTTCGTTAGCCATTTTTGGCGAGCCTTGTGGAATCGGTTCGGTACGCGATTTCAGTTCAGCAGTGCTTACCATCCGCAAACAGATGGACAGACTGAGGTCGTAAACCGTACATTAGGGAATCTCATCCGTTGCCTTTCAGGTGATAAGTCGAAGCAGTGGGGCATGGACCTGGCTCAAGCGGAGTTTGCCTTCAACAACATGGTAAACCGATCGACAAGGAAATCCCCGTTCCAGAATGTTTATGGGTGCGTGCCTCATCACACACTCGATTTGGTTCCCCTGCCCAAGCTTCCGGGCATGAGCGTTACAGCTGAACATATGGCGGACCGAATCATGGACATACATACAGACGTGCGTAACAAATTGCAGACTTCGAACGAGAAATACAAAGAAGCGGCCGACAAGCCTTAGCGTGCCAAAGTATTTGAAATAGGTGATCAGGTGATGGTCCATCTACGTAAAGAGCGATTTTCTACCAGGACCTACAACAACTTGAAACACAAGAAGATTGGACCGGTACCGATCATTCGCAAGATCAATGACAATGCCTACGTTGTTGATCTTCCAGATGACATGGAGATTTCAAGGACTTTCCACGTGGCAAATCTGTACGAATATCATGAACCAAAGCTGGACGAGAAGTCGGGGTCGAGTT
The DNA here is from genome assembly GCA_003013855.2 of Liriodendron chinense. Lineage (NCBI taxonomy): Eukaryota > Viridiplantae > Streptophyta > Magnoliopsida > Magnoliales > Magnoliaceae > Liriodendron > Liriodendron chinense. The sequence goes on along the minus strand of ML058469.1, from coordinate 7,687,482 downwards.
CTTTCGAAGTGAAGGAGACTGATGTAAAACGGGTTGCTGATTATTTCATGGCCCAGATGGACCAAAAGAAGACCGGTCGGGGTCGAAAGTGATCCGGACCATCAGGACCGTAAACCAGCCGTATCTCGCAATCCGGAATGAGTTTCGGGATATATAATATATCATTTTGGGGTAGCTCGAGCTACTTTAGCCAACCAACCCCGCTAAGCCGGGTTGCCCATGCCGGATTCGCGAGATTCGACCGTATCGACGGTTATTAGGCTAGTTTATTTTTAGTTTTACTATTTATAGTAAGTTTTAATTCGATCATAACTTTGGATCTGTAGGGTTTTAGAGTTAGTGCCCAACATGGAAAGGGCTTAGAATATTTAGTAGAAAAACATGGTTGGGCCCGTTTGATAACTTTCTATTTTTGGCCGAAAACCAAGAGTTCTAGTAGGATTGAACGACTTCTATAAATAGTAAGTTTACTATTTATAGTAAGTTGCGTTTTCTAGAAGTTTGAGTTTGAGTTGGAGTCTAATGCTTTACCTAGGGTTTAGTTTCATATTTATATGCATTGTAATTCCGTTTATTATTCATTCAATTATCAAAAAATAATTATTCGAAATTAATTTCCTCTTTTTATCTTTTTATTTCTTCTCGTGGATTCGAGAAACACTTGGTTAGGGAGACGATGATCGACCTACCACGTCCTCCCTGCGTAAGGCCCTTAACCTATTTAGTAATTTCAGTTTTTGGAAAATCTCTACTCTATGAATTTTAGAAGCTTGGATATCATATATTTATAGGATTGGATTTTTTTGAAAAATGAAATTTAAAAAATAATAATAATGAGAGAAAAAGGAAAGTAGAGAGAGGGATGGAGGAGGTGTTTCCAAAAGTGCAAGAAGAGGAAAAAGGGGTGCCATACAGCACCTTCTCAATTGGAAACATTCTACCCAGCATCTGTACAGTGGACCCTACATTAGCCTTCGTGTGCAAGATCCCCTCCATTCATTGAAGTTCTCAAGGCCTGAAAAACCCCGCCACTCCTTTCCTTTGGTCGCTCTATTGATGGGTGTCATGGATCTCATCCAACGATGTGAAAGAACCTATCATAAATCTAATAATCACATCTACATCCCGGTTAATCCAACCCATCTAAGACGGAATACAAGAGATCTAACACTTGCAGGATGAAAAACACATCAAAAGATCCAAAAACAATGGCCCATCTCTACCGTTCAATGAGAACCCTTAATTATGTAAAAACCATCATCTCCATGCAATCACATACCACTGCATGATTTAATCCCATCATATATCAAAGCATTAAACAGCCAACAATATGCATGAAACCCACTTTAGATCATATCCAATTAACCATGATAAAATTAGATTCAAATTGAAAGAGAGTGAATGTGTCGACTTGAACACGTTGAATCTCTCAATCTAAAAGTCTGATCATGCCGAAACCAATTTCTCTACAATCCTCATTCAGAAGAATATAATCTAATCAATACATTTGCCAAATATACATCAACGAATTTGCTAAAATTTTTCAAAAAATCGATGATGATGATGATGATTGTACGAGACCCCTCTGATGCCACTCTTATAGATTTTAGCATAATAAATCCTAGATTCAAAACTTTTCTCCGCAAATCAAAACTTTTATTTTTCATTTCAATACCATCGGTATACGATCATATTAGATTTCCAAGAACAATTTAAATGAATAACAATTTAAAGCATACATGTTGATGATTCCAAGCCGACGTCCAAGCAGATGTCGGTCCTCCTGCCTAGGAGGTACCTCCCAATCTATCCCAATACCGAGAGGTGAGAAAGGTGCAGTCAAATCCATTGATAAATTCTAAAGTAGACGCACGCCATCCACAGATGTGGACCAAACGATCACATGTGCAGAAAAGGAGATGGAAGGATGTGAGATGTTTGATGGAAAATGACTTGGGATCATTGGTCCTATCATTCTCTGTTTTCTCTATAAATGTGTGGCCCACTTTAAGAGCAGGCCAACTTAAGGCCGTGGATAAACACCGTGGGGCCCTCATGATGAACAACTTGGATAAAGCCGAGAGTGCACAAAGCCCTCAACTGGAACAGATTTGGCAGATCAAGCTCCACATTGGGGTAGCAATGGGGACAAGTACCTAAACTTGGTCCAGGAGCTGGGCCCGGGCTTAGAATCTAGGCTTGATATTTGGACTAGAACAGACCTATGCCAATAATGACAGCCCCGTCCAGCCCATTGGCGCAATTCAGACATCAACTGGGCCTCCATTGTAAAAATTTTAAAAAATTAAAAGAAGAAGAAGAAGAAGAAGAAGAAGAAGAAGATAGGATGCTTTAAAGACACTTATGGGCATACAAGAATAGTTTAAAGACATCTCAGAGATACAGATGTAATAGAACTCAATAATGATGTAAGACAAGAACCACCTGATGAAGGGCATGGATTAAGCACATTTCTATTGCACGTAGACCGAAAAAAAATCAAGGAAAAGTTAACAAAATCGACAATTTTTATATGAATTGATCAATAGAAGGCAAACAATAAATCAGTCATAACTTTTAATCCGAGAGGAGTTACAGGATGCACACTATATGGATTCTTATTGAAATTCCGTTTCGTGGTGAACCAACTAACAAAAATGGGTCGCGTCTGTCCGTTTCACTAGAAAACGTATAGTTATAGTAGAAAAACGAAATTTTAGGAAAAAAAACCGATATTTTTAGTAATTCCGATTTTTAGTTTGTTTCCTCTCTTTTTTTAATCCTTGTTTAATTAGGAGTTTCTAGTTTTGCAGGATAATGAGTTTTAAAAATACTCTATTTAATAGTAATGTTTAATTAAAATTTTACTATTTTTAGTAACTTTCTATTTTAAAAAAACTTACTATTTTTAGTAAGTATGAATTAGAATTTACTTAGGGTTATATGAGAAAGTTAAATTCATTTTTTAATGTTAACTTTTATATTATTATTCAATAAAATTCTAGTTTTTACTAATTTTATCTCGTAAATTCGAGATTTACCCTTGTGGATTCGAGGAAGCCCTATTGAGGAGTTCAGGGAGCCTTGTACATTCAAGGTAGTTATCTTGTGAGGAAGACGGTAATTGACCTCACCACGTTCCTGCATTAAATAACAACAATCACATGTATCCAAAGGCATGTGCATTTCCATCTGTTAGAACTATTTGGTACCCACTAAAATGTTTGTTTGTCATCCAAGCCATACATTAGATGCCTTAGTCATGTTATCTAGACGCTTAAAAACAAACCCAATCCAAAACTCAAATGGGCCACACCATGGGAAACAACCGAGAGTTATGGGGAGGGGGATGTCCACCATAGAAACTTTCAAAGTGGTGCGTAGGGCACAAGTCCTCTGGCCATTCTTCTGACGCACTATATCAGGACAAAGGAACAACCAATCCATAACTCGGTGGGCCACCTGAGTTTTAGATTGGCTTGATTTTTGGGATGTGCGGTGAACACGATGTGGTGCACCTGATGCATGGTTTCTACTCTACACACCTATCACGGTAGTCCCTATAGAAGATCGGACATCCTGCTTTAGAACGCTATTGACAGTAAACGTACTTACCAAGGGTGATAATGGGTGGGCCGAGCATTGGTTCCTACCCAGATTTTGAAAGAGTCAGACCAGGCGTGATGGGTAAGAACTATTAAAAATGTTTACTTATCAGGCCAGACTTGGCCCACTGAACTTCGTCCAAAGACTATGTGGACCCTCGTCGTTCCGCGCTCCCATACGACGTTCTCGTCCCTTCCCCTTTCGGGAAAAGAAGGAGAGGATGCGTGAGTGCGAATCGCCGTTTGTGCCACTGGCTTGCCTCATTCTCGAGGGCTTTGTTTGGTTGTCATGTTTAAGCTGGATGTGTTTAAATGAGTTTATATAAGACCAGAGTCACCATTAGCCAGTTACTTCGAATCTACAGTTGGCTAGACCCCGTAGAAACGTTAGAGAAGGGGATCCGAAGATTCCTTCCTCTAAAATGACTCCTATTGATCTGCGGCCAGAGATTCGAGGTAAGGGATCACGGTTACAGGGTGGGAAGAAGTTAAGCACCCCACACACTGCCCGTACCGAAGTACGGTCTCTACTTCACAGAATCGAACTAATACTTGAAAGTCTGTTTTAATCCTCGTACATTCTCATAGATGACATGATGCATGAATGCAGGTCTGAACAGTAAGAGTTTCTGATGGGCAGGTTCCAATAACAGGCAAGCCCAGAGCATACGCTCGAACTGACAGGTGCTTAATATAAGACGTATGCAGTGTGTTTGAATAATCAAGGTGTTTTATAGTAAAGCATGAATGCAAGTCTGAACAGTAAGAGTTTCTGATGGGCAGGTTCCAATAACAAGCAAGCCCAGAGCATACGCTCGAACTGATAGGTGCTTGATATAAGACGTATGTAGTGTGTTTGAATAATCAAAGTGCTTGCAGTGAAGCAGGGGGGTTGGAAGAAAAGTAAATGTTGCACTTATGCTAGATGCAAATGAGATGATGCTGGAAAAAGAGTAGCTGGATGGACGGAGGTGTCGCAAGGGTGGGCTTCGAGTGGCTGGATCAAGACTTGGATGGCCTGGGAGACTTGGACCAGTGGTCAGGCTGGGCTGGACCAGGGCTAGGATCTCCTCACTCGGGCTATCCTTGGTGGAAAAATGGGCTAAAGGGTGGAAAAGGAAACTCGAACGGACGGGCTCTCTCTAGCTGGGTTGCTGTGTTGAAATGAGAAGGGGAGGGGGTATTTATAGCAGCAGGCAGTGGCAGAACCCGTAAATATCTTTGGGCGGCCCGCTGTGGGCCGCCCGTACGGTCACTCCTCGATTTCCAGTGCGCGGTACGGTCGTTTCTCGGGGCTGCTGTTTGGCTCGGTGGGTCGACTCAGTGAGTTGACTTAGCGGGTCGACTCGGTGATTTGACTCGGCGGGTTGACTCGGTGTTTTGACTCGACGAGTTGACTCAGCGGGTTGACTCAGCAGGTTGACTCAGTGGGTTGACTCAGTGAGTTTGACTTTTTTAAGATTTTTTGACTGGCTTTTCTTATGAGGAGTTTTTCAGGCTGATGTTTAGGACTGGGTTGACTGGGTTCAGGCTTGAATTGGGCTATGGGTTGGGGCTTACAATGGTGAGTTTGGCTGAGTTTGGACTTGGGATTTGGGGGTATGGTCATCCATTCATCCAGCTATCTCTACCAACAGTGTAGCCGAAGGTGGGGTGTCTACAGACCATCTTCTTCTTAACCATCCATTTGATGACAGCCCATCAGACGGTTAGGAATGCCCTGACAACTGCTGCTATTTTGGGATCACTTACTGTGTGGGGGCCACTTCAAAGAATACAACCATGCCATTTATAAAATTTCTTTTGTGCACGAATATATCTATCAGAAAACATAAATATATGAACCGACGATGATAAGTTTACCGGAAGTAGTAATACATGATAGACATATGCATTCCTTACACATTTTGATACAAAGAAAATACATAATAAGGGATGTCACGTAGGGTGGCAATTGTCATTTACCCAGCCCGGGCCTGGTTCAGTGCAGCCCTGTGTCAAGCATCAGACCATGTGATATCATAGTCACCGATCTGCGATTCGGGGATGCCCAATGCCTTCCACACTGCAGGAGAGGCATCTACTATGTTGTTGGGGCAAGGCGGTTGGTAGTCATGATCAGAATCACAACCATTCACTGAATCACACTCATCAACAACCTTAGCCAACACAGATTGACCATTGGCATTGATCTTGATGTTCTTAAGGCAACGGTTTCCACCATTGTACCATCCTGTGGACAGGGCCACAACTTTTTCACTGTCGCTATGGTATTTGTTGTCACACTCGGAAGGGGCCCCACCATCGCCCCCTGGGGCAAAGCTATTGATGGTCATGGTTGCACCAGTATTGCTAGTAACGGGAGGCGAGCAATGGTACTGAGGATACATCTTGCCCGCCTTGCAGCAGTCGGAGTCGTTCTCAGTGTTGCACTTGTGTGCCTTGCCATGTAAGTAGCCGCTCGGATTGCATGATTTCAGTGGTTTGTAGCAATTCACTGCAAGGAGACGCCATAAGGACTAAGAGTACCGAAAGTAGATGCTTAGCCATGTGATTTCTCTCTAATCTTTCCCCTTCTTTGGGTGGTTTTGGTATTTGGTGTTACGATATAATTCGGGGTCTTTGGTAGTGTATTTATAGGCAATTCATGAATATCAACCTTCCTGATTTCATTTCTCACTTAGGAGTGTGTTTGGCTGTACCAAATTTTAAAAAGTATAATGAATTTCTGCCCCAAATTAGACTGATTAGTCATGAAATGTCATGATTTTGGTGCAACCAAACACACCCTAAGTCTCTTATTACAAAATAGAAGGCAGTGTACGTTCCTCTCTACCCATCTCAGATTTTTTTGCATTTGAATACCACTCTTTTGTCACCTTGTAAAGGCATTCCCTTTGTGATTTCTAACCCTTCAAATCTGCCAAAATAGTCCTCCAAGTTACGGGAGGTACATGAGGCCCACTCATAAGTAATCAGTAACATGTAAGTAGTTGGTCCCACCGCCGTATCAGGGCCGTTTGATTTCATGACCATTGTCGTGAAATCAAGAATCGTGAAATCTTAGCTCATAAAAATCATTCATCCAGTCGGCCCCTCATCAAATGACCTGTGGTACGACAGTTACTCTGCTTCAACAAATATTAAGGATCCAACTAATAGACTCTCTCGGTGGATGCTAACCATTAGCCTTTCTAGTTGGCTTGCAACACATTGTGGGTCCCACCGAATCATCCAATAATTCCATTTTTTTAGACCGTAAACCAAAATCATCAAGCCAGTGTCCAGCCACTGAGCAGTTCTGATCAACTAAGAGTAGACCCATGTACATTGATCATGCGAACAACAATCACAGCACTCCACCTTATTACCTGATTCGACATTTAATTAAACAACATATTGTTAAAGATTAATGTAGGACAAAAACCCTTACTGAAGGGTGTGGATCAAGCATATTCCTATTGCACATGGATCAGAAAAAGATCAAGGAAAAGTCAGCAAAATCGACAATTTTCGCATATATGGACCAAAAGAAGGCGGACCGTAAATCGACCATAACTTTTTATTCGAGAGTTACGAGATGCACAACATATGAATTCCAACTGAAAAATTGTTTTGGGGTGAACTAACCCGCTTATGTTCCGTTTCGCAAGAAAATGCATGGTTACAACAGAAAAACGAAATTTTAGAAAAATCTGTTATTTTTAATAACTTCGAATTTTATTTTGTTTAGTTTTTATTTATCAAAGTTTTAGTTGTAATTGAAGTCTAATACTTTTTCTTAAGCTTTAATTTATTATTTAAAGCATTGTAGAGATGATTTTATGATTAGTCAATCAGTTATTACAAATTTTCTAAGAATTATTTCTTTTTTATATTCTAGTGGATTCGAGAACACCTTGTGCATTCAAGGTATCTATCGGGTGGGGAGACAATAATCGACTTACCACGTCCTCCCTGTGTCAAAGACTGCTTCAGAGAGAGAGAGAGTGGGGACGTCTGAACAATGAACCGCATAGCATTGGAACAGACATGGGATACCAACAGAAGAGACATGGGATTGCAGATAGGCATGGGAACGGACCAGGCACGGATCTTGAGCTACTCAGCCGGCCCAATTCAAAATTTCGATTTGATTTTGCTGGGTCCAGACCGGGCACATTGCCAGCCTTAACTGCCCAACATGTCTTCCATTTCTCATGTAATAACTGCCATCAATTCGCTATAAATACACATCACCTTCTCCAAAATTCTACACATCCAAAACACCAAGCCATCCAAACAGGGAGACTCGAGAAAGACTAGAGAGAAGTTACATGGCTAGGCATCTGCTTGCACTGGGGTAAGTACTCTTTGCCCGCCTCACTGCAGTGAATTGCTATACACCACTAAGATCTTGCCATCCCAGCGGCTACTTGTGCGGCAAGACCCACAAATGCAACATGGAGATCGACTCTTGACTGTTGCAAGGCACACAAGATGTATCTGCAGTACCATTGTTCACCTCCCGTCACTGGTGATACTCATACAACCATGACCATCAATAGCTTTGCTGAAGGTCGCAATGTGGGGTCCCCTTCTGAGTGTGACCAATACCATCTCCATAGTGAAATGGTTGTAGCCTTGTCTACCGGGTAGTACAATGGTGGTAGCCGCTGCCTAAAGAACATAAAGATCAATGCCAATGGCCAATAGGTATTGGCTAAGGTTGTTGATGAGTGTGAACGGCTGTGATTCCAATCATGATTACCAACCTCCATGTCCCAACAGCATAGTGGACACCACTCCTGGTGTGGAAGGCATTGGGGTATCCCTAAATCACAGATTGGTGACTATGATATCACATGGTCCAATGTGTGACACCATCTTCCCAAGTTCCATTTGAACAAATAGGCATGTATAAAACTATCAACGGCCATGATGTACTCTCATCAAGAAGCTTTTTTCCTGTCAGTGAACGCCTATGATTTTACAAGATTTACATACCCGAAGATGTGGGTATGACATAACTAGCCCAGTCGAAGTATATGCAGTCCTGAGGTAGTCTTTGGTGGCAATGCAAACAGGTCAGGTTGATCCAAGGTGTCACCTAATCTGAATCGATGATAAATGGGCCAGGTTCTGAAATTGGAAACCACATGCTTAGGTCTCTCACTCCGATTATCATTTGTTTGGGTCTAGAAGCCTCCAGCTAGAGAATGTGACTTGGCTAGAGAGGGCCCTCTCTAGAGGGAATACCTGGGATCAACTCCTGCTAGTGATGGGAAGCTCCTAATAAAACACAACCACCAAAAGCAGAAAAGACTAGCATAAAATATCCACGATCAATTAACCAAAAATATAGTTCACATAGAGAATATCACATCCACTAGGCTGCAGACAAAAAATATTTCAACCAAACAATCTAGTGCTAAACCTCCTTACTGTCCTGAAATGTGGGGGTTTGAACTTCTCTGTTCTGTGTGACGGGAGGATTTTGTGTTCCCTTTGCTTCTTCGGATGCATCCTGAATCTACATTCAGAAGAAAACTCTTCCATAAGTAAAAAATAATAATAATATAATCAGTAACTTAATGTTTAAAAAAAAAAATCTTATGGTATTGTACTAGCCAGATGGCTGTTACCAGTTGACCTTTTTCTGTTATCCCAATTTTCCATTTCATAAGAGGTGTAACCTTTATGTATAACCAGTAAAGGCCATTATGAAATGGTTAAACAAGAAAATGGAACCAGAAAGGGGTGGGGCCACAGTTTAGAACATTAAACTTGAACCTTTTCCAATAATTCTATTTTAAATTTTTCTTTTTCTCTTATCTCTTCTTCTTTTTTTTTTTCTTTTTTTTCAAACAATGAAGAATAGCTGTGCCCTTTTGAATGATGACTCTACCAAAAACTATGTTCATCGCATAATGGCATTCCACTATACTGTAAAACATCCTGTCTAAATAAAGCCAATTATTGTGTCATATAACAGCTGTTGTTGAGAAAATAATGGCTGTTAGTTAACTGGCATTTTTTTTTACTACATAACACAATACTGACCGTCATAAAGGTGAATGTAAGAGGTTTACAAAATTTGAATGCGTTGTTTTGTGAATGCATCATGATAGAATCATCCATGGATACAATAGAAATCACTGTACTGCTATACGTATACCAAAACGTATTGTTTTTATAAGTTTCTATAATCAGTGCTTTCCAATACAAGCACATACAATCAAACATTCCTCTCTAGATAATTAGCAATTTGGTAACCTGGAGGAGATTTAAGTACTCCAATTTCTCCAAGATATCCTAGATCTCGGCTGTAAAGAAGAAACGGACGACATAACAAAAGAGGAAAGAATTAAGAGGAATTCTCTAAGGAGTGGATTCGAGAAAAAGCTCATAAGAAAGAAATCAAATGCCAACTGGCTACAGGAGGGTGAAAAGAAAACGAAATTCTTTAACGGTATAGCTAACACGAGGAGATGGCATAACAGGATCCAAGGCCTCTTAACTAACGGAAGATCGAGTACACATAAGGAAGAAATAAGTGAAGCAGTTGTCAAGTTTGTCTCTAACCTTCTTTCCAACAAGAAATGGAATCGGCCTAGGCCCAAACAATCTTCACTTGATTAGTGTGGAGGAAGCCGACCAGTTGGAGTGTTCGATAAGAGAAGAGGTGAAGAAGGCAGCTGGACCCAAACAGTTTTCCCATCACATTTTTTCCAGATCTTTTGGAAAGAAGTATGACTTTATGTAGTTCATTTCTGAATTTTATTTGAAAAGGGACTCTTTAGGATCCGGAAGCCTCTTTCGTCGCTCTCATTCCCAAAAAAGCGGGGTAATGAGAAGAATTATCGAATGGATTGTTAACTATCCCACCAGTAAGTGCTACAAGATCTCATGCATTGGAACCCATGGTCATGGACCCGAATCCGTTAGTATGGAACATTTTCCTTTCCAAGTGAAATCTCCTAGTATATGAAAGAATGAAAAAGTGCTTTCGTTGTTGTGGAATAAGAAGCCTTCGTATCTTAATGCATGTATTTAATTTATTTGGAGCTATTAGAGCAGGATCCACTTTTTTTGGGAATATGAATCGAAGCAATAACAAGAATATTTCTAGTGGAACATCTTTCACAATCTCTGGAGAGATAGTTCACTAATAGACCGAGGGATAAGTAATTCAACTCATTCACATACAGATCATGAATGTTTGGAATCCATATTATGCAACGGTCTATTTTCGGCGTCACATACATAGTTAGCACATTCGTCATAGTTAGCAGCTCCGTATCAAGGTCATCATCAATATCGTCACTATCATCAATATCGATATCGCCAATAAGATAACCTTTAGGCTTGTCATCCAGGAACTTGTTCGGAAATACCGTAATGAAAGGAACATAGGAGTTTGTCGCTAGGTATTTGACCAAATATGATCGTCCAATTCCTATAGAACTCATCACTAAAATACCCCTAGAAGGAGATAGGGCTAAGTGGAGCGAAAAGGGTTTTCCATGAGATGGGAAATGACAACTATTAGCCCCACACGAGGTTTGTGAATAAGTGATTGTCTGATAATGAGCAAGGAATATCCGTTTTTCTGCTAAACAGGATCTATTGAACTCATAATTCATTAGATATTTTTTTATGAATGTCAACTAAGTATCGTAAGTAAATTGATCCCGGTTGTTTAATCATTTGATAACCAGAGTCATTATTTGATAAATGATCACTATGAGTCAGACTCAATAGAATTTGATCGATCCTTTTTTCTATCGTTAAGGTGGAGAACTGAACCAAGAATTCTCTTTCTTCATCATCAATCGAATCACAGTTTGCGACCCAGGATTCTATTTTATCATCAATCCAATCACCGTTCCCGTTTTTTCTTTTTCTTATCAATGACTAGATCTCTTTACTGGTATGACTTAGATGTCTCATATTTCTCGAAAAAGTGATTCGATTGATGGGATTTGATATGATACTGATGAAATCGATGAGATTGATATTCATATATTTCTTCTTAGAACATATTGATTTGACCCATAAGCGGGACCACCACCCAATAGCATGTTGCCGCCAAAAGCAGAACCCCGTATTTCTTCCAGAGAATCTCCTAATTGTTCCAAAGCAACTAGAAAGAGATTCTTTAACCAGAAAGAATTCAGTTCAGATGTAGGATACCTATCCAAAGTTTTCGCAACTCAATCATGTACGATGGAATCATCAAAGATTTGATCTTTTCTAACTCTGTCTATAACTCACTAGAGGCTCGAGAAACAATGAGAAGATGTATACGAACGAGATATCCAGCAACAAGAATAAGGAAAAGGATTGAATAGAGGAACTCCCGAGCATTTGGTGATCTCAGATGTGTCCATATCAATGGAACGGATGACTCATTATTTCGATGAATCATTTCTTCGGATAAAAGAAGATTCTGTAAACACTTACTCGAAATCTCACTTATCAGATTCCATTGTGGAAGAATCGCCCACAATTTTTTCCGAGGAATTGGCCATGATATATCTGATCCATGTATAATATCATGAAAAATGGATACAATTTTTTTACTGCTACTTAGTATCAGCAATGGGTCTGAAAAAAGTATCTAAAATGGTGAAATTTAGATATTTGCACCCTGTCGAAGTAAGGAACCATGGCATATATGTTTGGAACAGATTCCATTTTGAGAGATTTTAAAAAGCACTATCTCGTTGAAAGGTTCTATACATCTGCCGTTTCTCAACGCATTTCTTTAGACAAAGACTCCGTTTTTTCCTCTTTCCTGATGGTAAATCTTTCTCAGAACATGGAGTGTGAATCAAACCCATGTTTGAATTGAAACTGAGATATTGATGCAAGTTTTTCCCTTCTGAATCAGATAGATTCATATCTGAAAGAGGCTAATAATAAGTTCTTTCAAAATTGACTATTTGTTTCTCTGTTATAGGTGTTCCAGAAATGTCTACCGATCGAGTAAATAGCTCTACGAACGAATGGATCGGATCGAATTGGAAAATGGAAAGATTTGTACAAGTTATACGTTTCGCCACCACTTTGTGGAAAATCGTTAGGTATGAATATGTCAGATACCTGTGACTTCAAAAGGGCTTCTGCTTGCTCGGTGAATGTCTTGGTAGAAGATATGATTTCTTGTAACTGAGGTTTATTTGTTTTTAAGTAGGTACTTAACTGAACGAGAAATTTCTTTACCTGCCCAATTTCTAACGGATTAAGATACCCTATTCGCTCCGGTATAAATAGTAACTATCTGGTCTTCCACCGTGAGAGGAGTTGATTGGGATTGTTTGAGCAACTCGCAGTAATCATTAACCTCTTGCCAATTGATTTTGAGTGGCTTTATCGAGGTCAGAAGCAAATTGGGCAAAGGCTTCTAACTCCGCGAATTAAGTCAGTTCCAATTTTGATTTGCCAGCTACTTGTTTCATGGCTTTAATTTGAGCGGCAGATCCTACTCTGGAGACGGAAATACCCACATTAATAGCAAGACGGATTCCGGCATTGAATATATCGGCAAATAAGAATATTTGTCCATCTGTAATGGAAATCACATTAGTAGGAATGTGGGACCATTAACATGGTCAAAGCTAAACCGCCTGAAGTCCAAGCACAACATGGTACTCTTTCTACCACTACGTTAGTTTGAAGATGGTTTCAAAATGAATAGTTGGCAATTTATCCAATATCGAACACTCGTATCAATAAAATGATTTGAACCATTTACTGGAAAAATGGGTGTCTCGCTCTTTTTCTATCCAATGCTGAATCGACGACCTATGTAATAAAATAAGAAGAATTTTTTGGATTTGAAGAAAAAAAAACAACTTTGCTGACAATTACAGATTTTTTTTTGTCTGGTCGGAAGAGTCCTCTGAATATTTTGGTCTTGTATTAGTTTCGATATCTTGGAATACGAACGGATAAGAGAGGGTAGGCTCATTACATTAAAAGATATGGGAATGCTCATAACATAAGTAACTAAGCGTGAGAGCCAAATGAATCGAAAGATTCATGTTTAGTTCGGGAAGAGATCATGGAAGTGAAGTTGTGAAATGAATGGGAAAATAATCTACTTTCATTAAGTGATTTATTAGATAATCGAAAACAGAGGATCTTGAGTACCATTCGAAATTCAGAAGAACTACGTGGAGGAGCTATTGAGCAACTCGAAAAAGCTCGGGCTCGCTTACGAAAAGTGGAAATGGAAGCGGATGAATTTCGAGTGAATGGATACTCTGAGATAGAACGAGAAAAACAGAATTTGATTAATGCCACTTATGAGAATTTGGAACGATTAGAAAATTACAAAAATGAAACCATTCATTTTGAAGAACAAAGAACAATTAATCAGGTCCGACAGCGAGTTTTCCAACAAGCCTTACAGGGAGCTCTAGGAACTCTGAATAGTTGTTCGAACGGCGAGTTACATTTACGCACCATCAGTGCTAATATGCTTGGGGCCATGAAAGAAATAACTGATTAGCCCTTTTTTTACCATAGGCATATTTTTTTTTATCCCTTTGTTTCCAAAAAAGAATCAAGAGACACTAATGGTAACCATTCGAGCCGATGAAATTAGTAATATTATCCGTGAACGTATTGAACAACATAATAGAGAAGTCACGATTGTGAATACCGGCATTGTACTTCAAGTAGGCGATGGTATTGCTCGTATTCATGGTCTTGATGAAGTAATGGCAGGGGAATTAGCAGAATTTGAAGAGGGTACAATAGGCATTGCTCTGAATTTGGAATCAAACAATGTTGGCGTTATATTAATGGGTGACTGTTTGCTGATACAAGAGGGAAGTTATGTAAAAGCAACAGGAAGAATTGCTCAGATACCAGTGAGTGAGGTTTATTTGGGTCGTGTTATGAATGCTATGGCTAAACCTATTGATGGGAGAGGCGAAATTTCAGCTTCTGAATCTCGGTTAATTGAATCTCCCGCTCCAGGTATTATTTCCAGAAGGGAAAAACTTGCATCAGTATCTCAGTTTCAATTCAAACATGGGTTTGATTCACACTCTATGTTCTAAGAAAGATTTACCATCAGGAAAGAGGAAAAAACGGAGTCTTTGTCTAAAGAAATGCGTTGAGAAACGGCAGATGTATAGAACCTTTTAACGAGATAGTGCTTTTTCAAATCTCTCAAAATGGAATCTGTTCCAAACATATATGCCATGGTTCCTTACTTCGACAGAGTGCAAATATTAAATTTCACCATTTTAGATACTTTTTCAGACCCATTGCCAATACTTAGTAGTAAAAAATTTATATCCATTTTTCATGATATTATGCATGGATCAGATATATCATGGCCAATTCCTCAAAAAAAAAAATTGTGGGGCGATTCTTCCACAATGGAATCTGATAAGTGAGATTTTGAGTAAGTGTTTACAGAATCTTCTTCTATCCGAAGAAATGATTCATCGAAATAATGAGTCACCCATTCCATTGATATGGACACATCTGAGATCACCAAATGCTCGGGAGTTCCTCTATTCAATCATTTTCCTTCTTCTTGGTAAGGATTTCCAGTCGTATAAGATCCTGGCTAAAATTCTAGCTAATAGATTTGGAGTGGTGCTGGACAGGGTCATTTCAATGTCTCAGGAGCTATTCTTTATGGTAGAGAGATATTGAATGGGGCCTTGATTGCTCACAACTTAATTGGCTCCAAATACAGCAGAGGCAAGCCGTGAGTTATCTACAAACCAGACATGGAGAATCTCATCAACTAGGATTTCCTCCTCTACCTCCTTCATGGCATGGGCTTTGGGGTTAGATGGAGAAAGTGACTGTCAGCATGTATGGCCTCCACACACTTCATCCTCTTAAACGGCGCCCCTAAAGGCTTCTTTCAAGTGTCTGGAGGAATTTTGAAAGGAAATCCCCTTTCCCCTTTTTCATTCTTGGTTGTTCAAGCATTGAGCACAAATTAATCGATTCTCAATACAAGACAAGCCAAGCGTGATCTGCAAACTGGATATGGAGAAAGCATGTGACTTTGTCAACTAGGATTTCCTCTACCTCCTTTGCAAAATTGGGTTTGAAGTTAGATGGAGATGGTGAATGTTGGCATATATGACCTCTACATGCTACTTCATCTTCTTAAACAGCTCCCCTAAAGGCTTCTTTCGAGTGTCAAGAGGAACTCTCCAACGATATCCTCTTAACCCTATTTCGTCTCAGTGACCATTTAAGCTTTTAGCATGATGATAAAAGCTATCACTATGACTAGTACTGCTTCAGGGCTATAAGGTGTGGCCAAATGGTCTTTATGTGGCCCACCTACAATATGTTGATGATGTTCTCCTATTTTGCGAAGTGAATCTAGATTAGGTGGCATCTAAAAAAAGTTCTCTATTGCTTCAATAACGTCTCCGATCGTGATTAGGAGAGGACAGAATGAAGGCCCTTTCTTTGAAGCTCAGGTGTAAGATCGAGAACCTACTCTCTGAAATTGCGTCTATCGCTCACACTTTATAAACTCTAAGCTTGCGGAAGCATAGAGTGGAGCTTAGAACTATGGCTAAGTCTTAGAGGGGGAGTGATTAGGACCGTTTTAAAAGTCATTATCCACATAAGCTCGTTTACTCCAACACTTCGATCTACGACGTCGCCTCCTCTGGTACACTCTAAAGGGTGCACCACTGATGTCCGCATCAGCTTCCCTATTTTATTTATCCACTAGGTGGAATTTAAATAATGACATAAACTAGATGCATGGATATGAATATTGGTATTGTATCGGCAGATATGGCTGTATCGGATCCGTATCGGCATGAGCTAATACGCAATACAGGGTTGTATCGATCTGATACGAAAAAAATGAACCGTATTGGTCCGTATCGATTTTTTTTTCTTCAAAATTTCTCACTTTTTCTCTTCTTCTTTTCATTTAAACTATGGAAGAAGCTTAAAAACTTATTTTAGGCTAGATCTAGACCTATTTTGGGATCAAAACGAATGATTTGAATGAAATTCGACAAATCTAAGCGAAGTGGACCATTACAGGAAAAATCGGAAAGAAGTGTGACTGTGTGAGCCGTCACTTTTTTTTTATATTTTGATTTTCTTTTTGTTATATTTCAATGTAACGTGCCATTGTTCACCAAATCATGCTCGATTTGTGTTCATTAGGGCCCATTTAGTTGACCTTTAACATGTCAAATCGACATACAACATTCTCATCAAAGAATGGTCCGATACACCATTGAATACATGGTCAAAATAAAAAAAAGATAGATTCTTGGATATCTCATTTTTTGCTATTATTCTAATATTTTTCCATATTATTTTGCTTAAAAAAAATTTCTGATCGATATGGGCCGATTCAGCCCTATTACCAATAAGTGACGTTGTATCGTATCATTTTTCCGCTAGGGCCGATAAGCCAACCAATGCTGACATTTAGAACCATGACTAGATTAGTAGGTTATATAAGGTTGCTTTGATGAGGTTGATCTGGCTGCTCAAAGATATTTCTCTTCCATGTAGGAAGTTTGCCTTCAATCCCTTCCACAACTACATCTTACGATCACTTTGCTAGCTTTCCCACACACAATGGAGCCCAAGATATGATGATAGTGTTAGTGCACTTTTCTATGGCATACTAGTGCACCTTATTTGTCAATTACGGAGGTTTGTGAGTCTAAGTGTTGGTTGAGCCCAAAGAAGATGAAGACTAAAGACTCAAGAGGACCTGCTGCATCAAGGAAGAAGAAACAAGGTAAATAAGATGCCATGGTGAGCCAAAACCCTTGAACCTATACCAAAACCCAAACCTTTAGATGACTTGACCCAATAGGTAAACTTTTAGTCATCCTAGAATGGCCTTAGGTGTCCCAAAAAATCACCTATAGGAAGGCTTAAGAGGTTGCATGAGCTGCTATAAACAAGATAGAACAAACAACAGAACTCATGAGTCTATCGACCGGTCGCAAGTACTGGGTGACCGGTCGCCTAGAGGCCAAAAACGGGTAAGCAATAAGAGCTGAAACCCTGGCCAAATTAGACCGGTCGACCGACTTGGCAAGACCGGTCGCAAGGGCCTCATATAGGGACAACAAGTAGACATTCGTCTCAGGCCTATTTCGATCGATTGTCGACGATCGATCGATCGAGGACCCCATGCGACCAAGTCGCCAGGGAGAGCGCGATTAGGTCATCAGTTAGCCGTTTGCTGCAATTTTTTTATCCGTTGGAGCTTTTGCTCTATATATTGGCAGCTCGGTTTTTGGGGTTCTAAGAGATAATTTAGTGCATTAGAAGCCACCCTTATTGCTCACATCATTAGGTTCTAATCATAACTATTTCAAGCCATCTTCCTTGTGTTTGATCACAAGTTTGAGCATTCAAAAGCTCAATTGAAGATGTACTTGCTCTCTCTTAATCTCTAGATGTTTTAGGCACATTGACCATAGGTAGATCCTTTGTCTAAACCTCTCTAGAGATCCATATAAGTGAATCCTCTAGGCTTGCAACACACAACCTATTGTAGAAGATTCAACCTATCTCCTATCACCTTGGGCATCTCAAAAGAGCATCACATGCGAGGTGACTGATCGTTGGAGCTAATGCATCGACGACGCATCAGCAACATGATCGAGGGAACAACGAGGAGCTGATTGAAGCACGAGAGAGCGGAGATCAAGCAACCCAAGCGATGGGACGAAAGGGGTTCAATTAGACAAGTGTCAAATTGTAAGAGTCCGGTTGCACTCTTTTATTGTGGAGGATTGAGTGTGAGAGTTTGAAATCAAACTCAACCAAGTTTCCAAGGAGAGTCTCCAGCGTGAGTGTACGCTAGGTTCTTGGATTGGAATCGAAGGGTTGGGGGGAACCTCGTCAAACTCCTGGGTTGAATGGAACCCATAAACATCTTGGTTGAGAGATGAACCGGTAAAATCTCCGTTATAGCTTGGGAGGAACCTTGTTAAACTCTCCGGCAAGGTGGAACCAATTTAAAACACCTAGGTTAGAAGGAACCTGATTTAAACTCCCATAGTGAATTCCGGTGTGCTCAAGGGATGAGTCCGTGAACCGGGAGTAGAGTAGACGAGTAGTCGAACCACTATACATGCTTGTGTTTGGGATTGATTTGAGCATATTGTTATTCTAGCATTGTCTATTTTATTGTTTATTATATGAATGCTTGAATGTAATGTATGCTATGTTCTAGATAGGCACATTCACACACAATATATATGTTCATTAGGCTTGTAGACATGTTTAGCATGATGAATCTCATAATCTACATAGCCTTTTAGACTAGTTTCTTAGGTAGTTATATCCTTTGTAGTCTAGATAGTTGTACATTGATTAGAAGCTCGACATGTTGCATCATTATAATCTATGTGCTTAGACTAGTTTGCTTAAATACTTAGTCTTGTCTAGCCTTTGTAATTGAACCCACTTAAGGTTGGAAGCTAAGTATTCTTGTTTAATTAGTTTATTATTGCTAATTAGTTTAATTAGACACGTCGGGCCCATTGGACCCATTTTCTGACGCGTTACGAGTACGCAAGCTGCAGGATCGCACAGGAGCATCATGACCGCTGGACCGTGGAGCAGATTTACTTTTGGGCGTTTTTCTGTTTATTTCTTTGTTTCTAGGCGTTTTATTATCGTTATTTAGTTTAGGCGTTTTTATGTTACTTTTTTTGTTTTCAGGCACTTTAGTGCACTTTTTATTTTCGTAGCTTATATATACTATGAGAAACCCTATTTCAAATTATTGAATGAATACAAATTTCGGCTGCTTTTCTTCCTCTTGTTTCAAGATATTAGGGTTTTAGGATTGGCCATCGGGTGTTGAGGATTCCACCCCGATTTTCATATTTTCTCGTCGTTATTTCTTCAAGGTGCAGGAAAGGTACGATATTCTTATTTTTATCATATGTGTTATCCTTCATCTCGAACCTGTTCCTTCCCCATCACATTCGTTCTTTCCCGAATCTACCCATTTTGTTTCGATCGGAAAAGAGAGATACCTAGCCCTAGGAACCAGATCCAAACTTAACTGTGGACTAGGTCTATACTAGATCTGGGATATCCTCATATCCCTAGATCCTCCCTATTTTATGGTTTATGTAATTCTTATGCTAAGTGGCATGATCCGGACCGGACGAATCTCATCTCCGTGTTGATATTTGTTAGTTTCCTTTTGTGCGAAAATAGTTAGTTGTTAATTTTCTTACTTGAATATCTTCCAACTAAATATACACACATCTAGGGTTAGGTCATCGCATGCCCCTGCATCAGAAGCTCCAAAGAGACTTCCTCTTGTGAGATCAAAGAGGAGAAATGGATGCATCTGGTGGGATGGAAGAAGGTTTGCAAACCTTTGTCTCAAGAGACAGGGGTTAAAGACTCAAATCTATGAATGAAGCGTTGCTGGGTAAATGGCTTTTGGAGGTTTTGGTTGGAGAAAAATAGCTTTTGGGGGCAAATACTTTCCCAAAAATACGTTCAACAAGGGGCCCAGTTCACTAGTCACTCCTCGACTTAAGAAAACCTTAGGCTTTGGGAGGCCATGTTTAGTGGAAGGGAAATTGGAGGGTGGAGTTCGAAGTTGGTATTTGCGGCAGGGTCCGATTCTAGGAAGATGTATGGTGTGAGAACTCTCCGTTTTGCATCGATTTTGCAAGGCTAGGTATTGTTTCTTCTTATCTGCAGGTCATACTATCCCAGGTGCTACAGTACGTTGAAGGGTAGGACAATATAGTCTTTACCCTTTTCCTTTGTGGAGTCGGAGACATGAATCCGTGCTCACCTCTGGCTTAGATTTTGCATTTGCTAGATCCTCGAAGGGTGATAGCATTCAAATGGCTCACTACGAAGAAGAAGATTCTAACAATTAATAACCTAAGCAGAAGAAACATGATGATAAGTATTGGATGTATAATGTGCCTCAAAGATGCAAAATCAATTGACGATCTCCTAGTCCACTGTGAGTATACCTGGAATCTTTTTAAGCACTTTGAAGTGCAGTGGGCAATACTTGCGGCAATGGATGATCTGGTTTCAGCTTGGAATTGTGGGTTCATAGGAAAAAGAAGGCTCTATGGACCATATCTTGATTGTCCTGTTGTCCCCATGGAAAAAGCAGAACAATCGCACATTCAAGAATCTCCCCGAGTCTTGTAAGGCCATCTTCCTTAGAAGTTTGAAGTAAAAGCAAAATTGTATCATGGGAGGTTGGGTTTAGCATATGCTTTAGGGAGGAGCTCCTTGTATATGCACTAAAGATATCAGGTGGGTCGGGAGAAGGTTGGATGGTACCTTGGCATCCTACAACCCTCTTGACTCTTGACACTTTCTTTTGTAGCTATATATAATCATGCTAAATTCATATAATGATATGATCAATTCAAACAATATTTCCCACCTAAACTGTGTAGAAACTTGAATCATTAGTTGCTTATCTACTGTTTCAACTACAAGCCATTGAACTAGTTAAACTAAATCTTAGGGTTAAGAATGTATTTGTTAGCCTCCTACTCCATTGTTTGTGTCATGATTAATAGGGGATGGTGAATCGAGATCGAGAGGGACAGCAATTATCCCAGTTCATGCCAAACTCCATGCATAAAGTATTTCGCTATTATTCAGTTCACAGTCATGGTAATATTAGGAGGATGAGAACTAATATTAGAACACAGTTGTTAAGGGACTTCATGAGACCACATCAAAACCAACCATTTTTATCTCAATTTTGAGACAATTAACTGATTTTCATAGGAGTAGTCTTATATACCAAACAATTGTATACGAGACTCCGTTGTCAGGTCAACAATTAGACGGTATGGGATTTGGGCCCAGTGTCACTGCCAGGTCTGTTCTTTAGCACGTGATGGGATATCCTGAATCCCACATTCTCTCACCCGCCAATCGCAAATTAGAAGGGAGTATCATGCATAATTATTTTAGTATGAAAGACAAGCACATGGCTCCTAGCCTTTTGCACATTCTTATTTACTAATCAGGAAGGCACAATCATTTCTTGAACTCTCACATGCAGATTCGATCAATTGCCACAGAAAGACAAAGTGAAACTACAAAAATTAGTGCCATGAGTAAATGAAATAAAAGAAAAATTACCCCCAAGTTGTTGAGACCGGTTGTCACATCCTCATGTTGTTGTTGAAGTGTGTTACTCAATTCTTGAAATTCCTAGAGGCAGCTCCATTAAACAATACCCCATAAAGATGAAGAGAAGTAAAATAAGATTAAGTTTTCATTAGACTTTACTGATTTTAGTTGCTCTACTTCGACGTTGAGCATCTTCTTTACCTCTGAGAGTTCCTGCTTGTAACCATGATTGACGTTATGAGATGCAAACATATTAATAACAAAAGAAAAACAAATTAGGCATCTCAAGGCAATCAAAAACTTGACATAGGATGAGAAACTTCGAATAGTACTTATAAAGAAATAAAAGATGGCATAGGGAAAGCAAGGAGGATATGGTCCTTGAAACAGGATTGGTGTAGCTAACCCCAATTAGTTGGAAGGGACTAAACTTGGATGCATTCATGAATTCATCATCGTCATCCAATGTTGTATTGAATTGCAATAATCAGTTTCATGCAATGGAAAGACCAATTTTTAGTTACCTTCTTGGTAATCATCTTGAGAACTAGACTCCGATTGTAATAATGTTACTTTCAAATTGGATTCCAAGGAATGTGACTGCAATTTGAGTGATACTTCTTATAAACACTAGGGAAGATAATCACAATTTAGCGGAAATAATTCGTCTTCGTCTTCGTCTTCGTCATCGTCTTAACCTTCTCCCAGCAATTCGGTGTCAGCTTCTAAAAGTGAAGTTAGCAGAGGTTATACAATCAGCTGCTCACGAAACATCAACCTTGCTCTTTCAGCCAAGCTCTTGGAAACAAGACATTGCAGAGTCTCACACTGACAATACTTGCATCCTACCACAGTCCCACCCCTTACTAATCCCAAGCAGAACTACTATAGGTGCACCCCAAAGGGCAAGCAAGCAAAGTCGGGCATGGAAACTTGATAGTACTCTTCAGTTGAAATAATTATTGCACTCCAATTAAATAGCCAATTAATATCATAGTTAAAGGGTTACTCATTATTAAACTTCCAATTCTCAGTGATTGTTAAAAGTTGTATTCCTTTTTTTTTCTTGCCAAAAAGATTATAGCACAACTTCAGCGAAGCAAAACTAAGTACATCAATTACTCCAAGCCACCCAACACTTGAAATATGCCATAACATTATAGCATGCCCAATATTTACTTTGCAGGCCTCTCAATTGAAGCATAAGCAGTAGATGCAAAGAAATCATTGGAAGCAAGCTGAATCAGCCTATTGCTAGTATGGCCAGTTTGTGTATAACAGGTGCAGGAGGATTGCAGAGCAGGGCAGATTGCTGGCGGTTCAAGTCCAAAGTATGTCTTCAAGTTCTCCAAGGTGGGAATTGGAGATGTCCTTTATGGTGAGAGGGGAAAGTGCATTGTTTTCTGGGGTCCCAAAAAAGCATGTTCAAATCTGCAGGAAAAAGCTTTCACCATCTGAGAGACCGTTCAATTCATTCAGGCTCATTTTCATGAGAACTGATAAGGAAACTAGAGTGGAAAGCTACTCTCAGATATTATAAGCTCAGCTAAAGGGTAAGTTGTTGTTCCTTGGTCTATGTTTTTTTATTTTCCAGAAGTCTAACACCATCAGGACAAGGCTAAACACTTTGTTTTCCCTGGCTCCCAATGGTGTTAGTCGGTTAGTCCTGATGTTTCTTTCTTGGCCAGGTTAGGCGCGTCCCACTCTGCTCTGTATTGGGAATTCTGTTCCCCTTTTATACTTTAATAATAAATTATCATTAGCTTGTCAAAAATTTACTTCTAATCACTTGACGTATTGTTTGCAACAACCCAGCAATGACTACGACTAGTGTCTTATAGAAACCTGAAGGCCATTCCCCTTATCAAAAAACCACAGGCTTGTATATTTATGGGATAATATGGTAAGGCAATAATTTCATGAGATGCTTCTGGGGCATCCCATGACTGGGGCTCCAAATGACCACCAGACAAAATTTTAGCCATTTGTTTTCCCATAGAGAGGCCCCAGATAGTCGCCAACATGTCTAGTCCTTGAGGCATATCATCACATCACTTCCCATTGTTTTTATCAAACCATCTCTAATGGGGAGTTGGCAGCTAGCTTTGTTGACCACCTAACCAGTTAATCCCAAGTGATGATGTTTCCTTCCAGAAGATGCGGAGCTATATCAAGCCAAAAGCTTTAAAGCAAGGGAAACAAATTCCAAGCACAAAGACCTGACAGCTAACACCTGCTTTATTCAAAGCAACAGCTAAGTAATGTGCCTCACTCTTGATGAGGATAAAAAAAAACATTTAGCTTGAAAGTGAGAACCATGATTTCCTTGAACACAAAAACGAAATCCTACGGTTCTCCATCCGCATTCTTAGCGCAGTTAATTATAAAACTTGATTCACTTTTGAAAATAACTTCCCCAATCACCAAATAACTTTGAATCAATGTTATCTAAAATGAAAAACCACCCCCCACGTTTTACGTTCCAATTCGAGCATTCGGGATTATGGGTCATTTGCGATCTAGATCACAATTTTTAGCAACTTGAAATAGTGTTCCTTGTTCTTACTATTGATTCAGGTTAATGCAAATCTATATTTACAATGTAGAAATTTATTATAATATAACACTAACTATGAGGGATCTAGATCAATAACATTCACCATTTCATATATATATATATATATATATATATATATATATATATATATATATATATATATATATATATATATATATATATATATATATATATATATTGTGATATGAGTTCATATCTAAAATCAGATTGCATACACAGTGTATGTACTGGAGTGATGAACATGATCCTACACCTAGCATACCATGTATTGGAGGAAGTAGCATACTGCATACCTGTTCCCTACCCAAGTGACCCACGATCTAGGTAACCTTGCACTGAACTATAGGTTTTGGAGGGTGGGAATGGGGTTAAGAGAGCACTCATGGCCATCTTCACATTTCTTTGGCACCATTTTTACATCAAATTGTAAAAGAATCCTAAAATCCAGTAGGTGCTTTTCATGCACCATTTTTACATGGTTAGGATCCTCTTATCATAGTATTTTTGGTCTATGGTCCATTTATGTATCCATAAGATGAATGTATGGTTCAGATGAGTATACACAGTTCTGATATGTACAGTTAACAAGTAGAGGCATAAAAGTTCAAAGATTCCAGGAGTAGTGGATTGTGGATCTCACCACTATAACTTGAGTTTTGGTAGGCCCGCAAACACCTTAGCACTTGCCAGCCTCAGATATAGGCACACATCCCAGCCCTGCATCAGATGGGCCCAACATATAGATGACCAGCCCAAAAATCAGGCCGGTCTGGTGAACTGGCCATGCATGTACATTAAAAGTGGGCTGTTGGCAATTCTGTTTAACCAACACCTGATTATGTACAATATGAGGCCCACATGATGAGTTGACAGACTGATTTTTGGGCCAGGTCATCTACATGTCAGGCCTGCCTGATGCATGGCTTGGATGTATGCATGGCCACATGTAGAGGTGCATGTAAACATGAATGCAGGCTTAATAAAGTGAGACAAAAAGAATTCCACAACCAAATCCATTGGGAGGGAACAATTGATACTCACACTGTGGTATATCTTAACTTGAGTGTCTAATTTTGACCTCCAATTTTGCAAGTCCTACAAAAACAAAGAAAGAAGGGTGAACAGTCTACTACAAACCATGAGCTTGTGATCTGCTAGTTGGGGCATGCACACAAATTCAGACTGGTTGAGGAGCTGGCTCCCACCATGGATTGTCCAAAGAAAAAGTATTTGCCAGAAAAAATACTAGCCAGTCAACCTACGGATAAATAACATCATAGGATAGTCAACATTTTAGATTTAAGTGTTAGTGTTGTGTGCCGTAAAAAGCCAATATGAATCTTGTATGCTGACAATGTGGATCTTGACCATTGATATTGATGATCTAATCCATTAATCATAATGACCGAGGGTATTGTGTAGACAAGTTATTAATACCATAGTTAATATGTGGGTTTACCTCAATCGTGTATGAGAACAATAGTTAAAGAAGAGGGTTCCCTTTGTTGTCCTTAGGAACTTCAGTTTGGGAACAGTGGCCATTAGCCAAGGGAGAGTTGTTCCATGGATCTCAGTAACCTGTTATTCCATGCACAACTAACAAGTTTTAGGATGAACATTTGGCTATTCATCTATGGTCATCCCGTGTAAGGGAACCGATGACAAATCGGGATGAAATGTCTCCAGACTCTCCACCATCAAGCTCAATGACGAGTTGGTGCCTTTGCCCTACCCCACATAGGAGCGTGCATGTTCATGGTAATGCATACAGAATCTTGTTTTTATACATATGGGACACTTACATTGGAGGATCAATTCAAGTCTCTAGACTAGGAGACCCATTATGCCTATGCTAGATCAATATGTGTATGCACCATCTTTGACTAATCCCTAGACTCAAGGACCTATGGTGAATTCAAGTTCCTAATATAATGTGTTTTGGCTCAGTTTACAAAGTCAATTGCAGTGGCTCATATACGAGTGTGGTTGGGTGCATACATTAGCTTACAATTAAGATCCATACAATCCAACATGGGAACCACTTGTTGCCTAGGAACACTCTTATGGCTTAGATTTTGTTGATCAACGCAACCATCAAGTTGTTTTTAGTTGGGCCTGACACGTAAATAGTTTTAAATATTTTCAACCATTAATATTTTGTTTTAACCATTAAAAAGATTTTAGGCATGCTTGATGGCAAGCCAATGGTTGAAATCTTGTGGTCCACTTGATTTGCATGAATATTAGACCAATTGGATCAACGGTGGATGGCCATGATAAGTGGAGGGATTAGGTCAATTTAGGTAAATGGATAGGGAGGATTACCAACTTTAGAGGTAATAGGGCATACCAAAGTCTTTAGGGTGGTGGAGCTCTGCATGAAACCCTGACTCCTTTATAAATGAATCCTATGCCAGAGAGAGAGAGAGAGAGAGAGAGAGGGAGGAAACAGTGAAAGAAGAAGAGTAGAAGAGAGAGAAGCCTCTCCTGTCTCTCCTCCACGTCCAAACGCCCACACATGTGGGGTCCACTCCTTGGATGGCTCTCTTACACATCTCTAGCCTTACTCTAAGGTTTCTGTGTTGGTTCTCATCCTTCTCCTCCATTTGAGATGATCAGGGAGACACTTTTTAGTTTGGAAGAACAACATCGATAATATACTTGGTTTCTAGCAACATTGATCAAGAGGTAATTATGAATTTTTGTAGAAACTTTATTATATCTAGACAGGGATCCATAGAACTAGGGTTTATTAAAATCTGGAATTTCTATAAAAAAAAAAAAAAAAAAAAAAAAAAAAAATCATTGTGTTTCAAAAATCCTAATATGAAGTCCATCTTTTGATTGATTATGATTAACTTCACACAAAAGAATGAAATCCATGGCTTATCCATGGTGAGCCTATCTTGTAAAGTTGGGTCTTACAGTGATCCACATGTCTTAGCTAGCAGACTGTACCACTTCAATAGTCCAAGGATTACCTTCCTTTTACCTATGTAATTTCATTGTATGGTTAGAGAGAATCCAAAAGCATGGAACCACGTGAAATCCTTGACGAATTGAAACTATCGAATCCAACAGTAATCCAGTTGGTTGGTTTGAAGTGCACTTTTCCATGGAAATGTTAAAAGGTCAGTGATTGATGAGAGAGAGCCATCTCTCATAACCTTGGAAATCGACATTTAACATTTTTTTTCTCTGGGAGAAATTGATATCCACTTGTTTGAGTAAATCAATTTTCAAGCTTTTTTCACAAACAGTGGAAAAGCCAGATTCCAAGGAAATCGAATTCATTTCCAAAGGATTCAGCATATCCAAACAAAGATGGAATAAAAATCAAGAAAATGGAATTCATTTTTCCCAAACTACCTGTTTTAACCCTTGAATTCTGGTAAGCAATTCCGACCTTGATCCGTTCAAATCCTGCCAAAAACAACAGCGATTGAATAAAATGACCGAAATTTTCAAATAATTCAGCACTGAAAAACAAAAATTCTACAATTTCCAACGTACTGTGATCTGAGAGCTTATCGGCATCGCATTCTCTCTCTTCTGAAAAATTTTAAAAAAAAAAAAAAAAGGAGAAAGAGAGACTCTAATCATAGTGTATCTAATTCTCGGTTCTTTGATTTCAATGATTAAAAGCAGATCATCAGAAAATCAAAAACGAAATGTGGAGATCTCGATTGCATGAGAGAGAAACCGAAAAGGGGTTTTGGAGAAGCTTACAGAGGAGAGAGGAGAGATGGACGGAGGAGATAGAGCTGGAGCTGCATCTGATTCCGCCATTTGAAGATGGAAGGAGATTTTCAGGTTTAGGGTTTTGTTTCCTTTGGATGATAGGGAGAGGTGGTGGTGGAGATTTTCACTGGGGTTTGGGGTGAGAAAGTGAGAGACAGAGACAGAGATTTGAGCGCGCAAAAGAAAGAGAATGATGTGATGCAGCTGCTGTATCATTAGTTATCATACAGACATTTTTTCCGCCAACATTTCACTTCTTCAGAATATCCAATCCGTGTGAAGAAGGTGGACCACAACATGATGATCATCTAATATAAACATTAGGCTGATTCAGTTATTGAATTAACATATATAATCAAAATCAATAGAAAACCAATGGTAGAACTCTTTGTAGATGTGTGTCTAAAAACATCAGTGAATTGTCCTGATTCTCATAAGATATGATCATCATGATTTGGCCTATCTTTTGAACGGATTGGATTTTCTAGTAGTATGATTTTTTTGAGATAATAATGGCTTTACTTCTCTGATACAACCGCTGTATCTTATCATTTCTGCTAATGAGTTTAGGAGCCAGGTTCTGTATGCTTGCGTTTGAATTTTGGAAGCGGATTGGCTGTTACCCGGGCACAGATATATACCTCTGCCAGGGCTGTGGGGCGTGCATAGAGATGTCCTTGATAAATCCACTCCGTTCATCTGTTTTGAAAGAACGCGATAGATGTGGATTCTAAAAATTAACAAGATACAAAAATTATGTGGGCCACACCAATGAAACGGTGGGATCAAAAACCTTCCTGTAGTTGATCATGATGTTCGTATGCCATCAAAACCGTTCATAGCGCTATTACCACTCAGATAAACTGTACGAACAAATATCATTCTGATATAAAACTTTTGTTGCCGTGGGTGTTCAATCCCCACTGTTTCATAACAGTATGACTCACATGATTTTTGGATCTGTCTTATGTTTTTATTCCTGTCCTATTCTGTTCTTTCAAAATAGATGGACGGAGTGGATTTTTCACTGACATCTCTGTGGACACTATACAGCCCTGACCACATGAAATATATGTGCCGGGTAACTGCCAATCCACTTTAACTTTGAATTTTGAGCTGGCAAGTCATCCCCACCACAAAGCCGATTGCATGTGCCCTAGGCACGGAGATGTACCGGTGCCCGGGGATGCGTGGGTACCACAGAGATGTCGGTGACAAATCTATTCCATCCGTCTTTAAAAACCACAATAGGATGGCATTCTAAAATGATCTTTCAAAATAGGTGTCTTTAAATGATCTTTCAAAATAGATGTAAGAGTTCAATCCACTTGTTCATGTCGTGTGGTACAGTTGAGTCTTCGATCTGCCTTTTTGTAAGCTCAAGCACTAAAATGATCTTTCAAAATAGATGGATGGATTGGATAAAATATATAGATTATTGTGGGCCCCACAGAGCCCCTCTCAAGGCCATCTATCTCAAGGACCTCGTCGGCAAGAAATCTCTTACGCGAAATAGCTCTGGTGGGAAGTTCTTGCACTGGGAACCTAGGTGGGTCCCACTGTGATGTTTGTGAGAAATCCACTCCGTCCATCCATTTTTTTAGCTCATTTTAGGATATGAGACTGAAAATGAGCTGGCTCCCAAGCTCAAGTGGGTCGCACTAAGGGAAAAAGGTGGGTAGTGAAATTCCTACCATTGAAACCTCTTTAGGGTAAACAGTGATGTTTATATGCCATCCATACCGTTCATAACGCCATTCCTACTTGGATGAACTGAAAACATAAATATTAGACTACTTCAAACACCTGTGGTAGTTCAATCCTCATGTTTTCGGCCTACTTTAGTCTTGGATCTGGCTCATTTTTTGTCGCATGTTTTAAAATGATCTTACAAAACGGATGGATAAGGTAGATTTCTCGCAAAAATCACAATGGGGCCCACCTAAGTTCCCAGAGTAGGAACTTCCTACTAAAGAAATCCGGCGTCTAGCTCTAACGGTTCAATTGCGATCTCACCATGAAGTGATGTCACCAAGTTGTATGGGCCCCACAGTGATGTATGTGTTATATCTACACCATCCAACCATTTAGAGAGATCATTTTATGGCTTGATAAAAGAACAGGACAAATTCAAAGTTCAAATGGACCCCATCACAAAAACAATGTGGACAATGGCGCCGAATGTTGCTTCATGCTTGTGCCTTGCCCCTCTGGAAGAAAATTCTAGCTCCGCCCCTGCATAGATACCCGGGCACAAGTATATTTCTATGCCAGGGCATATGCAATTCGCTCTCTCACACAGCGGGACTAGGATGGGGACTGGGACAGACGGACCTTCAGAGGCTTTGTAAGACCTACAATAATGTATATGTTTTATCCACACCCTCTATCCATATAGACAGATCATTTTAGGTCATGAGCAAAAATGAGGTAGATTGGACCAAGCTGATAGGTATGTTTTTCCTTCGTTGAGGTCTATCTGACCTTATAAACAAGTTAAAGGGCAAATAATCATCAAAGTGGGCCTTTGGAAGTTTTTAATGGTAGGAATTCATTCTGCTTAAGTCTTACTTGGGTCTTGAACCAATCTTTTGAGGATATATCATGTTCAATGTGTGATGCTTAATATGCAAACACCTAAAAAACTATATATAATTGAAATTAAATCACTGCAAATTACCAAACCTACTACCTATGAGCCACAATCCCAAAATCAAATTATTTGAATATAATAACATCATATCCATTATAATTTTGGACGAAATAAGACATTGAATATTTTTCCTTTTAGCTATTCTTTAGATAATCAAATTATTAACAAGAGATTAGAGAACCTAATCATGGTACTAAGGTAGCAGATGCATGGAGAAAAGAAAAGAGAAAACCATCTTCTTCCCTACAATGGTATTTGAATCTAAAAGGAGAGAATAAAAATGAGAGTAAATATTGATATTATTAAATAAAAAATGTCATTTATAGCATATTTGACGGGCTTATATAAATTAGAAATGCTTAAACGGACTCCATCTCATAAACTAATTTTAGTTAGTTGAAACAATGACTTTTATATAAAATAAGCTTTTAAAACCCTAAAACAAATTAAATTAGCAAAATGTAACTAACTAAAAATAATAAGTTTTAAAAAACATATATTTAACCATGAAAAAGTCCCCTTGTAGAAATTTCTTAGCATTAATTTACTCAAGGCTTGTTTGGGAGTTTGTAATGGAGGTAAATATAAAATGGAATTAGAGGTAAATGAATTAAGAGTAAATGGGTTACTCAATTGTATTTGGATGTGAGTAAGTGAAATGCATTTGACATCCAAATATTATGTTTGGATTGGAGTAAAGGGAGGAATTAGAATGCATTGGAATTTTTTTTTAATATAGTCACAAGAACTAGCTTTAATATCCCAAATTACGATGCACGTGTGATATTAGCAGAATGATTGTGATAAGCCCATAGAAATATATGTTTGCAAAAAGAGGAAATTTCAAGCCTCGGGTAGGCCACAAATGTAAGGATTACAAACAAACAACTTGCCAATTAACGTTTTTAACCATCCATTTAGATGGCCAACCTTGGGACTTTTTGGATTGCTCTATTAGTGTGATATAGTAATGTAGCTAGTAATTAGATTGTTTGAGAGTATCAACAACATGCCATGTGCATGGCGAACATGTCGATATCGGCACCTTTGTTTACTTGTGTGACTCTTCAAGAGAGCTCAAAAGGTATTTTACCCATTTACTTCCAAATCCTCTACTAAAGAAAGGATTTCATTTATATGGCCATTTACTCCCGTTGCATTTCATTTTTAGACATTTAGTCCCATTCAAACATACCTCAAACGTCGTTTGCCTCTATTTACTTCTAATTCCCCCAGTTACCTTCATTTACTCCCATCCAAACAACCTCTCCCAAGCACTTTGATTATTGAAAAAGTTTCATTCCGACAACCTTATTCGAATAGGGCATGTGTCCATGGTATGTCAATAATAATTATTCAAACATAACATTATTTTTAATAAAACTAAGGACATAGTTGTTCAAAAATTAATTTTTATTATCTATCAAACAATGCATATGTAAATTAGTTTTAGTCCATTTTTCATAAAATGTAAAAAGGAGCAACAATCTTTGTACATGTGCTTGGCACCTGCCACATTTGTACTAAGTGAGATTTGCTTATGTTTAACCACTGCACATATGCTATATTTAACCTTCAAAAATCACGCTTAGTGCCATTTATACCAATACTCAGCGTGGATTATTGATATTCACAATGGACAGTTAATGTTAAGTGTGGATCGTGGATATTCTCACTGTGGATCACGGATATTCATTGTGGGTAATCAATTCCACAAAAATGGTCATAACTCACTCGTTACAAGTTCGATTTGGGTAATCTTATACTCATTTGAAATGTAATTTGATAATTTTCAAATGACTTTAGAATAATCTCATTTGAATATCATTTGATTGCCCAAAAGTAGGTTCTAAGTTTTTCAAAGAATATGAACCGCAGATATTGACTATGGGTCGATCCCCATAAAAACAACTTAAACTTCCTTGTTACATGTCTGATTTGGGTGATCTTATACTTGTTGGAAAGATAATTTGATAAACTTTCAAATAGGATTTAGAATTATATCATTTGAACACCATTTGATTGTCCAAAAGAATATTTATTATAGGGTAACTAATCCCACAAAAAAGGTCATAACTCCCTCATTATACGTCTGATTTAGGTGATCTTGTATAATGTAATGAACTTTCAAAGTTCCAATGAGTTTAGAATCATTTCATTTGGACACCATTTAATTGCCCAAAAGTAACTATATATTGCACTATAAGTGATACTTAACAATCAAGTTTTTTTGCCAGTATTGATGGAGTAATATATAAGTTAAACTCACTAGAATGTGAGTAGCTTTTCCATTATACTACTTTAACGTTTACTGAAATCTTATTAGCACGAACCTATGGTAAACTAATGAGCTTTCACCGAGTTTGAAATAGTTTCTAACGCTTGGTATTAAGAACTACTTGAAATTCGGGTGATAACCCGATATTTGGATTTATTATCTCCATTATTTCACCCGGACTACCGTTGGTCTATTCGGGGTTCAGACGGATTATCATGCCCATTGTCTATATAAAATTCGTTGTATTATATTCTCACCTTAAGATCGTTGGTAACCGTTTCAACACTGTAAACCTTCGAAATCGGTTACAAATCCTGCAAAAACAGGATTTAATTCATAATATTCGCACTAGGTTAGTGAGACAGACGGGTAAAAGGAATCTACCGGGCCCGGCGGCAGAAAAGAAAACCGTGGTTAGGATCGGGTTCAAGAACAACATTGATCCAGTGGTGATTCTTCTCCTGGTCTATTAAGTGTGAAATTTTGAGCTCGAATGGGCTGCACAATCACTGATCGAAACAGGTGGGCCAAGTTCCCATAGCTCAAGTTTCGATTTTCTAAAATGATCCAGTCTATCGTACCAATCTCACCGTTGATTGCAAAAAGACTCAAGACGAAGGCTATCTTTAGTTTTAAGAAAGTCCGTCCAATGGATGATATTCAACTGGTAAAAAGTCTTCCAAGAGCCGATCATTTGACGGGCGTGGTTTTGTGCAAATGGTCCACCATCGTAGGGCCAACAGATGAACTGTCCAAATCCTCCACAAATGTGGATGTGTGTGGAGATTAGTGCTTGACACCTACCTTGCTTAGATACCGATGCTCAGCACTAGAACATTCTTGGAGTGGACCGCTGTCGCCTTTTTAACCGTCGATTTGTTCGTACGTGTATGGCACAGCGGATGGTTGGACCCGATTGATGTCTGGCTACAAACCACACACAGGGGAGGCCCACTAGATGAGATCTGACACTCGTGCAACACTGACACGTGTGGGTATGCAAGTATTTTGTTATACCGGTATCTACTTAAATTATCTGCTGATCATTGGGATATTGTTATATACGATGGTGGTTAGTTGTTACAGACGAATATTGATAGGTCGAAAATGACGCCATTTGTTTCTAACTACTACATAATACTCGAATTCCCTATTGGTGAAATCTACTTGCAGCGCATGAGCAAAAACTGAAGCGGATTAGGTGCGGCCCTAAGCGTGGGCCCACCTTGATATATACATTGTATATCCTTGCCGTCCATTCGTTTTTCCAGATCATTTTATGCTACAAGACCAAAAATGAAGCAAATCTGATTCTCAGGTTGATCACACCACAGGAAACAGTAGTGTTGACCATTAAAAAAAAATTTGTGGGCCACATAAGTTTTGGATCAAGATGTTATTTGTTTATCTAATAAACTTTCGCTGTGCATTATAGTGTGTCCTAGGATATTTTTAATGGTGGGTGTTCAATCACCACTGTTTCCTATAGAATGGTTCACCTGATATTTACATCTGGTTCTTTTTTTATTTTACCATGCCCTAAAATGATATGTAAAGACAGATAGACGGAATGGATATACGATACATGACATGATACATACGTCAACGTGGGCCTCACGATGAGGGCCGCGCCACGTGGAAGCTGATTGCTTGCGAGGCGCAAGCCTTCTGAGTAAACTTTGTGGGACCCACCATGATTTATGAATTTCATCCACGCCGTCCAGCCGTTTTACCAGATCTTTTAGGCCATGAGCCGAAAATTGAATCATATCCAAATTCCAAGTGAACTACAACTCAGGAAACAATGTGAATTGAACGCCTACCGTTGAAAGCTCCTTGGGGCCAAAGAAGTTTTGGATCAAGCTAATATTTATGTTTTCCTCTGCATCCTTGTCTTTGTGGCCTTATTAACAGGTTGGATGACAAATAAACATCACTGTGGGCCTTAGGAAGGTTTCAACGATGGATATTACTCTTCCCATTGTTTCTTGTCGTGTGGTCCACCTGAGGTTTGGATATGATTCAATTTTGATATCATGCCCTATAAAATGACCCGGAAAAACGAATGTACAACTTAGATGAGACACATACATCCATGGTAGGCCCCACAGGGTTTCCTGAGTAAGCAATCCGCTTCCGCACCTAATCCGCTCCCGAGGAAACCTGCCACACGTCTAAAGGATCTGAGCTGCTCATCAGGGGGAAATCAAGATCGATGGTCTAATTCTTATAACCATCCAGTGTTCTTCCTCGAATTGGGTTACCGTGCACAGCCATACGGATGGTGGGGCATCCCAACGTGCAGATGATCCCATTAGTTTTCTCAATTGATTAATAGATGTTACCCTTAGCACCGGGATTTTTTTGTTACATTTATTAATCAGTTGAGAAAACTTATTTTAAGCTAAGGGTGGTTTGGTTGGACGCTGATTGCGTCCGACCCTGGTCGGACCTATAAGCATCCAACCAAATCTATGTGGGGTCCACCGTGATAGATCTGTTTATCCAAGCCGTCCATCCTTTTCTAAGATGATGTTATGTGGGTCCACAGTGATGTATGTGTTTATCCAAGACGTCCATCCTTTTTCTAAGATAATGTTAAGGCATGGTCCGCAAGACATCGCTGTAGTGGACCCATCAAATAGTAAGCTTGGGTTGCATTAAATGCAAGAGGTATCTCTAGTGCGGTCCACTGCAGCGTTCGATATGCCTCAATTTTGGATCCATGCCTTAACATCATCTTAGAAAAGAGATGTACGGCTTGGATAAACAGATACATAACGGTGGCCCCAACACAGATCTGGTCGAACGTGTAAAAGTTCTGGGTCGGACGCAATCCGCATCTGGTTTGGTTGGCTGTAAATACCGGCAAGTGATCAAAGCACAATAAATGTAAGAGCCGGCTCCAATGGGCGCGAATTAGGTGTTACCTCGGGAACAACTTAGTGGGTGTTACCCCTACCGTATGGCACACACGGATGATATTCTGTATATCCACTCCGTCCATTCGTTTCTACAGCCCATTTAAGATAAGGTTTCAAAACTTATGCAGATCCAAATCTTAAGTGGACCATACCACAAGAAACAGTTTGATTGAGTGCCTCACCATTAAAAATTCTTAAGAGCCCATCGTAAGGTTTTGGTAATGTTTATTTGCAATCAAAGCTCTTTATAATGTTAATAAGTCTTGATGAAATGAAAATATAAAGATCGGATTGATTCAAAACTTTTGTGGCCCACGAAACATTTTTAATTGTTATTCATTACTATTTCTAGTGGCATGATCTACCAAAGATTTTGACCTTCTTAGGTTTTTGGATCACATCCTAAAATATATGAAAAAACAAATAAACTCCGTAGATATATTAAAAAAAAAAAAAAATTAAGATGGCCCACACGGAGGGCCTGATAGTAGGGCTGTAAATGGGTCAGTAGACCTAATGGGGTACCCGGACCCAACCAATTTAGACCTGTCTAAAACCCGACCCATTTGTTAATGGTACGGGTCTGGGTCCAAGAACAGACCCGATTGCTAAACAGGTATGGGTCTGGGTCTGGGTCTGGTTTCCTTTATATTAGGCCCGACTCGACCTGACCTGACCCGACTCGAACACATTTAGTAAGTGGGCGGGTTGGTCTATGTTTTAAGGGACCCGTCCAGCCCAAACCCGTCCAGACCCGTTTTTAAGCTTTGTAAAATGCTTGCATACTTGATCCAGACCTAGACCCATTATTCCCGACCCATTTATAAATGGGTCTAGGTGGATCTCCCTCTACCAGACCCGGACCCATTTATAAATGGGTCTGATGGGTTGACTCGAACTCGACTTGGACCTGCCCATTTAGTAAAAGGGTTTGAGTCTAAAATTTGAACCCATACCCGTTTAGTAAATGGGTGGGTCTAGTTTTGGCTAAACCCGCCCCAAACCTGACCATTTACAGCCCTACTTGATAGAGCTTGGCATTGCACGCGAGATCATGTTACTCTTAACTTGGGGCCTACCTTGATGATATGTTGTATATCCATGCAGTCTATCTGGTTTTTTTTTTCCAGCCCATTTTAGAATGTGGTCCCAAAAATTAAGCAGATCCAAATCTCAAGTGGACCACACTATAGGAAATAGTGCTGATTGAACTCCTACCATTAAAAACTTTCATGGCCAACTACAAGCATATCCCTAGAGTTAATTTGTCATCCAAACCGTTGATAAGGTCAAATAGACATGGATGAAGGGAAAATATAGATATCATCTTGATCCAATGGCATATAAAAAGCTTTAATTTGTCATTCACTATATTTTTGAATGGTTAAGGTCCACCAGAATTTAAATGCGACTAAATTTTTGCGTCCTAAAATAATCTAAAAAATGGATGGACAGTGTAGATATATAACAAGTTCATCAAGGTGGGCCCACACTATAAGGATAACACCCACGAAACAAGTTCATCAAGGTGGGCCCACACTGTAAGGATAACACGCATGAAACTGTCACCCCGATAAAAGCTAATCCACTTAGTCCCTCTAGTTCGAGATTTTTATTTCAATAGCCCCTACATGTAGCTATATTTACAAAAAAAAGTCTAATTTCTTGTGAGGCTATCTTTTTTAGCCTTTTCATGAGAAATTAGAAAACTTTCGATCGAAAATGCACCTCTAACCACCTGCTCTTGTGTATGTCCATGAAGAGGCGAAAGCCCTCTCAGGCGTTACAAAGGGGGGCTCTACCGTGGGCCCCATCATGATACATATGTTACATCCACACTATCCATCCATATGAAGAGATCATTTCTAGGGGATGAGCCAAATAATGAAGTAGATCCAAAGCTCAAGTTGACCTCACCAAAGAAAACAGTGGGGATTGATGTCCTACCATTAAAAACTTCTTGGGGTCACAGAAGTTTTTGATCCAACTCATATTTGTGTTTTCCCTTCTTTCATGTCTGTGTGAACTTATGAACAGTTTGGATCTTAAATAAACATCATGGTGGGCTTTAGGAAGGTTTCAACAGTTACGTCACTATTTTGCTTTGGTGGGGTCCACTTGAGAATTTGATCTGTCTCATTCTTTAGATCATGCCCTAAAATTATCTCTCCAAATAGATGGATAGTGTGGATATAACACATATATCACGGTGGCGCCCATAGAACTTGGTGACGTCACTTCAGTAGAGCGGAAGCACTCTAACCACCTACTCCTGCATACACGAAAGCCCTCTTGGGTGTTATAAAGGGGCTCCATCGTGGGCCCCACCATGATACATATGTTCATCCATGTTGTCCATCCTTTTTGCCAAATCATTTTAGACCATAGGTCCAACTCTAAGACAAATCCAGATCGCAAGTGGGCCACACCATAGGGACCAGTTGGGACAATGACATCCACTATTGAAACATTACTATGCTCCACCCGAGCACTGTGGGTTCCCCAAAGCAATGTGGATCCCACCCGAGCAATGTGGATCCCACCCGAGCACTGTGGGTCCCTCCTGAGCACTGTGGATCCCACATGAGAACTAAGTGAGATACTGATGTAGAACGGGTCGCTGATTATTTTATGGCCCAGATGGATAAAAGAAGACCGATCGGAGTCGAAAGTGATCCGGACCGTCAGGACCATAAACCGGTCGTATCTTGCAATCCGGAATGAGTTTCGGGACATAATATTTCAATTTGGGGTAGCTCGAGCTACTTTAGCCAACCAACCCCACTACGCCCAGTTGCCCATGCCGGAATCACGAAATTTGACCGTATCGACAGTCATTAGGCTAGTTTATTTTCAGTTTTACTATTTATAGTAAGTTTTATTTCGATCATAACTTGGGATCTGTAGGGCTTTAGAGTTAGTGCCTAACATGAAAAGGGCTTAGAATACTTAGTAGAACAACATGGTTGAGGCCGTTTGATACCTTTCTATTTTTGGCCGAAAACCAAGAGTTCTAGTAGGATTGAACGACTTCTATAAATAGTAAGTTTTGCTTTATAGTAAGTTGCGTTTTCTAGGAGTTTGAGTTTGAGTTGGAATCTGATACTTTACTTAGGGTTTAGTTTCCTATTTATATGCATTGTAATTCCGTTTCTATTCATTCAATCATTAATAAAGCAATTATTCGAAGTTAATTTTATTTTTTATCTTTTATTTCTTCTCGTGGATTCGAGAAACAATCGGTTAGGGAGACGGTGATCGACCTACCATGTCCTCCCTGCGTCAGATACACAGCGCTTAGGGGGATCCATCACCCCCAGGTAAGATCCATAGTTCTCAGGGGGATCCACCTGGGGGGAAAGCTTAGGAATGCTTTAACGGTGGACATTATTGTCCCTACTATTTCAACTGGTGTGGCCTGCCTGTGATATGCATTTGGTTCATTTTTTTGGCCCATGCCTTAGAATGATATGGCAAAATGGATGGACAACTTAGATAAAACACAAACATTAGGGTGGATCCCACGAGGTGGGCCACTATTGGGCAGCGTACCAAGGCATGCTGCCTGCAGCGGGGCGCACTCGTGTGGCCCCCAGAAGCTTTAGATCGAGCTTTTAGGACAATATTTTCTAATAATAGGTGCTTAGTCACAATCTTCATGGTGCGCGGTCCACTTGAGACTTGGGTCTGCCTCACAATAGGGCCCACAACCCTACAAGGGTTGGAGAGATGGATGGATAGTGTCAATATATCACAAAAATCGTGGTGGGGCCCACAAGGCCTTGGAATCAAGCTAATATTTGTGTGGTCGCTTTATAAAGGTCTATGTGACCATATCAATAGAATTGCATGACAAATTAACATCAAGAT
The DNA here is from genome assembly GCA_003013855.2 of Liriodendron chinense. Taxonomy (NCBI): domain Eukaryota; kingdom Viridiplantae; phylum Streptophyta; class Magnoliopsida; order Magnoliales; family Magnoliaceae; genus Liriodendron; species Liriodendron chinense. The sequence goes on along the minus strand of ML058469.1, from coordinate 7,647,719 downwards.
GGGCCTAGAAAAGTTTCAATGGTGCACATTCCTGTCCCAATTATTTGCTATGGTATGGCCCACGGAGATATAGATTTAGCCTAAAATGGGACCTAAAGCCTAAAATGATCAGAAAAAAAAGATGGATGACATGGATGAGTTGTATACATGGTGGGTCCCACGAGCGGACCACCTGTCCACCTCCAAGAGCGCTTAGGCCTCTTCATGGATTTATATAGGAGCAGTTGGTCTGAGGGGCAATATTTACTGAAAGTTTGCAATTTTTGATAAAAATGCTAAGAAAGATGAGCCTCACCAGAGATTGAACTTTTTGTAAAAATAGTCATACGTGACGGACATTGCAGTAAAGAATCATGCGTGCTGCTCGAGGGAGTGGCTGCATTGCGTAGTTGAGTAACTCATTACGCGTACTAGTAGACTTTGTGGAACTCATCCATCACGTGTTGTATTCAGGCAGTTTTTTCATCTTTAGATCACATTAGGGCATGAGCCTAAAATTGAAGCATGTCCAAAGCTCAAAGTAGACCACGACAGGAAACAGTGGGATAAGGATGTTCACCGTTAAAACCTTCCTAAGGCCAACCATAAGTACTGGTTCCCACTTTTCTTGTGGTGGGGTTCACTTGAGCTTTGGATATACTTTAATTTTGTACTTATGCCTTAAAATGATCTTTAAAAATTGATGGACGGCCTGGATAAGACATATACATCACGGTGGCCCACAGAGTTTACTCAATATATAATACACTCGTCCGCGTCCTTGCGGCAGGGCTCCCTCTTAAAACGCGCGAAAAAATAAAAATTAAAAAAGATAAAAAAAAAAAGAATTAGAAAAATGAGAAAAAACGAAGAAAAAAAAACTCGACAAGGCGACATCTCACCTAATTCCGTATTCTTACCTTACCGTATAACTGTGGTAGAGAGTACGGCGTATAATAGACTCGCAGTCTATATATTAGCTTGGCCAAGAATGAAGCAAGATCCAGATCCAGCCCTTAGGAGTCAGGTCAGCTACACCGGAGATAACCCATGCATTTAATGCTTGGTATCTTTAATGCAACCAAGCTCAGTATTTTGCTGTCGCCTACCTCAACGTTGGATATGTGTTCGGCTTGATGTTAAAAGGGTATGAACCGAGTGGATAAACAGAAAGCATCGCGATGGGCCCTCCACAGCTCGGTTTGGACGCTTTGCGTCTATACTGAGTTTGGATGCCATCTGCATCCGTTATGAACAGGTTGGGTTTCAAATAACATCATGGTGGGCCTTAAGAAGGTTTCAACGGTCATGTAACTGTCCCCACTATTTTCTTCGGTAGGGTCCACTTGTGCTTTGGATATGTCTCATTCTTTAGCCTTATTCTCTAAAATAATCTCTCCAAATGGATGAACCTATGTAGATACAACACATACATCATAATAGGACCTACAAAAGTTGATCACTTCAGTAGCGAGATAACTACTCAACCTGTCAGTAGCTAATCGGCGTCCATGCATGTGTATGTATTGTCGGACTCACCAGCGTATCGAAACCAGAAAGAGAGATGCTGACGTGCCGGCGGTTGAAAGTTTCCATTTTCGACATCATGGTATACGTGGAAAATAGGTCTACTGATAGGTCTGTTCTTACGGTGGGCCACAAGTACATGGGAAGGCTGCATCTCAGAGCAATGGGATTGGACGGAACGCGACTTGCCTATGTGCTCCGGCCACGTGAAGTTCCTCCGTTCAGAAGCATGTGGGGCCACAGAGATGCCCGTGACAAATTCGTTCCGTCCATCAGTTTCACAAGACCACGAGTAAAAAAAATCCAGCAGATGCAAAACTCAGGTGGGTCACACCACACGAAATAGTTAACGAAAATGTCCAACTGTGGAAATATTCCTGTAGCTGACTATAATGTTTATATGGCATTCAAACCGTTCATAGGGTTATTACCACTCAGATAAACTGTAGATACAAATATCATCCTGATGCAAAACTTTCGTGGCCTCGTAACGTTTCCAATGGTAGGCGTTCAATCCCTACTGTTTTCTGTGGTGTGGCTCACCTTAGTTTTGGATCTTCCTGATTTTTGTCCTCCTGTACTGTTGTGGTCTTGCAAAACTGATTGACGGAATGGATCATGGGTATCTCTGTGGGCCTACAAAAGAACGGTTCAAAATCGGTTCACATTTAACAAGCATAATTATCAACAAATGCCCAGATAAAGTTGACCGATATTTTTATTTTCGGTGTATAGTCCATCCAGATGGTGGTCCACCCGATCAACGGTCTTGATTACTAGAAATATATGCTACGTGTATGGTAGAGATTGAAGGGGTTATTATAAAAAATTTCTCATATGTTGCGAACAAATGCTGCTTTCTGAGAAGAAAAATTACCGAAGTATCCTTTTTAAAAGTAAAAAGATAATTTTGAGGCCCACGTATAATGTGTATGACATCCAGCCTGTAACTATAATAATCAGATGGACCAACTGCATGTGCATGTTTATCTTTTTAAGTGGTGTGTATTGATTTTTACGGTGTCGCCCACTTTATGTTTTAAATTAACTATTTTTTTTGTTCTTTCAAACATCACGACAGATTACATCTATTGGACGTATTAGATATTACAAAAGCATCATGTGGGCCCACAAATCCTTGCTTTACCACTTTCTTAAAAAAGTTACAATGGGCATTATGATAACTTCATCACTCAAAGCCACTTCCCTCTATTTCTGGCCGTGGAAAGATTAGGGTAAAAATCTGTAACTGTGTAGAACTTTTTTACCGTCATCTTCATGTACATCAGTTTCTCAAGCTCATAATAAGATGTGTAAAAAAATCAGTCAAGTGGATAACATGGGCACGCCCACACCTTTGGAATGGTACATTGAGTGATGATAACCTCGTTTCAATACTGAAGTCCAGATATCATTCCCAATTTTGAGGGTGGCCAACGTTGCTGGGTGACTAACAATGGGATGTGTGTACTAACTAAAAAAAACAAGATGGTGAATAGCATAGGAGATTAAGGGGGTGTTTGGATCTTAAGTTACTTAAATATAAGCTACTTATGCCTCTAGTAGCTTATCTTGATTTTTATTTCACACTCACACCATATGGGCACTCGAACCCATAAGGGTCAACCACTGGGCCACAAGTAGGGACCCAAATAAAAAAGTTACTTATTAGTGCTGATGATAAATCAAATTTACTCATCTTAAATAAGTTACTTTATCTACTGCTGTAGGTAGAAAAAGTAACTTATTTGGTGGTATCCAAACGGGCCTTAAATGTCCCACCATTAGAAACATTATGGGGTGTAAAAGTTTTGGACCAGGATGATATTTGTTCCTACACTTTATCCCAATGGTGGTAACCATATGAACGGCTTGGATTACTATAAACACCATGGTGGGCTTCAAGAAGGTTTCAACTGTAGGCGTTTCCATACTTATGTTATTGTATGTCACATCCTAGTTTTGGATTTGCCTCATGACCTTCATTGTATCGTGAGTTTGATAAAGTGATGGAGGTAGTGGATTTCCTAAGGGCATCTCAGTGGGCCCCACATGACTAAGCGAGCTTACCTTGATGTCTGTGCTGTATATCCATACCTCTCATCAGTTTTCCAGCTCATTAAAGGACTTGGGCCCAAAAAGAAAGTAGATTTAAATCACAAGTACACCACACCATAGAAAACACTAACAATTGACCATTAAAAACTTCTCGCAGGTCACAAAAGCTTTGAATGAAACTGATATTGTATTTTCCCTTCATCTAGGTGTGTTCAGGTCCTTCCTCTTGCCTCACGGTTGAGCATTAGAAACTTCTTGCAGGCCACAAAAGTTTTGAATGAAACCGATGTTGTATTTTATCTTCATCTAGGTGTATTTTATCTTCATCTAGGTGTGTTTGAGTCCTTACTCATGCTTGGATGGTAGACTCCATTCTGGTGAGATCCAACTGTGATGTGAGTGCGTGAGTTTGTGTGGGGTGTGAGTGTGTGTTAAAAATAAATGCTGATGAACAGGTTGGATGACAAATAAACATTAGGGTAGGTCTTAAGAATTTTTAAATATAAGAGTTTAATCACCACTTTTTCCTTTGAAATAATCTACATTAGATTTGGATTAGCTATAGTTTTGGGCCAACGTCCTAAGATAAGCTGAAAAGGGGATGAACTACATGGATATAAAACACAGCCATCAAGGTGAATCCCCACAATTACCACCTGACCGAACTTGTGGGCTCGGATCAGGGTTGGATTAGGTGTTACCGTTATTGTGAGGCCTACCTTAATGATATGTTTTATATCCATGCCGCCCATCTTTTTCTGCAGCTCATTTTCGGACGTGATCTCAAAACTTAAGTAGATCTAAATCTCAGGTGGACCATACCACAGGAAACAACAGTGATTGAGCACCCACCATTAAAATCTTTCTACGGCCCACCCATCATTATGTTTATTTTCCATCCAACCTTGAGATAGGGTCAATCAGACCTGGATGAAGGGAAAATACAAGGATCATCTTGACCCAAAACTTTTGTAGCCCAGAAACAGTTTTTAATGGTCATTTACCACTGTTTAAAGTGGTATGGTCCAGATCTACTGAAGTCTTGGGATCACATTCTACAATGAGCTGAAAAAATGGATGGACAGCGTGGATATTCAAAATATTCATCAAGGTGGGCCTACATGCCTGTAGACACCCCACCTTCGGCTACACTGTTGGTAGAGAAAGCTGGATAAATGGAGGACCGTACCCCCAAATCCCAAGTCCAAACTCAGCCAAACTCACCCTTGTAAGCCTCATTCCATAGCCCAGTTCAAGCCTGAACCCAGTCAACCCAGTCTTAAACATCAGCCTGAAAAACCCACCAGAAAAAAGCCAGTCAAAAAATCCTAAAAAGGTCAAATTCACTGAGTCAACCCGCTGAGTTAACCCGGCGAGTCAACCCGGCGAGTCAACCCGTCGAGTCAACCCGTCGAGTCAAACCACCGAGTCGACTCACTGAGTCAACTCACTGAGTTGACCAGCGAGTCCAACAGCAGCCTCGAGGGAGCGACCGTACTCGCTGGAAACCGAGGAGAGGCCGTACGGGCGGCCCATAGCAGGCCGCCCGGAAAAAATTACTAGAGTGCCACTCTCCGCTGCTATAAATACCCCCCCTCCCCTTCTCATTTCAACAATCCACTTCTCTCTCTTCAGCCCGAGTGCGATTCGAATCCTCTTTAGCCCATTCCTCCACCAAGGAGAACCCGAGTGAGGAGAGTCTAGCCCTGGTCCAGCCCAGCCTGACCACTGGTCCAAGCCTCCCAAGCCATCCAAGTCTTGATCCATCCACTCGAAGCCAATCCTTGCGACACCTCCGTCCACCCGGCTACTCTTTTCCAGCATCATCTCATTTGCATCTAGCATAAGTGCAACATTTACTTTTCTTCCAACCCCTCTGCTTCACTGCAAGCACGTTGATTCGTCAAGTACACTGCATATGTCTTAAATTAAGCACCTGTCAGTTCGAGCGTATGCTCTGGGCTTGCCCGTTGTTGGAACCTGCCCATCAGAAACTCTTACTGTTCAGACCTGCATTCATGCTTCACCATAAAGCACCTTGATTATTCAAACACACTGCATACGTCTTACATTAAGCACCTATCAGTTCGAGCGTGTGCTCTGGGCTTGCCCGTTGTTGGAACCTGCCCATCAGAAACTCTTACTGTTCAGACTTGCATTCACGTACATATCACTATAGACACTTTGAATATTCAAGCACACAGCATGCATCATCTCGCATAAAGCACTTGTCAGTTCGAGCGTACGCTCTGGGCTTGCCCGTTGTTGGAACCTGCCCATCAGAAACTCTTACTGTTCAGACCCGCATTCATGCATCATGTCATCCATGAGAATATACGAGGATTAAACTAGACTTTCAAGTATCCGATCGATTCTGTGAAGTAGAGACCGTACTTCGGTACGGGCAGTGTGTGGGGTGCTTAACCTCTTCCCACCCTGTAACCGTGATCCCTTACCTTGAATTTCTGGCCGCAAATCAACCGGAGTCATTTTAGAGGAAGGAATCTTCGGATTCCCTTCTCTAACGTTTCTACAGGGTCTAGCCGACTGTAGATTCGAAGTAACTGGCTAGTGGCGACTCTGGTCTTATATAAACTCACTTAAACATATCCAGCTTAACACGACAACCAAACGAAGCCCTCGAGAACGAGGCAAGCCAGTGGCACAAACGGCGATTTCGCACTCACGCATCCTCATCTCCTTCTTTTCCGAAAGGAAAGGGGAAGGGAGAAGAACGTCGTGTGGGAGCGCAGAAAATCGGCGAGGGTCCACAGAATGGTGACTCTGCTGGGGATAAGCTAGTCCCACTAGTCGTGATCCGACTTGAAAAACAGAATCCTTCATATACTTGAAAGTCATTAACCCTCATACAATCTCATCTGCATAGCATTCCACCCAAAAAAAAAAAAAAAAAAAAGATCCCAAAACAAAAAAAAAAAAGAAAATCCCAAAACCCAAAAAGAGTAGAGTATAGTCCTCACCATTGCGCCTCCTCGGGCTCAACGTACGCGGAGACAACTTCCCTTCCGCAGCATAATCCGCACTCGGGCTCAACAAGCCATGTCCGACCACGAATAAGAAACTCGTCTCTTCCCTGCTCTTGAGATGACCGAAGTGCAACCTCCAGCGCAACAGCCCATTGATAATACACCAATCATACAAGAATTGGCACAAGGAGTGAGAGCAATGCAAGAAATGCTCTTGCAATTCATGCAAGCACAAGCCACCGCAGCAGCCAACAATCAGGTTGGCCCAGTTCAGCAATCTCAGCAACCATGCCGGGCCCTTCCGGCCTCCAGTTCAAATCAAGCACAACCATCGGAGTCTGCCCAAGACTACCGACAGCAGCCATCTCAGCCCTTCGCTACGGGGCATCCTTCTCAATATCTTCCTGCGACGACAAGGCCATCTCAGAGCACTTCCGTTGCAGGAACATCCAGTCAGCTTCCAGTCAATCTTGCAAACAACAATCTCAGTAGATCTCAGCATGTCCCCGCCGATGGGACACCTTTTCAATTCCAGCACATCCCCGCCGATGGGATTTCAATTCAATTTCCAGCAACAGGGACAGCACTGGCGAATGCCCACAACGGGGGTCAATGTCAAGCCCACATCAATCAGCGGACAGTGGCGAATACCCAACAAGGGGGCCACTTCCCAGCATCTCAGCCTCCTGCAAACAGGAGCACTTTTCAATTCCAGCACATCCCCGCCAATGGGATTCCAGTTAATTTCCAGCAATCTTCAATTCAGCAAAATCCAGTTAATCTCCAGCAATCTTCAATTCAGCAAAATCCAGTCAATTTCCAGCAAGTTCTAGTTCAACCTTCAGTACAGTCTCCAGTTCAGTTACCATCATTTCAAGCACAAGTTCATCAGAATCCAGTTCAGTCATCAAATCAATTTCAGCAACCCGCGGTTGCTTTTCAGCAAGCCCATAGGGTCGAAGACATCGACCACTATGTCGAAGAAGAAGGTGCCTTACTCCAAGAGGCACCAGTCGCTCGAACAGATCATTCAGGACTGGACGAGTTGCGGGAGCAGTTCCAGATCTTGCAAAATCAACTTCAGCGACAGCAAGGAATCGATCTACCTTCGACCAAGTTCAGAGACTTGTGTCCTTTCCCAGATGCTCAAGTACCTCAAAACTTTGAGGTTCCAAAATTCAAAAGATACGACGGCAGCGGTTGTCCCACAGCACATCTCAAGGCCTTTTGTGGAGAACTGAGTGCAATCTCAGGAAATGAAGGGCCCCTCATTCGCTTGTTCCAAAAATCTCTGAAGGGCGATGCCCTAGATTGGTACACTTCATTGGACTGCCACCGCATCAGGACATGGGAACAGCTTTCCCAGGCTTTCGTCGACAGATTCGCGTACAATCTCAACATGGCACCCAGAAGAGCCGACCTCGCAGCTCTCAGGCAAAGGAGTGATGAAACACTATCAGCTTATGTGGGACGTTGGCGAGCTATGGCAGCCAGAATGCGGACACCTATCAACGACGAAGAACAAATCTCCATGATTGTGCATTCAACATATCCAAGCATATCCGGATATCTCATCTCGCATCCATATGCGAATTTCTCACAACTGATCCGTGCTGGAGAGCAGGTTGAAGCAGGAATCCGGGCCGGGATGATCTCCCCATGGCCTCATCAAGCCACTCCAGTCAAGAGGAACAGAGTGGAAGGAAGACCTATCGGGCACGGGAATGGAAACCGCAGTGGTTCTCCTCCCCGCCCAACAGAGGTAAACAACATCAACACCACTGCTCAAGGAAATCAACATGCTCCCCCACAGGGACGTCAACAGTACCAGCAGAATCAAGTTCAACATCAGCCTCAGCGGTATCAGCCACAACCGAATCCTCAGCAACAACCACCTCGACAACAACAGCAGTTCAGAGGAAACGGTCAATACTCATATCAAAATAGGCAAAACTACAGGGAGTCCAGGAAATTTACTCCCCTCTCTCAACCACTCAGTCAAGTCATGGCTACTCTGGTGCAGAAGCAATTACTTACTCTAATGGCACCTAGGCCCCCTCCTCATCCTCTGCCACCGATTTACCGAGAAAATGAGTATTGTGCCTACCATCAAGGGCGTGGCCACGCCACTGATCGATGCTTCACTTTGAAGAACGCCATACAAGATCTGATTGATGACCGCAAGATTGTCATCTCAGTCTCTGGAACTCCTGCAGTAGCTTCTACCAACATTCTTCAGAATCCTCTGCCTCAACATCAGACGGACCCTAGTTCATCTCGAGGTCCCACCGTCAACAGTATAGAAGAAGAAGAACGCCTCGATCGCTTCTTCTCCCCCATCCAATCCATTCATGCCTACACCTATGGGCCGACAAATCCTCCTCCGATCATGCAAGGGGCAAGTCCCTTTCCTCCTCCAGTCCTCGAGCCAGTAGTACTCGAAGGAGCATTTCCATATGATGTGCCAGTTGTGCAAGGGGCATCTTACGGCCCCTCATGTTGGGAACCAGTCGTCCTGGAAGGAGCACAATCATACATTGAGCCCACATACGAACCTGTCATCTTGCAAGGGGCAACTCCAGAACAATCCAATCCGCAATGGAAGGATTATACTCATCAACAGCAAGAGCCCGTTGTCTTGGAAGGAGCTCCTCCAATTGAGCCAGTCATATTGCAAGGGGCAAATCCCGGAGGCATGTCAATCACACTACGACAGCTGGGACGAACAGAGAAACCTCCTGCCATATCAAGAGGACCAGTATTCATTCCATGGGAGCCTCCTGCCCCAGGAACAGTCAAGCCAGGACCACGACCTTATGTGGTCTATGAAGACAAGCCTCGATACTACCCCTTCAGCACAGGCAACAATGTAGTCCTCAAGGCAAAAGCTCCATACGAGGAAGATCTGGTACCCACACCAACACCGTTGCAAGAACCGGTGGTCCTAGAAGGCAAAAGGGAGGAAAACTACAAAGAGGTTCCATGGCACTATCCAGAGTGTGCGGAAGTGGGGAACATGAATCCCAATGGGCGTTGCAACCGAAGAGATAATCAGAACAGAGGAGATCCCAAAGGCGCCCTTTCAGGCCTCGGCAACAAAAATGAAGCCGCATACGATGTGGCGAATCAGCTCAAGTCAATCCCTGCACAAATCTCAGTATGGGAGTTACTCTGTACATCTCGCATACACCGAGAAATGTTTGCCAAGACCTTGAACGATGCTCACGTCTCCTCTGATACGGCACCAGAAATGATAGCTTTGATGATTGGACAACTCCTGGCTCCGCGCGCCATCACCTTCACAGATAACGAGTTGCCATCAGAAGGACGTGATCACGGGCGATCCCTCAACATAGCCTTACGATACAAGGACCTCTGTGTTCCGCTGGTCCTTATCGATAATGGCTCAAGCTTAAATGTCTGCCCACTCAAGACTGCAGAACGTCTAGGAATCAGTCATTCTTCATTCCGTCCCAGCACTATATGTGTCAGAGCATTCGACAACACCCGCCGATCAGTGGAAGGGGAGGTCGACATAGAGGTACAGATAGGTCCGGAAGTCTCTACCATCACATTCCAAATCCTGGATATATCAGCCTCTTTCAACATGTTGCTCGGACGACCGTGGCTGCACAAGGTTGGAGCTGTGCCATCAACCCTGCATCAACGAGTAAAGTATATCTGTGGAAATCAAGTGATCTCTATCCATGCAGAGAAAGAGCTCATCATTCCTTCCAATGCTGCTGCCACTGAACCAGACATCCCTATCATTGATATCCAGCACTCTGAAGAAGACATCCCGTTTCATAGTTTCGAATTCGAGACTGTGAACTCTATCGTCAATCCAGAACCGATAAGGGTGGACCGTGTCTTTTCACCAGCAGAACGTCTGAGTCTCAAATATCGAATGAAGAATCATTTCAAGTCTAGAAAGGTACCGCTGATATACAACCAACGCAAATGGGGACTCGGATACAAGACAGTCTTCACGGACAAAAGAAGGAAGAAATTTCGGTGCTCACCCATCCAGTTCGTCAAGCTAGGAGAACCTTGCAAAGATTCAGGAGGGAATCAACCGACTGCACTACACAAAGGCCTCCCGATGAGCCTAGTTTGGGCCACGTGGCCCCCCATTCGATGGGATCAGATTCTCGAACCATCTAAGCCTCCAGAAGAAGAAGGAAATGATGAAGATGAAGAAGGAAGTCAAATACAGCAGCTTCAGGACCAGGTCACTCTGACACCTGCTCCCAACTAGGGGCACAACTTGCCCACTTCTCCCAACCAGGGGCACAACTTGCCCACTTCTCTCAATCAGGAGCACAACCTGCCCACTTCAATCAGCCAGGGGCACAACCTGCCCACTTCAATCAGCAAGGGGCACAACTTGCCCATCTCAGCACCAATTAGCAAGGGGCACGACTTGCCCATCTCTGCAAAGTCAACTTCATCAATCATCAGCTAGGGGCAGAAGCAGCCCATCCATTGGACCAAGAAAGGGAAGTGGCCAGCCCTATATTGGTCTGATGTCCAGATTCCAAACTTGTGTCTAACTGTGGAACCAGACGAACTGCAATGCGAAGTAAGTGACCCGGGAGGGACTGAGTGCAACTCAGATCTCGAACCCGACCAGTGAGAAGTCATGGTCATTGGGCCAGATCATGATTCTTCGCCCAAATCATCAACCCCCACCTCTCCAGGGGAGGAAGTGTGGGGTCCTGAATGGTCATCTGTTCCCCTAACTTTTGAATCAGCCAAAGAGCCATCTGAGGGCTCTGGCTTCAAAAAAAAACGCCTGTTTAAGCAGCGACCGGAACTTTGGAACAAGTTGGGCTCAATCATGGTCTGCAATGCCTGCTTGTTCAAAGTCCCACGAATTTCGAAAATCCAAAAAAATAAAAAACTTTCAAAAGCCAAAAACATCTAGCATTTCAATTTCAAAAAAATCTCAAAAACCAAAAAAGATTTCTTTTCCTGCATTCAATAGTGTGCCAAGTTCGTCTAAAGAGTCGCATGAGTTTGAAGTCGAATCATATGATTTCGACATCGAATTAGACTTCGAGCTCATGGGTCTGGACGAAGCTCGGGATGAGGAAGATGATGATCCGGCTCCTGAACTAGAGGATCTCCTCAAAAAGTTCGAATCTAAAGCCAATGTTGTAACCGATGATTTCGAGATAGTAAACTTAGGGGACGCCTGAGATCCCTATGGAAGTACGCATCGAAAAATCGTTGCCACCTGAGATGAAACAGAAAATGATAGAGTTCCTAGCTCCAAGATTGTCCAACTTCGCATTCTCATATGAAGACATGCCGGGGCTCGATGAAGAGCTCGTTGTACACCATCTGCCGACCAAGGCAGATATGAAGCCAGTGAAGCAGAAACTTCGAAGAATGAAGCCAGAATGGGCTCTGAAAGTCCGAGATGAAGTCATCAAGCAGTACAACGCGGGATTCTTGGTAGTCTCCAACTACCCTGAATGGCCCGCTAACATCGTACCAGTACCAAAGAAGGATGACAAGGTTCGAATGTGCATCGACTTCGGAGATCTCAACAAAGCCAGTCCTAAAGATGACTTCCCTTTGCCACATATCGACACTCTGGTCGACAACACTGCTGGATACAAGATCTTTTCATTCATGGACGGATTCTTAGGTTACAATCAGATCAAGATGGCCATCGAAGATCGCGAGAAGACATCGTTCATCACTCCCTGGGGAACCTTCTGTTACTAGGGTAATGCAGTTCGGACTGAAGAACGCAGGAGCAACATATCAGCGAGCAATGACAGCATTATTCCATGACATGATGAACAAAGAGCTTGAAGTATATGTGGACGACATGATCGTCAAATCTCACACAATTGAAGGACACTTTGAAGATTTGAAGAAGCTATTCAACAGATTAGAGAAGTACAAGCTCCGCCTCAACCCACAGAAATGTGTCTTCGGTGCAATGGGAGGCAAACTCCTCGGCTTTATGGTGAGCGAGGACGGCATCAGGGTCGACAAGACCAAAACCAGAGCAATCATTGAGATGCCCCCTCCTAGAACAGAGAAGGAAATTCGTGGCTTCCTCGGCAGAATTCAATACATCAGTCGCTTCATCGCACAGCTCACACCTATCTGTGAGCCCATATTCAAGCTCCTTCGGAAGAACGTCCCAAAAGAATGGAATGATGATTGCCAAGTCGCTTTCGACCGCATTAAGAGATATCTCATGAATCCTCCAGTCCTAGTGCCGCCCACTCCCGGACGACCACTATTGTTATACATCTCGGTAGCAGCAGAAGCCATCGGCTGTGTCCTCGGCCAGCACGACGAAACCGGAAAGAAGGAACAAGCAATATATTATTTGAGCCGAAAGTTCACTGACTACGAGACCAGGTATTCCCCGATCGAGAAGACTTGCCTCGCCCTAGTCTGGGCAACTCAGCGACTCCGTCAATACATGATTGCATTCCCTATTCTCCTCCTCGCTCACATGGATCCGCTCAAGTACCTGTTCGAGAAGCCGGCACTCACTGGAAGGATAGCTAAATGGCAGCTACTCTTGTCTGAGTTCGACATCACCTATGTCACTCAGAAGGCAATCAAGGGACAGGCCCTCGCCAATCATCTGGCGGCCCATTCCCTCCTGGATTATCAACCGCTCAAGACATTCTTCCCTGATGAAGATCTCTTGCTCATTGAAGAAGAAGAAAAGAAGAAAGGTGAGTGGACGTTATTCTTCGACGGCGTAGCAAACTCTAAAGGGAGTGGTATTGGAGTAATCCTCTACTCTCCAGATGACGTCCCTATTCCTATCTCAAGGCGCATAGCGTTCGAGTGCACCAAAAACATGGCAGAGTATGAAGCATGCATCGCTGGCTTAAGAGAAGCCATAATCTTGGGCGTCAAGAAGCTACGAGTATTTGGAGACTCACAGCTTATCATCAATCAGGCCAATGGCGAATGGAAAACCAAGGATGAGAAGTTGATACCATATCATGTGTATCTTGAAAATCTGATCGAAGAATTTAAAGAAGTCACCTTCTCATACATGCCCAGAGCCAAGAACCAGTTTGCAGATGCTCTCGCCACACTTGCATCAATGCTCGAGATACCAAAAGGAGCATCAGAATGGGAGCTCACAGTCGAAATTCAAGAAGAACCTGCTTTTTGCCTGCAAATAGAAGAAGCCGAAGCTGTCCCTGACAAACCCTGGTATGCCGACATCAAGCAATATCTCGAAACCCAGGAGTATCCAGAGTCAGCAACAGCGACAGATCGCCGAACCATTCAGCGTTTGGCCGGCCAATTCACCATCAGTGGCGAAGTTCTTTACAAGCGATCCTATAATCACATCCTCCTTCGATGCGTTGATGAAACAGAAGCTGCAAAGATCATGAAAGAAATACACGAAGGAATATGTGGCCCACACATGAATGGGCACATGATGGCAAAGAAGATTCTACGACTCGGCTACTATTGGCTCACCATGGAGACAGACTGTTGCCAGCACGTCAGAAAATGCTTCAAGTGTCAGGAGCATGCAAATCAAATCCATGCCCCATCATCAGAGTTATACAACCTGACCACCCCCTGGCCCTTCTCCATGTGGGGACTCGACATCATCGGCAAGATCAGTCCCAAAGCATCAAATGGTCATGAGTACATACTTGTGGCAGTCGATTACTTCACCAAGTGGGTTGAGGCAGCCTCCTACACCACAATTGCAGCATCTCAGGTGATCAAATTCATGAAGAACAACATCATATGCCGGTATGGAATCCCCAATGCCATCATCACAGATAATGGAACCCCGTTCGTCAACAAGAAGATGGATGACTTCCTCAGCAAGTTCAAGATCCAACGTCATCGATCAAGCCCCTACCGTCCCCAGATGAATGGTGGGGTAGAAGCCGTAAACAAGACAATCGTCAGGATACTCGAGAAGATGGTCATGACATATCGAGATTGGTCAGATATGCTCCCATATGCGCTTTGGGCCTATCGAACGTCTGTACGGTCTGCTACGGGCGTTACTCCTTTCGAGCTTACTTATGGAATGGAAGCAGTTCTACCAGTCGAAGTGGAAATACCATCACTACGGGTGTTATTAGAAAGTGGAATTGAAGAAGGAGAATGGCAACGGGCCAGATTCGATCAGTTGCAGCTAGCAGATGAAAAACGCATACGTGCACTAAGTCATTCACAGTGCTATCAAAAAAGGATCGCTCGGGCTTACAACAAGAGAGTTCGAAAAAGAAGTTTTAAGGTAGGCGACATGGTTATGAAGAAGATTCTACCGTCGCACCTTCCGGACCCCAGAGGAAAGTTCAAACCCTCGTGGGACGGGCCACTGATCGTCAGAGAAGTACTTCCCGGAGGCGCCCTCAGACTCACCTAGCATGAGAGGGGTGGATCATCCTGAGCTAACCAACGCCGACAACGTGAAGATCTTTCACGGGTAAGTCATTCTGACCTTATCAAGAGTTACTTTAATAGAGCTGAAGTCAAGAGGTCGAAGCTAAGACCTCTGAGAAATCGTTTCCGTCCACCAACAAGTGTTTCAAATAAGGGGATTCAAAAAGAGGAAAATACAAAAAAAAGGGGGGGAATTCAAAAGGAAAAGACAAAAAAAAGGAGAGAAAAAGAATATAAAAGAAAAAAAAAAGAAGAGAAGAAAAGAGAAAGAAAAAGGGAAGCCAAAGCAAGGCACCCAAGAGAAAAAAAAAATCAGTCCAAGAAGAAACACATCCATCCATCCATCCACCTCAGAAGGGTCTTTAGCAAAGACCGACAGCTCTATTATCGTAACTCAGGATAAGGGCTGAAAGACTGCCATCGGCCTGCAACGATGGATTCCCGACCTCTAGCCGCCGCAGTTATCCAGAGATCCAGAAAGAAAAAAAAAGAGAAAAAATGTGTGCCTAAACAAAGAGGGCGGAGTGAAAACCCGAAAGGGCGCTCCGAGTAAAAACAGTGGGCATACAGCGGACTTGGTGAAAACCTGAAAGGGCGCCAAGGGTAAAAACAGCATAGCTGCCAAGGGGCAGGCAAGATCAAACACCCGGAACATGGTGAAAACCCGAAAGGGCGCCACGGGCAAAAATGACGGGAAAAGGCCGGCTGTGGTGAAAACTCGAAAGAGCGCTGCAGGCAAAAATGGCTCGAATGAAAAAAGAAAAATGAAAAATAAAATAAAAGTGCAGGTACCAAGAAGTCAGACGATCCAGATCGGTTCGAGCAGTTACAGTTCAAGAACAAGAAGAAGTACAGTCAGGAGCGAAGAACTCTACAAATTCTGACAATCTCAAGAAGCAACAGTTTCCATTGCCTACACCTCTAGGGAACCAAAGGATCAAGCAAGTCAAATCTCAAGACATCGGTCAAAGCATTGGCTGAGCCCCAGTTCTGATTCCTATATCCCGACACAAAATCCGGACACACACTCACAAGACAACTCATGGCACAGTAGATTTTGAAACAGTTTTCTTTTCAATTAAATGCATCATATTTCTTTTACACATATCATATCATCTTTTTCAAAAAAAAAAAAATATACAAAAAAAATGCATCATCATCAATCATATATGCAAAAAAGAATGTGCAGGTGGCCAACACAATCAATCTCTACCCTCTTCCTCGGGCACATCAGGTGAGTCCTCTTACTCATAATGAAGTAGTCTCGCTCTCAACCTGCTCACCTCCATACGCAGGTAATGCACCTCGTCGCGCTCAAGGGTACGGATCGCTGTCTCCTCATCTGACAACCTCCGATCGGCAGCCAATCTCCTCGACATCATCTCACAATGATACCGAAGTGCGGAGATCTCAGACAGTAAATGGCCATGAGTGGCCAAAAGGAAGCCAGGATCGATAAACGGGCGCTCCTCAAAAGGTTCATATGAACCAGATGAAGAGCCAGCATCTCCAAGAATATCCTGCTCATCCTCATCAACAGTCTAGTGCCAACAAGGGATACGTCGATACAAAGATTGCTCAGCAACCCAATACTGATATGGGGCGGTCGCCATCGAAAAAGTCCGTAGCTCAAATCCCAACAAATCAGCTGTTAAATAACTCGCCCAAGAACAATCAATCCAGGTTCTAAAGTCAGAGGATCTGGATGGAAGTACTCGACGCCCGATACCCGTAAAAGCGAAAAGAGGAACATCCTGCTTGTATCCCAACTGCCGCAGGAATCGGATGGGATGGTAAGAAAAGTAAGATCGAAAGCCTACCAACATCAGAGGAAGGCGGTGTGCATCGCAAAGCATTGGAGGAAGTGAAAGCCAAGATGACTCCCAACGAACGTTCCAGTCACGAAGTTCAGCGAACATCCTGCGATACAAGGGCTCGCTCATCCTAACTGTATGAGGAAGAAACTCCATAATGTGTCATATAAGGTCTGGGCGACAAGCGTGAGGAAAAGGTACAGGAATAGTCATCGAAAGACGCTCCCATAGCCAGACCTAATCGCAAGAAGGAAAAGAAGTTCAGCTAAAGCAAAGCAATTCCTAGCAAAGCAAGAAGAAAAAGGGTGCAGAAAAGATACCTGAAGAAAAGCACAACAGCCGCGAAGGACACGAGTGCGGCCCAGGGCACAGTCAGTCAGCCCATAACACAGCTCGGCCAAGATAAGAGAAATGATCCCCTGCCTACGGATAGCTCGGCTCATCACCTCAAAAAGCAAAGGAGTCTGGGACCTGCGCCATCCTGAGAACAGCACCTCAGCTATCAAGCAAAACATCAGTGCGTTCCGAGCAAAGGTAGAACCAGCCACACCCCGAGGACCCGAAAAAAGATCATACAGCAGGTCCAAAGAGAACACTACAGCATCCTGGCCACCAGCTGCAGGCTGAACAAGATAAGGGATCCCAAACCAGTTCTGCGGTGTAGCAGTCTTCGGCGACGTCTTCGGCGAAAAATATTGAGCATAATCCCAGGGTAGGCCTGTCAAGCGAGCAAGCTCCTCCAAAGAAGGTCCCATCTCCATATCGTTGAACGCGAACAAGTTCAACGAAGGGACCCAGTCAATCAAGGCAGCTCCAAGCATCCTCCAATCAATATCAACTCTGGCCATATGGATCAGACCGCCGAAGCCATAGGACTCCAAATCTCGAATCTCATAAACTGACAAGCTGTCAAGCCAAGCAAGTAGTCGTGGCGAGCAGGAAGAACGAGGAAGCAGCTGACAAGTCCTCACTGGTACCCCCTCCAGCACAAAAGGCCCAGAAATCAACGATGACTCATCAAGGATCGGAAGGTCAACGGGCGAAGAAGAAGGAAAAGCTGGAACCTCTGCAGACTCGACAGCCTCTGACCTGCCCTCAGTGATGGCTATGTCTGATATAGTCGCATCGCTGTCTGAAACTGTCATAATCTCAGCCGCATGAGAAGACTCGCCCACCTTATGAACAGAGTGCGCAAAGGACCGATGACCAAGGGAAGGACAATGCTCCCCATCAAAAGGACTATCAGTGAAGATCACACCGCACATCGTGACATCCTGGCTAATCTGACCGTCAAAGAATACATCTGAACCATAAAAAAGGGTCCCGGCAGCCCCGATCGAAGAATCAACGGTCAGATCTGGACCTGCGGCCCCCTCCAACAGGAAATCATGAATCCAATCATCATCCTGGCCGATCAAAGGGATCATCGAGGCATCCACACCGTCCATCATCAGGGGGACATCATCAATGATCACATCAAGTCCACCCAAAGAAGTATACCGCACATCCTGGCCCTCATCCAGAGCATCCAAACCGTCAAAGGTACCATCTGAACCATCCATCCCATCCAAGCATGAGATCAGCCCATCTATGTCCATCATGGTCCCATCACCACCATCCATCACATCACCCATGGGGCCCACATTCAAGGGATGCATAGCCTCACCTATGTCCCATCCCATCATCCTATCCATACCATTCATTCCTCCCATAATGAAGGTCCCATTCAAATCAGAAATTTCATCCATCCCACCATTAATGGGGCCATTCAAAGCTCCACCAACCACCAAGCTTAAATCTTCATCAATGCCCCCCTCTTAATGCCCCATCTACCCCATCCATTAAAGGCATCTCCCCATTATCAAAGCTCAGTTGAAAATCTGAAGTGTGGGACCCACCTTGGACAGCCCCCACAGCCCCTAAATCTCCACCATCCATTGCCCAAGAAAGGACAAACCAAGAAAAAGACAAAAGGAGAATGAAAGAAGAGACAAGGAAGTGATTCATGGCTGAATCGAAGAATCGGATGCAGATGATGAGGGAGACAGCAGCCAGAGGAATATGCTCACTGTCCGAACCAGAGCCAGCCCAGGCCGGTCAAGAGGCGAGCCTTGGGCGGCCTGCCCTGGGCCGCCCGTACGGACGCGGTTCCTCTCTCTCCGCGGGATTGGCTCCAAGGTTCTTGGTAGGTGAGACTGACAGTCCACGTCAGCAGATGGCGCTCCATGGGCCGCCCAAGGCTCCGGTCCACTCCAGATTTCGACTGAGGCTGATCAAGACTATATAAAAGGTGCCCCACTGGTGCAATCACGAAGCAATGCAGCCAGAACATAGCTGATCAAGTCAAAGAGAAGGAAAAGTGATCAAGTGGGGGCCACAAGCAATCCAAGTCATTCAAAGACTAGATCATCATGATCTAAACCATTGAAGGACCTGCATGAGCCATCAAACAACAAGATCAGAGGTCTGATCATCAAAAGAAGGGCCAGAATCCAAGATCTAATCATCAAGTGGGCCCACAAAGCCAAGTCAAGCAATCCGAGACGTTCAAGCCATCATCCACACCATGAGAAGCCTTCTTAGCCCCACAAATCATCAAAAGAGGTGCCCCAAAGTAAAGCCAAGGTCTCAAGTGGGCCCACAAGGCCAAATCTATCAATCTGAACCATTCAAGGGCTAAATCATCAGGATCCAAACCATTGGAAAGCTTACACAGGTCATGGAGCAACAAGATCAAAGGTTCGATCATCAAAAGAAGGGCCAGAATCCAAGATCTAATCATCAAGTGGGCCTATAAGGACCAAACAAGCAATCCGAACCGTTCAAGTCATCGTCCATGCGGCTAAGAAGTCTCAAATCATGAAAGAACAAGTCAAAGGTCAAAGCGTCCAGACATCATCAAAGAATTTGAAACAAGTCAAAGACTGTATATTCATTCAAAAAGAGCTTGATACAAAAGAAGATAAAAGCAAAAGTACAAGGCCATACAAAACAGAGCACCCGAGCAGGCTACAAGTCGCCAACATAATCATCATCGTCCCTCCTCGCGTCCCGCTCCCGACGATAAAGATCCATCAAAAGAGCAGTCACCGAACCTCCAGCATACCTGCGACGGCCACCTGGAACATAAAGCGAAGGAAGCAGAGGCCCCTAGCTGAATAGCAAATACCACTCATCATAATCACGATCCGGGATCGTGAAACGAAGTCCAGGCTGGCCCACAAGAGCCTCAACTCTCTCATTAACTGGCATCCGAGCAGCTGGAGGAGGTGCAGAATAAGGGACCCGAGTCACCCCAGTGACTTGCCGAAGCAATCTCTCCCCCAAATACCACTGAAAAGATTCAACGTCGGAAAGCATGATACGGAGACATGAAGCATCGTATGCCTCCACACGCTGAGGGGTATAATAGAGAGGGAAACTAGCATACGACATCCGAGCGAGCTGCAGCAAATGAGGTCACTACGATCAGTTACGGTACGACACGAGGGGTAGGGAAAGCAAGATACTTACGTCCTTAACGGTCAGCCCGTCTATGTCAGCACGCCAATTGTCCCCGGGAACTCGGGAGTTCCGCTGACGGTTTTGCTGGCGCCAGTACATGCGGCGATACTGAGAGAGCTCAATATCATCCCGCATCCTCGGCGCGAGATGGGGAAAATGGTCATAAAAGCAGGTCTGGACAAAAGCACGTCTAATGATCAGAGAAAGAAAGAAGGCGAAAGCCCTTCAAGAAAGGTGAAAGAAGAGATACCTCAATGACAGGCCAGAAGCCTGTGAAGGACCGGCTATGCCGACAGGTCTTGTCCAAACCTTGAAAGATATGGGTCAAGATAGCCCCATTCCAGTTATAGGGATGATGAAGATCCTCGACTAAACGAAGAAATTTAGGATCAACTCTCTCATTCGCATGACAGAAAAGAAAGGATCCAAAAGCATAAGTGATCATGGCCCGGGCTTTGTGGAGGGCCTCTCGCTCGGTGGTGGGGATGACGGAGGCAAAATTGTTGTAGAACCATCGCATCTTCACTTGATGGCCTTGGAATTCACCCTCGGGTGGGACGTCACCGACAAGCCGTAGCCAGTCGGTGGAAGTGAGAGGAGCCAGAGAGCTGACTTGAGGAACAATTGTTCCATGAAACGGGAAGCCTATTTGCATGTAAATGTCCAAGGGGGTTATTCCCCATTCCCCACAAGGGAGCTGGAAGGTGTGGGTCTCATCCCGCCACCTCTCGCAAAGGGCCGCGAGCATCATGCGGTTAGCATCATTATTGTGGAAACGTAAGGTGAGGAAGCCAGCAAAAGGAGTACCATCCAGTACTCGTTCAAGCAAGGGTTGTGGATCCTTCATCCAGTCGTCCCACCGATCCCTGGTACCTCGACCCTTGATAGCGGGAAGAGGTTGATGCTCCATAGCTAAGGAACACATGTGGTCCCCTCGGCAGATGATGAAGGCGGGATCATCTTCGTCAATCACTCGGTGACCTTTGACACCATCCGCCATTGAATCCTACAAGCTTGGTGTGGACCCTCGCCGATTTCTCCGCGCTCCCACACGACGTCATTCTCCCTTTCCCTTTCGGAAGAAGAAGAAGAAGAGGAGGTGCGTGAGTGCGAAATCGCCGCTTGTGCCACTGGCTTGCCTCGTTCTCGAGGGCTTCGTTTGGTTGTCGTGTTGAGCTGAATATGTTTAAGTGAGTTTATATAAGACCAGAGTCGCCACTAGCCAGTTACTTCGAATCTACAGTCGGCTAGACCCCGTAGAAACGTTAGAGAAGGGAATCCGAAGATTCCTTCCTCTAAAATGACTCCTGTTGATCTGTGGTCAGAGATTCAAGGTAAGGGATCACGGTTACAGGGTGGGAAGAGGTTAAGCACCCCACACACTGCCCGTACCGAAGTACGGTCTCTACTTCACAGAATCGATCGAGTACTTGAAAGTCTAATTTAATCCTCGTATATTCTCATGGATGACATGATGCATGAATGCGAGTCTGAACAGTAAGAGTTTCTGATGGGCAGGTTCCAACAACGGGCAAGCCCAGAGCGTACGCTCGAACTGACAGGTGCTTAATATAAGACGTATGCAGTGTGCTTGAATGATCAAGGTGTTTTATGGTGAAGCATGAATGCAGGTCTGAACAGTAAGAGTTTCTGATGGGCAGGTTCCAACAACGGGCAAGCCCAGAGCATACGCTCGAACTGACAGGTGCTTAATATAAAGACATATGCATGTGTGCTTGAGTAATCAAAGTGCTTGTAGTGAAGCAGGGGGGTTGGAAGGAAAGTAAATGTTGCACTTATGCTAGATGCAAATGAGATGATGCTGGAAAAAAGAGTAGCTGGATGGACGGAGGTGTCGCAAGGGTTGGCTTCGAGTGGCTGGATTAGGACTTAGATGGCTTGAGAGGCTTGGACCAGTGGTCAGGCTGGGCTGGACCAGGGTTAGACTCTCCTCACTCGGGCTCTCCTTGGTGGAAAAATGGGCTAAGGGGTGGAGAAGGGCACTCGAACGGACAGGCTTTCTTTGGACTCGAAGGGATTCGAATGGATTGTCTTGAAATGGGAAGAGGCTAGGGGTATTTATAGCAGCGGGCAGTGGCAGAACCCGTAATTTATTTTGGGCGGCCTGCTATGGGCCGCCCGTACGGCCGTTTCTTGGGATTCAGCGGCGGTTTGGGCGGCCTGCTATGGGCCGCCCGTACGGACGTTCTCGGGATTGTTGTTTTGACTCAGTGGGTTGACTCAGTGAGTTGACTCAGCGGGTTGACTGGGTGATTTGACTCAGCGGGTTGACTCGACGGGTTGACTCAGCGGGTTAACTCAGCGAGTTGACTCAGTGAGTTTGACTTTTTTTTGGGTCTTTTCGACTGGACTTTTTTATGGGGGGTTTTTCTGGGTGGTGTTTAGGACTGGGTTGACTGGGTTCAGGCTTGAACTGGGCTATGGAATGGGGCTTACAAGGGTGAGTTTGGTTGAGTTTGGACTTGGGATTTGGGGGTATGGTCCTCCGTTCAACCAGCTATCTCTACCAACAGTGTAGCCGAAGGTGGGGTGTCTACACTTGGCAAGGTAAGTCCCTATCCCTTACCCGTTAAAATCCAAATTATCATCTAGGAAACCTATGGGATTGGACTCACATTCAAATGCAAAATCTAAAGTCCAACACCATGTGTCACTTAGGATATGTGTTGAGCCCATTGGAAAAAGTAAGGCCCACCTTAAAGAAGGTGGCATGGCATGCCTTAGGCAAGAAAGTCCATCATCTAAAGACACATTTTGGACAACAAATGCACTCAAGTGCCATGAGATCAACAAAGGATAAGAATCCCACTTCACATGAGAAGTCCCTCTTCAAAGTCCATATGTGGCCAAGGATTGATCCACTTTCATGCCAAGGCCATGTTTCTCACTTAAGATGTTCCCATCTTTTTACACACATGCATGGACAAGTGGGGGATAGAAAGGAAACGGGCCCCAAGAGCAACCCAAATGCCTCATCCCAATGGATTGAAGAGAGCACATAGCCCACTTTGAAGAATATGAGGACCCATTCATGGGTTAACCATGGGCAACTTTATGTGCCTCATCTTGATGAAAATTTTGACCATGAGAATACAACAAGGAGGTCTACCCACAAACATATGAATCAAAGAAGCTAAGGGTAGAAATTTGATGCACATAGCCCACATGAAGAATCAAAGTTGAAAATGCCCATGAAAAGGCAAGTTTGGGCAACTTATGTGCACCAACTTCTCCACCAAAAAGGGAGACCATTTGAGCACAAAGGAGCATGGCTTGATGAGTCACCCACCCATCATAAATGGCTAAAAATGATACACATAGCCCACTTAAAGATCAAAATCCAAAATGCCCCAAAGCATGGGTCAAAATTGGGCAACTTATGGGTATCATTCCTTCCCACAAATTTAAAGAAAAATCACTCATGCATGAGTATGATGGTGAATGACCCACCAAACCCCAAAGAAAGGATCAAGGAGCTATAGTTGTATGGATAGCCCACTTGAGGATCATCTATTTGAGGTTGATGGCATTAAAGGGAAACTCTTGAGAACCCCATTCCTACCTCAAGGAAAAACCATTTGAACTTAGTAAGTTTGTGGGAACAACTCACTCATGGGACTTGTAGATGGTCAAGTAACTCAAGTCCTTCATCCATCAAAGGAAAAAGCATGAAAGAAAAAGCCTACATGGGCAAAGTGTAGTGGTGCACACATGGTCCAAAGAAATCCAAGCTCCAATGAAGGCCCAAAAGCCCATCCACATAAAAAACTCCAAGGAGCCCACCACACTTTGTGCAAAGATGTACATCATAATCAAGAAATGATGGAAGAGTTGGGCCACTTGTCCATAAAGGCCCAACTAGGAAAACTAGCCCACTTGAGATCCAAAATGAAGAATGGGCTAGCCATCTTGGTCCATACACATGTGAAGAAAGATGGGGTCACCTAAAGTGGGCCCCATGAGCCCAAAACTTGAGATGGGCCCTACCATGCCCATGGGCCCAAACCTTGAAAAGAAGAGGGAAAAGAAAGGAAGAGCATTAAAGAAAAATGACAAGGGCAAGAAAGCATGAGGGAGCCTAAAATGAAGCATTGGGCCCATCAAATACACCAAGGGCCATGACTTCACTTTGAGCCCATTTGATACATATGAAAAGAGGCCCAACTCCCATGAAAAAGATAGAGTATTTTACCATGCACACTTGATGACATGGCAAAATCACCCTTTACATACACATGAAGGGAGTGTGAAAAGAAGAAAGAAAAAATGAAGTGGAAAGCTTGCAATGTCCTTCTCCATGCACCACCTTTGAAAAGGACTTGAGATCTAGAAAGTGGCCAAAAACACTTGGGCCCACCCTCACTCTTCTTGGAATAACTACATGGAAAAAGAAAAGAGTCATGAGAAGAGACAATGAAGAAGGAAAAGGATAAGAAAAGAGAAAGGAAGTGGTCCATACCTTTACCACTCACCAAAGAAGGACCACCTTGCTGTCCCAAAACTTCTCTAAGGCCCACCACTTGAAAGGAGCAAAGGACCACCAAAGAAGAGAGAGAA
Source organism: Liriodendron chinense (assembly GCA_003013855.2). Taxonomy (NCBI): domain Eukaryota; kingdom Viridiplantae; phylum Streptophyta; class Magnoliopsida; order Magnoliales; family Magnoliaceae; genus Liriodendron; species Liriodendron chinense. Next base: position 7,622,863 of record ML058469.1, on the reverse strand, counting down.
AACTTGAAAAAAAGAGAGAGTATGAGAGAGAGAAGAGAGAAATTGCACGTTGAGGGGGGCAAGGGTGCCCCATGTTATATAGAAAAGGGGAGGGCACCCTTTTACCCAACCCACTGAAGAGACCAGGGGTCTAAGACCGTCCGGGCGGCCCATGGGAGGCCGTCCTAGCCCCTACCTACATGAAACGACCTCCCTCCCTCTCTCCTTGGGAAGAACTCCTCCTTGGGAAGGGTGGTTGCAAGTGAATCTTGTACCTCCATGTAAGAATGAAGTGATGGAAGAGAATGGTGAGAAAAAGGAAGAAATCTCACCAAAATCTCATCTCATGAGAAATGGGTGAGAAATTGGCTTGATGATGTGGAAAAGTTCCATGGAATTTTCAAGAAAAAGAAAGGAAAATTTGACTTGGTCAAACAATGATCTCAACCATCCAAAGGCATGACCAGATGATTCAAACCATTTCCAAGAAGAATCCCAAGAATCTCCACCCTTGATTACTGTTCACATGTACAGTTTTTGGTCCGAAGACCTTAAACTACGTCGGGATCAACATCCTGAGGGATTTCAATAAAAACCAGCATCGACCCCAGTCTTTAAGACCAACATCGGATGATCTGGATCATTTCGAAAAATAAAAAAATATATCACCAGCCCCTCTTTTAAAGTTTTTGGGTCCGAAGACCTTAAACTACGTCGGGATCAATATCCCGAGGGATTTTCAATAAAAGCCGGTATCGGTCTTGATCAAGATCCGCTGACACCGGACATTTTCCAAAAAAAAAAAAAAAAAAATGTGTTTGCCCCCTTTTGTACAGTTTTTGGTCCGAAGACCTTAAACTACGTCGGGAACAAAATCCCGAGAGATTTTCAATAAAAACCAGTGTCAATCCTGACCGTTCAAAATTGAGATTTTATGACCTGAAACAGTTTTCGAAAAATCACAAAAAAGGAACGTATTTTCAGCATGTACAGATTTTGGTCCGAAGACCTTAAACTACACTGGGATTAATTTCTCGGGGGACCTTTTCTCGCTTTCAACTAAAAAACCGGCATCGGCCTCTACCGTTGGGATCAAGGTTTGATAACCCGGATCATTTTCAAAAATACCAAAAAGATTTCAAGCTTTCCATAAAACCAGTGTCATCTTCGATTACTTGAGTTGAACTCTGGAACCTTTTCAAAATACAAAAAATATAAAAATAAAAAAATAAAAAATTTTTGCCATCAATTTCAACTACACAAATTCATCCCCAGCAGTCCGAAGACCTAAAACTACACTGGGATTAACTTCTCGGGGGCTTTCTTTCCTAACCTGTTCCGGACACGACTGACACTTGATCGTACGGGTGTCCGGAATCCTTTAAACAGGTAAGGGCTGAGGCGGGCAGAACTCCGCAATCCTGTTCGTATTGAACGCACCGTGATAGACAACCTTGATTTGGAAGTCGCTGTTGAAGCTGACGGATGTTCCCTGTTCCTAGAACTCATGAAGGGGATTAAGGCTGTTGGGAGGTGAAGCTCACCCTCACGAAATTGTGAGCAACGTAAGACCCCAAACTGGATTGACTAAAGGAAATGTGAGGATGTGGCTCATTTTGTGGCCGAAGGAGTCCGTCGGACGATACGTGGTCTATGTGCATTGCACATGAGGAACAGACAACTTTGTGGGTGTGTTAACTGAAAACCCTCAAAATCTCCTCATCCGAAGATGTAAAACTACAGTACTTAACTGTGTGAGACTCGTCTTGCTCGCTGACGTAAAATGGATCGGGTGCCTTACCAGCAGTAGAAGCTGGAAGTGGATGAAAATTCCATACTTTTCCCTGCATTTCATAAAAATCATAAAAATACAAAAACATTGCAAAATCACCTTTTCAAAAATCACAAAAAATATTTCCCTTGCTTTCAGCAAAATATTTTCAAAAATCACAAAAATATTTCCTTTGCTTTCAAATCAAAATATTTCAAAAATCACAAAAATATTTCTCTTGCTTTCATAAAAAATATTTCGAAAATCACAAAAAATATTTCCTGTGTTTTCAATAAACTGATCTCTACCCTGACCGCTCAGGTAAAGATTCGGATCCACATATTTACAAAAAATCACAAAAATTAGTATCCCCAGCACTACAATTCAGGAGTCTTGAACTCCGCTCACTTCATAGTATGGGATGACGGATCCAATCGCCCGCAAATTGAAATCTTGACCAAAACGGGCAACCAAACACCATCTCAATCACACGTATGCCCAGAAGAACATCTTGAAGTCGAATAATATCCTCGTACATTCTCATTCGCAAAGAAACAGCATCTTGGGACGATGGACCTGATCAACCACGGGTCGGGATCTTGACCAACCCGCTGACCAAACACCCGTGTAAAAAAGAAAAACCCCAGGGAGCACAACCCTGCAAGCAATAAGCTCAAAGTTCTCTGCACCCATAGCAAAAGCAAAATCATCAAACTGAAAGAGAATGAGCCAAAGCCATGCATTCATCATGCATCTCCATGCATCAGCATCCATCGCATCAATCATCATGTTTACCTGCTTTCAAAATAAAAGTCGGTTAGTCAAAGACCCCACAAGCATCCCTAGTGGAGGCGCATGCAAACCGGATTTCCATTTCATAAAAAAAAATATTTCCATTTGCAAATAAAAACCCCACGGAGTATCACTCCCCAGAGTGGGTGCCTTTTCAAAAACCCAAAAAATATTTTCCCAGTAGAGCGTTCTGTCTCCAAAACACCAGGAGATCTTCCATATCTCTGGGTAGGAGCCAACGCAAAAATCAAATAAGATCCGATGTTTCGCGGTTTCCCCGGAGACCATCGGATCCAATGCACTCAAAGTACGATCGAACTGAACTCCAGTGTCAGTGTGGTCGTGCCACATGCCAAGATACAAAAAAGATGAAAGCCAAAAAGCTCGGTCACAGAAACCATTTGAACAGGTGGAAACGATGAATTGTAACCCAAGTATCAAAATCAGCAGATTGGGTGGAAAGAGTTCACCCGCACATACCTAGGCGTGGATGCCTGAAGTACCTTGACTGAGTCCAAGTCAGCGTAGTAGAATCCCGTAAGACTATCTGACGCAGGGCGTCTAACCACTTTGACAGTCAAGCGAAACAAGTACTCCTGGAGTGATCTGGGAAAACATCAAACATCACACAATCAGTCTCAGGGTCAGCAACCTCGTAAGACTGTCGACGCAGAGGCTCTGCTGTACCTTTCTGATGTTAGTACCGATCGGGAATGGAAGGGTTGCGATTGGGTACCCAGGTTGCAGCAAACTGCAGGGACAATCGCAACGTTTTCTTCAAACTCTCGCGGTATGTGCGAGTTATCAATTTCTAGACAATCAACTGACTCAGATACAAAGGACAACAAAGATTCCAGACCACAATCAAGGAAAGAATGAATTGCAAACCAAGCATCGAAATCAGCAGATCGGGTGGAAAGAGTTCACCCGCACATACCTAGGCGTGGATGCCTGAAGTACCTTGACTGAATCCAAGTCGGCGTAGTAGAATCCCGTAAGACTATCTGACGCAGGGCGTCTAACCACTTTGACAGTCAAGCGAAACAAGTACTCCTGGAGTGATCTGGAAAAACATCAAATATCACACAATCAGTCTCAGGGTCAGCATCCTCGTAAGACTGTCGACGCAGAGGCTCTGCTGTACCTTTCCGATGTTAGTACCGATCGGGAATGGAAGGGTTGCGATTGGGTACCCAGGTTGCAGCAAACTACAGGGACAATCGCAACGTTTTCTCCAAACTTCCGCGGTATGTGCGAGCGATCGGTTTCCAAACGATCAACTGACACAGATGCAAAGGCAAGCAAAGATTTCAGAACATGATCTATGAATGACCGGGTCAGAAGTGGGGTGTCCACTCGCTTTGGCATTCGGTTGCACGCAACCTCTGCCAAAGAGGGGCATCTGTAGACACCCCACCTTCGGCTACACTGTTGGTAGAGAAAGCTGGATAAATGGAGGACCGTACCCCCAAATCCCAAGTCCAAACTCAGCCAAACTCACCCTTGTAAGCCCCATTCCATAGCCCAGTTCAAGCCTGAACCCAGTCAACCCAGTCTTAAACATCAGCCTGAAAAATCCACCAGAAAAAAGCCAGTCAAAAAATCCTAAAAAGGTCAAATTCACTGAGTTAACCCGCTGAGTCAACCCGGCGAGTCAACCCGTCGAGTCAAAATACCGAGTCAACCCGTCGAGTCAAACCACCGAGTCGACTCACTGAGTCGACCAGCGAGTCCAACAGCAGCCCCGAGGGAGCTACCGTACTCGTTGGAAACCGAGGAGAGGCCGTACGGGCGGCCCATAGCAGGCCGCCAGGAAAAAATTACGAGAGTGCCACTCTCCGCTGCTATAAATACCCCCCTCCCCTTCTCATTTCAACAATCCACTTCTCTCTCTTCAGCCCGAGTGCGATTCGAATCCTCTTTAGCCCATTCCTCCACCAAGGAGAGCCCGAGTGAGGAGAGTCTAGCCCTGGTCCAGCCCAGCCTGACCACTGGTCCAAGCCTCCCAAGCCATCCAAGTCTTGATCCATCCACTCGAAGCCAATCCTTGCGACACCTCCGTCCACCCGGCTACTCTTTTCCAGCATCATCTCATTTGCATCTAGCATAAGTGCAACATTTACTTTTCTTCCAACCCCCCTGCTTCACTGCAAGCACGTTGATTCGTCAAGTACACTGCATATGTCTTAAATTAAGCACCTGTCAGTTCGAGCGTATGCTCTGGGCTTGCCCGTTGTTGGAACCTGCTCATCAGAAACTCTTACTGTTCAGACCTGCATTCATGCTTCACCATAAAGCACCTTGATTATTCAAACACACTGCATACGTCTTACATTAAGCACCTGTCAGTTCGAGCGTATGCTCTAGGCTTGCCCGTTGTTGGAACCTGCCCATCAGAAACTCTTACTGTTCAGACCTGCATTCACGTACATATCACTATAGACACTTTGAATATTCAAGCACACAGCATGCATCATCTCGCATAAAGCACCTGTCAGTTCGAGCGTACGCTCTGGGCTTGCCCGTTGTTGGAACCTGCCCATCAGAAACTCTTACTGTTCAGACCCGCATTCATGCATCATGTCATCCATGAGAATATACGAGGATTAAACTAGACTTTCAAGTATCCGATCGATCTGTGAAGTAGAGACCGTACTTCGGTACGGGCAGTGTGTGGGGTGCTTAACCTCTTCCCACCCTGTAACCGTGATCCCTTACCTTGAATTTCTGGCCGCAAATCAACAGGAGTCATTTTAGAGGAAGGAATCTTCGGATTCCCTTCTCTAACGTTTCTACAGGGTCTAGCCGACTGTAGATTCGAAGTAACTGGCTAGTGGCGACTCTGGTCTTATATAAACTCACTTAAACATATCCAGCTTAACACGACAACCAAACGAAGCCCTCGAGAACAAGGCAAGCTAGTGGCACAAACGGCGATTTCGCACTCACGCATCCTCATCTCCTTCTTTTCCGAAAGGAAAGGGGAAGGGAGAAGAACGTCGTGTGGGAGCGCAGAAAATCGGCGAGGGTCCACAATGCCCACTAAGGGTTACCCGGGTAATTAGGGGTGTCAATTGGCCAGGTTAGAGCCGGGCCAAGCTTTGTCCAGACTCGGCCTGCCTCCCTCAACACATGCCTAAACCCAGCTCGGGCCCATGACGGGCCACATTAGTGTTGCCCGGCTTGGCTTAAGATGCAAATGCATAGTCCGGCCCGAATCCGGCCCAGCTCAAGCCCAACCTTTCACATAGAAAGAAAAATTGTCGTTTAATCTTATACTTTTCTATATATGAAAAGATACATCAATACTACATAAAATAAAAGGAGATTTAGGAGGGAGATGGATTTTTGAAGAAAATTTGTGTAAAATTTAAATTTTAAGAGGGAGAAAATATTTAAATTTAAAAAAATATATTCAGGTCAGCCAGGCTGATGTTTTTAACGGCCCGGTCCAAGTCCAGCCCGTTTAGAAAACGGGCTTATAGTTTAGGCCAGAACCCGACCCGTGGGCCTGATACTCTGGTCCAAGCCCGGCTGAAGACGGGCCAAGCCCGAAAGCCCGTCGGGCCAACCCGGCCCATTGACAGCCCCTCGGGTAACACCTAATCCGCTCCCGTTCCGACCTGAGTCAGCTGACTGAATCCGCGCCCCATGCAATTCGTATCCGCATTTCGCATTTGGAAATGCTAATGGGATTTGCACGAGTGCGACTGAAGAACAAATGAACATATGTACGAGATACAGGAAAGTCATCAAGTGAGGCCAACCGTCCCTATTCCATAGCCCATAAAGTAGTCCCGTCCGCTCATCAAGTGGGGCCCACCTGCGCCAGTGGAAAAATAAATGCACCGTTAACAGAAGACCAACAGCCTATATACCCTTTTAAATGCATGTTTAACTAGATTGATCACAGGGAAAGCTGCGCTCATGCTGGGTCCCACCATATGAACGGTCACGATATCGAACACGTTTGCCAGAGTGGCATGTGGGACGCGATTCGCTTTCAGTCCTTTCACGGATTTCCCATTACCAAACCGGCAGTGGACAAACCAGCCAGGCGGAGTCATAGAGAGAGAGAGAGTAGTTTGATTTGACTCTGTAGCGACTAAGGAATAACCGTGTGTCGCCACCGGCTGGGGCCCACATGTTGCTATGATCCGGTGATTCCAACCGTCCATATTATTCTCTTTACTACCATAAACAGCCCATTTGCACATAATCACGTTTCAGCGATGCTACCAGCCTTTGATTTCTACAGTTGAATCAGAGCCATCCAAAAATTTCTCATCTAAACATCGTCAAAAGGTCATCCGTTCATCATGATCCTCTCACAGCGGCCCATATAATATAAGATTCCATGGACGGTTCCACGTGGGTCCCAGTAGACGGCGACACACCCTGGATACCGAGTCTCGACAGAGGCAGAAGGAGAGAAACGGAGTGGATTTGGTGTTACCCTTACTGTGGGCCCACCTTGATGGTTTTTGTTTTGTATCTAGGCCGTCCATCCGTTTTTTAAGACCATTTTAGATTACGGTAAAAATATTTAAGCAGATAAAAATCTCACGTGTACCACACCAAAGGAAAAAGTGGCGATTAAACGCACACCATTAAAAACTACCAAGGGCCTATTGTAAGCAGATCTGTAATTTTAAATTTCCATCCAATCCGTTGAAAAGATAAAAAAAGATCTGGTTGAATGGAAATACAAATATGAGATTGATCCAAAACTTCTAATTCCTACAAATGTTTTCTAATGGTCATTTATCATTTTTCCAGTGGTGTAGTGTCCTCTAGATTTGAATCTGCTTAAATTTTGGCAAAAGATTCTTAAATGAAATTTCAAAACGGATGGACGGAGTGGATATAAAATAAATTAATCAATGTGGGCCCCACACGGTAAGGGTAACAACCACTAAGGTGTTACTCGGGCAAAACCTAATCAACTCCTGAGAAAGAGAGAATCTCTGTATCACACTCCAACCGAAGTGTACTGTACCAAACTTTGCTTGCTCGTTGAAAAAGCATCGGCCAAAGACACCGACTCCAACAGTAGAAAATCCCAATAAATAAATAAAATAAAAAAAGACAAAAGAAAGAATATTAAAAAAAAATCGAAGCAAAAGTCGCCGTTAAGAAACCACCTTAAATCGTCCAAACCCTCTCTGTATATTGCTCTCTTTCTCATTGGTCGAGTCAGCCGATTCCTGACTCAGTAAAGGAAGGGAAAGGAAATGAGTCAGGAATCGTTCATATACAGCTTCGTGGCTAGAGGGACTATGGTGTTGGCGGAGTACACGGAATTCACAGGGAATTTCCCAGCCATCGCTTCTCAATGCCTTCAGAAGCTTCCTTCCTCCAACAACAAATTCACCTACACCTGCGATCACCATACCTTCAATTTCCTCGTTGAGGACGGATACGGTATTTTTACAATCTTACCCTTCTTCTTCTTCTTCTTCTTCTTCTTCTTCTTCTTCTTCTTCTTCTTCTTCTTCTTCTCCTTCTCTCTCCTCTCTCTCTCTCTCTCTCTCTCTCTCTCTCTCTCTCTCTCTCTCTCTCTCTCCTTTCTCTATTTTCACTGCTACTTTTAGATGTATGAATTTGGATTTCTATAGACAAAAATCAGAAAATCAGTGTTTGCTGACTCGGGTCAGCTAGATTCCGTACATGTGTGGTCCACTGTTTGATGATCCATGCCGTTGATCTAATGGGCCGCACCTTTCTTTCTTTTAGCTACTTCTTGGATGAGGATTTTGAGCGAGACTTGTTAGAAATGGAATTACTCGTCCGACTTGGGGTAGTGGGATTCCGTACGTGTGGGGCCCATGATTTATGATCTGGACTGTTGATTCATGGGCTGCACCGTGGCTTGGTGATTACTTCCAGCGATCTTCCATGTTGGAAGATTGTGAACCTTTTATCAGTCAGCTATGAAGATTTGAAGGTACCTGTGCTGCCTGTGAGATTATCAACAAGGATCTGACAAGGTGGAATGGAAATCCCAACTGTTGTTGTTATTTTTTTAATTTTTAATTTTTATTTTTGTACCTCTCAAATCTGGTTTGCCAAGGGGAGATCATTTTAGATGGGTTCAGTATTGCTGTTGAGGTTTATCGAGATTAGGATTTGAACTAATGTATTTGGATCAAACGAGTCATTCAAAGTCTCAAACTTCGCAAAGTGTTTTATTTATTTATTTTTAGAATGGAAAAGAACAATGTTAGTAAGCATCGCTATTGTGGATTTGATTTGCTCCAAAGATTTCAACACCTGGCTGGAAATGATATCAGAGGCATACTAAGAATAGCATAATCCACATTGATGCTCAGATGGATGTAAGCATTGGGGGTGCAACTCAGGTTGGTTGGGTAAGGTTGAGGGTCAACCTGTGCACACCTCACTTCATTAGTACCAACCCACAACTTGACTCAACCCGAATTCCAACCCGAGGTGCCCAACTCAAACCCAAACCCAACCCGAATTCCTTTTTACTCAACCCATCCCGACTCAAATACATGTGATTATTCCCAACCAAGGTGTTATGTATTTGTTATGATACAGCTGTAAAGGCCGAAAGGCCAATACATGTAGGTAATAATTGTGACTGTTGCTCAATATTGGTTTTTTGGGACCATATTGGCCGTCATGGGGCATAAAAACCATTAACGGCCGGGGTATAATGGCCCCAGTAATGGGACTATAAGGATCGAAAAAGGCCTAATTAATTTTTTTCTTCATTTTCCCACTTTTCTCATTCCAAAAACTTTCCTAGATTATTCTGTAGTAGATTTCAACTACTCTTGTTATAGTTTTTATGATTAAAACTTTAGATTGAAGCGATTTGGGCAAATCGAAGTTCCAATGGTCATTTAAAAAAAAAAAAAAATTGAAAAAGTGGTATTTATGCCTTTTTTGTTTGCTTGACTTCTAGTTCTAATGTTTGATTGTGATGTGTAAATATTAGAGACACATAACCATGTTCATAAAGTTACTAGACAACCAGATACAACACTCTCACCAAAGAGCAGACTGTTATGCTACCATAAACATGTTCATAACAAAAAAAAAAAAAAAAGTGAATACATATAGGGAATATTTATGTTATTCTGAATCTTCTACATATTTTTTCAGAATTTTTCGGGCAAATTTTTTTTTCAACCGTTATGATTGGTGCCCATATCGGTAATGGTGGTGAGCGTTACTGATGTGTAATACCTTGTTCCCAACCCAAACTACTCAACCTGAACCAAGCCAATTCTAAATCTGGTTGGCATTTTCCAACCCGAACCCAAACTGATGAGACCTGACTAGACCCAAGCTCAGGTTGGGTCAATCCGGTTCAGGTCAACCCGAACCCAAGTTGTAGACCTAGTAGGTATCTCCTTCAGAATTCTCGATGAAGCCGAAATTAGCAATTATCTTTGGTGTTTTCTTCTTCAATTTTTGTCTTGGATTTATTTATTTATTTGTTGTATTTGGAGAAGGTTGTATTGGGCGAATGCCTTCTAATTTTGGTTGCTTGTAATATTTGGCTTTTGGTCTCTTTGGTTGGTATTAAAATCATGTTGCATACCTTCTGAAGAAAATATTGTTGATTCTTTCTGGACCTGGCCTGAGATGACCTGACTTGGGGTGCGTTTGGTAAAACTTAATTCCACGACTTATCACTGAAAAATGATATTTTCAGTGATTTTAGTAATTCAGACCGTTTGGTAACTAAAAAAATTTAAGTGCTTAATTGGAAAAATCACTTAAATTAAGTAGATTATTTGAAGTGATGCTAACTTAACTTAAAGCTTATAGCTGAATGCGGTAAGTGGTTTCTCTTTAAATTTTTAGATAAAAATTGACAAAAGTATCCCTATTAACATTTAAAAATGGCAAGATTACCCATCTTTGTTTACTTTCCCATCCATGAAACCACCCCACAGCAAATACTTGAAGTCACCAAATTTTATAAGCCCCAACATAATGATGTATTATATCTACATAGTTTATCCATTTGGAGAGATGATTTTAAGGCATGAGCCCAAAAATGAGACAGGTCCAAACCTCAGGTGGACCACACCACTGAAAGCAATTGGGACAATGATGCCCATCATTGAAACCTTACTAGGGCCCACCATGATGTTTATTTACCATCAACCCTATTCATCATAACACAAAGACTTGGATTAAGGGGAAAACACAAATATTAGCTTGATCCGAAACTTTTGTGGCCGTGATAAGTTTTCAATGGTAGTTTTCAGATAAATTACCAAACAGATTTTGCAGTTCTTATAAGTACTTAAATTCAGCACTTTAAGTTTTCAGTACTTAAATTAATTTTCAGACTTAAATTAATTTTTCAGTTTACCAAACAGCACCTTGGTAAGGATACAAGTCAGATCACATGGACGACATAGGTTTTTGAATCCTTGGAAAATTCTGAAGAAAGATTTGCTTGATATTTTCGCAAAGAAATATAGAAACCCAAAAAGATTCAACCAAGGCAACTTGTGACTCTCCCTTGTTGACTCAACTTGGCTCAGATTCAATTTCTGGTCAGGTCTTTGAGTTTTTAATTTTTACCAAAGATCTTAAACCTTCTTCATTGATAGATGAATCATTTTACTTTGATGGGGTCATTTGTAAGCCCTGAGTTTGGAGGTACATGGGTGTATTTCAAATCCAAGTAGCTACTTTTTGCATTTGACAGCTGTGGATTTGGAGGTAAATGGAATTGGAGGCATTTCAAATACACACTTTCGGTGTGTTTTGAAATCTCAGCAAAATGGTGTGATTCAGGTGTAATACTGAGTGAAATGCCTTTTTTGCTCCATTTTAAATGCGGGAGAGTCGCATGTGTAACAAAGGTGTAGCTTCCAAACAGGCCATTAATGTCTTGCGTACCTTCTAGTGAAGGGTGGCAGCATGGCAAATTTTTTTGAAATAGCCTTTGGCTCTTTTGCCATCTCATGTTTCATAATTTTACAAACCATGATTTTATTTTATTTTTATTTATTTTCACTGAATGGACAATCAAAATATACTATGATTAATATTTTTGCTTCACCAAGTGTTTCTTTATATGTTGGGTATTCCTCCAATTGCTTACTATTACTAATGCCCCATGAGTCTAATATCTGCCATTTGTTTTGTGACTTTCCTTTTCCTTTTTTCCGCCTTTTTAAGAGGTCCAAGATTTTATTCACAACATTATAAGACAAATTTTTTTTTTTTGTTTCATATTTCGTGATGAGATGTCGGGCTCTGCTCTCTCAATTTTGCAGCTTATTGCGTGGTTGCGAAAGAATCTGTTGGAAAACAGGTGTCCATAGCCTTTCTAGAACGACTCAAAGCAGACTTTAAAAAGAGATATGGGGGTGGGAAAGCTGATACTGCCATGGCAAAAAGTCTCAACAAAGAATTTGGGTATATTTGTCAGACAAAATACTGTTTTGATACATTTCTTAGTTGTTTCTCTTCGTTTGAATTACAAATATGTTTTTGAATTTGCAGCTCGGTTATAAAAGAGCACATGCAGTATATCATTGACCATGCAGAAGAGATTGGAAAGCTTTCAAAAGTGAAGGATCAGGTTTCAGAAGTTAAAAACATTATGATGGAAAATATAGACAAGGTATTTAATTCGATTTTATGCATTTTAATTTTCAGCTAAAGTAAACATCGAGCCCCTTGGATGAGAAGCATGATCATGGTTTTGTAGAACATGGTCACTGCACAGAATACAATTTGCTTTTGCGTGGATGCGGTATTTTTTGGGTCTTGTTAGTCCTGTTTATTTGCATTGAATTTGGCCTTGGAATTTTGTTCTTTGATAACAATCCTATTGTAGCAACAAGGCAGCGCGAGCGGAGATCGAGTGTTGCAGAGATGTGGATTTTTAGATGGATGTGTGGGAAGGCTAGGAAGGATAAAGTTTAGAATGAACTCATTAGAAGTAGCCTAGGAATAGCCCCAGTAAGAGATAACATGATGGAGTGCATATTGAGATGGGTCCGTCAGGTACAAACAAAGACTAAAGGTGGCTTGATATGAAGGGGATCATTGATTAGTGTTTACGAGGTACAAACAAAGACTAGAGCCATAATGGACCATTACAGTCTTGTAACAATCCAAAAAACATTTTTCTCAGAAAAAAGGGCAGTAACGGCTATTATGGCCTGTATCGTAGTGATAACAGCGGTGGCCGTTACAGCCACTGTTACCGTCATGGAACACCTTGACTTGGAGAGAAGGTTTGTGATTCCACAAACACCCTCCATAGTCCATGTGCAACTTTACATGTGCTAGTTTCAGATCCCCGAAGGGGCTATTCCTTCCGGCTGCAAGAGCTTGATCAGACAGGAACCAAAACCTTTCACATGTGCGGAACGTCTATGCCAGCCATACATTGAATCGAATGTTGACCATTGACATTTAAAAAAGAAACATCATCCTTTGTCTCTGTATGCATCTGCCCATCTGATGATCAGCCTGACCTTATATTCCCACCAGGCCATCAGTTCTTTGATCAGATCTTGCACACATGTGCTGGGTTAGCATCCCTACTGTATTAAAGGTGCATGTAGGGCCAGCAAACCTCAGTAGAGAACACACTGGATGATGTTTAGTCCTTGGTAGATTTGTTCACATGGTGCCTTTTAGGTTTTTCTCCATTTCTTCTGAACCTTTTCCTTCTCATGCAAATGCTGTCCTCCAGCATCGACAGTATTTCCTTAATTCACTGTCCTTAAGACCTTCTGATTTCATCAGCGTTTGTACTCTAATATACTGTTATTATCAATTAATTAGGCCGTTCCCAAGTAACATTTAAAATCATGATGAGCCTAATGTATATCCAATGTACAGGGTGTTTTGTGCTTGTTGATGGCATAATTATATCAATAAAAAAAAAAGTCCATGACCTTATTGCAATTAGATGTGTGTGCATATAAGTTTGATAAATAAAAAACAATTTTTTGCCAAAAACCATTTTATGGCTCAATCATATTGTTAATCTCTTATGCTGTGTAGCTTATTTGGACTGGGCAATCTGCTAAGAGTGACTAATGCTGCTGCTTATCAGCAAATCTATGGTTTGCTGTCACCCAGGAATGGGTACATGCGGGCTCCGTAGCACAGTGGCTGAAATTGTTGATTTGATGGGTCCCAATGCCAACAGAGGATGCCCAAGTAATCTCCCAAACTGGAAGATCATAACTGTAGCCATTATTTTTTGTCTTAGCCATCTATATGTCAACTACTGCACCAAGTGTTGGGATCTTATGCGGTGCTGGCTGACTTATATCGAGGGCTGGTATGGATCAGGGCAGCTGACACTGGGTTGCATGTGTTTCAACAGCCTGCGTGGAGGGGGAGGATGACTCTCCGCCAACTATGTGAGTGTTGGACATGCAAATGGCCAATGCGTATTTTCTGGTTTGAATTCAAAATTTGGCAGGCATCCTGGCGATATTTTTGATGTTTAGGTGGTTAATCTTGGGCAACTAATTACAAGATTTGTTAGTTCTAATCATGGTCAGTTATGACTTTGTTTGGATAGTTGCAGGATTAGCATAAATACTCTGCCTTGAGAACGGTTGAAGGACTTTTGATTGAATTTCATTTTTTGAAGTAAGAGGCTGGAGAGCTCTTCTTCTTGAATTTGGGTGTATGTTTGGATTGCGAATTACAAGTCAAGCCAAATACTTTGGATTTGGCCTGAATTTCCTATTTGGCCTGAATTTCCCTATCTCCTTTCTTTCCCTGTTTTCTTATGTGATTCCAAGGGTTTGTCGATCGGTTGATCCCATATGCCATTAGGATCTTCCAGTCTAACACTCCACAAAACAAACACACACACACACAAAAATCCCTTTATTGAGACCATCAGGTCAGGCTTGGATCACTGGTTATCCCGACTAAGACCAAAATGTCAGGTGATGTTATTGCGGTATTCAATGGCCCACGATATTCCATCTTTACAACAAACGACCATGATAACACATTATTGATGGTTATGTTTTGTATATTTCTGACTGTGGAAATACTTTTCAGGCCCTTGACAGAGGGGAAAAGCTAGATGTTCTTCAAGACAAAACGGAGGAGCTGCGTGATCACGTATTTACTTTTACTCACCATTGAGAAGCCTTACCTGCATTTTGTAAGATTTAACCCTTCCAAATACTAAATAATGGCTCTAATTGCATTCTTTTCAGGCCCAATCATTTAAGAAGCATGGGACACAAATCCGGCGGAAAATGTGGTTTCAGAACATGAAAATAAAGTTAGTTGTTCTTGCCGTTCTCTTGCTTCTCGTCCTCATAGTCTGGGTTTCTGTTTGCCAAGGATTTGACTGCACCAAGTAAAATTAAAAGGTGAGCATTCAGTGTCATGATCCACATCACTTGGGAAGTTCAATTCAACATGCGATAGAATTCTGGTTTCTGTCAGAGGGGCTCGGGGAATCAGTTAAAACTACAGGATTGACATAGATGAGAATTGAGAATGCAGACCTATTAGCAGTGAGATTGGAAAGCTGACATCATAGCTGTGGGATTGAATGGGTCTGGTGAATAACAGTGTAATCTCTTGTTGTGGGCCTTTACTTTTTTTTTTTTTTTCTTCTTTTTTTCTTTTTAAAACCTGTGTTTACATGACAGCAGTTGCAATAAAACAAGCAGTGGCATTAATGGCACTGGTATAGCATTACAACGTAACACCTGCAGTGCATGAATTGACAGAAATTGCTGAGAGTTATCATACAATGTTCAAGTTTGGGTTTTCTGTTTTTACAAGTGGGTCAAATAGGGGCATGGTTCAGTATCCATATGGACCCAGATTGGAAGATCCGAACCCTACCATGCTCTTTTGAACCATTAGTGTTCTTCCAATCTTGATATTTTTGGTGCATGTTTTATCTACTAGTGGGCCCATGACATCAATGATTTGGATCACCGAATCATTTACCTCACTTGAACAAAAACAGTAACATGCCTGAGCATTGCGAATATCTCAATTGCCAAAATCCCTGTAATTATTTGATTTCTCCAGTTGTTTACAAATAAATTATTTCTGATGAGAATGAAAATAATTCTTCATTTGGATGCACTGTTGAATTAAATAAAAAAAAATTATTTTAATAAACTTGATGTTGCTCAACTGTAATTTACTTGTATTAATGTTGATGGAATCCTCCAAATCACAATCACATCCTTTCGGGGTGGGGTGTGAAAGGAATGCAGCTGCACTTTGATGGCAACTTCACATTTTAATTACTAAGGAACTTAGTCACAATTTGTTCATTTGTTCTTGCTTAAACTGAAAGTTTGTAATTCAAGTAGCTTGTGCAGCCAAACGCAGCCTGAAGTTGCTAATTGATGGTATTTTTGTGATAATATCGTCTGTCTTCTGGGGCAAAGACAGTAGCAGGTTCTTTTTATTGAGAAATGCTCCAATGCTCTCAGGGCAGTGTAAGTTGTAGTGCTTCTAGTTGAATCCGCTAGCTTGGACAGTCTACAGGACTGATCTAAATTGTCCATTAATTCTAGAACATGTTCCAATGGTTACCCTACAAAGATTGATCATATGATGAAATCCATCCTAGATTCAGCAGTACTTTTTGTAGCCAACCGTTTTCCAACCCATGGATGAGAGGGTTAGGATTGCCCACCATTAGTAGGATCATAAGCAATCCACGATGAGGACAATCAAATAGATAGATGGAATTGTTGGTTAGAACTATTTTTGTAAAATGATCTCAACTGTCCATATTTGAGGTCACTAATCAGATGGTTAAGATCATCATATGCGAGTGATATTTGCCTCTTAGCCCATGAAATATGTGTTGGATCTAATGGACATAGTAGATCAATGGACCCAATGCAAGTAGGAGCACTGTGCTCTGAGAGCAAGGGAGCATCTCTCCTTTTTAATTTGTTAACTAGCTCATTTTTTAATTAAAATTAGAGATTCCAAAATTGATTTCAGCACATCCCATGAGAGAGAGAGAGTTGTTTAGCAAAAGCCCACATAAGTAGGCCATAGACCCATCACACCCGCTAAAGCAGAGGAACCCACCCAAATCATGGGGGTCCCACTCAACAGGTTACTTCCAACCATGTTCCCATAACAATAGGGAGTTCTAGATTTAGTTATGCTTTGACATCTAATAATCTAACTTCTGAGGTGGTCTGCTGTAATTGCTCAGATGCATTATAGAGCATTATAGCCCTTGAATCTGGGCTGATATTCCAATGATCTAAACCGTCAATCTCAACAGATACAAAGTGATTTTAGCTGCCTCAAAAATGTTCAAGATTGAACCCTCTTAAGCTTGGCCCACAAAAAACTGTTCGGGAGATGACCTATATTCAAAGGAAAAGAGTAAGGGGCCATTTGGCATGTCTATTAATAAGAGCTTGTATACTTATTCTATAAAAAAAAAGCTCTTATTCCAAAAATAATTTGTTTTATTAGTTTTTAGTTTTACTAAATTTTTTAGTAGCTAGTCAAAAAGTTTTTAATAAATAAATGAGGGAGAGATCATTTTTTTTTAAGAACTTATTTAGCTAAAGCCCATGTACATTTTTGGCTAATTTTAGGACAAGTTTGTCCTTTAATTTTTTATTCCCATCTTGCCCCTCTTCTATTCTATTTACACTTTCTAAGATGGACCCATATGATGAGCCACCCATGTTGAAGGTTGGGCCCCACATGATGAATGGTCCATATCAATTTGGGCCCACATAATGCATGGTATACATCAAAGGTGGGATCCACATGATGGATGGCCAACATCAAAATGTGGCCTTGCATGATGAACCATCCACATCAAGTGGACTCCAAATGATGGGCGGTCCATAGCAAAGGCGAGACCCACATGATGGATGGTGGACATCAAAGGTGGGCTCGCATGATGAACGACCCATATTGAAGGTGGGGCTTCACATGATGAATGATTCACATCAAGTTGGGCCCACATAATGCATAGTTCACATCAAAGGTGGGCCTCACATGATGGATGACCTACATCAAAGTGTAGCCCCGCATGATGGACCATTCACATCAAGTGGGTCCCACTTGATGGATGGTTCACATCAAAGGTTGGGCCCACATGATGGATGGTGGACATTGAAGGTACGCTCACATTATTGACGGTTGGCATCAAAGGTGGGCCCACATGATGAATCACCTATTTTAAATGTGGGGCCGCACATAGTGAATGGTCCACATCAAGGTAGCCCAACATAATGGATATAGTTCACCTCACATGATAGATGGCCCACATCAAAGTGTGGCCTCTTGTGATGGGCAATCCACATGAAGTGGGTCCTACTTGATAGAAGGTTCACATCCAAGACGGGCCTACATGATGGACGACCCACATTGAAGGTTGGCCCGCACGATGGACGACCCACATCAAAGATGGGCTCCATATAATGGATGATCTACATCCAATTTTCACATAATGAATGGTCCAAATGTTTTAAAACATACCGATTGTAGTCATTCATGTTGAGGTGTGGATCCAATCACATCAGGATGTGGTAGGGCGCTCGGAAAGTCTGTGGACTAGGTGCCTGATATTCATGATTTAGAGACGATAGTCTCTGGACTGTTCTGTGAACAGTCGGGCGCCTGACGGTTAACCTGATTGGGCGCTCGATATTCTACTCACTTGACCTGTAGCTTGCTGGACGTTTTTCTGTTTGGGCAGGCGCTCAACCAAGACTAACCGGGCGCCCGACCGACTGCAAAGTTAAGTGCGGGGTTTCTTATTTTGGGCTCTATTTTCGGGTTTTACTATAAAAAGAATTGTAATCCGGGATTAGGCTATGTGATTAGGGTTTCTATTTGTCTAAGGTGAGAAAAAGGTGAGATGTTAGTAAAAAGGGCCATCTCTGTGTATGGGAGCATCAGAGAAGGTAAGTGTATTGCTTGTAACTTTGTCTTCTTCATAGTGGAAGTTTGCACTGTGGTTTTTTATCCTTGTTTGAGGTTTTTTCCATGTAAAATTTGTCTTATGAATTGTTGGTTTGTTTGAATTTCTCTTCTAGTTATTATTTCTTCCTATTTATCGTTTGTGGGTGAGACTGGAGATTGGATTTCGGTTCACCGACGTTGTTGGCGTGCTGCGCAACAACTGGTATCAGGGCTATTGGTTTAGTTCAAGTGGGAGCGATGACGGAAGAAGAGAAAACTAGAATTGAGAAGTTTGATGGTTCAAACTTTGCCTTCTAGAAGATGCAGATGGAGTATTATCTGTATCAGAAGGACCTTTATATTCCTCTAGAAGGAAAATAGAATAAACCAGAGAAGATATTAGATGATGAATAGGCTTTAGTGGATCGAAAGGCTTTAGGAATGATCCGACTCTCTTTGTCTAAGAGTGTCGCCTTTAATATATCCAAAGTAAAGACCACAAAAGAATTAATGCAAGCTTTGACTATGATGTATGAGAAACCCTTGGCATCCAACAAGGTTCATCTTATGAAACGGCTATTTAACATGAAGATGTCAGATGGTGGGAGCGTGGCTGAACATCTAAACGAGTTCAATACAGTCACGAGCCAATTGAAATTCGTTGGCATCATTTTTGATAATGAGGTCAGGGCACGATTGATCTTGTTAAGTTTGCCAGACAGCTGGGATTGTTTGGTGATTGCCGTGAGCAATTCCTTAGGGTCTACGAAGTTGAAATTCGATGATGTAGGTCGGTTTAATTCTCAGCGAAGAATTTAGAAGGAAGGCATCGAGAGCTTCAGGGGATTCATGGAATGCTTTAAACGTTGAAGGAAGAGGAAGATTTTCGAACAAAGGTGGCAATAAACACGGACGTTCTAAGTCGAGGAATAACTCCAAGGGACCGAAAGACAAGGATGGGTGTTGGCATTGCGGGAAGAAGGGGCACATGAAGCGAGATTGGAGGGCTCTTAAGAAACAAGAAAAAAGCTCTCAAGGTGGGAAGAATTCAGTAAATCTATCTGAGGAAAGTGACACAGAGGCGTTGATCTTGTCTCTTGATGCGCGAAATGAGTCTTGGGTTATAGACTCAGGTGCTTCGTTTTATACCACTTCGTCAAAGGAAGTTCTTCATGATTATGCATCAGGCAACTTTGAGAGAGTCTACCTAGGTGATGACGAGCCGTGTAATATTGTTGGCAAGGGAGATGTTCACATAAGTCAGAAAGACGGAACAGGTCTTGAAGTTGAAGGATGTCAGACATGTACTGAGTTTAAGACGAAACTTGATCTCAGTGGGGCATTTGGCCGATACTTCACGAGCGATGTATGGAAGGTCATAAAAGGTGCCTTGGTAATATCTCGAGGTAAGAAGGAAGGTACCTTGTACGCGACTTCAGGATCGTATAGTTCAATCGCAATCGCATCAACTGGAGTGAATAGGCAGTTATGATATCAGAGGTTGGGACAAATGGGTGAGAAATGGATGAAAGTCCTATTGTCAAAGGGGAAGCTATCAGGATTGAAGGCAATCGATCTGGCTGCGAGGATTGCTATATGACAAGTAGAAAATGGTAAGCTTCAAGAAGACAGGACGTGCTCCAAGGACGCATCTATTGAAGCTTGTACACACTGATGTGTGGGGACCGGCACATGTATCATCTCTTGGTGGATCACGTTATTTTGTCTTTTTCATTGATGATGCTAGTAAAAAACTGTGGGTTTATTTCTTAAAGCACAAATTGGATGTATTTGATGTATTTAAGAAGTGGAAGGTAATGATAGAAAATGAGACAAGTAAAACTGTAAAGTGTTTCAGATCAGATAATGGGGGAGAGTACTGTGATAAGAGGTTTGAGGAGTATTGTGCAGCAAATGGGATTAAACATCAGAAATGATTCTAGGGACATCGCAGCAGAATGGTGTGGCTGAAGGCATTAACAGGACTATCCTTGAGCGCGTCAGGAGTATGGGGTTACATGCGGGGTTGTCTAAGACGTTTTGGGCAGATGTTGTGAATACTGCCGTATATCTTATCAATAGAAGTCCCTTAGCACCATTGCATATATAGTGGGTTACCAGAAGAAACATGGATTGAAAAAGAGGTGAACCTTGCACATCTTAGACTGTTTGGTTGCATTTCTTATGTTCACATTGATGCAGAGCATAAGAATAAGTTGGATGTGAAGTCCAGGAGGTGCACGTTTATAGGTTATGGGCATAATGATTTTGGCTATCGATTTTGGGACACAGAGAACTAAAAAATCATTAGAAGCAATGACGTAGTCTTCAATGAACAAGTGACGCATAAAGACAGTTTGCAGTAAAAGCAGAATAAGGCCGATGAGAAGGAATTTGTAGAGTTAGAAAAGTTACCGGACACAGGTGTCACAGTGCTATAGGACGAGCATGTCGCAGACACCGATTGTGAGGATGTCTACTCGAGAGAGGAGACCCAAGGTTCGATACTCACCCCCCTTATATTATTTACTGCTGACAGATAATGGTGAACCAGTGTTTTAAAGAGGCATTACGATCAGATATGCGGGTTAAGTGGGAGTAGGCCATGGATGATGAGCTGGACTCTCTTGAGTCTAATCGTACGTGGGAGCTAGTCACTTTACCTAAGGGTAAGAAAGCTCTTCATAATAAGTGGGTTTACAGATTGAAGGAGGAGCATGATGGTTCGAAGCGATACAAGGCCAGACTGGTTATGAAAGGTTTCCAACAAAAGGCAGGTATCGACTTCACTGAAATATTTTTACCAGTGGTGAAGATGTCTACGATTTGCATTGTCTTGAGTATAGTGGCTATAAAGGATCTACATCTAGAGTAGCTAGATGTTAAGACAACCTTTCTTCATGAAGACCTTGAAGAAGAGATATACATGCATCAGCCGATAGGATACGTAGCACCAGGACAGAAGAACAAGGTGTGTAGACTGAAAAAGAGTTTATACGGCCTGAAGCAGGCCCTGAGGTAGTGATACAAGAAGTTCGATAGTTTCATGTCGGGAAACGGGTTTAGGAGATGTCATGCAGACCATTGTTGCTACTTGAAGAAGTTTGATACGTTTTACATCATCCTTCTTCTGTACGTTGATGATATGCTTACAGCTAAATCAAGCATGAAGGACATCTCAGATCTCAAAAGACAATTGTCTAGAGAGTTTGCCATGACGGATTTAGGAGCTACAAAACAAATCCTAGGCATGAGGATAAAGCATGACAGGGAAAACAAGAAGTTAGTTTTGTTATAGGTAGAGTATATAGCCAAATTATTTGATCGATTCAGCATGAGAGGTGCTAAGCTGGTTAACACTCCATTAGCCAACCACTTCAAGCTTTCTAAGGAGCAAGGAGCTAAGACGTAAGTGGAATGTGACTACATGGTTAGAGTCCCATACGAGTCAGCTATAGGGAGCCTCATGTATGCTATGGTTAGCATGGGGCTAGATATTGCTCAAGTAGTGGGAGTTGTTAGAAAGTTTATGAGCAACCTTTGGAAGGAACATTGGAAAGCTGTGAAGTGGATCCTCAGATACCTAGTAGGTACTGTGGATGTAGGGCTATGTTATGAAAGATCGAAAATCAAGCTATAAGGCTACGTTGATTCAGATTTGGCAAGGGATATTGACAGCAGAAGGAGCACTACAGGGTATGTCTTTACTCTGGGTAGTGCTGCAGTCAGTTGGGTCTCTCAGTTAAAGAAGATCGTATCCATCAGTACAACGGAAGCAGAATATGTTGCAGCTACAGAAGCATGTAAGGAGATGGTGTGGATGTAAGGTTTTATGGAAGAGCTGGGGAAGAAGCAAGAAGATTGCAAGCTGTACAGTGACAGTCAGAGTGCAGTACACTTGTCTAAGAATTCAGCCTTTCATTTAAGGATCAAGCATATTGACATCAGATATCACTTCATAAGTTCGTTATTGGAAGATGGATCGATTGCTTTGGAGAAGATCCATATAAGTAAGAACCCTGCGTATATGTTGACCAAGGCGGTCACACGAGAGAAACTAAAGCTTTGTTCAACTTTAATTGGTCTATAAGCTTGAAGATAGGAGGTGGTGTACTCCGGATGTAGAAGACGAAGGACTATGGTGATGTGTCTCCAAGTTGGAGATTGTTGAGGTGTGGATCCAATCACATCAGGATGTGGTCGGGCACCCGGACGGTTTGTGGACCAGGCGCCCAATATTCATGATTTAGAGACAATAGTCACTGGACTGTTCTGTGAACAGTTGGGCGCTTGACGGTCAACCTGACCGGGCGCTTGATATTCGATTGACTTGGCCTGTAGCTTGCTAGGCGTTTTTCTGTTTGGGCGGGCGCCCGACCAAGACTGACCGGGTGCCCGACCAGCCGCGAAGTTAAGTGTGGGGTTTCCTATTTTGGGCTCTATTTTTGGGTTTTATTATAAAAATGGTTGTAATCTGGGATTAGGCTATGTGATTAGGGTTTCTATACGTCCAAGGTGAGAAAGAGGCGAGATGTTAGAAAAAATGACCATCTCTGTCCATGAGAGCATTGAAGAAGGTAAGTGTATTGTTTGTAACTTTGTTTTCTTCGTAGTGAAATTTGCACCATGATTTTTTACCTTTGTTTGGAGTTTTTTCCACGAAAATTTGTCTTGTGGATTCTTGGTTTGTTTGAATTCTTCTTCTAGTTATTATTTCTTCCCGTTTATCGTTTGTGGGTGAGACCGGAGATTGGATCTCAGTTCACCGGCGTTGTTGGCGTGCTGTGCAACAGTTCATTCTTTTGCTATTTGGGGCACAGTCCATCTACGTTGGGGTCTACCAAAACAACCATCCAAATTGCTTTTATAATGGAATTGTTTTAATTAAAAATTACATCAACAACCCCTAGAAAAACCTCTTATTTAAACATTTAACCAAATGTTTGTAATTCAAATAAGAGCCATTTTTTTTTAATTTAAAAAAATAATTTTATCAAGCTAACTTAACTAAAACAAGATTAATAACAAAAGAGCCATGACAAAAGGAGCCAGGGATGGTGTGCCCATGTGATGTGAGTGTGTGTAAATAAATAAATAAAAACAAAAGGAGCTTACTATTAGAGTAAGAGCTTATTATTAGAGTAGCTCTTATTAGGTTATTAGATAAGAGTAGAGATGCCAAACCTCCGTAAATGATCAAAATGGCGAAAATATTCCCATCTAAGCATCCCCTTCTATGACAAGGCCCATCTAGGGCTGTCAACGGGTCGAATATGGGCCGGATCAGTGATGATCCGTATCCGATCCGATTAAGGATATATTCGACCCGAATCCGACCCGAATCCGATTCGGATCACAAGTGTATGATCCGAACCCGACCCGTTTAAATATTTTCGAAATCCGTATCCGATCCGAATATGATCCGACCCGATATCCGAATATGATCCGATATCTGAATATGATCCGATATTCGAATATTATGATTTTCAGGCCCGCCCGGCCCATTGAAACCCTATGTAAATTCTGATTTTCAGGCCCGCCCGGCCCATTGAAACCTACTTTTATTATTTTATATACTATCTTTAATCGGATCGGGTCCTTAACGGGTCGGATTACGGTCGATCTGAATCCGACCTGAATATTAAACGGATCATCTTTGGGTATCCGTATCCGACTCGATTACCCAATTATTGATCCGAATCCGATTAAATCGGATCGGATACGGATCAAGATCCATGCCAGTTGACAGCCCTAGGCCCATCATATAAACGGTATGGATAATTAAAATGACCCCTAACTAACGGCTGTACTCGTGCGCATTGTACAATAGAGGTATTATGATAAACCTCAGTTCTAATGTCAGAAACGATTTTTTTTTTTAGGAAGTTTCCATATATGAAGTCAAGTGAGAGTTCTTAACCTTATGGGTTAACGTTGTTGGGGGATTGCTGTAGTCCTAAGCTCTGTGGGGTCCACCGTTAAGTATTCGTTCTATATCCATGCCATCCATCCATTTCAACCGCTCATTTTAGAGCATGATGCCAGATATGAGACAGATCCAATACTCAAGTGGACCACACCACAGGAAAAAAAAAGTGAGGATAATAATTCATACCATTCAAACCTTCCTAAGGCCCACCGTGATGTTTACTTTCCATCCAACCCGTTCATAAGGTGACTCTGAACAAGATGAAGAGAAGAAACAAATATAAGATTGATCTCAAACTTCTGTGGTCCCTAAAAAGTTTTCTTGGTGGGCGTTCAATCCCCACTGTTTCCTGTGGTGAGGTCCACTTGAGCTGTGGATCTGACTCATGTTTGGGCTCGTGCACTAAAATGATCTGGAAAATCGGATGGACGGCGTGGATATTACACATAAATAACGGTGGGCCTCGCAGAGCTTAGGGCTGCAGCAATCCGTGTCCACTTCGAACACGCGCACAGATATTTCCTTTTTCATAGCCCTTAAAGCCATGAATTCAACAGAAGAAGAGAGCTTTCCTGATTTCGCCAATCTTCTCTTGTTAGCAGAATGCGCTTGCGCCGGCCTACCATCTTCATCTCCTCCACCCAGGAGGCTCTGTGGGCCTGGCCCACCATCGTCATCTCCTCCATGCAAGAGGCCCCGTACGCCTAGCCTGCCATCTTCATCTCCTCCATGCAAGAGGCTCCGTGGGCCTGGCCCACCATCTTCATCTCCTTCATGCAAGAATCTCCGTGGGCCTGGCCCATCATCTTCATCTCTTCCATGCAAGAAGCTCCGAGGGTCTGGCCCACCACCATCTTCATCGCTTCCATACAAGAAGCTCCATGGGTCTGAAGCAGCACCACCTCCCATTGGGTGGCTAGAGGCCCATGTACGTCTCAACGGCACCACCCCTCTGTTTTTCGGCCAAAAGCTCCTAACATGGACCGACACTGAAAATCATTTCAACCGTTTGTCGGTTCCCAAGGAAATGATCAGGCGGATCATGTCCGCCAATGTGATGATGACGTAGAGGGCATGGCGGACCTCTACATGATAAGAATGGACCAAAGGAAAGACCAGCGGAAGACCACTACGAAATGATTGAAGATAGTGAAAACTGATTGAGCAGATGGCTCTACCACGACCGGTTGAACCCAGCAAAGACCGGTCGCCAGACTAGGTCTGGCCCAACAGGGAAAACGGTCCAAACTCTCTGGACTGATTTTGCCTAAACTCGACCAGTCGTTCGACCGGTCGCACGTCTGAACAAATATCTCAGACCGGTTGTCCGACTGGTCGTGGACAGGTCGCATATTGTCCAGAGAGTTTCTAAAACTCTCTGGGCCAACTCAGATTGGTCGTTCGACCGGTCGACCAGCGTCCAGAACTTTCCCGCAAATTTCTATTTTCGGATTTTCTTCTCGTTTTAGGAGTTGATATTCTTTCCTTTTGCAATTAGGACTCCTAGGCTGTGAAGCTTAGGGTTTAGTTAGTATAAATAAGGTGTTATTTTTGATTTTAAACATTATTGCATAATTTTAATACAATTTCCAGAGTTTTCTCTGTTTTGGCTCGTGTTCTTCAAGTTACCCCTTGAGCGATCAAGGAAGATCGGGTTGTTCGCTCGATAGATCCATGGATTCGGATCAGTTATCTTACGAGAGAGACAGTGATCGATCTCGTCCCGCCTACGGCTGCGCCAAGTTGGTATTAGAGCGAGGCTTTCCCTCGGATGATGGCTTCTAGCGACAATCGAGGCAACAACTCCACCGGTGGTGATTAGGGGGTTGTGTTTCTAGTAGAGAAGATAGAGCTTCTCCAAAGATCGATGGAGACTTCAATGCAAGGGCTGTGAGAGTCCATTGATCAACTTGTGGCTGCATTAACACCGCGGCAAGTTCCAGCAGGTTACCCAACCACCCACTATGACTGTTGGGGGTAATCCAGCGAATCGTCCGGCCCTTCCGGCCACTATTCGATAGCATGGTTATGCATCTCCGGGTGGCAGCGATGATGAAATCGAAGAGATCCTTGCACGGCCTCAGGCACGTGGTTTTGACCGTGAGGATCGTGATGAATATCGATACAGAGGTAAGGGAGAACTCCCTTCTTTTAATCGTATGTTGAGAATTTAAGAATTCCTTGATTGGTTAGCCGAAGTAGAAATTTTTTTTGATCACATGGAAGTCCCGGAAGATCACAAAGTTAAACTTGTTGCTGTACAAGTTGAAATCGGGTGCGTCGGCATGGTGGGAACAATTACAGCTCTCCTGCTCTCGACAAAACAAATTACTTATCCGATCATAGCCTCGAATGCGAAAACTTATTCGGGAGCGTTTCCTTCCTCGTGATTATGAGCAGATACTATTCCAGAAGTATCAGGATTGCCGTCAGGGCAACCGTACCGTTGAAGAGTATGCCGCTGAATTCCATCGGCTAGCCTCTTGTAACGACTTGACTGAAACGGAGGCCCAAAGGACTGCCAGATTTATCGGTGGTTTACGGCTCAATATACGGGATCAAGTACATATGTAACAAATATGGACAGTAGGAGATGCACTACAAGCCGCCAATCACGCTAAAACTTGGCTTACAAGAGTTCCTACGTGAACATATCCTCCATCCCGAGCAACTACTATCACAGTAGAACAAGAGATTCCTCAAGCCAAAGGAAAATGACCTATTGGGGAACGAGTCCAACCGCCTCCTACAACCGCGACTCAAGGAACGGGGATTGGAACACAAAGACCGCAACGCAGTGCAGCACCCACAATTGGGTCAAGTCAAGCCCAAAATCCTTATGCACGACCTCGACCCAATCATTGCTGGAGATGTGGCCAACCAGGTCACTTATCCAAAACATGCTCGAATCGACTGGTGGCCAATTTGGCCATGCATGAAGGGGAGTTCGCTGAAGAAGAGCCCGAAGAGGGACAATGATCACCAAGCCGATGAAGAATACGAAGAGGAAACTAATGTAATCGAGCAGGACCATGGGGAATCCCTGGTGGTGAGGTGTCGTTGTTACACTCCAAGGGTGGAATCCCACCCCCAACGCCATAACATCTTCCGCACTTGATGCACTATGAATGGAAAAATTTGTGATGTTATCATCGATGGTGGGAGTAGCGAGAACATAATATCTAAGATGGTGGTGGATAAGCTCAAGTTAACGACGACAAAACATCCATTTCCGTACTCTATTAACCGGATAAAGAAAGTTAGCGACATCAAGGTAACTAAACAATGCTTGATTTCATTTTCCATTGGTAGAGGCTACAAGGATGAGGTATTATGTGATGTTATTGACATGGATGCATGTCATATTCTCCTTGGCCGTCCATGGCAATTGGACCGGGATGTTACCCATCGTGGGCGTGACAACGTCTATATTTTTATAAAAGATGGGAGGAAGCGTATCCTCACTCCCATGCCACCCGAGAGTTACCCCAAGACTTCCGTAGCGGAGGGGAGCTCTCTCCTTGCCATTAGAGAGTTTGAGATAGAGGCCTGAAATTTATGCAATGGTGGTAAAAGGGGAAGGTTCCCAAGAACATGTTATACCCCCGAGCCTCCGTCCTTTACTCAACGAGTTCAGCGACGCGTGACCCGAAGAACTTCCCCAAGGACTACCCCCGATGCAAGATATACAACATCACATTGATTTCATCCTAGGATCCAGTTTACCTAACCGGCCACATTATCGATTGAGCCTCAAGGAGAGTGAAATTCTCCAAGGCCAGGTGGATGATTTATTGAAGAAAGGAATGTTGAGAGAGAGCATGAGTCCCTGTGCCATTCCAGCACTATTAACTCCTAAGAAAGATGAGAGTTGGCGGATGTGCGTAGACAGTCGAGCTATTAACAAAATTACTGTGAAATACAGATTTCCTATCCCTCGACTAGATGATATGTTGGATATGTTGGAAGGCTCCAAAATATTTTCTAAGCTAGATTTGAGAAATGCATATCATCAAATCCGGATTCGCCCAGGGTGATGAATGGAAAATGACTTTTAAGACCAAGGAAGGCCTATATGAATAGCTAGTTATGCCATTTGGGCTATCCAACGCACCAAATACCTTCATGCGACTTAGTGAATCAAGTTCTGAAACCGTTTATTGGCAAGTTTGTGGTGTTTTATTTCGATGATATTTTGATTTATAGTCAAGATAAAGTATCTCATACGGCACATCTCAGGGAAGTATTTCAAGTGCTCCAAGACAACAAGCTTTACTTGAACCTAAAGAAATGTGATTTCCTGACGGATCACTTGTTATTCCTGGGTTTCGTCGTTTCATCCACGGGCATCTGAGTAGACGACGACAAGGTAAAGGCCATACGCGAGTGGTCCACTCTGAGCAACATACATGAAGTGCTTAGCTTTCATGGGTTGGCCACCTTCTACCGCCGCTTCGTCAAGAACTTCAGTACCATAGTCGCACCAATCATAGATTGCATGAAGAAAGGACCCTTCCAATGGACTGAGGAAGCCGATCGAAGCTTCGTTGAAATCAAATACAAGTTGTTCTCAACTCCGGTCCTCGTGTTACCTAACTTTGACAAGGTCTTTGAAGTAGACTGCGATGTGTCCTATGTGGGAATTGGGGTAGTGCTATCTCAGGAAGGCAAGCCGGTAGCCTTCTAGAGTGAAAAACTCAGCGATGCTAGGAAGAAGTGGTCCACGTACGAGATAGAGTTGTTCGTCGTAGTACAAGCTCTCCGGCATTGGCGATACTACCTCATTCAGAGAGAGTTTATCCTAAACACTGACTATCAAGCTTTAAAGTTTATCAATAGTCAGGCTAACATTAGTCGTGTGCCTGCTAGGTGGATTGCATTTTTGCAGGAATTCACTTTTGTGTTAAAACACAAGTCTGGGCAACAAAATAAAGTAGCAGATGCCCTGAGTTGCCAAACCTCCCTCCTTGTTACCTTATCCAGTAAGGTGACTGGGTTTGATTGCCTCAAGGAATTATATGCCGACTGATGAAGAATTCAAGGAAGTATGGGCTCAATGTAAGAACAACCATCCTAGTGATTTTCATATCCAAGACGGGTTCCTATTTCATGGAAATCGATTATACATCCCACAATGTTCCCTTCGCGACAAAATAATACTCGAGTTACACTGTGGTGGCTTAGGGGGCCATTTGGGTCAAGACAAGACAAAACTCCAGGTGGAAGAGCATTATTATTGGCCTTATTTAGGCCGGGATGTGGGGAAGATGGTCGCATGGTGTCCCATTTGTCAAACTGCCAAAGGGCATTCTCAGAATACAGGCCTCTACACTCCACTGCCTGTGCCAGAGGGTTCGTGGGAGGATATTTCCATGGACTTCATCTTGGGTCTCCCACGAACACAACGAGGTGCCGATTTTGTGTTTGTGGTGGTAGACAGATTTTTGAAGATGGCCCATTTTATCCCGTGCAAGAAGACGTTCGACGCATTGAATGTAGCCAATTTGTTTTTTAGAAAAATTGTACGATTGCACGGGATTCCAAAGACCATTACGCCGGATCAAGATATGAAGTTTGTTAGCCACTTTTGGCGAACTTTGTGGAGCAAATTCGATACTCAATTACAATTTAGTAGTGCGTATCATCCACAAACAGACAGACAGACTGAAGTGGTGAACCAAACGTTGGGAAATCTCATTCGAAGTATTTCGGGAGACAAACCAAAGCAATGGGACTTGGCCCTACCTTAGGCCGAATTCGCCTTCAACAATATGACAAATCGGTCCACAGGAAAGTCCCCATTCCAAGTTGTCTACGGAAGGAACCCACGCCATACACTCGACTTAGTCTCCTTACCCAAAGTTCCTGGAAAGAGTATTGCTGCAGAACATATGGCCAAGAATATAGCAGAGATTCATACCGAGGTCCAGCACAAATTGGCTGAATCAAATCATAAATATAAGTTCGATGTAGACAAGCGCTGCTGAAGCAAGGTTTTTGAAGTTGGTGATCAAGTGATGGTTTATCTACGCAAGGTGCGTTTCCTGACTGGCACCTACAACAAGCTCAAATACAAGAAGATTGGTCCAGTACCGATCCTTCGGAAGATTAATGATAATGCCTATGTTGTTGATCTTCCCGAAGAACTTGAGATCTCCCGTACGTTCAATGTCGCTGACCTCTACGAATATCATGAGCATGAGGAAGTTATGAACTCGAGGTCGAGTTCTTTTCAGGGAGTGGAGATTGATGTAGAGGGCATGGCGAACCTCTACATGATAAGAATGGACCAAAGGAAGGACCAGTGAAAGACCACTACGAAAGGATTGAAGATAGTGAAAACTGATAGAGCAGATGGCTCTACCGACCGGTCGAACCCAGCAAAGACCGGTCGCCAGATAGGTCTGGCCCGAACTGGGAAAACGGTCCAAACTCTTTGGACTGATTTTGCCTAAACTCGACCGGTCGCACGTCTGAACAAATATCCCAGACCAGTCATCCGACCGGTTGTGGACAGGTCGCATATTGTCCAGAGAGTTTCTGAAACTCTCTGGACCAACTCAGACCAGTCGTCCGACCGGTCTACCAGCGTCCAAAACTTTCCTGCAAATTTCTATTTTCGGATTTCCTTCTCGTTTTAAGAGTTGATATTCTTTCCTTTTGCAATTAGGACTCCTAGGCTGCGAAGTTTAGGGTTTAGTTAGTATAAATAAGGTATTATTTTTTATTTTAAACATTATTGCATAGTTTTAATACAATTTTCAGAGTTTTCTCTATTTTGGCTCATGTTCTTCGAGTTGCCCCTTGGCGATCAAGGATGATCGGGTTGTTTGCTTGATAGATCTGTGGATTCGGATCAGTTATCTTACGAGAGAGACTGGTGATTGATCTCGTCCCGCCTACGGCTGCGCCAGATGACCGAAGAGGAGAAAGCGGAAGTGACGTCAGTAGATGAGGGCTTGCAGGTGTTGGTTTTGGACCGTATGGGCCGGACATGGAGGTTGGTGTTCAAGTACTGGTGGAGCTCCAAGACCTATGTGCTGAAAGGGGAATGGAAGGGGCTGGTGAAAGAGAATGGATTGCGGGACAATGTTGATCACGTGCAGCTGTGGGCCTTTTGAGCAGGTGGGCTCAGAGGCCCATTGCGCTTTGTTGTGGCATGAGGAGATGCACTGACATGATCTCTATCAGGGCACAAAGTGTACAAAGAAAAGGAATTCTTGCAGATTTTTAGTTTTTATTTTTTGGTCTAACCATTTTTAAAATGGTGATAGCTTATCTTCCTTGCATTCAGATAATTCCTGTAATTATATGATTTCTCCAATTGTTTATTATTTCAGATGGAAATGAAAAATAATGTTTGGTTTGGATACACAGTTGAATCAAATCGCAATTGTTGTTGCTGTTTTCTTCTTCTTTCGAAACACTTCTCAAATTCGGTCTGTGACAAGGAACCCTGATCCATAACTCTAAGTGGTAGACTGAGTGAAGATAACCTCGTTTCAACACTGAGGTCTTCGTATCGACTACCAAGTGGGGGTGGCTAACATTATGGTGTGACTAACAGGTGGGGTGGGTTGCAGGTAACAGTGGGGTCTGTGTACTAACCCCCCCCCAAAAAAATCTGGTCAGTGAAGGGGAGATTAATCCAGTATGCTGAGGATGAAGTTGCAAAGAAAAGTTCACAGCAGTTGTGTTCCTTTTAAGGGCCAACTTGAAAGTAATGTAATTGCAATTGAGAACCTGGACCCACAACATGAAGGCTCGTTATTGGAGTAAATAACAATTTGGTCACAATTTCTTAGACTAATATTTGCAATTCAATTTGATTGTGCACCAGTGAAGGCATGTGATACATTTGAATGTTTGTTCTCTTTTTGGGTATTTCAGTCAAGGCATGGAAGTGTCAAACTTCCCAAAGTGCTTTTTCTTTCTTTCTTTATATATATAGAGAAGAGGGGGTGGGGGAATGGAATTCCCCATACAAAAACCAGAGACGGACATGCCTAACCTGGCCAAGAAAGAAACATCAGGACTAACTGACTAACACCATTGGGAGACAGGTAAAACAGAGGAATGGCAATTAAAAACATAGACCAAGGAATGACAACTTCCCTTTAGCTCAGCTTATAACATCTGAAGAGGAGCTTTCTTTCCACTCTAATATCCTTATCATGAAAACGAGCTTGAATGAGTTGAATGGTCTCTCAGATGGTGACCCTTCTTTGGAGAACTTGTATAGACATGCTTTGAACTTGAACCACCAGCAGTCTGCCCTGCTCTGCAATACTCCTGCATTCGTTATGCACAAATCAGCCATACTAGCAATAGGCTGATTCAGCTTGCTCCCAATGATCTTCTTCTAATCTAATTTGAAAGTAACATTATTGTGATCTGAGTCTAGTTCTCAATATGATTGCCAAGAAGGTAACTGAAAATTGGTCTTTCCATTGCATGAAACTGATTATTGCAATTCAATACAACATTGGATGACAAGGATGAATTCATCAATGCATCCAAGTTTAGTCTCCTCCAACTAATTTGGGTTGGCTACAAGAATCCTGTTCCGCCTTTCCACACTATTATGGTTCAAGGATCATATCCCCTTGCTTTCCCTATGCCATCTTTTATTTCTTTACAAGTACTTCTAGAATTTTCTCTTCCTGTGTCAGGTTTTTAATTGCCTGGACATACTTAATTTATTTTTTCTTTTGTTATTAATATGTTTGCATCCCATAGCGTTAATCATGATGACAAGTAGGAACTCTCAGAGCTAAAGAAGACACTCAATGTTGAAGTGGAGCAACTGAAATCAGTAAAGTCAAACAAAAGCTCATTCTTCTTTTACTTCTCTATATCTTTGTGGGGTATTGTGTAATGGAGTTGCCTCTAGGAATTTCAAGAACTGCGGAACATGCTTCAACAACAACATGAGGATGTGACAAGCAATCTCAAATACTCGTGGGTAAATTTTACTCATGGCACTAATTTTTGTATTTTCACATTGTCTTTTGTGGCAATTGATTGAATCTGCAGTGAGAGTTCAAGAAATGATTGTGACTTCTTGATTAGTAAGTATGAATGTGCGAAAGGCTAGGAACCAGTGCCTTTCTTGCATACTAAAAGAAGAACATACAATACTCCAATCTAATTCACAATTGGCAGGTGAAAGGATTTGGAATTCAGAATATCCCATCACCTGCTAAAGAACAGACATATCAGTGACACTGGGCCCAAATCTCATAATGTCCAACCATTGACCTGACAATCGAGTCTCTCATACAGTTGTTTGGTATATAAGACAAATATCAGATCATATTCCTATGAAAATCAGTTAATCGTTGCAAAAATGAGAAAACGATTGGTTTTGATGTGGTGTTGTGAAGTCCCACAACAACTTTGTTCTTATATTAGTTCTCATCCTCCTAATATCCCCCTGACTTGAACTGAATAATAGTGAAATAATTCATCCATGGAGTTTGGCATGAACTGGGAAAATTGCTACATTCCTCTTGATTCACCATCCCCTACTAATCATGAAACGAACAATGGAGTAGGAGGATAACAAATACATTGTTTACCCTAAGATTCGATTTAACTTAGTTCAGTGGCTTCTAGTTGAAACAGTGGATAAGCAACTAATGACTCAAGTTTCTTCATGGTTTAGGCTGAAAAATATCGTTTGAATTGATCGTATCGCTGTATTAATTTAGCATGATTATATATAGCCGCAAAAGGAAATGGCAAGACTCACGAGGGTAGTAAAGACACCAAGTCACCATCCAACCTCCTCCCTGATCCTGAGTGCATACACAGGGAGCTCCTCCCTATAATATATGCAAAACCTGACTGACAGAACAATCAAGATGGGCATGGTCCATAGAGCCTTCTTTTTTCTGATGAACCCACCATTCCAAGCGGAAATCAGATCATCCATTGCTGCAATGGTTGCCACTGCACTTCAAAGTGATTCAAAAGATCCCACCAATTTTTAGAGGCATACTCATGTTGGCCATCTAAATGGATGGTTAAAAAATGTCGGTGAGTCGGTCATTTGTGGCCCACCTGAGGCTTGGAATTTCCTAATTTTTGGCTAAAGTATATATTTCAATAGGCTTATGACAATCATTCTCTCAATATCACATTTGTAAACTAATTTGGAATATTAAAGCTGATTTAGTTAATCAAATTCAAGTCATGTGAATATACTAAAAAATGCCCATGCATTCCAAACACAAGCTCCCAAAGGGAAGGTTTGGATTCCAATGGATTCCAACCAAACACAACTGAGTATTCAGAATCACCTTGATTCCTGTGTAATTGTCATTCGGATTCCAATGCATTCCAAATACAAGCTCCAAAACAAGCTATACATGTCCAGCCTACCTTCTAATGAAGGGTAACAGCATGGGCAAAGATTTTAAAATAGCCGTTGGCTTATAGAATTTGGAAATAAATCATTAGAAGTAGCCTAGGAATAGCCCCCAGTAAAGGGAATTTGGATCGTAACTTAAGATAAGCTACTTATGCCTCAAGTAGCTTATCTTGGTTTTTTTACTTGAGGTGAAGTGATTAAGTAACTTTAAGTAAAAAAGTTACTTATAATTGATCTTAAACCAAACTTATCTCGAATAAGTTACTTATCTACTACTGTAAGTAGAAAAAGTAACTTATTTGGTGGTATCCAAATGGGCCCTAAGAGATAAAATGATGGAGTGCATATTGAGATGGGTTCGTCAAGTACAAACAAAGACTAGAGGTGGCTTGATAAGAAGGGATCATTGATTAGTGTTTAGGGCTTGAAGAGAGAATAAGAGGAAGGCCTAAAAGGACTTGGATTGAGGTGGTGAGAAGGTATATGAAGGATTGTTCAATTACAAAAGAATGGGGCCTTAGGAGTGTTCAATTCAAGCCAATCCAAACGCTTTGGATTTCCCCTGAATTTCACCATCTCTTTTCTTTCCCTGTTTTCTTGTGTGATTCTAAGAGTTCATCAGGTCATTGGACCATGGATGGACTCGTGCAAAGTTTAAGCTTGCTGATGACGAGGACTCTATAACTCATCCACTAAAGGCCATCTAGTAACAGGAAATACAATGCCATTTCCTTAGGTGTTCTCTTGACAAAGAGGCCAAATCATCAGCTGATGTTATTGCGGACCTTGCGGTATTCGATGGCCCACCTTAATGTTCTAATTTTAAGCCCAGAGTTGATTATTAGAATCTCGAAGCATTTGGCTGGGTGGGAATACCACGATATTCCAACTCTGCACCTCTTAAATGATGACTGATTATTGATGGCTATGTTTTGTATATTTCTGACTGTGAAAATACTTTCAGGCCTTTGACAAAGGGGAAAGGCTAGACGTTCTTCATGACAAAATGGAGGAGCTGAGTCATCATGTATTTCTTTTACTCACCATTGGGAAGCCTCACCTGTATTTTCTAAGATTTAACCCTTGTAAATACTAAATAATGGCTCTGATTGCATGATTTTCAGGCCCACTCATTTAAGAAGCATGATACACAAATCCGGCACAAAATGTGGTTTCAAAACATGAAAATAAAGTTAGTTGTTCTTGCCATTCTCTTGCTTCTTGTCCTCATAGTCTATGTTTCTGTTTGCCAAGGGTTCTACTGCACCAAATAAAATTAAAAGGCGAGCATTCAGTGTCATGATCCACATGACAACGTCGACAAGCTTCACTTGGGAAGCTCAATCCAACATGGGAGAGAATTCTGGTTTCTGATAGAGGGGCTTGGGGAATCATTTAAAACTATAAGATTGAGAAAGAGGGGAGTTGAGAATGCAGACCTGCTAGCAGTGAGATTTGAATGTTGGCATCACAACTGTGGGATCAAATGGGTCTGATAAATAACAATGTAATATCCTGTTGTGGGTCTTCTTTTTAAACCTGTGTTTACAAGATGCGACAACAGTTAATAAAACAAGCAGTGGCATTATTGTCACTGGTACAGCATTGAAAGGTAACCTTTTCCATGCATGAATTGAGAGAAATTGGTGATTGGTATTATACAATGTTCGGGTTTTCAGTTTTTACAAGTGGGTCAATTAGGGGCCATGGTTAAGTATCCAGATGGACCCCAGATTGGAATGTCCTGGCTGTAGAGTACCCCAAAATGTCTGACCTTTTTTTTTTTTTTTCTTCTTCTGTTTGAATGTGAATCATTGCTGCTTGCGCTTCATAAACCGTCTCTGTTTTGTCACCTTTTGAACAGTTTGGATTCCTCCAGTCTGGGTATTTTTGGTGAATGACCTATCTACTGGTGGGCCAATAACATCAATGATTTGGGTCACTGAAGCATTTAGCTCACTCGAACAAAAACTGAAAATGTACCCGAGCGTTGTGAATACCTCGACTGCTGAAATGGCTGTAATTATCTGATTTTTCCAATTGTTTACAAATACATTATTTTTTTTTTATAAAAACGGAAATAATGCTTCGTTTGGAAGCACGGTTGAATCAAATCACAAAAAATATTTTAATAAACTTGATGGTGCTGAATTGTAATTTCCTTGGCAATCATATTGAAGGACTATGCTCCAAATCTCAATCACATTTCTTCCGAGAGGGACGTGAATGGACTGCAAATATGGCTCCTTCCTCATTTTAATTACTAGGGAATTTAATCACAATTTGTTAATTTATTCTTGCTTAAACAAAAAGTCTGCAATTCAATTCGCTTGTGCAGCCAAAGGCAGCCTGAAGTCGTTAATCCAAGGTATTTTTGTGATACTAT
This sequence comes from Liriodendron chinense, assembly GCA_003013855.2. NCBI lineage: Eukaryota > Viridiplantae > Streptophyta > Magnoliopsida > Magnoliales > Magnoliaceae > Liriodendron > Liriodendron chinense. The sequence goes on along the minus strand of ML058469.1, from coordinate 7,585,719 downwards.
CTTTTGAGGAAAAGATAGAGCAGGTTCTTTTCATTGAGAAATGCTCTAATGCTCTCAGAGCACGGTAAGTTATAGTGCTCCTAATTGCATTAGCTAGCATGGACGGTTTACAGGACTGATCTAAACTGTCCATTAATTCTAGAACACATAACAACGGCTACGATGAGAAGATAAGATTGATTGTATCATCAAATCCATCAGAGATTCAGCATTACTTTTTGTAGCCATCCTTTTTCCAACCCATAGATTAGAGGGCTAGGATGGAATTGATCATAAGCAATCCATGATGGGAACTATCAAATAGATGGATGGAATTGTTGGTTAGACCTATGTTTTGTAAAATGATCTTAACTGTCTGTATTCGAGGTCATTAATCAGATGGTTGAGATCATGAGAACAGAGTGATATTTGCCTCTTAGTCAATGAAATGTTTGTTGGATCGAATGGATTAGAGTAGATCAATCGATTGGATTGTTTAAGTGTTCCAATGCAACTAGGAGCACTGTACCTCATAGTGCTCTGTCTGGTTCCATTTGCTGGGAAAGACAAGTGGGCCTTGCCCACCCTGATTTATGAATGGGTTGCCATTTCCCCGGTTGTGAAGTGCACCATTTGGAGTGGAGCGGATTAGGTGCGCTCCTGCCTCACCCTTACGTGGGGCCCACCTTGATGTATTTTTCTACATCTGTTTTCCAGGTCATTATAGGGCACGATCTAAAAAATGAAACAGATTCAAATCTCAGGTAGACCATAACATAGGAAACTGTGGTGATTGACTATTAAAAACGTTCTGTGAGCCACAAAAAGTTTTGGATAAAGTTGATATTTGTTTTTTTCCCTTCATACAAGTTTGTTTTTGGTAAGGTTGAATGACAAATAAACATTATTGAAACATTTTAGTAACCCTAATGGTGGGGCCTTCAATCACCACAGTTTCCTATAATATGGTCCACCTAATTATTGGATGTGCTTCATTTTTGGTCTCATGCCCTAAAATGATCTGGATGTAAAATACATACATCAAGGTGAGCCCTACGTGAGGGCCGAACTGTATTGGGTTAGGCCTGGGCCGCACCTAATCCACTCCCATTTTTGGAGAGCTTTAAGTGACAACTCATGAACTGGGTAATTAATCGGATGGGGCCCGCAATGAATATGCTATGGCATAAAAATCTGGCCCATCCACTCATAAGGTGGGACAGTGTGAAGAAAAATGATAAGTAGGAAGTACTTGGTAATTGGGATGGCCGGTCGCATTTGCTTTGCAAAAGCCCACTTAAGTAGGCCACAGGCTCCCATCACACCAGCTAAAACAGTTGGGACCGACCCACCCAAATCATAGGGTCCCACCATTTAGAAAGGTGGGTTATCTCAGCAGTAGTTATTTCAGGTCATGTCCGCATAACAATAGAAAGTTCCTGATTTGTTCATTTTCTTATATCTAATTATCAAACTTCGAAGGAGGTTTGCTATTATTTTCCCTGATGCATTACAGGGCATTATAGCCTTTGAATCTGGGTCGATATCTAAACCGTTGATATCAACAGATACAAAGCAATCTTAGCTGTCTAAAAATACCTTGCCCCATAAAAGAATCCTTAGGGAGACGGCACATGTTCAAAGGTAAAGAGTAAATAATCAAATGGTGAAAATATTCCCATCTAGAGGCTTTTTATCCACATCCCCCATCTACGGCAAGGCCCATCATATGAACGGTATGGATCATACAATAACCCCATATCAAATGATCGTAGTCCGTGCGCATTGTACCACAACAAACCTCAGTTCGACGTTTGAAACGATTTTTTTGGGAAGTTTCCATATGATGATACGAACTTTCGAAGTGAGAGTTCTTAACCTGATGGGTTGATGTTGTTTGGGGGTTCCTGTAGCCCCGACCTCTGTGGGGTCCATATTGATGTATGCTTTCTATATCCACACCATCCATCCGTTTTAAAAGCTCATTTTAGGGAAACTTTCCAATACAAGAGAAAGATATAAAGCTAAAATAGACCACACCACATGAAACAGTGAGTATAATAATGCTTACCGTTGAAATCATCCTAAGGTCTACCATGATTTTTAGTTTCTATCCAACCCGTTCAAAAGATGACTCCGACATTGAAATAGGAAAAACAAAAATATCATCTTGATCTAAGTATTCTGTGGTCCTCATATAAGTTTTTGATTGTGGACGTTCAATCACCACTGTTCTATTAGTGTGGTCCACTTGAGCTTGGATCTAAATCCTGTTTGGTCTCAAGATATAAAATGATCTGTAAAAGCGTATAGACGGCGTAGATATAACATATAAATAAAGATGGGCCCACAGAGCTTACGGCTGCGGCAATCTGTGTCCTCTTCAAACGGACGGATATTTCCTATACATCACCCTTTAAAAAAATAGAAAGTTTAGAAAAATCGCAATTTCTTTCCTTTTTCTGGGCATTTTCTGCTATATATTTCATTCACATTTTATTTCTCATTTCTACGAAAAAAGGAAAGAAGAGAAGAAGCCATGAATTCAACAAAAGAAGAGAGCTTTACTGATTTCACCAATCTTCTCTTGTTAGCGGAATGCGCTTGCGCCGGCCTACCATCTTCATCTCCTCCACGCAGGAGGCTCTGTGGGCCTGGCCCACCATCTTCGTCTCTTCCATGCAAGAAGCTCCGAGGGCCTGGCCCACCACCATCTTCATCTCTTCCATACAAGAAGCTCCGTGGGCCTGAAGCACCACCACCTCTCATTGGGTGGCTTGAGGCCCATGTGCGTCTCAACGGCACCACACCTCTGTTTTTCGGCCAAAAGCTCCTAACATGGACCGACACTGAAGATCATTTCAACCGTTTGTCGATTCCCAAGGAAATGATCGGGCGGATCATGTCGGCCAATGTGATGACTAAAGAGGAGAAGGCAGAAGTGATGTCAGAAGATGAGGGCTTGCAGGTGTTGGTTTTGGACCGTATGGGCCGGACATGGAGGTTGGTGTTCAAGTACTGGTGGAGCTCCAAGACCTATGTGCTGAAAGGGGAATGGAAGGGGCTGGTGAAAGAGAATGGATTGCGGGACAACGTTGATCACGTGCAGCTGTGGGCATTTCGAGCAGGTGGGCCCATAGGCCCATTGCGCTTTGTTGTGGCATGAGAAGATGCACTGACATGATCTCTATCAGGGCTCAAAGTGTACAAAGAAAAGGAATTCTTGCAGATTTTTAGGTTTTTTATTTTTTGGTCTAACCATTTTAAAAATGGTGATGGCTTATCTTCCTTACATTTGGAATTGTGAATGCCTCAATTGCCGAAATTTCTGTAATTATATGATTTAACCAATTGTTTATAGATACATTATTTCTGATGAAAACTGAAAATAATGCTCTGTTTGGATGCACTATTGAATCAAATCGCAATTGTTGTTATTATTTTCTTTTTTCTTTTTTAAATACTTCTCGAATCCGTTTTGCGAAGGGGAGATCATTTTAGGTGATTATCAATATTAGGACTTGAACAGATGCATCCGGATCCATGAGTGAGCTGGATTGCCCAGCTCTGTTTGCTGAAGAGGAAGTGGCAAAAGTTCACATTAGTTGTACTTTCAAGGCCAACTTGAAAATAATGCAATTGGAATTTGGAAACTGGACCTACAACATGAACCCTTGTTGTTTGAGTAAATAACAATTTTGTCACTTTCAATTTCTTAGACTAATCTTTGCAATTGAATTTGGTAAGCATCCATGCACAAAGTTAGATTCAGGGGAAGGCATGTTATACATTTGAATGTGTGTTTCCCTGCTGGATATTTCAATTTGTAGTTTTTTTTTTTTTTTTTGAAGAATGGAAATGAACGATGTTAGTAAGCATTCCTAAGAAGTAATTTTTTGAGAAGCAAATGAAAAAGGGGAATGGAATTCCAATACAAAGGGCAGAGTGAGACGTGCCAAACCTTGCCACCAAAGAAAAATCAGAACTAACCGACTAACACCATTGGGAGCCAGGGAAGACATTGAGAGCCAGAGAAAACAAAGTGCTTGATCTGGTCGTGATGGTGTTAGACTCTTGGAAAATTAAAAACACAGACCAAGGAATGACAACTTCCCCTTTAACCCAGCTTATAATATCTGAAGAGGAGCTTTCCACTCTAATGTTCTCATCATGAAAATGAGCCTGAATGAGTTGAGCTGTCTCTCAGATGTCAACCACTTTTTGCTGTAGATACAAACATGCTTTTGTGGGACCCCAGAAAACAATGCACTGAAGTTCTACTGAAATTGTTGTACTTAGTTTCATTGAAGTTGTGCTATAATCTTTTTGGCAAGAAAAGAAAAAGGAATACAACATTTAGTAATCACTGAGAATTGGAAGTTTAATAATGAGTAACCCTTTATTAACCGGCTATTTAATTGGAGTGCAATAATTATTTCAACTGATGAGTACCATCAGGTCTCCATGCCCAACTATACTAGTTCCGCTCAGGATTGCTACTGGGTGGGACTGTGTTAGCATGCTAAGTATTGTCAGTGTGAACCTTTGCAACTTCTTGTTTCCTAGGAGCTTGGCTGAAAGATCATGGTTGATATTTGGTGATCAGTTGATTGTATAACATCTGATAACTTGCATTTTTAGAAGCTGACACCAAATTGCTGAGAGAAGGTTAAGATGACAACGATGATGAATTATTTCCACCAAATTGTGATTATCTTCCTTAGTGTTTATAACAAGTATCACTCAAACTGCAATTACTTTACTTCGAATCTAATTTGAAAGTAATATTATTGCAATTAGAGTCTAGTTCTCAATATGATTGCCAAGAAGGTAACTGAAAATTGGTCTTTCCATTGCATGAAACTGATTATTGCAATTCAATACAACATTGGATGACGAGGATGTATTCATCAATGCATCCAAGTTTAGTCTCTTCTAACTAATTGGGGTTGGCTACAAGAATCCTGTTCTGCCATTCAACACTATCAAGGTTCAAGGACCATATCCTCCTTGCTTTCCCTATTTCATCTTTTATTTCTTTTGTTATTAATATGTTTGCGTCTCATAATGTCAATCATGATTACAAGAAGGAACTCTCAGAGAAAACACTCAATGTCAAAGCGGAGCAACTGAAATCAGTAAAGTCAACTGAAATCTCAATCTTCTTTTACCTCTCTTCATCTTTACAGGGTTTTGTGTAATGGAGTTGCCTCTAGGAATTTCAAGAACTGAGGAATGCGCTTCAACAACAACATGAGAATTGTGACAACCAGTCTCAACAACTTGAGGGTAATTTTCTTTTAATTCATTTACTCATGGCACTAATTTTTGTATTTTCACGTTTCTTTTGTGGCAATTGATTGAATCTGCGGTGAGAGTTCAAGAAATGATTGTTCCTTTTGATTAGTAAAAATGAACCTGCAAAAGGCTAGGATCGAATTCAGAATATCCCATCTAATTTTCTGGTTTGAATTCAAAATTTGGCAGGCATCCTGGTGAAATTTTGGGCATTCTCTTGTGGGCGGTTGGTAGTTAGGTGGTTATGTATAGTTGGAGTTTTGGGCAACTAATTACAAGATTAGTTAGGCCTAATCATGATCAGTTATGAGTTTGTTTTAGTAGTGACAGGATTAGTATAAATACTCTAGCTTGAGAATTGTAAAAGGACTTTCGATTGAATTTCATATTTTAGAGTAAGAGCCTGCAGAGCTCTTCTTCTTGAATTTAGGTGGGTGTTTGGATTGCAAATTACAAGTCAAGCCAAACGCTTTGGATTTCCCCAGAATTTCCCCATCTTGTTTCTTTCCTTGTTTTCTTGTGTGATTCTAAGGGTTCGCCCGATCTGTCAATCCCATATGCCATTAGAATCTTCCAGTCTGGAAAATATCCCGGAACCAGTCTGGATCTGCCGTTAGCATCCTTTAAGCTTGTTGATGACTAGGACTCTAGAACTCCTCATCCACACCCCGATCCATAGCTCAAGTGGTAGACAGAGTGAAGAAACCTTGTTTCAACACTAAGGTCTTGGTATCGATTCCCAAGTGGGGGTGGCTAACATTGTGGTGTGACTATAACAGTGGGGTTGGGTGTACTAACAGTGGGATGTGTACTAACTCAAAAAAAAAAAAAAAAAAAACCCTCATCCACTAAGAGGCCATCTAGTAACAAGAAATTCAAAGACATTTCCTTAAGTGTTCTCCCAGCAAAGACCAAATTGTCAGGCAATGTTATTGCGGTATTCAATGGCCCACCTCAATGTTCTAACCCGGAGTTGATTATTAGAATCTTGAAGCATTTGGCTGGGTCGGAATACCACGATATTCCATCTCTTCTCCAAATGATCTCTGAATGATAACACATTATTAATGGTTATGTTTTGTATACTTCTGACTGTCAATATATACTTTCAGGCCCTTGACAGAGGGGAAAGGCTAGATCTTCTTCAAGACAAAACAGAATAGCTGTGTGATAATGTATTTACTTCTACTCTACATTGAGAATCGTCTCCTGCATTTTCTAAGATTTAACCCTTCCAAATACCAAATAATGGCTCTGATTTCATGCCTTTCAGGCCTAATCATTTAAGAATCGTGAAACTACAAGATTGAGAGAGATGGGAGTTGAGAATGCTGACATTTTAGCAGTGAGATTTGAAAGCTTGCGTCACGGCTGTGGGATCGAAGGGGTCTGGTCAATAACAGTATAATTACAAGATGTGACAACAGTGGCAATAAAACAAGCAGTGCCGTTAATGGTGCTGCTATGGCGTTACCAGGTAACCTTTGCAGTGCATGAATTGAGAGTAATTACTAATAGGTATTATACAATGTTTGGTTTTGGGTTTTCAGTTGTTACAAGTGGGTAAATTAGGGGCCATGGTTCAGTATCCAGATGGACTCCAGATTGAAAGATCCTAGCTGTAGAGTAACCTACAATTTCTGACCTTTTTATTTGTCACCATTTGAATAGTTAGGATTCTTCCAATCTTGACATTTTTGGTGCATGGCCTATCTACTGGTGGGCCCATCATCGATTTGGATCGATTTCTGAAGCATTTACCTCGCTGGAACAAAAACTGAAAACGTACCTTGAGCATTGTGGATACCTCAATCTCTAAATCCCTGTAATTATATGATTTATACAATTGTTTACGGATACATTATTTCCGATGAAAATGAAAATAATGCTTCGTTTGGATGTACTGTTGAATTAAATCACAAAAATTATTTTAATAATCTTTATGTTTCACATTACTTCTGAGTTGGACGTGAAAGTAATGCAACTTCAGTTTAATGGCTACTTCTTCATTTTAATTACTAGGGAAGTTAATCACAATTTGTGCATTTATTCTTGCTTAAATAAAAAATTTGCAATTCAATTCACTTGTGCAGCCAAAGACAGACTGAAGTTGCTAATCCATGGTATTTTTGTGATACTATCTTTTTGGGGAAAGATAGTAGTTGGTTCCTTTTATTGAGAAATGCTCTATTTCTTTGTCATATCACTGAAAGTTATAGTGCACCATATCGATGTTAATGACCGTGGAATTTTGAAACGAAAATTTGTAAGTTGATTTTGGAGAGCTTCAAGTGGCAACTCATGATATGGGTCACTAATCAGATGGGCCCCACCAATGATCTAGTCATAAGGTGGGACATGTATGAAAAAAAAACGAAGAAGATAGTTAGCCAGGAATTACTTGGGAATTGATATGGCGGCCTGTCGCATTTGCTTTGAAAAAGCCCACATGAGTAGGCCACAAGACTCCCGTCAGACACGCTAAGGAGGTTTGCGATGATTGCCCTGTGCATTATAGAGCTTTATAGCCCTTGAATCTGGGTTGATATTCCAATGATCTAAACCGTTGATCTCAAGAGATCCAAAGCTATCATATCTGGGTCAAAGATCTTCAAGATTGAATCTGTTTGCCAATTTAACGCCCACGAAACAGACCTTTGAGAGACTGTCCATATTCAAAAGAAAAAGTAAATGATCGAATGGGGAGAATATTCCCATCTGAGAGGATTTTTATCTGTCTACCCCATCTATGGCAAGTCCTATCATACGAACGGTACAGATCATTACAATAAACCCACATCAAATGACTTGTGAGAGTTCTTAACCTCATGGATTGATGTTGTGCAGGGATTCCTGTAACCCTAAGCTTTGTGGTGTCCACCTCGATGTATTAGTTCTATATCCACACCATCCATCCATTTCAAAAACTTATTTTATGGCATGATACCAAACATGAGGCAGATCCAGAGATCAAGTGGACCACACCATGGGAAACAGTGGGAATAATAATGCCAACAGTTGAAATCTTCCTAAGGACCACCATGATGTTTATTTTCTATCCAACCCGTTCATAAGATGAATCCACCTGGATGAAGGGAAAAATACAAATATCAGCTTGATCTAAATCTTCCATGGCCCCTGAGAAGTTTTTGATGGTGGACGTTCAATACCCACTGTCTCTTGTGGTATGATCTGCTTGAGCTATGGATCTGCCACATTTTGGGTTCGTGTCCTAAAATGAGCTGACAAAGAAGATGGACAGCATGGATATAACACATAAATATTGGTGGCCCGACGGTCCACGTCCTCTTGGAACATGCACCGATATTTCCTTTCTTATCACCCATAGAAAATGGTAATTTCTTTCCTTCTTCTGAGCATTTTCTACTACTGCTAATAGTATGTATATTTCATTCACATTCCCTTTGATTTCTTATTTCTGCATAAAAGAAAAGAAGAAGCCATGAATTCAATAGAAGAAGAAAGCTTTCCTGATTTCACCAATCTGTTCTTGTTAGCTGAATGCGCTTGCACCGGCCCACCATCTTCATCTCCTCCATGCATAAAGCTCTATGGGCCTGGCCCACCATCTTCATCTCATCCATACAAGAAGCTCCATGGGCCTGGCCCACCATATTCATCTCTTCCATACAAGAAGCTCCGTAGGCCTGGCCCACCATATTCATCTGTTCCATACAAGAAGCTTCGCGGGCCTGAACCAGCACCTCCCATTGGGTGGCTTGAGGCCCATGTACGTCTCAACGGCACCACACCTCTGTGTTTTGGCGAAAAGCTGTTAACGCAGACCGACACCGAAGATCATTTCAACCGTTTGTTGCTGCCTAAGGAAATGATCAGCGAGATCATGTCTGCCAATGTTATGACCGATGAGGAGAAGGCAAAAGTGAGGTCAGGGGGCGAGGGCTTGCCGGTGTTGGTTTTGGACCGTATGGGCCGGAAGTGGAGGCTGGTGTTCAAGTACTGGGAGAGCTGCAAGGCCCATGTACTGATTGGTGAATGGAAGTGGCTGGTGAAAGAGAATGGTTTGCGGGCCAACGTTGATCTCTTGCATTTGTGGGCCTTTCGAGCAGGTGGGCCCAGAGGCCCATTGTTCTTCATTGTGGTATGAGTTGCACTAACATGATCTCTGTCAGGGCACAAGTGTACAAAAAATGTTCATTCTCTCTCTTTTTTATTTTTTATTTTTTATTTTATTTTATAACATGCAGCAGAGGCTATCCGGGCCGTCCAAACTAAGGGGCACATTGTGGATGGAGTGTAGAATGTTGGGGTGGTGAAAACTAGAAATTCTACGGATATAGATATGGCCCACCTGATGATCGGACAGGCCTGATATTAAAGCCATGTAAGATATAGGGAAGGCACGCCGCCCGATTTGTGGACCTTAATTCTTCCAAAATCAGTGTGAGTTCCGAGCTGTGGACCATCCATAGTGTCGCCCACAATTTCAGTGGTCTGGATCAATTTGCGAGCGGCCACGTGTGTGGTGGTTGTTCCTGGAGTTATCCATCATGGTACCATGATATAGGATACACTCTATTTCATCGCGGGTATGCACCGCACAATTAAAGTTGCACATTTTGTGTGGGATCTGAGCCATTCATTGGATTGGGCCACTGCAAACATGACTCAGCCCCTATAATCAGCTGAGTCCACCCATCAGGTGGGATAAGCCTATGGGAGTATTTAGGCCCACTCGAGGAGTGGACCGTAAGTCTTAGGCCAGGGCAAGTTTGTGGTGTCTCAGGATTCAACATACACGGCCTTTTATGACCTATGAGTAGAGGTGGGCAACGATCCGGGCCGAGCCGAGTTAGCCCTAGTTTGGTTCGGTTTGTTTTTGTACCACCTTAGTTTGCGGCCCGAGTTTGGTTTGCTCCAGAAAAATTTGGTTCAAGCTAGGATTGGTTTGATCGAAAATTTCAAAACGGGTTGCGCTGAATTCAAACAGGTGGCTGCTCTTTTTTTTTTTTTTGCTTGTTTATTTAATTAAAAAATAATTTAAAAAGTTAGAAACAGAAAGTACAAACATATCTTATTATATGATGTTTAACTTTCCAAATAAAAGTACACGAGCATAATTTTACAAGTGCAAGGAAACAGTGTGCATTCATGTATATGTATTATGTATTATTCATGTCATCATGTATATGTATTATCCACATTGTCCATCTGTTTTACATATCATTTTACACATAGTCCCAAAATGAAATCATATCCAAAGCTCAAGTGGATCACACCACAGAAACAATGTGCTTATAATCTACGAGCCAAATCAAACTGAGCTGAATCAAATTGAGGTTTTAGCCTAGTTGAGCTAGTACTGCCCTAGTTTAAACTTGGTTTGTTTTTTCAAACAAGCTTGACCCTGAGGCTTGGTTTGGTTTCAACTTCCAATCAACCTTCCATTCAAACCAATCCAAGCCAAGCTTTTTCGAACCAAGCCGAGCTTTTTCGAACTGGCTTGGTTTGTGCCAGCTCTACCCATGAGGAGCCCAGGTCTAGGGAAGCCAATGGGCTTGCGTCAATGGAAGGGTGTTAGGCTTGGCCAGCACGTACTTCGTTTGGGTAGCAAACTGAGCCCAAGGGGGCCCCTAAAATTAAAGCCTGATGGATTAATGGGCCAGGCTCTGCTTTTGCTTTTGGTTATATAGACTCGTTATTGATACTTGGGTCGAGCTCTGGTCAAGAACTGATTGTGACCATCATGAGCCAGAACGGGCCTGAATTTTAGGCATGAGTCATCGGCTACCACAGATGATGGACACAAAATCAAACCATGTTGATTCGCTCAGGCCTGATTCCACCCAAGAATTGATCAAATACCTATATTCCCATGGCAAATGTTCACAATCCATTGCTTGATTAGGTGGGTCACACATACGCAATGAATAGATGTTTAAAAATGAAAAACCAAGATTCTATAGAGCACATGTAATGAAGCCTTGGTGGACCGCTTGGGCTAAAACGACTTGAGTTTGATCTCGACCAAGCCTAGTTAATAAAGCCTCTATGAGGATTCTAATGGTTGAATTGATGATCTTGACCATATATCATGATGATCATGGTCTTTGTATGGATCTGTTATTAATATCATAATTAATATACGATATAATATTAATTATACATACTTAGGGTTAAGGAGAGTGTTTCCTATTTCACCACCACTTAATAGGTTTAAGACAAACGTATGGTTCTTCTTAATTGATAACATATCTAAATATCTTAATACATGACTACCTAACAAGTTATATTAGGATGAACTCACAGTTGCTCTTATGTGATTCACTTTGGACGGCTCTCATAAACTGCCCTAACCCTACTCTAAGGAATAGTGTGTTGGTTCTTCTTTTATCATCTGCAATAGACACGAGAGAGATCCTCCTAAATTAAAAGATTGGCTTTGAAAATCTACGCGATATTAAGTGGTATCGATTTATGGATAAATCCTAGGCTTTGTTTCTATTTTCGAGCCATAAAAGCATGATGATATTTAGATAAAGATGTGTAGAATTAGGATTAATTGACATATGAATTTTAATTTTAAAATTAAATCAACCATGTTAAAGTTCCTTGATGTGTATTGATATGTTATCCTCTAATTGCTTGACATGGTATCAGAATAGAAGGGCTTGTATGTTCGTGGGGTCATTATGCTCCAAAGTCATTGATAGGGTAAGTAAGATGCCCTATTTGTTGCTACATTAGTAGGATGGATGCTTTCTTGAGTGGCTCAAAATAAGAGAAGGGTCAATTCACTAAATTGCTTGAGGTAAGACCAAATCACTCAAATCAGCCAGTCTGGGTCGGTGGAAGGGGGTTCATATGGGCAGGGCCCTGGTCAACAAATTGTCCGGTTGGGCCTGATGGATTAGGATCTAGGCTCATCCATGGCTAAGTCAGTCTAGGGCTGAAAGTCCAGCGGGTTCAACCCGACCGACCCGACATTGGGTTGGGCTTGGGTAGGAAGTATCAAATCCAATTTCAAGTTTGGACTATGCAAACACCAACCCGATAAAGCTTGGGTCGGGCTTGGGTTGAGGTCTCAGGTTGCCTAACCCAACCTGAACTCGATCCATATACAAGTTACTTATAATAAATTATATTTTAGTTAAGTAAACTTATTAGTTTAGTATGAAAACTTATATTGTTTAAAATTTGATATGTTTGAATTTGATACGTTTGGGTGTTAGAGGAGTAGTTATCCTATATTTTAGCTTATTTGTTTAGAAAAAAAGTGAAGTTTTTAATATAAATAACTACATATATAATTAATAAAGCTATAGGTACAAAAAATAAGACATGTTTTGAAACATAATATACTAATACAATAATGAAAATATTAGCATGTCCAACCCAACTGACCCAACTGAGCCCGCTTGGGTTGGGCTTGGGTTGAGAATTCCTAACCTGAGGTAGGGCTGGGTTGGGTTAGGGTTGAGGTATATGAGCCTTGGGTTGGGTTAGGGTTGAGCACCAACCCAACTTTCAGCCCTAAGTCAGTCTAGCCTGGACTGTCTCAATGCAACGGCCAGACCAGTTAGTTATTAGGCCTAAAGCTCACGCCCAGGCTCATAATACATGCCTCGAGGTTTAGCTCAAATCCAACTCAGTGGGGGCACCTCTTGGCCAGCCCGGCCTGCTTATGACTATGTATGTGTTATCATGATCATGGGCTGGGTCAAGCTGGATCTATACCACTGAGCCTGACTCGAGCTCAATCCGGTAACTAATGTAGCCCAAACTTTAGACCCGACCCAATCTCACAAGCCCAGTAGTCTCCATCTAAGTCTGACCGATGATGGACGAAACCGAATGAACCGGCGGTTGATAAATGATGTGTAAATCATATCTGTAGGTGTTTTGCTGCTATATATATATTCTTCATTTCACATTCTTCTTTTAATCCCTATCTGCTGGGGGCGAAATGGGTCGGGCATGATTTTGGATGAGGGTGATGGTCCGTGGCCTGGGCTTAGGAACGAGTTTTGAGGTCCGATTATTCACTGGGCCCTGGCCTGAGCTTGCGAGTACAAAAAGGCCCAATCAGGTGACTTGGCCCAACATTATTATGGGTTTGTTTCGTCAGTCATTTTGCTTAAGCTACTTGCCTCAAGTAGCTTAGTTATCTCTTCCATTAATTCTCTTTCTTCTCTTTCTCTCGTCTTTCAATTTCTTTTTAAATCTCTTTCATTAACATTCTTCCCTTACTTATTCATGTGGGGTCCACCTTTAATATCTACTTATTTATGTGGGGTCCACCTTTAATATCTACTGTCCATCATGTGTGGCCAACTTTGATGTAGACCGTTCCTTATGTTGGGGACACCTTGGACATGTCTTAATGTGAACCGTCCATCGTGTGGAGCCTACCTTTAATGTGGACCGTCTACTTTGCAAGGCCCACCTTTGATATGAACTACCATTCATGTGGGGCCTACATTAGAAGCGGGCGTCTATCATGTCGAACATTGGATGTGGGTTGTCCATCATGTGGTGCGAAACTTTGAAATGAGCTGCTCATCATGTGGCGCTCACCTTAGATGTGGGTCATTCACCATTAAGGGCTGGCCTTTGACTGTCCATTATGTGGGCCCACCTTGATGTCAATCATCCATCATGTGGGGACCACCATCATTGTAATAGTCCATCATGTGGGCCCCTCTTCAATGTCTACAATCCATCATGTGGAGCCCATCTTTGATTTGGATCATCCATCGTGTGGGCTGCACCTTTGATGTGGGGCGGCCTTGGACGTAGGCCTTTTTTTTTTTTTAATGAGGGCTGGCCAAGCGAGCCAACCCTATTATGTGGGCCATTCATCATTAGGCTGAACATTGATGTGAACCATCCATTATGTGTGGCCCAACTTGAAGTGGGTCATCCATCGTGTGGGGCCCACCATCAATCTCAGTTGTCCACCATGTGGCGCCCACCATTAATTGTGCACTGCCCATCATGTGAAGCCCACATTTGGTGTGGAACGCCCATTGTATGGGCCCCATTTTAGATATGTGTCGTCCATCATGTGAGCCCTACCTTGGATGTGGATAGAGGTGGGCAACGATTCGGGCCGAGCTGAGTTAGCCCTAGTTTGGTTTGGCTTGTTTTTGTACCACCTCAGTTTGTGGATCTGCCCGGTTTAGGTTTCGGGCTGACCCATGCAGCCCGAGTTTGGCTTGGTCTAGAAAAATTTGGTTCGGGTTAGGATCGATTTGGTTGAAAATCTTGAATTGGGCCAAGCTGAGTTTGAATAAGTGGCGACTCTTTTTTTTTTTTTTGGTCTATTTATTTAAATAGAAAAGAATTAACAGAGTTAGAAATAACACAAAAATTACAAAAGTATTTTTACCACATGATGTTGAACACCCTCCAATGGAGGAGTGCAACTTCAAAATAGACATGTAAAAGCTTTTTCCAAACAAAAACACACAAGTATAACTTTACAAGTGCAAGGAATACAATGTACATGTATATGTATTATGTATTATCCACGTCGTCATGTATATGTATTATCTTTGCCATTCATCGGTTTTCACATATCATTTTAGGACATGATCCTAAAATTGAATCATGTCCAAAGCGCAAGTGGATCACACCACATGAAAACAATGCACTTACAATCTATGAGCTGAATCAAACCAAGCTGAATCAAGCCAACTTTGAGCTGAGCCAAGTCGAGCCAGTACTGCCCTGGTTTGAGCTTGGTTTGTTTTTTTAAATGAGCTTGACTCCGATGCTTGGTTTGGTTTGAACTTCTATTCAAGCCAATCCAAGCCAAGCCTTTTCAAACCAATATGATCTGAGCTGTCGAGTGGGCTTGGTTTGTGCCTAGTTTTAGATGTGGGTTGTTCATCATTAGGGGCTGACCTTTGATGTGGACAGTCCATTATGTGTAGCCTCCTTTAATGTGGATCATCCATCATGTTGAGGCTACCTTCAATGTGCACTGCTCATGACGTGGAGCCAACTTTTTATGTTTACTATCTATCATGTGGGCCCACCTTGGTTGTAGGGTCATATTTGATATGGACCATCTATCATGTGGAGAGAGAGAGTAAAAGAGTAAAAGCTAAAGAAATGACTGGCCGTAGCTTAGAACACAACATGTACTTCGTTGAGGTGGCAAATCTCTGGGTCCCACCATGATATATGTGTTATATCCAAGCCATCCATCCAATTTTACATATCATTCTAGGGCATGAGCCCAAAAATAAGGCAGACCCAAAACTCTAAGTAGACCACACCATAGGAAACGGTGAGAATTGAACGCTTACCACTCAAAACTTCTTTGAGGCCACATAAGTGGTACCTCCACCACTTTTTGTGGTGTGGTTCACTTGAGCTTTCGATCTACTTCATTTTTGGGCTAATCCCCTAAATTAATCTAGAAAAATGGATGAACGGTGTGAATATAATACATGCATCATAGTGGCTTCCACTGAACTTTGCCACGTTAACAAAGTACCGACCTCGTGCTGTGTTCTGCACGAAGCAATCTGTCGGCAGAAAAAAGCAATAACTGTTTTGCTTTAAAGCAAACTTAAGCTAATAAGCCACTTTCGAAAAGGTACCAAACTAGCTTATTTACTTATTGGGGGTGTATCCAAACACACACACATAGAGGAATGTTCACCTGCACACCGTGAGCATGTTTTGAGAGATGCTCTACACTTGATGTGATCCATGAATCTGAATCGTTCATGTGATGCAGCACCCCAAAAAACCCTTAGGATCAACTTTCATCCTGATCCAAAGCTTTAGTGGGCTGTGGCAGAGAGAGAGAGAGGCAAATCAAGGGAGGAAACTGTTTCCATTTTCCATTGCCCAGTAAAGCTTTGGATCAGTGTAAAAGTTTGGCCCTTAGGGTTTCTTAGAGTGCTCCATCACACATGGACGGTTCAGATTCAAGGCTCGCATCACTTATAATGAGCTCTAAAAAAGTACTCTCCTAAAAACTGTGCACAGGTGAGCACTCCTCTCTCTCTTTAATATATATATATATATATATATATATATATATATATATATATATATATATATATATATATATATATATATATATATATTTGTTATGAGCATGGGTTTTTAGCCCATGGACTTGGCAGAGGGAGACACTTCAAATGATAAAAATGCAAACTAGTTAGTTGGGTGAATAAGCCTTCTATGGCTGTTAATGGGCTAGACTTGATCTTTGGGCTTTTGTGTCTGCCTCCCTTTGGGTCCAGGCTTGGACTGAAATATTAGGCCTGAGGGCCACTCCCCGGCCTTTGTCCTATTGGGCTTATCCTGTCACAGGCCCAGGTCTGCCTCAAGCCTCTATTTTACTTTGTGGGCTGGGGATCGGACAGACCATGTTCCGGCCGGTCGACAGCCCTACACCATCGTGACTCATAAACGCAACATCCAAGCTTCTCATCATAAGGGCCCCACCACACCGATGCCTTGGTCTTATAAGAAATCATGTTGTCTCACCAGATGGGCCCCATATGTAGAAATTGATCAGAAGTCCATACTAAAAAGAGAAGACCAATGTGGCTTTTCACCCTAAACAAAGGGTCTCACGTGATCACCACATTGGCTCTCTTTCATTTCTTATATTTCTGTCCTAATCTCATTCCCAACCGCCCCGCGCCACCACCGCCCAAATCATAGCCATGTCCCACCAATTTGAGATTGGCCCACCTAATCCAGCAACTTATAGTTTATTCAGGTAATTTACCCATTTATGCTACTCACATGGCTATAAAAGTCTACAACCCTAAGTTTAGAGGGTTGGCAAAAGAGTTTCTAAATGAGTAGAGAATTGAATGACATATAAAAGTAACTAAAGACATGACTGTCTTTACTTCCAAAATTCTAAGTTCCAAATTCCTCCAAGAAGCCCACACCTTTTAATTAATATAATATAATAGGAGCCATTGCAATGAGAGGGCGGAACTCATGCCACAGATCCCAGCTGGCAGAACACATGTCAGAGATCCGGGCTGTTTGTTAGGTAGGGTACATGACGAACATGGACCAAATATAATATATATCTACTGACTAGGCAGGAGAAGATAGCCCGTCATGGAGAAAGTCCAATGATCTAAGTTCAATGTACATGTGTGGTTCACTCGATGAGTTTGAAGTACTACGTGCTCTTTTAATATAAGGGGGGCATGGCACGTGCCATGCAACACGCATGTAGATGATAGGAGACTAGAGAGAGAGAGAAGGAGAGGCAGGGAGAGAAGAAGGTAAGGGTGTGGCCACACGCGGACAATCCATTTTCAATTTTGCTATGATTACGTCTTTGGGTTCACCTTCTAACATGAGTTGGTGGAACAAATGTACAAAGTGTATGTCATACACTATTATCATGGTAGGCACTACAAACTATTGTTGGTGTTCTCTTCATTAATGCAGGCTATACATAAAGAGGAGATGAAATTATATTGGACCACTTTTATGAATTGAATGAAAATGATAAAAATACCTTTAGTTTAGCTGAGGGGCTACATTTTATTTTTCTTACAACTATAAGAAAAAAAGGACACGACAACAAAAAGGTTATGAGTAATGTTTGTGTTGGCATTGAATATTAAAAATATGGTTCAAAACAAAATGCCAGAAATTCAAAGAATAATTTTTATCTTTATTTAAATACAATTTTGTCTTAGAAAAACAAAGTGAAAAGAAATGGCTATATATATGCACATTGTATCTATATATTATATATAGATAAAGTTAAAATATAAAACTTTAATTAAAATAATTAAAATTTTTATATGTATGAATAATAACATATATAGATATAATGATGCTCTTTGCTTCTCTTAGTTCTTAAACCTTCTAATCAAATTTATCAATGAGTGGCAATCACAATATCTATTTCTGAATTGGTGCCAAAGTTTTTTTTTTTTGAAGAAAATTGTTTAATTCAATTCACCTGGAAAAAGAAAGTTCTTTTTGCCAATCTTCTGAAATATATTTAAATTTTAAACATTTAATTAATTATATGGGTTTTCCCACCCCAAAATAGGGAAATTAAAACAGAATTTTTCTAACAAACATTAAATTCCATTTGTAAGATTATGTGGCCAAAAGGTTCAAAAGCTGCTTGCATTATATTTAGTATAAATATAGACAAGAAGCTCTCATGTGAGGGATGGAACTCATGTCGGAGTTTACAGTCGGCAAAACGTGTCTCGAGATCCGGTATGTTCATCAGGTAGGGTACATTATGAACATGCCTTGGACCAAACATAATTTGGTCTACTACCCAAGTAGGCCAAACTTGCACCAGAAAAATGGTGATCAGTTAGGGGGGAAAAAAAAAAAATCTAAGTCCAAAGTCCATGTGCGCAAGTGTGGTTCACCTAATGAGTGTCATGTACCACCTTGACTTTTTCGTACATGCATGATCATGGTGTTCACTACTTGATAAATGGCCTAGATCTTTGACATGCATGCCATTCACCTAGATATTTGACACCTGTTCCACAACCTCACATGAGGGGTCCCTCATTGGACAAGGACTCTTTTGATATTGTAAAACCATTTCTAAGTCTTCGGTGCCAACCTTCACTAGCTTTCATACTTCTAAAAGCAGTATTGCAGTAATACACGCAAACTTACATTGAAAAGGTCCACTCCCATCAAATTAAGGTGGGCGCCGATAAAGAAAGGAGAAGAACATGCACAATGGTTATTACTTAATTGAAGTGTTCCACATGAGGAGGAAATTTCTATTATATTTACAAAAAAGCATGGTCCCACATCCAACTTACATGTATGACAACATATACCATTTGAAATGTGGGTTCCAAAGTGGACAGGGCAGGACCCAATAATTACATTAACTAAATGATCCAAACAGTTATTTTCCCAGTTGGATGTGGAGTCAATTTCCTTTCTAAATATCCATTTATGACCACTGATTAGATGGTTAGGATCGTTTGGTTGATGTGATCTTTTGTGAAATATGCTCATGGCAAGTGTACATTTAGATGTGGATGAGGGGCCACCATGCTTGAAGAAAGAATCATGCAATTCTTGTAGCAATAGAATATGGGCATGCCTCATAGTGGGTGAGGTTCCACCACACCACCATCATCAGTTATAAATAATGGAATGTGAAAGTGTATTTATGGAAGAATTGATGTTTTATGGCCTTTTTCATGTTATTTAATTATGGATACTTGGAAAAAAGGAAGAATTTTAGGCACCATATGAAAGGGAAGGAACCCTAACCTTATAAAAAAATAAAAAAATAAAAAAATTGGTAGTCTTGCTGAGATTGATGGTTCACAAGCTTACACTAAGAAACTGTACACATGGCATGTATTTAACTCAAATTAAACCGTTCAAATCGTGGGCCTACTTTAGATGGTTTATGAGGAAAGTATTCTACATACTTGTGTCCTCTTTCAGCTAAAATGAAGAAAAGTCAATGGTCCAATGGCCCAAGATCATAAACAAATGTCTGTTAATCAGATGTTAGATTGTCCCATCAACTGGATTGTGGTGTTATGATCTCTCTACTGTGAAACCAACGTTTAATATGAATTATATGTGTATATTGAATGCAAAATCGTTCAGTGCATGAGTATGAACCATCACACTCTGGCGGAGTATGTAATAACACCTTTTATAAAACTAATCTGAGCCATGCATGTAAAACAAAAAGGTGATCCCTACTTCCAGCTCCCCTTTCTCTAACTGTGCTCACCATCCATTTTCTTTTCATATGCACCCTAAAAGAAAAAAACAAAGCCTGAGGGAATGGCATTTACAGCCCTTACTTCTGATATCTACACCCTTGTAGAACATTTACAGCCTTTTACTTTTACACATCCACCCCACAACCACGTAGAACATTTACAGCCTTTTACTTTTACACATCCACCCCACAACCACCCATGCACACACACATTCAAACTCACCCAGTAGCGGATTTTCACCACCTATGAGACTCGGACCCGTGACCTCGTGTTGAAGCTCCTTGGAGTCTACCACTCAGGTAAGGATAAAAACCCCTAGCAGATGCATTGTAATGATTGAGATTTACTTAATGCAAAGACAAAAAGGGGTGCATATAAACAATAAAGGGTGTACAAAGGGACTGTGTATCCATGCAAAGTTGTGCAATTTGCAAGCAAAGAATAAAAAGTACCATGTGCATGGATTTTTTTTTTTTTTTTTTCAATCTTGTTTATGTGGAGAACCTAAGCATGTTTGTAAAATAATTGTGGCATGACTGTAAAAGTATGTATTGAATGTCTGGCGTAAAGGGATAAAATTACTTCTCGCGTTTGTATGGTGCACATGAGGAACATTCTCATCCATGTCTGCAACTATTCAAATTCAAAATTCATATATGCATGTGCAACCATCAATTTTTAAGTATAAAAAGAGTGACACTTATCAATGGGCCACCATTCACTTTAAGTTCTTCATATGTGCCACAATCCATTTTTTCACTCTTCTTCTAAGAGGTCATGAACAATGTATGAATTAGTTCTAACAACATGTCCATGGATAGCTTGTCGCAATATAAAACTTTGCCTAGTTCCAAATAGCTATATGGAGTCTACCTTAAGCCCTTGTTTATAACATTGGATGTTATTATGCAGAATTACACATCAAAACCATATTGACTATGCTGTAGCATCCCACTTTGGATATGTGTGCTACTAATTTGGATGAGCTTAAAATCGCATCAGTTTGAATAATCATAACCATTCGATCAGACCCAAAAATGTTATTCACGGTCCAAAATAAGGCCAACAATTGAAGGTTTGGGATCATATAATTGGTGTAGGTTTGAGGCATGTATGCCATCTGAACCATGTCTGAGTAGTCATGCACAGGCGTGTTAATGAAGAGTTCTTACCCATGGCTTAGTGGTAGACAAAGTGTATTTTATCATTGAGGTCATGAGTTTGAGTGCCCATGTGGTGGTGGTGGTGGTGGTACGTGTGTGTGTGTGTGTGTGTGTAAGACAGAGTGTGTTTCTTAAAAAAAAAAAAGTGTTTATGAAAGCAAAGGCCCATTTCAGTAAGTGTACATAGAGGAGAAGATTATTAGTTGGGAAAGTATTTATGATCCATAGGCATGCTGATAGAAAATGTGTATATCCGATTAAACCATCCAACTCATGCCCACTCTAAATAGGTCACACATAGCCTACATGATGGTGAATTTAAGAACTAACTGATCCATTGGCCAACGTTTAATTAAGGGAATAATCAATGGTCCAAAATTTAATTTGGAGGTCATCTAATCATTCTGATTTTGGGGCTATGTCCCAACCTACAATGGGTCCCATTATATATCTCTTTGGATTTAGATAGATACACGGTACGTGCATGATGGTGGAGTGCATGCACATGCCTCTCACATTCCACGAATGCATCGAACAATTCTTAACTTCCGTACTTGCAATTATAAAAAAGGACAAGATCTGGACCATTCATCTCTTGTCAACACATTAGATGGCCACATTCCAAAAGTTCCATCAGCTGGATGATCCTATCTTAACCAAATAGAGGGCTTTCGAGAACTTGAGCAAAAGTCCACCGATCGGCAGCCAGGATGATTCAAGGGGTATAATTTTCTGGGTGGGCCTAATAGCAATGGGTCCAAAATGATGTCCGGTTCAGATCTAGTACGTGCGAGCCACATGTGCAGATTTCATATCCATCATCTAAACCACAAGACAAAAAAGCCCTAGCTATCAGATCCCATCCTTTGTGGATAGGGGCGTTATTGTCTTCACCCAACACAATCCAAAACCTTCTAAGAACACCTACGCTTTCTGCAGAGTAAGGACTGACTACTCAGAGAAGAAGAGAGCTGGCATGTACATACCCCCTTCTCTCCCTATTTATGAAGGAAATGAGTAGAGAGGAGTACAGCTACTTCCATGGAACGTGGATGGCATACTGACACTGCCTACTCGCTACTGGACGGTTCTCTGTGGGCCCCACCAAGATGTATGTTTTCTATCCACGCCGTCTATCCATTGTTTCCATCTCATTTCAGGGCATAAGCCCAAAAATGAGGCAGATACAAATCTCAGGTGGACCACACCACAGGAAACAGTGGTGATTGAACGCCCACCATTAAAAACTTCTTGGGGTCCACAAATTTTTTAGATCAAGCTGATATCTGTGTTTTACCTTCATCCAGGTCTGTGTGACCTAATAAACAGGTTGGATGGAAAATAAACACTACAGTGGGCCATATAAAGTCTTTAATGGTGGCCATTCAATCACCACTGTTTTCATGTGGTGTGGTCCATATGAGATTTGGATCTGCCTCATTTTTTAGACTAACACCCTAAAATAATGATCCAAAATAGATGGACGGCGTGGATAAAGAAGATAAATTATTTTGGGGCCCACAGAGCACCGTCCAGTAGCCACGTTTACGTGTCCACTTCATGAGCTTCGATTGAAAACGTGGGGATAATGGACTTATCCACAACCAGTCAGGTTCAGTGATCTTTGTCCACTTGTGTCAGACCCTTAGATGCAGGCTAAGCTGCAGCACATGTCTCTTGGATCATAGTACAGGAAGAAGATGAACTGTACCATACTCATTCAAAGCGTGGCACACATGCATGCACGTACTAATTGATGTGATTCAACCCCACAATGTTGCTTGTGGGGCCCACCCAAAGATGGGTCCTAATCCCCACCGTCAGATTAGGGTCGACCCAACCCACTCATATTTTAATTAATCTGATTCTCTGGGTGTGTGGTGTTCAAAATCTGCCTAGTACGTCAATGGATTACCAAACAAACAGTAAATGTGGGCCAAACACATGCCCGAACCCAGTACGTCAATGGTTTACCAAACAAACAGTAAATGTGAGCCAAACACGTCCACATCAGATTAGGTATGTGGTGCCAATTGGTCCATCCTACACATTTCCCGAAAAATGTTAGAGTGGGCCTATAATTTCCATCAACCATACCGATTGGGCCATCTGAGGGTTGGATAGAGAAAATACTGATTCGGACCTGATCATTGATAGGGTGGTATGGATGGGGCCCAAATAATGGATCACAAATGTAGGTCCAAAAATTGGGTACGAGATGGACTAAAATTCATGGAGTTGCCCCTAAATGTTGAGTGGCCGTACGTCAAAAGTGTTGGAAACAGATGTCTCAAATCTATGTTTCACACGATTGACCAAACTCATCGGAATGATTGATCACAACAAATTTTGTGCATTGAACTCTTTGAACAATTTTACACACTTTCAGGCAATCGATGGTCGGGCAGTTTCAATCGACCGACTGATCGTATGTTGGTTTGCACAGGTTTGCACGGTTTTACACAAGTTGTTTCTTAGTCATGTAACACACCTACCTAGTTAGTCACACGATGCACCCACCCACCGGTGGGGTTAGTGTGTCTCCTTGGCACTCGAACTTGAGACCTGCTGTTGAAACATGTTTAAGGGTTTAGAAAGTTCCAGGGTGAGAGAAAAAGCTAGGGTTTTTCTCTTCTGCGGCAGAGATCTGGGTAAGTTGTTCTTCATCTATTGTAACTTTGTCTTAATAGAGATTCACTTTGTACCATGGTGTTTTTTTTTTTTTTTTTTTTGAAAAGGTTTTTTCATGTAAAATTTAAATCGTCTCTTATGTATTGATTTGCTTGTTACCATTGTGATTATCTTTGTTTAATTCCACTTCAAGTTCTCTCTCCCAATGATTCTCAACAAAAAGTATAGTTCATCATAATGGATGGTAAAAAAGAAACATAGTTAAATAGTTCAAAGGCTACAATAAATATCCTTAGACGAGGTCATTGGAACCGTGTAAGTAATACATGTCTTGGGTTATACACTATCTATAGTGGGGACATGATTTGGATGGCTAGGATTGGGGTACATGGATGCGAAGCGTATAGTGTGTATGATCATGGGTGTGTGGTGCCACACTACAAAACTGTATGGCATAGTTTTGTTAGAATCGAAAGCCACAAATCTTCTTCAACAGGGGCCATCAATTGGTCGTGGATGGCGACTGACTGGTTGGATTTGGGAGATTCCAGGACAACGAGCTCTCTGGACAGTCGTTGGGCGCAATGTGTTTCTAATTTCGGTTTCCTTGTTATATAAGGGGTGTAATACGAAAATTAGAGTATCCTACATTGGAAAGATTGGAAAAGGGATTGAGAGAGGTTCTAGGTGCGAGAAAGAGCTTGAAAAGAAGAGTTTCTTATTGGGAAAGCTTGAGATTTCTCTTGTGGGGGCTTGTGATCCAGGTTTTGAATTTCCATCTCTTATATCTTCTGATATCATAATGAATTGTTCGCTTTGTGCTATGTTTTTTTATCTGTTGAAGGATTTTTCATGTAAAATTCGAATTGCCTTATTGTGTGTATCGTTTTTGTTTGATTGTGTGCCGTTGTGTGATTGTTGTTCATCCGATTCATGCTTTTGTTGCCGGGCTCAATTCTCAATAAGTTACTGGTATGGAGAAACTTTCATATTTTTAAATGGAAAATGCTCCAATGGACTAAGGTGTATGTGACATTTCCTATCCACCTATCACTAAAATGGACCATCCAATCGGTCCATGCCAATTGTCATTGGTTACTTTTAAAAGATCATATTGATTGGACGGTCAAATTCACACAAAGAATTGGATGGAGAAGATGGTTCACAAAAATAGGTACAATGATGAATCTTAACCATCCATTCAGTGGGACCGATATTGGATCACCCATAGTTACAAAGAAGATGATGCTAACTAATATTGATCAATGCCTTGGAAAATGAACGGTTATACAAAAAGGTTTCTACAATCCTCTGTGGATTGTAATGGTTGGAAAAACAGAAAGAGATTCTACAGTAAATCCTTACTTATTCCTCTTTTAATGCAAGACATTAGCCTTTAGGTGTGGGTAATTTTCATTCATTCAAAACGTTTATGTGAATGGCCTAACTTAAAATAAATAAAGATTGGAAGTTCATATTCCTGGCTAAGAAAACAACAGTTAAAGAGGACAGTTGATATTCAAAGTAAAATACTAGATAATAAAAAGGTTGAAATATTCCAATATGAGAGTTTATTATTATTATTATTATTATTATTTTCTTTTAAACCATCCACTGTGAGGCTTATCATATCAACGGTTGGGATCATTAACAGTACATGACCTCATATCAACTTCTTAAGAAACGACCCTAGACTTGCAATACATTTTCTTCTACTAACGTTTTCATGGATAGATGAGAGAGCTATTTTTTAATCTTGCCCGATCCTCCAAGTTGTATCCGGCCCATTAGATTGGGACCCATCACAAAACAATCAAGATCCTACCGTTCAATTGGCAGCCTAGAGATAAAACAATTGAAAACAAATTAGCCATACTTTAATTAAGAATGTAACTTTAACTCTTTGATTAGCCACATGCGGCTCACTTTTGTTAACTCGGTATCTGATTTTGGTTTGTTAAAATGTAGGATCCTTCGGTGGATTGACGGCTGGGATTGAGTCAATTGGGACATCAGTGGAGTCCGATCTGATTTGACACCTTGGTTGCATAATCCTTCTAACCAGGTACTGCTTCTGCTTTGAATTGTGCTTTGAATTTGCACTCTTGTTCTCGTTCCCTGTCTACTTTTTCTTGAAAACATTCTAAAGTATATGATTCTTTACTTCCCCACGCAAACCACACAGGTTAGTTTTGAAAATTGGTTGTTAGGTTGCGTTGTTACTTACCTCGGATTGAATCAGTCAGTCAGAGTGGCCAATCCTTATATTCTTGCCATCGCAATCTATATTGTCAAATGTCTCGTCTCCTTCTTCATATACAGTTATAAAATATTGTAAGGTTAACTTCTGTTTGAAATGAATATTAAAGAAATCATTGACAATTGTCCATGCCAAATGTCTAAACACAAAAAAATTATATGTTTCGTCTGAGATCTTAGCAACTGGTAATGTAAGCTATACTATAGGTAAATGATCTAAACAACCCATTATGGGTCATTCATGGCGTTTAGTCTAAACAGTCTGAAACGTATAACTTTTTCGTGTTTGTATAAATGCAAGATGAGGATTTCCTCATTCTTGGGTAAAAGTATTATTTTATACAAGTAATAGTCAAATTTAATAGCCAATGTTCTCTTTAACAACCAAATAAAATAAAAACTGGCTAAGGGGTGTTTCATAATTGTATATGAAAAAATGAGAGTTGTTATTTGACGTTGTTAAAAAAAGATGAGATTATTCGATATGCAATTTAATTAAACACTAGGCCACACGTGTTAGTGAGGACTTGTATTCGGTTAATATGTGCGATTAGGATAGTGCGGGCATGGCAAATGCATATTTAACTTGAGTTTGATTGAACGTTAGTCTCCTTGCGTTGGAATACACCGTTTAAGATTGAATTCTAGAACTCAACTGCCCTCTCAACCTCCGATTATAATACCGATAAGATGATTTACAAAAGGGTAGGAGTTAGTCCTTCCTGATGGATTCTTTTTGTCTTGTATTTTAAGGACTTTTTTTTTTCAGCGTGATTGCGACCATAGTTAAATAATAAAAATAATAAAGAAAGAAGATAAAAGTCAAAAATATTATTCTAATAATAATTTTTACAATAGTGGCACTTATGATTGGCATGAGGGATGACAATCCGTTCATTGCCAGTGTGGACTGAGCTTCATAGCGAGACGGTCATGATGTGCAGGAATGTCGTTTGTTCGCCGCTCGATTGGAAACTGAGCTTTGTGGCGAGACAACCGATGAAGGATGCAATCTTTGACAATCAGTTTGTTGCTTGGTCGGAAGCGAGCTTCGTGGTGAGATGACTAGTGAGGTGACAACTTGTTTGTGGTCTTAATAAGAACCAAGTATGTGGTAAGACAATCATGATCCGACTTTCTATTCGTCATTTGGTGTAGACCAAACTTTGTGGTGAGATTGCCGGTGAAATCACCTAACACGTAGCAGGAAAGCCTTACAACCTTCTGTTCGAAACTGAACAGTCTTTCTTATGATCTAATAGGATGTCGTGGATGAAAGGTGGAGATATAAAATAAGAATTAAAAAGTATGGCCTGATGTAGAACGGGTCGCTGATTATTTCATGGCCCAGATGGAGCTAAAGAAGACCGTTCGGGGTCGAAAGTGATCCGGACCGTCAGGACCGTAAATCGGTCGTATCTCACAATCCGGAATGAGTTACGGGACGTATAATATATCAATTTGGGGTAGCTCGAGCTACTTTAGCCAACCAACCCTGCTACGCCGGGTTGCCCAAGCCGGAATCGCGAGAATCGACCGTATCGACGGTCATTAGGCTAGTTTATTTTCAGTTTTACTATTTATAGTAAGTTTTAATTCGATCATAACTTTGCATTTGTAGGGCTTTAGAGTTAGTGTCCAAAATGAAAAGGGCTTAGAATATTTAGTAGAACAATGTGGTTGAGGCCGTTTGAAAACTTTCTATTTTTGGCCGAAAACCAAGAGTTCTAGTAGGATTGAACGACTTCTATAAATAGTAAGTTTACTATTTATAGTAAGTTGCGTTTTCTAGGAGTTTAAGTTGGAGTTGGATTCTGATACTTTACCTAGGGTTTAGTTTCCTATTTATATGCATTGTAATTTCGTTATTATTCATTCAATTATCAATAAATCAATTATTCGGAATTTATTTCCTCTTTTTATCTTTTATTTCTTCTCGTGGATTCGAGAAACTATCGGTTAGGGAGACGGTGATCGACCTACCACGTCCTCCCTGCGTCATGGCCCCATGCTATGAGCAGCGATGTGGCTAGACTAAAATAAAAATAAAATTAAAAAGATAAATATTCATAGTGGATGGACAATGTAGAGCTATGTTTGATTGTAATGTCGTGGATGAAAGGTGGAGAGATAAAATAGGGATTAAAAAGTATGGCCCAATGCTATGGGCAGCGATAGGGCTAGACTAAAATAAAATAAAATTAAAAAGATAAATATTCATGGTGGATGGGCAGCATAGAGCTGTGTTTGATTGTAATGTCATGAGATCTTAAGCTTTTCATCGTTTGTTGCTTTTATAGGCTTGTAGGAGGCCGGGCCTTGCGTAGTCTTCAACATTATGAATGATTTGAATGATTAGTTGTGCAAATATCCTTTATTTTTCATGTAAGCGAACCTACCACGTACGACCACATGTATGAAAGAAAGACTCTAGCTTATTTGAATTGTGCGTCAGTTTGCATCTTCACATCACTGATCTCCTGCATAGGAAATTGCTTGAGTCCTTACATCACTTAGCTTTGACATATGTACAAGAGTGGCTTGTGGTAGGACTTTAGTAGTAAATGATTGATATATATTTGCCTTGATGGGATTTTGGCATTTAATGCTTACAAAGAGTTGCTTTAATGAGACTCATACTCTACAAAGAGATGCTTTTAACAAAACTTTGGTATTTAATGCTCTCTCATATGTACATTTTAACTCCTTTTAAAGTTCATCCATTCCCGGTGTGACATGATTAATAAATGGTGTTTCTTAGACCATTTGATGTTTGATGCGTCTGCGTTAGGCCGGATGTAAATAATATTCTGAATTAACAAGTAGGACTGTTGACACATGACAGCATCTCATTGTCGGCATAGGTACCCAAAAAAGTGCAAGGGCAGTACATCTAATAGGACTCTTAAAAACGGATAACAACAACCAGACGAAATTTCACTTCCAGGTTGGGTGAGTGGGCAGTGATGCAATGAATCATATCATTTTGACAAATTTACCATTTCCGTGGTGGCCCACTTGCCATGGGACGGACAACAAGATAAGCACCAATTACAGGCTACAACTCACGCGCTGTCCCTGCAGGACACCTTTTCCCATGTCCAGGGACTCGGATTGCCTGCCAAACTTCCTCCAAAGGGAAGTTAATTAACTGAGGCCTACTGTGATGTTTGTGAGAAATCCATCCGTCCATCTGTTTTTTCAGATTATGTTAGGACATGGCCCAAAAATGAGCTATATCCAAAACTAAAGTGGGCCGCACAATAGAAAAACAAGGTGAGTAGGTAAATGCCTACGTTGAAATCTTCTTGCGTTGCACTGTGATGTATATATGCCATCCATACTGTTCATAAGGTATTGCCATTGTACGAATTGAAAACCCGAAATTATTAGCCTGATCTAAAACATCTATAGTCCCACGAATGTTTCAATGGTGGACGTTTAATCCTCAATGTTTCCTGCCGCGCAATTCACTTGATTTTTGGATCTGAGTCACTTGAGTTTCAGATCTGGCTCTCTTTAGTCCATGTCCTAACATGATCTAGCAAAACGGATGGATGGGATGGATTTCTCACAAGCATCACTGCGGGGCCCACCCAGCTTCCCTTCGCAGCAAGTTTCAATTAAAAGGCTTTCGCAGACAATCGAGGACCCATATCCAGATAAGTTCCGGTGTCAATTTATACAAGTGGGGCCATTATTTAGCGATCCAAACCGTTGGTAAACTAGTGAAAATCTCCAATATGAAAAAATCCCGACCTTTGAATTGGTGCCCTGAACATGGACGATCTACAAAGAAAATACAGCAATAGCCCACATTCAAAGAGAAAAAGGGTTTAAATTGCGGTGATCTTCAAACTGGGGCATCTATAGCATGTGGGCCCCGCAACATAAACGGTTTAGATGTACATGGTCCATATTGTATATATTTCGGGCCCATCTCTTCTCTCTTGCCGTAGTGGGGCCCATCTTAACGACACGGCGAATCTGTAAACGGATTTGGATAGCTTTCCCGTGTGTCAACACGTGTCACGGCGACGTCGATCGCAAGCAAATTGCAGGATCCCTTCACGGGAAGCTGATTGCGTACTGAGTAACTCCGCACGCTAGAGTAAACTCTGTGGGGCCCACCGTGATTTACGTATTTATCCACTCCGTCCATCCATCTTAACAGAAAATTTTAGGTATGGTGCCAAAAAATGAAGCATATCAAAATCTAAAGTGGCCCACACCACAGGAAAAGTATGAACTGAACGTCTACCTTTGAAAAATTATTGAAGGAAAGAGAAGTTTTGGATCAAGCTGATATTTCTGTTTTCCCTTCATCCATATCCATGTGATATTATGAACAGGTTGGATGACAAATAAACATCACTGTAGGGCCTCGGAATGTTTCAATGGTAGAAATCATTATTCCCACTGTTTCCTGTGGCATGGTCCACTTGATATGCTTAAATTTTGGGCTCAACCCCTAAAATGAGATGGAAAAACATATGGACGGAATAGATAAAGCACATACATTCTAAGTGGGCCCAACTGAGTTTACTCCACACGATAAGAGCGTGCGGAGTTACTCCGCACGCAATCCGATTCCCCCTTCACGTGACACCCCCTTTCCCCTTCCATATCTTTTCTATCAAATCCCCCTTTCTCATTCGGCCATCTTTTCCGATCACTACACTGTGGGTTTGCTGCAATTAAATGGCCTGTAGCAGCTCACTTTCCGCACAAATGTCATACAAAAACACAAGCACGGACCACCCAAGTGGTGGTGGCCTCTGAAGTGGAGTTAGCATAGCCTTAAAGTCACACTGACAAGATGGGACATCTAATCTTATCCGTTGAATTGGACAGTTTTTGGTGTCATCAAAGCTAGGGCCCATGATTATCAGTGTTAATCATTTGCATTAACGAATATGTAATCATACACACCTGTTAAATTGTGGTGAATGCGCACATGAGCTCTCGCTCTGTCTCTCTCTCATTTGAGTTCCTCACAAGCAGTTCGCATCCGATATTTGAAGCTGCATTAAATATCGTATCGGGTTCTTGTTCCAGCTGTAGGGATGACGTGCCATTTCCAGCTCAACACATGCAATACATGTACGAGAAAGCTTGCGTGTAAGCCACGAGAGCCGTTGAAGTAGAAAAGATTCATGGCATTAGAGCTTATACACACATTCATTTGTGTATAATATTTGATTTCATCATAAAGCTTTTAAATGTATATAGACATAGAAGAGAAACATACACACAAAACGTCCCACACATATCATTGCTAAAAGACTGGTGCAATTTACATGAACATGAAACAAAGAGAGAGATGACATGAAAATTTAAGGGTGCGTTTGGTAGCACCCAAAATCACGATATTTCATGATTAATCAGTCCAATTTGGTACAACCAAACACACCCTAAAATAAAAATAAAAAACACCCACAAGCTAATTTTCTTTTTGTTAATGGCATGCATGCTACATGTCCCTAACTTCAAAGATGTTACGATTCTGGACGACGATGTCGTACATGTGCATCGACTTAAACCGGCTGAAATCCTTGGGTAGAGAGATGAGGTGGACCGTCGATTGTTTGTGGAACTGGAGGAGGTCAGGATCACCATAGTACCTCTCCCACCCGAGGCTCGAGAGCTTGCGCTCGAGGGCTGCATATGAATTGATCACTTCATTTGTAGGAGTGTGAACCAAGACCTTGCGACGACTGCGACCGTCGGATTCAGTCCCTGGGTTCTCGACGAGGCGGACCACGCCGTTCTTGAACACCCAAACACCTGACATTTTTCTGGTATATTAAGTACAAGGAAGGAAATGGTAGAGAAGAGAGAAGGAGAGAATGTCTGTAGGTGATGGAGTGGGAAGGGAGGGTGGATAGGGTTTATATACAGGAGAACCTTGGATTGTTTACACAAAAGAAAAGAAAAGAAAAAATATCCATAGAGTGCGCACAAAAGCACGTTTGGGCTATCTTTGCCTTTGGTGTGTAGCTAAGGTGGGGCACATTTCACAAAAGAGAAGTGGGGCCCACTTGGGTAAGTCTAAGGATACAAGGGTGCTATCAGGGTCTGGTTTTGGGGCACACGTACTATCCCTTTGGTTTGGATTGGAGAGAATCCCATAACTCGTCGTGGTCCTACTCCTACTGCTGGAATCTTGGATAGGGATTTCTCTGGATGGTTCCAGTACATACACCCGGTCTTTGGAGATGAGGTGTCTCTTCTACAGAACATCTGACCGTGCAAAATTTTGCCATGTCATCAAGATCGCCTGTGGTGAAAATCATGCTGATCCATTCATCAAGTGGACTCACATTTCCACCTGAAATCAATGGATTTCTAACGGTCGGATTCAAGATTTTGACGTGACCCAGGTATTAGGTAGATCGCTCAGATTTTTAAGGAGGTTAATCTTCAACGTTTTACCAACCTTTGTCACCGTCCCGATTTTCTTCGAAAATGTTATAGTTTCAGGAAGGACGAAGCTGTATGTGAAAGTTCACATGCACCCAAGAAAGAGAGGGAAAAAAAAAAAAAAAGAGCGAGAAAGAGGAATTATCTGGTGTGTAGCACATACACCGAACATCTGTGTACAGTACAATGAACATCGATTACAGTTGCCACCCCTTGTAAATCGGTATACACTGAAGGTTCTGTGTATATTCATGCGTTACTCTTTGCGGAATAATTGTACAGTGATTTTTTTGAATAGTACCATAGACGTTGGTAGTTCATTCATCAATCCGGACCGGTAATTTGTTTCAACCCACTCTTTATGGGATGATCCTGATTATTCACTTATTGGCCTATAAATGGACGGTCCAGATAATTTACAATAGAAAATGTCCAATGATTCAGATAGGTAGCCCGTATCACTTTGATATG
This sequence comes from Liriodendron chinense, assembly GCA_003013855.2. Classification (NCBI taxonomy): domain Eukaryota; kingdom Viridiplantae; phylum Streptophyta; class Magnoliopsida; order Magnoliales; family Magnoliaceae; genus Liriodendron; species Liriodendron chinense. The sequence goes on along the minus strand of ML058469.1, from coordinate 7,552,769 downwards.
ATGATCTTAACCATTCAATCCGTCTCTTAATAAACAGACAGCTATAGAAAAAAAGGGACACTGTTTAGATCATTCTGACTCTGTAACTTGGGCGTAAGCTGGCCCATGAAGAGTGCTCTGGTATACATGAAAGGTTCAGATTGTAATAATGTGGACTCTCTGATGTCTGCTGGGGCCCTGAGGTTTATGCAAGTGGGACACAAAGATCGATGATGAAAACAGTTAATAATATAGGCTCAATAGGTGGACCATCAAACTCTTCAATAGGTGACCAGGATAGAAATGAAGGACACCAACGATTCACATTCAATGCAAATCTTGGACCATCATATCGTACGGTTTGGATCGCTGAACAATGGCCCCACTTGTACAGTAACTTTGTACACTGCCTCATTAAATATTCATGAGAGATTGTGGTTTTGGTCACATGATTTGTAAGTGTTTGTTTCTCTAAAACTAACAAACCGTGTAGCATGCAGATGAAAGGTGCATTGATGCTGTCCATAAGTAAAAATAAAAAATAAAAAATCAATGGTTTTGGTCTTTGTGGTACAACCATCGAAAAGCTTGCGTGGGTCTTGCATCTTCTTCCACATAATTAATAAGTTTCCCAAACAGCCTAACTATGACTATTTTCCTCCTTGCCTTTGTCATTACCTACTGTTTTTTGAATGGGGTATTTTTCTAATTTTGTTCCATCATTAAGTTAGGTGGCCCAGCTCTATCCACCGTTGGTTGTCGGTCAATTTTACCGGTAACATTTTGTGTGGCAGATCTCAGTCAAAATGGGCCACATCTGCTGATTTCGCACATGACGTCCTGCGAATGCTAACATTGTCAACAAATTGGCTTCTTAAAGGTTTATGTGGCTCAAATTGGATTACATTGATACGAACATCCTGACCGTTCAATCAATTGCTAGGAAAAACAAATGGTGCATATTAACTCATATTAGAGAACATTGTTCAATCATTGATAATCTGATCATGATGTGAGTCCATGTTTGATTGCTCATCCATCTTAAAAGTCCATTTGATCAAGTGATTCTAACCATTAGATCTATGGAAACTGAAATGCACATGCTAAATTATAACGGAGAAAGTCTTTGAGAAAGACAAGACTTTGAAAGGTCCATATTAACAACAAGAATACCGTCCACGGCCGAAATTTGACCCACAATCTGCGGTTGTTGAAAGACGTGGTATTGTTAGGTTGAGGGGAAGGAAGAAAAAGGATTAAGAGAACATCACCATCATTATTTAAGCCTTATTCGAATTAATTTGAGTTAGGTACATGAATTATGTTATGCCATTCCACTCTATTAAAGGCCAGATGTTCGATTAGAATCTTTTCTAACTAGGGCTGTCATTGGATTGAGCTTAGATTTGACTTTGGCCCATATTTTGAGCTCTTTTGACCCGGTGTATTTAAAATTTTGATTTTGTTTATCAAGGTCTATTTAGAATTTTAATTTTGCCTATGTTGATAGAATGCCTTTAATCTGGTGTAGTGAAATTTAGTCGATTGAAGGCTTAGTTGGGTCGACCGAAGCACGCTATAATGTTTCCGGTCTACCAAGATAAGTTTCGGTTGACTGACAAACTCTATCAACATTTGGGCTGATTGAACAGGATGTATAAATTTTAGAAAGTGTACATGGGTTTTGTTCTTAATCTTGTAGGGGTATTTAAGTGACTCTCTTCTTGCAATTCGGGTATAACAAGGTAGAGCAAGGAGAGCCTACACGATTTTTAGAATTTTGTAAGAGAGAAAGCTAGTGTTTTCATATTCTATAATTGTTCTATGTCTTGTAACTTTTTAGCATAATAGATTGATCGTCGCTTTGTGTCATAGTCTTTTCCTGTAAGGGCTAGGTAAAAATCTTTGTATTTTCTGTGCATGCTCAAATTGTTCCTTTTCTATTATGTATCTGATTCATCCTAAGATTGATTCACACCCAATAACCTTGCCTGAGCCTAGCCCATTGATCACCCTATGTCTTACTATTGTTTTTAGTTAAAGGAATAATAAAACCATCTAAAACTATGGTTGTTTGCTTTACATTTTAACAAAATTAACTTATTAAAAGTTTAACCCATTAAAAAAAATTAATATTCCCACTTAAGAATTTACTAAAAATGTTAATTATTTTAATAACTCAATGAAAATTTAGGGTTTAGGAGGTTAGGTTATTTTATTTTATTTTATCATTATTATTTTTTTATAGTTAGTACACACACTCCACTGTTAGTCAATTGAAATTTTAATCTAACCTGGTTGTATGCAAACAAAAATTTTTAGGATTTAAGGTTTAGGGTTAATTTTTTTAATAGCGGATTGAAATTTTATTCAACCCATTATATCCAAACAGCCTTTGGGATTTTTCAGGCATTTCACACACCAGTTAACTATTACAGTTACCAAGATGAGATTGTCATTCATCCGGACCATTCATGCTTTGCCTCCGATGAAGTAGTCCAAAATTCACACTTTTTTGATGCCCCTGACCTCTAATCAACAGGATTTTTCTTGGGTCCTCGTTGAGAATCTGAAAGTTTGTCAATTCGTTGACCGGTCAGGATAACCGGATTAGTGTGACTTTTGAGATATAAGCCAATGAAGAGGTGTCCTATCAATTTCACAGTCCAGATTTGCTATTATTTCACCCTCTTGAGAAGATGCATTGCATATTGACAAAGTGGACAACGTGCAATCATATCTATTGTACAATTTATGAATGTTCTCGATCAATCCAGACCATCAACTGATTTATTACCTCTTGGATGGACCACCTTAGAAGATCAACGTCAATACGGTGACCCCAGTTGCTAAATCCATGGGGCAGAAAAAATGGACGTTTAATAATGATAAATCTAAACAGATTGGATGGTTAGGATCATGCGTCCGTAGGCAATGCAAGTAGTGTCCCGCCTAATGGAATGTGGTGGCTGGTAACAGGAATTCAGAGATAATACATGCAAAACACATACTCAAATTCAACTGTCCAAATTATGGGACCCACCGTAGCTAGAAGGCTGAATTCAGACCGTTTGGATATTTTTCATGTCAACTGTCCAATAAATATCTACTAATCTACTGGTTAAATAATAAAATTAGTGCAAATCTCCTAGCGCCTGCGTATCAACCATCACACTCTACCGGAGTATTAAAGTTTCTATACCTCCAGGATACAGAGTCTACGGTGGTCCTCCATCTGCGACATCTCAAAAGCCGGTACCGATTCGTTGCCTGCTTAAAGATGGTGCATTTCGTTTACACCTTTACACAGCATTCTTTGTCAACAACATGGTGGACCACCTTCGTTTGCATGCTCTTCTTTCACCATGCCATGAGGTCCCATGACATGGACGGATCGCGACCATTCATCGTCCGACAGACCTATTTGCTAGGCAAATGGGGTCACCTTCACCAAAATTCCACTAAATCTAAGTGGACCACTAACCCATCCACACATCTTTTGGTTTTTGATACACAGTCAACAATATTCTCTGCTTTTATAAAAATTGAAAATGAATTTCCACGTAAGCAATGATAAAATCGCTTATCTGGCATCGACATTCAATGCCCACCTCACATTTCATGTCCAACGAAGACATGGGTGATTCGGCGAATCAGATATTTGAAGGTGAGGCTGTCTTTAGGTGGGCCCAGATCGGACGGCCATTAGCTTCTTGCTTTTTTACCTGTAAAGTTAAATAATGGAACAGGGAACATTGCCTAGCGCCCCATCCTACTTTCCACCACCTTTGGAACATGCTTTGTTTTTATTTCAGAATGTGGGGCCCAGTTGAACGGTACAAGTAGGGCTCATGGTTTAATTATCCCAGCTGTTGATATGATGGGCCTCACTTTGGATGGGCCATACACTGAAAATCCCTTAAATTGGAGGATACTAGCTGCAGAATAAGTCGGTTTTTGTGGTTGAATGGGACTGCTTGCTGTAATTTTTTTTCTTAACCGTCTATTTTCTAACCACTTATTGAAGGGTTAGGAATTTTTTTTTTATCTTGGATGTTTTCTATAGGTGGGCCATCTGCAATGGGACCCATGATATCAACCATTTAGATCAATGGTTCCGTACAAATTGAAAACTCGAATTCTACAGGCTTACCGCTCGGGCACTTTGTAATATGTCTTTGCATTTGCATGTAAACTTGAGCTCGTTTTGCCTCTGTGCGACTGAGATCAACCGTGTGTCGCAGTCTACTGGGACCTACATGATGAGTTTTCTGATGATCGAAACCGTCCATATTTTTTAAAACTTTTTATATGTTCTAACCTAAGAAATTTACAATGAAACAATGATTTTGATCATCTATTTATATGAAAAGAAAATTGTTGATGGCTCGAATTAAACTGTATATTCAAAGCTTATGGTCGACAATGAAGCCTGGTTGTGTGAAAGTTGCTTATTTATAGTAGTAAAGAGAGTATGCACGGTTCTAATCATCGGAAAATCTCATCATGTGGGTCCCAGTGAGATGCGACACATTTCGGATCCCTCGTCCAACGGAAACGGATTGCGTTGGGTGCCACCCACGACCTCCGTGGTGTGTTGACGTCACCAAGTTCTCCTAGCTCCACTATGATGTATGTGTTATATCTACATCGTCCATAAATTTTAGGAGATCATTTTTAGGGTTCTACACAAAAAAATGAGGCAGAGCCTAAGGAAGCAGTGAGGATTGAATGTCTACCATTGGCTTTGGATCAATCTAATATTTGTTTTTACCCTCATTTAGGTATGTGTCAACTCATGAATAGGTTGTATGACAAATAAATATCATGACGGCTCCTAAAAAGGTTTCAACAGTAGAAATTATTGTCCCACTGGTTTCTGGTGACTTCTTTCTATCCTGTCCCATGAATTAAAATGACGTCATAAAATAGATGAACTGGTGACTTCTTTCTATCCTGTCCCATGAATTAAAATGACATCATAAAATAGATGAACAGTGTGGATATAACACAAGCTTGGATTGGGTAGTACCAGGGCCTGTCCCAAGCCCTGGACAAGCCAGACGTGGCACTTATGAGTCACATTTGTATTGGTAAAGGGCTGCCAGAAGTCTGACCTGCCACATAAGTAAGCCTGACACAATCATGTCACGCCTCTCTCTCCCCCCCAATGCCCACAGCCATGTATTAGCCTGTACTAAGCCTGGGACAGGCTCGAATAAGTACCAAACCGGGCGATTTCCTGCGAAAGCCTTGCGCAGGAATTTACTGCGCTGGGAACCAAGGTGGGCCCGAAGTGATTTTTTTGATAAATCCACACCGTCGTTTTGTTTTGGGAGATCATTTTAGGATATAAAAACAAAAATGAACCGGATCCAAGACTCAAGTGGGCCGAAAATGGGAGATTTAAACGTCCACAGTTGAAATATTTGTGGAGCCACAGGAGTTTAGAATCAGGATAATATTTGTTTTTACAGTTCATCCCAGTAGTAGTGACGTTATTAACGGTATGGATTTCATATAAACATCACTGTGAACCCCAGGGAGGTTTCAACGGTAGTAATTTACCTACCCACCTTTTCCTTTTGTGAGGCCCACTTGAGTCTTGGATCCGGCTCATTTTTATTTAATGTCCTAAAATGAGCTCCCAAAACGGATGGACGGAGTGGATTTATCAAAAAAATCACTGTAGGCCCCACTGTGGTTCCTAGGCAGAAAATTCCTGCGCAAGGCTTTCGCAGGAAATCCGCGCCCTACCTAACCGGCTTATATAACACATACATCATGGTCGGTCGACTGAACATGGTGACGTCAACACACCACCAAGGTCCGTGGTATGTCCCACCACGCAATCCGCTTCCTTGTCCAACACGAAATCGGATTGCGAGTTACTTTGTAGGTTTTTATCGTACCGAGTAGACTTTGTCGGGCCCACTGTGAATGCATGTAGTTTATCCACGCCGTCCATCTTTTGTTTCAGCTCATTTAAGGGGTTGAACCCAAAATTTAAGTATAAATAAATCCCAAGTAGACCACGCCTCAGGAAACAGTGGGAATAATAATTTCCACTGTTGAAACCTTTTTAGGATCCACAGTGATGTTTATTTTTCATCCAACCTGCTCATAAAATAAAAAAGACATAGACGAAGAGGATGCACAAATATCAGCTTCATCCAAAACTTCTGTAGCCCATGAGAAATTTTCAATGCTAGATGTTCAATTCACACTTTTTCCCGTGGCTTGTTCCACTTGAGTTTTGGATATATCTCATTTTTTGGTTAAAGTTCTAAATTATCTGTTAAAATGGATTAACAGAGTTGATAAAATAATAAATCACGGTGATTAACAGAGTTGATAATAACTCACCGCTTATCATAGTGAGTTACTCAGTACGCAATCCGCTTTCGTCCATCACCGTAGAAAAGCCAAAAACATGTGTCTCGTAACATGTAGTGTACTGAAGCACGCAACTCCCTACATGTGGGGCCCATGGTTTTGTGATCCAGGCCACTTATCTGATGGCCCTATACAGATGAGGGATTTCCCAAAAGTGTCCCCCTGTTGCAAGATCCTAACCCTTTGATCGGTGGCCTGGAGATAGAAGGTTAAGAAAAAACTGTAACAATGGTCCACATTTTAAGGAGAAAGGCCAGATATTGGGCTGCTTAGGACCTTTAAATCTGGGGAATTTTTTTGGGAATCCTCCATACATGGTGGACCCATCAGATTAACGGTCCTGAGTCAGAAAACAAAATAGTTCTTCTCATATTAAATAAAGGAAGATACTGATTTCCTCTTTGAGAGTACGTTATCCTTTGTTCATCTTCGTCTTTTAAAGAAGCAGTGAACAATTTCAATCATTAAAAGGGCCAGCTTTGATTCTCAACGGTTTTTCTCTAATGTAAGTGAATTTATTCTCCATCGTACCCTTTAAACAATGGAAGAAATCCCTTTGAGTTTGGAAAGGATGGGATGTGATCGTTTTCGAAAAACATGCTAAATTACCATACACCACGGTGTTTTCGTCCAAAGGTGGGCCCCACTAATAAGATCAGCTAGCCCACACATCGGTAGGGGTGGCAATGTGTCGGGCTAGGATTGCCCTAGTCTCCTGGGCCTTGGTGGGGCTTTAGATGGCCGGGTTCTGTAAAAAAAAATATTTAGATGATCAAGGGTTTGAAGTTGTTCAATCTAAGTTTTTCTTATTTTTTATTTTTGGTTATCATCTGTCTATAATGAGTCCAATCATATAAATGGTTTAGATCATTAAAACATGAGCAATAAAAAGTAAGAGTTTTTTTTTTAATTTTATTTTATTATATCATCTATCTATAATGAATCCCATCATACAGATGGTTTGGATCATTAAAACAAGAGCAATAAAAAATAAGTGTCTTTCAACTACGCATGCATGGTGCATGGTGCATATGAATTACAAGTTATCTTTAAAGCAGATGTGGATCCCTCACTATGGGCCCAACCATGGTGTATGTGCCTTACATCTATGTTGTCCATCCATATTGAAAGCTCATTTTAGGGCATGATCCAAAAAATGAAGCATATCCAAATATCGGGTGGACCACATCACTGGAAACAGTGGTGATTGACCATTAGGAACTTCTTGTGGGCCACAGAAGTTTTGGATCAAGCTGATATTTGTGTGGTCCCTTCATCCATGTCTTTGTGACCTTATCAACAGGTTGGATGGAAAATAAAAACCTTGATGAGCCTTAAGAAGCTTTTAATGATCGGTATTTAATCACCACTACTTCTTGTGGTGTGGTGCTAATATTTAAATCTATTTAATTTTTGTTTACTATGTCCTAGAATGAGTTTTCAAAACGGATGGACGGAGTGGATGTAAGGCACATACATCATGGTTGGCCCCAGAATCACAGATCTACCAAAAACGTTTTTGTATGCATTAGTAGACCACTTAATTATTAGGCTCGAACAATTAGCTTTCATCATGGGCTTGGGGCCTAACTTTCACTTGCACTAGGCTTAGATTTTAAGCTGGGCCAAGCATTAGGACAAGTTGAGGGCCCAAGCCCTATCCCGCCCATCACTATCCCTAGAGAGCCAAAATCAACGGATGGATGAGTTGTGACCCAACATACATGTTGAAATTGCATGTGGTAGTCTAACATGACACTTTATCACACTATGCGCTTTGTGGAAGCTTAACGAAGCTACTAGAATAGTGACTAAGTCCTAAAGGGGATAATTAGGACATTTTGAAATTCTTTTTGCCCACTGATATTAATCTAATTAACAATTTAAGATAAGTAAGCAAGAACACTTTAGCTTTCAAGCCTTTGTGAGTCTAATCACATAGACTAGCAAATGAATAAGTAATTAATCTCATAGTCTAAATACATAGATTAATAAATGATTTAACTAATCAAGCAACTAATCTATGCAACCTATGTAGACTATATGAGATGCAATCATATAAGTTCAAGTCTACACAACCAATGAAAATACATGTTGTGAGTGAATATACCTATCTAGTGCCTAGCATATATTCCATTCAACATTCATATAATTTATTAAATTAAATAATAATATGAATAAAAATGTGCTTAAATACAATCACAAACACAACGATATATATTGGTTTGACTATTTGTATACTCCACTCTCTGTTGCCGTTCCCAACCCATGAGAACACCATATTTCACTTTGAATGTTTTAAATTAAGTTCACTTCACAATCTAAGAGTTTTAAATAGGTTCCTCCCAACCTTATAATCTTATATAAGGATCGGATCCTACACAAGAACTTACACGTATGCACCTGTGTTGGTGGACCACATACACATCCATGTCGGTGGCTCCCCTTGAAGACTTGAGAATCTAGGCTCTACAAAAGAGCCAAGGTCCTACAACCGAATCTGAGTTTAGGCTCAACTCATAAGCCAATCTCTCACAATCGAACCTCAATTTAGGCCATACAACTGAGCTAAGGTCCTACAACCGAACTTAATGTATACTCCCGCTGGAGACTCCCCACGGAGCCTTGATTTAACCCCACATAAGGGCTTAGGTCCTACAACCGAACTTATCGAGTTTGGCAATTTAAACTCTTATACTAAATCCTACACAAAGGAAGGAGCATGAATGAACTTTACAAATTGACAACTTTACTTGTCGGATTTGAGTCCCGTTAATGCGTCGATTGGGTCGCTTGATTTTCGTTCTCCTGTGCTTCAATTAGCTCCCCATGTGCTCCTCCAATCTTGTTGTTGATGTGTTGCCAATGCCTCAGTTCTAATGATTAATCGCCTTGCGTATGATCTTCTTGAGATGACCAAGTAATGGAAGGTGAGTTTGAAATTTCTACAACTAATAGACAATAATTGCCTAGAGAATTTCACCAACAAGGATTTTTCTATGAAGTTTAAACAGTGATTTAACTATCTAAATTAAGTTCTAAACTCTAGAGATCAAGAGGGACAAGTTTATCTTCTAAATGAACTCTGGATGCTCTATTTCTTGTGATAAATCACAAGGAAGATGACTTGAATGGGTTACGATTAAAGCCTAAGGATGTTTGCAACAATGGTGACTTTTAATGAACTAAAATCCCTTTCTTTTGTAAAAAAACTGTGCCTATTTCTTTTATAAATAAATCTCCAACAGTCAGAAAACGAGCAGAAAACGATATCTTTGATAGCATCACAGACCTCTTCGATGACATTGAAGGATCTTCGATGGGGTCGAAGGATCTTCGATGGGGTTGAAATCCTTAGTTCGATGGGATCGAAGAACTGTCTAGAGACTTTAAAAGGTTGTTAGACATCTAGTACGATGGCATTGAACACTCTTCGATGACATCGAAAAGCACACTTTGATGTGATCGAAGGATTGTTCGATAGGGTTGAAAAACTGTCTAGAGATTTTAAAAACGTTGTTGGACATATGTTCAAACTGGTCTTCGATGGGATCGAACTGGTCTTCGATGACATCGAAGTACCATCGGATTGAAATTTGGTGGAATTGAAGTCTAATAAAAATTGTTGTTTGGGCAAGTTTATTTACAATAGATTGCACCTCTTATATTAGCCTAATTTATCATGTTTTTTTTAAAGTATTTTGAGGTTAATGAAGATGACTAAGGGTTTTCTTATATGGTCTAAGTCATGTAGAAGTTATGGGTGTTTTAGTTCAAATGATTAGGGTCATCAATGCATCTCTTTTATTTGTTCTTTTTCCTTGATGCTTTTTGTCTACTTGAATATTTGGTCTTCAACTTGCTAAGACTTACTCCAACATTACAACACATGGACACATGTGATTGAAAAATAAAGTGCACTAGTATACCACAGAAAAGTGCACTAACACGTGTATCCTATCAGATTGGATGAGTGATCTTCACAGTAGGAGTGGGCCACATAACTGGTAAAGAAATACCCCAAAAAGGGGAATTTAATTAAAGTAGAAGGAATAGGAACATGATTGTGTATAAAACTACTATTAATTAATAATCACTAACTTTAATTAACATATGCATTGATTGTGATTGCTACTAGAGTAAATTCCCATAAGCCAAGAATAAGGAACCTAACATTTGGAAGGAAGGATCAATTCCCTATAATTTATATAACTATGTGGGAACTTTCACAATATATAATTTTAGAAAGTAGGATCAATTCCCCTAATTAAAGTAGATTAGGATTTAGGAATTGTGTTTTCTATCAGAGTCTGGTCACGTGTGAGAGAGTGAGGGAGGGAGAGAGATTCTCATTTCTAAGGCTATGAAAGGCTACCTGAATTGCATACCCCACCCACCTACGATAAGGGGGTCGTTTGGCAATTGGGAACATGGATTTTGGAAAGTTGGAAAATTGGAATATGGGATTTTTAATTTAAATCATGTTTGGCACATTTAAACCACCACGTATACTAGCAGAAAGATGCCACTACAGAATCAATGGTTCGTATGTGTGGCCCACCAGATGATCATCATGTATGCTTCATTCTAGATCCATGCAACCTACGGATAAGAAACCTGGACCATACTATCTAACACGCACATGTGAGCCTGGGACCCACTAGGAATGAGAAACGGACCCGGTGTTGATCAGGCCCAGGCTCGGATGGGCCAAAACATAGTCTGAGCCTGAGCCTGGGACCCAACATGTACTATATCTGGTCCGTATGATATATGACAAAAAATGACCTTAAAATCCTAAACGGGCCTGGGTGTGAACCTCTTAAAAAGCCTGAGCCCAGCTTAGTTATTAAAGATTTTAGCCTAGGCCCGGCCCTTGTGCCCAATATTCTAGCCCAAGCCCGCACATAGGGGCCAGTGAAAGCCCAGAAGGGCAGCCGGGTCCATTGACAGCAATACTCAAACTGCATATACGTTTGAATGGTCCCAGCCGTACAATGTTTAGCCTGCTTTTTCTTTTCTGGGCGTGGTTCATATTCAACCGTTGTGGTATTTTCTATTTAAACAGTGTCTTTGCTTGCCATTTATTGAACGGTTAGGATTCTTCCTGAGGGACTTTTCTGGTGAATGGGCCATCAAGGTGTTAGCCCCAGTATCAACGGTTTGAATCACTGAACCATGGGCTCATTGGGACAAAGCTGTATGGTAACATTGATATGGTAGAGACAGGAGTACCGGAATAAAGTAGATCTAGTCCTCTCTTCACTACACGCGTGGAAGGTTGAAACACTAATCGAGACCATACATCTAGATGGAAATACCGTGGATTACACACATGTCAGAGCCCACACTTATCGATTGATGATCTCACTTTCTTAAGTAGAATGTCTACCGTTAATTGTTCTTGTATGTATTTTTCCATTGAAATGAAGGTGGCAGCTCGCGTTTCTAATTGGTTTTTTTCTAATATAGTTGACATTGAAGTCAGAACCACTAGATGGACCGTTCAGATTCACCATATTTCTGTTCTAACAGTTTTACAGAATCATAGATCGCCTATGCACCACACCAATCGTATGATGTTTGGACGCGGATTGCCTGCTACAGGATGCCACAAAAAGTTCTTGTGGTCGGAAGGGTGTAGGGCTCTCAACGGGTCGGATCTGGATCGGATCTACTTGGATCCGGCTCCAAGTCCGAATATCTGTAGACGGATTGGGATCCGATTCGGATCCAACTCGGATCTAAAAGGTGATATCCATATCCGATCCATTTAAAAATTGTTAGATCCATTTCCGGTCCAAAATCCATGTAACCATCAGATTCGGGTCAGATCTAGGTCCGAATCCACCCCATTACAAATCTTAAAAAATATATGGTATAAAATATATAATATAATATATTTAATTTAGTAGAAAAATGATGCAAATCCCACTATTTACTATGGCATGGTCAACATGGCCTAAAATAATTTGTAAAACGGATGGCCAGCATGAATATAATATATACAGTAAGGTGACAATGAGCCAGATCTTAATCGGATTCGGATCAAACTCGGATATGTTCCTGAGAATCCATATCCGCTCCATTTAAGTAATCGGACCTATTTTAAGATCCAAATCCGGTCCATTTAACTAATCGGACCTATTTTAAGATCCAAATCCGCATTATATGGATTCGGAGCGAATCGGATCTCGGATCTGACCCGCTCCATTGAGAGCCCTAGAAGGGTGATGTTTGTGAGAAACCCACCAGGTCCATCCGTTTTTCTAGATTATGTTAGGACACGAGCCAAAAAAATGAGGTAGACCCAAAATTCAGGTGGGCCGCCCTACAGGAAAAAGTGGGTAGGAAAATTCCTACCGTTGAAACCTTTTTGGGGTGTACTGTGATGTTTTATATGCCATTCAAACCGTTCATAAGGTCATTCCTACTGGGATGAACTGAAAATAGAAAAATATCACCCTTCCAGAACTTTTGTGGCCCCACGAATGTTTCAATGTACGTTCAATCTTCACTGTTTCCTATGGTGCAGTACACTTAAGCTTTGGTTCTACCTCATTTTTTTGACCCATGTACTAACATGATCTTGCAGAACGAATGGACAGAGTGGCTTTCTCACAAACATCACGGCGGGCCCACGTATCTTCAGACCTCATAATTTCGGACGATAATTGCCTGTGCCCCCACACGAAGTTCCTGTGATCAGGAGCTATGTGGGGTCCACATAGATTCCCGTGAGAAATCTACTCCGTCCATCAGTTTCTAAAGATCAAAATTCAGGTGGGCCACCAACAAGAAACATTGAGAATGGAAATGGGCAATGTCCACCGTTGAAACCTTCCGGAGCCAACCGTGATTTTAATAGTCCAGCGAAACCGTCCATAAGGTCATTGATACTGGGTTAAACTGTAGGCACAAATATCATCCAGATCTAAAACTTCCGCGGCCCCACAAAGTTTTCAATGGCTCAATCTCCACTGTTTCGTGTGGAGTGGTCCACCTGAGTTTCGGATCTATCTGATTTTTGAACCTATTTCTATTGTGAGCTTTAGAAACTGATGGACGGATTGGATTTCTACAGGAATCTCTGTGGCCGGACATAGCTTCCGACCACAGGAACTTCGTGTTGGCAGGTAGCACAGGCAATTCGCGTCCATGTGTTGGCATTTCTTGTTTGATTTGCTGTACTATTTCCTAACCGTCAATTTGTTGGCTACCCAGGAGCTTGGACCGTCCAATCTGGGATCATAGGATGGCCCATAACATCAACTGTTTGGATCACTGACACATGGCATCAATTGATGGCACTTGTACAATGTGGAAAATCCAACAGTGCCTTACAACATAATGGGCCCAAAGTTGTATTATAAGCCATTGCCGCAAACCTGCAACTGGCCCATAAGAGTTGGAGCCCAGTTCACTTTGGGCATGGCAAGGCCTGCTATTTACCAAAAAAGATGAATCTGGGCCTGCATTAAGGCCCATAATAAATTGGGCCAGAAAAAGGCCTATGTCTGCCCGTAATATCTGGGCCCCACTTTGTATTTTGAGATTTTTTTCTTTCTTTTCTAGATCGAATGATTTTATCCGTCCGATCTTTGACAGTTCCTTAACCGTTCATTTTTAAGCCAATGATCCAAGGGCTCAACTAATCTAATCTGGGGATATATATATATATATATATATATATATATATATATATATATATATATTTTGTCCACCATCCATACACCATGTGTTACTTCAGATCAACGGTTCTGATCCTGAAGACTCCCCTGTTAGTTCAGCACAATGGGTGGTGACTCTTGTACCGTACGCATGGTGGAGTTGCATGGAAATCCAGTGTCATAACCACTGACACAATTGTGAATTGCACTGAGAAGATAATATTAACCATCTGATTTTTTTTTCCCCTCCAATTTGGAACACTTACTAAATTATTTTTAACCATCCATTTGACAGCAATTGATTGGATGGTTAGAATTGCTTGATCAGTGTGATTTTAGACATACACTCTATCCACAACGGGACCCACAATTCGCATGGTCTGGATAGCTGAACATCAGTGCCAAATGCAAGGAGCAAGAAGAGCCACCAATTTTTAAATTGTGGGAAACTAACATGAAAGTCGTGAGCATAATTCCGTTATACTGGGGCTCTCAATGGAGCGGGTCAGATCCAAGATAGCATAATTCCGTTATACTGGGGCTCTCAATGGAGCGGGTCAGATCCAAGATCCGATTCGCTCCAAATCCGTTTAATGAGGATTTGGATCTTAAAATAGGTCCGATTAGTTAAATGGACCGGATTTGGATCTTAAAATAGGTCCGATTACTTAAATGGACCGGATATGGATTCACAGGAACATATCCATCCGAATCCCATTAAGATCTCACTCATTGTCACCTTACTGTATATGTTTTATTCATGCTGACCATCCGTTTTGCAAATTATTTTAGGCCATGTCAACCATACCATAGTAAATAGTGGGATTTGTATCATTTTTCTGCTAAATTAAATATATTATATATTATATTATATATTTTATATCATATAGATTTTTAGATTTGTAATGGGGTGGATTCGGACCTAGACCCGACCCAAATCTGATGGTTATATGGATTTTGGATTGGAAATTGATCTAACAATTTATAAATAGATTGGATATGGATATCACCTTTTGGGTCCGAGTTCGATCCGAATTTGATCCGAATCTGGCAACAGATAAACAGACATGGAGCCGGATCCAACTGGATCCGATCCAGATCCGTCCCATTGAGAGCCCTACGTTATGCAAGAACCTCAATTGAAATTCAAATAATACAGACACAAAATGCCAGTCTTCCCACACCCAAACACCATAATAGCCAAAATCCTTCACCTTCTAACCACAAGCATTTCTCCAACACAACTCCTCCAAATCAAGGCCCAGGTCATTCTCCACAATCTCCATCCAAACCCCACCATCACCTTCCATTTCATCAACGCCTGCAAATCCCTAGGCCTCTTGCAATCAGCTCTCCATCTCTTCAACCATTTCCAAACATCCAATCCCTTCATTTACAACAACCTCATCAGAGCCTTCTCACATTCCCCTTCCCCCATTTCTCCTTCCTCATATGCACCCAAATGCGGCATAAATCCATCCCTCCCAATCACTACACCTTCCCTTTCATTCTCAAATCCCTCTCTAACCTAAGAGAACTGAGACAAGGCCAAACTTTGCATACCCACATCGTGAAGATGGGCCATCTTGATGATATTTATGTCCGGAACGCCCTGTTGGATCTCTACTCTTCGTGTGGGGACATGGAAATGTGCAAATTCCTGTTCGACGAAATGTCACAAAGAGATGCAGTGTCGTGGACCATATTGATTTCCGGCCATCGGAATGACGGGAAACTTGATGAGGTGTTGATTGTTGGGAAAACTAGCAACGGAAGTGAAAGCCAAATGTGCAGAGTAATGCAAGATCAAATGAGAAACACTATGAAATAAAAAATCACACACAAGCATTCACCACAAGAGAATTCGAGTTTATGTGGAAAAACCCCACAACGGGTAAAAAACTACGGCACAAAGCGATCCACTATGATAAACAGAAGGTTACAGAGATTGACAGCCCACAAGCAAGAAAAACCGAGAAAACCCAAGCTCTCTCCCTCTCAAAACATTCTCCCCTCTTCCTAACACGATTAGGAAACCTTGGACACCTTAGGATACCATCTAAGTTCAGATACATGCCATATTTATAGCATGAAATTCCAATTTAGAAACATCTTATGCACTACCGCGTAGCTGCGTAAGAAACCGCGTGCACAGTCGACCGGTCGGCCCTTGCACAAAATAGTCCAGAGGAAAAACATGCATAGACCCATTCACGCTACCTCACCGCTGACTGGTCGCCCAACCGGTCGGAGCCCCCTGCAGACCGGTCAGCTGACCGGTCTAGGGCACACAAAATTTGTCCAGTAGCCTTGCTGCGTTCTGGGCCAGAATTTCAGACTGGTCTCCTGATCGGTCTGAGCCTTCTTCCATTGCACAGTTTGAATGCTCTCCAACATTGATTGCTTTCGAACAGATGCAATATGCGAGGATCTCGCCGAACCGGGTGAAAATGGTGAACGCATTGGTGGCGTGTGCAGGCCATGGAGCCCTCAAAATGGGTGTTTGGATACACGACTACATAAAAAGAAATGGGTGGGGATTGGATGTGATCTTGGGTACTTTTTTGATTGACATGTATGGAAAATGTGGCAGAATTGAAATTGGATTGATTGCTTTTTTACAGCATGGTCGAGAAGAATGTTTTTACATGGAATTCAATCATCAGAGGGCTTGCACTGGCGAAGAATGGGGAGGAGGCACTGTCCTGGTTCTTTAGGATCGAGGAGGAAGGGTTCAAACCAGATAGAGTGAGCTTAACAAGAGTCCTATGTGCCTGCAGTCACTCGGGCATGATGCAAATGGGTCGGCGGATTTTCTATTCAATAGCTGATGGGAAGTATGGGTTCCCACCAGAGATTAAGCATTACGGGTGTATGGTCAATCGTTTGGCTCACACAGGTCTTATCGAAGACGCAAAAGAATTCATAGAAATGATGCCATTTGAACCTAATACTGTGATATGGGGGGGGGGGGGGGGGGGGGGGGTTGCTGTCGGGATGCAGAACTTGTGGGGACATGGAATTGAGTGAAATGGCAGCAAGGAAGCTTATAGAGCTTGAGCCTAACAACAATGCTTACTATGTTTTGTTGTTTAATTTGTATGCAGAGGTAGGAAGATGGAGTGGTGTTGAGGAGGTGAGGAGGTTGATTAAAGAGAGGGGATTTAAGAAGGATGTGGGAAGTAGTTCTGTATGTTATGGGTAAATTTGGGGTACCCTGCTTTTACGTGGTCAAAGCTACGCATGGACGAAAACTGATATTCTCTACCTTTAAAACCCGAGGACTCGAGCATTCGGTATTGATTACGTCCGTATTCCGAGCGATCGCCACCCTTCAGTACCCGACCGACCTCATTAAACCCAAACGGTCGACATCAAGGAATCTCCTGGGCGTTCAACTCACGAGTTAATGCTCGTCTACTTCTTTCGTCTGCAACCGACTGCCGCTCTCCGAGCGCTCATCAACTACACCTGACCAACCACTGCTCTTTGAGCAGTGTTAGCGTTACTCCCCAAATAATCAGGACTCTGTCGCATGTCCCGCAAGTCACGGGATTCACCTCCCCGTTGATAAGAGAAATATCCACATGACGCAAATAATCTCGCAGCTTATCTTTAAAGTAATGACGTATCTAGCCACGATACATGATCCATCCTATGCAAAGGTAGATCTTGACAAAGTTAGTATCCTACTCGATGACAGTAAGGGTATACATTATAAATACCCCTCCATGCCATGGTCTAAGGTACACAAATATATAGCAATACAGAGAATTACTCTCATTCATTATCTGATAGTCACTGACTTAGGCATCGGAGAGCCATCAGCTGGAACCACCGGTGGCCCTTCTAACCTTTGGTGGTAGTTGCAGGTCCCTCAATCTCCAGATCCACATCATCATCTTTCAAATCCAACGGCGGAGGCTCAAGTTGGTCCTTGACCAACATCTAGTGATGAGATTTGACGTCAACACGGGAAGAATCCAAGGAAAATGTACATGACTTGTCAGGATCATAGATCCTGATTTTGCATGGAATATAGAGCTCTCTCTTCTTCTTCTTCTTCTTCTTCTTTTTTTTTTTTATAGGAGGAATGTGGATTGAATGCTAGATGGTGGCTTATCTTTCAATTAGTTGGACCTAACAAGATTTAAAGCCAATTCCTTAGTGAGTACCTGTTTGGATGTACTCTAAATCGCCATTGGATTGGATATCCATGGTGAGATGGGTAGATGACAGTTCGGCTGCCTGTCTCATGAGGGTGCCTTCCCGGAACTTGCATCCGAAAAGGGATTATTTCTACCCCAAATTGCCGTCTAGTTAGCTTCAAGTCAGACAAGAGTTATCCCGACGACAAACCAGTGAATCATCTGACCAATGTTACCCACGATAGAAGTCATCTCTGTGAGTGGTGAGTAGTTTTCGACGAATTGATTAACCTCAACAAAGATGTAAATGCAGTTGCTAAATGCTTTGAGTCTAGGAATAAAACACCAGATCCATGATTTTATTGGTTGTGAAAGATACCCGAGTTATCTGAGAATTGATTAGCAAGTTGCAACTCAGCACATCATTCAGATGGCACTGAATAAGGCACACATTGCTGCATGATTGGGTGAGCCAAATCGTCCACATTGTTGGCGCTACAGCATATGCATGTCCAAAAACCATGCTGATTTTTCATCCTGCCCATTCATTCAGTAGTATTGCGATGGATAGTAGAAACCAAAACTACTCAATGGCCCACCTTCAACTGGAAAATTATGGACTACAATGTCCAAGCGTAGTGATTCTTTCATCATTTCCAATCCTGGGTGGTGCCCTCCAGATGGGCCATTGGGTTCATCAGAACACGCAGCCATTTGGACCCCACCCATTGACACACGAGTGTGAGTCTTGACTCGTGATTCATGCACGGCCCACTCTGGCACTGTGATTGTTTGCTGGTTGAATATAATCAACGAGTAACCATTCACCTCACCTTTTCATTATCTTCAGAATGAAACATTTACATTTGGGTTGGCATTGGAAACAAACCAAAGCATTTCCCTCAGTCAAAGCAAGGAATCTTCCCATCCTTTCCCTTTCCTATATCATCTCCTCCGCTCTCTTCTCTCCGTATTCCATGGATTTCAAACAAATTACCTTCATTCTCGCCAGCTTCGCTTCATCTTACATTTTCCTTTTGCCAAACTTGAAAAAATGGCAACAGCAGCAAATCATCAAGGAGAGGCTGAGACTGATAACCGAGGCACTCGAACATGCAGAAGAAAGAATGCTTAAATTCCAAGAAAGGCATGACAAGATCGTTAGCCAGATGACATCTTACTACCTCCACCAACCAGAACTGAAAGAGGCATTGGCGAATGCGGCAGAGGCAACATCAGCTGAGCTTAGGACTGAGGTGCAAGTCATGCAAGCGACAATAGAGGATATGCGGACACGACTAGCTCAGTTAGAGGAGATGGTGCGTGCCCTCATGCCACAACTACCCCAATCACATCCTCAGTGGTAAGTTGAATGCCACAGTTAAATTATGTATAACTAGTGTACAATAGTCACTAATCATAATTTATTTCAATTATTTTGCAGACTTTTTTTATAGACTAGTGCTATCTTCCTGGCCCCACCGCATTATTGAGGGCGTGTGTTTCTTTTGTTTATTTTATTATTTTTTGTTGGACAATTTGGACATATTTGTACATATTTTTATATGTGTTCAGGATAATTATAACTTTGGTTTTAATTTAATTAATTATTTTTATATTTCAATGGATAATGATGAATAATAATTGATATAGGTTATTTTATTGGACTAATTGGTTCAAATAGGGAAAAACATAAAAAAAATAGAAAAAAAGTATTTTAAAAATATTTCTATTAGCAATGACTTTTACTTGTCCCCAATAAATAAATAAATATAATTTATGATGACATCGTCTCATCGCTAATTAGCTATATTTTGCGACAAGTTATTAGGTCGTCACAAATAATTTACTTTTTATTAGCGAGTTAGCGCTAATTATATCTTTTGTGATGTCGTATTTGTGACCAAATTGGCAACGACCAACACTCATTGCAAAAAGTCTTTGGCAACGGGTTTGGGATTTTTAGCGACAAGTTTCATGTTTAGCGACGTTTTATGATATGTAATGGTGATGTGTCAACTCGTCGCTAGTTTGCTATATTTTGCAACAAGTTATTAGGTCATTGCAAATAATTAACTCATTAGTGATGAGTTGGTATTTTTGTTGCTAAAGAGAAATAGTGACAACATATTTATAGTAAAATTGGTGACAAGCAATACTCATTGCAAAAAGGCTTTTGCGCTAGTTTGGAATTTTTAGTGACGAGTGGACTCATCACAAAAATGCATTTATTAGCGACGAGATTCATGTTTAGCGATGTTTTATGATATGTAATGACGATGTGTCAACTCGTTGCTAATTAGCGATATTTTGTGACGAGTTATTAGGTCGTCACAAATAATTAACTCATTGGCGATGAGTTGGTGTTTACGTGACTAAATAGAATTTGTGACGCTATATCTATGACAAAATTAGCGACGAGCAACACTTAAGTCTGAATTGCTTTAGTAGACTCAAGTTCTATATCGTCCTCCAACAAATGCAGATGAAGATTATAGGTTCTTACCCAGATGAGAATTTAGATGTTTTATGCTTGGTAAGACAATTGGAAATCCAGGTTACAATTCGTAATTTTGAAAGTTGATCCATTTCAAGTTTGCAACGATTCCAGATTATCCATCCAAATTGTGGATGATCTGTAGTTGAAGGATATGTTGTTGTAGAGGCCTCAAAACTGTGTTGAAACAGAGTCCACCAACTGGTTGGCAGACTGGTTGGTCAGTGGACAGTTTGTCACAGTGGAGGCTGTGCTAATTTGGAGGTCTCTGACCTGTCGGCAGGAGGCTATGACCGGTCGCTTGACTGGTAGAATTATGGGCATCAGAACATGTTTTTGGGCAAAACTCTCTGGACCGATGCGGTCGGTCGCCGATCGGTCGACTGTCTTGCGGGATCCAAATATCTTGTGCGGTTTCGCGCTGCATGTTTCCAAATCGGGAGAGAGTCCTATTTAAACTCTTCCTAATTGTGATGGGAGTGATTCTAAGCAATACCAAGGTTCTCTAACATGATATTAGGGTTTTGGGTGAGAGGATTGTGAGGTTTTGAGAACTTTTGTTCATCTTTGGGATCTACTTGGGTAGATTAGCTCTATAATCATATGTGATTCATAGTGGAGGTGTCGCTCTGTGCCGTGGTTTTTTCCCGCAAGGGTTTTCCACGTAAAATTCATTTGCTTTTGCTTTGATTTCTTATGTGGTTGTGTGGTGATTGTTTGATCTTTTTTGTTGCTTTCGCTGAGCGAATTTCCAACAAGTGGTGTCAGAGCTATCGTTGGAAGGTTGAAGAAGAAGTTTTCTAAGATACTCTCATGGCTTCAAGTACGAAGTTCAACATTGAGAAGTTTTCGAGTAAAAACAACTTTGAGTTGTGGAAGGTGAAGATGAGGGCCGTCCTAACTTAACAAGGGGTTGTGAACGCCCTTGGAAAGCAACCTACGGAGATGAAAGATGATGAGTGGACCAAGATGGATGAGAAGGCTATGACTTCAATCCAATTATGCCTTATTGATGATGTCCTCTATAACATCATGAAGGAGAAGACCGCTGTAGAGACATGGACCATGCTAGAGAACATATATGCGAAGAAGTCTCTAGAAAATCGCATGTATGTAATGATGCAATCTTCACCATGAAGATGGCGGAGGGGACAGATGTGGAGGACCACATTAGCACATTCAACAAGTTGATTTGCAAGTTGCTTGATTTTGGTGAGTAGATGAAGGATGAGTATCAAGCCTTGATCTTGCTGAACTCACTTCTTAGTTTATATGAGTCACTTAGGGACTCGTTGTGCATGGGTAGGGATACTATTAGTGTCGAGACCGTTGTCTCAGCCCTTCAATTGAAGGCCATGAGACAGAAAAGCGGTGATGCTAATTCTTCCTTTGATGCACTGATTATGAGAGGAAGAATTTCTGAGCGAGGTAAAGGATCGTCACATTCTTGGTCCAAGTTGAAGGGCAAGGGTAATGTTAAGTTGAAGTGTTGCTGATGTGGCCAAGTTGGGCACATGAAGGATTGTAAGAGTCTTAAGTATAAGAAGGAGAAGTCAGGAGACTCCTCTAGGGAAGCTAATACCACTGAAGCCGAAGAAGGTGGTAGTAATGTGTGTGAGGTCTTGATGGCGTCAAAGACGAGATCTCTCAGCGATGAGTAGATCATGGACTCCAGGGCTTCGTATCACATGTGCCTGGATAGGAGCGTCTTTACTTCCTACAGGGAGTATGTTAGAGGCTCGGTGTTTCTAAGCGATGACTACGCCTGCAAGGTTGTGGAAATTGGTACTGTGCGCATTAAGATGTTCGATGGGATCGAACGGACCTTGATGGAAGTGAGGCACGTTCCCAGGTTGAGGAAAAATTTGATTTCCCTTGGTGCACTCGAGGCATTGGGGTGCAAGTTCACCGGCCGATTTTGACCGGTTTTGCAAAGTTTCAAAGGGGGCTCTTATAATTATAAAGGGATAGAGGCATGGAAACATTTATAGGCTGATTGGGAGCACTTCAGTAGGTGGAGCCGCAACGGTTGTAGCGGATTTCACGTCTGCACGTATGTGGCCTGCATGCTTAGGCCACATGAGCAAGCGAGGCATGAAGCAGGAAGGTTTGTGTTAATTTTCTGAAAAATAAATCCGATGTCTTTATGACCTTCAGGTATTAGAAGGAGATGCGATGGTGGATAATCAGTCAGGGCAGAAATTAAAAGTTTTGATAATCGACAATGGAGGTGAGTTCACTTCCAGGGAATTTAACACGTATTATAAGGACGAGGGGATCGTGAGGCACAACACTGTGCGCCATACGCCAGAGCAAAATGGTGTGGCAGAGCGAATGAATCGAACTCTCTTGGAGAGAGCCCAATCCATGATTAGTAATGCTGGGTTAGGCAAAGAGTTATAGACTGAATCCGTTAACACGGCTTATTACTTGATAAATCGGTCACTCTCTATGGCAATGAATGTAAAATTCCTGAGAAAGTGTGGGGTAGTCATACACTAGACTACTCAAGTCTGCGGGTCTTTAGTTGTGAGGCTTACTCTCATGTACCGTCAGTTAAGAGAGATAACCTAGATCATAAGGCTAAAAAAGGGATCTTTGTGGGCTATGGTGATGGTGTGAAGGGTTATTGCATATATGATCTTATCACACAGAAGATCACCTTGAGCCATGATGTCAAGTTTGATGAAGGTTCTTTGTTCTGAAAGGATGATACAAAGGAACCAGAAAAATAAAAAAATGTTGATACATAAGATGACAAAGATGAGACAAGAGTCGATACTGAGTCGCAGACAGAGGTACAGGATCAGGTGGAGTAGCCACCTGTGCGAAGAAATCCACCTAGGGATCGTAGGTTACCAGTAAGGTATAGGGATGACTTGAATATTGCGTTCACTCTTATTATGGATGAGGAGAATCCATTTAACTTTGAAGAGGCACTACAGGATGTAGATGCTGAAAAGTGAAAGACGATAATGCAAGATAAGATAGACTTCCTATATAAGAACGAGACTTGAGAGCTTGTAGAGCTTCCAGTGGGCCGAAAAGAGATTGGGTGTAAATGGATTTTTTAAAAGAATTAGGATAGATACAAGACAAGGTTGGTAGCGAAATGGTATGCTCAACGTGAAGGCGTGGACTTCAGTGAGATTTTTACACTGGTTGTGAAGAAAGTATCTATTAGGTTCGTAGGCACTGGTTGCCCAGTATGACCTCGAGTTAGAACAGATAAATGTAAAGACTGCTTTCCTGCATGGGGAATTGGAAGAGCAGATTTTACATGGTGCATCTAGAAGGTTATATAGTGCAAGGGGCTGGGAACAAGGTTTGCAGGTTGAAAAGATCGTTGTATGGTCTCAAACAGTTTCCTAGGCAGTGGTACAAAAAATTTGATTCCTTCATGATGAGTTAGGGCTTTTCCAGGAGCCAGTACGATCATTGTGTCTATTTCAAGACACTAAATGATGAAAAGTTTCTCATACTGGTATTGTACGTTGATGACATGCTTATTATCAGTTATAGTACGTCTAACATCGATGTGTTGAAGACTCAGATTTCAGGGACATTTGAGATGAAAGATCTAGGGGCTGTAAAGAGGGTTCTTGGCATAGATATTTATAGAGACAGGAAGAGGAGCAGGTTGTGGTTATCTCAGGAAGAATACCTTGAGAAGGTGCTGAAAAAGTATGAAATGGACAAGTCCAAACCGGTTAGTATTCCCCGCGTGGCCCACTTCAAGCTTTCTTCTGAATAGTGTCCTAAGACAGATGAAGAAAAGCATGTTATGTCTCATGTGCCCTATTCAAGTGTTGTGGGCATTTTAATGTATGCCATTGTCTGTACAAGATCGGATATTTCACAGGTTACGGGTGTTATTAGCCAATTCATGTCTAGCTCGGGCAAACAACATTGGAAAGCTGTGAAATGACTACTACGATATATTCGGGGTACGCAGGACTGCGTCTTGACATTTGAAAAGTCTAAGGACAAATTGGTTGGTTATGTCGATTCTGATTACGCAGGTAGTGTGGACAGTAGGAGATCGACTTCAGGGTAGTCGTTTGTGTTAGTAGGTGGAGCAATTAGTTGGATGTCTAAGGTTCAGTCTGTGGTGGCTCTTTCCATTACTGAAGTTGAGTATATAGTGGTGATAAAAGCTTTTAAGGAAGCTGTTTGGTTGAAAGGAATGATAAATCAGTTAGGGGCTTCAGCAGGAAGTCGTGCCGGTTAATTGTGACAGCTCTAGTGTTATCAATTTGGATAAAAATTCTATTTATCACTCTCGTACTAAACATATTGATGTGCTCACCATTTTATTCGATAGGTGCTTGAGGAAGGAGATGTGACTTTGGACAAGATTCACACTAGCGTGAATTCGGCGGATATGCTGACCAAGGTGGTCCATACAGAGAGGTTTAAGTTCTGTGTAACTTCTTTAGGATTAGCGAAGGCTTGACGAAGACGCAGTGATGATGCATGAGAAGCGATGACACTATAATTGATGAGGAGCTGGTTTATGAAGAGAAGAGAAGGTGGTTTGATGTTTTGATGCCTCGGTGGAGTTTGTTGTAGAGGCCTCAAAACTGTGTTGAAACAGAGTCCACTGATCAGTCGGACGACCGGTCGATTAGTGGACAGCTTGTCACAGTGGAGGCTGGGCTAATTTCTGGAGGTCTCTGACCGGTCGAATTATGGGCAGCAGAACATGTTTTTTGGAAAAAACTCTCTGGATCAATTTGGTCGATTGCCGACTGGTCAGCCGATCGGATCGACTCTCGTGCGGGATCCGGATATCTTGCATGGTTTCGCACTGTGTGTTTCCAAATCGGGAGAGAGTCCTATTTAAACTCTTCCTAATCATGTTAGGAGTGATTCTAAGTAATACCAAGGTGCTCTAACACGTGATTAGGGTTTTGGGTGAGAGGATTGTAAGGTTTTGAGAGCTTTTGTTCATCTTTGGGATCTACTTGGGTAGATTAGCTCTGTAATCATCTGTGATTCATAGTGGAGGAGTCGCTTTGTGCCGTGGTTTTTTCCCGCAAGGGTATTCCACATGAAATTCATTTTCTTTTGCGTTGATTGCTTTTGTGTCTGTGTGGTGATTATTTGATCTTCTTTGTTGCTTTCGTTGATCGGATTTCCAACATATGGAACCAGATGATCCTAACCATCCAGTTGATAGAGTTATGAGTGGCTTAACACGTGCATGAAATTTTATTTTCCAGGTATAACTGGTCATATCTAGTTTGTTTCCACTCACCTTCCTCGATTTATTTTTTCATCCGTACCCATAATGTTGGAGTTTCGCTACCCACTTTTGGAGTAGTTGTCTACCACGAGAATGTATTCATGACTATTGGATGCCTTTGGGTTCTCTTTTCTGATGATGTCAATACCCCACTTAGAAAAGGGCCAGGGTATTATTAGGTTGTAGAGTATTGAAGCATGCACATGGATTCGTTATGTAGGCTTTGGATACTAGAAGTAGTTCCTGATATGCTGGCAATAGTCCGTCTCCTTCATTCATCAATAATAACTGAGTTATAAGTTCTTCTTAGGCATCACATGTTCGTTTATGTGCGAGTCGGATATTTCATCAGGGACTTCAGATGTGATCTTGACAGCTTTTGCTCAGTGAGCTTGACTTCAAGCTTTATAGTAGATGGTGTATCACTAGCTCTTCATCGAGTTTGGGCATATCTTTGTAAGAGAATGTGAAGTTGGATAGCCTTGGTCTCAGGAATTTTGCCATCTCTTGCTTGTATTTAGGAGGCAAGGATCTCCCAATGCTTACTGCTCTGGAAAGTTCAGGGGATCCCAAGTTCACAATTTTGAAGTCATCCAAAATGACATTGACTTTTATTTCAAACTTTCTATGGGAATCCTCTGTCTCGAGAGTCGGTTCATCATTTTCTCCATCTTAGGTTTCGTCTAACCCATGTGTTCGAAGTCTAACTCTTAATCGAAATCATATGAGTCGACTTCAAACTCAAATGCTTTGACAGAGAAACTTAGCACATTATTGCTTATGATCTTTAGAAAGGAAAATTCTGATTTTTTTTAATCTTGTCATGCCCGCGTTCTTTTGATATTTGAGCTGATAATAGAAAATTTGACGCTCGATTGGAGAGAAGATATATTTTGAATAGATGGGACACATAAGAGGAATGTAATTCACGGTCTCAAACTCGAGACCATGGTATGGGATGTCCTCATTGGAGCATTGTACATTTATGACTGGGATGTCAGGCTCCTCAGGGTTGGATGCTTCTATCAGGAAGATATGTTCGGGATCATCCAAAATGGTCAGCACCTTATTTCCGAAGATGTACTTGGTCATTTGGTGAAGGGTCGAAGAGATAGCCCCGACTTAATTTATGGAACCAAGATTGATCGGAAAGGAGATGGAATGAAGTTGTGATGTTTAAGACCTAAAAAGTGATGGTTGATGTTTTTGGACTAATCAGAAGCTCGACATCAATCTCTCGCTTAACTTGTTTACTAGAGGCGAGAACCACCCGTCCTAAATTCTTCTCTGGATTGGTTGAAGACTGAGTAGAACCAGGCAAATCCTCTTGAATAATAGAACATGAAATTGCATTGGATTGTCTAACACAACATGCTACGTTAATCGTGCGGAGCTTAGACTACGGCTAAGTCTTGGGGGGGGGGTGGTTGGGAATTTGGGAATTAAGACCGTTTAAAAAATTATTTTTAAAACTCTTGTCTAATTAAGCTAATTTAGCAATTATAAACTAATTAAACAAGAACACTTAGCTTCCAAGCATAAGTGGGTCTAATCACAAAGGCTACAAAAAATAATGCAATTAAGCAAACTAGCATAAGCACATAGATTATGATAATGCAATATGTTGAGCTTATAATCAATGTGCAATTATCTAAACTACAAATGATATAGCTACCTAAACAACTAGTTTAGAAGTGAAACTACAAGATGTGTATGAGAATTTACCTATCATGCATAGCATACGTTCCATTCAGGCATTCATATAATTAACAATTAAATAGACAATGCTACAACAATGTGCTCAAATTAATCTCAAACACAAGCTTGTATAGTGGTTCAACTACTTATCTACTCCATTCTTGGTTACTGTTCCCAACCCATGAGAACACCGGATTTCACTATACCAGAGGTTTTAAATCAGGTTTACCTTTCAACTTTTACACGGAGGTTTTTGCACAGGTACACTTCTCAACCTAAAAGGAGGTTTTATAGGTTCATCTCTCAACTTACACGTATACACCGGTGTTGGTGGCTCCCCTTGGAGACTTGTTTAGACTCAACGAATGAGTCAAGGTTCGACACAAGAACCTGAATTTTAGACACAACAAATGAGTTAAGGTTCGATAAATGAACCTGAAATTTAAGCTCAACTAATGAGCCAATGTTTAACAAACGAACTTGGATTGAGTTTGAAACCAAACTTCCACACTCTACCAATAAATGAAAAGAATGCAAAAGGACTCAACTTGACACTTACTTGTCGGATGAGCCCCTTGTTTAGTGCCACTTCGGGTTCATTGATCTCCAATCTCCCGTGCTTCAATCAGCTCCCCTTTGCTCCCCCGATCTTGTTACTGATGCTTTGCCAAGGCCTCTGCTCCAATGATCAATCGCCTTGCATATGATCTTCAAGAGATGACTAAGGTGATAAGAGGTGGTGGAATTATCTACAACATGTAGGATTTGGTTGCCTAGAGAAATTCCACCTAATAGGATCTCTAAAGAGGTTTAGACAAATGATCTACTTATGATCAAGGTTCCTAAAACATCTAGAGAACAAGTTCATCTTCATATGAGCTTTGAATGCTTTATCTTGTGATCAACCACAAGGAAGATAACTTGGAATGGTTAGGATTAGAGCCTAATAGTATGGGTAATAAGGGTGGCTTCTAATACACTAAATTCTATCTAAAAACCTCAAAAAGTGAGTTGCAAATATATAGAACAAAAGCTCCAACGGATAAAAAACAGGTAGCAATGGCTACTTGTCGCCCGGTTGACCAACCAGTTTGAGGGGTCTTCGATTGGTCGGTCGTTGAGCCACGACTGATCTAAAAATGGCCTGGGACAAGTTCAACATTGTTGTCCCAACTTTGACCTTTGTTGAATGGTTGACTGATCGGTTGGACTGACCAATCGACCGGTCTGAAAATGGCTCGTGACTTATTTATGTTGTTGTCCCTTTATAGCCTCAGACGACTGGTTGGCCAGAGCCAACGACTGGTCGGCAGACACATGAGTTCTTCTGTTTAGTTTGTCGTATTTCCAGCTGCTCATGCAACCTCTTGGGCTTATCTTTAGGTGGTCTTTTCGGACACGTAAGGCGAATATAAGATGACTAAAAGTATGCCCATTAGGTCATGCCATTTAGATGTTTGGTTTTAGTTTTGGTTTAGGTTTAGGTTCAAGGCTTTTGGCTCACCAAGGCATCTCATTTACCTATTTCTTCCTTGATGCAGTAGGTCCGTTTGAGTCTTTGGTCTTCATCTTCTTTGGGCTCAACCAATACCTAGACTCGCTGACCTACGTAATTAACAAATAAGGTACACTAGTATACCATAAAAAAGTGCACTAAAAGAACATCCTTCCTAAAAAGTGTCCACATGATTGAAGTTTGGGCCTCGATTTTGTCAAGGCTTGTGGCATGCTGACTAGAGAAGGGGCTATTTCTTCGAGAATAGCGGCTGGAATAGAGGCTGGATAGGCAGGTGTTGCCCATTGTAAAATAAGGATTCAGAGATTGGACTGATTGAAGATGCCTCATACATATTTGGGGGGGGGGGGGGGGGGGGGGGGGGGGGGGGGGGGATTGGACTGGATTGAGGTGCCCCTTGTAAAATGATGGACTTTGAGATTAGACTGGATGGAGGTGCCCCTTATAAAATGATGGACTTTGAGATTAGACTGGATGGAGGTGCCCTTTATAGGATCGGGGGCATTAGTGTTGGGCTGACGGTGATTGCATGGATGAATTGGATTGGATGGCAAGGTGATTCTTCCTGGATGATATTGATGGCAGAGGTGCTCGATGAGCTGGAGCTCACTTGATGTTGTGGCAGGAAATTCTCGAGGATGTAGTTGGTGGAGGCAACAACAAGAGAGGTGATCACAATCCTTTGGTTGTCAATAAAATATTGGACTGCATGCTTCAAAGTGAAACAATGGTTCGTTGTGTAGCCTTGGGATTGGTGATATGCACAATACTCATTCTCATTATATGTTGGTGGTAAAGGGTTTGGTGGGGCCCTTAGCAGTAGTGGGGTAAGAAGTTACCACTGAATTAGCACAGTTAGCATTTCGTTGTGAGTTCGGTCTATCAGTGTGAATCGCCTTGGCTCTCGTGCCATCCTCATTTACGAACCTTGATTGGGGTACTGTGGATTCCATCTTGGCTGTTACTGCTATTACTGTTGTCCTTGTTGAGGGGCGAATGGTGTGCCTTGGGTAAATGCGATAAAATTATCTTCTTCCGTGGAGTTGCTATAAAATCGCCAGTGGAGTCACCATTCTGTGAACGTTGGAAATTGGTGCCCATGCTTTTACGTTTGGTTTTGGATGTGTATGAGATAATTTCAATTGTTGTAGTAGACTTGGACTCGCCACTAGCCACTTATCTCAAAATCTCGTAGTCGATTAGAACCTGTAAAATTTGTACGTGTAAGCCAGAGAATCCGAAGACTCTCTTACTTCTAATTGACTCCTGATCTACAACCTAAGATTCTGATTTAGGGACCTCAGTTACTGAAAGGGAATGTGTTAGGCATCCTTTCTGCTAGTACGAGTGCACAGTCTCTAATTCGCGTGGTAAACTGATTTTATAGGATAAATGATAATAGACAAAGTATGAAAATAAGACTAGGCAGACTCAAATTTCTGATGTGCCAGGGTCTAAAATTTTGACAAGCCACAGAGCATCCAGAGAATGTCTAGAGAGGGGGGGGGGGGGGGGGGATAAAATGTAAGAGGACTAGGCTATCATGAGTTTTTGATTAGGGCTCTTAATGGAGCGGGTCAGATCCGAGATCCGATTTACTCTGAATCCATATAACGTGAATTTGGATATTAAAATAGGTCTGAGTAATTAAATGGACCAGATTTAGATTCACAGAAATATATTTGAATACGATCCGAATCCATTTTTAGATTTTTAGATTTGGAGTCAGATCTAACTGAATACCATCCAGATCTAACTCATTGTCACCTTGCTGTATATGTTATATCCATGTCGGCCATCTGTTGTCCAGATTATTTTAGGCCACGTCTCAAAATTGAGACGTGTCAATCTCAGGTCGACCATATCACAGTAAATAGTGGGATTTGCATCATTTTGCTACTAAATTAAATATATCATGTTATATATTTTGTATATCTGTGATGGAGTGGATTCAGTCCTAGATCCGACCTAAATCCTATGGTTATATGGATTTTGCATCGAAAATGGATATGGCTATTTATAAATGGATCGGATATGGATATCACCTTTTGGATCCGAGTTGGATCTGAATCCGTTTACAAATTTTTGGACTTGGAGCTGGATCCAATTGGATTCGACTCAGATCTGATCCATTGAGAGCCCTATTTCTAATGTGATAGGATCCAGAGTTCCGGCAAGTCACAGAGCAACATTTAATGACAATTTAGAGAAGAATGGGGGTTAAGAAGGGAGGTGATGATGCAACTGATAAAGTATGAATGCTAGCGATGATCACATAATCTTTAGCTTGCACTTGAATACGGCTTAGATGATGTATGTGCACT
The DNA here is from genome assembly GCA_003013855.2 of Liriodendron chinense. Taxonomy (NCBI): domain Eukaryota; kingdom Viridiplantae; phylum Streptophyta; class Magnoliopsida; order Magnoliales; family Magnoliaceae; genus Liriodendron; species Liriodendron chinense. The sequence continues at coordinate 7,521,293 of ML058469.1, read as the reverse complement.
ATGGCTTAAAAGGGTTGATCCATGTGGGCCAGGTAGCTAAAAGAAGGCTGGAGGAGGCTAGAAGGTGGCTATAATGGATGAAGGCTTGTAATGCTTTATCTCTCTCTCTCTCTCTCTCTCTCTCCCTCTCTCCCTCTCTCTCTTAGTTTTTTGGTGTTTTGAAATGAGGAGAGGGGAGTATTTATAGTCCCTTGGATGACATTCTAGTAATTGTAGGGACTTTAAGGGGTAAATAGTGATCTGGGAGCTTATGATTGGTGAAGATGAGGGGAGGTGCCACATGATACTTTCTCATTAGTTGTGAGGGGTGGTAAAATAGTAAATAAGGAGAAGTTTTGAGGTATGGGTAGTTCTAATTCATTTGTCACATCTAGAGGGGCAATGGCTGGTTGGGGTGAGCTCATTACAGCCTAGAGTGGCACTTCGAGTGTCGCAGCCTCTTCGGTTTTCTTTGTCAGGTTGCTTGGTTGGCCTTATAATATCCAAAAGGACTATAGTTCAGGTTTGAAGTGATCTATGATGAGTGCTGAGATTTTATTTCTATTTTTAGGATTTCCAGCATTTAACTTGTGTTTAATTCATATTTATCTTGAATTTAGCCAAATTTGAAGCTTTTGGGTTAGGTTAGTTTGGCTTGAAAAGTGGTTAAGGCTTGGCTTGGGAATGACTTGGGTGGTGGCTAGTCTTAGGTATGGCTAAGGCTTGGGAATGGCTTGGGTAATGGCTTGGGTTTAGGGAATGGGTACTTATAGGTCATCCATGCCTTACCAAGTTGCTAGCATTGGTGGGGTGTCTACAACACCTGGGGGAGACCTTCGCCCCTTTATAATCTAAGCAAGGACCAGGTTCCCTTGTTGTGCAGAAGGATTTTGTGAAAGAAAATTTTTTCTTTAAGTGTAAGCATACCAACATAGAGTAATGATTTGAAGACACTAAATTCCATTAAATAATGACCATCATCGATATTCATTGACCATCATCGATATTCATTTCACATCGCTGATACACACTGACTGTCGCCAATAATAAACTATGTATCGGTGAAGGGCAGTGACTATCGGCGATCGATAGTGCATATCGACGATTCAAAGTGCCTTAGTGGGTTCACCACAGTCTCCATCATTCGTACAAACACCACATCCTCATTTTCACAAACTCCAACGATTCGAACTATAAGAACAAAATAAACAAAACAAAAAATAAAAAATGATTCAACTTGAATATTGCCAATCGATCCTCACTACCTTGGATGGCCTTTAATAAATACGAAAAGAAAAAAGAAAACTTTTTAACGTCGAACCAACACACTTTGCACCATTCATACGAACACCACATTCTCCTCCCTTTTACAGACTTTAACCATTCAGACAACAATGCGAAGCAAGAAAAAAGAAAAAAGAAAAAACTAAGAAGGGAACCTTAATACCCTCTTCCCTTTCACAAACTCCCATAACTGATTGACGTCAACAATAACGAAAACAATAAACAAAACAACTTACCTTTAGCATGCAGGTTTAACATAGTAGCTGGAGAATCGATCCTCACTACCTTGGATGGCCTTTAATAAATACGAAAGGAAAAAAGAAAACTTTATAACATCGAACTAGCACACTTTGCATCCCCCCCCCCCCCGAAGTTTGTCGTCTTCATCAAAGAGTAGGAAAACTGCTCGTACAACTACCAACCGTCGAAGAAGGCTTCATGTGGTCCCCTCTTCTTCACCTGTAAGCTATTGAAAACAACGAAGAAAGGGGGGGGGGGGGGGGGGGGGGGGGGCAGAGAGGGGCCAAAAAAGGCCTTTCCCATCATGGGAGCCACCTAGGGAACCCATCCCACATATTCCAGCCCACCCCTTATGTTCTATGGGGCCCATTGGATAGTCCCGAAGGGGATTTAAGCCGTCTACATAGAATAAGTTATAATTTCAGGCCATCTGATGAAATTTAAGGGCAAAACTCATCGCGAATGGACCACAATGGTGGGAATAGTCTGAATTAACTCATGGTTGTGGGCCCCAAACATGTTCATTTTATTGAAATGACCTTCCCGTGGGTTCACGACTGTCTAAATAAAGCGAACGGGTCAGATTGATTGAGGGGTGGCCCCAAAAGTTAATTTAGTGGGGCACAAAAAGACCCTTCAACTTTCGCGCTTTGCTGCTACCGAACGAGTGGGCGGCTGTGCAGATGGGCATTTTCGTCTGGAAAAAAGGCCAATAATGCTCATTAGACTAGAAGAAACAACTTCTACGAAAGGGACTAACATCACTAATCAAGAGCTTTATCAAGTTATATCCATCCATAATGTTTGGATAGGGGTCAGAAGCTGCGTGGGTCCTACCGTAATGTTTGTGAGAAATCCATACCATTCATCCTTTTTTCTGTATCATGTTAAGACAGGACTCCAAAAATGATGTAGATCCCAAACTCAAATGGGCCACACCACAGGAAAATGTGGGTAGGTAGATGCTTATTATTGAAACCTCTATGGGGTCCACCATGACGTTTATATGCCATCCAAATTGATCACAAGGTCATTCCTACTGGGATGATTTGAAAACACAAATATTAGCCTGATCTAAAACTTTTGTGGTCCCACGAATGTTTCAACGGTAGATGATTCAATCCTCACTATTTTTTGTGGTGCAGCCACTTGAGTTTTAGAACTGCTTGATTTGTGGGCTCATGTCCTAACATGATCTGGAAAAACAGATGGATGGGGTGAATTTTTCAAAAATATTATGGTGGGCCCCACGTGTGTCATAGGCAATCCACAAACATAATGTTTAGAAAATTTTTGCTACACCCACAGCTTGCATACGCTACATATGCGTGGATCCTGGTTGCATTCCGTATCTTGAGAGGATATCTTAAGAGGATATTTTAATACGAGGGAGCGAGTGAGTCTCTCGACTTCTCTCTTTCTAATCTCTCCGGCGAGGGCAAGCAACGAGAGTGGATTAGCTGTTACCCGGGAACAACTTTGTGGGTGTTACCCTAACCGTGTGGGCCCATATTGATGTCTTTTGTAAATATCCACCCATCCATATGTTTGTCTATCTCATCTTAGGATGTGATACCAAAACTTCGGAATCGAAGATCCAAATCTCACGTAAATCGTACCACTTGAAACAGTGATGAACGACCATTAAAAACTTTTTGTGGGTCAAAAGTTTCTTATCAAGCTGATATTTATATTTTCCTTTCAACGGGTTGAATTGCAAATAAACACTACTAAAACCCTATGATGTTTGTGAGAAATCTACCCCCATCCATTTTGTGAGCTCATTTCAGGAAGTGCGACCAAAATTCAGCCGGATCCAAGACTCAAGTGGGGCGAAAACGTGAGGATTGAACGTCTTAGTTCAAATATTCGTGGGGCCACAGAAGTTTTGAATCAGGCTAGTATTTGTGTTTTCAGTTCATCCCAGTAGGAATGACATTATGAACGGTATGGATGGCATATAAACATCACTGTGGATCCAGGGATATTTCAAAGGTAGGAATTTTCCTACCCACCTTTTCCTTTAGTCCAGCTTACTTGAATCTTGGATCCGGTTCGTTTTTTGTCTCATGTTGTGGACCCTCGCCGTTCTGCGCTCCCATGACTACGTTCTCCTTTCCCTTTCGGAAAAAGAAGAAGAGGTGCGTGCGCGCGAATAGTCGTTTGTGCCACTGGCTTGCCTCGTTCTCGAGGGCTTTGTTTGGTTGTCGTGTTAAGCTGGATGTGTTTAAATGAGTTTATATAAGACTAAAGTCACCACTAGCCAGTTACTTCGAATCTACAGTCGGCTAGGCCCCGTAGAAACGTTAGAGAAGGGAATATGAAGATTCCTCCCTCTAAAATGACTCCTTTTGATCTGCGGCCAGAGATTCGAGGTAAGGGATCACGGTTACAGGGTGGGAAGAGGTTAAGCATCCCACACACTACCCGTACCGAAGTACGGTCTCTACTTCATAGAATCGAACTAATACTTGAAAGTCTGATTTAATCCTCGTACATTCTCATGGATGACATGATGCATGAATGCAGGTATGAACAGTAAGAGTTTTTGATGGGCAGGTTTCCATTAACAGGCAAGCCCAGAGCATACGCTCGAACTGACAGGTGCTTTATGCGAAATGCATGCAGTGTATTTGAATAATCAAGGTGCTTGTAGTAGCTGATGTATGAATGCAGGTCTGAATAGTAAGAGTTTCTGATGGGCAGGTTTCCATTAACAGGCAAGCCCAGAGCATACGCTCGAACTGACGGGTGCTCTATGCAGGATGCATGCTGTGTGTTTGAATAATCAAAGTGCTTGTAGTGAAGCAGGGGGGTTGGAAGAAAAGTAAATGTTGAACTTATGTTAGATGCGAATGAGATGATGCTGGTAAAGAACAACTAGATGGACGGAGGTGTCGCAAGGGTTGGCTTCGAGTGGCTGGATCAAGACTTGGATGGCTTGGGAGACTTGGACCAGTGGTTAGGCTGGGCTGGACCAGGGCTAGGCTGTCCTCACTCGGGCTCTCCTTGGTGGAAAAATGGGCTAAAAGGGATGGAGGTGGACTCAGAGCTCTCGGACTGAAGAGAGGGGAAGTGGATGTCGAATGTAAAGGGGAGAGGGGGTATTTATTGCAGCTGGCAGTGGCAGATTGCATAAATAAGTTTGGGAGGCACCCAGGGGGCCGCCCGTACGGACATTCTGGGGATTCAGCGGGCAGTACGGACATGCTCCGGGGCTGCTGCTTGGAACTCGGTGAGTTGACTGGGTTTTGGGGATGGGTTGACACGGTGAGTTGACTCGATGGGTTGACTCAGTGGGTTGACTCGGCGATTTGACTCAGCGGGTTGACTCGCCGAGTTTGACTTTTTAGGACTTTTTTGACTGGTTTTTCTTATGGGGGTTTTTTCAGGCTGATATTTAGGGGTGAGTTGACTGGGTTCAGGCTTGAGTTGGGCTATGGATTAGGGCTTACAAGGGTGAGTTTGGCTGAGTTTGGACATGGGATTTGGGGGTATGGTCCTCCATTCATTCAGCTATCTCTACCAACAGTGTAGCCGAAGGTGGGGTGTCTACAGATGCGCCTCTTTGGCAGAGGTTGCGTGCAACCGAATGCCAAAGTGAGTGGACACCCCACTTCTAACCCGGTCATTCATAGATTATGGTCTGAAATCTTTACTTGCCTTTGCATCTGTGCCAGTTGATCGTCTGAAAATTGATCACTGGCACATACCGCGAGAGTTTGGAGAAAACGTTGTGATTGTCCCTGCAGTTTGCTGCAACCTGGGTATTCAATCGCAACCCTTCCATTCCCGATCGGTACTAACATCGGAAAGGTACAGCAGAGCCTTTGAAACATAGTCTTACGAGGATACTGACCCTGTGATTGACTGTTTGATGTTTTCCCAGATCACTCTAGGAGTACTTGTTTCGCTTGACTGTCAAAGTGGTTAGCTGCCCTACGTCGTAGTCTTACGGGATTTTACTACGCCGACTTGGAATCAGTCAAGGTACTTCAGGCATCCACGCCTACGTATGTGCGGGTGAATTCTTTCCACCAGATCTGCTGGTTTTGATGCTTGGTTTGCAAGTCGTTCTTTCCTAGATTGTGATATGGAATCCTCGTTTTCCTTTGTATCTGAGTCAGTTGATTGCTTGGAGATTGATAACTCGCACATACCGCGGGAGTTTGGAGAAAACGTTGTGATTGTCCCTACAGTTTGCTGCAACCTGGGTACCCAATCGCAACCCTTCCATTCCCGATCGGTACTAACATCGGAAAGGTACAGCAGAGCCTCTGCGTCGTAGTCTTACGAGGTTGCTGACCCTGAAATTGATTGTGTGATGTTTTCCTGGATCACTCCAGGAGTACTTGTTTCGCTTGACTGTCAAAGTGGTTAGCTGCCCTGCGTTATATAGTCTTACGGGATTCTACTACGCAGACTTGGACTCAGTCAAGGTACTTTAGGCATCCACGCCTAGGTATGTGCGGGTGAACTCTTTCCACCTGATCTGCTGATTTTGATACTTGGATTACAATTCATCGTTTCCACCTATTCAAATGGTTTCTTTGACCGAGCTTTTTGGCTTTCATCTTTTCGTTTCTTGGCATGTGCTATGACTGAACTGACACTGGAGTTCAGTTCGACCGTACTTTGAGTGTATTGGATCCGATGGTCTCCAGGGAAACCGCGAGACATCGGGTCTTATTTGATTTTTGCGTCGGCTCCTACCCAGAGATATGGAAGATCTCATGGTGTTTTGGAGGCCGAACGCTCTATTGTAAAAATATTTTTAGATTTTGAAAAGGTACCCAATCTGGGGAGTGATACTCCGTGGGGTTTTTATTTGTAAATGGGAATATTATTTGTCTTTTTGAAAAGAAAATCTGGCTTGCACGTGCCTCCACTAGGGGTGCCTGTGGGGTCTTTGGCTAACCGACTTTTATTTTGAAAGCAGGTAAACATGATGATTGATGCGATGCATGGGGATGCATGGAGATGCATATTTGATGATGAATGCATGGTTTGGCTCATTCCCTTTTCATTCGATGATTTTGCTTTTACTGGAGATGCAGAGAACTTTGAGCTTATTGCTCCAAGGTTGTGCTCCCCTGGGGATTTCTTTTTTTTTTTTTATATGGATGTTTGGCCAGCGGGTTGGTCAAGATCCTGACCCGTGGTCTATCAGGTCCATCATCCCAAGATGCTGTTTCTTTGCTAATGGGAATGGACGAAGGATGTTATCAGACTTCAAGATGTTCTTCTGTGAATGGATGCGATTGAGACGGTGCTTGGTCGCTTGTTTTGGTCAAGATTCCAATTTGCGGCGATCGGATCCGTCATCCCAAATTGCGAAATGAGTGAGCAGAATTTGACACTCCTGAAATGCAGTGCTGGGGATAGTGACAATTTTTGTGATTTTTGCAGATATTTGGTTCGAATCTTTACCTGAGTGGTCAGGATAGAGATCGGTTATTGAAAACAAAGGAAATATTTTTTATGGTTTTGAAAATATTTGGTTTGAAAGTAAGGGAAATATTTTGCGATTTTTGAAAATATTTTGCAATGTTTTGGTATTTTGTTGGATTTTTATGAAATGCAGGGAAAAGGCATGGAATTTTCATCCATTTCCAGCTTCTACTGCTGGTAAGGCACCCGATCCATTTTACGTCAGCGAGCAATACGAGTCTCACAAAGTTAAGTGCCGTAGTTTTACATTTTCGGATGAGGACATTTTGAAGGTTTTCAGTCAACACACCCACAAAGTTGCCTGTTCCTTATGTGTAATGCACATAGACCACGTATTGTCCGATGGACTCCTTCGGCCATAAAATGAGCCACATCCTCACATTTCCCTTTGTCAATCCAGTTTGGGGCCTTACGTTGCTCACAATTCCGTGAGGGTGCACTTCACCTCCCAACTGCCTTAATCCCCTTCATGAGTTTTAGGAACAGGGAACATCCGTCAGATTCAACAGCGACTTCCAAATCAAGGTTGTCTATCACGGTGCGTTTAACACGAATAGGGTTGCGAGGTTCTGCTTGCCTCAGCCTTTACCTGTTTAGAAGATTCCGGACACCCTTACGATCAACTGTCAGCCATGTCTGAAACGGGTTGGGAAAGAAAGCCCCCGAGAAGTTAATCCCAGTGTAGTTTTAGGTCTTCGGACCGCTGGGGATAAATTGGTGCAGTTGAAATTGATGATGATGATTTATTTTTTTTGGTTTTTTTTTGAAAAGGTTTCATACTTCAACTCAAGTGATTGAGATTGATACTGGTTTTTATTGAAATCTCTCGAGATTTTGGTCCCGACGTAGTTTAAGGTCTTCGGACCGAAAATATGTGCATGCTGAAAATACTTTTTTTTTTTATTTTTTAGAAAATGTCCAGGGCCGTCGGATCTTAATCCGAACGATTAGGACCGATGTCAGTTTTTATTACCAAGTCCCTCGGGATCTTGATCCCGACGTAGTTTAAGGTCTTCGGACCAAAACTTTATACAGAATAGGGCAACACATTTTTTTTTATTTTTTTTGAAATGATCCAGGTCTTCAGATCTTGGCTCAAACGGCTGGGATTGATGCCGATTTTTATTAAAAATCTCTTAGGATGTTGATCTCGACGTAGTTTAAGGTCTTCAGACCCAGAATTTAGGAGTGAGACTGGTAATACATTTTTTGTGATTTTTGAAAAATGTCCGGTGTCGTCGAATCTTGATTGGGACGATCAAGACCGCTACCAATTTTTATTGAAAATCTCTCGGGATGTCGATCCCGACGTAGTTTAAGGTCTTCGGACCCAAAACTGTACAGAACAGGGCAAACACATTTTCTTTTTTATTTTTGAAAAATGTCCGGTGTCAGTGGATATTGATTTGAACGATCCAGACTGCTACCAGTTTTTATTTAAAATCTCTCGGGATGTCGATCCCGACGTAGTTTAAGGTCTTCGGACCCCAAACTTTGATGGTTGAGCATACTTACCTTGCTTTGTTGGGCTTCTGTCGAGGCTGATTGTGATTTGAGTGGTCCGAATTAATTGAATTGGCCCTGTGGGCCCTTTCCAGACTTCAACTTTACTTTGGAGCACCTATCCTTGATGTTTTGTGAGGCTAAGAAGGCTTTCCATGGTGCGGATGATGACTTGGACAGTTCAAATTGCTCTTTTCAGCCATTTGGACCCACTTGATGATCAGATTTTGGATTCTGGCCCTCTTTCTTGATGATCAAGCCTTCGATCTTGCTATTTGATGGCTCATGTAAGCTTTTCCATGGTTTAGATCATGATGATCTAGTCTTTGAATGGCTCAGATTGCTTGTGGACCCCTCTTGATCAATTATCCTTCTCTTTGACTTGATCAGGCCCATGTTGGCTGTAATACTTCATGATTGGATGGGTGGGGTACTTTTCAGATGATTCCGATCAACCTTAAATGAAATCTGGAGTGGATTAGAGCCTTGGGCGGCCCTTAGGGTGCCATCTGCTGATGTGGACTGTCAGCCTCACCTACTAACGATCGTGGAGCCAATCCCGTGGAGAGAGAGGGAGCGCGTCCGTCCGGGTGGCCCACAGTGGGCCGCCCAAGGCTCGCCTCTTGTGCGGCCTGGGCTGGCTCGTGCTCGGACATTCTTCACAGTCCACTGTCCCTGTCCCCGCATTCTCTGCACTCTCAGGTTCGATTGCAGCCATGAATCTCCCTTTTTTCTCCTCTTTCCTCCTCCTTTTCTCCTCTTCTTGGTTTGTCCTTTCTCAAGCAATGGATGGTGGAGATCTAGGGGCTGTGGGGGCTATCCATGATGGGTCCCACAGTTCAGGAGGTGGTGAAGGCTTTAATGATGGTGGAATCTCTTTAATGGATGGTAGAGATGGAGCATTGAATGGGGGTATTGATGGTGGATTAGGGGTGGTTGTTGGTGGAGCTTTGAATGGCCCCATTAATGGCAGCCATGTTGAAATTTCATATTTGAATGGGCCATTGATTATGGGAGAAATGGATGGTATGGATGGGATGATGAGATGGGACATAGGTGAGGCTATGCATCCTTTGAGTGTGGGCCACATGGATGATATGATTGATGGTGGTGATGGGGCTATGATGGACATAGATGGGCTGGTCTCATGTTTGGATGGTATGGATGGTTCAGATGATACCTTTGATGGTCTGGATGCTCTTGATGATGGCCGAGATGTGCGGCATACTTGCTTAAGTGGACTTGATGTGATCATTGATGATGTCCCCCTGATGATGGATGGTGTGGATGCCTCGATGATCCATTTGATTGGACAGGATGATGATTGGATTCACAACTTTATGTTGGAGAGGGCCGCAGGTCCAGATCTGACCGTTGATTCTTTGATTGGGGTTGCTGGGACCCTTCTTGATGGTTCAGATGCGTTTTTCAGCGATCAGGTTGGTCAGGATGCTACGATGTGTGGTGTGATATTTGCTGATAGTCCTCTTGATGGAGAGTACCGTCATTCTCTTGATCGTCGGTCCTTTACGCGCTCCGTTCACGAGGTGGGTGAGTCTTCCCATGCGGTTGAGGTCGTGACAGTTTCAGACAGTGACGCGACTATATCAAACATAGTCGTTACTGGGGACAGGTCAGGGGCTGTTGAGTCTGCAGAGGTTCTAGCTTTTCCTTCTCCTTCGCCCATTGATCTTCCGATCCTTGATGAGCTGTCATTAATTTTTGGGCCTTTTGTTCTGGAGGGGGTACCCGTGAGGACTTGTCAGTTGTTTCCTCGTCCTTCTTGCTTGCCACGACTGCTTGCTTGGCTTGACAGCTTGTCAGCTTATGAGATTTGAGATTTGGAGTCCTATGGCTTCGGCAGTCTTATCCATATGGCTAGAGTTGACATTGACCGGAGGATGCTCGGGGCCGCACTGATTGACTGGGTCCCTTTGTTGAACTTGTTTGCGTTCAACGACATGGAGTTGGGACCCTCTTTGGAGGAGCTTGCGCGCTTAACTGGTCTTTCTTGGGATTATTCTCAGTATTTTTTGCCAAAGACTTTGCCGAAGACTGCCACACCGTAAAACTAGTTCAGGATCCCTTATCTGGTTCAGCCTGCAGTTGCCAGCCGGGATGCTGTAGTGTTCTACTTGGATTTGCTGTATGATCTTTTTTGGGGTCCTCGGAGTGTGGTAGGGTCTATTCTTGCTCGAAATGCATTGATGTTCTACTTGATAGCTGAAGTGCTATTCTCGGGATGGCGCAGGTCCCAGACTCCTTTGCTTTTTGAGGTGATGAGCCGAGCTATCCGACGTCAGGGGATCATTTCTCTCATCCTGGCTGAGCTGTTTAATGGGCTGACTGACTGTGCCCTGGGCCACACTCGTGTCCTTCGCGGCTACTGTGCCTTTCTTCAGGTATCTTTTCTGCACTTTCCTTTTCTTTTCTTGTCTTTTGAAAATTGCTTTGCCCTAGCTGAACTTCTTTTCCTTCTTGTTATTAGGTCTGGCTATGGGAGCGTCTTTCGCTGACTGTTCCTGTATCATTTCCTGGCACCTGTCGCCCAGACCTTATGCGACACATCATGGAGTTTCTTCCTCATGTGGCTAGGATGAGTGAGCCCTTGTATCGCAGGATGTTTGCTAAGCTGCGTGACTGGAATGTTCGTTGGGAGTCATCTTGGTTTTCACTTCCTCCAGTGCTTTGCGATGCGCACCGCCTTCCTCTGATGTTGGTAAGCTTTCGATCTTATTTTTCTTACCACCCTATCCGATTCCTGCGGCAGTTTGGGTATGAGCAGGATGTTCCTCTTTTTGCTTTCACGGGTATCGGGCGTCGAGCACTTCCATCTAGATCATCTGACTTTAGGACTCGGGTTGACGGATCCTGGGCGAGTTACTTGACTACTGATTTGCTTGGTTTTGAGCTGCGGACTTTTTCGATGGCGACCGCCCCGTATCAGCACTGGGTTGCCGAGCAGTCTCTGTATCAACGTATCCCTTGCTGGCATTAGACTGCCGATGAGCATGAGCAGGATATCCTTGGAGATGTTGGCTTTCATCTGGTTCATATGAGCCTTTTGAGGAGTGCCCATTCATTGATCCTGGTTTCCTTTTGGCCACTCATGGCCATTTGCTGTCTGAGATTTTCGCACTTCGATATCATTGTGAGATGATGTCGAGGAGATTGTGCCGATTAGAGGTTGTCTGATGAGGAGACAACGATCGGTATCCTTGAGCGCGATGAGATACATTACCTGCGTATGGAGGTGAGCAGATTGAGAGCGAGGCTACTTCGTTATGAGTCAGAGGACTCCTGATATGGCTAAGGAGGAGGGTAGAGATTTATTGTTTTAGCCATTTATACATTCCTTTTTGCATAGTATATGATTGATGATGATGTATTTTTTGAAAAAGATGACATGATATATGTAAAAGATATATGATGCTTTTAATGAAGAAGGAGAAAACTTTTGAAAATCTATTGTGCCATGAGTTTTCTTGTGAGTTTGTCTGGATTTTGTGTCAGGATATAGGAATCAGAACTGGGGCTCGGCCAATGCTTTGACCGATGTCTCGAGATTGACTTGCATGAGAACCCTTTGGTTCCCTAGAGATATAGGCAATGTAAACTGTTACTTCCTGAGATTGTCAGAGTTTGTAGAGTTCTTCGTTCCCGACTGCACTTCTTCTTGTTCTTGAACTGTAACTGCTTGAACCGATCTGGACTGTCTGATTTCTTGGTACCTGCACTTTTAATTTTTCTTTTTCTTTTTGAGCCATTTTTTGCCTGCAGCGCTCTTTCGCGTTTTCACTACAGCCGGCCTTTTCCCGTCATTTTTGCCCGTGGTGCCCTTTTAGGTTTTCACCACGTCCCGGGTGTTTGATCTTGCCTGCCCCTTGGCAACTATGCTGTTTTTACCCTCGATGCCCTTTCGAATTTTCACCAAGTCTGCCGTATGCCCACTGTTTTTACTCGGAGCACCCTTTTGGGTTTTCACTCTGCCCTCTTTGTTTAAGCACATATTTTCTTTTTCTTTGTTTTTTCTTTTTTTTTTTCTGGATTTTTGGATAACCCCGGCGGCTAGAGGTCGAGAATCCGTCGTTGCCGGCCAATGGCAGTCTTTCAGCCCTTATCCTAAGTTACAATGATAGAGTTGTCGATCTTAGCTACCGACCTTTCTAAGATGGGTGGATGGATGACTGTGTTTCTTCTTGGGTTAATTTTTCTTAGGTGCCTTGTTTTAGCTTCCCTTTTTCTTTTTTTCTCTTTTTTTTTTATTCTTTTTCTCTTTTTTTTTGTATTTTTTCTCATTTTCTTTTGAATCCCCTTATTTGAAACACTTTTTTGGTGGACAGAAACGATTTCTCAGAGGTTTTGGCTTTGACCTCTTGACTTCAGCTCTATTAAAGTAACTCTTGATAAAGTCAGAATAACTTACTCGTGAAAGATCTTCACTTTGTCGGCGTTGATTGGCTCAGGAAGATTCACCCCTCTCATGTTGGTGAGTCTGAGGGCGCCTCCGGGAAGTACTTCTCTGATGATTAGCGGTCCGTCCCACGAGGGTTTGAACTTTCCTCTGGGATCGAGAAGGTGCGACGGTAGGATTTTCTTCATGACCATGTCGCCCACCTTGAAGCTTCTTTTTCGGACTCTCTTGTTATAAGCCCGAGCGATCCTTTTCTGATAGCACTGTGAATGACTTAGTACACGCATACGCTTCTCATCTGCTAGCTGTAACTGATCGAATCTGGCCCGTTGCCATTCTCCCTCTTCAATTCCGCTTTTTAGTAACACCTGTAATGATGGTATTTCCACCTCGACTGGTAGAACTGCTTCCATTCCGTAAGTAAGCTCGAAAGGAGTAACGCCCGTAGCAGACCGTACAGATGTTCGATAGGCCCAAAGTGCATATGGGAGCATGTTTGACCAATCTCGATAAGTCATGACCATTTTCTCGAGTTCCTGACGATTGTTTTGTTTGCGGCTTCCACCCCACCATTCATCTGAGGACGATAGGGGCTTGATCGATGACGATGAATTTTGAACTTGCTGAGGAAGTTATTCATCTTTTTGTTGACGAACGGGGTCCCATTATCTGTGATGATAGCATTAGGGATTCCATACCGGCATATGATGTTGTTCTTCATGAATTTAATCACCTGGGATGCTGCGATCGTGGTTTAGGAAGCTGCCTCTACCCACTTGGTGAAGTAGTCGACTGCCACAAGTATGTACTCATGACCGTTTGATGCTTTGGGACTAATCTTCCCAATGATGTCAAGTCCCCACATAGAGAAGGGCCAGGGAGTCGTCAGATTGTACAACTCTGATGAGGGGGCATGAATTTGATTCGCATGTTCCTAACATTTGAAGCATTTTCTGACGTTCTGACAGCAGTCTGTCTCCATGGTGAGCCAATAGTATCCAAGTCGTAAAATCTTCTTTGCCATCATGTGCCCGTTCATGTGTGGGCCACAGATTCCTTCGTGCATTTCTTTCATGATCTTCGCAGCTTCTGTTTCGTCGACGCATCGAAGGAGAATGTGATTATAGGATCGCTTGTAAAGAACTTCGCTACTGATGGTGAACTGGCCAGCAGACGCTGGATGGTTCGGCGATTTGTTGCTGTTGCTGACTCCGGATACTCCTGGGTTTCGAGATATTGCTTGATGTCAGCATACCAGGGTTTGTCAGGGACAGCTTCGGCTTCTTCTATTTGCAGGCAAAAAGCAGGTTCATCTTGAGTTTCGACTGTGAGCTCCCATTCTGAAGCTCCTTTCGGGATCTCGAGCATTGATGCGAGTGTAGCGAGAGCATCTGCAAACTGATTATTAGCTCTGAGCATGTATGAGAAGGTGATTTCTTTGAATTCTTCGACCATATTTTCAAGATACACATGATATGGTATCAACTTCTCGTCCTTGGTTTTCCATTCACCATTGGTCTGATTGATGATAAGCTGTGAGTCTCTAAATACTCGTAACTTCTTGACGCCCAAGATTATGGCTTCCCTTAAGCCAGCGATGCATGCTTCATACTCTGCCATGTTGTTGGTGCACTCGAATGCTATGCGCCTTGAGATAGGAATAGGGACATCATCTAGAGAGTAGAGGATTGCTTCGATACCACTTCCTTTAGAATTTACTGTGCCGTCAAAGAATAACGTCCACTCATCTTTTTTCTTCTCTTCTTCACCTTCGAGAAGCAAGAGATCTTCATCAGGGAAGAATGTCTTGGGCGGTTGATAATCCAGGAGAGAGTGGGCGGCAAGATGATCGGCGAGGACTTGCCCCTTGATTGCCTTCTAAGTGACATAGGTGATGTCAAATTCAGACAGGAGTAGTTGTCATTTAGCTATCCTTCCAGTGAGTGCTGGTTTCTCGAACAGGTATTTAAGCGGATCCATATGAGCAGGAGGAGAATAGGGAATGCAATCATGTATTGACGGAGTCGCTGAGTTGCCCAGACTAGGGCGAGGTAGGTCTTCTCGATCGGGGAATACCTGGTCTCGTAGTCGGTGAACTTTCGGCTCAAATAATATATTGCTTGTTCCTTCTTCCCGGTCTCGTCGTGCTGGCCGATGACACAGCTAATGGCTTTTGCTGCTACCGAGATGTATAACAATAGTGGTCGTCCGGGAGTGGGCAGCACTAGAACTGGAGGATTCATGAGATATTTCTTGATGCAATCGAAGGCAACTTGGCAATCATCATTCCATTCTTTTGGAACGTTCTTCCGGAGGAGCTTGAATATGGGTTCACAGATAGGTGTGAGCTGTGCGATGAAGCGACTGATGTATTGAATTCTGCCGAGGAAGCCACGAATCTCTTTCTCTGTTCTAGGAGGGGGCATCTCAATGATTGCTCTGGTTTTGGTTTCGTCGACCCTGATGCCATCTTCGCTCACCATAAAGTAGAGGAGCTTACCTCCCATTGCATTGAAGACACATTTCTGAGGGTTGAGACGGAGCTTGTACTTTTCTAATCTGTTGAATAATTTCTTCAGATCTTCAAAGTGTCTTTCGACCGTGCGAGATTTGACAATCATATCGTCCACATATACTTCAAGCTCTTTGTTCATCATGTCGTGGAATAGTGCTGTCATTGCGTTCTTCAGACCGAACGGCATTACCCTGTAACAGAAGGTTCCCTAGGGAGTGATAAACGATGTCTTCTCATGATCTTCGACGGCCATCTAGATCTGATTGTAACCTGAGAACCCGTCCATGAATGAGAAGACCCTGTACCCAGCAGTGTTATCGACCAGAGTGTCGATATGCGGCAATGGGAAGTTATCTTTAGGACTGGCTTTGTTGAGGTCTCGGAAGTCGATGCACATTCGAACCTTGCCATCCTTCTTCGGTACTGGTACGATGTTGGCAAGCCATTCAAGGTAGTTGGAGACTACCAAGAATCCCGCATTGTACTGCTTGATGATGTCATCTCGGACTTTCAGAGCCCATTCTGGCTTCATTCTTCGAAGTTTCTGCTTCACTGGCTTCATATCCGCCTTTGTTGGCAAATGGTGTACAACGAGCTCTTCATCGAGCCCCGGCATGTCTTCATATGAAAATGCGAAGTTGGACAATCTTGGAGCTAGGAACTCTATCATTCTCTGTTTCATCTCTGGTGGCAATGATTTTCTGATGCGTACTTCCCTAGGGATCTTAGGTGTCCCCAAGTTTACTATCTCAAAATCATCGGCTACAACATTGTCTTTGGATTCGAACTTTTTGAGGAGGTCCTCTAGCTCGGGAGCCGGATCATCATCTTCCTCATCCCAAGCTTCGTCCAGACCCATGAACTCGAAGTCTAATTCGATGTCAAAATCATATGATTCGACTTCAAACTCATGCGACTCTTTAGGAAAAGAAATGTTTTTTGGTTTTTGAGAATTTTTTGGAATTGAAATGCTAGATATTTTTGGCTTTTGAAAGTTTTTTATTTTTTTGGATTTTTGAAATTCACGGGACTTTGAACAAGCGGGCATTGCAGACCATGATTGATCCCAGCTTGTTCCAAAGTTCAGCTCGCTGCTTAAACATACGTTTTTTTTGGAAGCCAGAGCCCTCAGATGACTCTCTGGCTGATTCAAAAGTTAGGGGAACAGATGACCATTCAGGACCCCACACTTCCTCCCCTGGTGAGGTGGGGGTTGATGATTTGGGCGAAGAGTCACGGTCTGGCCTAATGACCATGATTTCTTGCTGGTTGGGTTCCAGATCTGAGTCGTACTCAGTCCCTCCCGGATCACTTACCTCGCATTGCAGTTCGTCTGGTTCCATAATGAGATACAAGTTCGGAATCTGGACATCGGACCAATCCAGGGCTGGCCATTTCCTTTTCTTGGTTCAATGGATGGGCTGCTTCTACCCCTGGCTGGTGATTGATGATGTTAATTCTGTAGAGATGGGCGGGTCATGCCTTTTGTTGATTGATCCTGAGATGGGCAAGTTGTGCCCTTGGTTGGCTGGAATTGAAGTGGGTAGGTTGTGCCCTTGGTTGATTGATGCTGAAGTAGGCAGGTTGTGCCCCTGGTTGGGAGCAAGTATCAGAGTATCTTGGTCCTGAAGCTGTTGTATTTGACTTTCTTCTTCATCTTCATCCTTTCCTTCTTCTTCTGAAGGCTTAGATGGTTCAAGAATCTGGTCCCATCGGATGGGGGGCCATGTGGCCCAAGCTAGGCTCATCGGGAGGCTTTTGTGTAGTGCAATCGGTTGATTCCCTCTTGGGTCTTTGTAAAGTTCCCCTGGCTTAACGAATTGGATGGGTGAGCATCGAAATTTCTTCCTTCTTTTGTCCATGAAGATTGCCCTGTACCCAAGTCCCCATTTGCGTTGATTATATACCAGCGACATCTTTCTAGATTTAAAATGATTCTTCATCCGATACTTGAGGCTCAGACGTTCTGCTGGTGAAAAGACACGGTCCACCCTTATCGGCTTCGGGTTGGCGATAACGTTCACGGTCTCGAACTCGAAACTATGAAACGGGACGTCTCCTTCAGAGTGTTGGATGTCGATGACAGGGATATCCGGTTCAGTGACGGCAACATTGGAAGGAATGATGAGATACTTCTCTGCATGGATAGAAATCACTTGATTTCCACATATGTACTTCACCTTTTGATGCAGGGTTGATGGCACGGCTCCAACCTTGTGCAGCCAAGGCCGTCCAAGCAACATGTTGAAAGAGGCTGATATATCTAAGATTTGAAATGTGATGGTGGAGACTTCTGGACCTATCTGTACCTCTATGTCGACCTCCCCTTCCACTGATCGGTGAGTGTTGTCGAACGCTCTGACGCATATGGTGCTGGGTTGAAATGAAGAGGGACTGATTCCCAAACGTTCTGCAGCCTTGAGTGGGCAGACGTTTAAGCTTGAGCCGTTATTGATAAGGACCAGCGGGACACAGAGGTCTTTGTATCGTAAGGCTATGTTGAGGGATCGCCCATGGTCACACCCTTCAGGTGGCAAGTCATTATCAGTGAAGGTGATGGCGCGCGGAGTCAAGAGTTGTTCGATCATCAATGCTATCATTTCAGGTGCTGTATCGGAGGAGACATGAGCATCGCTCAAGGTTTTGGCAAACATTTCTCTGTGTATGCGCGATGTGCAGAGTAGCTCCCATACCGAGATTTGAGCAGGGATTGACTTGAGCTGAGTCGCCATATCGTATGCGGCTTCATTTTTGTTACCGAGACCCAAGAGAGCGCCTTTCGGATCTCCTCTCTTCTGATTATCTCTTCGGATGCAACGCCCATTGAGATTCATGCTTCCCACCTCCGCGCATTCTGGATAGTGCCATGGGACCTCTTTATAATTTTCCTCACCTTTGCCTTTTAGGACCATCGATTCTTGCAATGGTGCTGGTGTGGGTACCAGATCTTCCTCGTATGGAGCTTTTGCCTTGAGGACTACATTGTTGCTTGTGCTGAAGGGGTAATATCGAGGCTTGTCTTCATAGATCACATAGGGTTGCGGTCGTAGCTTGACTGTTCCTGGAGCAGGAGGCTCCCATGGAATGAACAGTGGTCCTCTTGATATGGCAGGGGGTTTCTCTGTTCGTCCCAGTTGTCATAGTGTGATTGACACACCTCCGAGATTTGCCCCTTGCAATATGACTGGCTCGACTGGAGGAGCTCCTTCCAAGACAATGGGTTCTTGCTGCCGATGAGTATGATCCCTCCATTGTGGATTGTATTGTTCCTGTGCTGAAATTGCCCCTTGCAAGATGACAGGTTCGTATGTGGGCTCGATGTATGACTGTGCTCCTTCCAAGACGACCGGCTCCCCACATGAATGGCTGTAAGGTGCCCCTTGAACAACTGGTACATCATATGGAAGTGCTCCTTCGAGTATTACTGGCTCGGAAACTGAAGGAGGAAAGGGGTTTGCCCTTTGCAAGATCGGGGGAGGATTTGTTGGCCCATAAGTGTAGGCATGAATGGACTGTATTGGGGAGAAGAAATGATTGAGATGCTCTCCTTCTTTTATGCTATTGACGGTAGGGCCACGAGATGAACTGGGGTCCGTCGGATACTGAGGCAGAGGATTCTAAAGAATATTGGTAAAAGCTGCTAGAGGAGTTCCAGGGACCGAGATGACGATCTTGCGGTCATCGATCAAATCTTATATGACATTCTTCAAAGTAAAGCATCGATCAATGGTGTGGCCACGCCCATGATGGTAAGCACAATACTCATTTTCTCGGTAGGTTGGAGGTAGAGGATTTGGAGGAGGCCTAGGTATTATCAGAGTGAGTAATTGCTTCTGTACCAACATAGCCATGACTTGACTAAGTGGTTGAGTGAGTGGAGTGAATTTCCTGAGCTCCCTATAATTCTACCAATTCTGATATGAGTATTGGCCGTTCCCTCTGAACTGCTGGTATTGTCAAGGTGGCTGTGGCTGTGGTTGAGGATTCGGTTGTGGCTGATTCCGCTGAGGTTGATGCTGAACCTGATTTTACTGATACTATTGACGTCCTTGTGGGGGAGCATATTGATTACCCTGAGCAGTGGTGCTGATGTTGTTTACCTTTGTCGGGTGAGGAGGAGAACCGTTGTGGTTTTCATTCCCATATCCGATGGGTCTTCCCTCCACTCTGTTCCTCTTGACTGGAGTGGCTTGATGAGGTCATGGGGAGATTGTCCCGGCGCGGATTGCTGCTTCGACTTGTTCTCCAGCACGGATCAACTGTGAGAAATTCGCATTGGATACGAGATGAGATATCCAGATATGCCAGGATATGTTGAATGAACAATCATGGAAATTTGTTCTTCATCGTCGATAGGTGTCCGCATTCTGGCTGCAATAGCTCGCCAACATCCCACATAAGCTAATAGTGTTTCATCACTCTTTTGCCTGAGAGCCACGAGGTCGGCCCTTCTAGGTGCCATATTGAGATTGTATGCGAATCTATCAACGAAAGCCTGGGAAAGTTGTTCCCAAGTCCTGATGCGGTGGCAGTCCAATGAGGTGTACCAATCTAGGGCATCGCCCTTCAGAGATTTTTGGAACAAACGAATGAGGGCCCCTTCATTTCCTGAGATTGCACTCAGCTCTCCACAGAAGGCCTTGAGATGTGCCGTGGGACAACCGCTGCCATCGTATCTTTTGAATTTTGATACCTCAAAGTTTTGAGGTACTTAAGCATCTGGGAAAGGACACAAGTCTCTGAACTTGGTTGAAGGTAGATCGATTCCTTGTTGTCGTTGAAGCTGATTTTGCAAGATCTGGAACTGCTCCCGCAACTCGTCCAGTCCTGAGTGGTCCCTTCGAGCGACTGGTGCCTCTTAGAGTAAGGCACGTTCTTCTTCGGCATAGTGGTCGATGTCTTCGACCCTATGGGCTTGCTGAAAAGTAACCGCGGGTTGCTGAAATTGATTTGATGACTGGACTGGATTCTAATGAACTTGTGCTTGAAAGGAGTGTAACTGTACTGGAGATTGTATTGAAGGTTAAACTAAAACTTGCTGGAAATTAACTAGAGATTGCTGAATTGAAGATTGCTGAAAATTAACTGGAGATTGCTGAATTGAAGATTGCTGGAAATTAACTAGAGTTTGCTAAATTGAAGATTGCTGAAAAGTAACTGGAATCCCATCGGCGGGGATGTACTGGAATTGAAAAGTGCTCCTGTTTGTAGGAGGCTGAGATGCTGGGAAGTGACCCCCTTGTTGGGTATTCATCACTATTTGCTGATTGATGTGGGCTTGACACTGACCCCCATTGTGGGCATTCGCCAGTTCTGTCCATGTTGTTGAAAATTGAATTGAAATCCCATCGGCGGGGATGTGCTGAAATTGGAAAGGGGTCCCATCGACGGGGACATGCTGAGAAAGGAAAGGAGTCCCATCGACGGGGACATGCTGAGATCTACTGAGATTGTTGTTTGCCAGATTGACAGGAAGCTGACTGGAAGTTCCTGCGACAAGAGTGCTCTGAGGCGACCTTGTCGTTGCGGGAAGGTACTGAGGGGGATGCTCCATAGCGAAGGGCTGAGACGGCTGCTGTCGGTAGTCTTAGGCAGACTCCGATGGTTGTGCTTGATTTAAACTGGAGGCCGGAGGGACCCGGCATGGCTGCTGAGATTGCTGAACTAGGCCAACCTGATTGTTGGCTGCTGTGGTAGCTTGTGCTTGCACGAATTGTAAGAGCATTTCTTGCATTGCTCTCATTCCTTGTGCCAATTCTTGTATGATTGGCGTATTCTCAATTGGCTGTTGCACTGTAGGTTGCGCTTCGGTCATTTTAAGAGCGGGGAAGAGGTGAGTTTTCTCTTCGTGGTCGGACATGGCTTGCTAAGCCCGAGTGCGGATTATGCTGCGGAAGGGAAGTTGTTTCCAAATACGTTGAGCCCGAGGAGGCGCAACGGTGAGGACTATACTCTACTCTTTTGGGTTTTGGGGTTTTATATATTTTTTTGTTTTGGTTTTGGGTAGAATGCTATGCAGATGAGATTGTATGAGGACTAATGACTTTCAAGTATAGGAGGGATTCCGTTTTTCAAGCTAGATCACGACTAGTGGGACTAATCCATCCCCAGCAGAGTCGCCATTCTGTGGACCCTCGTCGTTCCGCGCTCCCACGACGATGTTCTCCTTTCCCTTTCGGAAAAAGAAGAAGAGATGCATGCGCGCGAATCATTGTTTGTGCCACTGGCTTGCCTCGTTCTCGAGGGCTTTGTTTGGTTGTCGTGTTAAGCTGGATGTGTTTAGATGAGTTTATATAAGACCATAGTCGCCACGAGCCAGTTACTTCGAATCTACAGTCGGCTTGGCCCCGTAGAAACATTAGAGAAGAGAATCCGAAGATTCCTCCCTCTAAAATGACTCCTTTTGATCTGCGGTCAGAGATTCGAGATAAGGGATCACGGTTACAGGGTGGAAAGAGGTTAAGCACCCCACACACTGCCCGTACCGAAGTACGGTCTCTACTTCACAGAATCGAACCAATACTTGAAAGTCTGATTTAATCCTCGTACATTCTCATGGATGACATGATGCATAAATGCAAGTCTGAACAGTAAGAGTTTCTGATGGGCAGGTTTCCATTAACAGGCAAGCCCAGAGCATACGCTCGAACTGACAGGTGCTATATGCGAGATGGTTGCAGTGTGTTTGAATAATCAAGGTGCTTGTAGTAGCTGATGTATGAATGCAGGTCTGAACAGTAAGAGTTTCTGATGGGCAGGTTTCCATTAACAGGCAAGCCCAGAGCATACGCTCGAACTAACAGGTGCTCTATGCAGGATGCATGCTGTGTGTTTGAATAATCAAAGTGCTTGTAGTGAAGCAGGGGGGTTGGAAGAAAAGTAAATGTTGCGCTTATGCTAGATGCGAATGAGATGATGCTGGTAAAGAACAACTAGATGGATGGAGGTGTCGCAAGGGTTGGCTTCGAGTGACTGGATCAAGACTTGGATGGCTTGGGAGACTTGGACCAGTGGTCAGGCTGGGCTGGACCAGGGCTAGGCTGTCCTCACTCAGGCTCTCCTTGGTGGAAAAATGGGTTAAAAAGGATGGAGGTGGACTCAGAGCTCTCAGACTGAAGAGAGGGGAAGTGGATGTCGAATGTGAAGGGGAGATGGGGTATTTATAGCAGCGGGCAGTGGTAGATTGCGTAAATAAGTTTGGGCGGCACCCAGGGGGCCGCCTGTAGGAACGTTCTCGGAATTCAGCGGGCAGTACGGACATGCTCCGGGGCTGCTGCTTGGAACTCGGTGAGTTGACTGGGTTTTGGGGATGGGTTGACATGGTGAGTTGTCTCGATGGGTTGACTCAGCAGGTTGACTCGGTGATTTGACTCAGCGGGTTGACTCACCGAGTTTGACTTTTTAGGACTTTTTTTATTGGTTTTTCTTATGGGGGGTTTTTCAGGCTGATGTTTAGGGGCGAGTTGACTGGGTTCAGGCTTGAGTTGGGCTATGGATTGGGGCTTACAAGGGTGAGTTTGGCTGAGTTTGGACATGGGATTTGTGGGTATGGTCCTCCATTCATTCAGCTATCTCTACCAACAGTGTAACCGAAGGTGGGGTATCTACACAGGTCGTAAAAATGAGCTCACAAAACTGATATGGACGTGGTGGATTTCTCACTAACATTACGGTGGGCCCACGTAGAGTTCACCCACGACTGGTATGTATGCGTATGTAATGCAAGCAGTAGGTGTAGCAAAAAAGTTCTCCATAATTTTTGGCATTCCTAGTTTGATTTGCTCTATTTTTTTTTTCTTTCTTAACCGTGGATTGTTGGCCACCTAAGCGCTGGGATCCTTCCAATCTGGGATCATGGAGGGCCCATAAGGTTAACTGTGTGGATCGCTGAAAAATGGCATCATTTGCCCACACTTGTATAATCTGGAAAATCCTACAGTACCGTACTGGGCCATAACTACTGGAGCCCATTTCACTTAGGGCATGGCAAGGGCTGAGCATATTGACCAAGAAGAAGAAACTGGGCCTGAATTAAGGGCCCATCATAAATTGGGCCAGAACAAGGCCAGGCTGATAGCTGCCCATAATATCTGGGCCCCGCTTTGTATTTTGAATGACCCAAATTTCTTTTTGCTAGATTGAATAGTTCTGTCCATCCGATCTATGACAGTTCTCTCCAACTATTTATGTCCATTGTCATTAACCATTTATTTTTAAGTCAGTGATCCAACGGTTTAACTCATCCAATCTGGGATTTTTTATTTTTTTATTTTAACCTTCCCTCCACCATGTGTTGCTTCAGATCAACGGTTCTGATCCTGACATAGCGTCCCTACATTCACAAACTGACGCATCAGGGACAAACTATTCTTATCCCAGTCCATCCCCCAGATTCACCACCCTATAATTCCAGGGCTTGACTCCGATGTTAGTTCAGCACAAAATAAAAATAGGTGGTGACACTTCTACCCTACGCATGGTGGAGTCGCACAACAATCCCCTGTCAAAACTGCTATCTAACTGCGGAATTGCACTGGCAAGATAATATGAACCATCTGATTTTCTTTTTGCCTATTATAATTTGGATCACTGAGAATTTTACTGTAAACCATCCATTTGACAGCCATTGATTGGATGGTTAGAATTGCTTGATCAGTGTGATTTTAGATATGCGGTCCATCCACAACGGGACCCACAATTTGCATGGTGTGGATAGTTGAACAACAGTGCCACATGTAAGGAGTACGAGAAGCCACCAATTTCTAAATTGTGGAAAACTAGCACGAGAGTCTTGCTATAAATTCGGTTATGCAAAAACCTCAACTGAAATTCAAATATACCATCACAAAATGCCAGTCTTCCCGCACCCAAACACCATAGCAGCCAAAATCCTTCACCTCCTAGCCACAAGCATTTCTCCCACCCAGCTCCTCCAAATCCAAGCCCCCATTTCATCAACGCTTGCAATGTTGGGTGCGTTTCACAAAATCTCAGTATCTCGCCCTCCAAACTACTTGAATTATAGGATATGATAAAACAATGAATTAAATCAAATCATAAACTATACGACACAAGAGATTTTTACGTGGAAAATCCTTAATAAGGTAAAAACCACGTGACCTAATACAGACCAACAATCCACTATGAAAGAGAATTGTTGTTCGCTCGCCTCAAGTGTAAGGCTGCGATGTAGTAATAAATCTCGGTAAGACCGAGGTCGATCCACAGGGAAAAAGTAACAGCTTCCTAATTACTTCAGCAACTCAGTTTAATAGAGCAAATTCAATTTCAATAGGATGTTTAATTAAAACAGTAACTTAATGAAAAATCAGAGATATAATGTACTAAGGCTTTCAAGGATCCACTTGTAGCAATTCTATGTCAATTCAGTCAATCCAAGTAGAGAACACAACTAGATTTGAAGTCCTATCTCTCGTCTAGTTGGATAATAAAGCATTCACACACATTCATCCAATTCAAGTTGAACTTCCAAGTTCAAGTCCATTCAATCAATGTAGAATTCAAATTCATAGCCTGCGGAGTAACAGCCATGCCTATGGACTATGGCCTGCTCAAGGATTACTACAATTCGAATCTAAACAAGCAACCTGTGATAATCTCAGAGAATTAAAAGGAATTCATGTCCGGAGCACATGAACTCAGATAAGACATCTCAAACTACCACCTATTGGACTAAAAGATAAGAAAATTCTAACTTTGAATTGAATAATACTTGAATCAAACTGAAATTAACATAGAATTGGCTACAAGCTTCACCTCTCAGCCTTAGCTGAGAGGTTTTAGCCGAGCATAGTCATGCTACAACTAAAATCTCAAAAATAAAGCATAAAACTAGAAAAACCCGAAGATAGATGTTGCAAACGCTCCACAGTCGCCTTCAGCCTCCAAACTCACGTTCCTTCTCTTCTCTGATACCTTAGGGAGAGCCCCTAGGTGTCCTTTTATAGCAACAAACCCCCCTTGCGTCGGATCCTGCGAAAGACTTCGCATTGCGCAGCAAATTTCGGAGTCCCGAATTAGAAAGGACTCCTATTACGCAGATCCGACCGGTCGTGACCGGTCGGACTAGCTTTTTGGAACATCCAGTGAGTGCAGCCGACCGGTCAAGACCGGTCGGACTGACCTCCCCATCCAGCGTGCATGCCCGACCGGTCATGACCGGTCGGGCTGCTCTACTGCCTTGATCCAGTGTGCATGGCCGACCGGTCATGACCGGTCGGCCTCTCTTCTTTTTATTCATGTGATGTGGCTGACCGGTCGGACGACCGGTCAGCCTTGTATTCCTTCATCATTTTCTTCTTTTCTTCATTCTCTTTTCTCTCTCTTTCTTCTTCTTTCCTTGGTCCATCTTAGGACTTCATCCAATGTCTTCAAATGTAATCTTTTGACTCTAATTTGATGAAATCCCCTCTTATCTCTACAATCACAAAACACATGTTAGGTGGGCCTTTTAACCATGAAAATCATACAAATTATGTAGTGTAATGGGCAATGCAATGTATAAATTGGAGGTTCAACACACCCCCCAACCAGCTTTTTGCTAGTCCCGAGCAAAACATGCGTGAAAATAATTTCAACCCTCCAAATCCAACTCCCCTTTAGAACCTATGATTCTATCCATCCCAAGATGTATAAGTGTAAGATTTGAAAAAATTAGGTGTTAGAAGCTGAACCTTAGACTCTCAAAACATAAGAAGTGTTTACATGAAATCCCCGCTGATTGATTGATAAATAGAAGAGCTCGAACAAATTCAACCTAGTGTGCATAGTGAAAGTTCATCTCATGAGTTTCTGGGATCATCTTCTTTATAGATTAAGTAGACCAGGGATTTAAAGGTGCACAGAGCAATAGCTGTTGAACCTCCAATTTATACATTGCATTGCCCATTACATGACATGGTTTGCATGATTTTCACGATTTAAAGACCCATCTAACACATGTTTTGTGATTATAGGAATGAGAGCGGACTTTACTCAATTAGAGACCAAAAAGGGGCCATTTGGAGCCTTTGATGAAGGCCCAAGGTGGACCAAAGAAAGAAGGAAGCAAAGAAAGAAGAAAATAGAAGAAAGAATGGAAGAAAATAAGAAGAAAAAGAGACCGACCGGTCTTGACCGGTCGGCCAAGGAAGCCCGACCGGTCTTGACCGGTCGGCCATGCTTGCTGGAGTAATGCCAAAGAGGGCCTGACCGGTCATGACCGGTCGGCCAGCCCTGTCCGACCGGTCGTGACCGGTCGGCCATGCAAGTTTCAGATTCCAGATTCTAAAACAGCAATGTACTCCCGCACCTGATTTTTCGGACCAGTTTTCTGAAGCCATCTTGATGATATTTGGAAATCCAACACATCCATGTCGAAGAGGAGCTCGACGCCGAACTAACCCAAGTGGTTTCGTGTCGATCGGAGCTACGGATTGACCGTGGTGGCCAAAACAATACGAACTGTCCAGAAAGTTCCAGATTTCGCTGTTCAACTCTGGGCCGGTCCAGAGGACTCATCATTGATGATATGAAGAATCTACTTTGACCATCTTTTAGAACACATCCATATATGAATAACCACAAAAGTTTCAGATCAAAAGGATGTGTGGTTTGATCGTACCGGTTGAAGAAAGATGGACCATCCAGAAAGCTCCAACTGCGCAGAGTTTATAAAAGCCCTAATTGTTCTAATTTTCGGACCATATTCTGGGGTTTTTTTGGACAATCTAATCCATCCATCATGTAGAGGAGGAAGTTTTCTACCAATGTTCAAAATTTGAGATCAATCCGACCTCTGTACACTCCGGGGCGTTAAAAGCAAGATGACTGGTTCTGAAGGTACCCAAAGTGCGCGATTTTGAGAGGCGGTCGGTGATGTGATTGGTGGGCCCATTCAGAGGATAATCTTGGAAATCTAAATCATCTATGAGGAAGATCACATTACAAGGAAGCTACAAATCAAATTTGAGGGCAATCCGACCATTGGTTAAGCCGTACCAGGCGAAACAAATTCTGCTATGTTGCTGTACTATTGCTGCACTATAAAAGGAGGTGCTCTCTTCTATTCCAAATCAACCAAGGACGTGGGAAGCAAGGAGTTCAAGTCCCAGGAGGCTACCTAGCCTCCTCCAGCTAGTTTTTCTTCCTTTTCTTAGTTCTAGTTCTAGTTTTAATATGTTTTTCCTTAGCTAACCTCTTAGCTAGAGCTAGAGGTGAAATTTGTAGTTGGTTCCAATGCTTTAATTCTTTTATTTCAAGTACCCTTTTCTTAATTTTGGATTTTGAAGTTCTAGTTTGAATAAAGTTTGGTTTTTTAGAAGTTTTGTGAGAGTTTGTGTGCTCCGGACATGAGTTCCTTGCAATTCTCTAAGATTACCATGATTGGGTTGTTTGAATTAGAATTGTAGTAACCCTTGAGCATGCCATAGTCCATAGGCATGGCTGTTACTCCGAAGGCTACAAGTTCAAGTTCTATGTGCTTCATTAGAACTAGAAATCTAATTTCCAGATTTAAGTGGGATTATTTGTGCTTGAATATTATATCTTCCAATTAGATGAGAGATAGGACTTTGATTCTAATTGTGTTGTACTTGGATGAATGGATTGGCATTGGACTACTACAAGTGGATCCTTGATGCTCTAGTTCTTCTTATTTTCAGATTTTCCTATTTCATGTGAAAAATAACTTTCTTAAACTTCTTAGATTCTAGTTATTGGAGTAGTTGAAATTGTTTACTTCTTTCCCTGTGGATCGACCTCGGTCTTACCGAGATTTATTACTACATCGCAGCCTTACACTTGAGGCGAGCGAACAAGTTTTTGGCGCCGCTGCCGGGGAAAAAGTTAAACGGTTTTAATTGTTCTAGTAGCTATAGAGTAATCTTAGTTAGGTAGGATTTTCAGTTTTTATAGAAGTAGATTTTCTGATTTTTTTTAGATTACTAATAAATTTTTGGATTTTGTAGGACATTGTTGCTGACATAGATCTCACTCTATTGGGTAACATCTCCCCATCTCCCTTCTTTTTGTTCTTTTTTCTAGATTAGGGTAGTTCCCAATTCTTTAAAATTTCATCATGTATGATTGGACGAATGGTGCGTACAAGTACCTTTTGGAGGATGAGACGTCGGATTTTGAGACCCAAAATCATTATGATCATAAGTATTTTTCTGAGATTCAATCAACCTCCACTACCTCCCCACGTAAGACGATGCGTGATTACATTAATGAAAACAATATACATATTGAGGCACAACGTAAGATAATGGAAGAGTATCGGAAAGAGATGAATAATGTTCCACCGGTTAGGACAATGTATGATCACTTGTATGGCTACACATGTCAACAACCATCTAAAAGCCCAACATATGACATGCATAATCCAAATTGGTGGGAGCATCAAAATTTCAACTTGGAAGACGAGCCAACCATGGATGCCAACAACTATCCTCAAGAGTTTCTTTCTCATGAGCCGCAACCGACACAAACTCTTGAGGATGTGCTGCGAGAGTTTATGAAAACAACTGAGCAATACATACAAAACCTCTCGCCATCTCAAAATATTAAACCCAACATTGGGAACACCGAATCAATCCCCAACAATGAGGAGGATGAGGCTATCCAAGTCCCACC
Organism: Liriodendron chinense; assembly: GCA_003013855.2. NCBI lineage: Eukaryota > Viridiplantae > Streptophyta > Magnoliopsida > Magnoliales > Magnoliaceae > Liriodendron > Liriodendron chinense. The sequence goes on along the minus strand of ML058469.1, from coordinate 7,492,272 downwards.
TTCTTCGGATTTAATGGATAGACTTTTAAAGGAGATTGATTTCGATGATCCCAATGTCATCATCAATTATGGTGAGTCCACTATCTCTTTTGGATGCTTTGAACCTAATGATGAAGAGATTTCAATGACGGTTGACGAACCCGAGGAATCCATAAAATTTGAAAGTGGTAGTGGGGTTGCCTACAATGAGGGTTTGGTGAATGGTTATGAACCTATGGTTTCTTTTTCCCAAGGGCATAATGATTATGAGTCTCTAGAGGATATGCATGCTAGAGAGATGGCCGAAGTCGATCTTTTTGAGTCGTTCCACCAACAACACATGCCAAATTCTAGTGTGGTAGACCTCCCTTTGATTGAAAATTCTATTCCTTTGGATGATGAGGTGGCACAATCTGAAATTTTCAAAGATCAACCAATGTTAAATGATGTGCTTACCACTGAATCTGAAGAATTCTCTTTGGAAGACCTCCTCTCTATAGAGGAAGAATTCCTTACCATTGAAACAGAATTTCTTCAATCATTAAGGGAGGATGAGGACCCTTCATCCGACTATCTCGATTTCCTAGAGGAATGCTTGGCCCACTCTTATGATCTTGATGATGAGATGATTAAGGAGTTGGATATTTTGTTAGACACGGTGTCGGTGCCTGAAGAACACCTTTCCACTGATTTACACTCTTTACCATTATTTGTGGAAGCACCGTACAATTCTGAAATTGTGGAGGAGACAACTTTAACCAATGAAAACTTGATGAGTGTCTCTCCACCATCATGGGTCCTTCAGCCCATTGAAAATTCTGATTGGGAGGACCCATTTTTAATCAATTATAACCCAAATCAGAATTTGAGGAGATATCTTTTTGCTGCTCTTATCTCCTCCTTTTATGCATGTGGTGCACAATACGATTGGACTTCAATGATAAGAAGCACCCATGTCTACTGTCAAGCAGGACTTTGGATGATCCTCATGAGAAATTTATTGAAATTCATGAAGATCCTGCTCAACTTTGATCATGTAGTTGATCGGACTAATCAAAGGTAGGTAGGTAGGTTAGGATTTATTTTTCTGCAATTAGGATTGAATAAGTCTCATCGAGACAATGGAAGATGCTAGAATTGATCAACTTGCTATCTCAGGTACTATTGTTCTCACTCATATTTTACCATTGCTCTCATGTTCATGCTAATTGCATATCTTTTTACATTGAGGGCAATGCAAGATTTGGTTGGGGGGTGAGATGAGATTCCTCATCTAGCATGTTGCAACATTTCGAGCCTCACATGCGCAAATTTTTTTCGAATTTTCTAAAATTTCAAAACTCTTTTGGAAAACATTATTTCCATGCATTCGAGATGATATGAGTATAAGAAGAGGAGATACGAAGTGTGTGATGTTGTAAGTCTTGAATTCTCCCAACATAATGGTTTTATATGTTAGTTCCCCTATTGTTGTGATTGATAGAAAATTTGAACACCTTCACACCAAGTTCACATTACACGATTTTCATGAGTGACAGGTTTATGTGATTTGTGGATTAGCTAGACTTTGGTTTAGAGGTGTTGAGCAGCCAAGCCGGGGTATTTTGTCCATCCTTGTCCATGGGAAAATAATGAAAGATATGGATTTCTAAAAATCCTATCTAAGTTAAAAGAAAAAGGAAAGAAAGGATGAAATCGGGAAGGAAAGAAAAATGGTGGAAAATTTCGAAAAGGGCTACCTATTACCAACCGGGGGATGGTCGAACCGTAACCAAAGCCGGAAATGGGACGTAGTGTGAAAGCCGTCGGAAGGACGGTAAGGCAAATTCCTGTCATAGGCTTGTTGTTGCTCTGTGCACCTTAAAATCCTTGGTTTACTTAATCTATGAAGAAGATGATCCCAGAAACTCATGAGATGAACTTTCACTATGCACACTAGGTTGAATTTGTTCGAGTTCTTCTATTTATCAATCAATCAGTGGGAATTTCATGTAGACACTTATTATGTTTTGAGAGTCCAAGATTTCAGCTTCTATCACCTAATTTTTCCAAATTTTATACTTATACACCTTGGAATGGATAGAATCATGGGTTCTGAGGGAGAGTTGGGTTTGGAGGTTTGAAATTGTTTCACGCATGTTTTGCTCGGGACTAGCAAAAAGCTGGTTGGGGGGTGTGTTGAACCTCCAATTTATACATTGCATTGCCCATTACATGACATGGTTTGCATGATTTTCACGATTTAAAGACCCATCTAACACATGTTTTGTGATTATAGGAATGAGAGCGGACTTTACTCAATTAGAGACCAAAAAGGGGCCATTTGGAGCCTTTGATGAAGGCCCAAGGTGGACCAAAGAAAGAAGGAAGCAAAGAAAGAAGAAAATAGAAGAAAGAATGGAAGAAAATAAGAAGAAAAAGAGACCGACCGGTCTTGACCGGTCGGCCAAGGAAGCCCGACCGGTCTTGACCGGTCGGCCATGCTTGCTGGAGTAATGCCAAAGAGGGCCTGACCGGTCATGACCGGTCGGCCAGCCCTGTCCGACCGGTCGTGACCGGTCGGCCATGCAAGTTTCAGATTCCAGATTCTAAAACAGCAATGTACTCCCGCACCTGATTTTTCGGACCAGTTTTCTGAAGCCATCTTGATGATATTTGGAAATCCAACACATCCATGTCGAAGAGGAGCTCGACGCCGAACTAACCCAAGTGGTTTCGTGTCGATCGGAGCTACGGATTGACCGTGGTGGCCAAAACAATACGAACTGTCCAGAAAGTTCCAGATTTCGCTGTTCAACTCTGGGCCGGTCCAGAGGACTCATCATTGATGATATGAAGAATCTACTTTGACCATCTTTTAGAACACATCCATATATGAATAACCACAAAAGTTTCAGATCAAAAGGATGTGTGGTTTGATCGTACCGGTTGAAGAAAGATGGACCATCCAGAAAGCTCCAACTGCGCAGAGTTTATAAAAGCCCTAATTGTTCTAATTTTCGGACCATATTCTGGGGTTTTTTTGGACAATCTAATCCATCCATCATGTAGAGGAGGAAGTTTTCTACCAATGTTCAAAATTTGAGATCAATCCGACCTCTGTACACTCCGGGGCGTTAAAAGCAAGATGACTGGTTCTGAAGGTACCCAAAGTGCGCGATTTTGAGAGGCGGTCGGTGATGTGATTGGTGGGCCCATTCAGAGGATAATCTTGGAAATCTAAATCATCTATGAGGAAGATCACATTACAAGGAAGCTACAAATCAAATTTGAGGGCAATCCGACCATTGGTTAAGCCGTACCAGGCGAAACAAATTCTGCTATGTTGCTGTACTATTGCTGCACTATAAAAGGAGGTGCTCTCTTCTATTCCAAATCAACCAAGGACGTGGGAAGCAAGGAGTTCAAGTCCCAGGAGGCTACCTAGCCTCCTCCAGCTAGTTTTTCTTCCTTTTCTTAGTTCTAGTTCTAGTTTTAATATGTTTTTCCTTAGCTAACCTCTTAGCTAGAGCTAGAGGTGAAATTTGTAGTTGGTTCCAATGCTTTAATTCTTTTATTTCAAGTACCCTTTTCTTAATTTTGGATTTTGAAGTTCTAGTTTGAATAAAGTTTGGTTTTTTAGAAGTTTTGTGAGAGTTTGTGTGCTCCGGACATGAGTTCCTTGCAATTCTCTAAGATTACCATGATTGGGTTGTTTGAATTAGAATTGTAGTAACCCTTGAGCATGCCATAGTCCATAGGCATGGCTGTTACTCCGAAGGCTACAAGTTCAAGTTCTATGTGCTTCATTAGAACTAGAAATCTAATTTCCAGATTTAAGTGGGATTATTTGTGCTTGAATGTTATATCTTCCAATTAGATGAGAGATAGGACTTTGATTCTAATTGTGTTGTACTTGGATGAATGGATTGGCATTGGACTACTACAAGTGGATCCTTGATGCTCTAGTTCTTCTTATTTTCAGATTTTCCTATTTCATGTGAAAAATAACTTTCTTAAACTTCTTAGATTCTAGTTATTGGAGTAGTTGAAATTGTTTACTTCTTTCCCTGTGGATCGACCTCGGTCTTACCGAGATTTATTACTACATCGCAGCCTTACACTTGAGGCGAGCGAACAACAGCAAGCCTATGACAGGAATTTGCCTTACTGTCCTTCCGACGGCTTTCACACTACGTCCCATTTCCGGCTTTGGTTACGGTTCAACCATCCCCCGGTTGGTAATAGGTAGCCCTCTTCGAAATTTTCCACCATTTTTCTTTCCTTCCCGATTTCATCCTTTCTTTCCTTTTTCTTTTAACTTAGATAGGATTTTTAGAAATCCATATCTTTCATTATTTTCCCATGGACAAGGATGGACAAAATACCCCGGCTTGGCTGCTCAACACCTCTAAACCAAAGTCTAGCTAATCCACAAATCACATAAACCTGTCACTCATGAAAATCGTGTAATGTGAACTTGGTGTGAAGGTGTTCAAATTTTCTATCAATCACAACAATAGGGGAACTAACATATAAAACCATTATGTTGGGAGAATTCAAGACTTACAACATCACACACTTCGTTTCTCCTCCTCTTCTACTCATAGCCTCTCAAATGTATAGAGTCAAAATTTTCTAAAAGAGTTTTGAGATGTTAGAAAATTCGAAAAAATTTTGTGCATATGAAGCTCGAAATGTTGCAACATGCTAAATGAGGGATCTCATCTCACCCCCCAACCAAAACTTGCATTGTCCTCAATGTAAAAAAAAAATAATCAGTTAGCATGACATGAGAACAATGGTAAAATATGAGAGAATGAGAATCAATAGTACCTGAGAGAGTGATCATGGAGGTCTGCAATTCCAACAACTAAATCCTACTAAAACAGTAAAAACAAAACTAAACCTACCTATGCTATACCTCCATCAGACTAGGAGATCAATCATCCTGATAGACAGGATCATTCAGGGAGATGGACATGTCCTCTGAATCAAATTTCTCAACAAATGGTTTAAGGCGTTGTCCATTAACTTTGAAACAGTCACCATTCGCTGCATTCTTAATCTCAACAGCCCCAAGGGGAAAAACTTCTTTAACAATATATGGGCCGGTCCATCGAGATCGTAATTTTCCCGGAAAAAGATGAAGTCGGGCATTATACAAGAGCACTTTCTGTCCTTCATGGAAAGATTTTCTTAAGATGTGTTTGTCATGAAAGGCCTTCATCTTGCTCTTGTAAATCCTCGAATTCTCATATGCATCGTTCCGGATCTCATCAAGCTCATTTAATTGGAGTTTGCGAAGCGAGCTAGCCTTGTCTATGTCAAAATTTAGGGCCCGAATTGCCCAATAGGCTTTGTGTTCTATCTCCACAGGCAAGTGGCAAGCTTTCCCATAGACCAGTCTATAAGGGGACATTCCAATGGGTGTCTTGTAGGCAGTACGGTGAGCCCCAAAGTGCATCATCTAATCGTAAGGACCAATCCTTGCGATCCGGTCTCACCGTCTTTTCTAAAATCTGTTTGATTTCCCTATTGGAGATTTCAGCTTGTCCACTTGTTTGTGGGTGGTATGGGGTACTCACTTTGTGCCTAATACCATATTTCTTCATCAAAGTTTCAAAAGGTCTATTGCAAAAGTGAGCACCACCATCACTAATAATGGCTCGAGGCGTCCCAAATCTAGAAAGTATATTTTCTTTGAGAAACTTGAGAACCGTACGATGATCGTTGGTTCTACATGGGATAGCCTCTATCCATTTAGACACATAGTCTACGGCCAATAGAATATAGACATGTCCAAAAGATGAGGGGAATGGTCCCATGAAATCGATGCCCCAACAGTCAAAGACTTCAAGATGTTGAATTGGGGTGAGGGGCATCATATTTCGACGGGATAATCCTCCTAACTTCTGGCAGCGCTCGCAAGCTTTGCAAAACTCGTGGGTATCTTTAAATAATGTGGGCCAATAAAAACCACACTGCAGAATTTTTGCAGTTGTTTTCTTGGCTGAAAAATGACCCCCACATGCTTGATCATGACAAAAGGAGATGACTGAATTGTGTTCATCATCGGGGACGCATCTCCTTATAATTTGGTCTGGGCAATATTTAAACAATAAAGGTTCATCCCAGAAAAATCTGCGCACTTCCCTTAGAAATTTACGTTTGTCTTGCGCAGTCCAATGAGTCGGCATCGCACCTGTGGAAAGATAGTTGGCTATATCAGCGTACCATGGTGGATGCATAGCAACAAAGAGTTGCTCATCCGGGAATGAGTCCTCAATAGGTGACTCGTCAATGGAATTTGGTAGGACTAGGCGGGATAGATGATCCGCGACCACATTTTCTACCCCCTTCTTATCTTTGATCTCCAAGTCGAATTCTTGAAGGAGTAGGATCCATCTTAGCAAACGGGGCTTAGCATCCTTCTTAGAAAGAAGGTATTTCAGTGCCGCATGATCCGTATAAACAATAACTTTGGATCCTATTAAGTATGGCCTGAATTTGTCCAAGGCAAAGATGACAGCTAGGAGCTCTTTCTCCGTAGTTGAATAATTAACTTGGGCAGGATTCAAGGTCCTACTCGCGTAGTAGATGACATGGGGCTTTTTATCCTTCTTTTGGCCTAACACCGCCCCAATAGCAAAATCGCTCGCATCGCACATCAACTCAAAAGGAATGGACCAATCTGGTGGTTGCATGATAGGAGCGGTTGTCAACATGTCTTTTAGCTTTGAAAAAGCTAATTGACATTCGGTACTCCACTCAAATTGGTTCTCCTTTTGTAGAAGGTTGCATAAAGGCCTTGAGATGTGACTAAAGTCCTTTATAAACCTTCGATAGAAACCGGCGTGTCCCAGGAAGGACCGCACATCGCGTATGCTTTTGGGTGGTGGTAGATTGGAGATTATGTCAATTTTTGCCCGGTCTACCTCTATTCCATTGGACGAGATGATGTGTCCAAGGACTATTCCTCTTTGTACCATAAAGTGGCACTTTTCCCAGTTTAATACAAGTTGCTTTTCCTCACACCTCATTAAGACCAACTTCAAGTGCTCGAGGCACTCATCAAATGTACAACCAAAAACAGAGAAGTCATCCATGAACACCTCAAGAAACTCACCCACCATGTCTGAGAAAATACTCAACATGCATCGTTGGAATGTGGCGGGTGCATTGCATAACCCGAATGGCATCCTTCGGTAGGCGAAGGTACCAAACGGGCATGTAAATGTGGTTTTCTCTTGGTCTTCCGGAGCTATCTCAATTTGGTTGTATCCGGAATAGCCATCTAGGAAGCAATAGTAGGGATGGCCTGCCAACCTCTCCAAAATTTGGTCCATAAATGGGAGAGGGAAGTGGTATTTCCTAGTGACCGTATTGAGCTTCCTATAATCAATGCACATACGCCAACCGGTGGTCACCCTAGTCGGTATAAGCTCGTTGTTGGCGTTTTCAATGATGGTAATACCGGATTTCTTGGGGACAACTTGGGTAGGACTCACCCATTGGCTATCTGAGATGGGGTAGATGATACCCACATCCAATAGCTTTAATACTTCGGCTTTGACAACCTCCATCATGTTTGGATTTAGCCGTCTTTGAGGTTGTCTAGTCGTTTTTTGCGTTTTCTTCAAGGTGTATACGGTGAGTGCAAACCGAAGGATCTATCCCTTTGAGATCCGCTATTGTCCAACCTATGGCTTCCCGGTGTTTTTTGAGTAACTCAATCAACTTGAGCTCTTAGTCTTTTTCTAGGTGGGAGGCAATGACAACTGGGGAAGTTTCCTCTTGACCCAGATATACATATTTAAGCTCGGATGGCAATGGTTTGAGGTCAAGCTTCGGTGGTTTAATGCTAGACGGTAGAGGCCTTGATGTGGTTGGTGGCAATTTTTCAAAATGGGGCTTCCACCGGCTAGTATCAACTACCGGTCTTTCTATGTTTAATGCATGCACAATCTCACTAATGATAGGGTCTTTAGAATCCATGAAGTGTGCTAAGCATGTCTCCAAACTTTCTAGTGGTTGAAGTTGGAGGAGTTCTTCTTCTTCAAAGGTTTCCAGCATGTTTACATCGAAGAACTCATCATCATCGACATCCCTATGTCTTTTGCCCAGGTGAAATACATTCACCTCTAGTGTCATGTTTCCAAAAGATAATTGCATCACCCCATTCCGGCAATTGATGATTGCGTTTGATGTGGCAAGGAATGGGCGGCCTAATATCACCGGTATTTGGGTGCTAGCATCCAAAACCGGTTGTGTGTCCAAGACTATAAAATCTACCGGGTAGTAGAATTTGTCAACTTGGACTAGAACATCCTCAACTATCCCTCTCGGTACACGGATAGATCTATCAGCGAGTTGCAATGTGGTTTTGGTGGGTTTTAATTCACCAAGACCCAATTGTTCATATACCGAGTATGGGATCAAGTTCACACTTGCCCCCAAGTCTAACAAGGCACGTTCAATCCGGTAGTCTCCAATGATACATGAGACGGTGGGACTACCGGGATCTTTGAATTTTGGGGGAGTCTTTTGAGTGAGGATGGCACTAACTTGCTCAGTTAGGAAGGCCTTTTGCTGCACATTATATTTGCGTTTTGTTGTGCATAGGTCTTTTAGAAACTTGGCATAAGAGGGAATTTGTTTGATGGCATCAAGCAAAGGGATATTGATCTTGACTTGTCTGAAAATCTCTAGAATATCTTGAGAATTTGGGAGAGATTTTGGGGCAACCAATCTCGATGGGAATGGTGCTATGGGCTTGTAAATGCGTTCCGGTTGTTGTGGGGCTAGGTTAGATCCATTTTCATCCTCAGAATTTACCGGATCATTAGGCTCATCGGCCTTCACCGGAATAGTTTTGTCAATTTGTTTACCACTTCTAAGGGTGGTAATGGATTTAGCTTGCTCCATGTTTTGGTTGGAAGGATTAGGGATGCTTACTTCATGTACTTGCTTAGGATTGGGCTGAGGTTGGGCCGGAAAGGTCCCTTCCCTAGCATTCAAGCGTCCCTTAATCTCATCAACCGAGACTTTCAGTTCTTGGAACAATTGCTGATTTGATTCATTTATTTGCGCTTGCCCTTGCATAAACGCTCTCAAAGTATCCTCCCATGAGACTTGAGGTGGGGCCATATTTTGCATGGGTGGCCCTCTTTGGGAGTTGGTAGGATTGCCTGTTGGGGCATTCTTCCAACTGAAATTCGGGTGGTTCTTCCAACTCTCATTGTATGTATTACCTACCGGTCCATTGAAGGGCCGTTGATAACCATATGTGGCATTGGCTGTCTCTTGCAACACTTCCTTAAATGCAGGAATTGTGGGACAATTGTAACACCCCGTACTTTTCTGTACTCGGGTGTTACCACGAGAATTCAAAGTATATGTGTATGTGTAATGCGCTTCCGTGACTCTTTCGTCAATGTGTACGCGACTCCTGATGCCTCGGACTGGCAGCGCGTAGTTCGCACCCAAATGATCGAAGTCCTGAGATCCCGAAACCTCTGTCATATTGACCGCGTCGTCCTTGCGATCGCAATGGCGAAAACAGTGCGTCGATCTGATACCCGAGCGCAAAGATATGGACATTTAATCAAAACACCCAAAAAAATGTGGTTGTGCACACTCGTGTGGGGCCACCCAATGTGGGGCCCACTACACGGTCTCCTAGGCAATCATCTCATTGTAATAATTACAAAAAAAAAAAAATAAATAAAAAGTAATAATATATAATAATAATGAAAAGAAATAAATAAATAAAACAAATTAATAAAATAAATAATAAAAAAAAAAAGTGTAATGATGGAGTGTCATGATGACACCCCATTCCTCTCCCATGCCCCCCACGTCCTCTACCATCCCTTCACTTAAAATAATAATAATAATAATAATATAAAAAAAAAGAAAAGAAAAAGGGATTATAAGAGAGATGGGTGGAACGATCTCTCCCCCTTCATCCTTCATTTCTTCTTCATTTATGTGCCATCCATGCCCTTCCTAAGTGTGTGTGTGTGAGAGAGAGAGGAGTGGGCCATCTTCATCAACCTCCCCTCCATCTCAACCATTCATTCACTTCAACCATCAATATCAACCATTGAGCGAGGAGATCGAAGTAGGTACACCCCTCCACCTTTCATTCCCTTTGATTTCTTCATTTTCTTTATTGGTGATGAATCAAGGTGAACCATAGATGTGGGCCCCGCTTTGAGGAAACGTATGGCATCTAGAACTCCTTGTCATTTAATGGCATGGATGGAGAAAGAGAGAGAAAGAGAGAGAGAGAGAGAGAGAGACGCTGGAAACAGCGTCCGTCCGGACGCTGTCCGTTTGGGGGCCCCACTTGTGAGCCCCGCCTTGATGTATGTGACTAATCCATGCCATCCATCTGTTTTCCCAGGACATTTTAGGCCCTGGCCACAAAAATGATTAAGATCTAAATCTCAAGTGGGCCATACTAAAGAAAATAATGGCGACAGTTGAAACCTTCTGAGGCCACTGTGATGTGTGTATGCTATGAAACCTGTCCAAATTTGTACTCACTGGGCCCACTATAAGATGGCTAACCCGGTGGATGGTCTAGATTTATCACATGGACCCCACTCCCCTGTTTATTAAAAAAAATATATATAAAAGAAAAAGAAGGAAAGAAAGGACGGGAAGTTTGCTTCCAGCGTGCGTTAAAGGCGGTTTTTGGGCTTGAAAATGGCCCCACGTGTGGGAACCACTATGTTATATCCACGCCGTCCATCTGTCTCTCCACATCATTTTAGGCAAGGGGCCGAAAAATGAAGAAGATCCAGATCTTTAGTGGGTCGTGCCGGAAGAAACAATACAGACCGTTGAAACCTTTCCAAGGCCCACTATCATGTTTCTATACAACAAAACCTACCTAAGTCAGGACTCGTCAGGCCCATATTAAGCTGGCAAATCTGATGGACGAATTGGATTTCCCATGTGGACACCACCATGCAGGGGAAAACAAGAAAAAACAGAAGAAAAGAAAAAAAAAAAGTTCACTGGACAGTCAGCGTCCTCTGGACGCTGCTGCCCAGCTACGTGTGGGCGGAAGCCCCTTTGAGCGGGCCCCACTCCGGGACCCCATCATGATCTATCGGTTTTATCCAAACCGTTCATCTGCTTTGCCAGATCATTTTAGGACATGGGCCCAAGTATGAGGCATGTCCAAGTCTCAGGTGGGCCACACCACAAAAAAACAGTGGGGATAGTGATGTCCACCATTGAAACATTCATAGGGCCCAGCTTGTTGGGTCCACCTTGATGTATATAGTTTATCTACGTGGTTCACCTATTTTGGCACCTCATTGTAGGGCTAATAGTTCTTGATAATGTGGCCCAACTAGATGGGACCCACCTCTAATCTATGTTTCATGCACATTGCCATTTTTATTTCGAAAATCTACGTTGGATTTTAGTGTTTTAGGCCATGTTTGGCTGTCCTTGGTGGGCCCCACGTGGGAGCAATGTAGAAACCACTATTTGGACCTTGAATACTGTATGTGTGACTACAACAATGACATTTTACCTGGGCCAAAGCGGCCCCCACATGATCAGAAATTAAATTCCAAAATGGGGTCGGGCAAAGTTGTGCAGGAATTTCTGTGCAGAAATTCCAAGTGCTCATGTTTGGCCCCGCACCAAAAAATATTTATACATATCCAGCAGGCCCTACCTTATGGGTTTTAAAGACCATGCATGGGTCTACCAGGGGGACTTGACAACACGCCAAAAGGTGATTCCGTTTGATGGTGGGACGTGCCCAAAGTTGGGCCAAAATCATTTCTGCACTACCATTTCCGCACAACTCCAAGTACCCATGTTTGGGCCTTTGTTAAAAATTGCACACATGCAAACAAAGAGATCTGTTTTATGAGTTTTATAGACCATACATTGTTCTATGTAGTGGTCATTTTATTTCTCTAGAAGATGACCCCTTGTGATCACAAATTGGACCCAAACTTAGCCAAAAACCATTTATGCATGTAAAGTCGGTTTAATTAAAAATCTACGTGGAGTCATATCTATGGAATCCACCACCTTCCTAAAGTATTAAATAAGTCATTTAAACCCTAAAACTTGAATTTAGAGCCACCACCATAGGGTTGATCTTAACCGTATAAATTATGGATATGACAATCTAACCGCATAAATGGTCTAAAATATGGTAGGGTCGAATTCTAGCGAGCGTGTACATGCTTCAAGCAACATTGAAAGATGCTTCGATTCTTAAGGTGATGATTCCTCCCCTTGAGCTTTCCACCTTCATGTTAATTAAGTAATAGATTTACTCATATATGACTGAAAATTTTACTCTGTCTCATGATTACCTCTGTTGTTTGATTTTGTCATAAATTATATGTTTAATCTTGTTATACATGAATTTCTTTATAACTGTGAATTATTTACGAATTTTGGAATTGTCATTTTCATTCTTCATGTTTGGAATATGAAAGTGGAATATGAATTTGAATGGTTGCGATCACCTATATTTGATGGGACCTTAAACTGGTGGCCTTTGGAAGTGATTTATTGGAAAGATTCCTAATGGTGTCCTTAGATGGAATTGTTGGACGAGTATGGAAACATTCTTGATGACGTCCTTATATGGACTTGTTGGGCTGAATGTCCTATTGAGATGAGTTGTTGGGATTCCCGATGGACTTGATTGACCAATGGTCCTGTGAGATAAATTATTGATTATGTCCCTAGTTGGACTCGTGTGGAAATATTTTGGAGAATTATTGTGATGAAAGGCCACTAGTTGTAAGGGAATGTCATAATTGGTTTGGTTGTAAATTGGAATAATAATGGTTGGTTTAATCATGCATATCATGGCACAGACGGGACGTGTGGTGACGAGCTATATTACCGTCGGGTGGTCTGGTTGCTGAGAGCACGTACCCTCGAGGTATTTTCGCTGGCTCTAGACCACCATAGAGTGTGTCATTCACTGAGAGCACGTACCTCTGGTATTTTCGCTGGTGATGACCACTCGTGATATTGTGGGGCTGATGTGTGTCCTTAGTGACTTTCAGACCACTGGGTGAGGCCGATGTGTGTCCTTAGTGACTTCCGGATCACCAATTGATGGATTTGCATTGTGGGGCTGATGTGCGTCCTTAGTGACTTCCAGACCACATTTTTCCAGCTGGATGTGCATCCCCAGGCTGAGGGACATGTGCATGCATTCATGCATTTAAGAAAGATTGCATCATGGATGTTTTGTACATTTTTTTTATTATTCTTGATTAATGTGTTAGTGTGTAATCTTAAGGGGACTTCACACTGAGCTGGCCACTCATGTTGTTAAATTTCAACCGTACAGTTGGTGCAGGTGATTTGAATAATGTACAGGTTATTCTGAAATGGAGCAGGATGCTCAGGTTATGCTGGTGTCATGGATCAAAGAGCCGTGTTTAATGGTTGCTGCTTTAAATTTTGTATATAATTGTAATTGTTTATTAGTGTATTCTGAATCAAATTTGAGATATTCGGTTTGTATAAGCCTTATGGGCAACACTCTGCGATATTTGTTGTATCTTTCCTATATGCATGGTTTGTTTTCTTCCGCGGTGAATACCCTTCTTGGAATGACAGTTGAAAATGGACTGAAATGTGGGTTTCTTCATAGGCTAACGCCCGGGTTTTTGATACACGACTCTAGAACTCGGGTCGCGAAAATTCGGGGCGTTACAACAATCTTGCGTAGCGTGTAAGTCGGTGAGACAAATCCCACATGTGGTTTCAACAGCTTCCTTGGACTTGGAAACTCCATTTTTGCTAAGTTCCATGGCCTCAACCTTCCTTGTGAGGTTGGCTATTCTTGCATTTACGTCGTCTTCCTCTTTGAGGACATATATCCCTCCTTTCTCTTGAGTAGGCTTGGGGTTCTTGGGTTTATCCGAGGTGTCCCAAGATTGGGCATTTTCAGCCAACATGTCCAAGTAACTCCAAGCATCATCTGGATTTTTACTCATGAACTCGCCATTGCACATCATTTCCACAAATTGGCGCATATTAGGACTTAATCCATCATTGAAAAAATTTATAATTCGCCAACTCTCATAGCCATGATGTGGGCAAGCAAGCAGGAGCTCCTTAAATCTTTCCCAACATTGAAAGAATGATTCACCCTCTTTTGCTGAGAAATTCATTATGGCCCTTCGAAGAGTGTTTGTCTTATGAGCGGGGAAGAACTTTTTCAAGAATTCCCGGTTCATCTCAACCCATGACCCAATCGAATATGGTCTAAGAGAGTGAAGCCAATCTTTGGCTCTTTCTTTCAAGGTGAAGGGAAAAAGTTTAAGTCTGATAGTATCCCCAGAAACATTGGGATAATGCAAGGTGGCCAACACTTCTTCGAATTCTTGCAAGTGTAAGTATGGGCGGTCAGAGTCTAGCCCATGGAATTTAGGTAAAAGTTGGATTACTCCTGGTTTTATGTCAAGGGTCCCACCGTTAGCTGGTAGAACTATGCAAGAAGGTGTAATTGTACGAGCAGGTTGTAGGTAATCCCGTAGTGATCTCATTGGAGGAACATTATGTACCTCATTCTCTCCTACTCCTTCCTGATTTGCGTTTGTGGTTGGAGTAGGGGGTGGAGGATTCCTTAAGGGTGTTTGCTCCATACTCCCCAAACTTTCACAATGCTCTTGATAATTCCGGACTCGTCTATGGACTGACAATGGTCCAACTAAACCACCTTCAGATTGGAGACGATTTGAATGGTTACGTTCCCAACGGGACATAAACCACTCAATCAGAAATCAAAACTAATCTTAACCTAGAAAACTGTAATCTGAAAATTCTAAAAACTAAGTTAGAAAGGTATCACCTGATGCGCTTGAACTGAAAGAAGAATTCCTACAAAACAGAAAACTTTGTTAGTTCTAAGAAAAATCAGAAAAAACCTATCTACTTCTACAGCCACTGAAACTATTTGAAAACTATTATCTAATCTCCCCGGCAACGGCGCCAAAAACTTGTTCGCTCGCCTCAAGTGTAAGGCTGCGATGTAGTAATAAATCTCGGTAAGACCGAGGTCGATCCACAGGGAAAAAGTAACAGCTTCCTAATTACTTCAGCAACTCAGTTTAATAGAGCAAATTCAATTTCAATAGGATGTTTAATTAAAACAGTAACTTAATGAAAAATCAGAGATATAATGTACTAAGGCTTTCAAGGATCCACTTGTAGCAATTCTATGTCAATTCAGTCAATCCAAGTAGAGAACACAACTAGATTTGAAGTCCTATCTCTCGTCTAGTTGGATAATAAAGCATTCACACACATTCATCCAATTCAAGTTGAACTTCCAAGTTCAAGTCCATTCAATCAATGTAGAATTCAAATTCATAGCCTGCGGAGTAACAGCCATGCCTATGGACTATGGCCTGCTCAAGGATTACTACAATTCGAATCTAAACAAGCAACCTGTGATAATCTCAGAGAATTAAAAGGAATTCATGTCCGGAGCACATGAACTCAGATAAGACATCTCAAACTACCACCTATTGGACTAAAAGATAAGAAAATTCTAACTTTGAATTGAATAATACTTGAATCAAACTGAAATTAACATAGAATTGGCTACAAGCTTCACCTCTCAGCCTTAGCTGAGAGGTTTTAGCCGAGCATAGTCATGCTACAACTAAAATCTCAAAAATAAAGCATAAAACTAGAAAAACCCGAAGATAGATGTTGCAAACGCTCCACAGTCGCCTTCAGCCTCCAAACTCACGTTCCTTCTCTTCTCTGATACCTTAGGGAGAGCCCCTAGGTGTCCTTTTATAGCAACAAACCCCCCTTGCGTCGGATCCTGCGAAAGACTTCGCATTGCGCAGCAAATTTCGGAGTCCCGAATTAGAAAGGACTCCTATTACGCAGATCCGACCGGTCGTGACCGGTCGGACTAGCTTTTTGGAACATCCAGTGAGTGCAGCCGACCGGTCAAGACCGGTCGGACTGACCTCCCCATCCAGCGTGCATGCCCGACCGGTCATGACCGGTCGGGCTGCTCTACTGCCTTGATCCAGTGTGCATGGCCGACCGGTCATGACCGGTCGGCCTCTCTTCTTTTTATTCATGTGATGTGGCTGACCGGTCGGACGACCGGTCAGCCTTGTATTCCTTCATCATTTTCTTCTTTTCTTCATTCTCTTTTCTCTCTCTTTCTTCTTCTTTCCTTGGTCCATCTTAGGACTTCATCCAATGTCTTCAAATGTAATCTTTTGACTCTAATTTGATGAAATCCCCTCTTATCTCTACAATCACAAAACACATGTTAGGTGGGCCTTTTAACCATGAAAATCATACAAATTATGTAGTGTAATGGGCAATGCAATGTATAAATTGGAGGTTCAACACACCCCCCAACCAGCTTTTTGCTAGTCCCGAGCAAAACATGCGTGAAAATAATTTCAACCCTCCAAATCCAACTCCCCTTTAGAACCTATGATTCTATCCATCCCAAGATGTATAAGTGTAAGATTTGAAAAAATTAGGTGTTAGAAGCTGAACCTTAGACTCTCAAAACATAAGAAGTGTTTACATGAAATCCCCGCTGATTGATTGATAAATAGAAGAGCTCGAACAAATTCAACCTAGTGTGCATAGTGAAAGTTCATCTCATGAGTTTCTGGGATCATCTTCTTTATAGATTAAGTAGACCAGGGATTTAAAGGTGCACAGAGCAACAGCTGTTGAACCTCCAATTTATACATTGCATTGCCCATTACATGACATGGTTTGCATGATTTTCACGATTTAAAGACCCATCTAACACATGTTTTGTGATTATAGGAATGAGAGCGGACTTTACTCAATTAGAGACCAAAAAGGGGCCATTTGGAGCCTTTGATGAAGGCCCAAGGTGGACCAAAGAAAGAAGGAAGCAAAGAAAGAAGAAAATAGAAGAAAGAATGGAAGAAAATAAGAAGAAAAAGAGACCGACCGGTCTTGACCGGTCGGCCAAGGAAGCCCGACCGGTCTTGACCGGTCGGCCATGCTTGCTGGAGTAATGCCAAAGAGGGCCTGACCGGTCATGACCGGTCGGCCAGCCCTGTCCGACCGGTCGTGACCGGTCGGCCATGCAAGTTTCAGATTCCAGATTCTAAAACAGCAATGTACTCCCGCACCTGATTTTTCGGACCAGTTTTCTGAAGCCATCTTGATGATATTTGGAAATCCAACACATCCATGTCGAAGAGGAGCTCGACGCCGAACTAACCCAAGTGGTTTCGTGTCGATCGGAGCTACGGATTGACCGTGGTGGCCAAAACAATACGAACTGTCCAGAAAGTTCCAGATTTCGCTGTTCAACTCTGGGCCGGTCCAGAGGACTCATCATTGATGATATGAAGAATCTACTTTGACCATCTTTTAGAACACATCCATATATGAATAACCACAAAAGTTTCAGATCAAAAGGATGTGTGGTTTGATCGTACCGGTTGAAGAAAGATGGACCATCCAGAAAGCTCCAACTGCACAGAGTTTATA
Organism: Liriodendron chinense; assembly: GCA_003013855.2. Classification (NCBI taxonomy): domain Eukaryota; kingdom Viridiplantae; phylum Streptophyta; class Magnoliopsida; order Magnoliales; family Magnoliaceae; genus Liriodendron; species Liriodendron chinense. The sequence goes on along the minus strand of ML058469.1, from coordinate 7,474,782 downwards.
AAAGCCCTAATTGTTCTAATTTTAGGACCATATTCTGGGGTTTTTTTGGACAATCTAATCCATCCATCATGTAGAGGAGGAAGTTTTCTACCAATGTTCAAAATTTGAGATCAATCCGACCTCTGTACACTCCGGGGCGTTAAAAGCAAGATGACTGGTTCTGAAGGTACCCAAAGTGCGCGATTTTGAGAGGCGGTCGGTGATGTGATTGGTGGGCCCATTCAGAGGATAATCTTGGAAATCTAAATCATCTATGAGGAAGATCACATTACAAGGAAGCTACAAATCAAATTTGAGGGCAATCCGACCATTGGTTAAGCCGTACCAGGCGAAACAAATTCTGCTATGTTGCTGTACTATTGCTGCACTATAAAAGGAGGTGCTCTCTTCTATTCCAAATCAACCAAGGACGTGGGAAACAAGGAGTTCAAGTCCCAGGAGGCTACCTAGCCTCCTCCAGCTAGTTTTTCTTCCTTTTCTTAGTTCTAGTTCTAGTTTTAATATGTTTTTCCTTAGCTAACCTCTTAGCTAGAGCTAGAGGTGAAATTTGTAGTTGGTTCCAATGCTTTAATTCTTTTATTTCAAGTACCCTTTTCTTAATTTTGGATTTTGAAGTTCTAGTTTGAATAAAGTTTGGTTTTTTAGAAGTTTTGTGAGAGTTTGTGTGCTCCGGACATGAGTTCCTTGCAATTCTCTAAGATTACCATGATTGGGTTGTTTGAATTAGAATTGTAGTAACCCTTGAGCATGCCATAGTCCATAGGCATGGCTGTTACTCCGAAGGCTACAAGTTCAAGTTCTATGTGCTTCATTAGAACTAGAAATCTAATTTCCAGATTTAAGTGGGATTATTTGTGCTTGAATATTATATCTTCCAATTAGATGAGAGATAGGACTTTGATTCTAATTGTGTTGTACTTGGATGAATGGATTGGCATTGGACTACTACAAGTGGATCCTTGATGCTCTAGTTCTTCTTATTTTCAGATTTTCCTATTTCATGTGAAAAATAACTTTCTTAAACTTCTTAGATTCTAGTTATTGGAGTAGTTGAAATTGTTTACTTCTTTCCCTGTGGATCGACCTCGGTCTTACCGAGATTTATTACTACATCGCAGCCTTACACTTGAGGCGAGCGAACAAGTTTTTGGCGCCGCTGCCGGGGAAAAAGTTAAACGGTTTTAATTGTTCTAGTAGCTATAGAGTAATCTTAGTTAGGTAGGATTTTCAGTTTTTATAGAAGTAGATTTTCTGATTTTTTTTAGATTACTAATAAATTTTTGGATTTTGTAGGACATTGTTGCTGACATAGATCTCACTCTATTGGGTAACATCTCCCCATCTCCCTTCTTTTTGTTCTTTTTTCTAGATTAGGGTAGTTCCCAATTCTTTAAAATTTCATCATGTATGATTGGACGAATGGTGCGTACAAGTACCTTTTGGAGGATGAGACGTCGGATTTTGAGACCCAAAATCATTATGATCATAAGTATTTTTCTGAGATTCAATCAACCTCCACTACCTCCCCACGTAAGACGATGCGTGATTACATTAATGAAAACAATATACATATTGAGGCACAACGTAAGATAATGGAAGAGTATCGGAAAGAGATGAATAATGTTCCACCGGTTAGGACAATGTATGATCACTTGTATGGCTACACATGTCAACAACCATCTAAAAGCCCAACATATGACATGCATAATCCAAATTGGTGGGAGCATCAAAATTTCAACTTGGAAGACGAGCCAACCATGGATGCCAACAACTATCCTCAAGAGTTTCTTTCTCATGAGCCGCAACCGACACAAACTCTTGAGGATGTGCTGCGAGAGTTTATGAAAACAACTGAGCAATACATACAAAACCTCTCGCCATCTCAAAATATTAAACCCAACATTGGGAACACCGAATCAATCCCCAACAATGAGGAGGATGAGGCTATCCAAGTCCCACCTTCTTCGGATTTAATGGATAGACTTTTAAAGGAGATTGATTTCGATGATCCCAATGTCATCATCAATTATGGTGAGTCCACTATCTCTTTTGGATGCTTTGAACCTAATGATGAAGAGATTTCAATGACGGTTGACGAACCCGAGGAATCCATAAAATTTGAAAGTGGTAGTGGGGTTGCCTACAATGAGGGTTTGGTGAATGGTTATGAACCTATGGTTTCTTTTTCCCAAGGGCATAATGATTATGAGTCTCTAGAGGATATGCATGCTAGAGAGATGGCCGAAGTCGATCTTTTTGAGTCGTTCCACCAACAACACATGCCAAATTCTAGTGTGGTAGACCTCCCTTTGATTGAAAATTCTATTCCTTTGGATGATGAGGTGGCACAATCTGAAATTTTCAAAGATCAACCAATGTTAAATGATGTGCTTACCACTGAATCTGAAGAATTCTCTTTGGAAGACCTCCTCTCTATAGAGGAAGAATTCCTTACCATTGAAACAGAATTTCTTCAATCATTAAGGGAGGATGAGGACCCTTCATCCGACTATCTCGATTTCCTAGAGGAATGCTTGGCCCACTCTTATGATCTTGATGATGAGATGATTAAGGAGTTGGATATTTTGTTAGACACGGTGTCGGTGCCTGAAGAACACCTTTCCACTGATTTACACTCTTTACCATTATTTGTGGAAGCACCGTACAATTCTGAAATTGTGGAGGAGACAACTTTAACCAATGAAAACTTGATGAGTGTCTCTCCACCATCATGGGTCCTTCAGCCCATTGAAAATTCTGATTGGGAGGACCCATTTTTAATCAATTATAACCCAAATCAGAATTTGAGGAGATATCTTTTTGCTGCTCTTATCTCCTCCTTTTATGCATGTGGTGCACAATACGATTGGACTTCAATGATAAGAAGCACCCATGTCTACTGTCAAGCAGGACTTTGGATGATCCTCATGAGAAATTTATTGAAATTCATGAAGATCCTGCTCAACTTTGATCATGTAGTTGATCGGACTAATCAAAGGTAGGTAGGTAGGTTAGGATTTATTTTTCTGCAATTAGGATTGAATAAGTCTCATCGAGACAATGGAAGATGCTAGAATTGATCAACTTGCTATCTCAGGTACTATTGTTCTCACTCATATTTTACCATTGCTCTCATGTTCATGCTAATTGCATATCTTTTTACATTGAGGGCAATGCAAGATTTGGTTGGGGGGTGAGATGAGATTCCTCATCTAGCATGTTGCAACATTTCGAGCCTCACATGCGCAAATTTTTTTCGAATTTTCTAAAATTTCAAAACTCTTTTGGAAAACATTATTTCCATGCATTCGAGATGATATGAGTATAAGAAGAGGAGATACGAAGTGTGTGATGTTGTAAGTCTTGAATTCTCCCAACATAATGGTTTTATATGTTAGTTCCCCTATTGTTGTGATTGATAGAAAATTTGAACACCTTCACACCAAGTTCACATTACACGATTTTCATGAGTGACAGGTTTATGTGATTTGTGGATTAGCTAGACTTTGGTTTAGAGGTGTTGAGCAGCCAAGCCGGGGTATTTTGTCCATCCTTGTCCATGGGAAAATAATGAAAGATATGGATTTCTAAAAATCCTATCTAAGTTAAAAGAAAAAGGAAAGAAAGGATGAAATCGGGAAGGAAAGAAAAATGGTGGAAAATTTCGAAAAGGGCTACCTATTACCAACCGGGGGATGGTCGAACCGTAACCAAAGCCGGAAATGGGACGTAGTGTGAAAGCCGTCGGAAGGACGGTAAGGCAAATTCCTGTCATAGGCTTGTTGTTGCTCTGTGCACCTTAAAATCCTTGGTTTACTTAATCTATGAAGAAGATGATCCCAGAAACTCATGAGATGAACTTTCACTATGCACACTAGGTTGAATTTGTTCGAGTTCTTCTATTTATCAATCAATCAGTGGGAATTTCATGTAGACACTTATTATGTTTTGAGAGTCCAAGATTTCAGCTTCTATCACCTAATTTTTCCAAATTTTATACTTATACACCTTGGAATGGATAGAATCATGGGTTCTGAGGGAGAGTTGGGTTTGGAGGTTTGAAATTGTTTCACGCATGTTTTGCTCGGGACTAGCAAAAAGCTGGTTGGGGGGTGTGTTGAACCTCCAATTTATACATTGCATTGCCCATTACATGACATGGTTTGCATGATTTTCACGATTTAAAGACCCATCTAACACATGTTTTGTGATTATAGGAATGAGAGCGGACTTTACTCAATTAGAGACCAAAAAGGGGCCATTTGGAGCCTTTGATGAAGGCCCAAGGTGGACCAAAGAAAGAAGGAAGCAAAGAAAGAAGAAAATAGAAGAAAGAATGGAAGAAAATAAGAAGAAAAAGAGACCGACCGGTCTTGACCGGTCGGCCAAGGAAGCCCGACCGGTCTTGACCGGTCGGCCATGCTTGCTGGAGTAATGCCAAAGAGGGCCTGACCGGTCATGACCGGTCGGCCAGCCCTGTCCGACCGGTCGTGACCGGTCGGCCATGCAAGTTTCAGATTCCAGATTCTAAAACAGCAATGTACTCCCGCACCTGATTTTTCGGACCAGTTTTCTGAAGCCATCTTGATGATATTTGGAAATCCAACACATCCATGTCGAAGAGGAGCTCGACGCCGAACTAACCCAAGTGGTTTCGTGTCGATCGGAGCTACGGATTGACCGTGGTGGCCAAAACAATACGAACTGTCCAGAAAGTTCCAGATTTCGCTGTTCAACTCTGGGCCGGTCCAGAGGACTCATCATTGATGATATGAAGAATCTACTTTGACCATCTTTTAGAACACATCCATATATGAATAACCACAAAAGTTTCAGATCAAAAGGATGTGTGGTTTGATCGTACCGGTTGAAGAAAGATGGACCATCCAGAAAGCTCCAACTGCGCAGAGTTTATAAAAGCCCTAATTGTTCTAATTTTCGGACCATATTCTGGGGTTTTTTTGGACAATCTAATCCATCCATCATGTAGAGGAGGAAGTTTTCTACCAATGTTCAAAATTTGAGATCAATCCGACCTCTGTACACTCCGGGGCGTTAAAAGCAAGATGACTGGTTCTGAAGGTACCCAAAGTGCGCGATTTTGAGAGGCGGTCGGTGATGTGATTGGTGGGCCCATTCAGAGGATAATCTTGGAAATCTAAATCATCTATGAGGAAGATCACATTACAAGGAAGCTACAAATCAAATTTGAGGGCAATCCGACCATTGGTTAAGCCGTACCAGGCGAAACAAATTCTGCTATGTTGCTGTACTATTGCTGCACTATAAAAGGAGGTGCTCTCTTCTATTCCAAATCAACCAAGGACGTGGGAAGCAAGGAGTTCAAGTCCCAGGAGGCTACCTAGCCTCCTCCAGCTAGTTTTTCTTCCTTTTCTTAGTTCTAGTTCTAGTTTTAATATGTTTTTCCTTAGCTAACCTCTTAGCTAGAGCTAGAGGTGAAATTTGTAGTTGGTTCCAATGCTTTAATTCTTTTATTTCAAGTACCCTTTTCTTAATTTTGGATTTTGAAGTTCTAGTTTGAATAAAGTTTGGTTTTTTAGAAGTTTTGTGAGAGTTTGTGTGCTCCGGACATGAGTTCCTTGCAATTCTCTAAGATTACCATGATTGGGTTGTTTGAATTAGAATTGTAGTAACCCTTGAGCATGCCATAGTCCATAGGCATGGCTGTTACTCCGAAGGCTACAAGTTCAAGTTCTATGTGCTTCATTAGAACTAGAAATCTAATTTCCAGATTTAAGTGGGATTATTTGTGCTTGAATGTTATATCTTCCAATTAGATGAGAGATAGGACTTTGATTCTAATTGTGTTGTACTTGGATGAATGGATTGGCATTGGACTACTACAAGTGGATCCTTGATGCTCTAGTTCTTCTTATTTTCAGATTTTCCTATTTCATGTGAAAAATAACTTTCTTAAACTTCTTAGATTCTAGTTATTGGAGTAGTTGAAATTGTTTACTTCTTTCCCTGTGGATCGACCTCGGTCTTACCGAGATTTATTACTACATCGCAGCCTTACACTTGAGGCGAGCGAACAACAGCAAGCCTATGACAGGAATTTGCCTTACTGTCCTTCCGACGGCTTTCACACTACGTCCCATTTCCGGCTTTGGTTACGGTTCAACCATCCCCCGGTTGGTAATAGGTAGCCCTCTTCGAAATTTTCCACCATTTTTCTTTCCTTCCCGATTTCATCCTTTCTTTCCTTTTTCTTTTAACTTAGATAGGATTTTTAGAAATCCATATCTTTCATTATTTTCCCATGGACAAGGATGGACAAAATACCCCGGCTTGGCTGCTCAACACCTCTAAACCAAAGTCTAGCTAATCCACAAATCACATAAACCTGTCACTCATGAAAATCGTGTAATGTGAACTTGGTGTGAAGGTGTTCAAATTTTCTATCAATCACAACAATAGGGGAACTAACATATAAAACCATTATGTTGGGAGAATTCAAGACTTACAACATCACACACTTCGTTTCTCCTCCTCTTCTACTCATAGCCTCTCAAATGTATAGAGTCAAAATTTTCTAAAAGAGTTTTGAGATGTTAGAAAATTCGAAAAAATTTTGTGCATATGAAGCTCGAAATGTTGCAACATGCTAAATGAGGGATCTCATCTCACCCCCCAACCAAAACTTGCATTGTCCTCAATGTAAAAAAAAAATAATCAGTTAGCATGACATGAGAACAATGGTAAAATATGAGAGAATGAGAATCAATAGTACCTGAGAGAGTGATCATGGAGGTCTGCAATTCCAACAACTAAATCCTACTAAAACAGTAAAAACAAAACTAAACCTACCTATGCTATACCTCCATCAGACTAGGAGATCAATCATCCTGATAGACAGGATCATTCAGGGAGATGGACATGTCCTCTGAATCAAATTTCTCAACAAATGGTTTAAGGCGTTGTCCATTAACTTTGAAACAGTCACCATTCGCTGCATTCTTAATCTCAACAGCCCCAAGGGGAAAAACTTCTTTAACAATATATGGGCCGGTCCATCGAGATCGTAATTTTCCCGGAAAAAGATGAAGTCGGGCATTATACAAGAGCACTTTCTGTCCTTCATGGAAAGATTTTCTTAAGATGTGTTTGTCATGAAAGGCCTTCATCTTGCTCTTGTAAATCCTCGAATTCTCATATGCATCGTTCCGGATCTCATCAAGCTCATTTAATTGGAGTTTGCGAAGCGAGCTAGCCTTGTCTATGTCAAAATTTAGGGCCCGAATTGCCCAATAGGCTTTGTGTTCTATCTCCACAGGCAAGTGGCAAGCTTTCCCATAGACCAGTCTATAAGGGGACATTCCAATGGGTGTCTTGTAGGCAGTACGGTGAGCCCCAAAGTGCATCATCTAATCGTAAGGACCAATCCTTGCGATCCGGTCTCACCGTCTTTTCTAAAATCTGTTTGATTTCCCTATTGGAGATTTCAGCTTGTCCACTTGTTTGTGGGTGGTATGGGGTACTCACTTTGTGCCTAATACCATATTTCTTCATCAAAGTTTCAAAAGGTCTATTGCAAAAGTGAGCACCACCATCACTAATAATGGCTCGAGGCGTCCCAAATCTAGAAAGTATATTTTCTTTGAGAAACTTGAGAACCGTACGATGATCGTTGGTTCTACATGGGATAGCCTCTATCCATTTAGACACATAGTCTACGGCCAATAGAATATAGACATGTCCAAAAGATGAGGGGAATGGTCCCATGAAATCGATGCCCCAACAGTCAAAGACTTCAAGATGTTGAATTGGGGTGAGGGGCATCATATTTCGACGGGATAATCCTCCTAACTTCTGGCAGCGCTCGCAAGCTTTGCAAAACTCGTGGGTATCTTTAAATAATGTGGGCCAATAAAAACCACACTGCAGAATTTTTGCAGTTGTTTTCTTGGCTGAAAAATGACCCCCACATGCTTGATCATGACAAAAGGAGATGACTGAATTGTGTTCATCATCGGGGACGCATCTCCTTATAATTTGGTCTGGGCAATATTTAAACAATAAAGGTTCATCCCAGAAAAATCTGCGCACTTCCCTTAGAAATTTACGTTTGTCTTGCGCAGTCCAATGAGTCGGCATCGCACCTGTGGAAAGATAGTTGGCTATATCAGCGTACCATGGTGGATGCATAGCAACAAAGAGTTGCTCATCCGGGAATGAGTCCTCAATAGGTGACTCGTCAATGGAATTTGGTAGGACTAGGCGGGATAGATGATCCGCGACCACATTTTCTACCCCCTTCTTATCTTTGATCTCCAAGTCGAATTCTTGAAGGAGTAGGATCCATCTTAGCAAACGGGGCTTAGCATCCTTCTTAGAAAGAAGGTATTTCAGTGCCGCATGATCCGTATAAACAATAACTTTGGATCCTATTAAGTATGGCCTGAATTTGTCCAAGGCAAAGATGACAGCTAGGAGCTCTTTCTCCGTAGTTGAATAATTAACTTGGGCAGGATTCAAGGTCCTACTCGCGTAGTAGATGACATGGGGCTTTTTATCCTTCTTTTGGCCTAACACCGCCCCAATAGCAAAATCGCTCGCATCGCACATCAACTCAAAAGGAATGGACCAATCTGGTGGTTGCATGATAGGAGCGGTTGTCAACATGTCTTTTAGCTTTGAAAAAGCTAATTGACATTCGGTACTCCACTCAAATTGGTTCTCCTTTTGTAGAAGGTTGCATAAAGGCCTTGAGATGTGACTAAAGTCCTTTATAAACCTTCGATAGAAACCGGCGTGTCCCAGGAAGGACCGCACATCGCGTATGCTTTTGGGTGGTGGTAGATTGGAGATTATGTCAATTTTTGCCCGGTCTACCTCTATTCCATTGGACGAGATGATGTGTCCAAGGACTATTCCTCTTTGTACCATAAAGTGGCACTTTTCCCAGTTTAATACAAGTTGCTTTTCCTCACACCTCATTAAGACCAACTTCAAGTGCTCGAGGCACTCATCAAATGTACAACCAAAAACAGAGAAGTCATCCATGAACACCTCAAGAAACTCACCCACCATGTCTGAGAAAATACTCAACATGCATCGTTGGAATGTGGCGGGTGCATTGCATAACCCGAATGGCATCCTTCGGTAGGCGAAGGTACCAAACGGGCATGTAAATGTGGTTTTCTCTTGGTCTTCCGGAGCTATCTCAATTTGGTTGTATCCGGAATAGCCATCTAGGAAGCAATAGTAGGGATGGCCTGCCAACCTCTCCAAAATTTGGTCCATAAATGGGAGAGGGAAGTGGTATTTCCTAGTGACCGTATTGAGCTTCCTATAATCAATGCACATACGCCAACCGGTGGTCACCCTAGTCGGTATAAGCTCGTTGTTGGCGTTTTCAATGATGGTAATACCGGATTTCTTGGGGACAACTTGGGTAGGACTCACCCATTGGCTATCTGAGATGGGGTAGATGATACCCACATCCAATAGCTTTAATACTTCGGCTTTGACAACCTCCATCATGTTTGGATTTAGCCGTCTTTGAGGTTGTCTAGTCGTTTTTGCGTTTTCTTCAAGGTGTATACGGTGAGTGCAAACCGAAGGATCTATCCCTTTGAGATCCGCTATTGTCCAACCTATGGCTTCCCGGTGTTTTTTGAGTAACTCAATCAACTTGAGCTCTTAGTCTTTTTCTAGGTGGGAGGCAATGACAACTGGGGAAGTTTCCTCTTGACCCAGATATACATATTTAAGCTCGGATGGCAATGGTTTGAGGTCAAGCTTCGGTGGTTTAATGCTAGACGGTAGAGGCCTTGATGTGGTTGGTGGCAATTTTTCAAAATGGGGCTTCCACCGGCTAGTATCAACTACCGGTCTTTCTATGTTTAATGCATGCACAATCTCACTAATGATAGGGTCTTTAGAATCCATGAAGTGTGCTAAGCATGTCTCCAAACTTTCTAGTGGTTGAAGTTGGAGGAGTTCTTCTTCTTCAAAGGTTTCCAGCATGTTTACATCGAAGAACTCATCATCATCGACATCCCTATGTCTTTTGCCCAGGTGAAATACATTCACCTCTAGTGTCATGTTTCCAAAAGATAATTGCATCACCCCATTCCGGCAATTGATGATTGCGTTTGATGTGGCAAGGAATGGGCGGCCTAATATCACCGGTATTTGGGTGCTAGCATCCAAAACCGGTTGTGTGTCCAAGACTATAAAATCTACCGGGTAGTAGAATTTGTCAACTTGGACTAGAACATCCTCAACTATCCCTCTCGGTACACGGATAGATCTATCAGCGAGTTGCAATGTGGTTTTGGTGGGTTTTAATTCACCAAGACCCAATTGTTCATATACCGAGTATGGGATCAAGTTCACACTTGCCCCCAAGTCTAACAAGGCACGTTCAATCCGGTAGTCTCCAATGATACATGAGACGGTGGGACTACCGGGATCTTTGAATTTTGGGGGAGTCTTTTGAGTGAGGATGGCACTAACTTGCTCAGTTAGGAAGGCCTTTTGCTGCACATTATATTTGCGTTTTGTTGTGCATAGGTCTTTTAGAAACTTGGCATAAGAGGGAATTTGTTTGATGGCATCAAGCAAAGGGATATTGATCTTGACTTGTCTGAAAATCTCTAGAATATCTTGAGAATTTGGGAGAGATTTTGGGGCAACCAATCTCGATGGGAATGGTGCTATGGGCTTGTAAATGCGTTCCGGTTGTTGTGGGGCTAGGTTAGATCCATTTTCATCCTCAGAATTTACCGGATCATTAGGCTCATCGGCCTTCACCGGAATAGTTTTGTCAATTTGTTTACCACTTCTAAGGGTGGTAATGGATTTAGCTTGCTCCATGTTTTGGTTGGAAGGATTAGGGATGCTTACTTCATGTACTTGCTTAGGATTGGGCTGAGGTTGGGCCGGAAAGGTCCCTTCCCTAGCATTCAAGCGTCCCTTAATCTCATCAACCGAGACTTTCAGTTCTTGGAACAATTGCTGATTTGATTCATTTATTTGCGCTTGCCCTTGCATAAACGCTCTCAAAGTATCCTCCCATGAGACTTGAGGTGGGGCCATATTTTGCATGGGTGGCCCTCTTTGGGAGTTGGTAGGATTGCCTGTTGGGGCATTCTTCCAACTGAAATTCGGGTGGTTCTTCCAACTCTCATTGTATGTATTACCTACCGGTCCATTGAAGGGCCGTTGATAACCATATGTGGCATTGGCTGTCTCTTGCAACACTTCCTTAAATGCAGGAATTGTGGGACAATCTTGCGTAGCGTGTAAGTCGGTGAGACAAATCCCACATGTGGTTTCAACAGCTTCCTTGGACTTGGAAACTCCATTTTTGCTAAGTTCCATGGCCTCAACCTTCCTTGTGAGGTTGGCTATTCTTGCATTTACGTCGTCTTCCTCTTTGAGGACATATATCCCTCCTTTCTCTTGAGTAGGCTTGGGGTTCTTGGGTTTATCCGAGGTGTCCCAAGATTGGGCATTTTCAGCCAACATGTCCAAGTAACTCCAAGCATCATCTGGATTTTTACTCATGAACTCGCCATTGCACATCATTTCCACAAATTGGCGCATATTAGGACTTAATCCATCATTGAAAAAATTTATAATTCGCCAACTCTCATAGCCATGATGTGGGCAAGCAAGCAGGAGCTCCTTAAATCTTTCCCAACATTGAAAGAATGATTCACCCTCTTTTGCTGAGAAATTCATTATGGCCCTTCGAAGAGTGTTTGTCTTATGAGCGGGGAAGAACTTTTTCAAGAATTCCCGGTTCATCTCAACCCATGACCCAATCGAATATGGTCTAAGAGAGTGAAGCCAATCTTTGGCTCTTTCTTTCAAGGTGAAGGGAAAAAGTTTAAGTCTGATAGTATCCCCAGAAACATTGGGATAATGCAAGGTGGCCAACACTTCTTCGAATTCTTGCAAGTGTAAGTATGGGCGGTCAGAGTCTAGCCCATGGAATTTAGGTAAAAGTTGGATTACTCCTGGTTTTATGTCAAGGGTCCCACCGTTAGCTGGTAGAACTATGCAAGAAGGTGTAATTGTACGAGCAGGTTGTAGGTAATCCCGTAGTGATCTCATTGGAGGAACATTATGTACCTCATTCTCTCCTACTCCTTCCTGATTTGCGTTTGTGGTTGGAGTAGGGGGTGGAGGATTCCTTAAGGGTGTTTGCTCCATACTCCCCAAACTTTCACAATGCTCTTGATAATTCCGGACTCGTCTATGGACTGACAATGGTCCAACTAAACCACCTTCAGATTGGAGACGATTTGAATGGTTACGTTCCCAACGGGACATAAACCACTCAATCAGAAATCAAAACTAATCTTAACCTAGAAAACTGTAATCTGAAAATTCTAAAAACTAAGTTAGAAAGGTATCACCTGATGCGCTTGAACTGAAAGAAGAATTCCTACAAAACAGAAAACTTTGTTAGTTCTAAGAAAAATCAGAAAAAACCTATCTACTTCTACAGCCACTGAAACTATTTGAAAACTATTATCTAATCTCCCCGGCAACGGCGCCAAAAACTTGTTCGCTCGCCTCAAGTGTAAGGCTGCGATGTAGTAATAAATCTCGGTAAGACCCTAGGTGTCCTTTTATAGCAACAAACCCCCCTTGCGTCGGATCCTGCGAAAGACTTCGCATTGCGCAGCAAATTTCGGAGTCCCGAATTAGAAAGGACTCCTATTACGCAGATCCGACCGGTCGTGACCGGTCGGACTAGCTTTTTGGAACATCCAGTGAGTGCAGCCGACCGGTCAAGACCGGTCGGACTGACCTCCCCATCCAGCGTGCATGCCCGACCGGTCATGACCGGTCGGGCTGCTCTACTGCCTTGATCCAGTGTGCATGGCCGACCGGTCATGACCGGTCGGCCTCTCTTCTTTTTATTCATGTGATGTGGCTGACCGGTCGGACGACCGGTCAGCCTTGTATTCCTTCATCATTTTCTTCTTTTCTTCATTCTCTTTTCTCTCTCTTTCTTCTTCTTTCCTTGGTCCATCTTAGGACTTCATCCAATGTCTTCAAATGTAATCTTTTGACTCTAATTTGATGAAATCCCCTCTTATCTCTACAATCACAAAACACATGTTAGGTGGGCCTTTTAACCATGAAAATCATACAAATTATGTAGTGTAATGGGCAATGCAATGTATAAATTGGAGGTTCAACAATTGTTACAACTGATCACAAGCACAAACCGCTTGGATTAAACCTTATTCACTCAAGCATGAGTGAATCAACAATAAAAGAATAAGAAAAACGGAGAGATCTCACCAAGCATGAGGACGTAGAAGCATTGAGACGCTGACTGCGCAGTAGATCACCTCTACAAGCAGTATCCTCCCTTCCAGAAGCTTCTTCTTTCTCTTTTCCCTTTCTGTCTTCCTCATTTTTTTTTCTCTCTCTCCTTGGACGTGAAACCTCCTATTAGGATACCCTAATTTCGTTTTGGAACCTCTTAAATAGAGCAACCGAAGAAATAGAGCCAAAATAGGAAACTAAATTTAAGCAGTCCACGCATGGTTGGGCACCTGGTCAGTGAACCATCGGGCACTTGGCCAGTCATAAATATGTCCAGTGAGTTTTGAGATAAAACTGCTAAATTTCGGACGCCCGTCCCAACATGGTCGGGCGCCCGGTCATCAGACCATCGGACGCTCGACTGTTATGAAAATAGTCCAGTGATAAACTGTCCATCCGGCTGAATTTCGGTCGCCAGACTAGAATCGACCGGGTGCTCGACCACACCCAGGCTGCACCATATTCTCCTCTATACCTGAGGAGGAAAACCCCATCATGCAAATCCCTGGGCCTCTTGCAATCAGCCCTCCATCTCTTTAACCACTTCCAAACATCCAATCCCTTCATTTACAATAACCTCATTAGAGCCTTCTCACATTCCCCTTCCCCCCCATTTCTCCCTCCACAATATACACCCAAATGCGGCATAAATCCATCCCTCCTGATCACTACACCTTCCCTTTCATTCTTAAATCCCTCTCTGACCTCAGAGAACTGAGACAAGGCCAAACTGTGCATACCCACATCGTGAAGATGGGCCATCTTGATGATATTTATTTTCGGAACGCCCTGTTGGATCTCTACTCTTCGTGTGGGGACATGGAAATGTGTGAATTCCTGTTTGACGAAATGTCACAAAGAGATGCAGTCTCATGGACCGTATTGATTTCCGGCCATCGGAATGACGGGAAACTTGATGAGGCATTGATTGCTTTTGAATGGATGCAATATGCGGGGATCTCGCCGAACTGGGTGACAATGGTGAATGCATTAGCGGTGTGTGCAGGCGATGGAGCCCTTGAAATGGGTGTTTAGATACACGACTACATAAAAAGAAATGGGTGGGAATTGGATGTGATCTTGGGTACTTCTTTGATCGACATGTATGGAAAATGTGGCAGAATTGAAATTGGAATATTAAGTGTTTTTACAGCATGGTTGAGAAAAATGTGTTTACATGGAATTCAATCATCAGAAGGCTTGCACTGGCGAAGAATGGGGAGGAGACAATGTCCTGGTTCTTTAGGATGGAGGAGGAAGGGATCAAACCTGACAGAGTGAGCTTAACAGAAGTCCTATGTGCTTGTAGTCACTCGGGCATGGTGCAAATGGGTCGATGAATTTTCCATTCGATAGTTGACGGGAAGTATGGGTTCCCACCAGAGATTAAGCATTATGGGTGTATGGTCGATCTTTTGGCCTGCACAGGTCTTATCGACGAAGCAAAAGAATTCATGGAAATGATGCCATTTGAACCTAATACTGTCATATGGGGGGCATTGCTGTCTGGATGCAGAGCTCGTGGGTTCATGGAATTGAGTGAAATGGCATCAAGGAAGCTTATAGCGCTTGAACCAAACAACAGTGCTTACTATCTTTTGTTGTCTAATTTCTCTACAAAGATAGGAAGATGGAGTGGTGTTGAGGAGGTGAGGAGGTTGATGAAAGGGGGGATTTAAGAAGGATGTGGGAAGTAGTTCTGTAGAACTGGAAGAATCCAAGGAGAATGTATATGACTTGTCATGACTATAGATCCCTGATTTTGCAGGCAATATAGGGCTTTTTCTTTTTTCTGATCTAGTAGGAATGTGGATTGAATGCTAGATGGTGGCTTATATTTCAATTAGTTAGACCTAAGAAGATTTAAAGCCAATTCCTTTGTTAACACCTGTTTGGATGTACTCTAAATCACCATTGCATTGGATATCCTGTTGGAGGAGCCTTTAAGCATGTGCACGCTTTGGGTGTCAGATTAGTCGGGTGACCGGTCTTGTCGAATGGCCTAGATGCACAGCATGGCTGAAGGATGATTATTTGTGTGCCCAGACCGATTGGGTGACCGGTCTGCAGAGGGCTCTGACCGGTCGGCTGTGAGGCAGTGTGAACGGGTCTACAATGTATTTTCTCTGGACTGTTTTTGTGTAAGGTGCGACCGGTTGGGCGACCGGTCAACCGCTGTTAAAACTAGAAAAATGCTCATTGTCAGTTTTTTCTTGTGTTTCATTGTTCTGGGGAATTTTGAGTATAAAGACATTCATAGACAATCATGCACAATCACAAAATGTATGAAAAAAGAGATATCGCAAGGCGAATTTTATTCCAAAGATTCTGAGATCTTTTACATTCTAGGCTGTGGTCTAGCACGAGCCTTTAATTACATCGAATGATCGATGACCCTTGGTTAAAAAGCAGAAGACTAGTCAGTAGGGACTATGGTCTTAGAGTTTGTGGTTATAGACACCTGTATTTTGTGGTCGAAGAGACCTGTATTTATTGTATTTTGTTATAAACTAATCCATCTTTGTATGAGTTAGATGTCTACATCCCATGTTTTGACCGGAGATCCGGATTGAGACTGTTAGGATTTTTAACAGAGGGGTGCGACTCTGGGCCTGTGCCCGTCATTTTTACGAGTGACCGCGGAAAGACCGATCTGCAGTTGTATGTACCTAAGCAACTGAACCGGCGGATGCCCTTTGAATGGGTAAGGCATCGACTGCTCTTGAAATGTCAATCATTAATAAGTTCCATGTAATAGTTTAGAACTCTCTTGATATGATTTATTATGTTAACCATAGTCTCGTTTGCTTAGTTCGGACCTGAATTCGGGTCAATTATGATAGTACATGTAATGATGATACATTGGTATGATTCTGGACTCTAGCATCCTTTTTTAGAGAAATAACTTCGTTCATCGTCTTGGACCGAATTAGACTATGAAGGCTTGCATTCTACTCATTGGGTGGCTAGAATGAGTTATTTGACTACTCCATTATGTCCGAAACGCTCGAAATACCCAAAATAGGCTCAAACGGGGCTAAAAAACATTATAAAATGAAGGTTTAGGGGTGCTGAGATTGACGTTCAGAGTGTTGATTTTTTTGATCTGCTGGCCTGATTTTATTGATGCGCTGAGGCTAGTAGTCGAAAAATGAATTTGTTAAAATGTGTATTTTTAATCTGCTGGCCTTATTTTCTGATGCGTTGGGGCCAGTGTGTCGAAAAATGACTTATTTAAGAAATTGTTGATTTTCGTGATGTACTGGGGGTTAGTGCGTTGAAAAATGACTTGTTTCATAAATGATTGATTTTTTCTGATGCGCTGGGGCCGGTGTGTTGAAAAATGACTTATTTCGAAAATGGTTGATTTTCCTGATGCGCTGGGGGTCAGTGCATCAAAAAATGACTTGTTTCATAAACGACTGATTTTTTTGATGCGCTGGCCTTATTTTTTCGATGTGGTGGGGGTCAGTGCGTCGATAAAATAGGCCAAATTTAATTCAAGGTATTTTTATGATGCGACACTGTACTTGTACATTTTTTTGGGTTATTTCTTGGTCGGACCTGCTATGGTCAGAAGTGTAGTTTTCGGTGAAGGGTTCCGTCGATCGAAAAGGAGTTTCGGTAATCGAAAAAGGTTTTCGGTGATCGAAAAAGGGGTTTTGGCAAAGGATTTTGGTGATCTCTCCAATACCCAACGGACAAAGCTCTCTCTGGATCCATCCAAATGAATAGTAAAAGAGGAGTATTTATATCTGAAAATACCGAAAGTCGACTAATAGGAGGCTGCCATGTGTAGCACATTGAGAAAATCGGTCAGCGCGTCCTAAAATGACTTCGTTTAAATTACTGATTTTTGGGACGCACTGGTTGTTAGTGCGTCCTGAAATTCACTGAAAATGCCTGATTTATTAGATGCGCTGATGGTCAGTGCATCCTGAAATTTATTTATGAAACTGTCTGAATTTCTCGATGCGCTGGCTGAATTTATTGATGCACTGAGGGTTAGTACGTCTTGAAATTTATTTCTAAAAATGCCTGAATTTCATGACGCGTTGACCATGAATTTAGTGATGCGCTGGTGTACTTCTATTTTGATTATCTGCGATAATTTTGTAAAATAATGGTTTGTGGGGCCTGCTTTGTGATGAATGTTGATGCACTGACCATGTTTAATATTCATGGTTGTACTATCTATCTAAATTTGAAAGATTTTGATCATGATGGATGGTGGGGCCCACCTCTAGGTCAACTTTCTATTTTTAGTAAATGACGGTTTGTATTTTGATTTTTGTTGAATTTGCTGATGGATTGCCCCTAAATTTAGTAATGAGATGGATTACAAACTTATAATACTTGTTTTGAGGACCCCGAATTTTTGGGACCCCAACAGATGCCCCTCCAATGTGTTGGGATGGACACCTAGTCGTTCATTGCGGCACATCAGATTTTCTGGGTCCCACTATAAATAGAAGAATTCCGGTCATTTTTGTCATTTCACACATTTACATTGCACGAGATCGCTCTCATCAGCGCGGCGAAAAATCGCCAGCGCGTTGAAAAAATATCGCCAGTACGTTGATTAATTAGTGCGCGCGTCAAACATTTCAAGGTCGAACCTTTTTACGACGCGCTACCCCTAGCACATTACAATTTAGGACTTGGGGAATTTGTGGTTTATTTCACGCGCTAGACCTTAGCACGCATGTTTAATAGACGCGCCATTGCCAGCGCACAGTGTTTTGGAGCTTAGTGAAATGGGTTATGACTTATTGAGTGCACTGGCTTCAGCGCGTCATAAATTTCTGGACTTTGAGCTTTTGTTTGATTTATTGGCGCGCTAGGTCTAGCGCGTATACCTGTCTTTGAGAAAATCCATTTTCATGACGCGCTAGGGCTAGCGTAGCACTTTTTGAACTTGGTGAAATTGGCCCATTTATTCGATGCGTTAGGGTCAGCGTATACAATTTTGGACTTGTAAAAATTTATGGAATTTTGAACATGCTTGGGCTTAATGAAATTCAGATAGTTTGTCGATGCGCTGGGCCTGGCGCATTACACTATCGGACTTATCAAATTCATCCAATTCTCAGATGTGCTAAGCCTAGCGCACACCCACGGCAGACATTCTAAAGTTTGGACAATTTATAGATACGCCAGGCCTTGGCACGTTGTTTTATTGATGCGCTGGTCCTGACACATCACATTTTCGAACTTATGAATTTTACTAGATTGTTCGACACACCGGGCCCTGCGTGTACACAGTTTTTGACTTGTGAATTTTCCAATTTTGGACGCGCCAAGGTCCAGCGCGTACTGATGTTAGGCTTGGGAATGTTCAATTTTGGATGCGTCATGGTCCAGTGCATACTTACTCTCGTACTCATGAAACTGTCCAATTTTTAGTGTTTTGATTAAGTATGCTTAGCATTGATCAACATGCTCATACCCTAGTTCAACTGATCATCACCCATGATATTTAGGTTGTTATTTTGGGGCAGATGGGGTCCAACCTTCTCTTTTGAATTGTTATGAGTGCATGTTGTTAGATTCCATATGCTTGAAATCCTTGGATCATGTGTTGTTTCTTTTTAACCTAAGTCATATAGCACTGATGCATACCTGAATATATTCCTTCTTGGTACTTGCACTTTGTCTGACGTTTTGGCGTGCTTGTGCAGATATTCATGGCTGGTGGTTCTTCCAACGCTGTCCGTTCGAAGGCTAGTCCCTTAGGCTCTAAAGCGCCCTCGCGTAAGCGCAAGAGAACTTCACCCAAGAAGGTGACATGGCCATCCGATCAGAACCATCGGTGGTTCCATCCACTGGAGAAGTTCAATTTCTATGAGCGCATATTGTCATTATCAAAGGAGATACAACGAAAGATTCTTTGTGGTAAGATTCTGCCGACCCCTCCGGATGAGGGTACACAAGAGGAATGGGATGCTTGGTATGCTCCCCATGGCTGGCTTCCGTTCTGATAACCCTGTGGGGTCCAAGGAGGGTGAGGTGAGCCGGTTCCGCCCGCTCAATCTGTTAAGCGTGGTAGCCCGAAGACGACCGGCAAAAGCACTAAGCAAGTATACATGGAGAATCAGGCCAAGTCGAAGTCTGAACAAATGAAGGTCTTTGGTCTTCTGTCAAGCTGGCAGTATCGTCGCTTATGATCTGCAACCCATACACGAAGCAATACATCCGATTTCCCAAGAGTTTCTAAAGATACTGTTCTCTTCCGAGCATTGAGCCTTTTGATGTGTGTCGTGTCAACTCTTTCTACAGTGTTGATTCTTGGACATCCATCGTAGAGACATTTCTCAACTGCGATGTATCTAAGAATGACAAGCTTCAGTTTCTCCTTGGGGAGAAGGGCATGATCTTCTTGGGGCCGAATCATGATCCACATTAACCGTTTCCAACCCATTATTATGAGACTCTACGTCAAAGGTTCCGTCCTTTGACTGATGCAGAGATTTGGCCAACAGGTGGGTTCTGGACCTGAGGACATCTGAGTCCTCATCTTCGTTATGAGGCTTAGGCCAACCGAAAATCGAGCATCACGAAGATACTTTGAAATAAGTGGGTCTCCTAAGGTCCATCCAAGAGACATTAAGCTATTTTTATCGGGAGTCGCGTGTTTACAAGGGGTTTTTGAATCACTGAAGTTCTATTACAAACTCTTTCCACTTGCCGTATGGAGAAATGAGCATATCGCTCTGAGACCTATATCATATAGCCGGTCTCCCCATTTGTGGCAGAATTTATGACGAATGGACACCCAGCGACGATAAATTGTTGAGGAAGAAGAAGGGTGTAGATGAGGGTTTCTATTTTGAAGCCTGTTACGAACTATTTGTGGAGCTTCCGTAGTTTCTGAGTTCCAAAGATAAGGTGTCCTTTGAAGATTGACTGATTTACTTCAGTCACAGTCTGAAGTGAGTTTCTCGACTTAAGTAGTGCATTTTCATTTCGTTCTGTCTTTTTCTTTTACTGATGATTCTCTTTCTCTTTCAGCTTGGATTATGCACCCTACGATGAAAGCTGTAGAGATAAGCTGACCTTTGAAGCTAAGATGAAGACAAAGTTCCCGAGGCCGAACAAGCTATCCCCTACATGTGAGCTAGTTGGGTTCTTAGCGTATTGGCTATGCTGCATAGCCCTTCCAAGTTCTAAGCAAGCGGACAACATGAGGGTTTCTTGTTTCGCTGTGGCGGGGAGTTTGGCCAACGGTCATTGTTATGTGCTAGCTCTAGCAGTCTTGTGTTTTATCTACTGAGCCTTTAGTGGCGTTATCAGCAATAAAAGCTCTGCTTCTTTTGGGATAAACTCCCCCTTCTGTGGATAGCATTATCTCTCAGGTTGGCTTGGAGTTTACTTCCCGTGGGTTTATGGCATGGAACTCAAGGATTTCATTCAGAGAGGATCGGTTCCACTGCATGCTTTCTAGAAGCAGAAGATGAACAGTGGGAATTTACCGACTATCGAGGCGAACAGTATCATGACCACGTCGACTTCGACTTTTCTTTGGGACCAGCAGTGAGGATCCAGTATTGCTTGATGATGATGAGAGCCTTGGTTCCTACAAACGTTCATTTCTGATATCAATCTGCCTAGGTTCGCTGCCTTTGAGGGAGGGGGCTGAGTTCTGGAGAGAGCCATATTATTTAAACAGATTTGCTCGACAGTTCGGTTACGATCAAGGGGTACTGAAAACTCTCGAACCAGTGACACGAGAGCAGCAAGCCTATGACACAGGATCGATCCATTGGAAATGGATGTGGCGGCAACTCTTACTCACCATATTAGGTTGTTCCTTCATCGTCCCGGGTACGGAGTACACTCCTGCCACTACATATGGATGGATGAGGTGGTGGGCTCACCAATACTCCTTAATTTAAAATAATTTGCACATAGATGACCCTATCTTCGTCTCGCCTCCGATCGTCAATCCTGCTCCCACTGACGACCTGGGCTATATATCAGAGTAGCTTCATCAACTGGCTACTGTGAGTGTGCAGAAATTTATGACCTCTCTGAATGTAATAATTGATCATGAGAAGCCTGAGCATACGCTTGAAGGGTGAATCGCCTATGGCAGAGGATCACACTGCAAGGGAATCAGGATTCCCCACTCCTTGGTCTTGTGTCAGAAGCACAGAGAGAGCGTTATGATATCGGTGATGATGATAATGACGACGACGTTGGTGATGACATTGGGGAGGATGATAATGTTGGTGGGGATGATAATGACGACGATGTTGGTGATGACGATGATGGAGAGAATGGCGGCGATATTGAGGGTGGTGGAGATGGTGGTAATATTGAGGGTGGTGGAGATGGTGGTAATATTGAGGGTGGTGGAGAAGGTGATGGTGAGGGTGATGATATTGTAGCAGGGACTCCGTCGAATGGTGGTCAGGGAAGCTATGACCAAAGTCCAACAAGTAGGGGGAGTTTATCCAGATGCTCCGTTCTTGGAGATAGCGATTTTAAATCGTCTCCCAAGCAGTCTGGGCCTTGAGTGAAGAACACCCATTATGCTCTTATTGTCGATGGAGTAAAGAAGATTAAAGAAATGCAGAAGCTGTATAGGGCCGAAAAATTACGGAGTCGACTCTCCAAAGTTGCTGGCAGCGTTTCGACTGATAAGGCGAGTGAAGCAAGGGAGGAAGGGGAGATGAGCTCTCAAGCAGATCTGAGTGGAAATCGCCCTACAAAGGAGGGTGATGATAATGAGCTGATATACGATAAATCTGTTCCCAAAGCAAATACAGAACCCATCCCCATGGATCTTGATGGTGGGGTGTAAGCTGAAGATCCTCCCCTTGCTGACCCTACTGATACTGAGGCTGCAGCTAACCCTAGTCCTATTCCTGAGACAGGGCCTGCTACTGTTGCGGAAGGAACAGTACCTCCCTCGACACTTTCACACAATGAAGATATCAGGGTTGAGGGGGCTGGTCCCTCCTCTCGGGAGGCTGTGGTTTCTGATGTCGCTAGTGTGCCTGAGCTCATCACGGAAGCATCTCCTGCCATTGAATCAATTTAAGCCGCCACTGCCCCTGAGATCGTCATACTTTCTTCCCCTGAATTGCCTGAGCCAATGGCGGAAACTGTAACTGAATGTGTCTTAACATCATCAACGCCCATTGCTTCAACCAGTGCACCGATCGACGATGTTCCTATAGCTACTGGTATATTGCTTGTCTTTACTATTTTGTCTGCTTTCTTTTCTTTTATGGTTTCATATGTATTGATGCTTATCAATGTTCTATCAGTGACTGGTCGTACTAGCACCTCTGCACCCATAATCTTGCCTAAGGCAGTCATTTCTTTGCTCCAAGGGATGCCAATTATCAAGGCTAGGGTTCTGAAGACACTTTTATCATCCATTGTCAAAGCCCTGAGGAATGTGGAGGAAGAACGATTGCTTGAAGAAGGGGTGAAGGCCATGGAGGTGCACGTTGAGTGGCTTGGCGTAGATGCCTCTGTATTAAGCCAGTACGTAGCCTCATTTAAAGCAGAGGTTGCGCGGGTCAAAGAAGCCAAGCAGCTTAGACCTGATCCTTCTGTCTATACCAAGCACGACGAATTGCGGACCCTCCTTCCAAATTTTGAATCTCGGAGAACTCAGATGGCTGCGACTACTTCAGACTAGGAGAAGACCAATACTGAACGCTAAGAAGTCGTGGCTCGTATCGCAGCGCTGGATGAAGAAATCAACCGTTGTTGGGGTCCCAAAATATCTGACCCATTGAAATAAAATTTCATCAAATACTAAAGGGGGGAACCCAAAAAATAAGTCTGGAACACCTCCGAAATTTCACCAAATGCACCTATAGTTCAAGCCAGACCAGGAATAAAAGAGTGAGGTTCAAAGACCCCTGGTGCACCCAGCAATTAGGTCTGGCGCACCCATAAATTGAAGAAAAATTGCAAGGTGCGCTAGACCACACATTGGCCTAAAAATGACATTTGGTAGGCCCCACATCGCACGATGACCAAACTAGTTCTAAAATTAGGTCATGGGCAGATAGGTGGACCACTAGAAAGAGTGCATGAACACTCATCATCCAAGTGGGCCCCACAAATTAGAGATAAAAAATATTTAAAGTAAGAAATGCAATACAACGGCTGCCGGCACACCTGAAAAATAGGTCTAGCACACCCAAAAAATAGGTGATTTTCATATTTACCATTTTTACTTCACAAAAGTCTGGCGCACTTAGAAAATAGGTCTAGCGCACCTAATAAGTACAATATTGCAAAACTCCATGAAACCCAAACGAAATTGTCTAGCGCACCCGACAAATAGGTCCGACGCACCCAGAAAATAGGTGATTTTCATACTTACCATTTTTACCTCACAAAAGTCTGGCACGTCTGATAAATAAGTCCGACGCACCCGAAAAATACCTAATTTCAGGGTGCTCCAGAATCTAGCGTACCAAAAAAATAAGGCATTTCATGAACACTAATTTTCATAATTTCAGGGTGCTCCAGACATTGTTTAGGTGCGCCAAACTAAAAACGAGTCATTTTTAGGGTGCACTTGACGTGTCGTACAATGATTAGCTCGTCCTCCGGGATTTTTGGGTATAAATACCCCTCCAAACTATTCATTTGTACGCATATTGAGAGAGAGAGAGAGAGTTATTACCCTCTGGACATTCGAAATCCTCGTTGGAAACCCTCGCTGGAATACTTTTTCGATCACCGGAATCTCACACCGAAAACCTACCTCCGTTCACCATAGGTCCTGCATAAAACCAACAAAACATGACCTCTTTCGAAATTGCTCAAGTGCTCTAGCGTACCCTAAAAATACTCTAGCGCACACCAAAAGTCAGCACCCGATAATTCCGATATTCAGGGTGCTCCGAGTCCAGCACACCCATAAAATAGGTCTGGTGCACCCTAAAAATCAGAATTTTTCAAACTCCGTTCAGGGTGGGCCGGACTCAATTTTAAGTGTTTTAAAGCCTTGTTTAAGCCTATTTTGGGTATTTCGAGCATTTCGGACGCAATAGAATGGTCAAACAATTATTCCGGGATCTTTAAATCAACAAAATTGCATATCTTCAAGGTTTGACCTGATTCAATGCGATGAATAAAATAACTTCTCGAAAAGAAGCCGCCAGCACCCAAAACTGAACAAATGTATCATTATTCACTTGTATTGTAAAATATGACCCGATTAGGGCTGAAAGCTAAATAAATACGATAATGGTTATCACAATAAACCATATCAAAGAATTTTAATTTTTTACAAAGCAATTGATATGAATTGTCACAACATAACAGTCGATGCCCTACCCATTCAAACAACATCCGTCGGTTGGACTACTCAGGTACACATAACTGCAGATTGGACTTTCCGAGGTCACCTGTCCAAACATGCTAGGTCCGGGCCTAGAGTCGTCCATCTCAGCTATAAACCCTGATAGTCTCAGCCTAGATCTCCAGTCAAAATATGGGACAACCATCTAACTAACATAAAGATGGCCTAGTCCATAACAAAACATACAGGTCTTTAAACCACAAAGTCTAAGACCATAGTCCCTGCTGACTAGTCTTCTGCCTTTTAATCAAGGGTCATCGATCATTCGATGTAATTAAGAGCTCGTGGCAGATCACGGCCTAGAATGTAAAAAATCTCAGAATCTCAGGAATAAAATTTGCCTTGCGATATCTCTTCTTGTGTGTAGTTTTGTGAATGCTTGTGATTGTCTATGAATGTTTCCATTACTCAGAAAGCCAGAGCAAAAATACACAGAAAATGTCCCTGTAGCATTTTCAGTTTTAACAAACTGGTGACTTTGTTGGGGATCGAATAATACTAGAATTTCTGGTTAGTTCTGAGTATATAAACACTCTAAGATTAATCATTTGCAAACACGAATGTGTATATAAGAAATTTATCGTGAGGCATAATGTTTCGGCGCCCTCGGGCGCCAAACTGGTGACTCTCAACAGGAACATTCTTCCCTTCATCTTGAAGGCAATAAACACTAAATTAAAGGTTTTTAAACTCACAAACTTCCACAACTACATGTATTTGTCTCCTTCTTGCTTAATTTTCGTTAGTTTATATGCCGCGATCGATGGGTTCATGCTCCCGACCGCATTTATGAACTATTCTAATGATTTTTACGACACCACAGAATTAGCAAGATACCACCACAGATAAAAGATATGACATACTCAATGACGAGTCCATGCATCTTCCTTGTCGCCAGGGGGTTTCAGCTTCCCTCGTTTCACCGTGACAACAACAGCCAGCTCCAACTTAGAATGGCAGTTGGTTGAAACCTGACGTCATAAGAAAGAACAGAAGAAAGAGCAGAAGAAAGCAGCCGTCATAGCTGCATACAAGAGAGTGAAAGTTGCGAGATGTTGCCCAATGGTCAGGAAACAATGGCAGTAAAAACACAAGAAGAAATCCACTATTAACAGTCAGGTTATATCAACCGAGTCCACATTGCCTGTGATGACAGCCGAACAATTCCCGTTGTTGTTTAAGACCACTCACACTGCACAAAAACCTACCAAACCCACACATGTAAAGAAATCCAAGCCTACAATAGTCTTCAAACTGAGATAGAGGCTGGCTTAGAAGATCCCATTAGCACAAGTGGTAATGGTCCAAGTGGCCGAAGAAGAAGAAGAAGGACCATATGAAGCAGAAGAATTACCACCAGTCAAAGATTAGATTGACAGATTAATCGAAGCTAATCGTGAAACAAATGATCAAATGAGGGCTATGCAGGAAGCCCTAACTACTTTGATAGCCCAGCTTGCCACAAGAAGTATTGTGCCACCCACTCGACAGTAAGCAGAGGAATCCCAAGGGGCAACAGAAGGTCCAGCTGAGCCTAAACCGCTCGTCTAACTCAGGGTTGCGCCAATAGAGCGTGCGCCACTTTCCACATCGCACATGTCACGAGAAGAGTTATCCTAGACGATAGCCCACATGATGCAACAAGAAAAAGAGAAAGAGATGAGTGGTAGCTATAAATACCGGGTCCCGTTCCCATCGAAAGTAGAAGAAGTACTATTCCCAACCAATGTCAAATGCTCAGACTTTGGAAAGTTCGACGGTAGAGGATCGCTGGAAGAACATAACACCCACTTCTTAACCACCTTAGGCAATTGGTCTGTAATCCCGTAGTATTGTATTCGGTTGTTCAGATCAACCCTAACAGGGAAAGCCTTCCAGTGGTACATGTCATTGCCGGCCAGCTCTATAAGGACATGGGAGCAAATGCAGGACAACTTCATCTCAAAATTCTTTGCGACAGAGATGGAGAATTCATTAACAAACCTAGCATTGGTCAGACAGAGAAACAGTGAACCGGTTGAGAAATTCATCGGCCGATAGGGGACCACGGCAGCTCAATGTCATGAATTGCCTAGTGAAGTGAGCGGATGAAGATGTGCCTAAGGGCTTTGGACCCGATCATCTTGTACGGATTGTCAAGCACTACCTTCAACTCCTTTCATGAGTTGGCGACAAAAGCGCACCTAGTAGAGGAAGTAGCCTCACAGGTAAACTTTAGACCAGAAAGACAGAAGAGAGAGATAAGAAGAATAGTAGAAACTCATCAAGTCGACAAGGGCAGAGACCAGAAAGACTGAAAACGTCCTGCCGTCGATCATAAACCAAAGATGAAGACAACAATTGTACAAGATAAGGGTAACAGGCCCCATGCAACCAAACGTATATTGATAGCCGAGAGAGAAAGGGCGAATGACCCATATATATTTGATATGGCCGATTTAGTTCTGATCATGGAACAATTGATCGAAGAAGGCTTGATGCATCTGTTAGAGCCTGTTCGTCCCCATGAAGTTGGGCGAATAAATGACCCCAAATATTGCAAATATCATCAATGCGTCAGCCATAAGATAGAAGATTGCTTCTCCTTGAAGGGAAGGATACAGGGGTTGATCAATCAAGAGGTCATTAGCATGAAGGTACCTGAGACAACAAAGAAAATAGTTGGGACAATTTCAGCAATCCCGGTAGGAAGTAATATTGATTAGCTAACTTCATTCCCCGAGCCAGGAGAACGATTGACTCTAGTCAGTAACAAGAAAAGACTTGAGAAAAGACAAAGGCCCGTTAACCGAAGAAAGAGTGGAGGGAGAAGAAGAAAAGAAATAGTACAGGGGTAGAGACGACCTCCGATAAACATGACACATTGAAGAATGGTGTCATTCATCGAACAAACACCGCCTGAGAGAACCTTGCAAGCAATCGAAGGAGAGGTTGATGCGGTCATTTTACGATCAGGAAAGTAAATGCCTGACTGTACCCCTCCAAGGTCGGACGACTCGATGCAAGAAGATATCATCCCTGACAGGCTATAGGAAAGACCCCGGATGCAGAAATTGAAAGAGAAGGTTGTCGAGGCCACAACCAGTTAGCCAAGCCCAAGACCAGTAACGTACGACGTTGTGTCACATTTGCGGAAGTTCCCCGCCCACTGAAGTATATACGATGCTTTATGTCTCTCAAAAGTGTACAGAGAAATTTTAATCAACGCCTTACTTGATAGTGAAGTCAGGGAGGTTATGATGATAGAAATAGAAGAAGAAATTAATAATACAGATAAATTTTGGGAGAGGTATATACCGGTGCCACAAGTCATGCATGTCGACCATCCCTCGGCAATCACTCTCTCAAAGGATGACCGTATTATCGTATTAACAGACCACAACCGTCCATTGATGGTCACGAGAACAATCAGGGACATAGAGGTCAAAATGTGCATGTTGGATGATGGGTCCGCCGTAAATATCATGCCATTGAAAACATTGCAAAAGTTGGGTTATAGGCAATCGGCGTTACGCCCAAGCCTCATGATGATTCAAGGGTTCAATCAAGATAGTCAGCGTACACTTGGATCAATCACGATGATGTTAAAAATTGAAGAGCTGACGGCGAAAGTAACATATCAGGTGATCGATGTAGTGATAACATACAATCTTCTCTTAGGGAGGCCCTGGCTCCATTAGAATCGGGTAATCCCTTCAACGTATCAAATACAATAGGGACGGGATCCAATACAGGGTAATGGCTGTTAATGTCAGATTTTGTAACGAGATCCTCCGGTTTTTCTCCTTCACTCCAGCAGGGATTTCCACCACCAGAACTGAAAGAAGACAGATAGCAACTAAGGGTGGCTGGGGTCCAGCCGTTAGCCCTCCGATGCTTAAGTCAGGCCAAAGAAGGAAAGAAGGAAAGAAGAGGCACCAGGAAAAATAAGGCTGGGATTGAATATATTGTGTGCGTACCTTTCTCTTAATGGAGTCACCCCTTTTATATAGATCTGAAGCAACCCAATTTGTTACGTAAGATATCAAAATCCCGATGATGTCGCGTACGATACCGAAATCTCACTGATTTCGTGGGACAAGATCCTTATTCTTAGAGGCAAGATCTAACCCGATGACTTCTTCCGATAATCACGTTTCTTGATAGCAATCCCCTGAGATTCGGAACCACCAGAGAAGATAAGCCAAAAAATCGACCTATGCGGGCTGCCGATCGGCGTAGTAATAGTGCTGATTGCTCGTAGTTGGAGTCATAGCTACCGAAAAGGAAGGAGACACCGAAAGGGTGAAGACCGCCGCGCTGGGTGTAACTCTGCTTGATGTCACAGAGGGATTGACCAAGCCGCTCGACGGGAACCGGGTGCTGGAAGTATGAAGACCATCCAAACCAAAACTGAAGACTCAGGACTATTCTGATGTCGGGAGCTGCTTGTGTCAGGGATGCTCACATTCGTGAGGTGCGACCCCTTCCGACGAGCCCGAGCAGAGCTGCTCGCATACGGGAGATGCGACCTCTTCTAAAGAGCACGAGCCGTGCTGCTCGCATACGGGATATGCGACCCCTCTTCGCGAGCCCGAGCTTGACTGCTCGCATACGGGAGATGCGACCACTTCTGACGAGCACGAGCTGTGCTGCTCGAATACGGAATTGGCGACCCCTCTTCGCGAGCACGAGCTTGACTGCTCGCATACGGGAGATGCGACCACGTCTGACGAGCACGAGCTTGACTGCTCGCATTCATTATGGCCGCGATCCTGCACTTCTCGATAGACTATATTTGCCTACAACAGATGCCCCCCAAACCCTTGGTATTTGAGGAACTATGCCAAGGGTTTGCTAGTGCTGACAGCTGGGAGACAATCGCGCATGATTCACTTAACGTGCTTCCGCATTTATGATGGCTAGCTTTCGCGCAGCTTTTTCCGCCGCCAGAGATAAAGCGTCGGGCGCCACGTGTTTTCGTATTTAATGCTAGCGTCCGTTCGTCTGGTGCGCTGGATGAGAAGCTGCCGCGTGTCCAGCAAATCAAACGGAATGATTGCGTATAAATACCGGACTTAGAGAAATTCCTTCATTTCCGAATTCCATTGCTGCGAGGTTTTCTTCTTCTTCTTCCTTCTCTATTCCGGAGTAAAAAACCTCTTTACAGAGGTAGCCTTCTTTCTTTTTCCTCATTCATTTCTTCCTCCCATCTCCCTTTTATAATGGCGGAACTCTCTGACAAAGAGATTGTTCCTCTGGGAGATGAAACCCCTGACTCCTCCGAATCCAATAACGCCAGGGTACCGGCTGGGAGATATTCCGCCTCCGGTTACTTTTCCATCTTGGCGGAGGAAAGACTCTCTAACCTTAGAGAGGTTTATAGGGTCCCAGACTCTGTTTTATTTAGATTACCTGGGAGAGGGGAGACAGCCGATGCACCACCACCTGGGTGTGTGGCTGTTTACGAATACTTCTTCAAAGTGGGCGTACGTCTTCCCTTCCACCCCTTTATTCGAAACTTCCTCCGTCTCTACAAGATTGCCCCGGGCCAACTTATAGTTAACGGTTGGCGGGTTCTTCTGAGTGCTTTCATCCTTTAGAGGCAGGCGGGTAATGAGGAGTTAACTGCTCAGGAATTTTTGAGGTTATTCCAGCTGAAGAAGGCGCCAGCTAGCGAGGGTTGGTACTACCTCTGCTTCTGGCACCGGAATAACTTCATTTTGGGGAACCCTTCTTCCAACTGCCCGGGATGGAGAAAGAAGTGGTTCTATGTCTCCGAAAACTGGGAGTCCGAAATGGGCTCTGACCCCAAAGGCCATAACGTTAATCGCCATTTTGGCGAAGGTGGGTCAAGTGCTCGTTTATTTGTCCGACAGAAACAATAACTTTACTACTTTGACGATTTAACGAACCTTTTATTTTGCTCGTAGGAATCCCAATTGGTGTGAAGCCCAATCTGCGAGGAGGGCTCAACGAGAAACTTATCAAGGTCTACAAGCTCCCTGCGGCTGCACGCCACGTCAACGCTGCTCTAGAGCCTCACTGTCTCAGTGCAGCGGGTTTAATCTCTCAAGACGAAATGGCGAACGTGGGAGACAAAAGAGGTGCACTGGGGGCACTTCCCCGTCTGAAGGGCGCAGCCTCGAAGAGGCAAAAGAAGACTGCGAGGGGTCCTTCTAATGCCCCCACTCCCGCAGAGGGGTCTGCTCGCGGTCCTCAATCGCGAGGGATCGGTTCGGGTGGGGTCGCTACGACTTCTCGTACGACCACGACCCCTCCGGTTATCGCGACCCCTCTATCTGCCGTGCCCCCTCCGGCTACTGCGACTTCACCGCCAGGTGCTCGCGGCCAGCCGGTGATCGAAGTCGCCGATAATTCACCGAAAGGCGATCGGAGGGAGGGGGGCCTCCCTCCTAAGGATACGAGATGCGAGCCTACTGGTGCTCGCGAGTCTGCGACGCCCTTTATGGGTGCCGTGAGTGCTCGCGAGACGGGCTCTGGCGAGATGGTGGTGGTCCAACCTTCCGGGTCGGGGGTTTTTGTTATCCCCCCGCACTTGCATCCTGTATGCAAGTTTATGTTTAATAACATTCCCCCCAACTCCTTCGGGAGTTTGCCTGAGCCAAGCCCAGAGGCTCTCTCTACTGATATTGGAGTGAGACTGGTTCAGGTAACAGCCTTTTCCCTTTCTACCAATCTCTTCAGGATTTTATTAGATGACTAGCAATCTAATCCTTTTTCTTTATTTGTTTCAGAGCCTGGATCTCACACTCCGCGTTAGGCGGGATGTCGAAGCTGCCCGCCGCAGCGTGGAGGATGTGGAGAAGAAGAAAAAGACTATGGAAGCCGAGGTCCAAGGGAGGGACCGTTTGGTGAAGGCCTTGGAGGTTCAGATCTCCAAGCTGGACGAAGAGAAGAAAATTCTCCTTGTCAAGATCCAATCCCTGACTGAGCGCTTTCAGTCAGTGGACCTCCAACTCGCAAAGCTTCAAGAAATCCATACCAAGAGCGAGAAGGAGAAGGAGATCTTCCATCAGGACAAGATCCAGCTTGAGGGATGGCTCAAGGATGCTCGGACCAAGCTCGAGGAGACCCAGAAGAAGCTCGAGGAGGCCCAGAAGGAGCTCAAGGAAGCCCAGCAGCAACTTCACCAGTTGAAGGATGATTCCATCCACTGGGAAGAGGAGCGAGTGGCTCTCGTTCAAATGATATCTGATGAGGGTCCTCACGCAGTTCAGGAGTTCCGGACTTCTCCACTTTACGATGAGGAGCGGTACGATGCGTATATCGCTGGTCGCGATTTCGCGGTCAGAGTTATGCAGATGATCGCTCCAACTTTTAACGTTGAGGAGTTCGACAGGGTGGCATTCGAGGTTGCAGCTAAGGAACGGGCTGCCGCCGAGAACGAAGCCACTGAGGCAACAGATGCCGCTCCTGCTCTTGAGGCTGGTCTTGAAGCTGAGAGCTGCGAGCCTGCGCAAGATGAGGATGACCAACCTTGACCTCGGCAGCTTCCTATATCATGTATATTTTTCCTTTTTTTTTGAAGAAATCTGTAATTGTCTCGACCTTTTGGTCTTTTTGAATGAATATCCGTTTCTATAATGTATTCTCCTTTTGTTTCATTTTTTGCTTTATGTTGATCTCAAATGGATTCATCCGAGATGCGACCCTTTAATTTGAGCACGAGCTGCGCTGCTCGCATTAGGGTGTATGACCACAATTCGAGCGCGAGCTGTGGTGCTCGCAATTAAGGTGTACGACTGCGATTCGAGCCCGAGCTATGGTGCTCGCGATTAGGGATATGACTACGACCCCCATAATTCGAGCACGAGCTGCGGTGCTCGCATTCCGGAGTGCGATCCCTCCTCTCACCAGTCACGAGCAACTAACTTATGAAAAAATGAATTAGACTCAATCTGGGGGTCGTGTGACCGTGTCCGCGTTGAGATAGACTGATCTATCGATTGAGATTTTGATTCTACCAAGGGCAGAAGGTTGGTCAAGAGATGGTATACATTCTCTTCGGGGCTATTCAGGTCCATGTAAATGGAGAAGCAACCAACTAGTAACGATTTCAGTCCTACCAAAGGTAGGCGATTGGCCAAGAGGATGTGTAAGCACTCTCTTCAGGGCTATTCGGGTCCATATAAATGGAGTAGCGGCCAAAAGATATCTTTCACTTTATTCATAAAACGTTGTAATAAACTACATCGAATTTAGGGGTAGTATCGTAGCAAATGCTCCACGTGCCAAGGGCAACATACAGGCTTCCCTTGCATGTCTTCAAGATAATAAGTACCGGGTCGCACAACCCTAATGACCCAATACGGGCCTTCCCAATTCGGATCCAATGAATGAGCAGGAACTCCAAGATTTTGCCTTAGGACCAAATCTCCGAGCTGGAAGGATCTAGGCCGAACCTTCGCATTCCGATAACGAGCAATACGTTGTTGATATGCTGCCACTCGTACTTGGGAAGCATTTTTTCGCTCTTCCAAGAGATCGAGATGAAGTCGGAGGTTTTCCTGATTACTCGCAGGGTCATACTGCTCGATCCGATATGAGGGCACTTGAATTTCCACTGGTACCACTGCGTCGACACCAAATGCTAAGGAGAAAGGGGTTTCACCTGTTGATGTACAAGCCGTGGTTCTATAGGCCCATAATATCTCTGGCAGAAGTTCTGGCCACACCCCTTTACATTCACCTAGCTTGGTCTTCAAATGATGCTTTATGATCTTATTCACTGCCTCGACCTGCCCATTCGCCTGAGGATGATACGGAGAAGTGCGGAGATTACGTATCTTTCATTTTTCGCAAAATTCATCAAAGGCTACGTTGTCGAACTGCGTTCCGTTATCGGTAATTATAGTGTGAGGGAGTCCGAAACGGCATATGATATTTCTCCATATAAACTTAGTAGTTTGTTTCTCAGTAATCTTGGCTAATAGTTCTGCCTCGGCCCATTTGGTGAAATAATCAACCGCCACGATCGCGAACCTATTCTGTCCCTTTTCCATGGGTAGGGGCCCGATGATATCGATCCCCCACTGAGCAAAAGGCCAAGGGCTATCAACTGGGGTCATCCGCTCGGACGGTACATGAGGTATAGGTAGATATCGTTGACACTTGTCACATTTTTAGAAAATTCGATGGCGTCTGCTTTCATAGTGGGCCAATAATATCCTTGCCTCATCGCTTTATATGCTAGGGATCGCCCCCTGGGATGGTTACCACATGCCCCCTGGTGTACTTCATCTAGAACACGAAGTGCCTCTTCTGGATGAAGACACCTCAAATAAGGCAAGGAGAAGCTTTTTCGCAACAATATTCCATCTTGCAAGGTGTACCTGGCAACTCGAAGCCGAATTTGTCTTGCAGCTTTCTTGTCTTCTGGTAGGTATCCATCTCTGAGATAAAGGATGATAGGATCCATCCAACATGGAGACGATTGTACCGATATTACTTGCTCGAGAGTCACTTGGTCGATACTCAAGTTCTGACGGTGCTCGATGGGGATCGAACGTGATAACTCCGATTCTGGTGCAGAGGCGAGCTTTGCCAAGGAATCAGCAAGTTGGTTCTGCTCGCGAGGAATATGAATTATTTTATAAGTCTTTAGTTTGGCGAGCAGGATGAGGACACGAGACTTGTATAAGGCCATTCTTTCTTCTTTGGCTTCGAATTCACCAAGAACTTGGTTGACAATGAGCTGGGAATCGCTATGAATTATCAAATTCTGGACTGCGAGGACAATGGCCAGTTCGAGGCCAACAATCAGGGCCTCATATTCTGCTTCATTATTGGAGACGCGTGATTCGAAACGCAGAGCATATTGAAAATGCGACCCGTCAGGAGCCACTAAAATCAGGCCTGCTCCGCTGCCAGTGGCCCGGGACGACCCGTCCACGAAGAGTGACCAAGGAGGCTGGTCGCTGGTCGTGATATTATCTTCAGAAGAATATGTAAATTCGGCGATGAAGTCAGCCACGGCCTGGCCCTTGACTGCGGTCTTAGGACAGAATGAGATATCATGCTCACTGATCTCGACCGCCCATTTAGTTAAGCGCCCGGAAGCCTCAGGTTTTTGAAGGACTTGTCATAGTGGATGATTTGTTGGTACTAAAATAGCATGGGCTTGAAAGTATGGTCGCAGTTTTCGAGTTGCCGTGACTAAGGCTAGGGCCAGTTTCTCCATATCAGAGTACCTAGTTTCTGCATCGACCATTGCTCGACTGATATAATAAACGGGCCTTTGCACCCCGGAATCTTCTCTTATTAAAGCGGCGCTAACGGCCGTGGAAGACACAGATAAATAAAGAATGAGTTGCTCATGTGCTACAGGTTTAGATAAAATGGGGGGAGCGCTCATGTATTGCTTCAGTTGTTGAAAAGCTTCTTCACACTAAGGTGTCCACTTCCAATCAGACTTGGCCGTTGCACGAAGGAGTTTGAAGAAGGGCAAGCACTTGTCAGATGCTCGCGAGATGAACCTGTTCAATGATGCGATGCGACCAGCCAGACGCTGGACGTCCTTCAGAGTAACGGGGGATTTCATCTCTATCAATGCTTTAATCTTTTCGGGATTCGCCTCAATTCCACGCTGGCCAACCATGAACCCAAGAAATTTCCCTGCAGACACTCCAAACGCGCATTTTTCTGGGTTCAATTTCATTTGATACTTCCTCATCAGATCAAAGGCTTCTTGAAGATCAGAAATGTGGTCATCTTCAATGATGCTTTTCACGAGCATATCGTCAACATAAACTTCCATATTCCTACCGATTTGAGCAGCGAATATTTTGTTGACAAGACGTTGATAAGTGGCCCCTGCATTTTTAAGACCGAACAGCATTACCTGGTAGCAATATAGTCCTCGATCTGTGATGAAGGCAGTATGCTGGCTATCAGGTGGATGCATCATAATCTGGTTGTAACCAGAATAAGCATCCATAAAGCTGAGGAGAGCATGTCCAGCTGTTGAGTCGACCAATTGGTCGATCCGCGGTGTCGGAAAGCTATCTTTGGGACATGCTTTGTTCAAGTCTGAATAGTCGACGCACATCCTCCATTTGCCATTAGCTTTCCGGACGAGAACTACGTTTGCGACCCACTCTGGGTAGTCAACTTCTTTTATGAAATTAGCTGCAAGCAGCTTCTCAACTTCAGTTTTGATTGCCATTTGTCTTTCTGCAGTAAAGGCACGTCGACGCTGATGTACGGGTTTATGCTTCGGGTCAATGTTGAGACGATGTGCGATGACATTGGGATCGATGCCTGGCATATCTTTATGAGACCAAGCAAACACGTCCTGGTATTCAGTGAGGAAACGCATCAAATCTTCACGGTGGACACTGGTTAAGGAGGACCCGATGTACACGATCTTAGACGGGTCGTCTTCGGTCAGGTGGATCGCCACTGTTTCCTCCCCCGGAGTTCCTGACTTCAGAGCATTTTCTCTCGGATCCAACGAGGTGGTGGAGGGAACGTTGGGTGAACCTTGAGCTATTTCCATGACGGGTGTCGCTTGAGCCTTCTTTCGATCTTGGAGGGCTATCTGGTAACAGGACCGTGCCTCCTGCTGACTTCCTCGCACGACCCCGATGCCATTTGGGGTAGGGAATTTAACACACAGATATGAAGGGTGCAAGGCCGCTCCAACCTTAGTTAGAGACGGCCGGCCCAAAATGGCGTTATATGCTGATTTTCGATCCACGACGAGGAAGTTTATGAAGATGGTGGTCTTCGCTGGACTCTCTCCAAAAGTAACTGGGAGATCGATGCTTCCTTCAGGTGTTACTACCTCTCCTCCAAAGCCGACGAGGGGGGTCGATACTGGCTTGAGGAGGCTTCTGGCTAGTGCCATTTTGTTGAAAGCCTCCAAGTACAGAATATCGGCTGAGCTACCTGTATCCACCATAATTCGATGAGTCAGATAATTTGATACCTTCAATGTGACTACGATGGAATCTTCATGAGGGAAGTGAATTCCTGCTGCATCTTCAAGGGTGAAAGAAATTGGAGGATGGCTCGCTTTTGATGAGCTGGACGTCTATTCCAGCCAATAGATTTGCTGGGGTTCTTTGGACGCCTTTCGAGCGTATGCTTTTCTTGAAGCTTGAGAGTCACCCCCACAAGCTGGTCCCCCGACGATAGTGCGAATTTCTCCCGTGGGCTCAGCGTCCTCTTGGTCGGTTTGATGATGAGGCGGTTCCTTTTGGCGAGATGAGGTCTTCGCCCTTTCTGGTGATCGATTTTTACGAGCAACATAATCCTGGAGATGGCCTTTTCGAATAAGGGCTTCGATATGGTCTCGTAGAGAGATGCAGTCCTGGGTCCTATGCCCGTGATCTTTGTGGAAGTAACAGAACTTGCTCTTGTCCCTCTTCTCGGGATCGGATTTGATCTTTGCAGGCCACTTCACATATGGCTTGTGTTTAATCTCCATTAGAACCTTTTCAGGAGACCGATTAAGAGGAGTGTAGTTATGATATTTACCAGAGTAAGGCTTCCTGGGAAAACGATCGCGCTGATCACGACGGTATTTCTTATCTGTAGAAGAGGTTCCTTCTGGCTTGCGTTTCTTACTTTGTACTCCATGGCGTGTCAATGCGACTTCTTTTGCATTGATATATTTCTGAGCTTTGGCTTGGAATTCTGCCATAGTTTTCGGTGGGCTTTTATCTAAGGCAAACCTGAATTTCTCGCTCGTTATTCCGGCAATGAGGGCTGTAAGATCCTTTTCTTCAGTGTAACCCTCAGTTTGAACGGCTTCGGCAGTGAACCGTACTATGAACTCCTTTATTGTCTCCCCATGCTGCTGTTTCAGATTCATCAGATGGGAGGCTGGCTTCTTAATGTGAATACTTCCCATGAATTGAGAAAGGAATATCTCCGATAATTGGGAAAAGGAACTGATGGAACGGGGCTTTAACCCCCGGAACCATGTACGAGCTGCTTCCTTCAATGTTAGGGGAAAAGCCCTACACATGATTTCTAAACCATGTCCCTCCAACTCCATGAGGGACCTGTATGTTTCCAGATGTTCAAGAGGGTCGCCAATGCTTGTGTACGGAGCGATAACAAGCGCTCGATACTTTCTGGGTAACGGGGCTTCCATGACCTCGCTGGTGAAGGGAGATTCAGATTGATGTATCGCCGCCATGACGGCAGATGGCCGATTTTCCTGGTATCGCTGTTCCATGACATCAAAACGATCATGGATTCTTTTGAGATCTCCTTCCCATGATAGGGTATAGCTAGATGTTTCGGCGGTGGAGCCCTGCGGTTGAGGTTGTCGAGACGAACTGGAATGGATAGAATGTGGAGACGGCACAGGGGGATGGCTGTCAAGTGGTGGGACCTGTGGTTCGTCCATAGAATGTCTGGAAGATACCGGTATGGGTTGCGGTGGTAACCCTTCGGAGGGTTGTCTCTGCAGTTCAGGGAAGTGCTGATCAAGCCGATTTGACAGCGCCTGAACTCCGACGTTTAGAGTTAGGAGAGTGTTTCCGAGGAAACGTAGGACATCATCTTGATTTCCAGAGGCCTCCAATAATGGGTTTGTTGATGTCATATTCGGGGCTCCTTGAGGGATATTCGTCGGAGCAGGTGGGAGGGCAGGTACGGATTCCGTCTCATCAGGCGGAGGTGGTGCCTGCCTTGAAGTTGAAGGATGAACAGCCTTTTTAGGGGGGCATCGCCGAAGGATTTTGATCGGTGGTTAGAAGATCGATTTTGACGATCAAGTCGTTCCCACAGATGGCGCCAAACTGTTAATGTCAGATTTTGTAACGAGATCCTCCGGTTTTTCTCCTTCACTCCAGCAGGGATTTCCACCACCAGACCTGAAAGAAGATAGATAGCAACTAAGGGTGGCTGGGGTCCAGCCGTTAGCCCTCCGATGCTTAAGTCAGGCCAAAGAAGGAAAGAAGGAAAGAAGAGGCACCAGGCAAAACAAGGCTAGGATTGAATATATTGTGTGCGTACCTTTCTCTTAATGGAGTCACCCCCTTTATATAGATCTGAAGCAACCCAATTTGTTACGTAAGATATCAAAATCCCGATGATGTCGCGTACGATACCGAAATCTCGCTGATTTCGTGGGACAAGATCCTTATTCTTAGAGGCAAGATCTAACCCGATGACTTCTTCCGATAATCACGTCTCTTGATAGCAATCCCCCTGAGATTCGGAACCACCAGAGAAGATAAGCCCAAAAACCGACCTATGCGGGCTGCCGATCGGCGTAGTAATAGTGCTGATTGCTCGTAGTTGGAGTCATAGCTACCGAAAAGGAAGGAGACGCCGAAAGGGTGAAGACCGTCGCGCTGGGTGTAACTCTGCTTGATGTCGCAGAGGGATTGACCAAGCCGCTCGACGGGAACCGGGTGCTAGAAGTATGAAGACCATCCAAACCAAAAACGAAGACTCAGGACTATTCTGATGTCGGGAGCTGCTTGTGTCAGGGATGCTCACATTCGTGAGGTGCGACCCCTTCCGACTGAGCCCGAGCAGAGCTGCTCGCATACGGGAGATGCGACCTCTTCTAAAGAGCACGAGCCGTGCTGCTCACATACGGGATATGCGACCCCTCTTCGCGAGCCCGAGCTTGACTGCTCGCATACGGGAGATGCGACCACTTCTGACGAGCACGAGCTGTGCTGCTCGAATACAGAATTGGCGACCCCTCTTCGCGAGCACGAGCTTGACTGCTCGCATACGGGAGATGCGACCACGTCTGACGAGCACGAGCTTGACTGCTCGCATTCATTATGGCCGCGATCCTGCACTTCTCGATAGACTATATTTGCCTACAACAATGGCAGACCCGAAGCCATTCACAATAGCTGAGACATTTTTGGCCGATGCAAAATATTACAACATGACCGACAGTAGTAAAATTGACAAAAAGCCCGATGTAATGAAGAAAGGGCAAAGGGCAAAACCTCGAGTTGAAAAGTTTGTGCAGAAAAGCAAACCTCAGCCCATCACTCTAGGGAGATCCCAACATTATTTGAAAGATTAACCTTAGCCGATCACGAAGAAGTTTTATGTGGTACCACACATTTGCGTCAGCCAGGGCAGCCTGCGTTAAAACTGATCTCAGATCAACACATGAGTGTGCTCAAATTCAGCTTCAACATGCCGATACCCAAGACAAGAAGAATCAAGAAATTTTCGAAAGCTCCTAACCAATTCATCGTCCCATCAAGAGATACCACTCAGATAGAAGAAGAATCAAGTTTCACTCAGGGCTAAGTCAGTCAGTATTATCTGGAGAAGAAGAAGAGGGAAGAGAATCTACCTGACCTCGACCGATAGAGGAGAAGAGATACAGCAGAGCTAGCTGGAAGATTATAAGAAATATGGGATTCTCCGGCTAAGATTCAAGCACGAAGAAGAGGTTACTAGCTCTATTTGAAGAAAACAAACAAGTATACAGAAACGAAAAAGGTCTAGGAGCTAAGGCAAGTGTAAATCTGGTAACTATCGGCCCTATAGAAGAAATATAGTTGCAAGATCCTACTGACGTGATCCAGCCAAGTGTCGCACCTGTGCAACTGGAAGATGGTAGACAACCAACAATTGATGAACTTGAAGAAGTAAATTTGGGTACTATCAAAGAACCCAGGAACACATACTTAAGCAGAAACGTTACGGAAGATGAAAGAGAGAAATACATACCACTGTTGAGAGAGAATAAAGATCTTTTTACCTAGACTTACTCAGAAATGCTAGGGCTTAGTCCGACAATCGTCATGTACAAGCTGAGCATCATAAAGGAGAAAAAACCAGTAAAACAACCTCAACGACGATTTCAACCTGACATCGTGCCCAAAATTGAGGAAGAAATTAAGAAGTTGATCCAGGCTGGGATCGTTCGAGAGGTGAAGTACCACCAATGGATTTCAAACATCGTGCTAGTTAAGAAGAAGAGTGGACAGATCCGAGTCTGTGTTGACTTTTAAAATCTTAATTAAGCCTGCCATAAAGACGATTTTCCTTTCCCGATTCCAGAGTTGTTGATTGATAGCACAACAGGATATGTAGTGATATCCTTCATGAACGGTTATTTAGGATACAATCAAATCCGTATGGCTCTAGAAGATGAAGAAGCTACAACCTTTTGCACAACGCTCGGCATCTACTGTTATCGTGTAATGCTCCTTAGGTTGCAGCGCGCGATGCACGTTATATTTCAGGATATGATGTACAAGCATGTTGAACGCTATGTAAATGATTTGGTTGTGAGGTTGGCCGATCATGAACAGCGTAGGGAACATCTGAGACAAGTATTCCAGCTGATTGCATAAGAAGAGTTTCCGTATGAATCCGTTAAAGTGCGCATTTGGTGTCGCGTCCGGCAAATTCTTAGGCTTTGTTGTCAGGCACAGGGGCATAGAGATCGACCCCGCAAAGATTAAGGCCATCAGAGAAATGCCACCACCGAAGAATCTAAAACAATTGAAGAGTTTTCAAGGCCGCGTGGCATATATAAGAAGATTCATTTTGAACTTGGCTGGTCGTTGTCAGCTGTTCTCCCGCCTCAACAAGAAAGACGTTAAGTTCGAATGGGATGATGCTTGTCAGAAATCTTTCAATTTGCTGAAAGAAATGCTAAAAAATTCTCCAGTCTTCGCCGCCCCAATTAAAGGAAAGCCACTGATTTTATACATCATAGTAGGTGATAATTCACTAGGGCCACTTCTGACACAGAAGAATGAAGAAGAGAAATAAAACGCGCTATATTATTTGAGTCGCACACTGGTGGGAGCCTAATTTAACTACTCAGCAATCGAGAAGATATGTCTCACCCTCATTTTTACCGTGAAGAAACTTAGGCATTATTGCCTCTCACATCAGATAACGTTGATATCCAAGGTGGATTCGATCAAATTCCTCATGAACTGGCCTATGTTGTCTGGGCGATGAGCTAAGTGGGCCCTTCTCCTTTCAGAATTCGACATCATGTATGTCCCAGCCCGAGCTATCAAAGGATAGGTAATCGTAGATTTTCTCGCTGCGCATCCAGTCCTGAGTAGTGAAGAAATGGAATGTGAGCTTCCAGATGATCAAGTTATGATGATCGGAGAACCGCGACTCTAACAAATGTACTTTGACGGAGCCTCTAGGTCAACAGGGGTAAGGGCAGCAGTTATATTCATTAGTCCATAAGGAGATTTGCTGCCTTACTCATTTACGATCGTGCCAGCTTGCACCAACAATGAAGGAGAATATCAAGCCTTCATCATTGGACTACAGCTCGCCCTAGAAATGCGAATCAAAGTGATACAGATCTATGGTGACTCCAGGCTAGTCATCAGACAGTTGACAACAGAATACGAGGCCCACAAACCTGAGTTATCACCTTTCTTCCACCAAGCGCAATCATTATTCGATCAATTTCAAAACAGTAACATTTCACATATACCGAGGCAAGAGAATGTATAAGCCGATGCGCTGGCCAGTCTGGCCACTGCTTTAGCTAATCCCGGGGGTAGCCCACTCCAAATGACAATTGAAGAAAGAAGAATTCTACCGACAGTTGCACCGCGTGATGGCGAGTCAAGAGCAAACCCTATCTGCTGCTTTGAGATATAGAGGAGAGTGACTGGAAAAGGCTATTCGTCAACTATTTGAAATACTGGTTTTTACCAGAAGACCCCGAGATGCACATGCAAGTCAGAAGACGTGCTGGCTAATTTATAATACAGAACGATGTTCTTTACAAACGCTCATATGAGGGAATGTTACTATGTTGCTTGGACCAAGATGAAGCATATGCCACATTGAAAGAAGCTCACGGGGAAGAGTGCGGTGCTCACCAAGGAGGCAAGAACTTAAATCACCGTGTTCGACACATGGGATATTATTGGCCCATGATGATAAAAGATACGATAGAATATGTCAAGAAATGCCATCAGTGTCATATTCACGCATATATCATACACTCGCCACCGGAAGAGTTGCATTAATCAGTGATATCTTGGCCTTTCACTGCCTGGGGCATGGACATGATCGGACCGATCAGCCCACCCTCATCCCTGGAGCATCAGTACATCCTGGCCGGAACATATTACTTTTCCAAATGGACCGAAGCAGTGGTACTTAGGAATGTGAAGGCCAAACATATCGAAAGTTTCATCCATCATACTATATTATACTGGCATGGTATCCCCAAGAAGATCACTACCGACAATGGGACACCCTTCAAGAACGCCATGATCGATAAGTTGTGTATGAAATTTAAAATCAAGCACTGCTATTCGACACCTTACTATCCCCCTACAAATGGACTGGCTGAAGCCTTTAACAAGACTATCGTGAAATGTTTGAAGAAAACGGGAGCAGAAAATAAGAAAGATTGAGATAAGCGTTTGCCCGAAGTATAATGGGCATATCGGACTACACATTGCACTGCCATTAAAGCCACACCTTATTCACTGGTGTATGGCATAGAGGCGGTAGTCCCGATGGAAATACAGGTCGAGTCGCTATAGGTTGCACTCCAGCACTCCTTGACATCCGAGCAAAACGCAAAGACCAGAATGACAGAACTTGATGATTTAGATGAAAAGAGACTCGCCGCTCAGCAAAGGCTCGAAATGTATCACAAGCAAATCTCAGCTTCATATGATAAACGAGTCCATGGCAGGTCGTTCAAGAAGGGTGATCTGGTACTAATGATGAAACACCCAACACCAGCCCAAGGTCAAAAAAGCAAACTCGACCCGAAATGGGATCCGATATGCATCATCGATGAAGTTTACTCTATGGAGCCTATCAAGTGGTCAATTGCAAAGGATAAGGCATCAGCTCCCTGGTGAACGGTCAGTTTCTGAAGAGATATTACACGTGACATTTGTTTATCATCATGATTTGTAAATGCCCCATTAGAGGGAAAGTGTAATGAAAAAGATACCGAAAGGAATGAAACAATACACTACAAGAAATTCCATTTTTACCGACGAATGATTTCGTCGGTAATAAGTAAAATTTCGTCGGGAAATCTTTTTACCAACGAAAATTTTCACGGCTAACATCGTCGCAGAAAGGCCGTCGGTAAAGGTTTTTACCGACGAAATAATTTTTTGTAGGTAATAATAAAACCATTACCGACGAAAACATTCGTAGGTAAAACATATGAATTTTTGTCGAAATAAAAATGATACGTCGGTGAAAAAACTTTTACCGACGAAATTATTCATAGGTAAAAACATGAATAAAAATTTTGCCGACGAATTTTTTCGTCGGCAATAAAATCTGGGATATTTTTACCGACGAAATCTTTCGTCGGTAAAAGTTTATCAGATTTTATTACCGACGAAAAAATTCATCGGCAAAATTTTTTTTCATGTTTTTACCTACGAATAATTTCGTCGGTAAAAGTTTTTCCTGTCCCGGTTTCATTTGTTTTCAAAATTCAGAAAAATTCCTGATATACACCTGTAAAGAAACCTATACATTTTTCTCCTATTCACATCCACGTACATACGAATAAACAGAAACTACACCATCCATACACAAATAATCCATTCCACATCCACAAATAAACAATATTCATCCACACACAAATATATACAAGTTAAAAGTCTTATATTAAAAAAATAATCAGGAAGATGAAGGCGGAGGTGGTGGGGCATCGGCACCAAGGCGTGCAGCGAGAGCCTGAAACATCTCCTGTATCCGTCGCTCATGCTCCTGCCGCTCCTGCCGCAACTCCTCGATCCTCCTCTCCTACTCTTCCCGTCGCCTCTTCTCCTCCTCCCGTTGCCTCTCCTCCTCCTCCCTACGCCTCTGCTCCTCCTCCTCCCTACGCCTCTGCTCCTCTCTCTGCCTCTCCAGCTGCTCTCGAATCTCATCGACAACGACCCGTAGCTGCTGAACCTCTCTCTCTGCGATATCAGCTCGGCGTTGAGCGCTCTCACCAGCTACGGATCGGCTGGAGCCAGCTCTAGTTTGTGCCATGTGCTTGGCACCATGGCCAAGCCCACGCACATATCCAGAACGGGTGCCAAGCACCTCGCTCAGGATTTCTGGCTCACT
Source organism: Liriodendron chinense (assembly GCA_003013855.2). Classification (NCBI taxonomy): domain Eukaryota; kingdom Viridiplantae; phylum Streptophyta; class Magnoliopsida; order Magnoliales; family Magnoliaceae; genus Liriodendron; species Liriodendron chinense. The sequence goes on along the minus strand of ML058469.1, from coordinate 7,430,090 downwards.
CTGCTGACTACCATCGGGAGTGGGCTGACTGCGTATGGTGTCCATCGCCGCCTGTAATGAAAAGATATGAAATTTTATAAAAAATGACATGAATGACATTATTATCAATCAATGCGCAATTAAATTTTACAAAGTAAAGATTTTTACCCAATGCTCACTAGCTCTAGGATAAACCCAAGATCCCGTCGCCTGCCGACAGTGAGTCCCTCTGTAGAGGTCTACTGGTCGAGGCTCCTGGCCGGTGATGAAATCTCGCTGCGCAATTGAAAGGAAAAAAGACTTATAATAAATGCCAATCAAAATAATATATTAACTTAATAATCATCAATAATTTCTTACCATGTCGTAACGATGTGTACAAATGACTTTGAACCAGCTACGTGGTTCACTTGTAACTTTTCCCTGTTCGCAGAATTTATTCTACTCCTCTTCTGAACACATTATACAAAATATATTTCTATTAATTGCGAATTTAATTGTGAATTTAATTGTTACCTTAAGATATCGTACATGTAAATATTACCTGAAAAGCCTCAGACGAAAATCTCTCGCAGAGTATCTGCCAGTCGTCTGTAGTAACGTGTGGCGGTGCGGACAGTACGGCCTCATCTTGTGTCCTGCACCGCTTGTACCGCTGGTGCAACTCTCCGCGGTACTCCTTGAACCGCTCTCTAATCATGTCGTCGACGGCATGAGAAATGTAGGGAACATTCAAATCGAAGTCAAATTTATCCTGCAGTTTCGTAAATAATAAATTAAGGGAATAAACTTATTAACAATAAGACTTAACCGTAAATGAACTTTCACAAAAGAAATTTTCAATTTACTAAACTTTACCTGAAGGCGCTGACGGATGAGCTGTCGCATATCATCTGTCACGTCAGTCCAACGGGGGGTGGTGGCGGGGATCAGAGATCGGCATAGGACACCGACCTCAGACGTAAACAGCCTGGCACTGTCCCCAACAGGTCTAAGGCAGTCCTGTGGGAACTCTACCGCCACCCTACCCTCACGCGTAAGTCAGCTCTAAAACTAACCCACGCGTGGGTCCACGTCCTCGTCGGCTGGTAGAAGATGCTGTTGCGAAAAGATATATGTAAGTAACAATATAAACAGAAATCACTAAATAAATGTCTAGACTTACATGCAGTGCCTGGTGTATGCTGAACCGAAGGATCAGATGGCTGTGATGCACCGTGCGACGTCGATGCTGTCTGCGTCGCATCACGGGTGGAAGGGGTAGATCCAGTGCGCGAACGACCTGATCTCCCACCTGGTGTAGGTTAGGTGAATGGATTTAGGAATAGGTGTAGGTTTAGTTTAGGTGATTTGAGTTTAGGATTAGGTTTAGGGCATAGGTTTAGATTTTCGGGTTCGGGATCGGGTTTCGGGTTTGGTTTTCGTGTTTGGGTCTAGGTTTAGGATAGGTGAATGGATTTAGGAATAGGTGTAGGTTTAGTTTAGGTGATTTGAGTTTAGGATTAGGTTTATGGCATAGGTTGAGATTTGCGGGTTTGGGATCGGGTTTTGGGTTTGGTTTTCGTGTTTGGGTCTAGGTTTAGGTTAGGTGAATGGATTTAGGAATAGGTGTAGGTTTAGGTTAGGTGACATGAGATTAGGATTAGGTTTAGGGCATAGGTTTGGGTTTGCGGGTTCGGGATCGGGTTTCGGGTTTGGTTCTCGTGTTTGGGTCAAGGTTTAGGTTAGGTGAATGTATTTAGGAATAGGTGTAGGTTTAGTTTAGGTGATTTGAGATTAGGATTAGGTTTCGGCATAGGTTGAGATTTGCGGGTTCGGGATCGGGTTTCGGGTTTGGTTTTCGTGTTTGGGTCAAGGTTTAGGTAAGGTGAATGTATTTAGGAATAGGTGTAGGTTTAGTTTAGGTGATTTGAGATTAGGATTAGGTTTAGGCATAGGTTGAGATTTTCGGGTTCGGGATCGGGTTTCGGGTTAGGTTTTTGTGTTTGGGTCAAGGTTTAGGTTAGGTGAATGTATTTAGGAATTGGTGTAGGTTTAGGTTAGGTGATTTGAGATTAGGATTAGGTTTACGCATTGGTTTATAATTTCGGGTTCGGGATCGGTTTTAGGGTTAGGTTTTCGAGTTTGGGTCTAGGTTTAGAGTTAGATGAATTGAGTTTAGGTTTCGGTTTAACCGTAGCTTATAGGTTTTAGTTTTAGGTTTATGGTTTCGGGTTTAGGGTGTAGGTCTTGGAGACTCAAGCAACTCAAGGATAGCTCCAACGCACATCCGGGTCTGCTCCACACAAAGCGGGCCTGTCCAAATGGCCAGGCCACCCATATTGCTGTCCATAGGAAATGGACAGCTTCATCATGGTCATAACAGCGGTTCCCACCTTCCAGGGACCCCCGCTCAACACCCGGATAGCTCCGACGCACATCCGGGTCTGCTCCATTAATTTCGAGCTAATACATAAACACGGGCTTGTCCAAATGGCCAGGTCACCCACATTGCTGTCCATAGGAACAGGACAACTTCATCATCATGGTCATAACAGCGGTTCCCACCTTCCAGGGACTCCCGCTCAACACCCGGATAGCTCCGACGCACATCCGGGTCTGCTCCATTAATTTTGAGCTAATACATAAACACAGGCCTGTCCAAATGGCCAGGCCACCCATATTGTTGTCCATAGGAACAGGACAGCTTCATCATCATGGTCTAAACTGCGGTTCCCACCTTCCAGGGACCCCCGTTCAACATCAACATCAATCAACTACTCTTAATCACAAGTATCATGTTCGTCATCTAATTTGCCACTAAATGATAATATAATAAAATCAGTCGCCCATCCAAGGATGGATAGATTGAAATGCGATCATTATTTCCATTTAAATGCCCAAGCCTAAATTTCGACAGCATCTCCCCCTATCTCTCCAGATATATTTATCTTACATTTCATTTCCACGTCAACTATCCACACATTGTGTGGATTAAATTGACAATGGAATGAAATATAAGAAACATATCCAGAGAGAATAGGAGAGTTACCGCACGAAAATAATGACAGAGCATGTAAATGACAAACAACGATAACATTCCAATCTATCCAACCTTGGACTGTCCAACAGGACAATTTGACAGATTTCTATACCTCCAAAACACACTTTATTTATGCTCGGCAATATAGAAATCTCCAAATGGGCTAACTGATTCTATTATACTACCATTTGTGGACAACAAATAACTATTTATAATAAGCCAAATACATCCACAACATACATCCACATAAATCAACCACGGGTAGCTCCGACGCACATCCGGGTTTGCTCCATCAATTCCAGATACACAAGCACATGAAAATGACAGAATCATTAACACCATGAATCAAGTCTAATCAAATACCTAATGACTGCTATTTTCTGAACAAATAAGTATGTATGGGGCCCACCATGGGAATCGGATTGCGTGCGGAGTAACTCTGCACGCTAGCTCTTATCTCTTATCATGTAGAGTAAACTCAGTTGGGCCCACCTAGAATGTATGTGATTTATCTATTCCGTCCTTATGTTTTTTCAGCTCATTTTAGTGGTTGAGCCCAAAATTTAAGCATATCCAAATCTCAAGTGGACCATGCCATGGTAAACAGTGGGAATAATGATTTCCACCATTCCCAGGCTCCCCTATGATCTTTATTTGTCATCCAACCTGTCCATAAGATCACATGGATATGGATGAAGGGAAAACACAAATATCAGCTTGATCCAAAACTTCTGTGTCGTCCTAGAATTTTTCAATGATAGACATTCAGTTCACACTTGTGGTGTGGTCCACTTTAAGTTTTGATATGCTTCATTTTTTGGCACCATACCTAAAATTACCTGCTAAGATGGATGGATAGAGTGGATAAAATACGTAAATCACTGTGGGCCCCACATAGTTTACTCCACACAAATATATGCTTCATCTAAAACAGTGGACAGCGACGTGAGCCCCACAGGCAGTGGACAGCGACGTGGGCCCCACAGGCAGTGGACAGAGACGGTGCGCCCCACAGCCAGTGGACAGCGACGGTGGGCCCCACAGCCAGTGGACATCGACGTGGGCCCCACGGCCAGTGGACAGCGACGGTGGGCCCCACAATTTCAATTTTTCTTTAATTTGTAAATCACAATTTGGATTTTAAAATTTAAAATCCCTAATTAGGGATTTTAATTTTGAAATCCCTAATTAGGAGATTTTAATTTCGAAATCCCTAATTAGGGATTTACTAAATCAGTGGGCCCCACCAAATAATGGACAGCTAAGGCGGACCCCACATGCAATGGACGATGGAAATCGACGGTGGGACCCACATGCAATGGACGATGGAAAGCAACGGTGGGACCCACCCAGCCACATGCATTGGACAGCGACGGTGGGACCCACATGCATTGCATTTTGGAAGTGGGCCCCACAATGAACAACGAGGAGAGAGGGAGAGAGGGGAAATGGAGGAAGAAGGAAGGGGGAGAGGGTTACCGGAGGTGGCGGCGGCGTACAGAGGCCGGTGGAGGTTCTTGGCAAGCGGCGGTGGGACGCCGGTAAGAGATGGTCGGCTGAGATGGGTGGTCGGTAGAGATGGTACGAAGCCAGTGACCGAACGCCGGACGCCGGCCGGTGGTCGGCGATGAGAGAGACGGCCGCGGACGGTGAGGGTGGTTCGAGAGAGAGAAAGAGCGAGAGAGAGAGAGAGGAGAGAGAGAGAGAGAGAGAGGAAGAAATGAGGGACGGTCGCGCTAGGTAATAACTTAAAAGACTTTTACCGACGAAAAATTTCGTCGGTAAAAGTCAGTAATTTCATCGGTAAAAGTCCTTCTCACTCTTGGCGGGAATCAGAAAAAAGACTTTTACCGACGAAATTGTTCGTCGGTAAAAGTGAGACTTTTACCGACGAAATATTTCGTCGGTAAAAGTGAAGTTTTCTGTTATCTTTTTTAGCGACGGGTTACTTCGTCGGGAATAAGCTTTTTACCGACGAAATTTTTATTTCGTCGGTAAAAGTGTATGGCGGGAATGAATTTGGTGGTGGCGGGAGATTTTTACCAACGATTTTTCCATTTCGTCGGGAAAAATGGTTTTTCCCAATGAAAATTATTTCGTCGGTAATAATTTCGTCGATAAAAATCCGTTTTCTGGTAGTGATACGATGATAAATGTTAGCATTGTTAAATACTGATCATTCATTCTGTGTATATGCACGTAGGTATCCAGGAAAATTGTTAGAACCTGGAATATGGTAAGGATACGACATTTTCTTTCCAAGACTGCCAAAATTCATAATGAAAGAATGAACTTGGAGTCGAGACTTGCTCAAAACACGATCTCCATGAGCGTATGTTTAGTCTTGACAGGAGGACGATTATTTACTTGTGATACGTTATTCTTCCTATATTAATTTTCTAAATAAAAGATATAATGACACAAGTAGAAACATACCTGAAATGATACACATGTTACACGTTTCATTACCACAAGAAGTATTTTTAAACATACAACAGGAAAAATATCGCACAAATTACACATTTAAATTCTTGAGAAATTGTTCAAATAATTCTATCGCTGACTCCTGAGTAGCCTTCTATGTCTTCTTTGCCTCTGCCAAGACTTGAACAGGATCTGGAACATCCCGGAGTGATTGCAGCAATGCCGTTACTTAGGCCTCTATAGCATCATATTCAGCTTTTTGTTGCTCAGCTGTTGCTCGCAAATGGGACTCCTGACTGTCAAGTCGTATTACCTGGAGGTGGATAGTGAACGTTTGACTTGGAGACAGTTGATCTCTTTATCCAGCGTTACGATACGAGCTACGGCTTCTTGATGTTCGGTGTTGGTCCTCTGTCAGTCTGAATTAGTTGCAGCCATTTGTGCTCTCCGTGACTCAAAATTTGGAAGGAGAGTTCGTAATTGATCACATTTGGTATCGACAAAAGGATCAGGTCTAAGCTGCTTGGCTTCCTTAACCCATGCAACCTCTTTTTTGAATGAGACCACATATTGACTTAGTACAGAGGCATCCATGCCAAGCCACTCGGCATGCGTCACCAAAGCCTTCATCCCCTCATCAAGTAGCCGTTCTTCCTCCACATCCCTCAAGGCCTCGACAATGGATGATAGAAGCGTCTTCAGAACTCTGGCCTTGATTATCAGCATTCCTTGGAGCGAAGCAATGACTGCTTCAGGCAAGAGAACAGGCATAGCAGGAGCAATCACTGACGAAAATAATGACAGGCATTAACATATGGAAACCACAGAAAGAAAGAAAACAAACAAAATGGTAAAGACAAGTAAGATACCATTGGCTTTAGGAACGTCGTCAACCGCTGTACTAGTCGATGCAACAGGGCGTTGATGGCATTGGAGCACATTCAGTTGTTGTCTCGGCTACTGGTTCAGGAGAAGAAAGTACAACAATCTCGGGTACAGTGATAGCTTGGATTGGTTTAGCAGTAAAGGGTGCTTCCGTGACAGGCTCGGATACCCTATTAATGTTAGAAACTGTAGCCTCCTGAGAGGGTAAACCAACCTCTTCAATCCTAATATCTTCATTACGCGGAAGGTTCGAGGGAAGTACCACCCCCTCCATAGCAATATCAGTTCTTCTCTCAGGAACAAGGCCAACAACGGTTGTGATTTCAGTATCAGCAGGGTTTGAAAGAGGAGGATCTTCGGCTTGCACCCCACCATCAAAATTCATAGGGATAGCTTCAGTATCTGCTTCAGGAACAGGGTTGTCATATATAGGTTCATCATCGTTAACTTCCCCTGTGGGGCGATCTCCGCTCAGATTACCCTAAGAGCTCATCTCCCCTTCCTCCCTTAATTCACACGTGTTATCAGCCGAGGCATTACCTGCAGCTTTGAAAAGTCATTCTTGCAACCTCTCAGCAGCATATAATTTTTGCATCTCATTGATGTCTTTACCACCTGTCAACAATTAAGCGACGATGAGCAATTTTCACTAGAGGTCCTGTCCGCCTCACCTGCATTTCATCATCGCTATCCCCTGGAACTGATTGGTGAGATAAACCACCTTGACTTAGCAGACCTTGCTCATTACTGCTCGAAGTATTAGTTGAAGCAGTCCTCATCGCAGTATCACTGACCCTTGAAGCAGACTCACCATCGCCATCTTCATCATCATTGTCATCATCATTGACGTCATCATCATCTTCATCGTCAACATCCAATCCTATAGCCATTGCGGGGAGATTTGAGCCCTCTTGCATTATGTTCTGCCGACCGTAAGCTACCCAACCTTTAAGAGTATGTTCGGGTTTCTCGTGGTCAATTATTACTGTAAACACCCCACCTTCGGCTACAATGTTGACTGAGACAGCTGGATGAATGGAGGTCCACACCCCCAAACCCCATGTCCAAAACCAGCCAAACTCATCCCTGTAAGCCCCAATCTATAGCCCAACTCAAGCATAAACCCGCTCTATTCACCCCTAAACATCAGTCCGAAAAAACTATCCATAGAAAAAATCATTCCAAATATCCCAAAAAAGTCAACCTTTTCAAGTCAACTTGCTGAGTCAAATCACCGAGTCAACTGTTGAGCCTCCAATTTATACATTCACTAGCCCATTACATCACATTATATGCATGGTTTGCATGCTTAAAAGGCCCATCTAATGCGTGATTTGTGATTGTAGGAGCGAGGCAGGAGATTTCACTGATTTAAGGCTAAAAAGGTCAACCAAGGCGCATTGAAGATCAAAGAATTAAGTGCCAAAGGATGGGAGAAAGAAGCAAAGGAGAAAGAGAAAGACTAAAGAAGAAGTGCAGAATAAACAGCACTGAAGACCGGTCGTCCGACCGGTCTGCAATTCAACAGAGACCCCCATTGCTACAATTCTCACTGAACCCAGCTAGACCGGCCGTTAGACTGGTCGTACACTGCTTTGACGATCAACAGAAGGGGGGGTGGAAATTTCAAAAGTCACTGGACTATTTTTGTCGTTTTACGACCGGACGTCCGACCGGTCGGCTGCTTAACAAAGCTTGTCCTACAAGCTCCGATTTTCTCTGCACAGCTCCGTGATTTCTTGTGCAATCTGGAATCTTCACCACTATTCTATAAAAGGGGACCTAGGGCTTCGTTTAAAGGCATCTTAGAAGAGATTAGAGGTCATAGGAAGTGAAGGAGAGCACCATGGAGCATCCACAACTCCGTTGATTCCGATTTTTCTAGTTTTTTCATGCTTTTATTTAGTTTTTTTTCTGGTTGTAGTATGACAATGCTTGGCTAGAACCTCTCAGTTAGGGCTGAGAGGTGAAGCTTATAACTAATTTCATGTTTAGCTCAGTTTGATTCAAGTACTTTCACTTTAAGTTTGGATTTTGAATATTCTAGTTCGAATAAAGTTGATATTTTTAGAAGTTTTATGAGAGTTCATGTGCTTCGGATATGGATTCCTTGCAATTCTCTGAGATTATCATATTTGGCTTGATTAGATTCGAATTATGGAAACCCTTGAGCATGCTATAGTCCATAAGCATGACTGTTACTCCGAAGGCTATGATTTTGAATGTTATGGGATTGAATAGGACTAGAACTTAGAAGTTCAACTTAAGTGCGATTGAATGTATTTTTAATGCTTTATCTTCCAACTAGATGAGAGATAGAACTTTGAATCTAGTTGTGTTTTATGCTTGGATTGATTGGATTGACATGGGATTGCTACAAGTGGATCCTTGAAAGCCTTAGTTCCTTTAATTACTGATTTTTCTTAGTTGCTGTTTTAAGTTAGTTCTATTAATTCAAAACTCTAAATTATTTCAATTCAAGTTGTTAGAATAGTTTAGAATTGGTTTCCTAATTCCATGTGAATCGACCTCGATCTTACCGAGAATTATTACTACATCACAGCCTTGCACTTGAGGTGAGCAAACAAGTTTTTAGCACCGTTGCTGGGGATTTTAGATAAACGGTTCTAGATTGTTTTAGTGGCTGTAAAAGTAGAAGTAGATAGGTTTTTCTGATTTCTTAGGACTAACAAATTGTTTTGTTTTGTAGAAATTCTTCTATAGTTCAAGCGAATCGGGTAATATCCTTCTAACTTAGTGCTTTTTTCAGATTTTTTAATTTTTAGATTTTTGTTAAAATTTTGTTTTAGGACTTAGGATTAGTTTAGATCTTAGTTGTGTGATTTTTGTCCCGTTGGGAACGTGACCACACCAATTGTCTCCAACCCGAAAGTGGTCTAGTTGGACCATTATCAGTCCATAGACGAGTCCGAAAATACTAATAGCATTGTGATAGTTTGGGGAGTATGGATCAAACACTTTTAAGGAATCCTCCCCCCTACTCCAACTACAAATGCAAATCAAGAGGGAGTAGGAGAGAATGAGGGACACAATGTTCCTCCAATGAGATCTTTATAGGACTACCTACAACCGGCCCATACAACTACACCCTCGTGCGTGGTCTTACCACCAACCGGGAGAAACATTGATATAAATCTAGGTGTGATTTAACTTATACCAAAGTTCCATGGGCTAAACTCTGAAAAACCCATATTTACACTTAAAGGAATTTGAAGAAGTGGTAGCTACTTTGTGATACACTAATATTTCAGAAGATACCATTAAACTTAAACTTTTTTCCTTTTCATTGAAAGAAAGAGCCAAAACTTGGCGTCACTCTCTTAGAACACACTCAATAGGGTCATGGAACGAGATGACTCGGGAATTCTTGAAAAAGTTCTTCCCGGCTCATAAAATAAATACCCTTCGAAGAGTCATAGTGAACTTTTTGGTTAAAGAGAATGAATCATTCTTTCAATGTTGGGAAAGGTTTAAAGACCTCCTACTTGCTTGCCCACATAACGGCTACGAAAGCTGGCGAATCATAAACTTCTTCAACGATGGATTAAGTTCCAACATGCACCAATTCGTAGAGATGATGTGCAACAGCGAGTTTATGAGTAAAAATCCAGATGAAGCTTGGAGTTACTTGAATATGTTGGCCGAGAATGCCCAATCTTGGGATACCTCGGACAAATCTAGTAATCTCAAGCCTCCTCAACAAAAAAGAAAATGAGGCATCTATATTCTTAAAGAAGAAGATGATGTGAATGCAAAGATAGCCAGCCTCACAAGGAAGATCGATGTCATGAAACTTAGTAAGAGTGGAGTTTCAAAGTCCAATGAAGTTATTGAGAACATGTGTGGAATTTGTTCCACTAATATATACGTTACGTAGGATTGTCCTACAATTCCTGCGTTTCAAGAGGTGTTATAAGAATATGCAAATGCCACATATGGTTATCAAAGGCCTTTCAATGGATCGGTGGGTAATACGTATAACTCTACTTGGAAGAACCACCCAAATTTCAGTTGGAAGAATAATCCCACTGGGAAATCCTACCAACTGTTAAGGAGGGCCACCAACACATGTTCCAAGAGCTTAAAGTATCGGTTGATAAAATTAAGGGATGCTTGAATGCTAGGGAATGGACTTTTCTGGCCCAACGTCAGCCCAATCCAAAGCAAGTACATGAAGTAAGCATCCCTAATCTCCCCAACCAACATATGGAGCAAGCCAAATTCGTCACCATTCTTAGAAGTGGTAAGAAAATTAACAAATCTATTCGGTGAAGGCTGACAAGCCTAATGCTTCGGTAAATTCTGAGGATGAGGACAAATCTAACTCAACCCCACAAGAGACGAAACGCGTTTATAAGCCCGTGGCACCATTCCCTTCGAGATTGGTTCCTCCAAAATCTCTCCCAAATTCTCATGATATTTTAGAGATTTTCAAACAAGTCAAGATAAACATTCCATTGCTTGATGCCATTAAACAAATCCCCTCCTATGCCAAGTTTCTAAAGGACCTATGCACAACCAAACGCAAATATAATGTGCAGCAAAAGGCCTTTTTGAATGAGCAAGTAAGTTCCATTCTCACTAAAAAGACACCCCCCCCCCCCCTCAAAATTCAAGGATCCCGGTAGTCCCACAATTTCATGCATCATTGGTGACTTCCGGATTGAATGTGCATTGCTAAACTTGGGGGTAAGCGTAAACTTGATTCCATACTCAGTATATGAGCAATTGGGTTTTGGTGAATTAAAACCCACCAAAACTACATTACAACTCGCTGATAGATCTATCCGTGTACCAAGAGGGATAGTTGAGGATGTTCTAGTACAAGTTGACAAATTCTACTACCCGGTGGATTTTATCGTCTTGGACACGCAACCGGTTATAGATGCTAGCACTCAAATACCGGTGATTTTAGGTTGCCCGTTCCTTGCTACATCAAACGCAATTATCAATTGCCGGAATGGGGTAATGTAATTGTCCTTTGGATACATGACATTGGAGGTGAATGTGTTCCATTTGGACAAAAGGCATAGGGATGATGATGATGAGTTCTTCGAGGTAAATATGCTCGAATCTTTTGAGGAAGAAGAGTTCCTCCAGCTTGAACAATTAGAAAGCTTGAAAACATGCTTGGCACATTTCGAGGATTCTAAAGACCCCATTATTAGTGAAATTGTGCAAGCACTCAATATTGAGAAACCGGTAGTTGATACTAGCCGGTGGAGGCCCCATTTTGAGAGATTGCCACCAACCACATCAAGGCCTCTACCGTCTAACATCAAACCACCGAGGCTTGACCTTAAACCATTACCATCCGAGCTTAAATATGTATATTTGGGTCAAGAAGAAACATTCCCGGTTGTTATTGCCTCTCACCTAGGGAAAGACAAAGAGCTCAAGTTAATAGAGCTACTCAAAGAACATAGGGGAGCCATAGGTTGGACAATAACGGACCTCAAGGGGATAGACTCTTCGATATGTATTCACCGTATTCATCTCAAAGAGAACACAAAAATGACTAGACAACCTCAAAGAAGGTTAAATCCAAATATGATGGAGGTTATTAAAATCGAGGTATTGAAACTACTAGATAGTGGGTATTATCTACCCCATCTCGGATAGCCAATGGGTGAGTCCTACCTAAGTTGTCCCAAGAAGTCTGGTATTACGATCGTAAAAAATGCCAATAATGAGCTTATATCGACTAGAGTGATTACCGGTTAGCGTATGTGCATCGATTATCAGAAGCTAAACACGATCACTAAGAAGGAGCACTTCCCTCTCCCGTTCATGGATCAAATTTTGAAGAGGTTAGCGGGTCACTCCTATTATTACTTCCTAGATGGCTATTTTGGTTACAACCAAATTGAGATAGCCCCGGAAGACCAAGAGAAGACCACCTTTACATGCTCATTTGGCACCTTCGCATACCGAAGAATGCCATTCGGGCTATGTAATGCACCCGCCACATTCCAACGATGCATGTTGAGTATTTTCTCAGACATTGTGGGTGAATTTCTCGAGGTATTCATTAATGATTTTTTAATTTTTGGTTGTACTTTCGATGAGTGCCTCAATCACTTGAAGCTGGTCTTGACAAGGTGTGAGGAGAAGAACTTTGTCTTAAACTGGGAGAAGTGCCATTTTATTGTACAAAGAGGAATAGTCATTGGACATATCATCTCGTCCAATGGAATAGAGGTAGACCGGGCTAAAATTGATATTATTTCCAACCTTACCACCACCTAAGAGCATACGCGTGCGGTCCTTCCTTAGACACGCCGGCTTTTATAAAAGGTTCATAAAGGATTTCAGTCATATCTTAAGGCCCTTATGTAACCTTCTCCAAAAGGAGAACCAATTTGAGTGGAGTGCTGAATGTCAATTACTTTTTCAAAACTAAAAGACATGTTGACAACCGCTCCTATCATGCAACCACCGGATTGGTTCGTATCTTTTGAGTTAATATGCGATGCGAGCGATTATGCTATTAGGGCAGTGCTAGGCCAAAAGAAGGATAAGAAGCCCCACGTTATCTACTATGCGAGTAAGACCTTGAATCCCGCCCAAGTCAATTACTAGACTACGGAGAAGGAGCTCCTAGCCGTCATTTTTGCCTTGGACAAATTCAGGCCTTACTTAATAGGATCCAAGGTCATTGTTTGCACAGATCATGCGGCACTGAAACACCTTCTTTCTAAGAAGGATGTTAAGCCCCGTTTTCTTAGATGGATCCTACTCTTTCAAGAATTTGATTTAGAGATCAAGGACAAGAAGGGAGTAGAGAATGTGGTGGCGGATCATCTATCCCACTTAGTCCTACCTAATTTCATTGACGAGTCACCTATTGAGGACTCATTCCCTGATGAGCAGCTCTTTGTTACTATGCAACCAACATGGTACGCTGACATATCTAATTATCTTTCCACAGGTGCGATGTCGATTCATTGGACTGCGCAGGACAAACGAAAATTTCTAAGGGAAGTGCGTAGATTCTTCTGGGATGAACATTTATTTTTTAAATATTGCCTAGATCAAATAATTAGGAGATGTGTCCCTAATGATGAACATAATTCCTTCATCTCCTTTTGTTATAATCGAGCGTGCGGTGGTCATTTTTTCGTCAAGAAAACAGCTGCTAAAATTCTGCAGTGTGGTTTTTATTGGTCCACTTTATTTAAGGACACCTATGAGTTTTGCAAAGCATGCGAGCGTTGCCAAAAGCTAAGAGGATTGTCCCTGTCGAAATATGATGCCCCTTACCCCAATTCAACATCTTGAAGTCTTTGACTGTTGGGGCATCGATTTTATGGGACCGTTCCCCTCATCTTTTGGACATGTCTACATATTGTTTGTCGTAGACTATGTGTCTAAATGGATAGAGGTTATTCCATGTAGAACCAACTATCATCGTACGGTTCTAAAGTTCCTTAAAGAAAACATACTTTCCATATTTAGAACGCCTCGAGCCATCATTAGTGATGGTGGTTCTCACTTTTGCAATAGGCCTTTCGAAGCCTTAATAAAGAAATATGGCATTAGGCATAAGGTGAGTACCCCATACCACCCATAGACGAGTGGGCAAGCTGAAATTTCCAATCAGGAAATTAAACAAATTTTGGAAAAAATGGTGAGGCCGGATCACAAAGATTGGTCGCTTAGATTAGACAATGCACTTTGGGCTCACCGTACTGCTTACAAGACCCCATTGGAATGTCCCCTTATAAACTTGTCTATGGGAAAGCTTGCCACTTGCCTGTGGAGATTGAACATAAAGCCTATTGGGCAATTCGGGCATTGAATTTTAACATTGATAAGGCTAGCTCGCTTCAGCAAACTCCAACTTAATGAGCTTAATGAGCTTAATGAGATCCAAAACGATGCTTATGAGAACTCGAGGATTTACAAGAGTGGGATGAAAGTATTCCATGACAAGCACATCTTCAGGAAATCTTTCCAAGAAGGTAAAAAAGTGCTCTTGTACAATTCTCGAGTTCATCTTTTTCTGAAAAAATAGCGATCTTGATTGACCGGCCTATATATTGTTAAAGATGCTTTTCCTCATGGGGCTGTTGAAATAGAGAATGCCGCAAATGGTAATTGTTTTAAAGTGAATGGACAACGCCTTAAACCATTTGTTGAGAAATTTGATTCAGAGGACATGTCCATCACTCTGAATGATCCTGTGTATCAGGATGATTGATATCCTAGTCTGACAGAGGTATAGTGTAGGTAGGTTTAGCTGTTTTTTTATTTTAGTTTTACTTGCTTTAGGTAGATTTTGATAGCGGGGTTGTACACTTCCATGATCGACTCTCTCAGGTACTATCGTTCTCACTATCTTTTGTTTTACCATTGCTCTCATTTTCATGCTCATTGCATATCTCTTTACATTGAGGACAATGCAAGATTTGGTTGGGGGGTGAGACGAGATTTCTCATCTAGCAGTTTGTGGACACTTCGAGCATTATTTGTTGAATTTTTTTGAATTTTCTGAAAATTTAAAACTCTTTTAGAAAATTTTGTTTCTACGCATTCGGGATGATACGAGTCTAAGAAAAGGAGATATGAAGTGAGTGATGTCGCAAGTCTTGAACTACCTTTAATATAATGGTTTTATATGTGAATTCCCCTATTTATATGATTGATAGAAAATTTGAACACTTTTACACCTAGTTCACATTACATGATTTTCATGGTTTGAAAGGATTATGTAGCTTTGTGGATTGGCTAGATTTAGATTTAAGGTATTGAGAAACCAAGCCGGGGTATTTTTTTCCATCCTTGTCCATGGGAAAATAACAAAAGATAGGGATTTCTAAAAATCTTATCTAATGTGTATAAAAAGGAAAGGAATGGTGAAAATATAGGAATGATTGAGAATATGGTGGAAAATTCTGAAAATGGCTACCTATTACCAACTGAGGGATGGTCTACCCGTAACCAAAGCCGAAAATGGGATGTAGTGTGAAAGCCGTTGGAAGGACGGTAAGGCAAATTCCTGTCATAGGCTTGTTGTTAATATATACACTTTTAGATCTATAGTTTAGTTGATCTATGAAGAAGATAATCCCAGAAACTCATGAGATGAGCCATCACTATGCACACTAGGTTAAATTTATTTAAGCTCTTTTATTTATCAATCAATCAGCGGGAATTTTATATGAACACTTATTATGTTTTGAGAGTTTAAGGTTTCAGCTTCTATCACATAATTTTTTTATTTTTACACTTGTATGTCTTGGAATAGAAAGAAGCATATTTTTCGAAGGAGAGTTGGATTTTGAAGATTTGAACTGGTTTTATGCATGTTTTGCTCGGGACTAGCAAAATGCTGGTTTGGGGGTGTGTTGAGCCTCCAATTTATACATTCACTAGCCCATTACATCACATTATATGCATGGTTTGCATGCTTAAAAAAGCCCATCTAATGCGTGATTTGTGATTGTAGGAGTGAGGCGGAGATTTCACTGATTTAAGGCTAAAAAGGTCACCAAAGGCACATTAAAGATCAAAGAATTAAGTGCCAAAGGATGGGGGAAAAAAGCAAAGGAGAAAGAGAAAGACTGAAGAAGAAGTGTAGAATAAACAGCACTGAAGACCGGTCGTCCGACCGGTCTGCAATTCAACAGAAACCCCCATTGCCGCAATTCTCATTGGACCCAGCTAGACCGGTCATCAGACCAGTCGTACATTGCTTAGACACGTCGTCAGATTGGTCGAGCACTCAACAGAAGGGGGGTGGAAATTTCAAAAAGTCATTGGACTGTTTTTGCCGTTTTACAACCGGTCATCCAGGAGCTCAGACCGGTCGTCTAACCGGTCGGTTGCATAACAGAGCTTGTCCTACAAGCTCTAATTTTTTCTACGCAGCTCCATGATTTCTTGCACAATCTGGAATCTTCCGCACTATTCTATAAAAAAGGGACCTATGGCTTCGTCTAAAGGCATCCTAGAAGAGATTGGAGGTTATGGGAAGTGAAAGAGAGCACCAGTGGAGTGTCCACAACTTCGTTGATTCCGATTTCTCTAGTTTTTCATGCTTTTATTTAGTTTTTCTTTTTTTTTATTCTAGTTGTAGTATGACAATGCTCGACTAGAACCTCTCAGCTAGGGCTGAGAGGTGAAGCTTGTAGCTAATTTCATGTTTAGTTCAGTTTGATTCAAGTACTTTCACTTTAAGTTTAGATTTTAAATATTCTAGTTCGAATAAAGTTAATATTTTTAGAAGTTTTATGAGAGTTCATGTGCTTCGGACATGGATTCCTTACAATTCTCTGAGATTATCATATTTGGCTTGATTAGATTCGAATTATGGTAACCCGTAAGCATGCCATAGTCCATAGGCATGGCTGTTACTTCGAAGGCTATGATTTTGAATGCTATGGGATTGAATAGGACTAGAACTTGGAAGTTCAACTTAAGTGGGATTGAATGTGTTTTTAATGCTTTATCTGCCAACTGGATGAGAGATAGAACTTCGAATCTAGTTGTGTTTTATGCTTGGATTGATTGGATTGACATGGGATTGCTACAAGTGGATCCTTGAAAGCCTTAGTTCCTTTAATTACTGATTTTTCTTAGTTGTTGTTTTAAGTTAGTTCTCTTAATTCAAAACTCTAAATTGTTTCAATTCAAGTTGCTAGAATAGTTTAGAATTGGTTTTCTAATTTCCTGTGGATTGACCTCGGTCTTACTAAGAATTATTACTACATTGCAGCCTTGCACTTGGGGCGAGCAAACATCAACCCACTGAGTCAGTCTAGCCCTCACACCCAGTCGACTCACCCAGTCAAAACCCATCCTTAAAACCCGGTTGATTCACCTAGTTCCAAACCGCAGCTTCGAAGGAGTTCCGAACTCGGACCTCCAACCATTTTCTTCTTCAGGTTCAAAGCAAGTACACTCCGAAGCTGAAGCAAGATGGCCATACGGGTGGCCGTCTGATGGCCACCTGTCCCTATTTAAGAGATTTGCCACTCTCGCAGCTATAAATACCCTTTCCCCTTCTCATTTCCAGCATCCCTTAACACCCCAGAAAACCCGTCAATTTCAAGTCCATCTCCACTTCTCTTAGCCCATTCCTCCACCAAGGAGAGCCCGAGTTAGAAAGTCTAGCCCTGGTCTAGCCTAGCCTGACCCTAGTCCAAGTCTCTCAAAGCTACCCAAGTCCTAATTTAGCCACTCGAAGCCAACCCTTGTGATACCTTTGTCCATCTAGCTACTATTTTCTCATCATCATCTCATTTGCATCTAGCATAAGTGCAACATTTATTATCCTTCCAACCCCCTTGCTTATCATCCCATTACAAACACTTTGATTGATCAAATAGACAGCATGCATCTCGCATAAAGCACCTGTCAGTTCGAGCATATGCTCTGGGCTTGCCTGTTAATGGAAACCTGCCCATCAGAAACTCTTACTGTTCAGACCTACATTCATGCATCATATCATTCATGAGAACATACGAGGATTAAATCAGACTTTCAAGTATTAGTTCGATTCTATGAAGTAAAGACCATACTTCGGTACGGGTAGAGTGGGTGCCTAACACCTTCCCACCCTGTAACCATGATCCCTTACCTCAAATGTCTAACTGCAGATCAAAAGAAGTCATTTTAGAGGAAGGAATCTTTGGATTCCCTTCTCTAACATTTCTACGGGGTCTAGCCGACTGTCGATTCGAAGTAACTGGCTAGTGGCGACTCTGGTCTTATATGAACTCATTCAAACATATCCAGTTTAACACAACAACCGAAAAAGCCCTTGAAAACGAGGTGAGCCAGTGGCACAACGACTATTCGTGCACACCCCCCTTTTCGAAAGGGAGGGCCGAGGAGCGCGGAAAGGCGAGCGTCCACTGAATGACGACTCTGCTGGGGATATGCTAGTCCCACTAGTCGTGATCCAACTTGAAAAACAGAATCCCTGCTGTACTTGAACGTCAATAGTCCTCATACAATCTCATCTGCATAGCATTCCATTCATAAACCCCCCAAAAAAATATATATAGAAAAAAAAAGAGAATAGAACATATTCCTCACCATTGCGCCTCCTCAGGCTTAACGTCCTGGGAAACAACTTCCCTTCTGTAGCATAATCCGCACTCGAGCTCATCAAGCCATGTCCGACCACGAAAAGGAAGGTCACCTCTTCCCTGCCCTCGACATGGCCGATGCACAACCTCCAGCGCAACAACCAATCGAGAATACGCCAATCATGTAAGAATTGGCACAGGGAATGAGAGCAATGCAAGAAATGCTTCTTGCAATTCATGCAAGCACAAGCTACCGCAGCAGCCAACAATCAAGTTGGCTCAATTCAGCAATCTCAATAGCCATACCGAGCCATTCCGGCCTCCAGTTCAAATCAAGCACAACCATCGGAGTCTGCCCAAGACTATCGACAACAGCCATCTCAGCCCTCTGTTATGGGGCATCATTCTTAATACCCTCCTACGACAACAAGACCATCTCAGAACATTCCTGTCGTAGAGACTTCCAGTCAACTGCCAGTCAATCTTACAAGCAACAATCTCAATAGAATCCAGCATGTCCCCGCCAATGGGACCCCTTTTCTTTCTCAGTATGTCCCCACCGATGAGAACTTTACTCAATTTCAGTACATCCCCACCGATGGGATTTCAATTCAATTTTCAGCAGCAGGGACAACACTGGCGAATGCCCACAATGGGGTCAATGTCAAGCCCACATCAATGAGCGGACAGTGGCAAATACCCAACAAGGGGGTCACTTCCTAAGATCTTAGCCTCCTACAAACAGGAGCACTTTTTTATTCCAGACATCCCCACCGACGGGATTTCGGTTAATTTCCAGCAATCTTCAATTCAGCAAACTCCACTTAATTTCCAGCAAGTTCCAGTTCAACCTTCAGTTCAATCTCTAGCTCAATTACAGTCATTTCAAGCACAAGATTATCAAAACCCAGTTCAATCATCAAATCAAATTCAGCAACCCACAATTGCTTTCCAGCAAGCCCATAGGGTCGAAGACATTGACTACTATGCCGAAGAAGAACGGGCCTTACTGCGAGAGGCATCAATCGCTCGAATAGATCATACAGGACTGGACGAGTTGCGGGAGCAGTTCCAGACCTTGCAAAATCAACTACAGCGACAACAGGGAATCGATCTACCCTCGACCAAGTTTAGAGACTTGTGTCCTTTTAGAGATGCTCAGATGCCTCAAAACTTTGAGGTACCAAAATTCAAAAGATATGACGGCAGCGGCTGCCCCACAGCACATCTCAAAGCTTTCTTTGGAGAGCTAAGTGCATTCTCAGGAAATGAAGGAACCCTCATTCGCTTGTTCTAAAAATATCTAAAGGGCGATGCCCTAGACTGGTATACATCATTGGACTTTCATCGCATCAGGACTTGGGAACAGCTTTCCCTGGCTTTCATCGACAGGTTTGCATACAATCATAACATAGCACCCAGGAGAGCGGACCTCGCAGCTATCAGGCAGAGGAGCGACGAAACATTGTCAGCTTATGTGGGACATTGGCGAGCTATGACAACCAGAATACGGACACCCATCGACGATGAAGAACAAATCTCCATGATTGTTCATTCAACATATCCTGGCATATCTGGATATCTCATCTCACATCCATATGCAAATTTCTCTCTCAGTTAATCTGTGTTGGAGAGCAAGTCAAAGAAGGAATCCGCACAGGGACAATCTCCCCATGGCCTTATCAGGTCACCCCAGTCAAACGGAACAGAGTGGAAGGAAGACCTATTGGATATGGGAATGGAAACCGTAGTGGTTCTCCTCCTCGCCCGACAGAGGTAAACAATATCAGCACCACTACTCAGGGCAACCAATATGCTCCCCCACAGGGAAGCCAACCATATCAGCAAAATCAAGCTCAGCATTAACCTTAGAGGTACCAGCCACCGCCACCCCCACCACAACCAAATCCTCAACCACAGCCACAACCACCTTGACAGCAGCAGCAGTTCAGGGAGAATGGCCAATACTCATATCAAAATAGGCAGAATTACGGGGAGTTCAGGAATTTCACTCCTCTCACTCAGCCACTCAGTCAAGTCATAACTATACTGGTACAAAAGCAGTTACTCACTCTGATGGCACCCAAGCCTCCTTCAAATCCTCTGCCTCCGAACTATCGAGAAAATGAATATTATGCCTACCACCAAGGGCATGGCCACACTATGATCGATGCATGACTCTGAAGAATGCCATAAAAAATCTGATTGACGACCACAAGATCGTCATCTCGGTCCCTGGAACTCCTCTAGCTGCTCTTACCAACATCCTTCAGAATCCTCTACTCTATCATCCGACGAAGCCCAGTTCGTCCCGCAACCCTGCCGTCAATAGGCAGCGTGAACGGGTTTACAATGTATTTCCTCTGGATTGTTTTTGTGCAAGGTGCGACCGGTCGGGTGACCGGTCGACTGCGTACGCATTTTCTTGTGCAACCATGCGGTAGTGCGTAAGAAATTTCTATTTTTGGTTTGTTGCATATATAAACAGGTTGTAATCGAGGTTAGCAAGTATCCTAAGGAGTCCAAGATTTTCTAATCGTATTGGGAAGAGGGGAGAGTGATTTGTGAGAGAGAGAGAGAGAGAGAGCTTGGGTTTTCTCTGTTTTCCTTGCTTGTGGGCTGTCAATCTCTGTAATCTTCTGTTAATCATAATAGATCACTTTGTGCCGTGGTTTTTTACCCGTTGAGAGGTTTTTCTACGTAAATTTGGATTCTCTTGTAGTGAATGCTTATGTGTGGTTTGATTACATTGTGTTTCTCGTTTGATCTCGCATTACTATACACGTTCGGCTTCCGCTTCCGCTGCCGGTTTTCCCAACATATCCATGGTGAGACGGGTAGATGACAGTTCCGCGGCCTATCTCATGAGGGTACCATCCTGGAACTCACATCCGAAAAAAGATTATTTCTACCCCAAATTGCCATCTAGTTAGCTTCAAGTGCCGATTACAAACCAGTGAATCATCTGACCAATGTCACCCACAATAGAAGTCATCCCTGCGAACGGTGAGTGGTTTTCGACGAATTGATTAGCCTCAACAAAGATGCAAATGCAGTTGCTAAATGCTTCAAGTCTAGGGATAAAACGCCAGATCGATGATTTTAATGGTTGTGAAAGATACCCGAGTCATCTGAGAATTGATTAGCCAGTTGCAACTCAGCACATCCTTCAGGTGGCACTGAATAGGGCACACAGTGCTGCATGATCGGGTGATCCAAATCGTCCCACATTATTGGTGCTACAGCAGAAAACAAAACTACTCAATGGATACTAGAAAACAAAACTGCTCAACGGTCCAAAACTACTAGAAAACAAAACTATGCAGATTTTTCATCCTGCCCATTCAATCAGTAGTATTGTGATGGATACTAGAAAAGAAAACTACTCAATGGCCCACCTTCAACTGGAAAAGTGTGGACTACAATGTCTAAGCATAGTGAATTTTCGATCATCCAATCCAGGGTGGTGCCCTCTAGATGGGCCATTGGGTTCATCAGAACACGCAGCCATGTGGACCCCACCCATTGACACACAGTGTGAGTCATGACTCGTGATTCATGCACGGCCCACTCTGGCACTGTGATTGTTTGCTGGTTGAATATTATCACCGAGTATCGATTCACCTCACCTTTTCATTATCTTCAGAATGAAACGTTTGCATTTGGGTTGGCATTGGAAACTAACCAAAGCATTTCCCTCAATCAAAGCAAGGAATCTTCCCATCCTTTCCCTTTCCCATATCATCTCCTCCACTCTCTTCTCATAGTATACCATGGATTTCAAACAAATTACCCTCATTCTCGTTAGCTTCGCTTCATCTTTCATTTTCCTTTTGCCAAACTTGAAAAATTGGGAACAGCAGCAAATGATTGAGAAGCTGAGATTGATAACCGAGGCACTCGAACGTGCAGAAGAAAAAGTGCTTAAATTCCGAGAAAGGCATGACATGATCCTTAACCAGATGACATCTCACTACCTCCACCAAGCAGAATGGAAAGAGGCATTGGTGAATGCGGCAGAGGCAACGATGGCTGAGCTTAGGACTAAGGTGCAAGTCGTGCAAGGGACGATAGAGGACATGCGGACACGGCTGACTCAGTTGGAGGAGATGGTTCATGCCCGTATGTCGCAGCTACCCCAATCACATCCTCAGTGGTAAGTTGAATGTCACGGTTAAATTATGTAAGTAGTGTACAATAGTCACTAATGATAATTTATTTCAATTATTTTGTAGATTTTCTTACAAACTGGTGCTATCTTCCTGGGCCCCACCGCATTATCGAGAACGCGTGTTTGTTTTGTTTATTCTATTATTTTTTGTCGGGACAATTTGGACATATTTGTATGTGTTCAGGATAATTATAAATTTGGTTTCAATTTAATTAAATTATTTTTATATTTCAATGGATGATGATGAATATTGATTAATATATGTTATTTTGTTGGATTAATTGATTCAAACAGGGAAAAACATAAAAAATTAAAAAATAGAAAAAATATTTCTATGAGCGACGGCTTTTAGTTATCACTACTTTTAGTTGTCATTAATAAATAAATAAATATAATTTACGACGACATCATCTCATTGCTAATTAGCTATATTTTGCAACAAGTTATTAGGTCGTCGCAAATAACTTACTTTTTGGTGGTGAGTTAGTATTTTTGTCACTAATTATATCTTTTGTAACGCCATATTTGCAACCAAATTGGCGACGACCAACACTCGTTGCAAAAAGTCTTTAGCAATGAGTTTAAATTTTTTAGCAACAACTGGATTCGTCGCAAAGAGCCTTTATTAACAACAAGTTTTAATGTTTAGTGGCGTTTTATGATATGTAATGCGACGTGTTAACCCGTCGCTAATTAGCTATATTTTGTCACAAGTTATAAGGTCATTACAAATAATTAACTCATTAGTGATGAGTTAGTATTTTCGTCGCTAAAGAGAATTTGTGACAATTGTATTTTCGGCAAAATTAATGACGAGCAATACTCATTGCAAAAAGGCTTTTGCGACTAGTTTGGGATTTTTAGTGACGAGTGGACTCC
The DNA here is from genome assembly GCA_003013855.2 of Liriodendron chinense. Lineage (NCBI taxonomy): Eukaryota > Viridiplantae > Streptophyta > Magnoliopsida > Magnoliales > Magnoliaceae > Liriodendron > Liriodendron chinense. Next base: position 7,406,671 of record ML058469.1, on the reverse strand, counting down.
TCACAAAAATGTCTTTATTAGCGACGAGATTCATGTTTAGCGATGTTTTATGATATATAATGGCGACGTGTCAACTCGTCGCAAATTAGCAATATTTTGTGACGAGTTATTAGGTCGTCGCAAATAATCAACTCATTGGCAATGAGTTGGTGTTTTCATGGCTAAATAGAATTTGTGACGCTATATCTGCGATAAAATTAGCGACGAACAACACTCGTTACAAAAAGCCTTTTGGGACTCGTCACAAAAAGTCTGAATTGTTGTAGTGCACTTAAGTTCTCTGTCGTTCACCAACAAATGCAGATGAAGATTGTAAGTTCTTACCCAGATGAGAATTTAGATGTTTTATGCTCGGTGAGACATGGAAATCCAGGTTGCTAGTCATAATTTAGAAAGTTGATCCATTTCAAGTCTAAAGCGGATCCAGATTATCCATCCAAATTGTGGATGATCCGTAGTTGAAGGATATGGAACCGGATGATCCTAACCATTTGGTTTATAGAGTTATGAGTGGCTTAACACGAGCATGCATCTTTTGTTTTCCAGGTACAGCTGGTCTCATCCGTACCCATAATGTCAAACGATGTTGCTACCCACTTTTGAAGTAGTTGTGTACCACGAGAATGTACTCATGACCATTGGATGCCTTCGGGTTCTTTTTTTCTGATGACGTCAATACCCCACTTAGAAAAGGGCTAGGGTGTTGTCAGGTTGTAGAGTATTGAAACATGCACATGGATTCGTTATGTACGCTAGCTTCGGATACTAGAAGCACTTCCTGATATGCTAGTAACAGTCTGTCTCCTTCATCATCAATAATAACTAAGTTATAAGTTCTTCTTAGGCATCACATGTTCATTTATGCGCCGACCGCATATTCCATCAAGGACTTCAGATGTGATCTTGATAGCTTTTGCTTAATGGGCTTGACTTCAAGCTTCATAGTAGATGGTGTATCACTAGCTCTTCATGAGTTTGACATGTCTTTGTAGGAGAATGCAAAGTTGGATAGCCTTGGTCTTAGGAATTCTGTCATTCTTTGCTTGTATTTAAGAGGCAAGAATCTCCCAATGTGTACTGCTTTGGGGAGTTCAGGGAATCCCAAGTTCATAATTTTGAAGTCATCCGGAACGACATTGGCTTTTGTTTCAAATTTTCTGAGGGAATCCTATAGCTTGAGAGTCGGTTCATCATTTTCCCCATCCTGGGTTTCATCCAAACTCATGTGTTCAAAGTCTAACTCTTAATTGAAATCATATGAGTCAACTTCAAACTCAATGGTTTACTAGAGAAATTTAGCACATTATTGCTTGTGATCTTTGGAAAGGAAAATTATGATTTTTTTTTTTTTTGTCTTGTCATGTCCTCGTTCTTTTGATATTCGAGATGATAATAGAAAATTTGGCGCTCGACTGGAGAGAAGATATAGTTTGAACTAATGGGAAACACAAGAGGAATGCAATTTACAGTCTCAAACTTGAGACTGTAGTATGGGATGTCCTCATCGAAGCATTGTACGTTTATGACTGGGATGTCAAGCTCCTGAGGGTTGGATGCTTCTATCAGGAAGATATGTTCGGGATCATCCAAAATGTTAGTGCCTTGTTTATGAAGATGTACTTGGCCCTTTGGTAAAGGGTCGAAGAGATAACCCCGACTTTATGGAACCAAGATTGATTGGAAGGGAGATGGAATGAAGTTGTGATGTTTAAAACTTGAAAAGTGATGGTTGATGTTTTTGGCCTAATAAAAAATCTCGATATCAATCTCTTACTCAACCTGTCTCCTAGAGGCGGGAACCACCCGTCCTAAATTTTTCTCTGGAATGGTCGAAGACTAAGTAAAATCAAGCAAATCTCCTTGAATAATAGAACTTGAAATTACGTCGGATTGTCTAACACGACACCGTACGCTAATCGTGCGGGAGCTTGGAGCGAAGCTTAGAACTACGACTAAATCCTAGAGGGAGAGGGGGTGATTAGGACCGTTTAAATTTATTTTTTAAAACTCTTGTCTAATTAAACTAATTTAGCAATTATAAACTAATTAAACAAGAACACTTAGCTTCAAAGCATAAGTGGGTCTAATCACAAAGGCTACAAAAGATAATGTGATTAAACAAACAGCCTAAGCACATAGATTATGGTGATGCAACATGTTAAGCTTATAATCATTATGCAATTATCTAGACTAGAAATGATATAGCTACTTAAATAACTTGTCCAGAAGTGAAACTACAAGTCGTGTATAAGAATCTACCTATCATGTATAGCATACATTCCATTCAAGCATTCATATAATTAATATAATTAACAATTAAATAGATAATGCTAGAATAACAATGTGCTCAAATTAATCTCAAACACAAGCATATATAGTGGCTTGACTACTTGTCTACTCCACTCCCAGGTTACCATTCCCAATTCATGAGAACATCGAATTTCACTACAATGAAGGTTTTAAATCAGGTTTACCTCTTAACATTTACATGAAAGTTGCACAGGTATCCTCTCAACCTGAATGTAGGTTTTGCAAGTTTACCTCTCAACTTACACATATACACCCATGTTGGTAGCTCTCATTGAAAAGTTGTTTAGACTTAACAAATGAGTCAAGGTTCAACACATGAACCTAAATTTTAGACCCAACAAATGAGTCAAGATTCGACAAATGAACTTGGAATTTAGGCCCAACTAATGAACTAAGGTTCGACAAACGAACCTGGATTAAGTTTGAAATCAAACTCCTATACTCTATTTAACAAATAGAAAGAGTGCAAAAGGACTCTCAATTTGACAGTTACCTGTCGGATGAGTCCCTTGTTCAGCGCCACTTCGGGTTGCTTGATCTCCGCTCTCCCGTGCTTTAATCATCTCCCATTTGCTCCCTCGATCTTCTTGCTGATGCTTTGCCAATGCCTCAGCTCCAACAATCAATCGCTTTGCATATGATCTTCAAGAGATGACCAAGGTGATAGGAGGTGGTGGAAATTCTGTATAATATGTAGGATTAGGTTGCCTAGAGAATTCCACCTAATAAGATCTTTAAAGAAGTTTGGATAAAGAATTTACCTATGGCCAAGGTACCTAGAATATGTAAAGATCATGAGAGAACAAAATCATCTTCATATGAGCTTTGAATGCTTCATCTTGTGATTAACCACAAGGAATATGACTTGAAATAGTTAGGATTAGAGCCTAATGGTATTGACAATGAGGGTGGCTTCTAATACACTAAATTCTCTCTGAAATCTTAAAAAATTAAGTTGCAAATATATAGAGCAAAAGCTCCAACGGATAGAAAATGGGCAGCAATGGCTAGTTGTCGACTAGTTGATCAACCTAGTCTGAGGGGTCTTCGACCAGTCGGTCATTGAGCCACAACGAGTCTGAAAATGGCTCGAGACAAGTTCAATGTTGCAATCTCAACTTTAACCTCTGTCGACCAGTCGATTAGACTTGTTTACGTTGTTATCCCTCTATGGCCTCTGGCAACCGGTCGGCCAGCGCTAGCGACCGATCAGCAGACACATGAGTTCTGCTGTTTGGTTTGTCATATTTTTAACAGCTCATGCAACCACTTGAGCCTGCCTTTGGGTGGTCTTTTGGGACACCTAAGGCCAATTTAAGATGACTAAAAGTATGCTTATTGGGTCATGCCATCTAGAGGTTTGGTTTTAGTTTAGGTTCAAGAGTTTTGGCTCACCAAGGCATCTCATTTACCTGTTTCTTCTTCCTTGATGCAACAGGTCTACTTGAGTCTTCGGTCTTCATCTTCTTTGGGCTCAACTAACACTCAGACTCACTGACCTACGTAATTGACAAATAAGGTGCATTTGTATGCCACAAAAAAGTGCACTAATAGAACATCCTTCCTAAAAAGTGTTCACATGATTAATGTTGGACCTCGATTTTGTCAAGGCTTATGGCATGCATGCTGACTAGGGAAGGGGCTATTTCTTCACACATGGTGGCTAGAATAAAGGTTGGATAAGCAGGTGGTGCCCCTTGTAAAATAAAGGATTCAGAGACTCAACTAATTGAAGATGCCCCTGGCATATTTGGGGGAGCAGAGATTGGATTGGCTGGAGGTGCCCCTTGTAAGATGATGGACTTTGAGATTAGACTGGCTGGAGCTACCCCTTGTAGGATCGGGTGCATTGGTGCTGGGTTGGCAGTTATTGTATGGATGGATTGGCCTGGATAGCAAAGCAACTCTTCCTGGATGATATTGATGGCAAAGGTGCCCGATGAGTTGGAGCTCACTTGATGTTGTGGTAGGAAATTCTGGAAGATGTAGTTGGTGGAGGCAACAACAAGAGAGGTGATCACAATCCTTTAACTATTAATTAAATCTTGGATTGCATGCTTCAAAGTGAAACAATGGTCCATTGTGTGGCCTTGGGATTGGTGGTATGCACAATATTCATTTTCATTATATGTTGGTAGTAAAGGATTTGGTGGGGCCCTTAGCAGGAGTGGGTTAAGAAGTTGCCCATGAACTATCACAGTTAGCATTTCGCTGTAAGTTTGGTCTATCAATGTGAACCACCTCGACTCTCATGCCATCCTCATTTACAAACCTTGATTGGGGTATTGTGGATTCCATCTTGGCTGCTACTGCTATTATTGTTGTCCCTGTTGAGGAGTGAATGGTGTGCCTTGGGTAGAGGCGATAAGATTTTCTTCTTCCGTTAGATGGGGGACAGGAACACTTCCTCTACCATTCTTGTATCCGATAGGCATTTCTTCCATTATCCGCTATATCAGGGAGGCACCAAGGAGAGATCATCTTGACCCTTATTCTGGCTTTAATCTTGTTCCCTGGTGTGGATGAGTTGGGTAAAGTTGGCATACAGATATGAGACAAGGTATCTAGAGATACTTAGGTTTGCCGAGTAGATGATCATGAAAATTTACTCCTAATCGTTGATGGGTGTCTTCATTCTGGCGGCCATGGCCTGCCACCATCCAAGGCAAGTTGACAATGATTTATCATTCCCCTACCTTAAGGTAGCAAGATTCGACATCCTGAGCCTTGCGATGAGATTGTACACAAAATAATCAACGACTGCTTGGGAAAGTTTGTTCCCACATTTTGATTTGATGGTAGTCCAATGATGTGTATCAATCTAACGCATCACCTTTCAAGGACTTCTAAAATAGACGGATCATCGCTCTATCATTGCTTAACATAGCATCAAGCTCTCTATAAAATGCTCTATGGTGGTCCATAGGACACCCTATTCCATCATATCTTTTAAATTTTGGTACCTCAAAGTCTTGAGGTCCTTTCGCGTTAGGGAAGGGACAGAGATCCCTAAACTTGGAGGATATGAGATCCACCCCCTGCTGCTTTTTCATCTTCCTCTCCATCTCTCGTAATTACTGTCAGAGTTCCTCGATTTCAGAGGGACCAAATGAGAGGAGTTTTGACCCTTGGAATTGATTGGATCTTTGCTAGGGAGAGGATGTTGGAATTAGTTAGTATTTCGATTGCAGAAGATTGTGTTTGGTAGTGGCTTTCATTGGTGGGAGGCTGCTAGAAAGGATCCGTGGCTGTGAAAAATTGTCTTTGAAAGTATTCCCGTTATGGGGAGGATGTTGTGTGTTTTGTCCAACCACTAGAGGGAAGTTGATGATTGAAGTTGGGATGACTGGAGCACTAAGTGATTATGCCTGCATAATTTGGGTAGCCCCTTCTTGAGAAAGTTGGGCCAAAAGGTCTTGTAACACCTTAAGATTTTGGACCACATCGGCCATGGATGCAGTGGTTGTAATATTACCAGCCATGATCTCAAATGATTTAGGGGTGCCTTTTAGGCATATGGTTTCTTCTTCTTGGTTTGCTATGGCGGCTCTGGATGAGGTAAGGTAAGCATGGGAGAAGCTAGAAGGCCTTGAATGGGTGCATGCTAAAGATCGATGCTCATCTTCTTCTTCTTTTTTATATTTTTTATGCAGAGTATGAATATGATGTATGCAAACTATCCCCTGATATTGGATAACCACACTCTTTCGAATCGGGTCTCAGCTAGTGCAAGCTATAAAATCCCCAGTGGAGTCACAATTTTGTGAATGTTGGAAATCGGTGCCCATGCTTTTATGTTTGGTTTTGGATGTGTATGTGTTGAAACTGTGGAATGGGATGCAGTCGAGGAGTCTGCAGCAAACTTGTTAGACCAATGTTTAAAAACTTTAAACAGTTGAGCTGTAATGGCTTTCACTCATAAGGAATTTTTTTTTAGAACACGTTGTAACAAATACTGTATCAATATGTATACTATTGCAGTTTTGGATTCATGCTTGTATTGCTAATTTATTTACAAATTTTGAGCTTTGAATACAAACCGATTGAGTCATTTGGAAAGAGCGTCCCCCTGTCAGGACCCAAACCTGTGCTTGTGGGAGCAGGGATGTGATCGAGCCTTTATTAAGGGCTTACCCCCTTTTTTTGATGGCCTTAAAAAAGGGCAGGATACCATGCTTGCATCGAGTCTTTAGGACTTTTTACCACCTGTGGAAGCACAAAATAGACTGTTAGACTGTTAACAGTAATATTATTTGACCGTTATGTGGCGTCATTTCTTTCAATATTCACCCCACTACACCTTCCCTCTATTGGGGCGTTTACAATGGTAAGTTTGTGTCAAGTATAATATCTTTTCAAAAACCGACCATTCACCAGTGAAATGATGCCCTGCCCTTCGCAATCTATCACCTGATAGGCTCCATTGGAGTATACTTCGTCGATGATACACACTGGATCCCATTTCGGGTCGAATTTACTCTTTGGGCCTTGAGCCGGTGCCGGGTGTTTCATCATTAGTACCAAGTCGCCTCTTTTGAATGACCTACCACGGACTCGTTTATCGTATGAAGCTGAGACTTGTTTTTGATACATCTCAAGCCTTTGCTGAGCGGCGAGTCTCTTTTCATCCAGATCGTCCAGCTCGACCATTCTGATTTTAGCATTGTACTCGGTCGTCAAAGAGTGTCGGAGCGCGACCCGCAATGACTCCACCTGTATTTCCATCGGGATCACCGCTTCCGTACCGTACACCAATGAGTAGGGTGTGGCTCGAGCGGCTGTGCGGTACGTGGTCCTATATGCCCATAGTGCTTCGGGTAATCGTCTGTCCCAGTCCTTCTTATTTTTTGCCACCGTCTTCTTCAGGATTTTCACGATAGTCTTGTTGAATGCCTCGGCCAACCCATTCGCGGGAGGGTAGTAAAGCGATGAATAACAATGCTTAATCTTAAACTTCGCGCATAGCCTATCGATAGTAACATTTTTGAAGGGCATTCGGTTGTCGGTGGTGATTCTTTCGGGGATACCATGCCGGTATAATATGGAGTGGCGGATGAAACTTTTGACGTGTCTGGCTTTCACATTTCTCAAGGCAATGGCTTCGGCCCATTTAGAGAAATAATCGGTTGCAGCAAGAATGTACTGGTGCCCCTGAGAGGATGGCGGATTGATCGGCCCTATCACGTCCATGCCCCAGGCGGCGAAAGGCCAAGATATTACTGATTGATGTAACTCTTCCGGTGGCGAGTGTATTATATCTGCATGTATCTGGCATTGATGATACTTCTTGACGTGATCCATCACGTCTTTCGTCATCGTGGGCTAATAATACCCCATGTGTCGGACACGGTGATGTAAGTTCTTGCCCCCCTGATGAGCACCTCACTCTCCTCCATGAGCTTCTTTTAGTGTGGCGCATGCTTCGTCCTAGTCCAGGCAGCGTAGCAACACTCCCTTATACGAGCGCTTGTAAAGGGTGTCGTTCTGTATTATAAACGAACCGGCGCGTCTTCTAACCTGTGTGCGCATCTTGGGCTCTTCCGGTAGAAATTCGTATTTCAAGTAGTCGATAAATGGCCTTCTCCAGTCGTTTTCTTCTGTGATTTCGAAGCAACAGATGGGATTCACGCTCGATTCGTCACTGTGCGACAGGGTAGTTGGTAGGATCCTTCTTTCTTCGATTGTTACTTGAAGTGGGCTGCCTCCGGGATTAGCCAGAGCAGCGGCTAGGCTGGCCAACGCGTCGGCCTGTACATTCTCTTGCCTTGGTATATGTGAAATGCTACCATTGCGAAACTGGTCGAACAACGATTGCGCTTGGTGGCAGAAGGGCGACAACTCGGGTTTGCGAACCTCATATTCTGTCGTTAGCTGTCTGATGAGCAACCTGGAGTCACCGTAGATCTGTATTGCCTTGATATGCATCTCGAGGGCGAGCTGTAGTCCGATAATGAGGGCTTGGTATTCTGCTTCGTTGTTGGTACAGGCTGGCAGGATCGTAAATGAATAGGGCAGCAGATCTCCCTACGGGCCAATAAATATAACTCCTGCTCCTGCCCCTGTAGACCTAGAGGCTCTGTCGAAGTACATTTGCCAGAGTCGCGGTTCTTCAATCATCATAACCTGGTCATCTGGGAGGTCACATTCCATTTCTTCGTTGCTTGGGACGGGGTGCGCAGCGAGAAAATCCGCAATCGCTTATCCTTTAATAGCTCGGGCCGGGACGTAAGTGATGTCGAATTTAGAGAGGAGAATGGCCCATTTCGCTAGGCGTCCAGACAACATAGGTCGATTCATGAGGAATTTGATCGGGTCAGGCCTTGGATATCAACATTATTTGGTGTGAGAGACAGTAATGTCTGAGTTTCTTCACGGCAAAGATGAGAGCCAGACATATTTTCTCGATCGCTAAGTAGTTAAATTCGGCCCCTACTAATGTGCGGCTCAAATAATATAGTGCGTTTTCCTTGCCTTCTTCGTTTTTCTGTGCCAGGAGCGCCCCTAGCGAGTTATCACTTGCTTGCAATATATAGAATCAGTGGCTTTCCCTTGACTGAGGCGGCAAGGACTGGCGAATTCCCGAGCATCCCTTTTAATGAATCAAAAGCTTTCTGACAGGCAGCGTCCCATTCAAACTTGACATCTTTCTTGTTGAGGCGGGAAAACGGCTGACAACGACCAGCCAGGTTTGAAATGAAACTTCTCAAATACGCTACGCGGCCTTAGAAACTCTTCAATTGCTTCAGGTTCTTCGGAGGCGGCATATCTATGATGGCCTTGATTTTTGTGGGATCGATTTCTATGCCCCTGTGTCTGACCACGAAGCCCAAGAATTTTTCAGACGCAACTCCGAATGCGCATTTTAGTGGATTCATACGGACTCTTCTTATGCAACCGTTGGAACACTTGCCTTAGGTGCTCCCTGTGCTGCTCATGATCGGCCGACCTTACGACTAAATCATCTACATAGCATTCGACGTGTTTATGCATCATATCCTGAAATATGACGTGCATTGCGCGTTGGTACATTGCCCCTGCGTTCTTTAATCCGAAGGGCATTACGCGATAACAGTAGATACCGAGAGTTGTGCGGAAAGCCGTGGCCTCTTCATCTTCTGGGGCCATACGAATTTGATTGTATCCCGAATACCCGTCCATGAAGGACATCACTGCATACCCTGTCTTGCTATCAATCAACAGCTCTGGAATTGGGAGGGTAAAATCGTCTTTGGGGCAGGGCTTTCATTTAGATTTTAAAAATCAACACATACTCGGATCTGTCCGCTCTTCTTCTTGACCGGCATGATGTTTGAGATCCATCGGGGGTACTTCACCTCTCGGACGAACCAGGCCTGAATCAGTCTCTTGACTTCTTCTTCAATCTTGGGTATAATGTCCGGATGAAATCGTCGATGCGGTTGTTTCACTGGCTTCTTTTCCTTCATGATACTTAGCTTGTGCATGGCGATCGTTGGGCTGAGCCCGGGCATTTCTGAATATGTCCAAGCAAAGATATCTTTATTCTCCTTTAATAGCTACAGGTATCTATCCCTCTCATTTTTTGAGACATTTCTGCTTAATTATGTATTCCTAGGTTCTTCGGGGGTGCCCAGATTTATCTCTTCGAGTTCGTCGATCGTCGGTTGCCCACCATCTTCTAGTTGCACGGGTGCGACACTTGGCTGGATACTATCGATAGGCTCCTGCGACTGAGTTTCTTCTGCCGGGCCGATGGTTACCATGTTCGCGCTTGCCCTAGCCCATAGTCCTTCTCCGTTTCGGTATACTCACTTATGTTCTTCAAATGGAGCTAGTAACCTCTTCTCTGTGTCTATCCTTTAGCCGGAGAATCCCATATTCTTCATGATCTTTCGGCTGGCTCTGCTATATCTCTTCTCTCCTATTGGTCGAGGTTGGGCAAGTCCCCTTCCCTCCTCTCTTTCTTCTGATGGTGCTGGTTGGCTTGGCCCTGAGTAAAACTTGATGTCTTTCTGGGTGACGTCCCTTAACGGCACGATGAATTGGCTCGGAGCTTTTGGAAATGGTTAGGTTCTTCCTATCTTGGGTACCGGCACATTGAAGCTGGACTTGAGCACGCTCATGTCTTGATCTGAGATCAGTTTTAACACAGACTGCCCTGGCTGACGCAGATGTTGCGATATCACATAGAACTTCTTCGTAATCGGCTGAGAGTGATTTTCTAGCTGATGTCGGGATCTCCCCTGGGTGACGGTTTAAGGCTTACTTCTCTACACGAACTTCTCTATTCGAGGCTTTGCCCCTTGCCCCTTCTTCGATACCTCGGTCCTTTCGCTGGTTTCACTGCAGTCAGGCCGAGTTGTAGTACTTTGCATCGGCTAAAAATGACTCAGCTATTGTGTATGGTTTTGGATCCGCCGTTACCCTGTATTGGACCCCGTCTCTGTTATATTTAAAACATTAGTGATATGTCGAGGGGATTATGCGATTTTGATGGAGCCAAGGCCTTCCTAGAAGGAGGTTGTATGTTGTCACTGCATCGATTACCTGACATGTCACTTTCGTTGTCAGTTCTTCGATTTATAATATTACTGTGATTGATCCAAGCGTACGCTGACTGTCTTGATTGAAACCCTGAATCATCATAAAACTTGGGTGTAACGCCGATTGCCTGTAACCCAGCCTCTGCAATGTTTTCAATGGCATAATATTCACGGCAGACCCATCGTCCAGCATGCACCTCTTGATCTCGGTATCCTTGATTATTCTTGTGACCATTAACTGGCGATTGTGGTCCATTGATTCTATCGTGCGGTCTTCTTCTGAGAAAGTGATGGTTGAAGGATGGTTGACAGGCATGACTTGTGACACCGACATATACCCTTCCCAAAATTTATCTGAATTTTTCATTTCTTCTTCTATCTCTACCATTGTGACCTCCCTAACTTCATTGTCAAGTAAGGCGTTGATTAACATTTCCCTGTACACTTTCGAGAGACATAAAGCATCGTATATGCTTAGGCGGGCGGGAACCTTTCGTAGGTGCGACACGATGTCGTATGCCACTGGCCTGGGGTTTGGCTAACCGGTCATAGCTTCGACGACCTTTTCTTTTGACTTTTGCGTGCAAAGCCTTTCCTGTGGTTTGTCAGGGTTACCGTCTTCTGGCATCGGGTTGTCTGGTCTTGGGGGAGTACGGTCAGGCATTTGCTTTCCTGACCGTAGGATGACTACATCAACTTCCCTCTCCACTACTTGTGGGATCTCTTCAGGCGATGCTTGTTCGGCGAACGACACCATTCCGCAGTGGGCCATGCTTATCATGAGTCGTTCTTACCCCTGCGACCTCTCTCTTCTTCCTCTTCCTCTGCTCTTCTTTCGTTTCACGAGTCTTCGTCTGTTCTCAAGTCTTTTCTTGCTACTGACTAGAGTCCATGGTTCCTCCGGCTCAGGGAACGAGGTTGATCGGCTGGTTTCACCTTTTATTGGAACTGTTGAAATTGTCCCAACTGCCTCCTTTGATGTCTCAGGTACCTTCATGCTGATGACCCCCTGATTGATCAACCTCTGTATTCTTCCCTTTAAGGAGAAGCAATCTTCTGTCTGGTGGCTAATGCACTGGTGATATTCGCAGTATTTAGGGTCATTCGTTCGTCCAACCTCGTGCGGACGAATTGGCTCTGGTAGGAGTATCAAGCCCTCTTCGATCAACTGTTCCATGATCGGAACCAGATCGGCCATGTTGAATGTGTATGGGCCGCTCGCCCTCTCCCTTTCGGCTATAGACACACGTTTAGGTACATAGGGCTTTTTACTCTTGTCTTGTATATCTGCCGCCTTCACCTCTGTCCCATGATTGGTAGCAGGACATTTTCGGTCTTTCTGGTCCCTACTTTTGTCGACCTGGTGAGTCTCCACTACTCTTCTTATCTCTCTTTTCTGTCTCTCGGGTCTGAAGCTTACTCGAGATGCTGATTCCTCTACCAAGTGTGCTTTCGTTGCCAGTTCGCGAAAGGAGTTGAAGGTATTGCCTGACAAGCCATACGAGATCATCGGGTCTAAGGCCCTTAGACACATCTTCATCTGCTCGCCTTCGCTAGGTAATTCACGACATTGAGCTGCTTGTAGTTCCCCATCTGTCGATGAACTTTTCGACTGGTTCCCCGTTCCTCTGTCTGACCATTGCTAGGTCTGTCAGGGAGATCTCTCTCTCGATGGCGAAGAATTTTAAGATGAAGGCATCTTGCATCTGCTCCCATGTTCTCACAAAGCCGGCCGGTAGCAACATGTACCATTGAAAGGCTTTCCCTGTCAAGGTAGATCCGAATAGCCGCATGTAATACTGCGGGACTGCGGACCAATTTCCCAACGTGGTCAAGAAGTGGGTGATGTGCTCCTCCGGCGACCCTCTGCCATCAAATTTTCCGAAGTCCGGGCATCTAAAATTGGTCGAAAATGGTACCTCCTCTACTTCTGGCGGGTATGGGACCCGATATTTGTAGCTACCTTTCCTCTCTTTCTCCTTTTCCTGCTGCATCATATGGGCTATTGTTTGGGACAACTCTTCTCGTGATACCTGAGACGTGGCAAGCGGTGCACGTCCTATTGGCATAATTCTGGGCTGGACGGGTGGTTCAGGCTCAACCGGACCTTCTGCTGTGCCTTAAGATTCCTCCGCTGACTGACGGGTGGGCGGCGCAGTACTTCTGGTGGCATTCTGTGTTATCAGAGTGGTCAAGGCCTCCTGGATAGCCTTCATTCGCTCGTTTGTCTCGCGGTTAGCCTCTACCAATCTGTCGATCTGATCTTGTAACGGAGGTAATTCTTCTGTCTCATAAGGTTCTTCTTCCGCCTCTGCGGCCACTTGGACCATTACTACTTGCGCCGACTGGATTTTTTGAACCGGGCTTTGTTTCTGTTCACAAGTTGTCGCGGGCTTGGACTTTACACTCACGGGCCCAGCAGTCCTTTGCGGGGTGCGAGAGGTTTTGGACAACGGTAGGAACTGCTCCACCATCATTACGGGCATTGCGGGCTCAGCTGGCGCAACTCTCCTATCGATAAGGGTCTTCTGCCCTTGCTTTGGCTGCCACTGTTTCCTGATCGAGGGGCGAGGTCTTGTAATGTTTGCCTTCCTGTATGCTGCTAAGATGGCAGCTCTCTTATGTTCCTTCTTCTGCCTTCAGGTCTCAATCGTCTACCACTCTGATTTCGGATTTACAGTTGCGGTGAAACGGGGGAAGTTGAAGCCTCCGGTGACAAGGAAGGTGCATGAACTGGTCATCGGGCCTGCCATTTCTTTTGTCTGTCTTGATATCTTGTTAATTCTGTAGTGTCAGAAAATCATTAGAACAGTTTATAAACGCGATCGGGAACGTGAATCCATCGATCGCGGTACATAAACTAGCAGGAATAAGCAAGGAGAAGACAGATGTGAGTGGTTGTCAGAGTTTGTGATTTCTGAAAACCTTTGATTTATCGTCTACTGCCTTAAAGATGAAGGGAGGAACGTTCCCGTTGAGAGTCGCCAGTTTGGCGCCCGAGGGCGCTGAAACATTATGCCTCGCGATACACCTCCTACGTATACGTTCGTGTCTGCAAACGATTGGTCTTAGAATGTTTCTATACTCAGAATGATCCCCAGCAGAGTCGCCAGTTTGTTGGAACTGTGGTATGGGATGTGGTCACACTCTCTGAAGTGTGGTGTTTTGTTGCTCTGGGGTTCTGAGTAATGGAAACATTCATAGACAATCACAAGCATTCACAAAAGTACACAAGAGAAGAGATATCGCAAGGCGAATTTTATTCCAGAGATTCTGAGATCTTGCACATTCCAGGCCGTGATCTGGCACGAGCCCTTAATTACATCGAATGATCGATGACCCTTGATTAGAAGGCAAAAGACTAGTCAGCAGGGACTATGGTCTTAGAGTTTATGGTCATAGAGACCTGTATTTGTATGATCATAGAGACCTGTATTTGTATGGTCACGGAGACCTGTATTTGTCGTGTTTTGTTATAGACTGATCCATCTTTGTACGAGTCGGATGTCTATGTCCCATGTTTTGACCAGGAGATCCGGGCTGAGACTGTCAGGGTTTATGGCCGGGAAGGACGACTCTAGGCCCACGCCTGTCAATGTATGGACAGGTGACCTTGGGAAGTCCATTCCACAGTTGTGTGTACCTGAGCAGCTCAACCAGCGGATGCCGTTTGGATGGGTAGGGCATCGACTGTTCTTGAAGTGTCAGTCTTTAATAAATTGTGTGTGATAGTTTAGAACTCTCCTGGTATGGTTTATCGTGTTAACCATAGTCCCATTTGCTTAGTTCGGGCCTGAATCCGGGTCATATTATGATAGTACATGCAATGATGATTCATCAGTATGGTTCTGGGCACTAGCGGCCTCTTTTCGGGAGAATCGCTCCATTCAGCTCGTTGAATCGGATCAGACTCCGAGGGCTTGCGTTCTGCTCACTGGGCAGCCCGGATGAGTCATTTGACTGCTCCATTGCGTCCGGAATGCTCGAAATACCCAAAATAGGTCCAAATGGGGCTCAAAAACATTATAAAATGAAGGTTTAAAGGTGCTGAAATGAAAGCTCAAAGTGCTGATTTTTGCGATCCTGCTGGCCTGATTTTACTGATGCGTTGGGGCCATCGAGTCCAAAAATGATTGTTAAAAATGGTCTATTTTCATGATGCGCTGGGCTATTTTTCTGACGCGCTGGGGCCAGTGCGTCCAAAAATGACTTCGTTTTGGAATGTTTATTTTCTAATCCGCTGGGCTATTTTGTGATGCGCTGGGGCCAGTGCATCCGAAAATAACTTCGTTTTGTAGACGACTGATTTTACTGATGTGCTGGACGATTTTTGTGATGCGCTGGGGCCAATGCGTCCGAAAATGACGATTTTTAAGATATGTATTTTTCTGATCCGCTGAAGGTATTTTTCTGACTCGCTTGGGCCAGCGCGTCAAAAAGATGACTTGTTTTAAGATGATTGATTTTCGTGATGCGCTATTATACTTGTGCAATTTTGAAGTTATTTCATTTCCGGACCTGTTATGGTCGGAGATGCGATTTCCGGCAAGGGGTTCCGGCGATTGGAAAAGGGTTCCGGTGATTGGAAAAAGGTTTTCCGGCGAAGGGGTTCGGCTCTCTCTCTCTCTCTCTCTGAATCGTGCAAATGAGGCGATGGGAGGGGGTATTTATAGGTGAAGTCGGCCAATAGGAGGCCGACACGTGTAGCGCGTCGAAAAAAAATGGGTTGGCGCGTCGATAAAATCACTCGGCGCGTCTCAAAATGACTTACTTCGAAAGATGATTTTTAGGACGCGCTGAGGGTCGATGCGTCCTAAAATTACTAAATTATTTGGATGCGCTGGACAATTTCTGGACGCGCTGGAGACAGTGCGTCCTGAAATTCACTTCACTTCATAAAGCCGTCTGAAATTCTTGATGCGCTGGACGAATTTCTGGACGCGCAGGAAGCAGTAGCGTCTTGAAATTCATTTTCTGAAAATGACTGAATTTCGGGTTGCGCCGGCTGAATTTCTTGACGCGCTGGAGGCAGTGCGTCCTGAAATTCATTTTCTAAAAATGACTGAATTTCATGATGCGCTGGACATGGATTTTCTCGATGCGCCGGCGTACTCGTGTTTCACAAAATTGGTATTTTGCAAAAAGGAGGGCTTGTGGGGCCCACTTTGCGATGAATGTCGATGCACTGGCTCTATTTCTTCATAATTGAGGTAACCCTCCCAAATTTGGAGGGTTCTGATCATGACGACCGGTGGGGTCCACCACTGGCCCAATTTCCGATTTTTTGGTTAAGTCTGATGTGTGTTGCGATTTTTGACGCGATCTCCGATGCACTGGCGCTAAGTCCGATAAAGTGATGACTTGGACACTCGTAATCACTGTTTCGAAGACCCTCACTTTTGGGACCCCAAGAGTATGAACTAATTTCGATTGTTGTAGTAGACTTGGATTCGCCACTAGCCACTTATCTCAAAATCCCGCAGTCGACTAGAATATGCAAAATTTGTAAGCTAGAGAATTCGAAGACTCTCTTACTTTCAATTGACTCCTGATCTGCAACCTGGGATTCTTAGTAAGGGACCTCAGATACAAAAAGGGAAGGTGTTAGGCATCCTTTCTGCCAGTGTGAGTGCATAGTCTCTACTTCACATGGTAAACTGATTTTAGGGGATAAATGATAATATGCAAAGTATAAAAATAAAACTAGGTATACTCAGATTTCTGATGTGACAGGGTCCAAAATTTTGCCAAGCCACAGAGCATACGTCCAGAGAATGTCTAGAGAAGAAGGGGGGTTAAGAGGAGATATGATGATGCTAAAATAATATGTAAGAGGACTAGGCTACCATGAGTTTCTAATGTGATAGGATCCATAGTTCCAGCAAGTCATAGACATACATTCAATGACAATCTAGAGAAGAAGGGAGGTGATGATGCAATTGATAAAGTATGAATGCTAGTGATAATGACACATCTTTGGCTTGCACTTGAATATGACTTAGATGATGTATGGGCATTATGGCTTGAAAGGGTTGACCCAAGTTGGCCAGGTGGCTAGAAGAAGGCTGGAAGAGGCTAAAAGGGGGCTGTAATGGATGAAGGCTTGGAATGCTTAAGCTTACCCTCTTAGTCTCACTCACTTTCTCTCTTTCTCTCTTTCTCTCTTTCACTCTCCCTCTCTTGGTTTTTTGGTGTTTTGAAATGAGGAGAGGCGGTATTTATAATCCCTTAGATGACATTCAAGTAATTGTAGGGACTTTAAGGGGAAAATGGTGATCTAGGAGCTTGTGATTGGTGAAGATGAGGGGAGGTGCCACATGACACTTTCTTATTAGTTGTGAGGGGTGGTAAAATAGTAAATAAGAAGAAGTTTTGAGGTATGGGTAGTTCTAATGTAGTTGTCTCATCTAAAGAGCAACGGTTGGTTGAGGTGAGCTCATTACAGCCTAGAGTGGCACTTTGAGTGTTACAACCTCTTCGATTTTCTTTGAAAATTTGTCAGCTTGCTCGGTTGGCCTTGTAATATCTAAAAGAAATATAGTTCGGGTCTGAACTAATCTATGATGAGTGCTGAGATTTTATTTCTATTTTTGGGCTTTCCTGCATTCAGCTTGTATTTGATTCAAATTTATATTGAATTTAGCCAAATTTGGAGCTTTTGGGTTAGGTTAGTTTGGCTTGGAAAGTGGTTAAGGCATGGCTTCGTCTTAGGTAGTGGCTAGTCTTGGGTATGGCTAAGGCTTAGGAATGGCTTGGGTAGTGGCTTGGGTTTAGGGAATGGGTACTTACAGGTCATTCATGCCTTACCAAGTTGCTAGAATGGGTGAGGGTGTTTACAACACCTGGGGGAGACCTTCGCCCCTTCATAATCTAAGCATGGACCAGGTTCCCTCCCTATGCAGAAGGATTCTGTGAAAGACAAAAAAAAAGTTATTTAAGTGTAAGCATACCAACATAGAGTAACGATTTGAAGACATTAAATTACATTAAATAATGACCATCATTGATATTCACTGACCGTTGCCGATATTCATGGCACATGGCTGATGTACATTGATCGTCGCCAATAATAAACTATGTATCGGTGAAGGACAGTAACTATCAGCGATCGATAGTGCATATTAACGATCAGAGTGCCTTAAAAAACCATAATAAATTAAACCTTCCGACATGGGCCCAGCACAATCTCCATCATTCATACAAACACCACATCCTCCTTTTCACAAGCTCCAAAATAATTCAACTTGAATATCGCCGATCGATCCTCACTATCTTGGATGACCTTTAATAAATACGAAAAAAAAAAATTAACGTCGAACCAACACACTTTGCACTATTCATACGAACACCACATTCTCCTCCCCTTTATAGACTCCAACCATTCAGACAACAAAACAAATCAAGAAAAAAGAAACAAAAATAACTAAAAAGGGAACCTCAGTACCCTCCTTCCTTTCACAAACTCTCATAATTGATTGACCCCAACAATAAACAAAACAACTTATCTTTAGCATGCAGGTTTAATATAGTGGCCAGAGAATTATATAACCCCCGCCCCCAACCGGAACTTCGTCAAAGCTTGGCTGGAGTTTGTCCCCTCCTCTTCATCTGCAAGCTATTGAAAACAACAAAGAAAGAGAAAGGGGGGGGGGGGGGGGGGGGGAGAGAGAGAGAGAGAGAGAGAGAGAGGCCAAAAAAGGCCTTTCCCACCCATGAGACCGACCTGAGGAACCCACCCCAGATATTCTAACCCACCCCTTGTGTTCTGTAGGGCCCACTGGATGGTACCGAATGGAATTTAAGCTGTCCACATGGAATATGTTATAATTTCAGGCCATCTGACGAAATATAAGGGCAGAACTCATCGTGGATGGACCACAAACAGTCCGAATTAAAGCATGGTTATGGGCCCCAAACATGTTCATTTTATTTAAATGACCTTCCAGTGGATTCACAGTTGTCTAAATAAAGCGAACGGGTCAAATTGACCTAAGGGTGGCTCCAAAAGTTAATTTAGTGGGGCATAAAAGGACCCTTCAACTTTCGTGCTTTGTTGCTACCGAATGAGTGGGTGGTGGTGTAGATGGGCATTTTCATTTGGAAAAAAGGCCGACAATGCCCACAAGACTAGAAAAAATAGCTTCTGCCAAAGGGGCTAACGTCATAATGACGTCACTAATCAAGGACTTTATCAACTAATATCACATCCATAATGCTTGGACAGGGGTTAGAAACTATGTGGGTCCTACTGTAATGTTTGTGAGAAATTCATACCATTCATCCTTTTTTTTTGTATCATGTTAGGACACAACCCCAAAAATGATGTAGATCCCAAATTCAAATGGGCCACACTACAGGTAAATGTGGGTAGGTAAATGCTTATTATCAAAACCTCTATGGGGTCCACCATGATGTTTATATGCCATCAAAACTGATCATAAGGTCATTCCTACTGGGATGAACTGAAAGCACAAATATTAGCCTGATCCAAAAATTTTGTGGTCCCTCAAATGTTTTAATAGTGGATGATTCAATCCTCACTATTTTTTGTTGTGTAGCCCACTTGAGTTTTAGATCTACTTGATTTGTGAGCTCATGTCCTAACATGATTTGGAAAAACGGATGGACAGGGTGGATTTCTCAAAAATATTATGGTGGGCCCCACATGTGTCACAGGAAATCCGCGTACGTAATGTTTAGAAAATTTTTGCTACACCCATAGCTTGCGTACACTACATACACGTGGATCCTGGTTGCATTCTGTATCTTGAGAAGAGATTTTAATGTGAGGGAGCGAGCGAGTCTCTCTCTCTCTCTCTCTCTCTCTCTCTCTCTCTCTCTCTCTAATCTCTCTCGTGAAGGCAAGTAACAAGAGTGGATTAGCTGTTACCCTAACCATGTGGGCCCATATTGATGTCTTTTATAAATATCCACCCATCCACATGTTTGTCTATCTCATTTTAAGACGTGATACCAAAACTTAAGAAGATCCAAATCTCAGGTGGATCATACCACTTGAAATAGTGATGAACAACCATTAAAACCTTTTTGTGGGTCAAAAGTTTCTTATCAAGCTGATATTTATATTTTCCCTTCATCTAGATCTTCTTGACATTATCAATGGGTTGAATTGCAAATAAACACTACTAAAACCTTACGATTGGCTCTTTGGAATTTTTAATGGTGGGGCACTCAATCACCATTGTTTCTAGTGGTATGGTCCACTGAGACTTGGATTTGTATAATTTTTGAAACCCCATCCTAAAATGGGCTAGAGAAAAGAATGAACAGCATGTATATACAAAATGTCACCCTTGTGGACTACACGGTAAGGGTAACATCCACTAAGTTGTTCCCAGTTAACACCTAATTATCTCCCACAAGTAGAGTTGTGCACGAGCTGAGCTTTGCCCTATTCGAGCTAAGCTCGTTCAATGACCACCCTGGCTCGTGTTAGGCTCGACTCGGCCTTCAAGCTAGACTGACATATTCGAGCTTGTAATGTCCTGAAAATTTCAATCCTCGAGTCGTGATAGTACTCGAGCGCTTTTAGAAATTTTTCTGATTTAATTCTCAAAGGAGAGTGCATACACCTTATTTAAAACCAAGAATATAGGAGATTTGTATAGGAAACCCTTCCTTAAACTCTCTGATTCGATCAAACCCTTGTAAGACACTAGAACTAGGGTTGTCAACGGCACTGAATCTTGATCCGTATCTGATCCTATTTAATCAGATTCGGATCAATAATCGAGTAATCAGGTCGGATACGAATACCCAAAGATGATCCGTTTAATATTCGGGTCGGATTTGGATCGACCGTGATCCGGCTCGTTAAGGACCCGATCCGATTAAAGATAGTATATAAAATAATAAAAGTAGGTTTCAATGGGCCGGGCGGGCCTAAAAATCAGAATTTACATAGGGTTTCAATGGGCTGGGCAGGCCTAAAAATCATAATATTCGGATATCGGATCATATTCGGATATCGGGTTGGATCATAATCGGATCGGATACGGATTTCGAAAATATCTAAACGGGTCGGGTTCGAATCATACACTTGTGATCCGAATCGGATTCGGGTCGGATATATACTTAATCGGATCGGATACGGATCATCACTGATCCGGCCCGTTCCGACCCGTTGATAGCCCTAACTGGTACACATCAATCTAACCGTACATTCTTTGTCAGATATCATGGATAGCTACTGATTCATTTCTAATCGTCAAATCCTATATCCGATCTATTGATTTACAAACCTCGAATTATGATTTACTGCAATCACAATTGATTTACCTATGTAACCAATTCTCAGTGCAGACCAACCTTAGACTACCCTGATCAACGAATCAGATGTTGATCATCTTAAGTATCAGAGTCGATTTGACCTAATGGATAACATAATCTCCATTCGGACCTAACTAGCAACCTAATCCGATTCATAATGCCTAAAACTCCAAATAAATTCGTGTTACCATTATAATCTGATACTTGCTAGTGTACGTTACGACCCAGTAAAGGGATTCACCAAACTTTATTCTCTAAATCATCCAATTGGTGTCTCGAAACCCTAAAACATCTATAAATCGTTCAGTTAGTGGCTCGTTGATCATGAATCTACACGAAATTGATCGTCTTACTAGACTTAACATTTTCCCTGCACCAGATGTCGAACACCCTATCCTGAACCACACAACATAGATCATGACCAGAGAGGGTGAGTTGTGCGACTCACCTCAACCTTGGACCATCTGAAACTATAAATACTAAGCCCATTTGAGAATTTCATTTAAAATGGAATTTGAGGATTTTGCTTGAGTTTTCTTCTAGAGTTTGGTCAAACCCTTCTACTATGTCGCCATTCTTTCTACCAATCGTAGGCGGACTGTGCGTTGAGGTAAGATACCTCTCCTCTTACAGAAATTAGGAAGTTTCATTAAGGATTCTCGTTTCTAATTAGAGTTTTTGTTGAATTTAGGTGTTCTAGCTGGGTTTTCTTCAAATCCTTGAGGAATACTCATTCTTAGCTCGTGAATTCGTCAATCAGATGAAGACTATTATTCCAATTGGCTATTATCAGCCCATGAGGGTTCCAGATAGTGAAAATTTGATTTTTCTTGAATTTCATTCAAAGTTGAGTGCCGGATGATTTATGTTTATGATTGATGTTCTGTATGTGTTGATTAATTACATGCTTATTTCGATGTGTAGAATGATTGCCCAATTGAATCGATTTTATGAAAATATGAGATTTGATGTGTTGCGCATATCAAATATTTGATGAAATTCCTAAGTGAACAGAAGTTCACATATGCTTGAGTAAGTGGATTTTCATTCTCCTAGGCTAGTACCTGGTTGTGAATTTGATGAGTTGGCCTGCAATAGCACGCCAAGTGTTTGGTTTTACGCCCATATATAAAATGAAATATATCGCCTATCAACTATTTGGTTTTATGCCTGATTGAGAAAATGAATGCTATGATGTTCCATTCCTCTCACAACATGCTTAATACATTATGTAATTAACATGATTGAGATTAATCTCTGAAAATGATAATGTATGGACTGTCTACACTTAGGTTTAACCGTCACAAACTTGTTTGGTCGACTTGGGAGTAACATAATCAACCGACCCTAGCTAAGCCGGTTTGGTTGATGTTTCACTCGGCTTACCAAATTAGTCAATTTTAGAGTAAATGATTTTTATTTGACCATTAATACACATTCTGTAGAATCTCAAATACCATGATTACAATTGTTGTACAGTCACTTATAATCATACATATCAAGTCTCATAAGCCAGACATGAAATATGGGTAACTATGCTTGTGCTGTCTTTGGCTGGTGTGGGTGATGAGCCATTCAATAGCCTTTAGCACTGAATCCTACATATTGAAGCTCATGGGCCAGGCATGGTATATGGGTAACTGTGCTTGTGCTATCTTTGACCGGTATTGATCCTGATGGTCTTATCAAGAGTCTTGAGCACCGATGCTAGGTGACAAGCCTACTATCATTGATCTTGGGTGACAACCAATTACCGTGAATATGACATTCTAGGAAATCGAGATCCATATCGTTTGATTCATTATTCAGTTATATTAGGTAGCGGACCCAAATTGGGATTCTAGGAGCCGGGCATATGACGCCTTGGCCTGGCGGTGGGCCCCAGCCTGGTAGAGGGTACCCCGACCTAGCATTATCCAGTGTTCGGTAAGGCTACTGTCCAGTGTCCGGCTTTCTTCGCTGTCCAGTGTTCGGCTACGTTCCTGTCGGTCGTGTTTCTGTTTATAAGACTCTTAATAAAATTGAGGTATGTTGGCTTCTCCAATACTGCTAATTGAATACGAAATTTAATAAATACTTGACAATTATGTATGCATCACATTTGCACGTGCATTGATCGATGTTGCTGCTGGGTGGTAACCTCACCGTTTATTTTTTCGAAATATAACATTTGCACATCATGGTTGCATGCATTATTCAGCTAGAATAGGAACATGATTGTGATGTTGTACTATCTACTGATGCTGGGGTGAAGGTGTGAGAGCCCCACCATTTGTTATGCTTCATTACCTGAACTTAATTATGTTGATAACATGTTTAACTTAGGGAATGATAACACCGAGTATGATTACTCACTCTCACCTGGGGGTATTTTAAAACAACAACCAGTTATCTTTGATGCAGGAGTTTCCACTACTTGATGAGTGAGACGTAGGATTTGCTGGCTTTCCTATCGGAGTGGCTTTGGACTTGTATTGTATTCATTTTTGAACATGTATATATTAAGCCCCAGCTGAGTGAACTCCTTGGTTGTGTGGATGATTGTATGTATTTACACCTTAATTCAGACTATATTGTACATTATTTAGCTTAAATCTCTATTTATGAGCTTATGTTATGGATTTGTGCCATTAAACTATACTTCCACAAAATACAGTCACCCTAGAAAAGTCGAGAGCTGCAGACTACCCAACACCTGATTTTTGAGGCATGACAGAGCTGACTTGACTGAACTTTCGAGGCGAGTTCAAGCCCAATTTGAGCTAAGTTCAAGCTTAAAAAATAAAATTTTAAATAGGCCCATCCCAAAGCCTGGCCTAAAACAATTAAAAATTGGGCCTAAAGGCAGCTCAAAGCCCATTTACATCCCCCCCTCTTACTTTTATAGAGAGTTTCACCTCTCATTTCCTTGCTCACTTCAGATGTGGGACTTAAAAAATACTTTTTGCTCGCTCGCCTCAAGTGTAAGGCTACGATGTAGTAATAATTCTCGGTAAGACCGAGGTCGATCCACAGGGAAAGAAGTAAACAATTCTAACTACTCTAATAACTAGAATCTAAGAAGTTTAGGAAAATGGTTTTTTCACATCAAATAGAAAAATCTGAAATTAAGAAGAACTAGAGCATCAAGGATCCACTTGTAGTAGTCCAATGCCAATCCATTCATCCAAGTACAACACAATTAGAATCAAAGTCCTATCTCTCATCTAATTGGAGGATATAACATTCAAGCACAAACAATCCCACTTAAATCTGGAAATCAAATTTCTAGTTCTAATGAAGCACATAGAACTTGAACTTGTAGCCTTCGGAGTAACAGCCATACCAAGAGACTATGACATGCTCAAGGGTTACTACAATTCGAATTCAAACAACCCAATCATGGTAATCTCAGAGGATTATAAGGAACTCATGTTCGGAGTATACAAACTCTCACAATTCATCTAAAAATCCAAACTTTATTCAAACTAGAAGTTCAAAATCCAAAATTAAGAAAAAGGGTACTTTAAATAAAAGAATTAAAGCATTGAAACCAACTACAAATTTCACCTCTAGCTCTAGCTAAGAGGTTAACTAAGAAAAAGCATATTAAAACTAGAACTAGAACTAAGAAAAGGAAGAAAAACTAGCTGTAGGAGGCTAGGTAGCCTCCTAGGACTTGAACTCCTTGCTTCCCACGTCCTTACTTACTTTGGAATAGAAGAGAGCACCTCCTTTTATAATACAGCAAGAGTACCGCAACATAGCAGATTTTGTTTCGCTTCATACGGCTTAACCAATGGTCGGATTGCCTTCAAATTTGATTCGTAGCTTCCTCCTAATGTGATCTTCCTCATAGATGATTTAGATTTCCAAGATTATCTTTTGAATGTGCCCACCAATTAGATCGGCAACCGCCTCTCAAAATCGGGCAATTCGGGTACCTTCAGAACCAGTCATCTTGCTTTCAACGCTACAGAGTGTACAGAGGTCGGATTGATCTCAAATTTTGAACATTGGTAGAAAATTCCTCCTCTACATGATAGACGGATTAGATTGTCCAAAAAAATTTCAGAATTAGGTGTGAAAATTAAAACACTCAAGCCTTTTATAAAATCTGCGCAATTGGATCTTTCTGGATGATCCATCTTTCTTCAACCAGTACAATCAAACCACACATCCTTTTGATCTGAAACTTTGTGGTTATTCATATATGGATGTGGTCTAGAAGATGGTCAAAGTAGATTCTTCATATCATCAATGATGAGTCACCTAGATAGGCCCAGAGTGGAGTAGGCGGAATCTGAAACTTTCTGGACAGTTCTCATTGTTTTGGCCACCACGGTCAATCCGTAGCTCCGATCAACACAAAACCACTTGGGTTATTTCGGCGTCGAGCTCCTTTTTGACATGGATGTGTTGGATTTCCAAATATCATTAAGATGGGCCCAAAAAACTGGGCTGAAAAACTAGAAATGGGAATAGCCTGCTGTTTGAAATCTGGAAACCTGAAATTGCATGGCCGACCGGTCTTGACCGGTCGGACAGGGCTGGCCGACCGGTCTTGACCAGTCTAGCCTGTCTGTTAAGTGTCCAGGGAGTGCAGCCGACCGGTCGAGCCTTCTTGGTCGACCGGTCTTGACCAGTCAGGACCCATTTTCTGCATTCTTTCTTCTTTCTTTTCTTCTCTCCTTCCTCTCTCTTTGCTTTCTTCTTTCTTTGGCCCACCTTGGGTCTTCATCCAAGGCTCCTAAATGTGCCCTTTTGGTCACCAATTGGACAAAGTCGCTCTCATTCCTACAATCATAAAATATGTAATTAGACGGGCCATTTAAACATGCAAACCATTCATAATGTGATGTAATGGGCTATATCATGTATAAATTGGAGGCTCAACACTTTTCCAATTAAGTCAATTGAGTCGAGCCGAATTGAGCTTCAATCGAGCTGAACTTCGAGCCAAGCTGAATGGAGTTTAGGTTAGCTGAATCTTGGCTTGAAAATCATTTCGAGGTTGGAAAAATGGCTCGGCTTAGTCCAAACCCAACCTTCGAATCAAGCTGAATCGAGGTGGTTTGAGCCGAGTCGAGCGAGCTAACTGAGCTAGCTTGGCTCGTGAACAACTCTACCCACAAGCAACAGACGAGGATTTGATAGGAGAGAGCAGAAGTTCTTGCACTAGGAGCCTTAGCGGGGCTACCATGCTGTTTGTAAGAAATCCACCCTATCCATCCGTTTTGTGAGCTCATTTCAAGATGTGCGACCAAAATTGAGCTGGATCCAAGACTCAAGTGGGCCGAAAACGTGAGGATCGAACGTCTATAGTTGAAATATTCTTGGGCTACAGAAGTTTTGAATCAGGCTAATATTTGTGTTTTCAGTTCATCTAGTAGGAATGACATTATGAACCGTATGGATGACATATAAACATCACTGTGGATCCAGGGATGTTTCAACTATAGTAATTTCCCTACCAACCTTTTCCTTTAGGGCTTGTTTGTTTTCATTTCATTGAGGTAAATACATTGTAAATGAGTAAATAATGTATTTACCTACACATATTTCAAGAATGATAATTGATGTTTTCTTTTTATGCACAAAAATTGAGGAGTGTGTGATTTTTTTGTGGGGCCCACTATGATACACATGGCTTATTCACTCCGTCCATCCATTTTGTGAGTTAATTTTAGAGCATTCAACCAAAATTGAGGCAAATCTAAAGCTGAAGTGGACCACGCCACACAAAATAGTGGACTGAACTCTTACCATTAAAAGCCTTTTATGACCACGATTTTCTGTGGTGTGGGCCACTTGAACTTCGAATCTGCCTAATTTTTGGACTCATGACCTAAAATGTTCCGATAAAATGGATGGACGGCATGGATATCTCACTGATATCATAACAAGGCCCACAAATGTACGTTGGTCCTTTTCATATCCTTTTTACAGGACGAAATATCTGTTTTTATCAAACAGGATAAATAGTAATAATTACCTACTTGCATGCATTTACCTCCAAGGAAATGAAAACAAACAACCTCTTAGGGAGTCAGATTGTGTCCTTCCTCAGTATGCCCAGCTGTGGAGCAGCCCACCATGTTGTATCTGTCTATCCACTATGTTCACTCCGTTTCTAAGATCAGTCCTACCACATGAGACCAAGAATGAGGCAGGTCCAACGGTCAGATCAACCAGACCGTTGGACCTGCCTCATTCTTGGTCTCATGTGGTAGGACTGACCTTAGAATTGGCATGGATGGAGTGGATAAACAGATACATCACGGTGGGCCCCTCCACAGCTCGGTATGTGGAAGGACACAATCCGACTCCTTCCTTTAGTAGGGCCTACTTGAGTTTTGGATCCAGTTTATTTTTTGTCTAACAGCCTGAAATGAGCTAACAAAACAGATGGACGTGGTGGATTTCTCACAAACATCACATTGGCCCCACCTAGGTTCCCCACGCAGGAACTTTCTCCTTCTTTCATGGAAATCCACGTCGTTGCTTGTCATTTGGGGAGAGAGAGTAGACTCGCGTACTCGCTCTCTCACATTATACACAAGCAGTAGGTGTAGCAAAAAATTTCTCCACAATGCTTGCCATTTCTTGTTTGATTTGCCCTACCTTTTTTATTTTATTTTTCTTAACAGTCGATTGTTGGCCACCTAAGGCGCTGGGATCCTTCCAATCCGGAATCATGGAGGGCCCATAAGATCAACTGTGTGGATCACTGAAAAATGGCATCATTTCCCCACACTCGTACAATCTGGAAAATCCCACAGTGCCGTACTGGGCCATAACAGCTGGAGCCTATTTCACTTTGGGCATGGCAAGGGCTGAGCATATTGACCAAGAAGAAGAATCTGGGTCCCTACATTCACAAACTGATGCATCAGGATCAAACTATTCGCATCCCGGGAATAGCCCGCTAGCCCAGTTGGTATACGCTTGGACGTTTCAACTGCTGGTCTCGGGTTCGATACCTACTAACCCCACCAGTGGGTGGGAGCATCGTGTGACTGACTGGGTGCGTTCGTTGCGCATCTATGTGTGCATTTAGGGCTGTCAATGGCACGGATCTTGATCCGTATCCGATCCGTATCCGATCCGATTTAATCGGATTCGGATCAATAATCGGATAATCGGGTCGGATACGGATATCCAAAGATGATCCGTTTAATATTCGGGTCGGATTTGGATCAACCTTGATCCGGCCCGTTAACGATCCGACCCGATAAAAAAAATAAAATAAAATAAAATAAAATAAAAACATAGGATAATCTCTCTCTCTCTCTCTCTCTCTTTCTCTCTCTCCTCTCTCGGATATCCGGTTGGATAGCGGGTCGGATCATAATCGGATCGGAAACGGATTTCGAAAAATTTAATCGGTCGGGTTCGGATCATATACTTGTGATCCGAATCGGATTCGGGTCGGATTCAGGTCGGATATATTCTTAATCGGGTCGGATTCGGATCATCACTTATCCGAGCCGTATCCGACCCGTTGACAGCCCTATTTGCATTGCATGACTAACCCAAAATAAAAACGAAAAAAACTATTCGCATCCCAGTCCATCCCCAGATTCACCACCCTATAATTACAGGATCAGACTCCGATGTTAGTTCAGCACAAAATAAAAATGGGTGGGGACTCTTCTACCCTACGCATGGTGGAGTCGCACAACAATCCACTGTTAAAACTGCTATATAACTGCGGAATTGCACTGACAAGATAATATGAACCATCTGATTTTTTTTTTTTTTTCTCCCCTTCTAATTTAGACCACTGAAAATTTTACTTTAAACCATCCATTTGACGGTCATTGATTGGATGGTTAGAATTGCTTGATCAGTGTGATTTTAGATATGTGCTCCATCCACAATGGGACCCACAATTTTCATGGTGTGGATAGTTGAATATCAGTGCCACATTTGAAGAATACGAGGAGCCACCAATTTCTAAATTGTGGAAAACTAGCACAAGAGGCATGCATAAATTTAGGAGTGTCAATGGGCCGGGCTCGGGCCTCAAAATTCAGAATTTTCCATAGGGTCGCCCAACGGCCCGGACTGATATAGTGCAAAAACCGGGCCAATACCTACCCCAGGCCCGGCCCATTCACACCCCTGCATAAATTCCGTCAGCAAAAACCTCAACTGAAATTCAAATATACCAACACAAAATGCCAGTCTTCCCACACCCAAACACCATAACAGCCAAAATCCTTCACCTCCTAAGCACAAGCATTTCTCCCACTCAACTCCTCCAAATCCAGGCCCAGATCATCCTCCACAATCTCCATCCAAACCCCACCATCACCTTCCATTTCATCAACGCCTGCAAATCCCTGGGATTCTTGCAATCTGCCCTCCATCTCTTTAACCACTTCCAAACATCCAATCCCTTCATTTACAACAACCTCATCAGAGCCTTCTCACATTCCCCTTCCCCCCATTTCTCCCTCGTCATATACACCCATATGCGGCGTAAATCCATCCCTCCCAATCACTATACCTTCCCTTTCATTCTCAAATCCCTCTCTGACCTCAGAGAACTGAGACAAGGCCAAACTGTGCATACCCACATCGTGAAGATGGGCCATCTTGATGATATTTATGTCCGGAATGCCCTGTTGGATCTCTACTCTTCGTGTGGGGACATGGAAATGTGCGAATTCCTGTTCGACGAAATGACCCAAAGAGATGCAGTCTCATGGACCATATTGATTTCCGGCCATCGGAATGATGGGAAACTTGATGAGGCATTGATTGCTTTTGAACGCATGCAATATGCGGGGATCTCGCCGAACCGGGTGACAATGGTGAATGCATTGGCAGCATGTGCAGGCCATGGAGCCCTCGAAATGGGTGTTTGGATACACAACTACATAAACAGAAATAGGTGGGAATTGGATGTGATCTTGGGTACTTCTTTGATCAACATGTATGGAAAATGTGGCAGAATTGAAATCGGATTGAGTGTTTTTGACAGCATGGTCGAGAAGAATGTGTTTACATGGAATTCGATCATCAGAGGGCTTGCACTGGCGAAGAATGGGGAGGAGGCAGTGTCCTGGTTCTTTAGGATGGAGGAGGAAGGGATCAAACCTGACAGAGTGAGCTTAACAGGAGTCCTATGTGCCTGTAGTCACTCAGGCATGGTGCAAATGGGTCAACGGATTTTCTATTCGATAGTTGACGGGAAGTATGGGTTCCCACCAGAGATTAAGCATTATGGGTGTATGGTCGATCTTTTGGCTCGCGCAGGTCTTATCGACGAAGCAAAAGAATTCATGGAAATGATGCCATTTGAACCTAATACCGTGATATGGGGGGCATTGCTGTCTGGATGCAGAGCTCGTGGAGAGATGGAAATGAGTGAAATGGCAGCAAGGAAGCTTATAGAGCTTGAGCCTAACAACAGTGCTTACTATGTTTTGTTGTCTAATTTCTATGCAGAGATGGGAAGATGGAGTGGCGTTGAGGAGGTGAGGAGGTTGATGAAAGAGAGGGGATTTAAGAAGGATGTGGGAAGTAGTTCTGTAGAACTGGAAGAATCTGAGAATATATATGACTTGTCAGGACCATAGATCCTGATTTTGCATGTAATATAGAGCTTTTTCTTTTTTCTGATGTAGTATGAATGTGGATTGAATGCTAGATGGTGGAGCTTATCTTTCAATTAGTTAGACCCAACAAGATTTAAAGCCAACTCCTTATTTAGTACCTGTTTGGATGTACTCTAAATCGCCATTGGATTGTATATCCATGGTGAGATGTGTAGATGACAGTTTGGCCGCCTGTCTCATGAGAGTGCCTTCCCGGAACTCACATCCAACAAAGGATTATTTCAACCCCAAATTGCCATCTAGTTAGCTTCAAGTCAGACACAAGTTATCCCGATGACAAACCAGTGAATCATCTGACCAATGTTACTGACAATAGAAGTCATCCCTGCTAGCGGCGAGTAGTTTTCAACAAATTTATTAGCCTCAACAAAGATGCAAATGCAGTTGCTAAATGCTTTGAGTCTAGGGATAAAACACCAGATCCATGATTTTAATGGTTGTGAAAGATACTTGAGTTATCTGAGAATTGATTAGCAAGTTGCAACTCAGCACATCCTTCAGGTGGCACTGAATAGGGCACACATTGCTGCATGATTGGGTGATCCAAATCGTCCACATCGTTGGCGCTACAGCAGATGCATGTCCAAAAACCATGCTGATTTTTCATCCTGCCCATTCAATGAGTAGTATTGCGATGGATAGCAGAAACCAAAACTACTCAATGGCCCACCTTCAACTGGAAAATTGTGGACTAGAATGTCCAAGCATAGTGAATTTTCAATCATGTCCAATGCTTGGTGGTGCCCTCCAGATGGGCCATTGGGTTCATCAGAACACGCAGCCATGTGGACCCCGCCCATTGACACATGGGTGTGAGTCATGGCTCGTCATTCATGTGCGGCCCACTCCGGCACTCTGATTGTTTGCTGGTTGAATATAATGACCGAGTAACTATTCACCTCACCTTTTCATTATCTTCAGAATCAAACATTTGCTTTTGGGTTGGCATCGGAAACAAACCAAAGCATTTCCCTCAATCAAAGCAAGGAATCTTCCCATCCTTTCCCTTTCCCATGTCATCTCCTCCACTCTCTTCTCATCACATTCCATGGATTTCAAACAAATTACCTTCATTCTCGCCGGCTTCTCTTCATCTTTCATTTTCCTATTGCCAAACTTGAAAAAATGGCAACAGCAGCAAATCATCAAGGAGAAGCTGAGACTGATAACCGAGGCAATCGAACACGCCGAAGAAAGACTGCTTAAATCCCAAGAAAGGCATGACAAGATCCTTAACCAGATGACTTCTTACTACCTCCAACATCCAGAACTGGAAGAGGCATTGGCGAATGCTCAAGCGGCCATGAATGAAGCACTCAAGTTATCTGTCGTTCTCCAACAAATGCAGATGAAGATTATAAGCTCTTACCCAGATGAGAATTTAGATGTTTTTAAGCTCGGTAAGACATATGGAAATCCAGGTTGCTAGTTGTAATTTAGAAACATGATTCATTTCAAGTCTGCAGTGGATCCAGATTATCCATCCAAATTATAGGATATGCAACCGGATGATCCTAACCATCCGGTTGGCAGGCTTCCGACAGACTGTAATATGAAAATTGCTAGCCTTTAAAATTCAGTGAGTAAAGGGATGTCTAAGATTATCCTTTTGTTTTCTTTTGAGAGGTATGCCTAAGATCATCCTATTGGCTTGTTTCTCAACAGTGGGCCGTCTGTCGATAGGACACACTAGTTGGAGTTAAAGAGTCCAGCATACACCTGCTGCATGGATCTTCACCTGCCATCCATTCCTTGGTAATTACCCTCATGTCGTATCCCAGAAGCGTAAGGGGATTTTGAAATCCCTGGTGATCTTGAAATACAATGGTCCAGGGCCAATATGCATGGTAAATTACCATGCAATGGATTGCAAGTGAACATTCCTGCTGCTAATAGTCTTACAGAACCTTCTCCTCTGAGAAGCCTCCAGTGGATTGAAATTTGTAAGATGTTTATTTCAAAATACATACATTCAGAAACTTCTATATGAAACCTATAGAATGAATTGGTGAAACGACTGCGTTTTGTGCCTTACATTTGTTGAAGATTCGGTAAATGAACCAAACAGACTGCATAATTTCTGCTCTTAGAATGAAGTGAATGACAACCTCTGAAAATGAAGCTAGTAAATAAAAATCCGCACCCAAATTGCTTCTACCATGCGAAAGATGCTAAACAAACCATATTGAGTGGTAAAACAAAAGAAAAATCAAGTCTCACTCAAAACTCAATTGCAATAGTTTTGCAGACTTCCTTCAGAGAGGCCCCTTTTGGCTTGAGGAGCCAGAAAATTAATTCATTTAGTTTACGATTTCTACCTTAGTAGAGTTTGCTTCCAATACAACTTAAGGACCCCATTTTGTGAACCAATACTCCTGTGGATGTGGTAGAGATCTTTGCTTCCAATACAACAAAAGAACCCCAATTTGTGAATAAGTGGTCGGGACCACCACAATGCTTTATAGATCTCTGCTTTAAAGGGGAGTCTTTGATGGGTAGACCTGATTCTTCCACACGAGCTCCGGTGATAATGGGATAACTCATGCATGTTCAAACAAACCCTCCAGATCTCAAATTGTCATTTCAGACTACTGGAATTGCAAAGGGCATGCCAAAACAGGCAGCATTACAGGCTTTGCAGAAAGCTTCAGCAGACGGGATTCCGATGCTGGATCCTTGAAGAATCTATTTCTAAATGTTAGCAAGTGTAAAAGCCTAGAAAGCAGGATTGGAGTGGAAGCAGTTTCTGAAACACAGACCAGACTGGACCAGAACCGGGCACAAACTGTGTTAGGTCACTTGTAAAGCAGTTATTAGCAAGAAGCAGTTCTAACCATCCGGTGAACTCATTTAACTGGATGGTTCAAGCATTTAATCTGGTTGGATGTGATAGTTCATTTTTTATATGGATAAAACAACAGATACGCTGTGTGGGGATTGGAAGTGCAACAAACCCACCGTCCTACAGGATGCCTATTTGTCACACTTCTATACTCCAGACGGATATCACAGGTCAACCCACTTGGACCACCGAATGGACGCAAACTGCCGGTTGGAAATGATCAGTGTCCAGTCCAGGCTTTAAAGCATTGATGCAAAGTTCAAAGTGGGAGCAGCACCTTAGTAGAAGTTGTGCACAACTACTACAGCCTAGCAGCTGCTTTCACTTATTTTGATCTTCTTTGGTTTCACCGTTCAATGTGGTTTTACAAAAGAACTAACTTTCGGCGAAGTAAAGAGTACCGACTGCAAACTATTCATTGATTCTTATAATCCAATGCCCATCTCAATTCATTCCATGAATAATGACATCGTTTGGTGGCCATTCTCCCCCAAAAATACAGAGTTCAACCTTCAAAACTCAAAGAAATACAAGGACCATAAGCTACCCACCATTCTAATCAACTAATGAGGACGAAGTGTTTGGGCCTGCTGCAACAACTCTACACTTCTCCAAAAAGGATCATGGGACTGAGCGGTTTTCCTAAATCACATTAGGAAGAGATAGATTCCAAAGGACACGAGATAAAAACTGTAATTATAATTGAAAGGTGTGTGCATGGATAAGATTACAAATAGAAACATGTACTGAAATACATTATGAAAGTTCAGAGAAGTAGCTACTAGAGCTAGTATGATACCATGACAATGAGGAACACTTGTTGCAATACAGAATCCATCAATCTGGACTGCCCACCTGGCCCATGGCCCCGATTGAAAGATCAGTACTATCCAACCGATGATTATTGGCCAGTAAATGCGAAAATTGTCTTTTTTCCACAGACAAACTAACATATAAGAGGCATGCTCTTGAAACATACTATAGACATCCGAAGTAACCAGTATCATACCGCAATAAGCAACAGTCATTATAATACGATTTGATTCCCGTGCAGTAGGCAGATGGATGGTCCACCTGGTGGTTCCCACCTTGGATTGACCATGGCCCAAATATTTGCTCTGATCAGACGGCTCTTACCATCCAACCAATAGATTTTGGCCATTGAATGCAAACTGCCTACATTTCTGATAATTTACATTCTCTTGATTCAACTATTCCGATCAGAGGGTTAACCGGCCAAGGGTAATTCAAAGTGGGGCTCATCATCATTGCTAACATCAGTGAAAGAAAATCAGACAATGAGATAGAAGAAGCCAAAAACTTTAAAAATCAATCTCATATCTATCCAAATCAAACAGAAACTAGTTACAAAATGCTTAAAATGCTACAATTTAAGACCTCAAACTCACCCATCAATCCCAATTACCAAAACTCACTTATAGAAATGGTGAAACAACATCGGACAATGAGATTGAGGAAGTCAAACACCTTAAAAATCAATCATATATCTATCAAATTCAAAATCAAGCAAAACCCACTTACAAAAGCAGGAAAGGCTACCATTTAAGAACTCAAAATCTGACCAATCAATCCCAATTAATAAAACCAACTTAAAGAAACAGTGAAAGAGCAGAGAAAAAGGCAAGAAAGGCGCCTCCTTTCTCACATCAGAGATCGTCCTCAGTCCTCAGATACTCCCCAATGTCTGCCTGGTGAAGAATGACGATCCCATTGGGATCAAGCTTCCTGCAGTCCTGCGTGGACTTGGCAGCGACGCCAAAGCCAAGCGGGACGTCAGACATGGAGAAGACGACGACGCCGTCGCCGGAGGAGGTATTCTCGGTGATGCGGCCGAGGCCGCTCTTGAGGACGTGGTTGCCGTAGAGGAAGGACATCTCGGAGGTGGGCTTGAGCCAGACCTTGTGTTTGGAGTGGGCAGCGATGAGATCGAGGGATTGGATGGTGAGGCGGAAGCTGCCGGTCTTGGTGAACTTGCCGATGCAGGTGCCGAGGGAGACGAGGCGGTCGCGAGCGACGTTGGTGGCGCGCTTGAGGAGTGAGTCGCTGACGTAGAAGACGCGGCTCTTGTGGAGGCGGAAGCAGTAGCGAGAGGCGCCGGGGCCTTCGAGAGAAGGACGCTCGACGATGTGTTTGAGATTCGTCCCTGTGAATTTGAATAGCTTCTCGAAGACAGCCGTCGTTTCTTTCTCGTCGAGAGGTCTCATCTTCTCTCTCTCTCTCTCTGTTTTGATTTTTCTAGGGTTTTACAGGGTTTTGAGGAGGAAAGGGGAAGAAGCAATGGCTTTGGGGGCGGAGAGTAGTAGAGCTGAAAAGTGGCTGGGCTAGGGTTGGGGTTTGGGGTTGGCCCAAGCCCAGCCCTAATCACTTTCAAGACCTAGCCCTTTCTCGGGGAGCGAATTAGGTGCAGTCCCGGCCTCACCCAACACAGTTGGGCCCTAACAGTGGGGCCTACATCAATGCATCTCTTGTACATCCACTCAGTACATCTGTTTTTCCATTTGATTTTAGGGTATGACAGAAAAAAAATAAAGCAGATCAAAGTCTCAGATGTACCATACCATAGGAAACAGTGGTAATTGACCATTAGAAACTTTTATGGGCCACAGAAGTTTTGGATCAAGCTGAAATTTATTTTATCCATTTATCTTGATCTTATCAACAGGTTGGATGGAAAATAAACATTTAAGGAAGCATTACGGTGGGCCCTAGTACGTTTTTATTGGAGGGCGTTCAATCATCACTGTTTCCTGTGGTATTGCCCACCTGAGATTTTATCTGTTCCTTTTTTTTTCAATGCCCCAAAAGATCTTTCAAAACGGATGGACGGCATGAATATACAATATATGCATCAAGGTGGGCCCACGGTTAGGGCCGCACCTAATCCGCTCCCCCTGGCTGGGAAGCGGGTTGCGTACTGAGATAAATCTGCGGGGCCCACTGTGGATGTATCTGTATTATCCAAGCCGTTCATCTGTTTTTATAGATCATTTTAGCGGGTAAGACTAAAATTAAAGCTTTTCTTAAGCTGAAATGGACCATACCACAGGAAAATGTGGGGATAATGACGTCCACCGTTGGAACCTTCCTACGGGCTCACAGTGATGTTTATTTGTCATCCAACCTGTTCATAAATTCACACAGACATGGACGAAAGGAAATCACAAAAATCAGCTTGATCAAAAGCTTTTGTAGCCCACATTAAGTTTTCAATGGTAGGTGTTCAAATTCCCACTTTTTCTTGTGGTGTGATCCATTTGATTGTTGGATATGGTTAAATTTTGGGCTTATGTCCTAAAATACGCTGGTAAATCAGATGGACGGCCTGGATAATAAACATACATCACGGTGGGCCCCACGGAGTCTACTCAATTCGCTTCCCCTAGCTGGGGCCTTCTCGCCCGAATGGATCTCGAGAGGGCCAAAGCCCGAGTCGAGCTGAAAAGGGCTTGGCCCTGAACGACTAGAAGTTTGAAATATGTCCAATTTAATAATATTTTATTTTTTGGGTATCCTCCAGCCATAACAAACTTACCTACGAACGGTCTGGATCATTTTAGCGTTACCAGACAATGGGGGCCGCAGAAGTTTTGGATAGAGATGATATTTGTGTTTTCCCTTCATCCAGGTCTATGTAACTTTATGAATGGGTTGGATGGCAAATAAACATCATGGTGGGCCCTAGGAAAGTTTCAACGTTGAGAATCATTACCACCACTTCTTCCTGTGGTGTGGTCCATTTGAGCCTTGGATTTATCTAAATTTTAATCATATTCCATAAAATGTCAGGGTAAAATGGATGGACGGTGGGGATAAAATCCATACATCACGGTGCCCACTCAAAGCTCCTGCCCGTTCCCAGCTGGAGACATGCGGGGGTAGGACTCAATCCGCGTCCAGGCCAGCTTATTGACACCGCTACTACTAGATAAGAACCTTTGATACTCTAGTAGAGTAGTATGGTGGATGATACATAGGCACAAATAAATTGCATACGTGGCATTAAATTAAACCATTTGATCGGTGGACATTTATTAGCCGGTTGAAAATGAAACAAATCCATTGGTAATATTTCAACAAAAATGTGTCCAATTGTCCTAATTCAATCTGGGCTGTACAAATCATGGGCCTGTTGTGGATGGAGTACTTCCCAAAAGTCATCAAGCAATCCTAAGCATAGACCATTTACCTGGTGGCTATCAAACGGTGGTCAATAGTCCTGATGTATCAAGAAATGGGGAATGGGGCCCACATATTCGACCTGTCTAGGCTACTAGACATCATGCCACGTGTATGGTAGACGATACACCAGCGACTTAAAAGTACAGCGGTGGACTATTAAGTTAATGAAACCCAATAACGAGGGTGGTACCTCATCCATCGTACAAGTTGATGGATGAACCATTGCCTACAACTCATACTAATTAGAGCAACTTCTGGCCGTCCATATACAATGGACAGTTAAGAATCAGATTTTCACTAGTCTAATTCTAATGAACAAAAAGAATTGCTGATTCCATATAGTATCGTAGGCAGTTTGGATCACTGAGCATGCCCATGCACAACTAATCGTGGGCCCCATGTGCCAAAACATTTAGACGGTTTGAATCATTGAAAATGGCCCCAGACGCCAACTAATAGATGGTTTGGATCCCATAGTAGTACTTCCTACTTGCCAAAACGTGTAGACAGTTTGGGCCGCTGAACATGGGCCCAGAAGCCAACCGTTAGATAGTTTGGATCACTGAATAGTAGGTCTCACATGCCAATACATGTAAACGGTTTAGATCATTGAATAATAACACCCGCATGCCAAAATAAGTAGATAGTCCAGTAGCCAAACATAGCCCACATGCTGGCCTTCAGATGGTTTAGATAATTGAATAGGGCCCATGTGCAAAAACATGTAGACGGTTGGGATCATTGAAAAATGGACTCGCCAGCCCAACTTGTAATGGTTTGGATCATTGAATAGT
Source organism: Liriodendron chinense (assembly GCA_003013855.2). Classification (NCBI taxonomy): domain Eukaryota; kingdom Viridiplantae; phylum Streptophyta; class Magnoliopsida; order Magnoliales; family Magnoliaceae; genus Liriodendron; species Liriodendron chinense. The sequence goes on along the minus strand of ML058469.1, from coordinate 7,368,105 downwards.
GGGCCCCACATGACAACACATGTAAACATGTGTGGGATTTGTAGAGAGAACTGGTGAATGCCCATTTTATCAAACTCACATGGCCCACCTGATGACTGAACTGACCTTGGAAATTACAGGCAGGGGCGCATTAGACAAATGGCTCAGATCTCGCCACAAGCATGCTACATTGCCATGTCTTCGGAGGGTGAGATTTTGATGGTTATTCTCGAATTTCTCTGCGTCCGAGATCAACCAAGTCCACGTCACAGTCACCAACCATCGTTACAGATTCCAAAGTAAATGGGCTGGGCTAAGCTGGGCTGACGCCCATACTGCTAACCAATCACTGGCCCACCTTGATGTTTTCATGACATCCAATCCATCCATCACTTGCACCTCTGAATTTTCTCCCTGGATCTCAAAGATCAGTCAGATCCAAACTTTAGGTGGGCCACACCATATAAAATCATTCCTAAAACTTTTAAAATCATGTGCTGTGGTGCGCCTAAGTTTTTGGAATGGAATCATTTTCAACATCTCATCTGGACCCATCTTTTGAATGGATATTGCCTTAGTATATACAAAAAGCCGTGAGCTCCACCCAGTGTGAAAGGTTTCAAATTGTGGATGTCCAATCTGAACTGTTGCCAATGGTGTGGCCCACCTCAGTTTTGAACTGGCCTGATACTGAGCAGCCTGTAAGAACATTGGGAGGCACATATGATAGATAGATTGATGTTGTTAGACACCTACAAAGCTTTCTAGTGGATAGGACTATTAGTCGGTACCTAGACTCTGGTACCCGATGTACCTGATCGGATTTTAATGGGCCTAGGTCCCATCCTTTGGATCCATTAAGAAATAAGGTCTGGTTCAGGTTGGGCCCATGTGATGGATCCAGTTAAGGTCGAGTGGGGTCGGATTGGTCCACTTAATTTAATAGTGTGTGTCTGTGTGTGTTTCATGATTCTAAGAACTAAATTAGGATTTTTAAGCTAGACACGTATAATAGAGCTCATTTATGCACCACGCACATGTGAAAGTGGCACATGTATATGTGATCTAATTCAACCGTTGAGTGGGCTGAATGATGCAAATGACGTAATTTGTCCTGAGCCCAACTTGAAACCTAGGTACAAAGATTAGAACCGGTCGGGGTCTTCAAGAAATAGACCCAGACAAGAAAGGAACCGGACCTGGCAATACCGAAACCGAATTAGCCCCGTATGGGTACTATAGGACCCGACTCGGAACAGGTTAGCTTGGGCACGGGTTCTATTGGCCCCTCAAACCTGCCCGTTGATAGCTTTAGCAGTGGGCCCAGTCTCTTTGAGAAATAGTTTCGCATACAATGATCATATTTTTTTTTTCCAGAGGATTTTGCAACCTTAGCATTGTCCCTAAAGTGGAAAAAAATCATGCCAATTGAGTTATCCTAAGCTTCTGATCAATAGCATGAAGATGGACAGTTAAAATTGATTGAAGAAATAAAATAGGTCCAATCTGTTGTGTTACACCCAAACGGTTAATCCAATAGGTGGAGTGACCCCAGATATTTGAAGCTTATTTCATCAGTCCAACCTAGCTGATGTGGTACAAACCCAATAACCTCCCCAGCTCCCACAGCATATTTGGGTCCTGGGGTTCTCGGAACTTGCATCTTGACATACTCCCCTCACTTATGGGACCTGGGCATGGCAGATATGAGGCTCTTAGAACTTGATCTCAGCTCCCACTTCGCCTATGGGCTTTGGACGGATAAACCAGCTGTGATACCAGTTGTGTCACGCCCAAAGGGTTAACCTTTTGGGTGTAACACAACACAATCATCATCTAGACCTTTTGGGTGTAACACAACACTATCATCATCTAGAAACATCTAGTAGATACATCCTATCGTAAGCAATGGACAGGTTATAACAACGTGGCCCCATTTAAAGGGTTAGGATCATCCAATCAACATAATTCTTGCACCCTAGCTTCCTCCATTTAAGATTCAAGGAATAGATTCACACCCACAATCCAATCCAACCAAAAGAAGGCAATGGGTCCAGGCCAGCTCAGCCCATCACATGCAACTCTTATCTTATTAACCCAATAACAACAACGACAAAGGCTTCATCGGCCACAACTACAGTAGCAACAACAGCAACAACAACCACAACAACAACTTCCTCAGAGAAAACCTATCTTCATGTTCAACAACAACAACTTTCCATAGAGAAAACCTATGTTCATGTGCTTAGACGGCAGTCATGCCCTCAGCGACTTTCTTGAAAGCAGGCCTCGACGAAATGTCGTCCCACCACGCCTTAACGCAGGGCCGTGAGTCGAAGAGATAGGCCTTGGATGTCTTCATCATGAGATAGTAAATCACCAGCTAAGTACTTGTTCTTTGAAAGCCTCTCTTCGTAGACGTCCATCACCTTCCCAAGCCTCTCCACATTCTCCTCCACCACCTGATCGTTGGGTGTCCCACCATAGAGAGGCACGACGACGATCTCGTTGATGATGGCTGTGATGGGTGGGCTGAAATGCTGGGTCTCCACTTCTAACCATACATCCACCATTGCTGATTCCTCAATGCTTCCCAGTCTCAAAAGATCCGTGCCTGTGTCCTTGTACTTGGCCGCCACATACTTGGTGATGGCACGTGATTCTGACCGTTGGATGAGAAAATCAATTAAAAAATACAATAGGAAAACACTGGGTGTTCGAAACCAGATGTTGTACTGTACCTATACTGTGGAAACCAGTGGGGCCCATGGACCTCTAGATGAGTTATTGATAAACTAGCAGAATGTGGTGGCTTGATAAACATTGTATACGTCTCATACATTAACTCAAATTAATAGGTTACAGAATTAGATTAATTGATCACCGTTCTGATCTCTTGTTAATTTGTAGGTTGAATTTGGACCGTAGACTGTTTTCATTTCAACAGTCCATTGAGTAACCACTTAAATTTTCATTTATGATATTCTATCCCAATAAATGCCCATGCATGATTTGGTGGTTCCAGTAAACTATAAGCCAGTTGCACAATTTCTTATGCCTCAGTCAACCATCAGACTTAACTCAGTAATCAAAATGTATAAAAATCACTGAGTTAACTCGGTTGAGTCAATTTCTTAGTCAGTAATGACCTACCATCGATCTGAGCTGTTTATTCGTTCATACAACTAGTAGCAAGCCAATTAGAGGGTCCTAAACATCTCATCATTAGCATGGAAAATAGATAAGATTGAGTAGGAGAACAAAATAGCTCTAATCATCATCTTAAGGCATCTACTAGATAAATCTTACTTTATCCACCTTGATAAATGTACTTCATATCCATGTTCCCCATCTGTTTTCTCGTCTCATTTAAAGATTTAAGGATGTTATCCCAAAACTTAAGTAGGTCTAAATCTCGGGTGGACTACATTATTGAAAAAAAGTAGTGAAAGGTCATTAAAAGCATTTCCCTTCGTCCATTTCTGTTTAATCTTTTCAACGGGTTGGATGGAAAATAAACATTACGGATCCGCTTACAGTGGGCCTTGGGATGTTTTTAATGGTGAGTGTTCAATCATCACTGCTTCTTGTGGTGTGGTCCACCTGAGATTTGGATGTGCTTAATATTTGGGGCCGCATCCTAAAATGGGCTGGAAAAGCAAATGGACAGAGTGGATATACAACATATCATTCAGGTGGGCCCAACAGTAGGGGTAACACCTAATTCTAGCCTTGCCCAAACACAATTACTTGGGAGTGCCAACTAGTTATGTATGAGTGATAAATGCTTAAAGATAGTTGTATATCCAATTAGTTGTGTGAGGTCAACTATGGTGTTTGCATAACATCCTACCCATTTAGCAAGGTAGCTTAACCATGAAAATAAAATGCCCCAAAAATTCATCTAGAGGTGGGCAACGATTCGGGCTAGGCCTAGTTAGCCCTAATTTCGGTGTGGCTCATTTTTGTGCCACCCTAGTTTGTGGATTAGCCCGGTTTGAGTTTCAGGCCGACCCATGCTGTCCAAGTTTGGTTTGCTTCAGAAAAAATCTAATTTGGTCAAGGATTGGTTTAATAAAAAATTTTGAACTGAGCCAAGCAAGTTTAACCAGGGTGGAGGCTCTTTTTTCTTTTGTTATTTTGTTTAAATAGAAAAGAAATAAAAAAGCTAAAAATAATACCAAATAAAAAAAATAAAACAACAACAACAACAAAAAAAACAAAAGTATCGGACTACATGATATTTAACATCCTCCAAAGTATGAGTACAACTTCAAAATAGACATATAAGAGCCCTTTCCAAACAAAAGTACACAAGCATGCCTAGTAACCTACGGGCCGGGCCAGTCCAAACCAGGTTGAGCCAGCACTGTAAGTGATTGGGTTCAGCCCGTTTATTAAATGGGCCGCATTTGGATGGCTCATCGCTGGCTCAAACTCCACTTTGAACCAGGCCAAACTAGGCTTTTTTTATATGGGCTGGGCCAAGCCGAACTTCTGGACCAATTTATGTACAGTTCTAATGTCATCCAACTATCATCTGGACCACACCATAAAAAGTAATGACCAACCACTCAAAAACCTCCCTCTTCATGTGGGTGGCTGGATTGATGTGATTTTTGAGGCATCCCAATTTCATTGTGGGTGATGGAAGGGTAGAATGGCATACAAAAACCATGACTGAGTTCCACACACCTACTAGTCGGACGTGGAATTAGCTGTCAGTGAGCATTTCGCATATAATATAATTGATGTCCTTATGTACCATCTTTCCTTCAGCTATAATTGAATAGGACATCAGTGGCATGGAAACAGTAGCTCCCACCATGAATATCTACTGGCACATAAATGAGGCTCCGTTCATCAGGTGGGCCACACCTTTGGAATTACTGACAGTCTGACTCATCATATAATTATGGCCAACCTGGTGATCAGATCATCCTGATTTTCTAGGACCCTGATCTTTATAGTGGAGCCTCATGTTTTCATGGCACTAATTTCCTACAAAAGGGGTACTGATAAGTTCTCTTCAACCCTTGGGCAAAAAGAAAAACTACGTAGAAGTGATTAATCCCTTTTGATACTCATGAACACAGAAATGTTACGGAAGAAACTAACCAAAGAGCGTGAGATTGCCATCCTCTATGGCAGGGATTTGACCAAAAGGCTGTGAAAACATACAAAGAAAACGACACATACCAAATCTTAGTAAGAAAATATATATATGAATTTAAAAAATAAAAAGTCATAGAAAGGGATGAAATAGTAAAATATACAGCGAGCTTCTATTCATAGTTTGAATGACTGTCCAACCTAATTAGATGCAGAAAGGGTCTCCTATATGTGGACCATGAATTCCTTTTCTTTTCTAAAGGCTTGGATGATCTCCTTCCCCATGTATCAACACATGCATCAACCTATGAAATATTGTCCCAAACTAGTACATATTGTATAATTCATAAATAGTATGGTTGTATCGGTTGGAGAGCCTTCGAACAATGCTCGTGTTGGGTGCTCAGACCGGTCGGGCGACCGGTCTAAGCTATGTAACCCAGAAGCATATGGAGGCCGCTAGATAGATTTTGAGTGCCCAGACCGGTTGGCCAATCGGTCTGCAAAGGGCTCCGATTGGTCGGGCGACCGGTCGGCTGTGAGGCAGGGACGGCAGTGGATTTCTCCCTAGACTGTTATATGCGAGGTGCGACCTGTCGAGCGACCAGCCGGCTGTGCGCACGGGTTTCTTGTGCAGGTTGCAATACTGCGCAAGGTATTTCTAATTTGAAATTCTGCTTATTTAAGGAGTTGTAATCCAACTTAGATTGGTATCCAAGGTTTCCTAATCGTATTAGAAAGAGGGGAGAGGTGTGTGTGAGAGAGAACTTGGAGTTTTCTCTGTTTTTCCTTGCTTGTGGGCTATCAATCTCTATAATCTTCTGATATTCATAGTAGATCGTTTTGTGCCGTAGTTTTTTACCCGTTGAGGGGTTTTTCCACGTAAATTCGAAGTCTCTTGTGGTGAATGCTTGTGTGTGATTGATTGCATCTTGTTTAATTTCGCATTGCTTTACGTGTTCGGCGTTCCACTTCCGCTGCCAGGTTTTCCCAACAAGTGGTATCAAAGCTAAAGTTGGGGTGGAGTAGATTCGAATCTGAGACGAGGAGATGGGATCGGGCGCAAGGTTCGAGATAGAGAAGTTCTCCGGAAAAAATAATTTTGAGCTATGGAAGGTGAAGGTTAAATCCTTCCTGGTTCAGCAAGGGCTTGATGAAGCTCTTGGAAAGCGACCTGAGGCTATGAAAGACGATGAGTGGACGAGGCTCGACAAGAAGCTAGAACCTCAATCCTGTTAAATCTTACGGATGATGTTCTCTATCATGTCATGAAGGAGAATATTGCGGCTGAAACGATGACGAAGCTAAAGAAGGTTTATGCTAAGAAATCTCTAGAGAATCGCATGTATGTGTTGATGCAATTGTTCACCTTAAGGATGGCTGAGGGAACTAAGGCGGAGGACCACCTGAGCACATTCAATAGGCTGGTTTGCAAGTTGGTGGAGATCGATGAACCGATGAAGGAATACCAAGCATGCCTCCTGTTGAATTCTCTTCCAGATTTATATGAGTCGTTCAGGGACTCTGTGTGAGCAATGAGGGAAACCATAAGCAGTCAAAACTGTTATCTCAACTCTCCAGTCGAAGGCGATGAGAAAGAAAAGCGGTGACGTGGCTTCCCGTTATTCCTTAGAGGCATTGGTTATGAGGGGAAGAAGTTCTGACTGTTTCTTGTAAGGGATCTCGCGGTAGTGAGTGGATCCTTGATTCAAGGAGCTTCATGTCACGTTTGTTCTGACCGGAGTTCATTCACGACATATAGGGAGTATGGTGGAGAATCGGTGTTTATGGGCAATGGAGTCGCTCATAAGGTTGTAGGTATTGGTACTATGCACATCAGGATATTCGATGAGGTCGAACGAGTCCTGGAAGATGTGAAGCACGTTCCCAAGATAAAGATGAATGTGATTTCTCTTGGTGCACTCGAGGCGAAAAGGGTGCGTGCTTATCGGCCGCGATCGTTGTTGTAAAGTGATGAAGGGAGCACTTGTGTGTATAAAGGCACGGAGGTGTGGCCATCTTTACATGTCGATCGAGAGCATAATTCACGGTGGAGCTGCGGGAATGTCAGCAAGATCCACGGTTGCTCGTATGTGGCAAGTGCCCAAGGGCCACATGAGAAGAGCGGAAAAGGGCGTGAATTTGCAAGGATAGGGTCGATGGTAGCACGAGAAGCCGTGGAGCTATGATTGAAGATGAGATGACGTTGCGAGGATGTGTTGATTCGACGTTCAAAGGCCTCGGTGGAGATTGTTAGAGAGCCTTCGAACATATGCTCGTGTTAGGTGCTCAGACCGGTCGGGCTGACCGGTCTGGCTGTGTAACCCAAAACCATATGGAGGCCGCTGGACAGATTTTAAGTGTCCAGACCTGTCGGCCGATCGGTCTGCAGAGGGCTACGACCGGTCGGCTGTGAGGCAGGGACGGCGTAGATTTCTCCCTGAACTGTTATGTGCGAGGTGCGACCGGTCAGGCGACCGATCGGCTGTGCGTGCGGGTTTCTTGTGCAGCTTGCAGTACTACGCAAGGTGTTTCTAATTTCAAAATTCTGCTTATTTAAGGAGTTATAATCCGACTTAGATTGGTATCCTAAGGTGTCCAAGGTTTCCTAATCGTATTAGGAAGAGGGGAGAGGTGTGTGTGAGAGAGAACTTGGGGTTTTCTCTGTTTTTCCTTGCTTGTAGGCTATCAATCTTTGTAATCTTCTGATATTTATAGTGGATCGTTTTGTGCGGTGATTTTTTACCCGTTGAGTGGTTTTTCCACGTAAATTCAGAGTCTCTTGTGGTGAATGCTTGTGTGTGATTGCTTGCATCTTGTTTGATTTCGCATTGCTTCACGTGTTCGGCGTTCTGCTTCCGCTGCCGATTTTCCCAACAGTATCAGCCCAAAACAACCCAATAATTGGACCAAATGATTTTTCATCGGCATGAACAATCCAGGAATCCATTAGATGGACTGTTTAGTTAAATGGCTGGACCTATATATCTACCATCCTTTATAAGAGGTTCATAAGATGGTTAAAGTACGGTCCAGCATGTTGTCCAATACACGCCTTGTAATGACCATTTTATTTTAGAAAAACTTATTGGTAAGATTTTTAAAAGTGTACAAATCTTAAATATGTTTTTTAACATGCAATTGATAGTAAAACAGGTCATTCTTTAGTAAGGATATTGTCTCTGGGGCATAACAAGGTTGACTCTATTAAATACAAATCAAGCATGGTTTGGTGGGTTAGGACCAATTACATATATGTAAATACAACAAAAGAAGATGAAAGAAAAGAAGAAAAAAAAAAAAACTGATGGTTTACAAAGTTTATGATATTTTTCAAAATGATCTACTCTACTCTGATTTTTCGATTCCTATTCAATTTGTGTTTTGATCCTCAAACTAAGTCTCGATCTAGTTTCAACTCAATTTCTAATCTTTTTTTCTTATTTGAAATGAAGTAGGAAGTGGGCCACCTACAACAACTTTGTTGGCCCCATAAGGACATCGATGCGGACCAATACGACTCAATTTTTCATAACAAGCTGTTTCACCCTTGCATCAAAGGGGGTGATAATTTTTTTATTCGATCAATGCATAAACTTTTTTGAATATCATGGATGGTTAGGATTGTCTAGTAAATATGGGCCATAAAAGTGTTGGTGGGAGTTGGACCAAACATAGTATCCAGATTGATGAATGGATTAACTTGCACATCATTTCCTTAAAAGAAAGAAGAAACTGAAAAAGAGAGGGAGAGATGGATGACCGTACGTTCTTGGTGGAGAGGTAGTCTGGTTGCTTGTGTTCACCAGCGAAAAGATCGATCGGCACAAGGTCGAACTCGACGCCCTTCTCGTAGAGACATGATAGCACACGTGCTGTGCATGTGGTTTTGGCGTTGCCATACAACCTAAGCACCATTTCTATAGAGACGACCGATAATAGATAGATGGATTCTCTCTTCGATCTCTGTTTGCGCCTGCGTCTCTCTGTCTATATATCAGTCGACGGCTACTCTCTTAATTTCCTACCAATTAAGAAATGGTGGTGACTCACCACACTGAAGCACAACTATCCAAACCATGCATCCACATTGTGGGTCCCATTATCGAAGGATAACATATATACTTGCATAAATATTCCCCGACTCCTAAGGTTGTGGCTGCATGAAGTGGACCCACTGTAATGTTTAAGTGAAATCCACCTTAATCAGCAGGTGGGTCACCTTATTTTAGGGTAGGGCTCAAAAATCAGCTCGGTCTGTGATTTAGGTTGGCACATGATTGGAAACGGTTGGGAGAGAGATGCCCACCCTTTATTTATACATGGCCCACTGAGATGTTTAAGAGAAATCCACTCTAACCATCATATGCTTCATCTCAAATTAGTTATAGGGACAGAACAACAGGCTCAAATGTTATTAAGGTGGGCCATACCAGAGAAAACAAATGAAGGAGAGACTTGACTTTTTTCATGGCCCATTGTGATAATTATATGAAATCCACTTTCAAAATTCGAGCTAAGACCTACTCAGTCCCAGCCATTGACAGCCCTACTCAGTTCCCAACAATCATCCCTACACGCAATTCAAGTGGCCACATGAGGGGAAAAAGTTTGGAGGGTGGCGCACCCCTTCAACACTGTTTTCACTTGTGTGGCACACATGAACCATGGATGTGGCTGACTTTTGGTCGCTAGACCTAAAGTGGGAGTGGATTTAACACAAATACTACGGTGGGGCACACCTGCGCCAATCAAGGTAGGTTCGCATGCCTCTGTGTGTATAATCACACTGAAAATTGATCCTAGCCATCCAATTAATTAATGGCTATCAAATGGACGGTTAATGTCATCTTCTCAATGCAATTTAGTTTAGATTATGCTCCATCGACATCTGGGTCCGTGATTTGTGCGGTCTTGATTACTTTACAACTGTCATTTGTAAGTTAGATGGGTCGTGATCATTTTTTTAAATGAGGCAAAACTAACACAGAGTCCAGCCAATCAGGCCACAAGATGAGGATGTTTTACTGGGGTAGCTGATATTTGAAGAGGGTTGCCGACTTTGAAACGATAACATTCTTTAGGCCAAGACGACCATGACCTTTTGTCATTTTCTTAGGCTGTGGGGTCTTGTCCACCGCATGTGACATACATTTGTGTCCCAATGTGGATAAAGTATCCTAGCCATTCAATTAGTTAACGCCAAATAAATGGGTGAAATAAAGTTTTCAATGGTCGGAATTCAAAGATTGAATTAGATGATTATGACTAATCAATTGGCATGAATTTTGGATTATCATCTATCTATAAAGTCGTCCATAGTTCATACGGTCTGGATTGTTGTAAATGCATGCTTCATGCATGATGCAAGATACACCACAGCATAAGGAAATGACAATGAACTATTAATGTAGTCTACCCCTTTTTAATATTTATTTAGGGCGTGTTATGTGTGAAGTTTGAATCCCACCCAAAGCGATTCTAATTCCACAATATAAAACAGCTTTGACGACTACTCTTCTAGATGAGAAATGATCATATACAGCGGCTGTATGTGAACTTTCACGTACAGCACTCCAAGAAATTTTCAATGGTAAGTGTTCAATCCACACTGTTTCCTGTAGTGTGGTCCACCTCATATTTAAATATGCCTTATTTTGTGCTCTTTTCCTAAAATGATATGGTGAAACAGATGGACGGCATGGATAAAACAAATATAAGGAAGAGGACGTTCGAAACAAGCTGTCGTCTTCGAACGAGAGGTATAAGGAAGAAGCTGACAACCATTGGCGTGCCAAAGTGTTTGAAGTGGGTGATCATATGATGATCCATTTACGAAAAAAGCGATTTACTATCAGGACCTACAACAAATTAAAGAATAAAAAAATTGGGCCAATACTGATAATTCAGAAGATCAATGATAACGCTTATGTTGTTGATCTCCTAATTGACACGGAGATCTCACAGACTTTCAACATTGCGAATCTGTACGAATATCATGAGCCAAAGCTGGACAAGAACTCGGGATCGAGTTCTTTTGAAGTGGAGAGGAATGATGAAGAACGGGTCGCGTACGCATACCCGACTTGAATGGATCGAAGGAAGGAACCCAAAAGAAGTTAGCAAAACTTGGCATAATTTGGTCACTCGAAATCCCACCAGGGAGTTTAGAGGCTCGTAGGACATACAGTTTTGATAAGTTTTGGTCACCCAACTTGACCATTGACGGTCGCCCGATGGAGCCAGTGTCGGTCGCCCAAAAATTCATCGGGATTGCAAGTTTACTCTCTAGACAATCTTAGAGGTCATCAGTCACCCGACAGCGCCCGATAGTGCACGACAAGCTGAATAGATTTGCATGAATTTTGCTGATTTGTTTTCGTTTTGAACTAAAATTCTTTTCCTACGCAATTAGGGTTTTCTAGGGTTTGTTTAGTCTATTTAAACTCATTTATTTTCATTGTTAATGTTTATCTTACATTATTATTAATTAAATTCGAGTTTTTACTCTTTTTTTGTAGATTTGAGAGTTTTCCCTTATAGATTCGAGGAAGTTCGGGTGAGGAGTCCCAAAAGCTCCGTAGATTCAAAGTAGTTATTCGGTGGGGAAGACAGTGATCCACCTTATCACGTCCCTCCCTGCGTAAGACCGTTGACTATTTTCATTTCAACAGCCATTGAAGTAACCACTTAAATTTTCGTTTATGATATATCCCAATAAATGCCCATGATTTGGTGGTTCCAATTAGCTATAAGCCAGTTGCACAATTTCTTATGCATGAGTCAACCATCAGACTTAACTCAGTAATCAAAATATCTAAAAATTACTGAGTTAATGCTGATCGAGTCAATTTCTTATGTCATCACCTTCTTGGAAGTTCTCATTCATACAACTAGGAGCAAGACATGATATAAAAATCACACCAATTGGAGGGTCCTAAGAATCTAATCAATAAAATGGAAAATGGATAGATAAGATAGAGTGGAAGAACAAAATAACTCCAATCATCATCTTAAAACATCTACTAGATAAATCTCACTTTGTCCACCTTAATAAATGTATTTCATATCCACGCTACCCATCTGTTTTCTCATCTCATTTAAGGATGTTATCCCTAAACTTTAGTAGATTTATATCTGGGGTGGACCACATTACTGAAAAAGTGGTGAATGATCATTAAAAGCTTTTTGTAGGCTACAAAAGTTTTGGATCAAGCTAATCTTTGTATTTTCCCTTCATCCAGTTCTATTCGACCTTATCAACGGGTTGGATGGAAAATAAACATTGTGGATCTGCTTACAGTGGGCCTTGGAAAGATTTTAATGGTGAGTGTTCAATCATCACTGTTGCTTGTGGTGTGGTCCACTTAAGATTTGGATGTGCTTAATGTTTGGGGGCCGCGTCCTAAAATAGGCTGGAAAAGCAAATGAACGAAGTGGATATACAACATATCATCAAGGTGGGCTCAACGGTAGAGGTAACACCCAATCAACGCCCTGCTCAAACACAATTACTTGGAGTGCCAACTAGTTATGTGTGAGCGAGAAATGCTCAAAGATAGTTGTATATCCAATTAGTTGTGTGTTAATCCCACTGTGGTGTTTGTATAACATCCAACTCATTTAGCAAGGTAGTACCACCATAAAAATAAAATACCCTAAAAGTTCATGGCCATTTGACTGTTATCTGGGCCACAGCATAGAAAATAATGAACAATCACCCAAAAACCCTAGTTCATATGGGTCCCATCTAGTGGTTGGATAGATGTGATTTTTGAGGCATCCCATTTTCATTGTGGTTGATTGAAGGTTAGAATGGCATACAAACACCATGATTGAGCTCCACACACTTATTAGTCGGACATGGAATTAGTTGTCAGTGAGCATTTCGCATATGAATCGGATCCTCTGTTCAGTTTTAACAGGAAAATTAATCATGTTTGGCGTCAAGCTCATTGGTCCATGTTAGCACTGATGTTGTCAGAACTGCCGCTTTAAATGTAGTCAGTGCTGACATGGACTAATGAGCTCGCACCAAATAGGTTTTCCGTTAAAACTGAGCAGAGGATCCGAATTCTTCGCATATATATAATTGATGTCCTTTTGTGCCATCTTTCCTCCCATTATACTTGAACAGGACATCAGTGGCATGGAAACAGTAGCTCCCACCATGAAGATCTATCTCCTGGTACATGAGGCTCTGTTTATCAGTTGGGCCACACCTTTGGAATCAATGCACAACTGACAGTCTGACTCATCATATAGTTATGGCCAACCTGGTGATTGGATCATCCTGATTTTCAGGGCCGTGATCTTTATAGTGGAGTGCCCTCATGTTTTCATGGTACTGATTTCCTACAAAAGCGGTACTGATAAGTTCTCTTCAACCCTTGGGCTAAAAGAAAAACTACATAGAAGTGATTATTCCCTTTTGATGTTCAACACAGAAATGTTGAAGGAAGAAATTAACTAACCAAAAAGTGTGAGATTGCCATCCTCTAAGGCAGGGATGTGACCAAATGGCTGTGCAAACATACAAAGAAAACGAAATATACCAAATCTTAGTAAGAAAATATATATGAATTAAAAAAAGAAAAAGTCATAAAAAGGGATGAAATACTGAAATATACAACAAGCTTCTATGCATAATTTGAATGATTATCCCATCTAATTAGACAATTAGGCACAGAAAGGGTCTCTTATAGGTGGACCATGAATTCCTTTTCTTTCTTAAAGGCTTAGATGATGTCCTTCCCCATGCATCAACACATCAACCTTTGAAATATTGTCCCAAACTAGTACATAGTGTATAATCCATGAATAGGATGGTTGTATCAGCCCAAAACAACCCAATGGTTTTAACCCATCCATTTTCCAGAACATGATGGAATTGGATAATCATGATTATTGGACCAAATGATTTTTCATCGGCGTAAACAATCCACGAATCCATTGGATGGAATGTTTAGTTAAATGGCTGGATCTATCTACCATCCTTTGCGAGAGGTTCATCAGACGGTGACAAGGCACGGTCTAGGTCTAGCGTGTCATTCAATACGGCCTTGTAATGACCATTTTGTTTTGGAAAAATCCAAAAAAAAAAAAAAAAATTATTGATAAGTTTTTGAAAGTATAAAGATCTTAAATATGTTTGTTAACATGCATTTGATAGTGTAACAGGCCATTCTTCCTCTTGATAAGGATATTGTTTTTGGGGGCACAACAAGGTCGACTTATTGAAAGTTGACTAAATAGTCTTTATTGAACACAAATCAAGCATGGTTTGGTGGGTTAGGATGCATTACATGTAAATACGAAGGAAAAAATTAAAAATAGACGATGTAAAAAAATGAAAACTGATGGTTTACCCAGTTTATGATATTTTTCAAAATGGTCTACTCTACTTTGATTTTTCCATTCCTATTCAGATTGTGTTTTGATTCTCAAAATAAGTCTGGATCCAGTTTCAACTCAATTTCTAAGCTCTCTTCTTATTTGAAATGAAGAAGGAATTAAGAGGAATTTTTTTTTAAATAAAATTTTTGAAAGTGGGCCCATTACGAGTGTATCAATCTAGGCCCCATAATTTTTTAAGGATCAATGCGTAAACGTTTTTTTAATATCATGGATGGTTAGGATTGTCTAGTAAACATGGCCCATAAAGTGTTGGTCGGAGTTGGACCTAACATAGTATCCAGATTGATGAATGGATTAACTTGCATGCATGTCATCCCCTTGAAAGAAAAGAGAAGAAAAGAAGAGACCGCGAAAAAGAGATGATGATCGTACGTTCTTGGTGGAGAGGTAGTGTGCTTGCTTGTGTTCACCAGCAAAAAGATCGACCGGCACATGGTCCAATTCGACACCTTCTCATAGAGACATGATAGCACACGTGCCATGCACATGGTCTTGGCATTGCCATACAACATTAGCACCATTTCTATGGAGACGATAATAGATGGATAGATTTTCTCTCTTCGATCTCAGTTCTTGCCTGCGTCTGTCATCCTTTATATGTCTCGGTTTATATATCAGGTTATGTATACTCTCCTATCTTAATTTTCTATCAATTAAGAAATTCATGTAGGACAAGAATATTCCCTGATAAAGGGTGTGGATCAAACATCTTTCTATCGCGTATGGACCGTAAAAGATCAAGGAAAGTTCAACAAAAATCATCAATTTTCACATGGACGGATCAAAAGAAGGCGGACCGTAATTCAGCCATAACTTTTGATCCGGAAGGAGTTACGGGATGCAGAGCATATGGATTCCTATTGAAATTTTGTTTTGGGGTTAACCGTCCCACATAAGTGGGCCATGTTTATCCATTTTGTCAAAAAATATGCGGTTACAACAAAATAACATAATTTTAGGAAAAACCTACTAATTTTAGTGATTCTGAATTTTAATGTGTTTAGTTTTTCTTTACCTAGGAGTTTTAAGCGGAGTTGGAGTCTAATGCTTCTTCCCAGGGTTTAGTTTATTATTTAAAGTATTGTAAAGATAATTTTATAATTAATCAATCAATTATTATGATTTTTTTAGGAATTATTTCATTTTTATCTCTTATTTTCTCTTGTGAAAACGAGAACCAACCAGTGAGAAAGACGATGATTGACCTCCCACATCCTCCATGCGTCAGTGGTATCAGAGAGAGGTTTCTTCATGAAGATGATGGCCTCTAATGAAGGGTTGGATCTTCATCCTAAGGATCGTGCTCCAAGGGATTATATCACGGCTGTAACTTTCGATGAAGCACAACGGGAGAATCAGTTGATCCTGCAAGGTATACAGGCAACCTTCAACTGCATCGCAACAACATTAAATCTGCCCCAAGCCTAAGACAACGGTCGACAACCACTTGTGCTAGCTGTATGGAATAACCACATGTTCAGTAAAGCACCCCAAGTGGCCTATCGTAGAGTTACCCCAGACAATTCAGAGCCCAGCGACAAAGAGGTTGAAGACATCATCATATGACGGCCTACACGTGGAACAATCGCAGGGATTATGTTGAAAGATATTTTTGAGGTAATATAACTTCGGATGAGGTCATTGAAGTAGAACAAACTACCATCTCAGATGATGTTCAGAATTTTGAAGAGGTGGAGAAAATCAATACCTCAGTTTTAAATGATAGGGAAAGAGAGTCTGAAATTATTTCAGATGTTATGGAGTCAGTTTTGATGGGATTTATGAGCATCACAAAAAGTGTCACACCAGTAATGCAGAAAATTAAGGCGATCGTAGTTGCCGAACTTTTTGATGAATTATTCATTGTGCAAAAAATTGTCCTTTCTCAAATAGAGCTAACTTTCAATGTGCTAGAGAAGGTTGCGATTATTCATGTTGGCGTGGAGAAGAAGTCAGAGAAATTTGTTATACCATTTCAAAACAAGGCTAGCAAACATCGACTTCCGAAGTTGAAAGCAAATCGTGGCTCTAACCTAAAGCGAAACTCGAAGACGAGTTTTTTTTCAAGTGAGGGAAAATGATGTAGGACAAGAACCCCCTGATAAAGGGCGTGAATCAAACATATTTCTATCGCACATAGACCGCAAAAGATCAAGGAAAGTTCAATAAAAAATTATCAATTTTCGCATGGATGGACCAAAAGAAGGCGGACCGTAATTCGGACATAACTTTTGATTCAGGAGGAGTTATGGGATGCACAACATATGGATTCCTATTAAAATTTTATTTCGGGATTAACCGACCCATAAAAGTAAATTGTGTCCGTCCATTTTTTCAGAAAACACGCGGTTACAACAGAAATACGAGATTTTAAGCAAAACCTGTTAATTTTAGTTTGTTTAGTTTTTCTTTAATACGAATGATTTTATAATTAATTAATTAATTATTACGAATTTATGAATTTTCTAGGAATTATTTTCTTCGGTGAGGATGACGGTCGATCAAATTGCAGGTCTCATTGTGGATATCTAGTACACCGCACGACCCCACATGGAAGAATACATTACCGATGGCATATTTGCTACTTCCAGAATTCGAACACACTACCTTCCGCTATGATACCATGTTAAATCACCACTTTATCTAAAAGCTCTAGCGGTTAGAGGATGGCCTGGATGGTGTATCAATGCATTTGCTAGACCTAACGTGGGCTAATGCATCTGATGTATGGAGTGGATTTAACGCAAATACTACAGTGGGTCCCATCTGAGCCAGTCAAGTCAAGGCATTTTTTTTTGGTCAGTCATGCAACGCACCCACTGTTGCTGTCAGCAGCGTGGATTTTCACCACTAATGGGTTTCGAAACCAAGACCCCTGGTTGAAATTGATCCACAGAGTCTACCAATGAGGCAAGGACCGGAACCCAGTCAAGGCATGTTCACAACCTGTGTGTATATCACCACACTGAAAATTATCCTAACCATCCAATTAATGGCTATCAAATGGATGGTTAATGTCAACTTCTCAATGCGCAATTTAGTTTAGATTATGTTCCATCGACATCTGGGACCGTGATTTGTGCGGTCTTGATTACTTTACAACGGTCATTTGTAAGTTAGATGGGTCGTGATCAGTTTTTAAATGACGCAATACTAACACAGAGTCCAGCCCATCAGGCCGAGATGAGTATGTTTTACTGGGGGAGCTGATTTTTTAAGTGGGTTGCCGACTTTGAAACGATAACATTCTTTAGGCCAAGACGACCATCACCTTTTATCATTTTCTTATGCTGTGGGTTCTTGTCCATCGCACGTGGCATACATTTGTGTTCCAGTGTGATTGGCATGAATTTTGGATTATCATCTATCTACAAAGTGGCCCATAGTTCAGACGGTCTGGATTGTTGTAAATGCATGCTTCATACGTGATGCAAGAGACACCACAGTCTAAGGAAATGACAGTGAACTATTAACGTAGACTCCCCTTTTTAATATTTATGTAGGGCGTGTCGTGGGTGAAGTTTGAATCCCAACCAAAGCCAATCTAATTTCTAATTCCACGATATAAAACAGCTTTTGACGACTACCCTTCTACATGAGAAATGATCATATGCAGCGGCTGTCTGTGAACTTTCACGCACAGCTCCTCAAAAAGTTTTCAATGGTAAGCGTACAATCCCCACTGTTTCCCTTGGTGTGGTCCACCTGAGATTTAAAATCTGCCTTTTTTGGCTGATCCCTAAAATGATCCGGCAAAACGGATGATCGGCGTGGATAAAACAGATATATAATGGTGGGGCTTACAGAGCTTTGACAGCAGCTAGTACAGGGAGCTTTTACAGGGAAGTCTTGTACATGAGGACGCGGATTATCTACGGACATCGTGAGTAGCGAGTTTCTAATGAAGTGATGTCACCAAGTTCTGTGGGCCCCACCATGATTTATGTGTTATATCCACATCGTCTGTCCATTTGGAGAGATCATTTTAAGGTATAAGCCAAAGAATGACACAGATCCAAAACCCAAGTGGACCCCACCACAAAAACAATGGGCCAGTGACCCCACCCTTGAAACCTTCCTAGGGCCCACCACTATGCTTATTTGAGAACTAACTTATTCATAAGTTAACACAGACATGGATGAAGGGAAAATACAAATATAATCTTGATCGAAAACTTATGTAGTCCCCAAGAAATTTTTAATGGTAGGCAATCAATTTCCACTTGTTTTTTATCTAGTGCGGTCCACTTAAGGTTTGGATTGGACTCGTTCTTTGGATAATGCCCTAAAATAATCTCTCATAATCGATGGACGGTGTGGATGTAATACATATATCATGGTGGGACCCACAGAACTTGGTGATTTCACTTCAATAGCATACTCATGTCAGTAGCAAATCCGCGCCCTACTGAACCTGACACTAGCGAGACTCGCTACTAAAGTGACGTCACCAAGTCGTGGCCCCCCACTATGATGTATGTGTTGTATCCAATCTGCCCATCCATTTGGAGAGATCATTTTAGGCTCGCTACTAAAGTGACGTCACCAAGTCGTGGCCCCCCACTATGATGTATGTGTTGTATCCAATCTGCCCATCCATTTGGAGAGATCATTTTAGGGTATGACCCAAAGAATGAGGCAGATCAAAAGCTGAAGTAGACCCACCACAGAACACATTGGGAATTGAACGCCTATCATTAAAATCACTTAGGGGCCACAGAATTTTTCGATCAAGGTGACATTTGTGTCTTCCCTTCTTCCATGTATTTGTTAACTGGTTGGATCCCAAATAAACATCATGGTAGGCCATAGGAAGGTTTCAACGGTGGGCGTCACTATCCCCACTGTTTTCTGTGGTGGGGTCCACTTGAGATTTGGATCTGCCTCATTCTTTGATTCATGTCCTAAAATTCTCTCTACAAATGGATAGACGGTGTAGATACAATACATACATAATGGTGGGTCCCACAGAACTTGGTGACGTCACTTCAGTGCTACTTTCAGGTTTATCAGGTAATCCGCGTCCTGTATATGCTACCACATGTGCCAGCGTGGCAGATAGGTGCATAGTCCAAGCCATCCATTAGGCGGGTCCCATGGTGTTCTTCCCAAGAACAACCCAGCAGGTGGGCCCAGCTGCTAGCCCAGTCAGCAGGTTTCAGGTTCGAGTGATTAGGAGACACACTAACCCCAGTGAGTGGGTGGAACGTGTGACTAACCGTGTGGGTGCGTTGCGCAGCTAATAGGGTAGATTGAACGGGTACAATTTTTTTTTTAAAAGCGTGGCCCACCTGATTAGCAGACCGTCCTGATTCTGGGGCCATGGCTAAGTAATGGTTCTCAATGTGGCACATATATTCAGATTATATATGCTGCCTCCTACACTGCCTCCTCCACATATATGTCCCAGTTCCAATGTATCATGAACTATTTTTTGTAATTATTTAACAATTAGATTGGTGGAAATGGTCCCATTTCAATAAACATGTGTCCACAAATCAGAGATTAGAATTGTTCAACCACAGTGAGTCAAAAGTCACAATTTAGTCATTTTTATTTGATTTAATGGATGCCACTTGCACAATTTCTAAGAAAAGCTGGTGCTAGGAAACTGGGTGGGGCCCATGATCTGTCTTATCCATGCTGTCTACTTATTTGTTTTCAGATCGTATAGGTGATCAGCAAACATATCCAAATCTCAAGTCGGCTACATCACATAAGAAAATAGTGGTGATTAAAGGCTGAAAATTTCTTAAGGCCATTGTAATGTTTATCTGCCATCTAACATGTTGTTTAGGTTACACAAATATGGACGCAATCACAGTATGGACGCCACAAAGCGTCCAAACCGAGCTGTGGAGGGACCCACTGTGATGTCCCTGTTTATTCACTCAGTATTGTTGGGATTGGACACCTCTAATCTCCATGCATGAAGGCCACTGACCGGTGGTCCGAACGGTCGATCACTGTGGAGATGTAAACAGCAAAGCTACTGGAGCTTTTTTCTGGGCATCCGGTCGACCGGTTGGCAGTTTCCTTATTGAATTGGGTTTCTTGCGCAATTTTTTGTGTAAGAAGTTTCTAATCTCGGTTTTCTCCTATTTAAGGGGATGTAATCCGGGATTAGGGCTACTGCCAATTGGCCAAGGGATTGAGAGAGTGTTCTAGAGTAAGTGAAAGAGCTATGTGGAAGCTTGGAGTTCTCTGGGATGAGGGAAATGGATGGGGTTTGTCCTTCTCGTGTGAGAATTAGCTTTATTAGCTTGGGATTTCTCTTGCGGGCTATGATTCAGGTTGTGTTTCTTCTATCTCTTATAACTTCTTATATCATAGTGGATTGGTTCGCTTTGTGCCGTGGTTTTTTACCCGTGTGGGGTTTTTCCACGTAAAATTTGAATTGCTTTTTGTGTATGTCGATTTGCTTGAGTGATTGCCATTGAGGTTTATTCCTCGCCTGCTTTGATTGCTTTCGTTGCGGGGCTCATAACCCCAACAAGTGGTATCAGAGCTAAAAGTTGGGAAAGAGGCAGAGAGAATCTAAGGTGAGGCATCAATGACATTTTCTAGCATAAGATTCGATGTGGAGAAAGATTCCGTGAAAGAAAAATATGGAAAGCGATTGATATCTATGAAAGAAAAAGAGTTTAAAAAGGTGGATCGGTACGCCAATATATCAATCAGGTTCATCGACTGCGATCGTGTTTAATCAGGAGCACTATTCATGGTAGAGCTGTGGGATCGGCAGCGGGATCCATGGTTGCTCGTGTGTGGCATGCGCGCAAGGGCCACATGAGCCAGCAGGTGGTGAATGTATAAGGATGAAGTCGATGAGGCATAAGAAGCGGTGAAGCTATGATGATGATGGAGTAGAGATAAAGATGTGTGTGGCAAAGTGTTGCACGAAAATTAGAGTCGTGGTGGAGTTTGTGAAATTACACATTTTGGATTAAAGGCGTGTTAGTACGGAAGCTTGGAGAGCAACTAGTATTATGGCTAAGTCCTATAAAGGAGGGGGGTGATTAGGAGCTTTTGAAAAAAAAAAATCGCCTACTTAACAGTTTTATCAATTTAAACTAAGCAAGAACACTTCGGCTACCAGGCCTAAGTGGGTCCAATCATAAGACTAGCATACTATTTAAGCAATAAGAAACCTAGTCTAAACATGCATAGATACTCAAATGATTAAACAAATCAAGCTTCTAATCTATGCAACCCATGTAGACTTATGAGAATGGATTAATTAGCTCAAGTCTACACAACTAGTGAAAGTACATCTTGTGTATGGATGTACCTATCTAGTGCCTAGCATACATTCCTATCAAGCATTCATAATTAATAATTAAACATACATGCTAAGATAACAATGTGCTCAAATCAATCACAAACACAAGCATGTATAGTGGTTCGACTACTTGTCTACTCCACTCCCGGTTCAAGTACTCAACCCATTTAAGCACACCAGCATTCACTATCGAAGGTTTTAAATGAGGTTCACCTTTCAACCTTTATAACCTACACAAGGTCTAGTCTTATACAAGGACAATGGAGGTTTTACCGGTTCACCTTTCAACCAATATAGAGTTTTGGACAAGGGCTAACTTTCAACCCAACGCACGTTTACTCCCGTCTCGGAGGCTCCCCCTTGAAGACTTTATTTAGGCCCGACAAATATGTTAAGGAGTGCCAAACAACTCTTAGTCTTTAGGCCGACAAACGAGCCAAGGAACGGCTAGCGTCCCTAGAGTTTTAGGCTCAACTAATAAGCCAAGGATCGGCAAACAACTTCAGTTCGAGTTTGACAAATAAATTCTACACTTAACTCCCACAGGAAATTGAGTGGAAGGACTCTCTACAATGACAACCTTACTTGTCGGATGAGCCCCTTGTTCAACGTCAGTTGGGTTACTTGATCTCCGCTCTCCCATGCTTCAATTAGCTTCCCTTGCTCCCCCGATTGTGTTGCCGCTGCGTCGTCAATACCTCAGCTACACTTGATCAACCACCTTACAAATGATGCATTTGAGATGCCCAAAGTGATAGGAGGGTAGGTTTGAGATCTCTACAACTTATGGGAATGGGTTGCATTGAGAGTCTCACCTACAAAGATCTCATCATAGAGTCTTGGATAGAAATATGACTATCAAAATCAATCCAATCTCTAGAGATCAAAAGAGAGACAAGTGCATCTTCATCTTGAGCTTTGAATGCTCCATGCTTATGATGAATCACAAGGAAGATTACTTTTTTAAGTTAGGAATTGAGCTATTAATGATCTTTAACAATGGTGGCTTCTATCTCCTCAAAATTCACTCTCTGTGCTAAAAAATGAGTCCCCCACCTTTTATAGATTTTATTCCGACGGTCAAAAAATAAGCAGATTTGAGTATCTCCGATTGATCGAAAAAAATGTCCGATTGATTGGAGACCTGTCCGATTGATCGGAAATCTGTCCAGTCAATTCTCTGGAAGATATTCCGATTGATCGGAATCATGGTCTGATTAATCGGAATAAACCCCTTCCGATGGATCGAAAGTCTGTTTGATTGATCGAAAATTTGTCCAGTGGTTTTCAAACTTGCTGGAACAAATTCCAATTGATTGGGACTTCTGTCCAATTGATCGGAGTCCAATCGGAACACCTGTCCGATTGATTGGAGATCAATAAAAACTGTTGTTTGAGCTGATTTGTTTGCAGCAGCTTCCACCTCTTTAAATAGTCTAACTTATCATGTTTTTCATGGAGTTCTAAGACTAATGATAATGAGTAAGGGTATACCTAGTTGGTCCAAGTCATCTAAGAGGTTATGGTTTTAGATAGGTTCAAGGTTAAGGCACACTAAGGCATCTCTTTTACCTGTTTCTTCTTTCTTGATGCAGCTGGTCCATCTTGAGTCTTTGGTCTTCGTCTTCATTATGCTCAACCGACACTAGACTCACTGATCTAAGTGATTGACAAACAAGGTGCACTAGTATGCCACGAAAAGTGCACTAACAGTTTGTTAGGATTGGACGCCTCTAATCTCCATGCATGAAGGCCACCGACCGATCGGTCACAGTGGAGATGTAAACAACAAAGCTGCTGGAGCTTTTTGTTTGGGCATCCGACCGATCGGTCGGCAGTTTCCTTGTTGAGTTGGGTTTCTTGCGCGGTTTTTACGCAAGGATTTTCTGATCTCGATTTTCTCCTATTTAAGGGGATGTAATTCGGGATTAGGGTTGCCGCCAATGGGCCAAGGGATTGAGAGAGTGTTCTAGGGTAAGAGAAAGAGCTATGTGGAAGCTTGGAGTTCTTTGGGATGAGGAAAATGGATGGGTTTGTCCTTCTCGTGTGAGAATTAGCATTGTTAGCTTTGGATTTCTCTTGTGGGCTATGATTCGGGTTGTATTTCTTCTATCCCTTGTAACTTCTGATATCATAGTGAATTTGTATCGCTTTGTGCCGTGGTTTTTTACCCGTGAGGGGTTTTTCCACGTAAAAATCGGATTGCTTCTTATGTATGTCAATTTGCTTGTGTGATTGCCATTGAGGTTTGTTACTCACCTACTTTGATTGCTTCCGTTGCGGGGCTCTTAACCCCAACAGGTACATCTATATACTCGTTTTTCTTAGATCTTTTCATTGCGCTTAAAATCTAAAGTCTATGATAAGTTCGTCATCTTTTCTAATCGTGCTCGAAATTTGTTTCACACAACTATTAAATCTTTTCAATCTGATGGCGGAAGTGAATTCATAAACCGCAAATTCCAAAATTTATTTCATAAATGCGGTATTATTCATCGTGTCTTGTGCTCGCACACCCCTCAATAAAATGATGTTGCGGAGCGCAAACACAGGCAACTTGTTAATGCCATTCGGTTTATTCTTTTTCAAGCTAGAATGCCACCCTCATTTTGGGTAGAAGCTTTGAATTCTGTTGTTTATGTTATAAATCATCTCCCTTCAAAACAGCTCAATGGTCAATCACCATATCAAATATTGTATGGATGTGCTCCAAACCTATCTATGCTACATGTTTTTTTGTTGTTCTTGCTATCCTAATGTCTCATCAACTGATGTGCATAAATTAGCACCACAGAGTGCACACTGCACACTGTATTCATCTTGGCTACTCTCCATTATCCAAAGGCTACCGT
Organism: Liriodendron chinense; assembly: GCA_003013855.2. NCBI lineage: Eukaryota > Viridiplantae > Streptophyta > Magnoliopsida > Magnoliales > Magnoliaceae > Liriodendron > Liriodendron chinense. Next base: position 7,343,463 of record ML058469.1, on the reverse strand, counting down.
TGTCTTGTCCCACAAATACAATAAGTGCTTGTTTCTAGACATGTCGGGTTTGATGAATCCACCTTCCCATTTTCAATCTTGTGTCATGGCTTATCTCTTACTACATCTAACAGTTTGGATGTACCTATCCAACATTCCTCTACTCTTCCTCACTACCCCATCTACGGTTGTGGTGATAAAACTTTCTTTCTTAATCCTATGATGGATACCACACCAGATTCATACCCACATGACACATCCCCACCGTCAGCAGCCAACCTTCCATCTTCATCCTTATCTACTGGACATGATCCGCACGGTTTGGATCCACACAGTCTGGATGTGCATAGTCTGGATCATGCACAACAACCACAATCCACATGATTGCTCCAACAATCACAATCTGATCATACAACGAGATCTTCTCCTTCAACCATTCCACATAACGTGGACTCTAGATTCTCCTCAATCCAATCTCTACATTCTCCAAAGATTTCTCCAAGATCTTCTCCTTCAAAGCCTCATCAACAAGATATTCCAAATAAAAAATCTACTTCCTCATAAGTGGATAATTCTTCCTCGTTACCATCTTTTGTTCGCAAGAGATTTCCTATCAATCTCCAACCGCATCTCACGTCCTCTCCTTCAAATTCAAATTCTCCACAAATCCAGTCCGTATCTTCATTCAATGTCCCTCCACAGTCATTGCGACAAAAATCGTCGACGTCATCCCCACTTCCCAACGTCACTCTCTCTTCATCTCATGCCTTAGAAATAACTTCCATATCTTCTCCATATGGAAATTTTGGTTCTCAAAATTCAGAAATTCAAGCTGTCATTGCTCCTCTCCCATTACGTCATTTATCTCTTTCCTATACAAAATCTCCACAATCTAATCCCTCTCCTTCCGCTCCTATACAAGTCCAAAATCAACACGATTCTTCTTTATCTACTACGTCTCAATATACAGCGTCTTCCTTTCCTTTTGTATCTCCTCAATCTTGGCTCTTAACCAACTCTCATTATGCCACATCATCCTTAGATGCCACGCCCGCATCCATGTCATCATCTAATGCAGAATGGATTCCGTCATCGGTTGGCTCACCTGACTCGTCCATTAAAAACGTTTCACATACAACAAATTCTTCTCATCACATGATTACTCGGTCTATGGATGGCACAAGAAAGCCAAAAATACTTCCTTCTCTTCTTACAACACTAGCGCCATCAGTTCTTCCTCTTGAACCTTCTGTTGGGATAGGAGGGCCAGCAAGCAACAGCAAAGCCAAACACAAGTAGCAAATTGAATCAAACAAGCAACACAATACAATCACAATGCATGCAACTAACTACACATAGATAATTCGAATTTAACGTGGACATATCCCTCACGGGTAAAAAACCACGGCGCAAAGCGACACCAATCCACTATAATATCAGAAGTTACAAGAGATGGAACCCAAAACCCAAGATCACAAGCCCACAAGAGAAATTCAAGCTTTCCCAAGAAGAAAACCCTCTTCTCAAGCTCTTTCTCTCACCTAAAACCTCTCTCAATCACCTTCGAATCTAGGATCCCTCTAATCTTATAACACCCTCCTTAAATAGGAGAAAAACGGATTTAGAAACCCTTTGCGCAAAACCGCACAAGAATCCAAGTCATACAAGGATACTGCCGATCGGTCGACCGGCCAGCCAGATACCCAAAATTGGCTCCAACAACTTGTTGTTGTAATCTCCACTGTGATCTGCTGGTCGGAGGCCAGTTGGTGGCTCTATGCAATGATGATATGAGGACATCCGTTTCCAACAAACTCCACCACGACTCAAATTATCATGCACTACCTCGCCATGCATAACTTCCACCTCTACTTCGTCATCATTATAGTCCCGTCGCTTCTCGTGCCTCATCGACTTTATCCTTGCATCTTCACATGCCTTGTTGCTCTTCCCATGTGGCTATTTTTCTCTTGCCACATATGAACAACAGTAGATCCCGCTGCCGATCCCGCAGCTCCACCATGAATTATGCTCCCGATCACCTTGTAAAGATTATCACACCTCCACGTCTTGATCATCACGAGTGCTCCCTTCACCATTTTACAATACCGATCATAGTCGATGAACCTGCACCCTTTCACCTCAAGTGCACCAAAATATATCATATTCATCTTCATCTCAAGGACATGCTTTACACTTTCAAGGATCCGTTTGACTCCATCAAACATCCTAATGTGCACCGAACCAATCCCCACTACATTGCCCACAACAACCGATCCACCACCATACTCCTTGTATGACATGAATGAACTCCGGTCAAGACATACGTGACATGATGCACCTGAATCCAAGAGTCACTCTCCACCAAGGGACTTTATGTCTACAGTTAGAGTTCACTATGAAGGATTTGGGCCCTTTACACTACTTTCTCGGTATTCAAGTTGTCCATGTCCCGCAAGGAATCTTCTTATCTCAAGAATTGTATGCCAAAGACATCATAAAACAAGTAAATATGGAATCATCAAAACTTGTCTTTACGCCTATTACTTTGAAACTTTCTCTTTCCAATCATGAAGGTGATATTTTACAGGATCCAACTCACTACCGACAGATTGTTGGTTCTCTACAGTATCTTACCTTTAGAAGACCAGACATTACCTTTGCTGTCAATATGGTCTCTCAATTTATGCATGCTCCAAGAGAGTCACACGCCCAAGCTGTCAAAAGGATTCTACGATACCTTAATGGCACATTACATCATGGCCTTCATCTGCAAAGGAGTCTTAATTCATCTATACGTGCTTACTCTGATGCGGACTGGGCCGAATGTCCCTGACAGTAAGCGATCAACTGACGGGTTATTGTATTTTCCTTAGTGGTAACCTAATCTCATGGTCGGCAAAGAAACAACATACTATTTCGTGCTCCAGTGCTGAGTCTGAGTATAGGTCCTTAGCCTGTGTAGCAGCTGATACTATCTAGATACGCCAACTTCTATGTGATCTTCTTGTTCATCTTTCTCATCCTATCACTATCTAGTGTGACAACGTCAGTGCAACTTATCTTACGGCGAATCTTATTTTTCATGCACGCACCAAACATATAGAAATTGATTTTCACTTTGTCCATGAAAAAGTTGCGAATGGTGAACTTCTGGTGCGCTACGTTCCGACTGATAATCAACTTGCAGATATCTTCACCAAGGGTCTCTCCTTTGCTAAATTCAAGTCGATCATCTTTGCATCATCTCAAATCTCGCTCGAACTGCGGGGGAGTGTTAGGGTTTACATATTATATTAGGCCTCTCCTTTGTATTCAATCATCTTATATCTCTATCTCGCGAACTAGATGTTATATACATATTATTTGTTTGGAGGGTGAGTAAATAGAGAACTTCAAGTCCAAGGTTGAGTCAACCCTTTATAAATATATAGTATCTAGGGCATTATCAAGGATGGTGTCAATGTATTAAATCTATGGTGTCCACCATGTGTGTCACCTTATGTTAGGCTCAAGGCTAAAACTTCAGTCACATTTGTGATTCAAGTGGACCAAATGATTGGAAAAAGTATATATGTCAACTCTCATGATCCTCCCAGCTATAACTCTCGTGTGGCCAACTTAAATCAATGGTCAACCAAAATTTTCAGCCTTGGTCCTAAGGTGGTATTACATATCTAATGGCCTGAGTGGATCTCAGATAGACATCATGGTGGGCCACGTCATATAAGGATGCGGGTGTGCATCCCCTGAAATTCTCAATTTTAGGAGTGGGATTGCGGACGTAACACACAACAAAGGTAACGTATGCTGCTGGTAAAACTCTGTGGGCCTCACCATGATGTGTGTATTTTAGCCACACTATCGATCCATTTTTCCAGCTCATTTTACCAAGGGAGCCTAAAAATGAGGCAGATCCAAAGCTCAGGTGGACTGCATCGTAAAAACACTAGTGATTAAACGGCAACCATTAAAAACTTCTTGGGGCCATGAAAGTTTTGGGATCAAGCTTATATTTGTGTTTTCCCTTCATTTAAGTCTGTGCGTCCTAATCAACAAATTGGATGGAAAATAGACATTACGGTGGGCCCTAATGGACATCCAACACCACTCTTTACCATAGGTTGGTCCACATGAGATCTGGATCTGCTTCAGTTTTGGGAATGTGCCCTAAAATGAGCTGTCAAAATGAATGGACGGTGGAATATAAGGCACTTCTATCACACTGGCCTCATAGTCAAGTATACCCTTCCCACTTCCATACATGTCCAAGGGCTCTAGAGAGGTTGAATCTTTTCTTTTCTTTTCTTTTTTCTTTTCCATCCTTTTCAAAGCAACACCTAAGAAAGCCATTGCCAGCCAAAGTCATCCCCGGAAAGTTAGGTGGGGCCACCATAATGTTTGTGAGAAATCCACCTCGTCCATTCAATTTTACATATCATGTTAGGACATGGCCCAAAAAATGAGGCAGATTCATTACTTAAGTGATTGCATGATAGGAAATAGTGAGGATAGAACATCCACCCTTGAAATACTCATGGGGTCATAGAAATTTTGGATCAGGCCAATATTTTTGTGTTTTCAGTTCATCTTAGTAGAAATGACCTTATCAACGTTATGGATGGCATGTAACCATCACGGTGGACCCCTACTCAGTTTTTCCTCTTGTGAAGCTTACTTAAGTTTTGGATGCCGTGACATGATCTAACAGAACAGATGGATGGGGTGGATTTCTCACAAACATCACGATGGGCCCAGCATAAGTAATGGGATTTACCTTTGCTTTAAAAGTAATTACAATAAATGCATCGGAGTGTAAGTGGGGAATCGGATCTCCGCACGCTCTTATTGTGCAGAGTAAACTCAATTGGGCCCACCTAGAGTGTATGTGCTTTATCTATTCCGTCCATATGTTTTTTCAGCTCATTTTAGTGGTTGAGCCCAAAATTTAAGCATATCCAAATCTCAAGTGGACCATGCCATGGGAAACAGTGGGAATAATGATTTCCACCGTTGAAACCTTCCCAAGCCCTACAGTGATGTTTATTTGTCATCCAACCTGTTCATAAGATCACATGGATATGGATGAAGGGAAAACACAAATACCAGCTTGATCCAAAACTTTTGTGTCCTCTAAGAATTTTTCAATGGTAGACATTCAGTTCATACTTTTCTTGTGGTGTGGTCCACTTTAGATTTTTATATGCTTCATATTTTGCCACCATACCTAAAATTTTCTGTTAAGATGGATGGACGGAGTGGATAAAATAAGTAAATCACTATGGGCCCCACAGAGTTTACTCTAGCGTGCGGAATTACTCCGCAATCCACTTCCGAAATTGGGAGCTCTCTCTCTCTCCTATTTATTAAGAAATTAAATGCCCGATAACCCAGCCTCAAATATACAGCATCCAAGCTGGTTGGACCTGAGGTGCGGTCCAACCGGTTGGACTTGAGAGTGCCTCTATATATATATATATATATATATATATATATATATATATATAGACACACACATCTCCATCCCTAGTATGGGATACGACATCACACAATCTAAACAATCACATGAGACCAAGAATGAGCTAGATCCAAGGCTGAAGTCAACCCCTCCCAAATATTGAGCTAGCCTGCATTAAATGCAAGCGATTGTGTGGCCGACCTCAGCCTTGAAGCTGCCTTGAGACCAAGAATGAGGCAAATCCAATGCTCAGGTCGGCCACACGGAACCCTTGCATGAAATGCAACTTGCATTTAATGCAGCCAAGCTTAGTATTTTGGTGAGGCTGACCTCAGCCGTGGATCTGCCTCACTCTTGGTCTCATATCTTAAAATGATGTTAGAAAAAAAATGGACAGAGTAGATAAACATATACATCACCGTGGGCCCTCCACAGCTTAGTTTGGATGCAATATGTGTTCCACAAATATCAGCTTCAAAACTTTTGTGGACTTATTAAGTTTTTAATGGTGAGTGTTCAAATAGAACATTTTACTGTGATGTGGTCCACATGAGACTTGGCTCTATCTCATTTTCGGATTCATGACTTAAAAAGATGTGGAAAAATGGATGGACAGAATAGATCAAACACATACTTCATGGTGGGACACACAGAGCACCGTCCTGCTGGCTTAGGCACTTTTTATCTCATGTTCTAAGATGAGCTGGAAAAATGAACGGACAGGGTGGATTTCTCATATGGCTGTCAATCGGCTGGGTTGGCATGTCCGGCTACCGGCCTGAACTATCTCGGCTTAAAATTTTAGCCTTTTTAAAGCGGCCCAAGGTTACGCTGGACGTTCAGAAGCCCGCCTGGTCCAGCCCGCCTTGGTTGGACCGTGCAATTAAAGACCGGCAGCTTAGGTCCATCGTGATGTTTATGTAAAATTTACCTGGACCATTACATGCGTCGGCTATAATAAGCCTAGGGCTCAAAGATCAACCCTATCCATGATTCAGGTGGACCATGTGATTGGAAAGTATATAGGTAAATTTTCACCCTCCGCACTTTTACCCTTGGTATGGCCCACATGGTTATCACGGTAGTTCTGTTTATTTGGCTCTAGGCAAAATCTTTTGTGTATAATCTAATGGTTGGAGTGGATTTCATATAATTATCAAGGTGGGCCTTGAAAAAGTCAAGGGTGTAATTCTGTCACATTTGTTCCCTTTGGTGTGGACTACCTGAAGCACGTATCATCTTTTTTTTTGGTCCGTGGGCCTAACTTAGGATTATTTGTCTATGTGGTCGGAGTGGATCTTGCATTCACATCAATGTGGGCCCCATAAAAAATCAAGGGCGTGCATCGCGGTAAAGGGTTTTTTTTTTTTCCACCAATCAAACGGACACCTTAGGAACGGCTGGCAGATGGAAACCCACCATTGATTTTTTTTAGGGCCCACCTGAGTTTTGGATATGATTGAAACTTGGTATGACTTCTTGTTTAAGTGGGACGCACACAATGGATGGGCTGGATTTTTCAACCACACCTCAGTTGATCCTATAAACGATCATAAAGGTTTCAATAGGTGGATATCCACTCTTAACTATTGTCTATGGTGTGGCCCACCCAAGTCATTGATTGGACTGAGTTTTAGGCTCATGGCCCACCACAGAATGGTGCATCTGACTAATGGTAGTGGATGTGAGACATAAATGAGTATAACCTGTGATTCAGGTTGGCCACACCAAAAATTTTAACTGACAATTATATAAAATCCATTCCAACCATTAAATGACACGTAAATTTAAACCTAGGGTCTAAATGTGAGACCTATTGTGATTCAGGCACCAAGAGACCTTTGATTATTCTTCTCCCACAAAAATCACGTTTTCCAGACAATCTAACCATTTGATCAATGGTTAGGAAAATGGATGGTCTAAATCAACTTTGACATATATCTGCTGAATTTGGACTGTTCGGCTCTTTCAATTTTGACCGTCGGCTCTACTTTCACCAATTCGATGGTCAGGCGCATGAGGGATATGCATCCATCACGTGGACGTGTAAGCCGCCCAAAGCAAATGGGACACAGATTGGGCGCTACCTCATCAGGATCTGTGGGGCTACACCGTCCATCCATTTTGATGGATCATTTTAGGACATGAGCCCAAAAAGGAGTTATATTGAAGGTTGAAGTGGACTACACCAAAGAAAGCAGCGGACGGTAAGAGTTCAATCCCCACTACTTCATGTGGTGTAGTCACTATAGTCGGGGTTTCCCAAAGGGTAACAGATTAGTGGGTGAGGCGCTGACAATGGGCCCACCTTGATGTATGTGTTGTATATCCACACTGTCCATCAATTTTTCCAATTCATTTAGGGAATAACCCCAAAAAATGAAGCAGATCAAGTGAACCACATCACAGAAAACACCCACCATTAAAAAAGTTCATAAGGCCCATTGTAATGTTTATTTGCCATCCAAGAAGTAAAATCACAAATATCAGCTCGATCTAAAACTTATTATCGGACCATGCTTAAAGTGAGCTTGAAAAACTGATAGACGGCATTGACATAGGGCGCGAATTAGGTGTTACCCCGGGAACAGCTTAGTGGGTGTTACCCCTACCGTATGGCCCACATGCATGATATTTTGTATATCCACTCCGTCCATCCGTTTATACAGCCAATTTTAGGATAAGGTTCCAAACATTATGTAGATCCAAATCTCAAGTGGACCATGCCACTGGAAACAGTGTGATTGAGTGCTCCACCATTAAAAATTCTAAAGAGCCCATGGTAAGTTTTTGGTAATGTTTATTTGCAATCCAAGCTCTTGATAATGTCAATAAGGTCTCGATGAAGGGAGAATGTAAATATCAGATTGATCCAAAACTTTTGTGGCCCACAAAACGTTTTTAATGGTTATTAATCACTCTTTCTAGTGTTATGATCCACCTGACATTTGGATCTTCTTAAGGCTTTCTATCATATACTAAAATAATATTAGAAAACAGATAGACGGCATAGATATATAAAAGATACATCAAGATGGGCTCCACACGGTAGGGGTAACACCCACTAAGGTGTTACCAGGGTAACATCTAATTCGCTCCCCCTGCACAATGGATATCCGTAGGCGCAGCTGGTGGATCCGAGGATCAACCTAGGTGGGTGGATCACTGACTATGGGGCAATGGTGATGTATTTTACTTGAATCCACGCCGTCTATCCATTTTGATGGCTCATTTTAGGTCATGTTCCCTAAAATGATGCAGATCCAAATCTTAGGAGGGAGGACCACACCACAGGAACCAGTGGTGAATGAAGACACACCATTAAAAACTTATCGGGGGCCACCGGAATGTTTATTTTCCATCCAATCTGATGATAAGGTCACAAAGGACTGGATGAAAGAACCAAACAAATATCAGCTTGATCCAAAACTTTTGTGGCCCACAAAAAGTTTTTAATGGTCAATAAACACTGTTTTTTATTATGGTCCACCTGAGTTGTCGATCCGCTCCATTTTTTAGATCGTGATCTAACATGATATATTAAAAAGGACGAACGGCTTGGATGTAAGGAAAATACATCACGTGGGCCCCATAGTTAGGGATCCACATATAACTAAAGCATGTTAAGTTACTATTCAATACGTTTCAACTTCCAAGTAAAACAAAATTCCTCCCACGTCCAAAGAATCATAAACAAACTAAAACACTAAGTCTCCTTAGATAACACGGCTTCTAAAATAAAATTATTAAAAATTTTAAAAATAAAACCCTAAAATCTCAGATGTTCTCATCTTAATATCATAAGATGGACTTCTTCTCCATGTACACCAGTGTATCTACCTGCACTAGTCCGATCATTCCCATTAGACTAGGTGGGCCAAGCTCAGATTATAATCTATGGCTGAGAACGATCGTTAAGAACGGCGAAAGGAGCACTCAACTCATCTCATATCCTATCACTGGTCCCGAGTACATCGGAGCTGATGGGTACGGCCCCATCGGTGGTGGGGGAACCCTAAGTGCCTCAGTGCTTGGAATAAGCCCAAGCGCTGGTGGGGCACTTGGGTGAGGCTTACCCATAGGCGGTGCAACAAACCCACATGCCCTAGGCACTAGGGTGCTTGGCGTTGTTTGTGCCTCCCAATGGAGGTGCAATAAGCATTGATGGCTGAGGCTTACCCATTGGTGGTGCCCTAATCACTGGGGCGCTTGTAGCTGTTGTGTTTTAGCAAGCTGTAATAGGCTGGTTGGCTCTAGCTACTTCACCAATGAACTTGTAAGAGAAGTTCAAGATGCCTTGTGGTTTTCCTGACGGTTTTCTGACTTGATAACTTACGAACTGGACGACTAAGGGTTGTCTTCTATGATGAAAGGTGTCGAGGAGGTCTTTGATGGGGACAAGGACTTCACCGATTAGGCGGTCAGGGCGGAGGATGTGAGAAGAGAAGAGCTTGAAGCTGAGAATGATACCATGGTTGTTTGTAGTGGGTACGTTGATTGTTGTTAGGGTAGTTCCAGTTTGGGTTTCTGCCACCGCCCATATCGACGTGCGTTTTGTGCTTCCGGCGATGCTTGCTGCTTACAGAGGCGACTGCATACACGTCCATATTGGTGAAAAAATTTATGTGGCTGAGATCTCTGGCTGATATGATTGTTAGATATAACGGTATAGACTCTTCCATGGTGGAAGAGTTGATATTAGAAAGAGAGAGTGAGGGAGAGGGAGATGGAGAGGAAGAGAGAGGGAAGAGGAATTTATACTGAATTAGAAATAGAAAACAAGATGGAGGTGAGAGAGAGACGACTCATGCCTATTTATATTGATTGCGGATCGTTAGTGTTGAAGGCGTCTCTTCTCATTGCTTTATGTCATCGCAGATGATACCAACAAAAATTTGTGGAACTTCTCTGAACGGCTACCTTTTGAAACTTTTCTAGGGTCCACCGTGAGGTGTATTTTCCATCTAACCTCTTCATAAGGTCACACAGACCTAGATGAAGGGAAAAACCAAATTTCATCTTGATCTAGTGCCTTCTGTGGCGTCAAGAAGTTTTCAACGGTAGGTGTCCAATTCCACTGTTTCCTGTAGTGTGGTCCACTTTAGTCTTTGATCTACCTAGTTTTTAGTCTCACATCCTAAAATGACATAGACAAATAAATGGACCGTAGGGATTTGACACATACACCACGACGAAGCCCACTGAAGTTCCACTGTCACCACTTCCGGTTTTCTTCTCTCCGGAATGTGGGTCACCGACTTAACGTGTGAAATTTATACATAGTTTCCTCTTGGCCATCCAAATGTTTCAATGGTGGTGATTGACTCCCCACGGTTTCCTCTTGGCCCACTTGAGTCTTGGATCCGTCCTAAAATGAACTCTCAAAACAGATGGACAAAGTGGATTCCACAGAAACCTACGAAAGCCTTCCAAAGTAAGTCCGCATTTTCGTTCAACACATAGGATTTCGCACTCATCTATATTAGGGCTAGAATAGCCTACACCAAATGTTTTATACCGCGTGTAACGTCCATCTTGTTACATATAAAATTAACTACGTCCTTGAAATCCACTATTTGAACTATACAAACAATGCGAAAGATCCGATATGCTACCAAAAGGACTGTTCAAATGGTATGGCCCGCCTAAGGTTTTTATCAAGATGATTTTTAAATATCCCTTACATGTTGGTGAGTTACACGTGACTAACCGGTTTGATGAGAGATACACTGTAACAGCCCCGAATTTTCGACTCTCATGGACAACACGATTTGTCGAGTTTTGGGTGTTAACTCCTATGTGTTAATATTATAATTCCATACACAGATACTGTACATATATACATTCATGCCATTTAAGCAAAATGACGGAAAATAAATATCTTATTCCATAATTTTCTATTCTAAGTTCAAAAACAAATATAAAACATGCTTAACAAAATGTTCATTTAAATGTCCCCATAAAAGAAAACTTATTTCAAATTCAAAGAATTAATCTTTTCTCTACTAAAGCAATAAATAGATCATCATCAATCTACGTGAGCTTCTTCATCCGCCATTTGCTGCCACGAGCCTTCATATTCGTCACCCTGCAGATCAAGCTCACCTAATGGATCGTCACCTGCAATGTCTAGTGGTGTTTTAAACAAAACACCGTCCCAGAAGGACGTGAGTTGCTCGTGATCAACTCAGTAAGGATCACTAATTAAGACTATTACAATAATATCCAAACAATGCATATATCATACAAAACACGCAAAAAGAAATATCTTGATTAATACTATGCATGAAATGCATGCTCTGGTTCAGGCACCCTGACCAATGAGACGGGATCACTCCACTCTTCTCACCAATCACTAGCAACCAGAGGTTCTAGTTAGGATGGGATCACTCCACTCTTACCCATACACCAAAAACAATTAGTGAAACGGGCCCATGCACACCTTCACTGGCAACCGATGTATGCATGATTTAGTTTCACATTTAGTTAAGTAGCTTATCATCCAGCAGTTTTAGAGATGTTCTTATCCTAAGGTCACTCTACACCCCATCTATGGTCTGTCATGACGTAGAATAGCCGTTTTCTCTCGATAGGGACCAACCACGAAAAGGCGTACACATCTTAGTCAAGATGAGACACATGGCACCTCAAAACATTTGTATTTAACTCAAGAGTCCATTGTTTACTTTCTCATAAATCTTTGGCACTTCGTTAATATCACAATCATGGTCTTGCCAAAATACACCTCATGGGTTTCTTACAAATCCATCAATTTCCATATATATAGTTATACTATCCATGGGGTAAGGGCTTCCCTTAGGACGACATCCATACATACAACTATCCTCATACATGAATCATAATCTCAATCTTTTACATGTGAACAACATGTTGAAATATGAAGCAAACATAATCTCATATACACATGTGAACAAGCATTTTGAAGCATGTTGCATACATATTCTCATATACCCATACAAATAAATCATCATTCCTTCTTTAACTCTCAGATCTGACATACCATCTATATAAAATGAAATTTCAGCAATTAATATCAAATATATTCATCAAAACACGATTTCATAAAGGATATATTCACAATCATTCATCTTTTAAGTACATACCACAAACCACAACATTAAGACACAATTCAACCTATCATGCGATATTACTGTAAATGGGCTTAAAAAGAAATCCTTACCGTAGAATTTGAATGATATAATTCATAAATAATGTGCACCTCCTCTAGGTCCTAAACCTAGTATAATTATGAAAAATAAGCAAATCAGGAAAAATTTCAACATAGTATACAATATTATGGACATCTACAGTTGGGTTCACCATAAGGTTTAAATGTATGCTGTCTATATGGGACGATATCAAAGAAGATGGGGCCTACCTCTTAGAATTACGGGTGCCGGCTAAGTCGACTCGGTTTGGCTCGGTTCGACCCGGTTTGGCTCGAGATTTCTTCTCCTTTCTCTTTCTTCTTCCTTTCTTCTTCCTTTCTCTTTCTTCCCCTTTCCTCCTTCACTGGACAGAGTCCAGCAATAGCCGTCCAGCGACGACTGACCGGCAGCAACCGTCCAGCAGCAGCTGGCCTCCTATCTCTCTCTTTCTCTTACCCTCTCTCTCTCTCTCTCTCTCTCTCTCTCTCCTCAAGGCCTCTCTTTTTCTCTCTCTAACGGCTTCTCTCTCTCTCTCTGACGATCATGGAGGCTATGGAGAAGAAAAAATAGGTTTTATACAGCTCGGATTAAGGTTCGGAGGGAGCTTCTAGGTTCCGGTTCCATATTTCACAAAGAAACAACGACGGGAAGCTCGGATCTCTCTACACACCGGTCCCTTACGCATGAGGACCATTCATAGTGAAGGGAGGGTCCACAAGAAGGTTTGGGTGAAGTATGAACGGCCCATGCAAGGCGGAGGTCCGGATCTTTGTGATTCTTTGATTTGGACGGTGGTTAGGAGCGGCCTGTACAAGTGACGGTTGACGAAGATTTTCAAGGGGACTTGGGTTTTGCTCGGCCGCAAGTTGAATGGACGGAGTGGATTTGGCGGTGGGATCCACTGGAGGACCAGCGTGGAGGCTTCAAATGGACAGCGTCGTCCGCTTGTTACAGAGAGTCGTGAAGAAGAAGAAGTCTTCTTTAAAAAAAATGGTTCTTGTATCGTGCGTTGCACGTACACGGGCATTTATGGCTGCCCTCACAAGCGGGATCCACTCCAAGTGGATCGGGATTCTTTGATCCGTCCAACATGTTGCAATCATCATTTTAACCACTGAAAACAAAATTGAGGCAGATCCGAGTTAAGGTGGCCTACTTATGATCAAATTTCTGATTAGGGCATTTGCACAATGATCAGGGATTTGATTTTCGACGTGTACGGTTAATTTGTTTTAAATAGGCCATACACTAAGTTTAGGATAAAAAATGATTGTGAAAAATGGGTTATTTAAATGGTGGGGTTTTAGTAGTGGCATAAAAAAAAACGAAAAAATATGAGAAAATACGGAAAAAATACGGGGTGTTACATACACATCATGCTGGCCCTACACACGAACCTATGGCTAACATCCCATCCCCAATGTTCATTGTGATGTGGCCGATCTAGCTTATTTTTATGGGATTTTTACCGTACTAACACCTAAGTACGGTGAAATCTACCACTTGTTTGCATAGGAAACTTATCTCCCAAAGAGGCCCCCTGACACCTTTTAAACATTTTCATTGATGAAAATACTCTTGCTTTAAATCCTGCATTGTACCGAATTTGAGTGAAGAAGAAGCTACGTAGCCTCAAGTCCCGAGGCAGTTATGTGGATGTGAGTTGTCATTAGGTCCACTTCAAAATAGATCCAATCCGTTCATTTTCTTTATAGCACCTTATTTATATGAGAATGCGGTAATATGAAGCTGACTTGATCTACATGTGTCCCACAATACTTGAAAAACAGTAATGGTGATCGCTCCATATTAAATATTTTCTTGTGTTGTGATCCATATAAGTGTCGAATGTTAATCATTCTTCTAACCGTGGCCTAAAATGAAATTCGGAGGATAATTGATGGATTGAATTCTACTCAAAAGTGATGGTAGGCCCCACAAACAGTGTGCGGTGCCCTTAAGAAGGGTACTTTTTACAACAGGCGCTCTAACTTTTCACAACGGTCATTGCCCGTTGTGTTTGGACTATTTATCCCGACCCCTTACTACATAACAATCACGACCCTTTGTGGATAGCTATCACGACCATAAACTGTATTTTTTTTGGACTGTCTATCCCCACCCTTACTACATGATAATCACGACTCTTTATGGATGGCTATCACGACCGTGAACTATATTGTGTTTGGACTATCTATTCTGACCATTACCACATGACAATCACGACTCTTTGTGGATGGCTATCACGACCTTGAACTGTATTGTGTTTAGACTGTCTATCCTGACCCTTACCACATGACAATCACAACCCATTGCGCATTATGCTTATTTTAAATAACCTCCTTTTACAAATGGGGTTGGTATCGCTGTTAAAAACCTTTCACAATGGTCATGATCCGTTGTAAAAAATTAATTTTCTTGTTGTGTGTATTGTGTTTGGAATATATATCCCGACCCCTACTACATGACAACAATGACCCTTTGTAAATGGCTATCACGACCCTAGATTGAATTCCACTCAAAAGTGATAGTGGGCCCCACAAACGATAAACAGCGCCCTAAGAAAGGGCACTTTTACAACAGACACTCTAACTTTTCACAACGTCATGCCCGTTGTGTTTGGACTGTCTATCCCGACCCTTTCTACATGACAATCATGACCCTTTTGTGGATGGCTATCACGACCTTGAATTCTATTGTGTTTAGATTGTTTATCCCGACCCTTACTACATGACAATCACGATCCTTTGTGGATGATTATTACGACCCTGAACTGTTTTCTGTTTGGACTGTCTATCCCGACCCTTACCACATGACAATCATGACCCTTTGTGGATATCCATCATGACCCTGAATTGTATTGTGTTTGGACTATCTATCCCGACCCTTACCACATGACGACCACAACCCTTTGTGAATGACTATCACGACCATGAACTGTAAAAGAGATACGGGTGTTATTATCTTTGGATTTTCTATCTCGACCCTTTATGTATGTCAACCATGACTCTTTGTGTATGTCAATCCCGATCCTTTGTGCATGACAACCATGATCATTAGCGCATGCCAATCTTAACACCGAATCATATCTTGTCCTCTTCAAAACCACAATATCGATCATCCACAGTTCTGTATGAACTTATAAACAGGTTAGATGGCAAATAAACCTCACGATTGGCCCTAAAAACATCTCAACGGTGGTTCATTCAATCCCCACTACTTTATGTAGTGTGATCCACTTGAGATTTGGGCATGCCTCATTTTTAGGCTCATGATCTGGAAAAATTAATGGACAGTGTGGATCTAAATCATAAATCATTGTGGGACTAAGATAAATTCGCCACGTTAAAAGTTGTATTGTTTACTTTGGAATATATTCAAGAGAGAAAACAGGCGTATTTTGGGAGCGACAACATGTTATAATGGGGAACAACTCGAGTTCTTCAGGGACGCGGATTACGTCCTACCTCCACGGGAACGGGCAGGAGCTTTGAGTGGCCAACCTGATGCATGGGTTTTATCAACACCATCCATCCATTTCAACCTATCATTTTATGCAACATGACCAAAATCTAGATAAATCCAAGTCACAAGTGAACCACACCACAGGAACCAGTGGTGACAACGGTTATCATCGTTGAAACTTTCCTATGGCCCACCGTGGTGTTTATTTTCCATCCAACCTATTCATAAAGTTACATAGATCTGGATGAAGGGAAAACACAAATATCAGCTCCATCCAAAACTTATGTGCTTCCAAGAAGTTTTTAACGGTAAGAATTTAATCCTCCTTGTGTGGTCCACATGTGTCTTAGATTTGCCTTAGTTTTAAGCCTATACTCTAAAATGATACAGAGAAATGGATGGACGATGTGGATAAAACCCATACATCATGGTGGCTAGTCGGAGCTCCTGCCAGTTCGCAATCCGGCTTCCTTCAACTGACGCTAATCAGGAACTTCCGGTGGGGAAGCTAGGTGGGAACCATCGTGATGTTTCTGAAAAATCTATCCTGTCCATCCATTTAGAGAACTCATTTTAGGACTTGAAACAAAAAATGAGTCTGATCCAAGACTCAACTGGGCCACAAGAGAGGAAAAACTGGAGAAATAAATTCCTACAATTGAGACCTTCTTAGGCTCCGCCTTGATGTTTATATGCCATCCAAACCGTTTATAAGGTAACTCCCACTAGGATGAATTTAAAACACAAAACTAATCTTAATACAAAAGTTTTATGACCATCTGAATGTTTCAATGGTGGTAGTTGATTCCCCACGATTTCCTCTTAGCCCACTTGAGTCTCGAATCCGTCCTAAAATGAGCTCTCAAAACAGATGGACGGAGTGGATTCCACCGAAACCTACGAAAGCTTTCAACAGTAAATTCGCATTTTCCTTCAACACATAGGATCCGCACTCATCTATATTAGAGCTGGAATAGCCTACACCAACTGTTTTATACAGCGTGTAGGGTCCACCTTGTTACATGTGTAAAATCCACTCCGTCAGTGAAATCTGCTATTTGACCTATATGAACATTGTGAAAGATCCGATATGCTACCAAAATATGACATTAATCGTATGCTACAAATGACTATGTTCCAATGGTATGGCCTGCCTAAGGTTTTTATCAGGCTGATTTTCGAATATCCCTTACATGTTGGTGAGTTATACATGATTAACCGGTTTAATGAGAGATACACACCATGCCGGCCCTACACACAAACCTATGGCTAACATCCCATCCCCAATGTTCATTGTGATGTGGCCGATCTAGCTTATTTTTATGAAATTTTTACCGTACTGACACTCAAGTACGGTGAAATCCACCACTTGTTTATATGGGAAACTTATCTCTTAAAGAGGCCCCTTAACACCTTTTAAACATTTTCATTGACGAAAATACACTTGCTATGAATCATGCATCGTACCGAATTTAAGTGAAGAAGAAGCGCTACGTGGCCTCGAGTCCCGAGGCAGTGATGTGGATGTGAGTTGTTATTAAGTCCACTTCAAAATAGATCCAATCATTTCATTTTCTTTATAGCTCCTAATTTATATGAGAAGGTAGTAATACGAAGCTGACTTGATCTACTTGTGGCCCACAATACTTGAAAAACAATAACGGTGACCGTTCTATATTAAATATTTCCTTGTATTGTGGTCCATATGAGTGCCGGATGATGATCATTCATCTAACCGTAGCTTAAAATGAAATCCCGAGAAAAATGGATGGATTGAATTCTATTCAATAGTGATGGTGGGCCCCACAAACAGAGTGTGATGCTCTTAGAATGACACTTTTTACAACAGGCGCTCTAACTTTTCATAACGGTCATGGCCTGTTGTGTTTGGACTGTCTATCCCGACCCTTACTACATGATAATCATGACCCTTTGTGGATGGTTATCACAACCGTAAACTGTATTGTGTTTGGACTGTCTATCCCCACCCTTACTACATGATAATCATGACCCTTTGTGGATAGTGCTATCACAACCCTGAACTGTATTGTGTTTGGACTGTCTATCCCTACCCTTACCACATGACAATCACGACCCTTTGTGGATGGTTATCACGACCTTGAACTGTATTCTGTTTAGACTATTTATCCTGACCCTTACCACATGACAAGCACAATCCTTTGCGCATTATACCCGTTGTAAATAACCTCCTTTTACAAGTGGGGTTAGTATCATTGTTATAAACTTTTCACAACGGTCATGATCCATTGTAAAAGATCAATTTTCTTGTTGTGTGTATTGTGTTTGGAATGTCTATCCCGACCCTAGATTGGATTCCACTCAAAAGTGATGGTGGGCCTCACAAACGGTGTACGACGCCCTCAGAAAGGGCACTTTTTACAACAGACACTCTAACTTTTAACAACAGTCATGGCCCATTATGTTTGGACTGTCTATTCCGAACCTTACTACATGACAATCACGACCCTTTGTGGATGGCTATCACGACCTTGAACTGTATTGTGTTTAGACTGTCTATCCCGACCCTTACCACATGACAATCACGACCCTTTGTGGATTATTATCACAACCCTGAACTGTTTTTTGTTTGGACTATCTATCCCGACCCTTACCACATGACAATCATGACCCTTTGTGGATGTCCATCACAACCCTGAATTGTATTGTGATTCGACTATCTATCCTGACCCTTACCACATGACAATCATGACCCTTTGTGGATGTCCATCATGACCCTGAATTGTATTATGTTTGGACTATCTATCCCGACCCTTACCACATGACAAACACAACCCTTTGTGAATGACTATCACAATCTTAAACTGTAAAAGAGATACGGGTGTTATTATGTTTGGATTGTCTATCCCAACCCTTTATGTATGTTAATCATGATTCTTTGTGTATGTCAATCCCGATCCTTAACGTATGACAACTGTAATCATTGGCGCATGCCAGTCTCGACACTGAATCATATCTTGACCTCTTCAAAACCACAATATTAATCATCCACAGACACATATCAACAAAATCTAGAAAAAATCACCACTATAGCCATTCTTAAACCGACATCAATACAAATATGGGAAGAAAACATCCACCATATCTTTCTATTTTAGTGATACAAGAAGAAGATCGAAGTCAGAGAAGATTAAGCCACGAAAAACCAGGCCACAAGAGGTGGTGGTGTGTCTTGGAGAAGAAAGAGAAGGAAATGGGATTGATCCTTATCTTCAGCCTTTCGTTAAATCTAATCCGTTCATTCTCTCCAAAATTTTGAGGAATGTAGCTATGCAGATGATGACCGAAAGATTCCTATCAGGTTATCCACAATACAATAAATAAAAATGTATTGTTTTATAAATCGTTTACCCTTTTCCATCATTGTGGGCAACCAATAACTTGAAAAATCGTAAATCCAATACTAATTCGAGATAAACCTGAGCTATAGACATTATGAACGGATTAGATCGACCATTAGATGATCCACTTTAAATCAAATGGATATAAAAATCGGATCAAGAAAGGTAACAGCCATAACTTATGATAAAAAAGTTTTTTATTTTGTCATACAAGAGACGAACAATAACAGTACATGCTACATTCTGTGGGGCCCATAGTGATGTTTATATGTCATCCAACCCGTTCAGAATAACAAAGATACATGGGTAAAATAAAAAATTAAAAAAAGAGCAAATATCATATTTATTCAAATAGTTTGGGGCCACCAATAACTTTTCAACGGTCTCAGATAATTCACCATGTTTCCTGTGTTGTGATCCACTTCCTTGACCCGATTTTTTGCCAATATGTATTATTATTAGTTCTTGAAATGAAAGGAAGGTGTGGATCAACATCATGCCTCACAATGGGCCCCACTTTAACTTTCTTTCTATCTAGTTCAATTCACCTTCCACACATTAATAACTGTCAGGCACAAAGCTCAATACATAAGGGTATTTTCGTCCAAAGAAAAGTTTAAAAAGTGTCAGGGGGCCAATGGAGGGAAATAGTTTTAGCATGAACCGGCGGGGATTTTCACCCTACAAGGGGGTCTGTACAGTCAAAATCCCTATTTTTATCCACTGAAGCCTAATCTTGATATTAGAATGTGAAGGACGGAGTGGATTTTACATCTGCGGCATGGTGGCCCCACATACTTAGGTTTTCTATGCACTAAGGGCTTGTTTGATAGCCATGAATAGAGCTAAGCATGAGCAAAGCCAGCTCGACTTGACTCGAATCAGCTCGATTCAGCTCGATTCGAGGGCTAGATTCGAACCAAGCCGAGCCATTTTTTCAAGCTCGAAATGATTTTCAAGCCGAACTCGAGCTAACCCAAGCTCGATTGCGCTCAGCTCGGCTCGACTCGACTCAGCTGACTCACTTGTAAAAAACTAAAAAAGCATATTTTTTAGTCCACATCGGAAGTTGAAAAATGAAGAAGCTATAAATGTCCTAGAGGGGAGTGAATAGGATAACACAATTCAATTCTACTTCTTGCAATCTTAAAATAAATTAGAGTATTAATTACAAGATTAACAAAAATAAGTATGCAACTAATCAATATCTGGAAGCAAATAAGCAAGTAGAAAGCAGTATGAAACATTGGATTAAATCGTAGGACAACATTTCACTTAGAAATTAAGTACTACAACCTTTCACTTAGTAAACTAAGTAAGACAACCTTATATCACTTAGAAATCCAAGTAAGACAACCTTATGTCACGATTTAAGGTTTCATAAACAATCAGGCACATAAAAAGATAAAAGATTAAACAATTACCATGACACAAAGGGTTATAGTGGTTCGGTGGTAAAACAACTTGCACCTACTCCACTCCCAAAATTACTACTCCTTATAATTTTGGCTTTCCACTATATAAGGTTTTCACAGGTTCACATTTAAAACATGATACAGAGATTGTGATTTTCACAGGCTTATCATAATAAAACCTCAAGTTATTTTCACAGGTTAATCACTAACAACCTGATTTGAGATTTTCACGGGCTATCTCAAACAAAATCCAAAGTATGAAAAGATATTGTCATTCTTCTTGTAGAAGATGATAAAACTTAGCAGAGATGAAACTTCAATAGTACAGCGGTCCAATCTTTGAAGAAGATAAACCAATATAGCTCGAACAAGATGGATATAGGAATTTTTAAAAAGAGTTTCCCTAAAAGTTGTAATTTCAGTTCTCTTATCTCTAGTATGAGAATGATCATCTCTTTATAC
Source organism: Liriodendron chinense (assembly GCA_003013855.2). Taxonomy (NCBI): domain Eukaryota; kingdom Viridiplantae; phylum Streptophyta; class Magnoliopsida; order Magnoliales; family Magnoliaceae; genus Liriodendron; species Liriodendron chinense. The sequence continues at coordinate 7,322,135 of ML058469.1, read as the reverse complement.
AATCAGATTAAATAAAAAGAGAACTGAGATAGTTATAAAGTAAACTAGGAATTAAGATCAGATAGCTAGATTATAATGAAGGGCTTTTTCACCAGAGAGATAGAGTATTTTCGTACTTTTTATTGATGAAAAATTAGAGAGAATAAAACCCTATTTATAGCAAAAAAGTTAGGCCTTCGACTGACCTAAGACTCAACCGTTTTATCCCAACGGCTATCAGATTTTGTGAGATAAAATTTTCTTCAAATTTCGGCTGACCCGAGCATCGGTTCGACTAACCCGAGTTCCGGGTCTAGAAAATAGCTTCGAATCTGAAAACTTGACCGAAGGTTCTTAGGCTGACCGAACATCTTCTAAATTTTACAATTTTGCTTGCTAGAAACTTGGCCGAAAGTTCCTAGGCTGACCGAATACAGGGTTAGGCTAGCCGAATTTCCTTAAAATATGACTTTAAAATAAATTAGAGTGATTAAATTAAAATTCATATGAAATCACCTAACGTAGGGTCATCCCTATGGTCAATATTACCTCTAGCATATATAGTTTATCTTTGAAGCTTTGTCGCAACTTCTGTTATAGAGTTGATAGTCTTGATCTTAATATGTTTGTTGAGGTTGACTCTTGTCTTCTCAAATAACTTGGCTTGCTCACACAACCTCATGTACTAAACTATTATCTACAAATTTGACAACTATACTATGCTTAGCACTCACATTTTGTGCTTAGCACTTACAATCTCCACATTTGTCAATTTCGTGACAAAACACAACATATTATGTTACAAGCGACTTTCAACATCTATAAAAAGAATAAAATGAACTTCTCTTGTATGCTCCCCCTGGAAGTTTGCTGCTCCCCCTGCACATATGCTTAGAAAGAAAATTTTATAAATTTTGCACACCAAACACACATAAATTCATAGCATAACATCTCTCTCCCTTTTTGTCATTATTTAACAAAGGAAGAAGTGCAGATATAATGAGTCCATAATATTAAAAATATAGTAGCATAATGAACCAGAATCTAACATACCGAGTCTACTAAAAAGGTACTCATAAACATTCATTATATGAATTTTAGATTATCATCTATTTACAAAGTGGCCCATAGTTCAGACGGTCTAGATTATTGTAAATGCACGCTTCATACATGACGCAAGAGACACCACAGCATAAGGAAATGACAGTGAACTAGTAACGTAGACTCCCCTTTTTTATATTTATTTAGGGTGTGTTGTGGGTAGGGCTGTCAACGGGTCGGATTTGGAGCGGATAGTAGCTGATCCGAATCTGATTCGATTTGTGATTCGAATGATCCGTATCCGACCCGAAATCCAACGGATCTCTAAACATTTATTCGAAATCCGACCCGACAGAGATTCAGCCGATCCGACTATGATCCGACCCGATCCGTCCGTCCACCATGGGCCCTACTGAACTGATGGTCTGGATCATAATCATTTTGTGCATCGCGTACGGCAGGTTTGCTGTTGAAATGCTAATGTCGAAACGCCTAAGCTGTGGTTAAAAAAAAAAAAAGCAGAAAAATAAACAAAGAAGAAGACGTACATGCTGTTGAAACGCATAGCGTCTTCCAGCTGGGTGGGTCCATCTTGTGACTGACCTGTGTGGGTGTGTTGCGCAAGGGGTGGGTTGAAACACTTAAGCGTCTTCCAGCTTGGTGAGTCCCTCTCCCTCACTCTGTTGGTAGACGCCCCCCCCCCCCCCCCCCCCCCCCCCCCCCCCCCCTCTCTCTCTCTCTCTCTCTCTCGTTCTCTCATTGCGACAGTAGCTAGGTTTTTTTTTTTCTTTTTTAAATCTCTTTTTATATATAACCGGATCATTATCGGATCGGAGCGGGGTATCCAATCCGTTGATCCGATTAATGATCCAAATCCGGTTAAATCGGATCGGATCCGGATCGGAGTCGGACCATGATCCGATCCATTGACAGCCCTAGTTGTGGGTGAAGTTTGAATCCCAATCAAAGCGATTCTAATTTCTAATTCCACATTATAGAACAGCTTTTGACGACTACTCTTCTAGATGAGAAATGATCAGTGAACTTTCACGTACAGCCCCCCAAAAAGTTTTCAATGGTAAGCTTTCAATCCCCACTGTTTCCTTTGGTGTGGTCCACCTGAAATTTAAAATCTGCCTGATGAACTGCGTGGATAAAACAGATATATCATGGTGGGCCTGCAGAGCTTTGACACCAGCTAGTACAGGGAGCTTTTACAGGGAAGTCTTGCACACACGGACGCGGATTAGCTACTGACATCGTGGGCTAGCGAGTTTCTACTTAAGTGACGTCACCAAGTTCTATGGGGCCCACTATGATGTATGTGTTATATCCACACTGTATGTCCATTTGGAGAGATTATTTTAGAGTATGAGCCAAAGAATGACACAGATCCAAAGCCCAAGTGGACCCCACCACAAAAACAATGGGCCAGTGACACCCACCCTTGAAACCTTCCTAGTGCCCACCACGATGCTTATTTGCGATCTAACCTGTTCATAAGTTAACACAGACATGGATGAAGGGAAAATACAAATATCATCTTCACCGAAACTTCTGTAGTCTCCAAGAAATTTTTAATAGTAGGCATTCAATCCCCACTTGGTGGGGTACTCCACTTGAGGTTTGGATCTGACTCATTCTTTGGATCATGCCGCAAAATAATCTCTCAAAATCGATGGACGGTGTGGATGTAACACATACATCATGGTCTACGGAACTTGGTGATGTCACTTCAGTAGCATACTCATGTCAGACGCGGATTAGCTACTGAACCTTACAATAGCGACACTGGCTACTGAAGTGACGTCGCCAAGTTCTGTGGGCCAACCATGATGTATGTGTTGTATCAAATCCGTCCATCCATTTGAAGAGATCATTTTAGGGAACCAAAGAATGAGGCAGATGAAAGCTGAAGTAGACCCACCACAGAACACGTTAGGTATTGAACGCCTACCATTAAAAATTACTTAGGGGCCACAGAATTTTTCGATTAAGCTGACATTTGTGTCTTCCCTTCTTCCATGTCTTTGTTAACTTATGAACAGGTTGGATCCCAAATAAACATCATGGTAGGCCATAGGAAGGTTTCAACGGTGGTCGTCACTATCCCCATTGTTTTCTGTGGTGGGGTCCACTTGAGATTTGGATCTGCCTCATTCTTTGCCTCATGTCCTAAAATTTTCTCTACAAATGGATAGACGGTTCAGATACAACACATACATCATGGTGGGTCCCACAGAACTTGGTGACGTCACTTCAGTGCTACTGTCAGGTTCATTAGGTAATCCGCGTCCTGTACATGCTACCACATGTGCCAGCGTGGCAGATAGGTGCATAGTCCAAGCCATCCATTAGGCGGGTCCCACGGTGTTCTTCCCAAAAAAACAACCCAGCAGGTGGGCCCAGTCAGCAGGTTTCAGGTTCGAGTGCTAAGGAGACACAGTAACTCTGGTGAGTGGTCAAATGTGTGACTCACAGTGTGGGTGCATTGCGCAGCTAATAGGGTAGATTCAACGGGTACTTCTTCTTTTTTTTCGTAAAGCGTGGCCCACCTGATTAGCAGACCGTCCTGATTCTGGGGCCATGGCTAAGTAATGGTTCTCTCTGATGGATGAATTGGATGTGTCACATATATTCAGAGATATGCTGCCTTCTACATTGGTCGACCAACTGCATCTAGATCATCAGAAACTTCCTGTTTACTATTGATTAATCAATCCTAATTCCTAATTTTTCAATTGGAGGATCTCCTTCATTGAATGTCGACTCTCAATCATCTCAATCACTAACCATCCATTTGGAAGGCATGACTCAACGGTTAGGATTATTAGAGGAAATAACTGAAAAGAAAATCTATCATAACAATTATTATCAGAGGAAATAACCAAGATGATAGATTTTCATATCATCTTGATTAATTTGTATACGTAGCAGTCACAATGATATGAAAATGTACCATTGAATTTTGAGTAGAACTGTAGTTGGGAGTGAGGGAATCTTTTATACTCAGGCTGTTTGATAGATGATACGCAGGCACTCAAAAGTTGCATAGAAATTGCATATATATATTGCAAGTAATTCAAATTAAACTGTCCAAATTATATGTCCCGGTTCCAATGTATCATGAACTATTTTTTGTTATTATTTAACAATCAGATCGATGGAAATGGTCCTACTTCAATAAATATGTGTCCACAGATCAGATATTAAAATTATGAGTCAGGATCCTCTAGTTGGCTTCCAATTCCCTTGCTCAGAGCCTTTTCATTGGTCCACATCATCACATAGGTTTGCAACCCTGTCACATCCTCAATGTAACCTGATCATACCTCATTGCAACCTGATCACATGATGTCATGCAGTATAACGTGGATCAATGAAAAGGCTGCAAGCAGGGATTTCCTTGATTGGAAGCAAACAGAGGATCTGCACTCTAGAATTATTCAACCACAGTGAGTCAAATTCACAATTTAGTTATTTTTATTTGCTTTAATGGATGCCACATGCACAATTTCTAAGAAAAGCTGGTGCTAGGAAACTGGGTGGAGCCCATGATCTGTGTCTTATCCATGCTTTCCCCCTGTTGCTTTTAGGTGATGAGCCCAAAAATGAGACAGATCCAAATCTCAAGTGAGTACATCACGTATGAAATAATGGTGATCCAAAGGCTAAAATCTTCTTAGGGCTACTGTAATGTTTATCTGCCATCCAGCCTGTTGATTAAGTTGCACAAATATCAGCTTCATCCAAAACTTTTGTGCCCCCAGTCAATTTTTAATGGTGAGTGTTCAAATATAACTGTACGTTTCCTGTGATGTGGTCCACATGAGACTTGGATCTACCTCATTTTCAGATTCATAACTTAAAATGATCTGGAAAAATGGATGGACAGAATAGATAAAACACATATTTTATAGTAGGGCACACAGAGCACCGTCCTGCTGGTTTAGAAACTTTTTATCTCATTTACTAAGATGAGCTGGAAAAATGAACGGACAGGGTGAATTTCTCATAGGGCGGGACCGTGAAATTAAAGACTTGCAGCTTGGGCCCATTGTGATGTTTATGTAAAATTTACCTGGACCACCACGTGAGTCAGCTATAATAAGCATAGGGCCCAAAGATCAGCCCTATCTATGATTCAGATGGACTATGTGATTGGAAAGTGTCCAGGTAAACTTTCACCCTCCCCACCTTTACCCTTGGTATGGCCCACATGGCTACCACGGTAGTTCTGTTTATTTGGCTCTAGGTAAAATCTTTTGTGTATAATCTAATGGTCAGAGTGGTCGGCCTTGTAAAAGTCAAGGGTGTAAGTCTGTCCCTAATTGCTCCCTTTTTGGTGTGGACTACCTGAAACACATATCATCTTTATTTTTGGTCCCTGGCCTAACTTAGGTTTATATGTCTAATGTGGTCCGAGTGGATCTTGCATTCACATCAATGTGGGCCCGTTAAAAAATCAAGGGCGTGCATACGTAAAGGTTTTTCTTTTCACCAATCAATCGGACACCTTAGGAACGGCTGGCGGACGGAATCCTACATTGAAATTTTTTGGGGCTCACCTGAGTTTTGGGTTTGGTTGAAACTTGTTATGACTTCTTGTTTAAGTGGGAGATACATAATGAATGCGCTACATTTCTCAACCTACATCTCAGTCGATCCTATAAACAATCATAAAGGTTTCAAAAGGTGGATGTCCACTCCTAACTATTGTCTATGGTGTGGCCCACCCAATTCATTGATTGGACTGAGTTTTAGGATCAAGGCCCACCACAGAATTGTGCATCTGACTGATGGTGCGGATGTCACACATAAATGATAAGAAAAATGAGTATAACCCGTGATTCAGGTGGGCCAAACCAAAAATTTACCTGTTATACTGTGATAATTATATAAAATGCAAATGATCCATCTAAATGGTACCCCCGTGTAATTTATCATACCAAGAATCGGTCCACTTACTCAGTGGGCCACAATTAACTATGGACGGTCATAAAATCAGCTAAAGTTTTCCACAACCTGACTAGACCATTTTATCTTCTTTTTTTTTAAAATTAATAGACTATCTATATATATATATATATATATATATATATATATATATATATATATATATATATATAAAAGGATAAACATGAAACAGTTACAATAGTGTTCGGCTAACTTAGAAATTTAAACAATTCAAATTTAAAATCAATTATATCCATTCGGAGGTTTAGAGTTTGTTAAGTACATTAACACACGTGGTACGACCTTTGATGTATGGGTTGTATATCCACACTGTCCATCAAATGGACGTGGGTAACAGATCAGTGGGTGAGGCCCTGACCATAGGGCCCACCTTCATGTATGGGTTGTATATCAACATTGCCCATCAATTTTTCCAATACGTTTAGGGAATAGCCCAAAAAATTATGCAGATCTCAAGTGAACCACATCACATAAACAATCATCATTGAACACCCACCATTAAAAAAAGTTCCTTAAGGCCCACTGTAATGTTTATTTGCCATCCAACATATTGATAAGGTCACTTTGACCTGGCGAAGTAAAAAGCACAAATATCAGCTCCATCTAAAACTTTTGTGGCCCTTAAGAAGTTTTTTATAGTGGGCATTCAATCGCTACCGTGTGATCCACTTGAGATTTGGATCTGCTTCATTATTGGACCATGCTTAAAGTGAGCTTGAAAAACTGATGGACGGCATTGACATACAACACGTGGGCCCATGGTAATAGCCATGGCACTAAGCTGTTACTCGGGCCTCACCTAATCCGCTCCCCACTTTGATAGGTCATATGGACCAGGACGCCGACTTCACTGCCAGTGTCCTATTGGATGGGGCCCACACGCCAACTTCATAATCACACTGCCAGTTCCCTATTGAACAGAGCCGTGTGGGGCCCAGTATGATATATGCATTTTATCCACGCCATTCATCCATTTTGTCAGCTAATTTTTGAGAAATGAGCCCAAAGGTGAAACAGATCCAAATCTCACGTGGACCACACCACACGAACAATAAGTTGTATGGCAAATAAACATTTCAGTGTGCCATGGGAGCTTTCTACTGGTGGGCATTCAATAACCATTATTTTCCAGTGGTGTGGTCTACTTGAGATGGGATCTCTTAAAATAATGATATAAAATAGGATGGAATGCCATGGATAAAACAGGACGCTCGGTATGGACGCAAAACGTCCAAACCAAGCTATGGAGTGGCCCACCGTGATTTATTTCTTTATCTACTCCATCCATTCCTTTTTTAAGATCATTTTAAGGCATAAGACAAAGAATGCGGCAAAGACTAAAAATGAGGCAGATCCAACGGACAGGTCAGCCACACCAGAGATGAGCCTTGCACCAAGCTCAATATTTTGGAATGGATAGCATATAAACGTCACTGTGGAGCAAGGATGTTTCAGTGGTAGGAATTTCCCTACCCACCTTTTTCTCTGGTGCGGCCCACTTAAGTCTTGAATCGAGTTTATTTTTTGTCTCACGTCTTAAAAGGAGCTGACATAAAAGATGGACGAGGTAGATTTCTCACAAACATCATGGTGGACCCCTCCTATGTACCCACGCAATGATTTCCTACCAAAGGCTTCTGCATGCTCGCCCTGGAAGTATTATTGCGCATACTTACGTACGCAAGCTGCGGGTGTAGCAAAATTTTTCTCCTTGTCCTTTGTCTCATGTAGCCAGCCTAATCTTAGACTGAGAATGGACAGAGTGGATAAACAGATACATAACGGTGGGCCCCTCCACAGCTCGATCGGTTTGGACGCTTTGCAGTCCATACTTAGTTTGGACGCAATCCGCGTCCGATAAGACGCATATCCTATTGGACCCACAGATCACCGTCCAATAGCAGCATGTCACCCATGATTGGTGATCGTCCAAAAGAGCGTAGATTAATTACCTGCAACACATGTTGTCTGGGTCAGGGTGCAGGACGTGGCACAAATTTTGTGGGCCCACCCTGGTCATGTATTTGTTTTATCCGTGTCCACCCTGGTCATGTGTCCATGGCTTGAAACCTTCCTAGGGGCCACTATAATGTTTGTTTGCCATACCTTAATGAAGCCGCATATAGCTTGGGCCACGTCCTGCACCATGGATATCCGTACGTGGGCGCAGCTGGTGATCCGAGGATCAACTGAGGTGGGTGAATCACTGACTATGGGGGCCATGGTGATGTATTTTACTTGAATCCACGCCGTCTATCCATTTTGATGGCTCAACTTAGGTCATGCTTCCAAAAATGATGCAGATCCAAGTCTTAGGAGGACCACACCACAGGACCAGTGGTGAAATGAAGACCCACCAATTAAAAACTTATCGGGAGCCACCGGAATGTTTATTTTCCATCCAACCTGATGATAAGGTCACAAAGGCCTGGATGAAAGAACCAAACAAATATCAGCTTGGTCCAAAACCTTTGCGGCCCACAAGAAGTTTTTAATGGTCAATAAACACTTTCCTATTATGGTCCACCTGAGTTGTGGATCTGCTCCATTTTTTAGACCAGGATCTAACATGATACATAAAAACGGATGAACCTGTACATCACGGTGGGCCTCATAGTCAGGGATCCACCACGTATAGGTAAGGCGTGTTAAGTTACTATTCAATATGTTACAACTTCCAAGTAAAACAAAACTCCTCCCCCAAGGAATCATAAGCAAGCTAAAACACTTCAGTCTCGTTAGATAGCACAGCTTCTAAAACAAAATTATTAAAAATTTAAAAAATAAAACCCTAAAATCTCAAATGTTCTCGGCTTAATATCATAAGACGGACTTCTTCTCCATGTACACCAGTGCAACTCCGATTCAACGACCTGATCTGCCTGCACCAGTCCCATCACTCCCATTGGACTAGGTGGGCCAAGCTCATATTATAATCTATAGCTGAGAACGATCGTTAAGAACGGCGAAAGGAGCACTCAACTCATCTCATATCCTATCACTGGTCCCGGGTACATCGGAGCTGATGGGTAAGGCCCCATCGGTGGTGGGGGAACCCTAAGTGCCTCAGTGCTTGGAATAAGCCCAAGCGCTGGTGGGGCACTTGGGTGAGGCTTACCCATAGGCGGTGCAACAAATCCACATGCCCTAGGCACTAGGGTGCTTGGCGTTGTTGTGCCTCCCAATGGAGGTGCAATAAGCATTGATGGATGAGGCTTACCCATTGGTGGTGCCCTAATCACTGGGGCGCTTGTAGCTGTTGTGTCGTAGCAAGCTGTAATAGGCTGGTTGGCTCTAACTACTTCACCAATGAACTTGTAAGAGAAGTTCAAGATGCCTTGTGGTTTTCCTGAGGGTTTTCTGACTTGATAACTTACGAACTGGACGACTGAGGGTTGTCTTCTATGATGAAAGGTGTTGAGGAGGTCTTTGATGGGGACAAGGACTTCACCGATCAGGCGGTCAGGGCGGAGGATGTGAGAAGAGAAGAGCTTGAAGCTGAGAATGATACCATGGTTGTTTGTAGTGGGTACGTTGATTGTTGTTGGGTAGTTCCAGTTTGGGTTTCTGCCACCGCCCATATCGACGTGCGTTTTGTGCTTCCGACAATGGTTGCTGCTGACAGAGGCGACTGCATATACGTCCATCTTGGTGAAAAAATTTACGTGGCTGAGATCTCTGGCTGATATGATTGTTAGATATAACGGTATGGACTCTTCCATGGTGGAAGAGTTGATATTAGAAAGAGAGAGTGAGGGAGAGGGAGATGGAGAGGACTAGAAAGGGAAGAGGAATTTATACTGAATTAGAAATAGAAAATAAGATGAAGGTGAGAGAGAGACGACTCATGCCTATTTATATTAATTGCGGATCGTTAGTGTTGAAGGCGTCCCTTCTCATTGCTTTATGTCATCGCATATGATACTAATAAAAACTTGTGGAAACTTCTCTAAACGGCTACCGTTGAAACTTTTCTACGGTCCCGAGGGAAAACCCAAATTTCATCTTGATCAATGCCTTCCGTGGCGTCAAGAAGTTTTCAACGGTAGGTGTCCAATTCCACTGTTTCCTGTAGTGTGGTCCACTTTAGTCTTTGATCTACCTGGTTTTTAGTTCACATCCTAAAATGATATGGAAAAATAAACGGACGGTATGGATCTGACAAATACATCACGATGGAGCCCACTGAAGTTCCACTGTCACCCCTTCCGGTTTTCTTCTCTTCGGAATGTGGGTCACCTACACACCCTGCAAAAGAACTTTTTTACTGTGTATTTATTTGATCCACATCATCTATCTAATTTTTCAGTTCATTTTAGGATGTGAGCCCAAAACTAAGACAGATCCAAAGCTCAAGTGGACCGCACCACAAGAAACGGTAGGAATTAGACAGTTATTGTTGAAAACCTCCTGGGCCATAGAAGTCTGATTTTTGTATTTTCCCTCCATCCAGGTCTGTGTGGCTTTATAAACAGGTTGGATGGCAAATAAACTTCACGATTGGCCCTAAAATGTTCTCAATGATAGTTCATTCAATCCTCGTTGAAAAAATTGATGGACAGTGTCGATCAAATCATAAATAATGGTGGGACTCAGAGAAGCTCCCTACCTTAAAAGTTATATGGTGTAGTTCTGAATATATTTAGGAGAGAAACAGGCGTATTTTGCTAGCGACAGTTACCTACGCGCGTCCTGCCCCCACCCGGACTCATTGCCTTCCGGGCTGAATTGTGGAGGGGCCACCGTGATGTATCCGTTTATCCACTCCCTCAATACATTTTATATGATAATGTTAGGATATGGGCCCAAAAACGAGGCAGATCCAACGATCAAGTGGGCCACACCAAATAGAGATGGACTCTGGTGAGGTTATCACTACATTAGTGATGATGTCACCGATCTATCTTTGGTGTGGTCTACTGATCGTTGGATCTTCCTACTTTTTAAATTCATACCTTAAAATGATCTTGTAAAACGGATGGACGGAGTGGATAAACGGATACATCACGTTGGGCCCATCCACAGGTCTACCCGGACGGTAATGCGTCCGGGTGGGGGCAGAACACAATCTGCGTCCGTTACAATGGGAAGCAACCGCAGAATGCGGATTGCGTCCTACCTCCTCGGTTCTCCTGCTGGGAACGGGCAGGAGCTTTGAGTGGCCACGGTGATGTATGGGTTTTATCCACACCGTTCATCCATTTCGACCCGCCATTTTATGCAACTTGAACAAAATTTAGATAAATCCAAGTCTCAAGTGGACCACACCACAAGAAGCAGTGGTGATAATGATTCTCACTGTTGAAACACCACAAGAAGCGTGATGTTTATTTTCCATCTAACCTATTCATAAAGTTAAATAGACCTAGATGAAGGGAAAACACAAATATCAGCTCCATCCAAAACTTTTGTTCCTCCAAGAAGTTATTAATGGTAAGAATTTAATCCCCATTATGTGGTCCACATGTGTCTTGGATCTACCTCGTTCTTAGGCCTATACTCTAAAATGATACGGAGAAATGGATGGATGATGTGGATAAAACTCATGCATCAGGGTGGCCAGTCGGAACTCCTGCCCATTCCCAGCTGAAAACGGGCCAGGGTAGAGTACTCAACTGACGCAAATCAGGAACTTCCAACAGGGAATCTAGGCAGGGGCCCACCGTGATGTATCTGTGAAATCTATTCCGTCGATCCGTTTGGAGAATTCATTTTAGGACTTGAAACAAAAAATGAGCCTGATCCAAGACTCAAATGGGCCACATGAGAGAAAAACCTGGGAAAAGTTTATCTCGATACAAAAGTTTTGTGGTCATACGAATGTTTCAACGGTGGTTGATTCTCCACGGTTTCCTCTTGGCCCACTTGAGTCTTGGATCCGTCCTAAAATGAGCTAGCAAAACAGATGAACAGAGTGGATTCCACGTAAACCTACGAAAGCATTTTCGCAATAAATTCGCATATGCGTTCAACACATACGATTCGGCACTCATCTAATATTAGCCCATACCAACTGTTTTATGGGTGCGGATCAGCTAGTCCGGGACTAGCATAAGGGGTGGTTTTCAAATCTCTGTAGTCCCCACCATGATGTATGTGTTTTATCCACGCCGTCTATTCATTTTTTCATGTTATTTTAAGACACGAGCCCGAAAATGAGACAGATCCAAATCTTCCGTGGACCACACCAAAGGAAAACAGTGTAGATTGACGCTTACCCTTGAAAACTTTTTGAAGGCCACAGAAGTTTGGAATCAAGCTGATATTTATTTTTTCCCTTCATCGAGGAATATGTGGCCTTGTCAAGAGGTTGGATAGCAAATAAACATGACAGTGGGCCCTAGCTAGGAAGATTTTAATGGTGGACGTTCAATCCCCACTGTTTTCCTGTGGTGTGGTCCACTTGATATTTGGATCTGTGTCATTTTTGGGCTCGTGCCTTAACATAAGATGGAAAAATGTATGGATGGAGTGGATAAAACACATACATTATAATGGGGCCCACGGAGATTTAAAACCACCCCTGTTTTATATAGCGTGCAGGGTCCACCTTGTTACATAGGTAAAATCCACTGCGTCCCGTGAAATTTGCTATTTGAACTATACGAAGAGTGCAAAAGATCCGATTACAGATGAGATTTGGATTTCTTAATTTTTGTTATTGTAGCGTAAAAATGTTCTAGAAAAACGGATGGATCGGCGTGGATATACAACAGGTGCCCAATTAACACGGACGCGGATTAGCTACTGACAGGTTGGGTAGCTATCTAGCTACTACTGAAGTGACGTCACCAACTTTTGTGGGCCCCTCCATAATATACGTCTTGTGTCCATTCATTTGGAGAGATCATTTTAGGGTATAAGCTAAAGAATGAGACAGATCAAAAAGTCGAGTGGACCCCACCAAAGAAAACAGTGGGTATAGTGATCTCCTACCATTAAAAACTTCTTGGGGCCACATAAGTTTTCGATCAAACTGATATGTGTGTTTTTCCTTCTTCCATTTCTGTGTGAACTTATGAACAGGTTGGATCTCAAATAAACATCATAGTGGGCCCTAAGAAAGTTTCAACGGTAGCATCACTATCCCCACTGTTTTCTTTGGTGGGTCCACTCGAGCTTTGGATTCGTCTCATTCTTTAGCTTATTCCCTAAAATGATCTCTACTCAACCTGTCAGTCGCTAGGAAGCGGATTGCGCAGTGAGCAACTCCGTGCAGAGTCAACTCCGTGGGACCCACCGTAATTTACTTATTTTATCCACTCCGTCCATCCATCTTAACAGATAATGTTATGTATGGTTCCAAAAAATGAAGCATATCAAAATCCAAAGTGGACCACACCACAGAAAAAGTGTGAACTGAATGTCTACCATTGAAAAATTCTCAGGGGACACAAGTTTTCGATCAAGCTGATAATTGTGTTTTCCCTTCATCCAGATCCATGTGATCTTATGAACAGGTTGGATGACAAATAAACATCACTGTGGGGCCTGGGAAGGTTTCAACGGTGGAAATCATTATTCCCACTGTTTCCTGTGGCATGGTCCACTTGAGATTTGGATATGCTTAAATTTTGGGCTCAACCCCTAAAATGAGATGAAAAAACATATGGACGGAATAGATAAAGCAAATACATTCTAGGTGAGGCCAACAGAGTTTACTCCGCACGCAATCCGATTTTCAGTAGCTAATCCAGTAATCCGCGCGTCCGATAAAACAAGTGCAATCTCGCAAAATTCGCCAATTCAAGCGCCATAGGCAAATGCCCCAACACGTGTCAACGAGGCGTGCAAGGCGTTGATGAAAAGGTTCTAATAGTGTAAACGTCACATTTTAGCATCAGGTGCGTTATCTAGACCAGCCATTCTGTGGGACTATCATATTAACGGCTGGATCTCGCCCGCGTGTCACGTGAGTCGACCGGGCACATGTGATGGCGTTTGCTAGCGTTTTAAGTAGCCTTGGATGTGAATAAAGAACTATATGCCATCCATCGGGACCCCATCTCCAGCTCCAGCTACCTGCACTTGGATGTGAATAAAGATCCGTTCCAATGTTTGGGATCGGTTGATGGATGGATTTCCATTGTTGGTCGGATCTGGAGATGGGGTCCTTCCAAGCTTTCATCTCACGTTGAAGGTGGAGACCTTTCCATCAACCATCTTCGTTGCTGTGGATGGTGGAGATCAACTCTCCATCAACTAGCTGGATGTGCAAATGGTGGAGATGATATCTATCAACTGGTGAGATTCTCCATACGTGTGCCGAAGATGGGACGTCCATAAGTTCGACCGTGTAAGATGATGGATGGTCCAGCTTGCTATGATGGACGTACGGTTGATGGTGGATGATCAACTACTGGACGGTTGGGCAATCTAGATGAACCCACATGTGGTCGTCCAATCTTGACCATCTGAGTTTGTGTGATCGCTCAATCAAGATCGTTTAAACATGCATAGCTTGGACCTCCATATGGGTGGCTGTGGTGCAGTCCAATTATTTTGAGCCTTCTTCACTAGAAAATGGAGTTTTCAACTTTTACAAGCCTGATTGTCTTTCGGATCACACCGTGGTTGGTCTTGATCACCTTTGGGCTTTAAAACATCTTGATTGGCTTGTATCTTGTCCAATGTCTACTAATCACCTGAACATCTAAATTTATCTAATGAGGGATAATTAACCAAAAAATTAATAATAACACTCTAAATAACCAGGGTTAATTATACAAAATTAAGCTCTTATTAAGGGGCTTGCTCTCTCCACATGCAATACTAGGGATCCTGGTCAGATCTCACTGCTAGATCCAGATCCAACCTGAATATTATTCGGATTTAATTTTTTGAACCCGAATCTGGTCCATTTAATTAATTTGACCTATTTTAAGATCCAAGTCCACATTATACAGGTTCGGAGCAAATCGAAGATCTAACCCGCTCCATTGAGAGCCCTAGTGAACATCTGATTCACCTAGCCTCCAATACATAGCTCCCGTGTTCTTCAAGCAAAATGGCATTACCTTGTAACAATTCAGGCCTCGATCGATGATGAAGGCGGTCTTCTGCTTGTCAGGCTAATGCATCCTGATCTGATTATAGCCTGAGCACGTATACATGAAGTTGAGGAGGGCATACACGGTTGTAGCGTCGACCAGCTGGTCAATTCTAAGCAAGAGAAAGCTATCTTTAGGGCACGTTTTGTTCAAGTTGGTGTAATCTATACGAACTCTTCATTTGTCATTGGCTATCTTCACAAGCATAACATTCGCAAGCCAGTCAAGGTAACGGACTTCTTCAATGAAGCCGGCATAGAGGAGTTTACCGACCTCTTCTCCTATTGTCGTGTACCATTCCACATCAAAGGCTCGCCTTTTCTGTCGCACAAGCTTGTGGTCGAGGTCAGGGGCAAAGCCAAGTAGGGGCGAGGGGGGGCCAAATGCCCCTCCTGAGTTTTCAACTGTCAAAGTTCAATCCACTAGTTCATGTGACGTGCTCTATTTGAGCCTTTATTCTGCCTCTTTTTTTAAGCTCAAGAATTAAAATGATCTTTCAAATAAATGGACGGCTTGGATAAAATATATAGATTACCATGGGGCATAGAGGCCCTGACAAGACCGTCCGTCTCAAGCTAGGTTTAGGGACCTGGTCGGCAGGAAATCTCAGACGACAGACGCGAATTTCCTTTGGCAGGAAGTTCTTACACTGGAGACTAGGTGGGTCCCACCATGATGTTTGTGAGAAATCCACCCCGTCCATCCAATTTTTGAGCTCATTTTAGGACATGAGATTAAATGAGCTGGATTTCAAACTCAAGTGGGCCGCTCCAAAGAACACGGTGGGTAGGGAAATTTCTACCCTTAAAACCTCCCTAGGGTCAACAGTGATGTTTTTATGCCATCCATACGTTCATAACGTCATTCCTACTTGGATGAAATAAAAACATAACTATTAGACTGATTCAAAATTTTTGTGGCCCCACGAATTGTTCAACTGTGGTAGTTTAATCCTCACATTTCGGCCCACTTGAGTCTTGGATCCGGCTCATTTTTTGTCGCATGTCCTAAAATGATTTCACAAAATGGATGGACGAGGTGGATTTCTCACAAACATCACAGTGGGCCCCACCTAAGTTCCTAGAGCAGGAACTTCCTGCTAAAGAAATCCTCATCCAGCTCTGACGATTCAGCGGGAATCTCGCCATGAAGTGACGTCACCAAGTTCGATGGGCCCACCATGATGTATGTGTTGTATCCACACCATCCAACCATTTAGAGAGATCATTTTATGGCTTGATAAAAAGAATGGGGTAGATTCAAAGCTCAAATGAACCCCATCACAAAAACAGTGGGGACAATGGCGCCCACCGTTGCTTCATGCTTATGCCTTGCCCCCTCTAGAAGAAAATCCTAGCTCTACCTCTGGTCGGGGTCCACGTTCAAATGGCGGGACGATGGGGTCTATACCGAGCATGTCCTGGTGGGACCAGGGAAATACGTCTGCATTTTCCCTCAGGAGATCAGTGATCTCAGTTCGGAGTTAAGTTTCAAGCAATGATCCGATCTGCATGGTTTTCATCAGATCTTCTTTGGAGAGTTGAAAGGAGACCAGGTCCTCAACCCGGGAGCCTCTTTCTGAGTTCTCCTCCCTGGGGTCTAAGGTAGCAATTTGCATGATCCATGACTCCACCATAGAGATTGGGTTATCGGGTTGCTAACCTCTTTTCGAGCTCTCTCTCCTGGTGTCCAGGGTGGTAATCTGCATGAGTTGTGGTCATTGGGCCTTTCCTTTGAGGGTTGTCGCATAACATCACCAGGCCTCTTCTTGATTGCCCCTGACTCTGTCGATGTCGTGCTCAGTTGGAAACTTCATAGTTAGATGGTATGTGGAGACCATAACTCTCATGGCATCTAGGGACGGCCTGCCAAGGATGACATTGTAGACAGACGAGCAGTCCACCATGAGGGTGATTTGGTGGAGTGCTTCTCCCGCTATGACTGATAGCGCGATGCTTCCTTCCAGCATCACTCTCTCCCCAACAAATCTGAAAAAAGGAGTTTGCACGGCTCGGAGCCGAGATCTGTCGATCCCCATCTAGTCGAAGGCTGAGGTTTAGAGGATGTTAGTCGAGCTTCCAGTGTCGACCAACATCCTAAACAACTTGCGGTTTGCGACAGTCATCATGATGACCATGACATCGTCGTGGGGGTGGATGAGCCACCATGCGTCCTCCTCGGTGAACATGATGGGGCATGAATCTATTTGGGTTTCATTTCCAGGTTGGCTGGCAAGGTTGATATGAAGCACCTCATCATCGAATTGGGCATTCCAAGCATGAGCTCGGTGTGGTCGGTTAGAGTCTCCTCCACCTGTAGGTCCTTCAAAGATGGTTCAAATCTCCCCCACCGACTCGTCATTGATATGCTCTTCTCGCCCTTCTTGCCAAAGAGGCAGCCTATTATCATGAAGTTGGTCGATATATTCTTGTAGGAAGCCCTTTTATATGAGGGACTCAATTTGCTACTTCAGATCAAAGTAATCAGCGGTATTATGGCCATGATCCTTGTGGAAGAGGCTACACTTTGACTTATTCCTCTTCTCGAGATCCATCCTTAGGTTATTCAGGTATTTTAGGTACTTTTTCTCCTTGATTTCCATGAGCACTTGCTTGACGGGCTTGTTCAGGGGAGTATACTATTTGAACCAGCTGGCAAGAGCCTTGGGTGGTCGGGAGGTACCACCCCTTTCATTGTCTCTTCTCCGCTTAGGGTCAGAGTTGGATCCTTCCTTAGATTCCTTTCACTTCTTGTCTCTACCCGAGCTTCTTTCACCCTGTTGGGCATTGACGAGATCCTCAATATTGGAGTATTTTTGTGCCCTAGTTTAGGAGGTCTGACAAGGTGCATGGTGGACTCTTACCGAGCAACCAAAGGAACTTCTCAGGCCTTAATCCGCCTATGAGGGTCGTGATCTTGTCAACGCAGTCTTCCACCTAGGGCTGTAAATGGGTCAGTGGACCCGATGGGGTACCCGGACCCAGCCCATTTAGACCCGACCCAGACCCGACCCATTTGTTAAATGGTACGAGTCTGGGTCCAAGAACAGACCCAGTTACTAAACGGGTCTGGGTCTGGTTTCCTTTATATTAGGCCCGACCTGACTCGACCCGAACCCATTTAGTAAGTGGGCGGGTTTGGTCTATGTCTCAAAGGACCCGTCTAGCCCAGACCCGTCCAGATCCCGGTTTTAAGCCTTGTAAAGTGCTTGCATACTTGATCTAGACCCAGGACCCATTAGACCCGACCCATTTATAAATGGGTCTGGGTGGATCTCCCTCTACCAGACCCGACCCATTTATAAATGGGTCTGATGGGTTGACTCAGACCCTACCCAGACCCGCCCATTTAGTAAAAGGGTCTGGGTCTAAAATTTGGACCCAGACCTGTTTAGTAAATGGGCGGGTCTGGTTTTGGCTAAACCCGCCCCGAACCCGACCATTTACAGCCCTACTTCCACCTGGACAGCCTTGGCATTGAATTGCACCAAGTAGTCCCTCAGGGAGTCATCGCTCTACTGTTTCACCGTTAGGAGGTGAGTCATCGGCTTCTGTATGCCTTTTCTACCAATGAATTGGGTGGCAAAGGCCCTACTGAGCTGTTTGAACAAGGCGATAAATTTTGGCTTCAAGTTCTAAAACCACATCCAGGCTACGTCAAAGAGTGTTAGAGGGAATGACCTTCACATGATGGGCCCATTGGCACCGTGTAACTCCATCCACGATCGAAAGTTTTCTAGGTGTTCAGTGGAGTCTCCTACACCCGAGTAGGATTTTATTTAGGGCATCTTAAACCCCTAGGGCAGCTACCTCACCATGATGTCGTCCGTGAATGGAGGTTGAGCCTATTCCAAGAGGGCGTTGATGAACACTCAGGCTTTAGCTCGATATGCTTGCTGGATATCACTAAGCTGGCTCCAGATCTCCTCAATCGACACCTCCTAATGGACTCCTGCTCTCTGCCATTTGTTCGGGGGTTGTGCCCTTCCGAGCCTGGCGCCTCTTGTCGAGCGTATGCATTGCATAGGTCGTTCTTGTTGAGTCTTTCGGCCGTCAAAGCAGGAGATGCTCAGCTCGCATGATCGTCGTCGGAAGAAAGTTGTTCATGGTTCTACCCCTGACGTAAACGTTCATGGTGGTTGGTACGGGGTGGCCCGGGTGCTACTCCCACAGGGTCATTCGACAGCAGACATGTCTGTCCCATTGCCGACGCAATGCGAGCCACTTGTTATGTTAGAGTGTCGATCTTCTCCTCAATAGAAGCAATTCGAGCCTTCCTGTTCTGTGACCTTCGCTGGCTCGAGGTCATTGAGAGTCGCGGAGAATCTGGTTGAGGGTCGTGTTGAGTCGGTGTCCACTAAACTTGTTCATCGCCAAGCAGATCCTGATGGGAGGCTTCAACCACAACACGTCGCTTCTTTCCTTTCTTCACCATGATAATGAACTGGAGAAGAGCTGGTTCTGAATGTTAAACTCAAATGGTGAGAACACAAACCTGGTCGTATTCTAACAGATGGCGTAAACCGTTGTCGCACAAATCTGGACAACGGGTGAGGTTGGTTGAGGCCGACCTCGTAGCATTTCTCCCTCTGATTCTCCTTGGATGCAGAATGTTGGAGACCCTCCTAGGTTTCGTTGAACCTGCAAAAGAAGGAGAAAGTAGGCAAGGACGAGGTGTCGCAATGTAGCTAAGAACTCTCCGATGCCTAAGTCAGGTTTGGGATTTAACAGATTAAGGGCTTAAAGGATAAGTTGTTTCATACCTTGAAGGTGGGGATCCCCGTCCTATTTATAGGACAAGAGGAAAGTTACTAGAGAGTTGGATCTTGCTAAGATACGTCGGTAGAGTCCCAGTTTGGTAAGATTATCCTTCCCGATCATGTCGAAGAGGTCTTACTAGGAATAGAAATAGATCCCGAAATATCCAGATCTACATAAGTATATCGGACCGCCTCTAGGTGGTCAGGTGACCTCATCTGGGGAGCTCGGTGTCCGAGCCCCCTCACTTGGGGTCCATTTTGGATTGAAGACATTCCTCATGCACAATGAGGTTCTCAGTGGTGTGAGCCTCTTAGGCGAAGTGTCGTTGATAAGTCGTCAGTCCTTGGCCTAGCCGATGACCGAGCTATGGCCTTGCCTGCTCTCCGCAGTTGTCAAAGTCAATTGAGGTCGTCGTCATGTCTCCTCGACCTATTCTAAGTCAAGGAGTTATACTTTGGGCCCTTGAGACTTATACTTTGGGCCCTTGAGACTTTGGGCTTCTTCCTATCTGTGAGCCAACTCAAAACATCCCCATAACAAACATTATGATTCTAGTTTCAACAGTGAGTGTCATTATCCCTAGTATTTCCTTTGATGTGGTCCACTTAATCTTAGGATCCACTTTATTTTTTGGATTAATGTCATGAGATGAGCTGGAAAAATAGATAAACAGCATGGATATAAAACACATACATCACGGTTGGCCCCATAGTGCCACCAACACATTAACACACCATTATTCGAGGTGGCGTTGGCAACACCACTAATCCGCGTCGTCTGACTTAATTAGGGTGTGGATAACCTAGAAACTTTCATGTGAGTGTGACATCCAGCCAGTTCAATAGGTTTGTGCCACCATGAGGATCACCTTATGCAAAACTCAACCATATCCGCTAAGCGAGTGAAACACACTTCTATTTTGCTACTTATTAATGGCTAGATGATGTAAGGAGGACGTGGTAAGGTCGATCACCATCTCCCTCACTTGTAAATGCCTTGAATTCACAAAGCAATTTTGAATCCACAAGAAGATAAAAGGAACTAATTTCTAAAAAATATAAAATAATTTATTAAATGAATAAAATTGCGTCTACAATGCTTTAAATAGAAAACTTAATCCTATGATGAAATATTAAACTCCAACTACAACTAAAACCCCTAAAAACGAGACTTACTATTTATAGACATCTCTCATTCCTACTATAACTCATGGATTTCGGCAAAAATAGAAAGTTTCCAAAGTGATTCTACACACTTGTCTAAGCCATTTTCATGTTGGACACAACTTCTAAAACCGTACATTCAAATGATATGATCAAAACAAAACTTAATATTTATACTAAAATCAAACTAAAACTAGGCTAATGAACGACAATCTATCTCACAAATCTAGCATGGGCAACCCGGCACACTAGGGTTGGTTGGCCTAACCTCGAGCTACCCCAAAATCATATATTATACATCCAAAAACTCATATGGCTGGATTGTGAGATACGACCGTTTTATGGTTTTGACGTCCCGGATCACTTCCATCCCCGACCAGCCTTCCTCTAGTCCATCTAGGCCTTGTAATAGTTTGCGACCTGCTCTACATCATCAGATGTTGTCTTCCATGGTATGACAGCTAATGAATGGATAGGGCTGATTTTTGCACTAAGTGATTCTGGGGGCTAACCTATTCAGAGGATTGGATGTCACATTCATTTAAAAGTTCATCGGGTGGACAATAGATCGTACACCACAAAAATCTCCATTACAAACCTTTTTTGGAGCGGATTAAGTGTGGCCCTTTCCGTGGGGCCCACTTGATGTATGTATTCTATATCCACGCTGTCTATCCGTTTTTCTAGATCATTTTTGGGCGTGAGCCAAAAAAATGACAGCAGATCCAAATCTCAGGTGAACCATACATAGGAATTAGTGGTGATTGACCATAAACAACTTGTTGTGGGCCACAAAAGTTTCGGATGAAGCTGATATTTGTTTTTTTTTTTCCTTCATCCACTTTTGTGTGAACTTACCAACAGGATGGATGGCAAGTAAACATGGCGGAAACATTAAGGTAGGCCCTAGGAAGTTTTTAACGGTGGGAAGTTCAATCACCAGTTTCCTACAGTACGGTCCACCTGAAATTTGGGTCTGCTTCATTCTTAGGGCTCATGCCCTAAAATGATCGCGAATCATGGCTGGACGACGTGGATTTAGAATACATACATCAAGGTGGGCCCCACCATAAGGTCCGCTCCTAATCGGCTCCTGCTCCCCTGAATTCGTAGAGGTTCGCTACAATTGTGATGGGACATCGAGACCATCCAAACAGTGGGCCCTACCATGAAGATCACACCGGCAAAAATTAAGCCAGTCGACTTATCAGCCAGGCCACACCTTCGAAATAAATGGTGTGGCCCACCTAATGAGTGGATCAGCCTGATTTTGCAGACAGGTTGCCTTCACGGCGTGGCCCATCTTTTGCAAGGATCCCATGTCCATGATGTCGTAGACGTGCCAGTGGTAGGAAAGAAAATAAGAAGCATGCTGGGTGGATTATCAATTAACCGTAATAAAAAAGAAAAAAAAAAAAATACAGTGATATTAGGGAACGTATGATACAAAGGCACTGATATATACATAGCCAGAGATCCAGACTGGTGGGACTCCACTAATAGATCCTACGGTTTTGATTTTTTACAACCCAAAAAAAAAAAAAAGAGGAGGAAAGCAGGAGAAAAGTAGCCCAACTTAGACCAAAACGTTACAAAACTTGAACTAGTGTGACCAACTGAATGGCTAGGATTGTGGGTCCACCCATAATCAAACAGAACCCACTGAATGGTGCATGAGAAAAGGAAAGGTCATTCAATATACGTGCACTCCATATGTTCACTTCCCTTCAATCCACACCGTTGTACAAGACAACAAGCCCATCCGCCCTCAACGGCCAAGACAGAATCTCCAGCATTATCAGCCATCCAAACAAAAGGTCCCGCATCCTCACCGCTCACATTGTTTCGGTCCCATCGGGACAGATCATCCTTAGAGAGGATGGTAAGGTACATAGCCTAACAAGCGCTTCACATCAGCAACTGTATCGTCGCACCTCATCAAAAGGGTCATCATCTGATGGTAGATGTTTACATCGTCGTTTCTTCCCTCTTCCTGGCCAAAATGAAACTTGTGGTGATGATGGGGTTGGAGAGGTTTGTTAAAATGGCCCACTCCATGATCTGGAAGAGGGAGATTTGTTGGTAGAGGAGGTGGGGGCGGAAGCACAACGGTCTTAAGCATTTTCGTATTGTTAAAATCCACTGCCTGGGAAGGAGAAGATGGTCTATCAGCATTACTGTCATTGTTCTCACTAACAATCATCAACGGTTCTCTTCTACTATTGTTTCCCTCATTGCCCAATATGAATTTTACACGTCGGATATCTTTCGAGGACCCACCAATCGTGGCCTCATCGCCTGATGCCTTCTTCAAGCATGACTTCGGCTGCACGGCCGGCTGCTGTTGCTGATGCACAGTTGTACATTGGCTCCCCAACAAAAGCATTTCTGCCCGGCCTAAACTGTTGGGGATCAGTGGAACCTGCCTTCGACTTGCCGCTTTCTGGTTTCGGCCACTTCCAATGCTGGCAAGTCAAGCTCCCGTAGCCGGTAGCTCACCTTCATTTGCCCGAACAGCGCTTTGTTTTGAATAGCATGGTTGTATGCGGCTTGGGCATCAGAATTGTACTTGAACACAACCTTGCAGGTCCATGATTTCCAATAAACGCGGGTGGCATCGTGCTCAAGTGGGCCGAATCTCGCAAACCTCGCCTTCAGCTGCGGAATTGATGGCAGTGATGCTTGAGGCGTGAATTTCATCACCAAGGATGTGGGTGTCACGGCCCTCACTGGAGGTTCTGGCTTCTTGACAGATTCCGGCTTGATCAACTTCATTGGTGCCACCAGAGTCGTATCCTTTCGTTCTCCCTTCTGCTCATTTGGTGCCTCCAGTTGCCGACGATGCAGTTTTTGCTTTCTTTTCCACTGCCAGGGACTTGATTTCATTCAATTTCTTCCGCCTCTTGGCAGACATCTCTTCCCGTCGATCAGAAGGGCTTCGCTTGCGGCCTGCTTTAGTAAGATCATCCTGTCTTAATATATGTTTCAATGGCTTAATCTTACCAATTCCGGAATCAGATTCCGGTGAGCCAGATTCACCAGAAAGTTGGGACATTCCAGGATCAGTTTCTGGTTGTAGAACCGGGTTTTTCTGATAAACAAGTGACCGAAAATTAAGGAAAACTTGGGTCGCGATTGCTGGGCCGTTATGTTCAATCCCATGAGAGGGGTCAACAGCAAGGGCTAAGAGATCATCCACCAGCTGTGGGAATTCAAGCTCCATGCTTCCAATATCCAGCTCCGGAGTTGAGACTGCAGGACTCAAGCTCAAAGCACGGCTGACAGCACCGTCTCTTTTCTGCAGTTTCATTTGCGGACGCTCTGTAATGAGCCCAATGGATTTTTCCACAGGTTTTCTCAATGCCTCACCGTCTTTCGCAATTTTGGGATTTTTCTTTTGATCATCCACATGTATTTCCAGGCTTGAATCTTTCTTCTTTATCTTCTTCTTCTTTTCCCCGGTGTCATCCTGCCTGGGCCGCTTCTCCTTAATGAGCCCGTCCAACCTTGACGATCCACTAGGTAACGGTACATCTTCCATCGGTTGATCCTGTTGATGATGATCTTCAACCCCACTTATAATTCCGGATGATTCTGAATTCTCCAGTATAGCTGACAATCCAGCACATATTTTTGTGGGCCTAGCAGTTTCATCCAACATCCTTCTTCCACCCATCTCCGGCCGAACATCCGTTTCTTCCACCGCAAGAACCGCGCCATGAGCTGGAGAACCAACAGCAGCTGTAGTTGGTGAACTCTCCTGCCCGCCAATCGAACCGACATTGGTAACCACTGATTTCGCAGTGGCTGATTCAACTTCTCTTCCAATTCCTTCCCTCGCCACAGCCCTCTTCTGCAACACATAACCATCAGCCAGCTTTGCAGCAGCGCCTCTCTGCCCATTTGACCCGTCTCTCCATTTGAACGGATTCTTATCTTTCTTCGACAGATCCTTCGCTCTTACAGACTTGCTGGAGCTCTTCTCAGCGCCGGTAGATTCTGCGAACACCAGTGGGCCACTCAATGGAGCTGAACAAAATCAGATAATCAGATTGAAGCGAATGAGAGATGCATAAACACCAAACACCACATTGTTCTTCCAAAGGAAAGGTTACAGCAGGTATATTCCAAATTAAAAACTTACAAACAAAAACTACCGCGGCCATTTTTACATTTTAAATTACAAAAATAACCCTGGATTAATTACAAAAACAGCCCAAAAGTGGGGACATTCAAGTAACTAGTGGTCGAGTTTGGAGGTACCGTTGTATAGTTTTTGATAAATGCATAAAAACATGTTTGGAATTCACGAGGGCTGTGGCAGGTTCACAGCCCCCATTTTTCAGTAATTTTCGTTTCCAGTTTTGCCCCTCCCAATATGATTGTAAAAAATAGGTTGGCCTAGTAAAAGTATCACCAGATGATTTCTTAGGAGAGAGAGAGATGGAAATATAATAAGGTTTTTTATTATTATTTTATTAATAACATTGCGAGATGAGAGAGAGAGAGAGAGAGAGGAGGGTAAAATGGACGGGTAGAAAAGGAATTCCGGTTGGCAACACCCCTATAGACCAGGTGCATCAGTTGACATGAGAAAAGAAGCCACCAAATAAACCTCCCGCCCTCGAATATTTACATACATGCCATTCGGGAATGTCTCTCTCGTTGGATGGGGACCCACACGAGTGGGTGCTGGTAGCACCAAATGGATGGGCCGAGGTCCACCAAAAAAAGAAAAAGTTTATTATTATTATTATTATTATTATTATTGAATATGGACCGTTGATCAATTTGCTTTCAGCCTGTCGGCTACGGTCTTCAATCAGCCTGACATACCAACTTGTGGCCCACCCATCAGAAGCCAGAAAGGGCCCCCCTTCAAGAAAGATAACGGCAGAAACCACTAAGCCGCTCTAACACGTTCTCACTTGTGTGCATGGGAAACATTCTCGGGCCTCTGTTCCTAATGTATCATGACACGTCATCATGCGCCCCTTTCATCGCTGTGCCAACCATGCTTTGAGGATCCCAACCGTCGGTAACCTATGAAAAGGGCCACTAACGTTCTATGTTTCTCTGCATCCCCATCATTAGTATTTTTAATTTTTTTTTTTAATGGAAAGGTGACACTTTCATTCTGTTAGTCATGCAACGCACCCACACGGTCAGTCACACAATGGACCCACTGATGCATCCCCATCAATTTTGAGACACATTAGATCAAAAGGGTCTGGATCGGCATGCCACGAAACTACGCATCGCCATCAATCAAAAACCAGTATTTCCAATTCCCAATTCCTTTTCTGCAAAAAAAAAAAATAATAATAATAATAATAAATAAATAAAATTACTTTTCCTGCAATATAAAACCTACTAAACTGCCCACTGTAATGGCCCGAGAACTAAATGGAGGGGCACGATCTCTCTATCGGACAAGGAAAAAGAGTCATGATCAGAAGGGCCAGAAGGCCACAATCTCCTTCAAAACTAAAACCCAAAATCATCCATCCAGATACAAACGCCAGAACCAATTGCCTAGCTCAACATGTGCTCATGAGGCTTTGGATATAAAAATAAAATAATAAAAATAAAAATAAAATAAAGAAGCCATCTACACCGATCAAGTCCCACTGATAACAGGGCATTCCTACCACGGAAATTTAATCAGAGACCGTCTTATATCATGATTTTAACAGTCTCAATAAATCATTTTGTAAATAGATTTTATATTTTTTAAATCATTTATTGATCTACAGTAAAAGTATTTTAATGTTTTAATTTCTGCTACTTGTTGTCTATAATATTACAAGAAAAACATCAAAATTTAATAATCTCCTCAGATAATTTACCTAGCCGAGAAATTGCCAAGACCTAGATTTGTCACTGTGCTAACCGGCAGCCAAAGTATTTTAAAAATAAATATAAAAAACACCGCAAGTCCTTGCAAGGGAACCATGGTGGAGCAGTTGCCACGCAATAGACATGCACGCATGGGGATGTGGGCTGGGTATGCCCTTCCCCCACCAGGACCAAGCTGTCTGACCCTAACATGGTGTAAGTTAATTAGACGACAAGCCACTGTCAAAGATTAATCTTAATCAAGTATTAAACAACTTTCCAACGTGCTCTGCATGGCATTGGCCCCAGCTCTGACAATGACCTGCTGTCCAATCAATTCTCCCCTCCCCAAGTTAGTTCAAAGGAGGCAGTAACCCAATCAGCATGTCGCAAGCATGGGTGGTCATGACCTAGCATGGCAGCACAGAATAGCAAAGGGCCCAGCGACCCATGTTTCCAAGGAAAAAACACCCTTTTGCATGCTGACAGAACTGTGGACGCAACATTGAATGTCAGCCATCTATTATAGTCCACATTCAAAAGAAAAAGGGTCCCACGGTAGGTTTTGCTGGGACCTTCCGATCAGCAAAAATTTTGGGCATGGCAACAGACCAATGGTTTGGATTGCCGAACCATGTTCCAACTTGTTAAAATTGAAAATCCACACGGTACGCACAGAGTCGAGTGGGGCATCATATAACTCCTCATTAACCAGACTAATTGTCTTTTGAAATATATACTAATCTTGAGAGGGAAA
This sequence comes from Liriodendron chinense, assembly GCA_003013855.2. Lineage (NCBI taxonomy): Eukaryota > Viridiplantae > Streptophyta > Magnoliopsida > Magnoliales > Magnoliaceae > Liriodendron > Liriodendron chinense. The sequence continues at coordinate 7,294,570 of ML058469.1, read as the reverse complement.
GGGGAAAAAAAAAAGTCTCCCAACACCCGTGGCACTCAAAGTTCCATTGCTGAAACCATTGATCCTGTAGTTCCCATCATGCACAGACCATGACAGGATAATCCCACTGGCTGGAAGATCCTGAGGGTTCATCATGGCCTAAAGACGAGTGGTTAAACCAAACATGGCTAACCATGGGTCTGCAGGCTAGCAAAAGTGGGTAGGGCCCGCAGGACCCAACAAATGAATGGTAACTAAATCAGGGGAGTGTCTGGTTGCTGGTGTTTCCGTTTCTTGGCTTAGCAGTTTCCTATTAAAAATAATTTTGGTTTCCACTTTATAGTCAGTTTGTACATTCCCCAAGAATTCCATCAAAAAATTGCCACAGCTTTTAGCTGGGGAATGGAAAACCTGGAAAGTGAAAACTTTTAAACTTTTCCCAAAAAACCCAATGTATCAACCAAACAGAATTTAATCATTCCAAGACAGGCTACGCCAATCTAACATTCCCCAAAAAACATAAAAGCTCAGGAATGAATTCCCTACGAGTCTGGATCCTCTGTTGGCAGCAAAACAGGGATTTCATTGGTCCACATCACACTGCATGATGTCAGTGTGATCAGGATGCTCTGAGGTGTGATCAGGATGCACTGAAGATGTGACGTGGTTGCAGACCTATATGATGACAGTGGACCAATGAAAAGGCAGCAAACAGGGTTTCCCTGCTTTGCTGCCAACAGAGGATCCGAATTCATTCCCTAACAACCAACCAAGCCCGAAGGGTGGGGCCATTTATCTATGTGGGACCTGCAGACTGCAAAACCAGGCCAGTTTCATCTTACAGTATAAATTCTAATAGGAATGATCATGTCATTGTTTCACTAACAAACAACTAGTTTTTTGCCTTTAAATACAGAAAAGATACCAAAATCTGTTTCTTTTCTAACTCCATGGTTTAGAAACAAACAAGTTGCTTCACATGCTTGTATTTGATCGGTTCTCATGTGTTTGGGTGCAAGAATAAATACAAACATCTTAAGATTCCTTTTAGAGATGTTATTTAGTTGAAAGAATACATAGAAACACCTCCAGAACACCCATCGAAAAATAGCTACTATCATCACCTTAGCCTTGTCGAAGCTATTTGGGTTGGCTTCAAAGAAAGGAAGAAAGAAACAAGGGGAAAAATTATAAGGTAGTCAAGTATAATCATACAAATGGATCTAGTAACTTTGTCAGAATAGTTTTCGTTTTACCTGAACATTTAGACCATGAATATCAAAATATAAGCATCACAACACATGTGCAATCAGGTGTGTAAATTTAAGTACAGGATCTTTTTGGGTGTATGTGTGTGCGGGTATGCACGTGAGGGCAGGGAGGGGTTGATTTTAGTTTAATTGTTACTATAAATTTTTATTTTTATTTTTATTTTAAGATATAGTTGCTTTAAATTTAATTAGGCTTTAATGATCAAGTAGATTACTAAGCAAACTTTGCTAGGACCAAAATGACCACTCTCCACATGCACATTTACCACATGGTGGCCCAACCATGAAGATCAACACATCAAAAACCAGGTTGGTCCAGTCATCAGGTGAACTGCTCTAAATACAATGGAATGGACTGGAAGAATTGCCAGCTTTCCACATACAGCATGCATGTGAGGCCTGCCTGATATGAGTAGATCGTCATTGCTTTGTTGCATTATCTATCTCAACAACTATGTTACCAATGTATACATATTGATCCTCATAATCATAATTCGCAGGGGTTCAACAAATAATGATTATAATTCATGAGTATAGTCACGCTAAAGTACTTGACTATCATCGTCATCATCTAAACCTTATCCCAATTAATTGAGGTCAGGTACATGAATCCGAACAGGATTCATGATGAAAGTTATGGGGACGCCAGCTGCTAATCTGCGGTAACCCTCCTCTATCTATGCTGGAGACCTGCAATGAGCATAAAACTGCCACATGATAGATGTATACATAGTTTGATTATAATTAAGTGCTATCTAATAATCTTTAAATAGGTTGATTATGATCAACAAGTTTTAACACTAGACAATATCATGAGTGGAATTTGTTTTATCCTATTTGGTATAATTTACTGTAAATTATAACTAATAAGTCTAGATTTCAAGTCTCCAGAAAAGGGGATACCCTATCCAAGTATTCAACTCAGATACTCCTATTTTTTTATGCATCCAGGAATCATAGTTTTCACTCACTCCCCAAATGTCCCACAAATTTGCAGGGTTGCAAGTTTGCTGCTGCATGCGGGGAGTTGGACTAGCAAACCTCTAATTTAAGGGCAGCATAAACCTATGTAGAGAAAATCAAGGAATTTTTACATACTTTTTAAGTTTCCTTTCCTTTTCAAGGCCCATTTGGATTTCTGCAAAGGAATTTCTAGCAAACAGGAAATTTCATTTCCTGCATTTTTATTGGGCCATGTCATCAGAAACTGCTGCATTAAATGTAGACTGCAACAGTGCTAATATCATCAGTGATAATGTGGCCCAATAACATTGCAAGGAATAGAAAATCCCTGTTTGTCAGGAACAGAGGATCCGGATTCATGAAACTAACTTTCCACTATTTGTGAAGCCTTTGTAAAAACTGTGAGGAACACCATGTCCAACGCCTCTCTGTTGGAAAATCAACAAACTTCTTTTCCCAGCTCCCCTCCTAAGAAAGGCATTTTCGCACTAAGGAAAATGGGGTCCATCTTTAATAGCCTCCCATGAGCCTCATGTATCACATGAGCCATCACCCACCTTCAGTTGTGCCCCACATGTAACACTCGTGATTTCAAGACTCGTCTGAGTCAGGTGCAACTCGGACTAGTCAACTCAGATTTGGAACTACCCAATCTGGTTCGATGCCACATGCCTGAAACTTGAAGAAGTTTCTTTTACTTCATTTTTATAAGTTACAAATACGATTAGATTGGACTGATTTTGGGGAATCTGAATCTCTCTTTTTATTTTTTTATTTTATTTTTTTTCAAATAACTATATAATCCATTGAAGAAAGGAACAATTTCTTACAACAGATAATGTTTCCTAAACCCATACGTGTATTGTAAGTTTCTTAAGCCCACACGTCATGTGCTACTGCATTAGTTTTTCATTGGTACGGCTCATGCAATATGGTCTAGTTGGCTCTTGGTTACAAGGCCAGGAAACAACAATGGGATGAGAAATGGTAGCCAATGCACTCCAATTTCATTAAAGAGTATCTCCCGTCTAAATCACATTAATAGACGTGGCCGGTTCGCCTGTGTAGAATAATTTTATTTTATAACACGTGTGTGGCCCACCATGATGTAATAATGCAAGGGCTTCACACCGGGCTCGAGTGGGTGGCCTGTGTGAAGCAGGGGCACACTCGACGTGAGCGACCCGTGTGAGGCGGGTGGCTCGTGCGAGGCAGGATCCATGTGAAGAGGGGCCCACGAGGGGGGTCCAGCTAAGGGCATGACCTGAGCTATGAGATAAAGGGATTGATTGGCCACGCTCTATCAGTTCGAGTTTTTAAAGCAAGTGGTTAGTTATCCTGCGTATCAGAGCAAGAGGTCTCATGTTCAAGACTCCTCACTGTGGGTGATTAATGCATGGGCATTTTCACACCGGCTCGAGTGGGGTAGCCTGTGTGAAGTGGGGGCATTTTCACACCGGCTTGAGTGGGGTAGCCTGTGTGAAGTGGGGGCACACTCAGGGTGGGCGGCCCTGTGTGAAGGTGGTTTAAGGTTCTAGGCATGATTTTTCATGGTGTGGCTCACCACCCACCTAAGTTTTGGATCAGCCTGTTTTTAAGCTCCAAGGAGAACATGAGGAGGCCCGTATTCTCAAAAATTCACACATCACAGATAGCCCCGCACACCACGCTGTAGAATAAGTTTATTCCACAAACATTCTAGATGAAGTAGCCTCTAAAAGAACTTGAAAGCTCAGCAAGAGACCAACTTCGGAAAACCTACATGCCAATCTTGAAAAGCTCACACGTATTTACCATCTGTGGCAATATCCGACACGTTTCACCAGGACAGAGATGCACTATCCAAATGTCAACTATCATGTGGATCCGACCATGGATCAGCCCATCTGGTGGATCCCACCGAAAACTCTAGCTGATCAATTAATCAAGCGGGCCATAGTGTTAAAAAATGGGTTAGAAAACTTTAGCATAGTTTCTATCAAATGTTCATTTGTTTCATAAACTGTGACCCATATAACTAGTGGGCGAACCTGACCATCGTGCCAGGGTCCCTAAATATTTCCACCCCCCACTCATATACGATTAGCTTACTGAAATTGATGTTGTAGCTTTAAAAGGAATTTTTTGTTTAAATGAGATTTAGACTAGGCGTATTCTTTCCAGAGTTGGGAGTGCATTGGCAACCAGTTCCCAGCAGATTGCCATTTCCCAGCCTTCTCATAGTCTACAGCCAACTAAACTACACTGCGTGAGCATAGGAGCCAACTAAACTGCACTGCATGCATTCCACCAACAGGAAAGCGTGAACTCTAGTGGAGTTGCACACGTGTATGGGCTTAGCAAATCTGACAATGGATATAATGAGGTTCAGCTGGTTTCTGCTGTAAGGAACTCCCTTAAGTTATTAATTGATTTGCGTCATCTCTTCCTACTTCATGAATTCTGGAGCTGCAATTTCGACATAATTCAACTTTACAGTTTATGAATAAGTGGCAAATTACTTTATGCTTGCATATTTAGGAAAGGCTACCTCATACTGTCATACAAATTTACATACAGCAGCACAGATGCCAACTTGGCAAGTGAACCTGACTTCTGAATGGAGCATAAGGTGGCCCCCATCATAAAGACAGACATACAAAAAATTCAGGACCAGTATAATTATGAGGTGGGCCAAATATGTACAGTAAATGCGGACGGTCAGCAAGTGTCATTAAACTGTCCATTCCATTCATAGGCGTGGCTCGCCTTATGAGTGATCACTGGTCAGCCTGGTTTTTGTGTATGGCCACCTTCACAGAGGTGGTAATCTTATCAGAATCCTCCACTTCCAGACATTCCAGCCATTAAAAAATGAATAGATGACTATGAAAAGCAGCTAATGTTCTGAATCTCAGAGGACTATCCAAACAATTAAGAAACAGCAGAAAACACAAACCGATAGAACTAGACTAATCAACTGAAAGATGAAAGGACAGACTAAAAAATTCTCTGAGTGCCAACTGCCTCCTCACAAGGATTCAAAATATAACGGAAGTCATTAGGGGGAACTACCACTAATCTACATTGGTTGAGAAGTGCTGGAGAAATTGGAAATGCCAATGCTGATAGAATTATCCTTTTAAGACGTATATAATTAGTTCACCATCTCAATTCAGTTTCAAAGAATTGGATCTAAAATAAATAGTTTCATGTAAATTAGTCAACAATTAGACAAGGAGTACTTTGGAACTGACAGTAAGATTATCAAGGACAGATCCATACAACAAGACATAATGAGGATGGCAAAGCAGAATCAAATGAACAAGAACATCATGAATGCAACGTTATTCAAACTTCAAATTAATATTTTTATCTTACTTCAAATTAATATGCTTTTTCTTTCTTACTTCAAAATTAATACGCTTTTTCTTTCTTTCTTTCTTTTTAAAGGCAACTTCAAATAAAACCAAACACCAAAAAATAAATAAACAAAACAAAACAACACTCCAAATAAAGATCAGATGATACTTATGAATACTACTAACAGGAGAAAACACTGTATTAAGATACAGACCATCAGCTTCTATTGCACCAAATAAACATCTAAAAAGTATCCAACAAAACATAAAACAACCAGAGCACTCAATTTGCAAATAAATCAGATAGTCATGTATACCTCGAGGCGGCACTCTGTCAGGCTGTTTCAACACCCCCACAGCATTACGCGAAGGGCGTATTGGTTCCACCCCAAACGCCTGAGCATAAGTCTCATCAAACTCCTCAAACACCGCCTTCCGATAAGCAATAACTGAAGCCAAATTCTTAATCCAATCGAAACTCCTAGGCCCATTACTCCTTGGCATCAATGCTAGCTGCTGTACAAAAGAAAGCGCCTCAATGGGCTGAAAACCATTTCTCGCCTTCTCAATCTGCTTCTTTGAGTAAACCCCTCCAGGTTCATAATTGTCCACATCAACTGTGTAGTAGCCCTCAACGCCAGCAGGACTGAAATTGAAGGGATTCCGACACCGACAGGCCAACCCAAGAGTGCTTCTCCTCCTCACCTCGTCAACAGCCTCTTCGACAGCCTTCATGAAATTCCGGGAGTTTGTTTGCCTTGACTTCTCCACATAGTGAAGCTCAAATGGTGTAAGCTCAGCAGGCTCAAACCATCCATAGCTGCTATCACCAAAGAAGGCAACTAAAACATGACCATCTCGACGTGTCCGTCGTACAGAAGATGAAGCAAAGGCTTCGTCCAATATGTGACCTGGCCACCAAGGGTGGGATGCGACCTTTCCCCATACCATGTCACCAGGCTCAAATCTGTAGGTTAAGCCTTCTGCCGCACCCAATACCACCGTCTCTGGAATCAAAGAATTCAACCCACAAAACATTTGTTCCTGTGCCGCTTCCATATAACTCTTTGTTTTCCTACCATCAGCTTTACCGTTTACACTATTAGTATACGGGCCACAAGCCTTAAGTAGAGAGATCCTACCTTCAAATTTTCTCCTAGTGCCTCCAGAACCAACCTCCGAAGAAACCCTAATTTCTTCGTTCTTTCCATCATTATTGTCGTTGAAACGTGGGTCATGAACCTCAATTTCAGATCCCCTAAATTCCATGTTTCCCTTGACTTCTCCACCAGAGATGTCCAAAGAAACCCTAATTTCTTCAGACATCTCCATCAAACACTCCACCACGTCATGTCCACCATCAGATTTACCATCACCGCCACCGAACCCCAATTCAGAAACCCTACCTTCAATTTCGCCAGAATCCTCCCCCTCACGCTCTTTCGCAGATTTCGAGACCGCATATTCGCTCCTACCACCCTTCAAAATCAAGCCCCGGGCCTTGCTCTCAGAAATCCTAGTTTCTACGTCGATCTCTGAAGAAACCCTAATATCATCAGAATCCCCCATCATCGAAAGCTCCCTTTCATTTCTTCTAGCATCGGAATCGCCTTTCCCAACATCAGAACCTTCCGAAACCCTGGCTATTCCGTGGGTCCGGAAGAGAGAACGATCGACGGCGGATTTCATATCGATTCCGAAATCGGTGATAAAAAGAGAAACCATAGCGAGAGAGGAGATGGAATCGAAACCCTAAAAATCGACGAAGGTCCTAGAACTGGTAAAAGAAACCCTAGAGATGTGGAGGAGGAAGGGCATACCTTTTACTAGAGATGGAAAAGCGGTGTGCGTTTCTCGCACTTGGCGCAGGGTAGAAACGCTCGCTGAGATAGATGACTAATAAACGGCCCGGATACAGGCTTATGTGAGGGACGGAGGCCCGCCTCGATCCGCTCACTGAGTGTGGGCTGTGATTCAACTTACACGTGTGTCTCGCTTCATTACTCGACAGACCTGATTTTTGTGTCAGCTAATCATCATTACGTGGCCCATCTTATAGATGGCTCAGATCTCCAATACATGCCAGATTGCCACATGTGCAGTCTCTAAAGTATGCGAGTGATTCGGTCGGATCGGGAGTACCCGTACCCGAGCTATGGGGTCCGTTCTTTCTGGTCTATAGCCAGGTCGCTTCGGCTCCTAGTTTGCCTTTTAAGTGCCGGACCGTCATCCGTTCCAGGCACCACTGGATCTTTGTATCATGTTACGGCTGGATACTCTAGCAGAGTATGATAGAATGTATGAAGATACTTAGAAATTAATTACAACTTGAACGCATGCAATACAGGTTTTGATGTTAAATCCCGATAAGTTCCACATGTACAATAAATGACCCAATTTTTAAATGTGTGCGAATATGTGAAGTGTTTCGCATACCAAAGTTGTATTTGAATTGAATCAAACTAAATGACTTGTGACCCCATATGTCTAATTAGCCAACTTAGGATTAGATTTATAAAAATTGGCATAACTATTTAACCATTGATTTTTAGGAGGTATTTGCTTTGCTAGGAAATGGCAAGTAAATGGGTAATAATTACCATTTACCCTATTTGGTATGGTGGTAATTACTTCCTTACAAAAGTCATTTGAAAATGATCGAATTACATCATATGCTTCACTATGATGTCTCTGGCATATCCACGTCGTCCATCCATTTTTCTAGAACATTCTAAGGCAAATCCAAAGCTCAAGTGACCCACACCATGGGAAATTATGGTCGTAATAGTTTTTAACGATAGGCATTCAACTCACTGTTTCATGTGGCGTCGTCCACTTGAGCTTTGGATCTGCATCATTTTTTTGCTCATGCCCTAAAATCGGCCTGCAAAATTAATAGGACAGCGTGGATAGGCCACATATATCCAATGGGTCCCACATAAAATCTCACTTCTTCCTCGGTTTTAGTGCCAACAAGCAAGTCATCGCTATCAGCATAGAAAAAAATGCAAAAATTACATTAGTTATTAATTGTTATCCATTTACATGCATTTATGTGAAGGAATTGAAAAACAAACACCCCTTATGTGAGGGAATTGAAAAACAAATACTCCCTTAAAGCGATTTATGCACATTTCTATTTATGAGTCCAATCATTTATGCACATTTCTATCTATGCTTGTGAGCTTAATTTGTTGAATCATAAGAATGCATAATTAGATGTATGTTATGTGTTGAATTGCTTGCACATCTCACACACAAGATCACTATCTCTATAAACTAGTTGTTTATTGTTACATCATTTGTACTCTATATGATTGGACTCACTTAACTTGGAAGCTTAATTATTATTTGCCTTAATTGATTTATATCAGTAAATTAGTTAATTAGAATTTTTAAGTGGTTCTATTCACCCCCTCTAAGACTTAGTTGTAATTCTAAGCTCCACCAAGCTTCTGCGCATAGCATGTTGGTGTCGTGTTAGACTATCCCACACAATTTCAATGTAGTTGATTCTACAAATAGATACTCCCTTGAGAGATCTAAGATAGAGAATATATAAAGAGGGTGTGCATGAGTGTACGATGCTTTAAGGAATTAAAAATTGATTAGGCTTTTATCAAAACATTTCTAAATATTGACAGTCCTGAAAATATGACCAAACGTAATGTTTTGCAAAAAGTAAACTGATGGGTTTGATGGGAAGATGAGGGAATTCTAATGGTGGTCACAATTTAATGAGCGGGCAGGCCATAAGGAGATATAAAATGAAATTATTATAGACGATGGATTTTAAGATCCAGGGGCTGAAATTTTAAGTGTACGACCCTAGAGAGTCAAGTAGCGCGTTGTTAAAATTTTGTCACAATCAGATGTGAAAATGTGTTTTAAGTATAGTCTAAGTGTATAGGTATGCGTACAATGAAAATCATAACTATTTGTGGTTGTGCTTGTCTAGAGATTTGTGCTTGCACACTCAGTAATCCAATTCGACAAGAATCAATGTTTATATAAGAAATATGGTGGCATTCAATGATTTAGCGATCGAGTAAGCAGTTGATGAGATCTTGGCCATCAGTTCATGATTGATGAACTTAAAATTAAGCATATGGGAAACTAGATGGATGGCTAGAATCCTAATATGATCACTAGATAAATGTATAAAAGGTTTCTTGATTGGACTTGTACGTAAGAAGATATAAGCGCGACAGGGTGCATGGACTAATACACCATGAATTACTTAAGTGTATGGTAAATCCATGTCGGATCATCAGAATAAATTTTTTACGGTAGGATAAGCATATACCTACATGACAAATGAAATAAATGGAGTAGAATTTTAAAAGGATTACAAGTGAATGGATCTAATAATTTCATGGTTAGTTTACTATGATCAAGTGTTCCAATGATTAAGAAAAGTGACGAAACGTTAGCCTAAAATTGGATAAAGGATATGGTTCGACAAAATCTCAAACAATTAAGTATCTATACACTTATGGACTTCGAAGCGTATAAGCCTTAAAATACACTAAGGGCACTAAAATGTAAAAATCTCAAGATGTGGTGTTCAAATTGAGATTTCGACAGTATAGGCTTAGGCAAGAAACAGGAACAATGTCATCGGTTCACATCTTTTGATCGTTAAATAAATAGGGATACATATAGATCTAAGGTTTTCAGGTGAGATCACTAGGGTGTAAGAGTTTGATGAGGACACAAACGAATGGATAGATGGATTTAAGGTCAACTAGACATTTATACAGCCGGTTTATCTATTGAAAAAGTGTAGGTTCGTGGATAGAAGGGTAAAAGCTACTTTAATATAAAAGTGTATAAAAGTATAAATGCGCACAACCAATTTCATAAAATAATAACTAACTTACAAAAAATAAAATGTTAACAAAAAAAAAACTAATTTACCCCTTAAAATACCTGGGATATTACAAAATGGCTTCATACTCATTTATTATACCGAAAAATATAGTATGTATTGCAATAGCGGTGCATAACTTTATCAGAAAATAGGCCATTGCAGACATATTACCTGCATACTGCAAGTCTAAAGACTGTTTGATGATAGTGATCACAGTGCCAATAATATTAACTTCGTAACAGATGAAGAAATAGAACTAAGTGAACAAATGGAGATATCGGTCATTAGATAGGCAATTGCTGATATAGTATTATTTTAATGTGATTATGGCTTTGATTTTATATTTAATGGATTACGTTAATTTTGAACCATGAATTTTATTATTATATTTTTTTATATGTTTTAAATAATCAATTGTTTATGATGAATGATCTATATTGAAGATGGGCCACACATGATAAATGGTTCACATCACAAGTTTAGAATGTGTACTTTAAACCTGATTATACCACAAATTGCAATACTATACAACCTTTCTCACCTTTATGCAACTAGTACAGGACATCACTGTCATAAAAATGACAAGCCCCACTATGAATCTGATTGCCTAATGTGATTCATGTAGTAGTTGAGCAAAGCATTGCAAATTTGAACATTTTGATGTATCCATTCATTCTTGTCTTTTAGTGCACAAACCATCTATAGTAAGATCTATAAAAAAAAAAAAAAAACAAATACTAGATACCCATAACTTGTGTCACACTTATAAAATCTAGAGATGCATTGGCTTTGGACTTATTTTTTTACACAAGGCTAAGTGGGGTCCCAACTATATGTTCACTCACCACATGCGTGGGATATGTTTAACATTTAACCAGTTCATTAAGCAATACTTTTTGTGTAGATTAGATGTATGAAAACCAAATTTGGTTGTTAGATGGACCGCACAAAGACATGGAATTTGGATCAATGGTTCATTTCTTTAGTCATTCTTTCAGCCCCCACGATGAAGATTGTCATACACAAAAAGTAGGTCCCTTCAATCATCAAGTGGGCATCAATCACCCATTTATTTTAGTCGTTTATTTATTTTAGTTGTTCTTTTAGCCCCCATGATGAAGATTAACATACACAAAAATTAGGCCCCTTTAATCATCGAGTGGGCTAACTAGTCCATTGCATGTAAGCTACCATGAAGTCCCTTTAAAACCATCCACATTGATGGTATAGTTATAATTTTTTAAAATGACATCAATTACCCTTCAAAAAAATTCTTATTTAAAAGTTTTACCAAATGTATTTATTTTAAATTAGAGCTTTTTTTAGTTTTGAAAAAGTATTTTACCAAATGAACTTATTGAAAACCAAGAGTTGGAAACAAAAATCTTATTTAAAAAGCTCTTTTTGAATTAGATAAGAGATGCCAAATGAGCCATAAAATTAAAACTAATTTGAATATGACCACGAGGGACAAAAAAAAAGCAACAAAGAGCTGAAAGGTTCACGTGTAATTGAATTGACTTGAAGCTTTGGGTTCTTCTTTTTTTTTATTAATTTTGTAAATTTGGAGAGGCGGTGGCCTTGCGTAGTCTTCGACGGTGTGAAAGATTCGAATGGCTGGTTATACAAATCTTCTTAAGGTTCCACGTAAATGTAGCCCATTGCATCAGGCCATGTGTACAAGAGAGATTATGTTCCTAACATAATTACGTATCATTTCCTCTTACTATTCTAGTCAACCAAATATACATAAAAAGCTTTGTGGGAGTCTTCACCTAGTTGGATTCTTGCATTTGCAAAAAGTTACTTCTTTGTCCTCTAACATTTAATGCTTGCTTGATATTTACTTTTATTTGATTTATTATAAATCTAGCATTAAATGCTTTTCAACACAAATAAATTTCTAGCCTTTGTCTTTAACATTCATCTTAACCACGTGGTGTGCATGACTGCCACATGTTGTTTTCTAGGCCACCTAATCTGGCCATGATAGGCCAGGCATAAACAAGAAGTAGTCAAGCTAAATCATCCAAATTATGGGACCTAGTGTGGATGTATCATGAACCAAAAATTAGGTTTATTTTATTATCTCAATATTGAATTGGTGGACATTTATTGGATGGTTAAAAAAAAAAAAAAAATCCAGCAATCCTTTTTCCAAAAGCAAGCGTCCATAAATCCGTCATAAGGCCAATCTGATCTTGGGATTGTGGGTTGATTGTGGGTGGGCGACAATGGGGATGCACAATCTAGCCGGTTTATTTGAGTTAATATATGCTGGATTTCTTGCACGTGGGCCCCTTTAATACATATACGTGTGTAAACTCCATTCCCTTGCTAGATTAAGGTAGACGCTTTTTTTGGACAATCTTTTCTGACTTTAACTTCGTTAGTACGTGAGATCTCAGATGGGTGAGATTTTCCTTGTGTAGGGCCGTGTAGATGAACAGAGGCAGGATCAACATGTAGGTGGAAAAATAGACGGTGGAGCATTTCTATTGACTAAAATTAGTGGGTTCTCTTAGGTTAGAAGAGGGTCCTTACTCATGGCTTAATGGTAGACTCCAGGAGTTTCAACTAGGCCTGCACACGAGTTGGGTTAGGGTCGAGTTGGGCCCAATCCTGAGCCGAACAGGGTTGGGCTGACCCAAACCTAACCCTACCCTACTTGCAAAAGGGTCAACCCTAACCCTACCCGAGCCTATATGCTGAACTGGGTCAAGTCAGGTTAGGTTAGGACTAAGATGGAATGTCCACCAATGGTTGAGATGGAACGCTAATCTAAAAAGCCCAAATATTCTATTGTGCGATATTTCAATCAATCCAAAGTATTCTTTATGTGTGGCCATCCACAGTGAGGCCCTTCTCATCAATAGTTTGGATCACTGAACAATGACCCTATTTGAACAAACCGAAAATGTGAACATAAACTGTACAAACTTTTGGCCAAAAGCTCAAGTGGGCCGAAAATGTGAGGATTGAACGGGGCCACATAATTTTTGAATCAGGCTAATATACGATGTTTTTAGTTCATCACAATAGGAATGACAATATTATGAATGGCATGAATGGCATATGAACATCACTATGGACCTAAGGATGTTGCAACCGTAGGAAACTCGGGGTAGTTCGGTTTAGGTCGGGCGGAATGGGTCAAGTATGCACGAGTCGGGTCGATCGGGTTTGGCATGTATCCTAGGCCGTACCTAGATTAAAAACAGTCTAGCCACATTCACCGAGGATCGAATCCTTTTCTCTGTCGGGTCGGGGCGAATCGGGTTTATGCCAGGTCAGATTGGGCTGGTCGGTCAGGTTGACCAGGTAGATGCGCAGCCCTAGCCTCAACGCTAAGGTCATGGGTCCAGTACCCATTGCAGTCTACTCCGCCGAGCCTGAGTAACCTAACCCTCTGTCGGGCCCACCACAAAGTGTGTGTAATATCCACTCCCTCGATCAGTTTCGGCAGATCATGTTAGCTTGTAATCCAAAAAAATGAGGCAGATCATAACCGAAGTGAAACACACTAAAGGAAAAAGCGAGGACGGAAATGCTAACCATTGAAACTCTCCTGGGCCCACCGTGATTTTTATATGCCATCCATCCCATTCATTAGGTAATTACCACTAGGATGCATATAGGGAAAACATGAATATAGTCCTGATCCAAAACTTCTGTGGGGTCCAATAAGCTATCAATGCCGACCATTCAATCCGAAGAGTTCACTGGGGGTGTAGCCTAAAAATGAGCTTTGGATCGATCTGCTTTAGTTGCACGCAACTCGCGTCCTAGGAGGGGAAATTATTGGATCGGTGATCCGAACCATGCCCACCGTTAATATTAGATTGTAAACATAACAATGTCCATGATTAGATAATCCTAGCCTTCTAAAAGGTTGCCTCCTGCAGTAGATAATTGTGAAAAAACTATAAAAAAAAGTCTTTACGGTTTGCATGTCTAGTCCATCCACGGTAGGAACATCTGATCAACGGTCTATACCACTTAATAATGGGCCCCCTCTTGCAAAAATTCAATTCACGTCGACACCATGCATCTCTCCAGCCAAAGATATGAAAATTCCAGTTCGATCCGAACTGAAGCTCTCTCTATATCCGGTCCGGTTCAAACCCTTTTGAATTCTCGAAAAGAAAATTCAACCGTTGAAAAAAGTGGACCCCACTACGAAGACCACTTGTCAAGAAAATCAGGATGATCCACTCCCTTAGATGGACCATCCACGACTTCATCTACGGGCCTACATGATTTGCAGGGGGGGCAGCCCGATTATGATGCCAGGGGCCAGGCTATCTTCATGGTGGCGAAAAGAAAGAGGCTGCAAATGGGCAGTGAGCGGACCAAAAGAAGTACAAAAATCAAACAGGCAGGCACATTCATCAGACGAGCTAGACCATCACAATCAATATATAGCCATCGACCTGACTCAACATAGTAGTGTATCTACATGGTGGAGCTCACCCGCTTCATCCCCTTGGCGAAAAAAGATGGCCCAACAGAGCAATGAAGAAGGTCAGATATCCTGATATGGTGCATGCTCTGCTCGTATAGTCCACATTATCGAAGCACGTCTCCTTCAATGAATCTAGACTAGGAAACAGCTTTTGTGGGCATTGAATCTCACTTGGCTTGTAAAGAAATACAGGGAGCATATAAATGATAGATTGGGCAAGTCAGTTGGCCCACACACTGTACATGTGGGGCCCAACAATCTTTCTGTTGCCTAAACCTTTGATATGATCATTCTAATACGGGAGCTAGGGCACTGCTCGTCAAATCAATAGCTTAGGAAAGGCAGGCCCAACCTGCACCACCGCTGGGCGTACAAAACAAAAGCTGCTTCATTCCAATAGAAACACCCATCATCTTTCAAATTCCCAAGCATTATAGTCTATCAAGGAGATTTCAACTTCATATAAATAGGGCAAAACAAAAGCTGCTTCATTCGAATAGAAACACCCATCATCTTTCAAATTCCCAAGCATTATTAGTCTATCAAGGAGATTTCAACTTCATATAAATAGGGCAAAACAAAAGCTGCTTCATTCGAATAGAAACACCCATCATCTTTCAAATTCCCAAGCATTATTAGTCTATCAATGAGATTTCAACATCATAAAAATAGGGCACCCTTTTGGTGCACTTTCGTTCATTTCTGCAAAATCCTCGTTACAATTTGACGGACAGCCTTTGAAATTACCGTGCTTATAGATGATGAGACATTTAGATGACATGTCAGAAGGACCGGCAAAACTGAACTTGGATTGTAAATTGAATGGTAAGGATTACAACAGGAAAGAATTGGAGTGTGGGAAAAGAAAAAAGAAGAATCAAAATCATGTCAATTTTCTTCAAGTCAAGGTGGACTCTAACCAGTCGGCGGTGTACTCATAGGCCACAAATGTGACCGCACCCGCTGGGGCTGCTTTTATGATGGAGGGGAGAATGCCTTTGTAAAGGCCAGGCCAGCCCTCTGCCTGTACGATCCGGCCTAGCGCGTCATACATGTTTTTGTAGGCCCTTCTCTCTACTCGTGCCCCATACTTGGGATGCCTTCGTAGCCCTTCGATCTGCGGGGGGGGGGGAATTTTGGATACGTTATGAAACATAGAATATATGCAAGACATCTATGGTGATTTACACGAGCGGTTGAACAGGTGATTCATAGCACACTTTGTCAACATGTTGTCAAACATGCAAGATCCAGGCCATTCATCAGGCGAGAGGCCACATGGATACGCCCTGGCCCAAAAATCAAGCTGGTCTACTGATGAATCAGACTAAAACTTCTAACCACCATTTTTTTCTCATGCCACAAGATGAGTGTGCTGATTGGCAAGGGCGACATGTTTCCACTGGCACCACCTGATGAATACTTCGGATCTTGTAAAGTCTATCTACCGTCATCTTCAGGCTCTCCTCCCAAATCCCCTGAAAATCTCTTCATTTAAAAGATGAGCTGGGTTTTCATCATGCAGAAGTTACCTGGAACCTCTTCTTGACCACATCCAAGGGGTGACAAACAGCTTTGGCAAACGTGCCAGCTGCTAATCCGCAAAGAAAGAGCTGGAAGCTCGAGGGGCTGTAATCTGCTTGGATTGAGCTTAGTTGAGAAGATCTTAATCCGTTCCATGCCTACGAGTGACACAAAAAAATATTCGTATTATCAGGTTACAGCAAAAGTGCATAATCCACCCTGTTTCAGCTTTAGAAAAAATAAAAAATAGATTTAAATAAATAAATAAATAAACGCATCTTTCTGTTTTCTTTTTGTTTTTGCTTTCAACTTGATAAGCTACAAATAAGGCAGGCCAAAATCAAACATGCATGGAAGGCACAAAAGCAAGGCCCTGTAGCTTAACACCAGCCTCACTCATCGTCGTCATCGTCGTCATCTAAGCCTTATCTGGGGTCGGCTACAGGAATCCTCTTCCACCATTCCACTCTATCAAGTGTCCGGCCTTCAGTTAGACATAGGTCATCAAGTCCTTTCTTACTACCTCCATCCATGATCAAACCATCTGCTTAGTTTTCCTCATCTTATTACCTGTTGGTAGTACTAAGTTCCCTCAAACACATTCACTTCTATCCTTCCTCATCTTGCCACTCATCCATCTCAACATCCTCATTTCAGCTACACTCATCCCATGAACATGTTCTTCCTTAACTGCTCAACATCCTGTCCCATAAAGCATGACTGGTCTTATTGCTATCTCATAAAATTTCCATTTTCAATTTGATTGGTACACAACGATCACATAAACTCCAGAGACACGTCTCCATTTCTTCCAACCAGCGTGGATTCTATTGGCAAAATCCTTCTCCATCTCTCCACTCTCATGAATTAATTGACCCAACGTATCAGAAGTGGTCATTTTGTGAAGCTTCTTGGTCAGTAATCTTAACTAATTCCTTGTTGTCACACCTATTGTTGTTAAAATTGCACTCCATATATTCTGCTTTAGTCTTTCTTCCTTACTCGGAAAACGAAGTTGTCCGTGGGTACATACCAAAACTCTACGGGGCCCACCATTTGGGTTTGTGATTTATCCAGGCCATCCATTCATTTTGCAAGATAATTTTAGGGCATGTGCCCAAAATGAAGCAGATCCAGAGCTAAAGTGGACCACACCACAAGAAACAGTGGGGACAGTAACATCCACCATTGAAACCTACATAGGGCCCACCATGATGTTTATTTGAGATCCAACCTGTTAAGATCACGCAGGCATGGATGAAGGGAAAACACAAATATCAGCTTCATCCAAAATTTCTGTCTCCCTCAAGAAGTTTTCAATGGTAGGCATTCAATCTCCATTGTTTCCTGTGGTGTGGTCCACTTGAGTTTTAGATCTACCTCATTATTGAGCAAATACCTTAAAATGATCTGAAAAATCAAATGGACAGCATGGATCTAACACATACATTTTGGTCGGCCCATGAATTTTGGCTTGGAAGAACCATTTACAAGGTTGAGTTTTCAAGGTGAAATTCCCCTCTTTTTCAAACATGTGTTGAAAAAAAATGATTACCCACTTCCCCTTAATTCATGGTAATTATGGTAAATCAAACAGGCCCTAAGATTCTAAAGCATCCCTCCATATAGCCTCATGGGCCCTTGGCCTTGTCAATCAAAACAGTCATCTGCAAACAACAAACACCGGCCTCATTGCCGGTGAAATGTGAATAGTCTGATAATATAGAGGGAATGTCTTAGTAGAAGAGTCTATTTGTTGTGGATCAATGGGCTATAGTGAAATGGCCACATTCCTGATCCAATGCTATTGATCCAGGATAGTTTACCGGGTAATGGAGCAACTGATGAACCAATATGTTCAAGATCAACCACTGAAATTATTGAGTCTACGAAGCTAACTAGCCCAGATACTGGCTTAGATGTTGCTACCTCTGCCACTGGTGATATCACCACCCTTTTTGGTGATGGTGTTGTTGCCTTCTCCACTGTGATTGTTTGATCCAGCCAACTGGATATGACACTGGATCAGATGAGTTCATAGAAACCGGGTCAACTGCGGGTGTTACCACAGTTGCAGAACCTCATTTCGATCTTTATCTATCACTTCAACATAAATAACCAGGATGCGTCCCGCTCCTACCACTTCTTCCTTGGATGCTTTCCCCACCGTCTATACCTTAGATTTCTTGATTTGCTACAGCGACCAGAGCCCATGCTAATGCTAATGGTGATCCCTAGGCCCCATAATCCGTAGGTACGCTCCTGGCATTTGATGGAAGTTTATTTGAGACCGGACAATCTGTGTCTCGATCTGGAAATGGATCTAGAGACTCCCTCCGAAGAATGGATTTGCTACCTTTTCCCGTTCAAATTAGTGATCCTCATAATTGCCAAAGTGGTGTGTGTGTGTGTCATCTGCTAGCCCAGCTGGAAGACGCATAGGCGTTTCAACAGCACGGTCTCAGGTTCGAATGCCAAGGAGACACACTAACCCCACTGGTGGGTGGGTGCATCGTGTGACTAACCGTGTGGGTGCATTGCGCAACTAACAGGGTGGGTGTGTTGCATGACTAACAATATATATATATATATATATATATATATATATATATATATATATATATATATATATATATATATATATATATATCCCAAGACTTTAATTGCAGAGGAAAGGTTTTTAGAAAAGCAAGCACTAGAACTCAGTGGTGTTCCAGCAGTTGCATATTTGTGATCAGCTTAGGGTTCAAGGGTGTACTGAGTAAGGTGCAGGCATTTTTGCAATTTTGACATATTTCTTTCTTTCTTTTCATACTTGCACGAAGCATAAAGCAAAGCAAGCAGAGCAGAACAGATTCAGGTGTGAGAGCAGGTAAGTATTTGTTTCAAAATGTAAACAAGTATAAATAGGTATGAAGCAGGAGCGGGAGCGAGAGTCCAACGTGCAATTCAAAGTGGGAGTTGCACATAGAAGGATCCTGCAACCAAGTTTCTTTTCCCCCCACAACCTTTAAATTTTACATTTCGGGTGGCATTTCTTTCCTTTGAGAGTTTGAGTGGTAGCAATTTTATAAACCAAACAAAAATTTTAGGGGGTACAGCTAATTATTGAACATCCTGTCATTTCCTTCCTTCGTCCTTCCAGATCATCCAATCCCCAGAGGACCTTTCTTCTATTACCCTCGCAAGCCCTATCCCAAGATATAGAAAGAATGTAGCAATTGATTGAAGCGTCACCCAAAGATTCAAGCATCACCCAGGCATATCGAAGAACTCCATAAACTCCATTCAAATATCTGTCAAATGCCCAATGGGCAGTTCATGGATTCAACGTTGCCCGAACACATTATGAATGCATCCTCCAAGAATCTGATTGGGACCCATCCCCAATTTGGTGCATGATTCCTTCTGAAAAATCATTTTCCCCCTTGAGGACTACCAATACCATCCAAACACTCAAAGCACTATCCTGCACTGCTTCCCAAGTGAACCAGCCTCCCTAATTCACTCTGTATTTATGAGATTGAGAGATCCTTCTTCTTTCCCAAAACCTCCATAACAACTTCCAATTAGAGCCTGGTTCATTATTTCTAGATTTCTTATTTCCATTCCTCGTTGAGACTTACGCATCAAGAATCTTTCCCGGTCTAGGAGCTCAATTCATGTTATCCTCCCTACTCTACCATAGAAACTCTCTTTGCAACCTATCTATTGATAACACTTGTTGGACATTGAAAGAGCAACGTAAAGCCTATCTGCATGTTGGCTACCACCACTAAGGGCTAGCTGGCCCCAAAGAGACATAATACCTTTTTTGTCATGCCCAAAGTTTCCTTTCCACCCTTTAAAACACTGGATATTATAGCCATCTCCCTGGATCTCCCACACAATGAGCGAAACCTGAATAAGGGGATGGCAAGCTTCCTTTTTGACACCCAAAAAGCCATGTGAATGCCCCGACTCCTCCCCCATCTGCGCTCCCAACATTTTTTTTTCAACATTTAACTTTCTAGCCTTGCACTGCTTAGAAACATCACACAATCTTTCCTCGTATACGAACAATACGACTTACCTTGCAAAATAAGAGTATGTCATCTATGGACTGAAGGTCTGAAACCTAAAACTAAAAGTTGCTCGTCCACCCTAAGGGCCTGTTAAGTAATAAAGTTACTTTTTTCACTTAAGTTAGTTTGGTAAGCATCATTGCAAAGGTAACTTATGTGCCAAAAGTTATCTTAATAAGTAATTTTTTTTTTAGCTTTTGAACTTATGACTTTACTACTTTTCTCACGGTCCATGTCAAAGGAGGCTCTCTCTCACGGTTCATATCAAAGGAGGCCCCACATGGTGGACCATCCACATTGAAGGTGGGGCTCACATGGTGGACGGTCCACATAAAAAGTGGGCCCCACAAGATGGATGACCCTATATTAATGTGGGCCCACATATGGATGGTCTCCATCAAAAGTTGACCCATAATGATAAAAAGCCCACATCCAAAGCGGACTGGCTATGATGGATAACCCACTTCAAAGGTGGGGCCTACATGATGGACAGTCCATATCAAAGGTGGGCTCCACATGATGGACAGTCCACATCAAAGGTGGGATCCACATGATGGACCGTAAACATTGAAGCTTGGACCCCACATGATGGATGGCCCATATTGAGGTGGCCCCACATGATGGACGGTCCACATCAAAGGTCAGCGCCTAATGATGAATGACCCACATCCAAGGCGAGCCCTGCATGATGGCAACCCAAATTGAAGGTGGGGCCCACATGATGGACAGTCCACATCAAAGGTGGTCTCCACATGATGGGAAATTAATAATGATGGGCCCCACATGACAGATGATCCACATAAAGGTAGGCCCCATATGATGGACAGTCCACATTAAAGGTCGGCCCTAATGATGAGTGGCCCATATCCAAGGCGGGCCATGCATGATGGGCAGCCTACATCAAAGGTGGGGCCCATATGATGGACGGTCCACGTCAAGGTGGCAATGGATATTGAAGACGGGCCCCACATGATGGACAATAATATTGATGGTGGGCCTCACTTGAGGGATGACCAACATCAGAGGGCCCTACATAATGAATTGTGCACATTAAAGGTTGGGCCATAATGATGAATGGCCCATATCCAAGGTGGGCCTGCATGATGGATGGCCCACATCAAAGGTGGGGCCCACACAATGAATGTCCACATCAAGTTGGCCCCACATGATGGATGGTGGATGTGAGGGGGACCAAAAAACCTTGACGGATAATTACTTTTGTTGGAAACCAAACATGTTTTTCTGCTTTTTGGTTGATAAGTATGTTGCTTACCAAACATACTTATCGCCTGAATAAGTAGAAAATAAGATAAGTTACTTAAGGCATAAGTTGCTCATCCAAAGTAACGTACGATCCAAACGCCCCCTAAATGACCTATGAGACCTTCCAAAGTAGCCTTATCCACTGTTCTACTTAGGACTTCAACAATCACTACCAAAAGGAGGGATAAATGGTCTCCTTGGCAAAGCCCTTCGTGCTTCGGAAAAACCTCTAGGTGAACCGTTCACCAACACCAAGAAGTGAGCCACCCCTTTTTAGAAGGGTGGGGGTGAGGGAAGGGGGACACTCTTTTTAAAGGCGGAATTCAGGAAAGGGTTGACAACAAAACATTTCAATGTTTGTAGAATTTCTACACAAGATCAGATACTCCAAAAATCACAAAGCCACTAATGCAACTTCTATTGATCCCTAAAGCCCTGTCCAAAAAAAAACTTGGAACATGGTGAAAGTAAACAGCTTTACCCTAGATTAGTTGGCAGCATTTCTAGGCATTAATGAAGAGCTGGGCGAAGGTTAAAAGTGGTTTTATCAGGCATACTGCAGGAAGAGTTCAAAAGAATCTTTATTTTCTATCACAGAAGATTGGTATTAACTTTGCCCATTTCTGGGATATGAGCACTAAATACCAGAGAAGTCAATACTTCGTTTACATGTAAAATAATGGCACAAGGTAGAGAAGATCAAGAACATTACCATGGTCCAGCGCTTGAATGTATCGTAAGTGCCAAATTGTAGTCCAGCATAAGGAATGATCTCGACAAGCGTTGGGGATAATCCAGCATACAACCCTTGAAAGCCACGGGTTTTGACTATATCAACAAAAGCAGATCTCATGGTAGAATAAACCTGGATACAATTGAGCATCTCAGTATCTTCAAACAATTCATACATTATTTCCTCCATGCTCTACATACAGAGATGAATATGTGTGCAAATGCTTGAGAAAGACCTTCATGCATTCACTATTGCATCTAAAGTTTTTCTTCCCCCACCCCCCTCTAAAAAAAAAATAGATTGGGTGTAATGTTTTAAGTATCGACAATATCGGCCGATATATCCCACGATACATCATGTATCCCACCTGTGCGATACGAAATGCACAAGTAGTGCCGATATATCCCACCTATTTGATCCAGTGAGCATTTTCGATTTTCAATCCATTTTTTTGCTATAAATCATGTTGAATCAGTGTCAAATGGTTGCAAATCTATGAATTTTCATGTTTCGCATGAAAAATCATGGATTTGGATCTTCGATTTCAAGATTTGGGGGAGATGAGCCAAGTTGCGGAAAATGAGAAAAATCGAAATTTCTCGCAAATCAGTTGCAATCTTCGTATCCAAACACAAAATCAAACATGTATGTAACCTGATCTAGTGATTCTTCTTTTGCTTTTGAATGTATTGCTTGTGTTTCCATACATGTCTTCTTAGTTTATAAATCATATGAATAGACTTCGAATGTACTTGCATCAATTCAGTTAGATATCATATATGTTAGGACCCCATACAAAGGAAACCCCTATTATGTGCACGTTTTTTGTAATGTTTTGATTTCTAAGTGTGTATTGATGTTTTTTTCAACAATCCCTTAAGTTCCATTGAAAAATTTGACCAATTTCCCAATGTTCCCAGGTTTCCCAACAACAGCGATACATTACGCGATACAACCGATATATCCCATGCAATAACCAATATGTATCCGTATCCCAAGGGTGCGATACATTACCCAATAACGATATTTAAAACATTGATCTGAGTGCGAGTATAGATGTAACAAAAGATCACAAATACAACAATCATCCCCAAAATCTTAAAATGCAAAGATCCTATGGTCGCAAAGACTTCGGAAAGAATCCAACAAACCAGGATGAAAAATGGACTTGAACCCATTAACCAACCATGGGGGGGATGAAAATTGTACAACCTTGAATTATATGAATGCTTAAGGCTGAATTTGGAGAGGCGACAAAATGGTTTCCAGACAATTTCAACAGCCCAATGAGAACTTTAAATAGGGTGTCAATTGGCAAATTTACAAGGTGCAACGAGCAGCTCATCCAATGACTTCTTCCTGTCAAACGAGCACCAAATTATGCTGTAACGAAGGGAGAACTCTTTCCACTTGATACAACAATCATGAACTTCAAAAGGTTTATTTTCCATCATCAGGCATGATGAGTGACAGGACTTAGGAGGCAAACTTCTCAAACAAGCACCCAAGGTTGTTCTCACGAGTATCTCGAAGTTTAGAAATTTTAGTCTTTTTCTCTGGTAAATCAACATCGTATTCATAAAAAATGGCATTGACCTAACATTCAGATTTTAGGGGTGGCCATGGATACATTTGACCTTCATGCCTTTATTCATGATTCATGACACATCAATAAATATGACCAAGTACAGGGCCTGTGGCCCAGTCAACTAATCTGGCAAGAGCCAAATGAACACTATTCTCATCTATTTTGACAAAATCCAGCTTTGCAATTGGCTTTTTATAAATACTGTTGCCTGAAAATCATTCATAGCATGCTAACAACAATAGCAAAATAAGAACTGTATTCAGGACCACCAGAAGATATTCAACAGAGAAAGCTCTATAAATCACCACACCAGATTTAGTTTCTTCACAATCAAAACCATTGAGAGTAGTAGCACAAAGTCTTAGAGAAAGATAATCATCGATGTGAGAAAGGACTTAAAAAGGCATACCTTCGGTTCACCCTGAGATGCTAAAATGGTTCGCAAAAGATCGAATGGATATGATCCAACAGTTGCAGCACATCCTGCTAATGCCCCACTTACGTAAGACAAATAAGGACTCAAATGAATGTGATTCGCTGCACAGCAACAACACGACAGGCAGCCAAAATGAAGAAAGAATGAGAAAGAGAACACAGAAATGAACTACATCCAACTAAGGGCATTCCACAGTACTTTCCCTCTAGTGACGCATATCCGATACATATTTCAAGAACTGAATACAGATAAACCTCAACCACATAGCATCATATCAAGCACAAAGACAGAATCATAACAAATCAGGCTACACAAAAACACGTATCAGAAATGGGAGTGCATTTAATTTGTTCTGTCAGATGAGAAAATCATGCATGAACGATATTAAAAGTTAGGGAGGCTTCTAAGGGCTGAGGTTTGTTGTTGTTGGGAGAATAAAAAGATGTTTTGCAGGGGTTTTAGGGGCTTTTGAGTTTATGTGAATTGATAAGAAAGTAAGGTTAGAAAAAGAATAGAGATTTATCAAGGAACTTCACCGTCACGTCTTTCTTCTGATTTATCCCAGCTGTTGCTAGCCCCAAGGTCCCTCCCACCCCTATCTTCATTGGCATTATGAGGCCCCGGCTCACGTTGCAGCGTTCGTTTGGTTAGTCGGCCAAAAGAGAATCATAATCGATAACCTTTAACGAAGATCCCTAGTCCTCCCAAATATATGCTTAATGTGCATGAAAGACGCAAAGACTATTAATCACTTATTTATTTACTGCACCTTTGCTTGGGAAGTGTGGGACTTCTTTCTCGCTGAATCAAATCTGGCCTGGGTTATGCTGGAGACGGTGCAGAACCTCCTTTGGGCATGGCATGGAGGAGGGGGTGGGAAGGTGAGTAAAGTCATTTTAAGGCTCATTGCTATGGCAGTTTTTTTAGCAATTTGGAAAGAAAGGAACGTACAGTGTTTTTGAAATGGGAGTTCCTTGGTTCGCGGGGTGATTAACATAATCTTGGAGTTTGTAAAGGGATGGACCTCTAACGCTAGATCAACTTTGGTTGCTTCTTTTTCTGTTGTTAAGCCCTGATTGCGCTGTATTCTTTTCCTGTCTTTTGGCAGGCTTCTTAATAAATTTTGTTCTCTCAAAATAAAAATAAAAAAGAATAGAGATTTTCTCCTTCCTTGTTTGGGTAAGTGAATTTGGCTGATCTAATTCCATGGTATTCAAAAATGGTTATGTAACGGCTGTTACATGATACAAGGCCATAATGCCTGTTTTGGAAGAAGAAAAAATGGCCCGTAACAGGCTGATATGAGGCCGATACATTTTCCTCCTTTAAAAAAAAAAATTCACCATTATAGGGCTGTAATGGACATAAGGACCATTATGACCACCATCACCCTTATTGAACACCTTGTCTAATTCCCATTTCGCTTTGTCTTTCTTCATTTTCCCCTCTTGTTTTGTTGCAATTTCTCTTGTATTTGTGAAGTGATTTAGGATTGCATGGTATCACCATCCCCTGCCTAACATATTAAATCATGCTACCAAAAAAAAAAAAAAAAAAAGACAACTATCAGAAATGGGAGTCCATTTAATTTGAAGTTGTTTGACATGAAAAAACATGACCAATTGGGAGCTTGTTAGGTCGAAATCCAGTGAACTCCTTATGACTTTCACCCACCTAAAAAAGAAAAAGAAAAATTCTATGTTCATATTTAAATCAAAATGAGCTTCCCAAAGTGAAAATTGTCTCCATTTTGCCATGCCCTTCTTGGTAAGTGTGATTTTTCCCAAGTGAAAATTGTCTCCATTACCAAATGAAATATGAGCTTCACAAGTTGGTGGAAACTTGAGTGTAATTTTTCCTCTCTTGGTAATCTAGGTCAAAGTGTGATTGGGGGAGCAAATAAAGATGAAAATGGTTTGATTACTACTTCATTCTTGTGACCCATTGGTCCCATTGATGAAGGTGATGCAACTCGAGCCTGAGCTTTAGTAGCCCTGAGAGAAGGTCTCCACCTTTTTGCTTCAAAGATCTAAGGTCCGGGTAATCATTGAAGAAGATTCCATCCATGAATGTGATCTCTTGGACTCGGAAGGGTCGTGCTGAACCAGTACAAGCTGCCATTCATTTTTTTATGAGATTCATCATATTACCTCTAAGCTAGATATTTCATTTACCACTAAGGTTGGGCACACCCTTCCTAAGCTGTTGATTTGATGGTCGTGCCCAAGTATCTCCCATATTAGATGATCATATGAAAGGTTGGTGACCAAAGAGATGGCTCCCGCATGTACAGTTTGTTGGACAAACTAAATTGCTCAATCCAACATTTATATGCTATCTCTACTTGTTTGAAATCAAGATAGATTCAATGCCCTCAAAGCTGTGATCTCTAGATTTATTAAATAAAGGAGAAGGGCTAGGGTGGCAGCACAGGTCCCTATCTGAAGCACCTCTGAAAAGAGACCCAGACCAATAATCAAGCGGAGGGCACTGTGAACATCTGGTATTATGTCTTGCTTTTTTTAATTTTCTTTTTCCAATCCAAACTACTAGCTGAAACAGTGACAAGGCCGAGTTCTGCTGACTTGATGGCTGGTCCACTGAATCAGCAGAGGTCAAGTGAGTTTGTGAGAACATGAGAAATTCTCCATGCAACAAATTGGCCTGGTTTTTTACCTATCTAGGCCAATTTGGTCTATTCACCAATCATGTACACCTCATATGAACCATTATCAATGCATCGATGATAGAAAGTCACACTAACAATCATAGGCCATCAAATAGATCATTAAAATATCCATCAATGGAGAATATGATGCTACCATCCTTTGATAGGTGTGATTTTTGGACAATGCTTCATATCCACTGGCCTGCGATTTAGACAGTCTTCACTGACGTTTACCTCCACCATAAGTTTGGCAGGGCCGCAGGGGAGAGAGCGGATCAAGACTGTTCACATAATTGACCATACCATGGATCGACTATCATTAAAAAATAACACAAACTAGGTGATCCTGAGCATCCAATGGTGCCTTCAAATGGACAATGACAAACAAAGTTGGTTAAATAGTTGACATCCAGTTGCAAAAAGTGGAAGTGATGGCTACAATTTTTGTATCCATGTGGTTACCATACATGGCAGAGCCAAGCAGGAGGATGGTCCATATCCACCATGCCCCTTGACACGTGTACAGTGCAGGGTCTCTGACCTCCATGCCCTATGGTGCCCAACAAAAGAGATGCCCACAGCCAACTGCAACTGCATAACAATTTAGCATGCAAATCCATTTTTCCTGGCAGCATGTCACGAGTACAAGAGATCAGAGATGTAATCAGCGGGATCCACTGTGACAATCACTTGACTCGAAATATAGGCAGATGCACTCATTAGGTGGGCCAAAGTTGCATTTTGAGTCAGATTGAAGGCCATCTATTGATTAAGATAGTGTGGCTCATCTGATGAATGGACTGGCCTGATTTTGCACCAGTTGATCTTCATTGTTGATGTTGATGCTTGCGTTATAACCACACGTGTGGGCCACCCTGGCCACATATGTGATCCCACCAGTCTCCCATGTGGTCCACATATGTTTGACTCTATGTTGAGCCTTAGTTATGTGTTTGGGTTAGAGTCGTTAGGCCCATAGTCATTAGTTTATTTAGTTATTTTATCTTTTAGCAAAGAGGATATAAGTGTAATTTCACTGTAATTAGTTATTGCCCCTATTTTATAACAAAAGAGAGGTGGGCCATGTGGAGCACTTAATGCTCTCTCCTTTCCTCTTCTCCTTCCACTCGTCTTTTTATCCTTTCTTCTCTTCTTCCATCCCAAGCCACATGATATAAAAGACATAAGTGATCCGATTTCTTGCTTATCTCTCCTTATCATATTTTCCTCCTTTTCATCTTCCTTCCTTTTTTTCAGGGAAACCCTCGCTTGGGGCTGACCTAACCTAATTCCTTTCTCTCGTTGTACCACCGCTCAGTGAGTGGTGTAATCATGTTCAACAAAGGCGTGTAAGGCCCACTTTCATATTCTACCCGTGTCGTCTACAGTTGGATCTACAGTTTGAAGTATAAGGTCAGATTTGAAGGTGGAAATTCTTCATGAAGGTTGTTGATTGTATTGATCGATGAAAAGGTGTACGTGTGAAATCAGGTAATGATCTAGCTGATTCTCGGATTTATACATCCTTCTATGTGTGTGAAGTTCAATTTTGTTGAAAGTTTAACCTAGTGTGCATTGAAAGTTCTTCCCTTTGTCAATATGGATATCAAGGGTGAATTAAAGAATAGAATTATGTCCCCATAAGAGTCGACGTGCCTCCAAAACACATCAACCAAACTGAATGGAACAAACTATCTACAACAGGCCACATCTGTAGAAGTTTTACTGATAGGAAAATGAAAAGTGAAATATATGACATCGCCCAAACCTGATGAAACGATGGACTATGATGATTGGGTAGCAGAAGATAATGAAATTAGGGCATTGTGTGGAGGACATGCATCAAATGGACTCTACTACCTCAATCTTAGAACGACTGGAACTGAAGCTACACCTACAAACCAACATCTCTCCTCATCAGCGGTATTCCAGGCTTGGTCACCCATCTTTAAATAGTAAAAAGAGTCTTATACCGTCTTTGTTGTATGTGTCTAAGATAAAATGTGAAGCTTGCGAGTTGAGCAAGCATCACAGAGTGTCTTTTCTTTCATGTGAGAATAAAGTAAGCGAAACATTTCTACTTGATACATTCAAATGTTTAGGGTCAATTTCATGTTTCCAGGTTATCTGATTTTAAATATTTTGTTGTCTTTGTAGATGATTGCTATAGAATAACATGGTTATATTTGACGAAGGACTGTTCTGAGTTATTTTACGTGATTTAAAGAATTTCAAATGAAAATTCAAATTCAATTTTAATGCTGAAGTGTGCATTCTAAGATCTGCCAATGCCAAGAAATATACAGCAAACTATTTTCATTCATATCTTTTATCCCATGGCATCATTCATCAAACATCATGTGCACACACACCACAGAAAAATGGAGTTGCATAGTGTAAAAACCATCACCTTCTAGAGATGGCTAGGACTTATTAAATACATAGGTTCCTAAGGGTTTTTGGAGTGATGCAGTTTTAATTAAATGTTATCTCATCAACCAGATGACAGCTCCGATGTCCTCATAAGCAAATTAGCATAAAAAAAATCAATGTTTTAACTTTTAAGTGCAAGATTTGGGAATTGCAATTGATACTCGCACATCTCTAGTTGCACATGTATTCATGTACATATCTGATAGTAGGGATGTTCATCAGGTGGGTCTCATTCTATATGTGCCCTAGCCCTAGCATTCAACTCGTATGCTATGATGGAAATCGAAAGTGGACCATTGGTCAATCTCAACCATGAGCACATACCTTTGTAATTTTTCGGTCTGCTCACTGCTCAACTACAGCATGCCATAAGTCAGCATGCAGCCTCATCTTTCTGCCAAAGTGCCACTTTTATTAGGACTCCTTTGTCATGCAAACGCAGGACCCATCATGAAGAACAAAAGTTGGGAAGCTTAAAATTGGTGGGGGGGATATATTCTCAACCATACGAGTTGAGACCATAGACGAGAAATCGAAGTTTTGGGGCTCACAAAGGAGGTTTCTCGTCAGAATGTCTCCAGGTGGATATCCCTTTTCCAATCTATTTCTCTCAAAGGTATAATTTAATTTCAAACCAAGAAAGGATTGTGGTAAGGCAAGGAGTTTGGATGTGATAAGGATAAGCCCTTTATCTCTATCGTATTTGAACTCCTAATTTTCTTCACACCTTTCAAAAACAGAAACTACTAATCCTCTTGGTTAAAAAGGGAGGCATTCCCTCGATAAAGGTATACATCTCAGAAATTTCCTGGAGAAAAAATCACGAAGAATAACGAGAGAATTACCCAATTGTTTGTTAGGCTTGCCTTAAAAACATCTAAATTGCTTAATCATGTCTGGTGAACATCCTAACCATGGATTAGAGGGATGATTAACTCCTTTTTGCTCCTATAGTAGTTAGGCAAATCACTAGATGAGGGTCGTACAACTTGGCTTTGTGAAGGTCCCTAAAACCATGTAGATACCACCGGATCCTATGGGCCCCATTCAAGCCTTTCAAGGGCACCACTAAGAGTGGAGCAAATAGCTTAGTTTGACTCAACGTTGGAAACATGGTGTGCCCATCCAACGAAAGCATTGATATGTTGAGAACTCTTTCTCGATTCGGAAGGTGGTAATGCGTGGCCATTCTTAGTTGATGAAATAACTTGTCTAGTTAATTCAATTCATGAATGAGACATCGGCCTGCTAACCAGCAACATGGAGGGGGCCCTCAGGGGTCAGCTTCTAAGAGGGTCTATGGTCATTTAAGCTACTGGCTACATAATTTTGAGGCTACGTATGGAAATACCAATTCAAAATTTTCAGAAAGATTCAAAAACCAATCATGGGCATCAGCACGGCACTGTAGAGAATTACTGTTTTGTTCACCCTAATCTTTGGGACCGGCAAAAACTGCTTTTGTTAATTAGGCTCTATATACCATGTGTAAACTGACCCATTTCTCTTTCAGCTTCACATCCATCAATCAGTGAATAACAAAAATTCAAGACACCCAGTTCATGAGAACAGTAGAATTGTAGAAAAGTACAAAATGCACAGAAAGTTAAAAAGAGAAGAAAAGATCCAGACCAATATTATCCAGTCACAACTAGATATAATTGCTTCTTTCATAGATGATAAACATACATACATGAAAAAGAGTGTCCCCAAATAGGTGCTTCCAAATAAATGTGCATGTAATTCTTTTCTTTTCTTTTTTTGAAGATTAGCGCATGTGCATATAACATTATGCTATGCAAGATGTATAAGAGAACATTAATACCATAAAACCTTGAAACATTATACAGATTGCACCATAGAGACTAAAACTAAATTTATATTTCAGCATAAGCACATATTATATTATTAAAGACCTTAAATGCATGTTCGAAAAAGAGCAAACCTGACTTGGATGAACCTGCTGCAAGAGTTTTCAACTTGTGCAACACCGTAAATTGTATGGCAGTATAAGGCATGACCATAAGTAGTGCCGGGACATTGCCCCTCCAAAAACCCTGTTGTGAGAAATTAGCTTGAGTAAAACAGAGGCACATACAAGGTACTCCAAACTAAAATCAGACAGTCCCTTTTCTTTAAATATATTTCATAAATTACCTGCTTACACCCAGCTATGATTTTTTATTTTTATTTTTATTTTTTGAAAGATGATGAAATTCATTAAAACCAAAGCAAAAACAAATACCAAACTACGAAAAAGAGAGGAAAACAAACAGCAAAAAGAGCCGCTGACGCAGCAACTCAATTACATCCCAAGAAATTCCAAGCAACAGAAGCCCATCTGATAATCAGAGATCTAATTCTTTGGAATATAGCTTCCACTGATTTCTTGGAATTGTCGAGGCATCTCGCATTCCTTTCAACTCACACTGCCCACCAAGTGGCGAGGAGAGCCATTCTCTGAAGTGTCTTCTTTGGATGACCGAAACCAACATCAGGCCAAGCAAGCAGACACCAATCAACTGAGCATGGGAGGGTCCAGAATATTTGCAAACGGCCCATAATATCTTCCCGGATTAGGCCCAATAAGGGACAATGCAAGAATAGATGATCAACCGACTCACCATTTTGCATACACATGCTACATATATTTGGAATTATCATCCCTCTTCTGCAAATTTTCCACATTAAGCACTTTCTTCCTACCGATGAGCCACCCGAAAGCCGCTATCTTAGGAGGAACGGAATATGACGACATGAAATGGGTACTCAACACTCCTCTTTAATGATCAGCACCACATAAAATAGAGTAAAAGGATTTGACCAAAAAATGGCCAGGTTCTATCTACTCCCCAGACCCTCTCATCCTCATTAGACTCAATTGAAGCAAAAAGATAAATGCACTCCACGAGGTTGGCATAATCTTCGACTTCCTCATCCCGAGGGAGACATCTGCATGGAGGCTCCCACACAACCGCTCCTCCAACATGGTAGAAACAATTCGCCAAACAAATAGACGGGTCCAGCGCTAAATTATATATGGATGGATACAGATCTTTGAGGGCCGCATCGTTCGCCCAAACATCCTCCCAGAATCTGATTTTTTCACCGTTACCCAAAGAGAACCCCACTCCTTGCAAGAACGCTGTCTTCATAGAGCATGCCCCTTTCCATAAGGCAGAAGCTCTATAGATAAGAGGAATCTCTAGTCCCCCAACCCCCAACTATAGAGCCATATTTGCTTTTGAGGACCTCTTTCCAAAGGGCCCCATCCTCTTCACCAAGCCGCCAAAGGCATTTACCAAGTAACGCACTATTCATTTTTAAGGCCCTTTATCCCCGCCCCGCCATCATCATAGGCTTTACAAACTTCTTCCCAATTAAGAAGATAGAACCTTTTCTTATCTTCCATACCTTGCCAAATGAAATCTTGCCTAAGCTTCTCAAGGTTGACCCGCACAGACATCGGGCACTTGAAGAGCAATGTGAAATATAAGGGAAGATTGGATAAGGCTGCTTTGATCAAAGTAATACGATGACCAATCGAAAGATAACGAGCTAACATCCGTTGAAATCTTTCCACCACCTTATCCCCAAGACTCCTTGCCAATTTTCTCACACACAACAGAAGGCCTACAAACGAAGTTGGAAGCAGGGCAGTCGCACAACCGAAAATGTCAACAAGAATCTTCACTTCATTAGCCTCCATCCGAACCCCATACATCTTGTTTTTTGATAAATCGACTTTGAGAACCGAAACAACCTCAAAGCACTTGATGATGATGGTACTCAACTTTTCCACCATAACGAGGTACACATCACAAAATATAAGAGTGTCATCCGCGTACTGCAAATGAGAAATGGATTGAGACATTCTTTCAATTAAGAAGCCACAAGTGAAGCCTGCATCTTGACCCTTAAATAATATTCTCCCCACCACTTCTACTACCATCAGGAACAGAAAAGGAGACAGAGGGTCCCCTTGGCGAATGCTCCTAGAGCTTCTTTTTTTTTTAAACTTTTGGGGAGCCATTTAAGAGGGACCGAGAATCGCGCTTAAGCTAACACATTCCAGAATTCAACTTCTCCATTTCAAACCACATCCCATTCTGGTCATCATGTAGTCAAGAAAGCTCCAGTCAACATGTTCATAGGCCTTTTTAAAAACTACTCCAAAACTTGTGAAGTGATTGATATTCTGAATAGCTTTTTTTTTAGTGATTATTCAATTATCATAAAAGAATGATTCAATATTGGGAGTGCTCCCTACTAGCTAGGTTCAGCAGTGTTGCTTTAGTTGTATTTCCCCTTTTTGGTTCTCAAAGATATTCACCCCATTCACTAAAAAAATAAAATAAAACAAAGAATGATTTAATATTGGGTGGGACCATGTAGAAGTAGGCCAAGGGTCAATCTAGGTTCGGGCTAAGTTAGCATGTAAATGGTATCCATGTGAGTCTCTGCAATGACCAGTTTCGAGAGCCTAGGTGACGTAGAACATCCGACCAACTAACCAAAAGCTCCAAAGTTGATGGGGGAGGCACGGAATATCCTTTTAATCTCATAGCCCAGTACGGGTGGGCCCCACACCAACGGGTCACCCAGGGGTCCCACACCAACAGATCACCCAAGCCCCCGGTTGAACCCTCCTACATGGGTCCTGCACCAACGAACCCACCCCAAGTGTGCTCCCACACCACCAACGAACCGCCCACTTAAGCCCGGTGTGAAAATGCTCCTGCATTAATCACCCCCGGTGAGGAGTCTCGAACACGAGACCTCCCCCTCTGATACCAATTTGACGCAGAACATCCGACCAACTCACCAAAAGCTCCAAAGCTAACGAGGGAGGCACGGAATATCCTTTTAATCTCATAGCCCAGTACGGGTGGGCCCCACACCAACGGGTCACCCAGGGGTCCCATGCCGACGAATCACCCAGGCCCTCGGTCAAACCTTCCTACGAGGATCCTGCACTAACGGACCCACCCTAAGTGTGCTCCCGCACCACCAACGGACCACCCACTCGAGCCCGGTGTGAAAATGCTCCCACATTACTAGGTAAATGAGGTAGGTTGATATTTTATTTTTTTTAAAGATGAGGTAGGTTAATTTTTGGTGCACAGGCACTCGTGAAAATTTTGCAATCTACCATTTAAAATCAACCTCGAGTTGTTGGGTGCTTGTACAACTCATTCGGTAAAGTCTCATCAGTAAAGAGCACAGTAACACCAAAATATAATCAAGATTACTGCGCTAATAAGTACATTAAAATATATGGAGCATAGTCACATATAAGTTTTGCCGATCATAGGACTTCTGCTAAACAATCATGAGAATTCCTGTTTTATATAATTGGGGCAGACTATATAGCTAGGGCATGTGCCTTTAGACCGTCCACCACTTCAGGACCTCTCTCCCTTTGTTGTAATCTTTGTGTTTGCTACATAATAATTCTTCAAAAAGAAAGGGCAAAACAAGATTTGTAAGGCTCAATGCAAATAACTCGGACAAGTCGATTGTGAAGATGAGTCAAGTTTGCAATAAAAATGTCAAGAGTTGACCCGATTAAAATTTCATTAATATTCTGCATATGCTGAGAGGCAAACAAATTCACCTTGCTTCTTCTCCTTCAACCCCATCATCAAACTCTTACTTAAATTGACTCAAGGACCTGATTACACCCTTCTCAGACAGATGTCAAAAGACTTGAACTTAACCCACCTCATTCTGGCCATCACTTCTCTTCCATAAAGCTTCCTATTAAAGCTAACTACAACTTCTCCAATCTCATCATGGTCTTTCAAAAGATTCCATACTCCACATTTTCAAAAAGATCTATTATCTTCCAAGCAAATTAGTATGCCCTTTACTCAGTTATTAGAACCATCTTGTACTCTCTCGTTGGTAGGGACACTATATCTGCAAAAGGGACACATCACAAGCCAAACTCGAAGGGTCCACAAGAGAATGTGAAGTGAAGTCTAGGTTTTAACCCTTGAATCACAGAAGCTCAGCTTATAAATGCATCATATCCAATATGGCATTATAGACGGGATAATGAATCAGTCGAGCAACTATTCATGCAATGTGATTTCGTCTCCGGAATTTGGTGGCGATTCCTACAGCTTTTGACATCAAATGGGTGATGCTAGGAGTCTTTTTTCGACATGGTTTGATGCTCGTAAAAGGAAGAGAAGGGGTTTTCTTTGGAGGTTTTGTTCACGGCTACTTTATTGGTTTAGAAAGAGTGGAAAATAGAACTTTCCACAACATTTCCAGCTCTTGGCAGGAAGTTCTTGATAGGCCTGGAAGTATGCTATATCGTGGGCGCTGATTTGAAAGCTTTTGTCGGTTGTAATCCTTTATCCTTTACTAATTCATCGTTGTTTTTCATATGATTCTCATCATCCCTCTTTGTTTGCCTTCTCTTTTAATAAATTGAAGTTGGGCATACTACTATCGTCCATTCGAGCTTTGGATTCAAAAGAGGAGGGGGCCTTATGACCGACGAAGACCGTCTTCAAAGAGATAAGTTTTTAATGGATTATAAATCTTGGGTTAAAGAGGAGATCAGGTGGCACCAACGCTCGAGGGCTGTTTGGCTCAAAGCTGGTGACAAAAACACTAATTTTTTTCATGGCATCGCCAGCGCCAGGGCCAACTACATCGCATTCTTATTTGTTAATGGCACTAGGCTCGTGGACAAGAATTGTAACTGTAAGGTTGTAGTGGAATTCTATCAGTCCCTTCTATCCAGCGATCCTCCCTCGATAATCTTTACTTCGATTCCCTCAACCTCGTGAAAGCGATCTTTGGAAGTGCCCTTCTGTTCGGAGGAAATTAAGGAGGCTGTTGATGGGCTAGGGAATGATAAAGCTCCAGGCCCCGGTGGCTTTCCCCTAGCTTGCTTTCAGACCTTCTAGGACATCAACAAAGATGATCTTTTGGACTTTACTAATGAATTTTTCTCTTATGGCAGTTTTCCTTCTGAACCAGGATATACTTTCCTGGCTTTAATTCCTAAAATTGATGGTATTGATAATCTGAAAAGCCTCAAGCCCATTAGCCTGATCAGCAGCACTTATAAGATCATTGCTAAAGTCTTAAGTCAGGAGATTAAAAAAGGTTCTTCCTGAAGTAATATCACCCTATCAAAGTGCTTTAGTAGTTGGTAGACAAGTCCTGGATAGTGCTCTATTAGCTCATGAATGCTTGGACTCATTCCTCAGATTAGGAAATAAAGGAATTGTAAGTAAGATTTGGAAAAAGCTTATGACCATGTGGAGTAGTCTTTTCTTGACTACATCTTGTCCAAAATCGGGTTCGAGGAAAAATGGAAAACCTGGATTCGCTCGTGCATTGCTTCAACCAAGTTCTATGTTTTAATCAATGGGTCCCTTTTGGTTTCTTTAAATCCTCTCAGGGAATTTGACGAGGGGACCCCCTTCTAATTGTTATTGTGGCGGAGGCTCTCAGTCATATGCTCTGTAGGGGTCGGAACGAAGGTTTTTTTTAGACGTTTCTTGATGAGGACATCAGGCCCTCTCGAGTGTACGAGTGTAGGAAACAAGCAATGCCCGTGTCCCTATGGTTTGATGATGGGCCTAGATCATATTTTGAAGACTTGAGAAGAAATGAAGGCCTTACACATGTGTTTGGGACAACTGAGAAGGCCCCACCATGGGAAGATATGTGTAAGAGGAACAAATAAGGTATTGCAAAAAAGAAGCAAGAGATTCGGATTCCAACAGATTCCCGATGCTTTTGGGCCGTCGGCAATTTCGGTCGACCGAAGGAAAGCCTGGGTCGATCGAAGAACGACTTTCTTACAAAATCTGAGCGATCTGTAATCATGACTAAGGAAACCAAACAGAGGGCTCGGTCAACCGAAGATCGGGCGCAGAATTTTGCGAAATTACGCGATTATTTGAGTTTTCTAGGTTTTTAGGGGCATTTTTAGTATATTGTTAATTCGGGATTATTAATAGGGTTGAGCCCTAAGACTCTTTTAGTTATGCTTTGATTATTGATAAAAGAAAACCTAAGTGGTGGCTTCTTCTTCCTCTTCCTCTACTCTACTCTTCTTCTTGGTGGATCTTCTTCTCTTCATCTTTCTTCTTCTTTTCTCTTCCTTTTTGCTTCAAGGTAATCCCTTTCCTTCTTCTTCTAACCTTCTTCTTTCAACATCAACACCTTGTTTGCCTTCCATCCTCGATCGGCCCTTCGTGATCGAATTGTTTTCCAATTTCCTGAGCCTTTACATTCCCTTAATCCGAAAAACCCTAATTTTCATGGATTAGATAATCGACTTGATTGATTGGATGAGCCCATGCGAGATCAAGAGTTCTATCTCTTGCGGGATCCAATCCACGCCGGGAATTGAATCCATTACTGTGTGATTGTGATGGATGGTCATCATCGTTATAAGTTCTCTTATTTTATTCTTATTTAATAATGCGTTTGATGAATGTTTCATTTATTGCTATGTGAATCAGCCCTAGTTGTAGTTTCCGCATGCATCTGGATTAAATTAGGCCATCCTGCATCATTTCCAGGTTGCAAACTTCCCTTAACCCATCACTTTGCTGTTCTGTGAAGCCTCTGAGTCTCATGTTGCAACCTTAAGGATTGTCATTGAGTGGTTTAAAATGGTCTCAGGCCTCAAAATTAATGTAGCAAAAAGTGAACTGTTGCGTATCAATTTATCTACTAAAGAGACCTGAGTCCTCTGCTAATCTTTTCAGGTGTAAACCTGCCAGCTTCCCCTCTACTTACCTAAGTCTCCCCCTTTGTTTGGGAAAGCCTACTTTAAACTTATGGGACAAAGTTTTGGGGCGGTTGGAAGAAACACTCCCCATGGAAATGCAAGCTTCTATCCCTAGGTGGCCGCATCACTCTTATTAAAGCCTGTCTTTCCAATCTCCCCATTTACTTCCTGTCCTAGTTCAACTGCCCCAAGTCTGTGCTGAATCGCATAGACAAGCTCCAGAGGGACTTTTTGTGGCAGGGGGTACTTCCAAAAGGAAATTCCACCTGTTGAATTGGTCCGAAGTTTGCAAACCTTTCTCGGAAGGGGGAGCAAGTATCAAATGTTTGGACCTGGCTAATTCTTCCTTCCTGGGAAAATGGGTCTGGAGATTTGGTATAGAAGACACCAATTTATAGAGAAGGGTTATCACTGCTAAGTATGGGACCTCTCCCTTTGGATGGTGGATGAGGGACTCATTCTTGTATAGGGCTCCTGCTCTTTGGAAGTCAATAGCTGGGGTTGCGTCAATTGTAGCAAGTGGATTAAGCTTTGCTGTAGGGGATGGTTCCAAAGTTCGTTTCTGGGAAGATTTCTGGTGTGGGAATGCTCCCCTCAAGGATTTGTTCCCCACTATTGCGAATCTTTGTCCACTCGCTAGCATATCCGTAGCTAGTTGTTTTTCCTCCCAAGATACCGAGGGAGTTTGGCTTCCCCCTTGTAGAAGAAATCTTAACGACACGAAGTTAAGAGACTTTGTCTCTCCTTTTTGTTTTACCAGGGATCGAGCCCAATCATGGGGAAACGGATTCCCTAGTCTGAAGTTATTCCAGGAATGGTGTGTTCTCAATTTCGTCTCTTCGGAAGGAAGAAATGGAGAATAACCTTCTTGGCGGTTTTTAAGGCGTTGTGGCTAGAAAGGAATAACCGTTTTTTGTGCAATTGTGGGGGTTTTGCTGCTGGTGTTTCCAGCAAGGTTTGCCTTTTATATCAGGGAGCGAGCTCCCTGATGGGTAGTTCTTAGGTTTTAGTTTCCTTTTGTACTAATGCTTCTGTTTGTTTTGTTTTGTCTTCTGTTTTGTTTGCTTTTCTTGTTCTTGGCCTTGGCTTTAATAAATTTCATCTTTCAAAAAAAAACTTGGCGTTCAAAAAAAATGCCCTATAGAAGCAGAATAAATATAGCAAAGACTGCCAGATAAAGAACATATGTAACCATTTTCTACAGCCAAATATGATAAACATCATGGTTCTTTTTAGCACTGCAATCTCACGTTTCATAATTCCAAGATATGAATATCAGGAGTTTCTATATGTGTCAAGGTGGCACACGAGTATTACACTCTGCATGGTGAAACTTTCTTGGCAAACCAAGATATGCCGCCATATGTAACAACAGAAACAGCAGTTCTCTTCTCTTCATTTTCTTCCGACCCATTGCAAAATGAAAAATTGCCTCCATCTATATAGATATAAGAGCCTCATGCAAAGTAAAATGTACAATACATTGTTCTCATATGACAAAATTTGAGCGGTGAAAATTTCAAAATCATAAGTATATCCATATAATGGCATAGCAGGGTTTACCGAATTCTTAAAAACTAAAAACACATTATAAAGAGCAGAGGTTCCTTTATAGATAATCCACGAATTAATTTGAGTTGTTTAATGTTGCAATGAGGGATGATAAACAAATTCATATGATGTTGGTACTTGGTAGTGAAATCACATAGATTTTCTTTTCCTGGAGATTGCATATATGACTTGTACAAACCATCTTGAAAAAAAGTAAAAGGGTATAACAAAGTAGCATGAAGTCACGATAAAACATGAGTAATTAATACCGGCAAGCCTTCCTCTCTAAAAATGTCTCTAGTTGCTTGCAATATCCCAGTATATTTTGATGTTCCATACAATTCTCTGCGAAGTGAAGCCAATGAAGAAGTTGGCTCCAGTTGAACCTGTCAATAGTTTCCAAAACAGATTTTCTCAAAGTCCATATATGTTGTGCAAGATGTGCAGGGCCCACAAAACAAAATGCATGCACATTTAGCAGCATGTCAGAAAGGAGTTGACCTAAATAGTGGACACATCAATTAAAAGAAAAGCACAAGACAAATCAAGTTGCTAACCTTGAAATGAATGCATATGCTCCATGTAAAATATTTGAGTCCCTCTTTGGTAGAAAAAGATGACAAATTATACATATTTGCCCGGTTGGGATTATAACAGCATTGCTTCCTCCCAGTGAGATAACATAATGCTTCTTGAGATTCATGAGTTTGCAAAAATATGATTAAGAGGTGTTCCATCAGTAATGCAATGAAATAGGCTATCACCGGTCTAGGGATTGATTAGAAAGCAAATGATACCACTACCAGAAATAGCATATCTCAGTAGGAACGACGTATGCTGATTCCAACTGGATTGACTCTGTTAGATACAAAGCTCAAAACAAGACTCATCCTTCACCCAACTCATTATCACATGCACTCATTCACACTCTGAAAAGCTTCAAGTGATCTGAGGATGGTGATTAAAAAGTCAAGTTAGCAGAGCACTTACCAGATAGCTCCCAAAGTAATATGCACAGATACACTTCAATGACACAAATGATACACCACCTGTATGCCATAAATTTTTCCCCCACATTGTGCATCATCCAAGATGCATACTTTTTAACTTAAATTTCACCAATAACCAAAATTTTACTTGAAAAAAGGAAAAGGGGACCAACTGTCCATTAGGGCAATGGGTAGCTATCTCCAATTACAAGAGACGGC
Source organism: Liriodendron chinense (assembly GCA_003013855.2). Lineage (NCBI taxonomy): Eukaryota > Viridiplantae > Streptophyta > Magnoliopsida > Magnoliales > Magnoliaceae > Liriodendron > Liriodendron chinense. The sequence goes on along the minus strand of ML058469.1, from coordinate 7,253,440 downwards.
TTACAGAGACATACTCAACTTATTTTATCTATTTACAAGAAAACTCCAGCCTGTAGTAATGCACTAGTCAATCCCAATCAATTGAAGAATTCCTGTTTCAGATCTTGATGAATGGCGCAATAGGATTTGTAAAGCTGGCTCACAAATGGCTGGGGCAAGGCTCTAATAATGCAATCATCATCATCATCATTTAGGTTGACAATCTGATGGGTCACGACTCACGGATGGCACGTATCATATCAGACAAACTAAACCGTCTTAGGAGCAATCCACAAAATCAAGCAAAGATGACTATTGAAAGCATGCATTCTAACTTAAAGATGTGGGTCCCAAGGGCTTGATCTGCGGGTCCTACGGCCCGGCTGGTGGGCCCCACGTGTATGAAACACGTGTTTAAGTCGACAAATGGGGGATGATTTGCGTTTTTAGGGTTCTACAAGTTTTTTTAATAAAATCAGTTCTATAAATAGCGGCATGGTATAAAATGCAGTACAACACTGCTACAATACTTCTCTACTATAACATGTAATGCTACATGCAAGAGTAAGGATACAATACCCACTGCCATGCACTATACTAACTTCGGTTTTGTAAGGTGAATTAATGGTTGGTGATGCAACCAAATGGCCACACAAGCCAATTGATCGAGATTTGAAGAAAAGACCCGCATCTCCCGCATGCATGCTCCGCACGTGTGCACAAGAAAAATATGCCCACATTCCCTTTTTAGGCCATCCCTACTTTCCATTTTTAGGCAAATCTCTACATTAGGAAATATCTTAACTTACCATTTCTTTTAAATCTCTATATTAGGCAGTTTCCTTTGATATCTTTATATTAGGTAAGAATTAATCTTAGATTCTTCTTATTTAAGTACTCTCTCATTTAAGTGTTTTCTTATTTAGGTAGTTTTCTATTTTCCAGATCTTTGCTAGCTAAGAATTCTATTTTTAAATTTCATACTTTTTATTACATATTGTAAAGACTGATTATAAATAAGGCCTCGGCCTATGGAATAAAATAAGTTTATTAATATTTTCTTTGAGTAATTCTCATATTTCTTTATGGTAGTTGTTGGAGGGGGAGGGGGAGGGGGAGGGGGAGAGGACTGTTGAGCTTGCTCACAGTCTTGCATTCACGGTCTCTAGCATTCAGCTCGAGGATTGTTGGGTTCTTTCCCACAATCTCTTTCTTCTTTTCTTTGATTTATTTGCTTCCCCTTTCGAGGTTTGTATTAAATTGGTGTCAGTGCAAGTTCTGCTCTTGGAAAACTTAAAGAAGGTAATTTTCTCATCTCAATCCTACCCTTTCATCTTTCCCCTTCCTTAATCCTTCATTTTCCATTTTCTTTTCTTTCCCTTTTCCCTTCTCAAAATCACCAAACTCTAAACTATTCATTTTCCTTCACCCAAACCCTTTGAACCCTAACCATATCTTAAAAATAAAAAAATAAAAAAACTATTTATATTCTCTTCCAATCTTACTATATCCTAACCCCGTTCCAACCATCAATTCCTTGTCGTTTCTCTTTTTGGTACCAAAAAGAAAACATCACAAACCACATAACCTTAGATATTGAATTCAAGCCTATAGTTCAACCCACGTTCTTGTTTGGAGATGTCGTGGATAGGAAGACGTTCATACACCTCGTACAATTATCCGCATCCATATCTATCGTGTTATTCTTATCCAGCTTATTCTGACTATCACAATTATCACCCCTATCATCTCGAGTCTCACCCAGCTTCATATGGGTCTTCTAGAGATTCCTTTCAATGACCCTCCAGATGTTATGAGCAACGACAACCACATTCGACTACTCAAAAGCATCCCATTGCATGGAAATATCAATGATGGCCAAGAACGTTCAAGAGACATGGGAAGATAATTTGCAGGAAGTCAAGAAGGAGATTAAAGCATTTAAGGAAGATATTGCAAATGAATTCTGATGCAGACATCTAACCTTCAAAATCTATCGGCGAAGAAAGCGTCCACCACAAGCATCTTCCTTATGGCTGGGAGATTATTGAAGAACTGAAGACCCTTCATATGTGATTGAACACATAGAAGACCCCACTCAGGGAAGACACGTGTGAAGGAAGAAAGGAGAAAGAAGGCCGAACTGAAGAATTCGGGCGCCCATCGGGCGCCCGACCACTGCCTTCAGGCGCCCGAACTTTGCCTGCCGAGCGCCCGAACCTCTCTGGAGGTTTTCGGACGACTTCAGGCGGGAGCTCGAGCGCTCGACCGAGTGCCCGAACTTTTTCGCACTTTTGTTATTTGCGCGTTTTTACTTAAACTTTGAGGGTAGTTTAGTCTTTTTACTTGTTTTAATATTTATTTAAAGGGGTTAAGCCCTAAACTCGAGGATAGTTGATTATTAATGAAAAGCAAACCCTTTGATTGCCTCCTTCCTCTTCTCTCTCTCATGGTGATGCTTCTTCCTCTTCCTTAATCCCTCTTTCTTCTATTTGCTTCTTATGTCCCTCCCCCTTCTTCCAGGTAATTCTATCTTCTCCAATCTATTTGTTTTTATTACCACAATCCCCAAATCTAGCTTTGAGCGTAAACCCTAAAATCTTCAGATTTTCAAATCCCTAATCCAAAAATCCCTTGATTTCCTGGATTAGAGATTCCTCTTGATTGATTGGGTTATAGCCATGCAAGGTCGGGAGGTCCTATCCCTCGCCGGATCCAACCTAAGTAATAATTGAATTCCATACTCCATGGTTGTGATGATGGCCCGCTCCATTGCATGTTTCCTTTATGATTTTCTCAGTTATGATGATTAATGCTAGAATTTTAGATTGTTATTGCTATTTATTTCCGCTGATTTAATTGTGTTCATGAGCATGCATCATAATTAGGGCTGTCCTGCATCAAATTCAAGGAACTCAAGGAGTTAGTTAGAGCTTGCTTTGAGCCCTTGATTGAACAGAAAAAGCTTTACGGGCTTCAATCTGTTTTATCTAGCATTCCAAGGAATGAACTGGTTATAGATAGTGTGGCAGCCCAAAAAGAATCCTCCTTTGGATTGGTTGATGGATCAATATTTCAATGGTCAAATCAGAGGAAATTCAAATGAAACTAAAAGATCAGCTAACGAATCATCCAATTGAAGAGATTGAAGGTTTAACAAATATGGGCGATCCAATGGTCAAAAAGATGGATAGTGCTACAATCATAGTAGTAAACTCCATCAAGGTCAACACAATAGTACCATCTCAACATCAATCAAGGAATGCAAATCAGAAGCCAACTGTGACCAATGGCCACAATCGACATCTAGAATGTGGAGGACCAACAAGAAACAAATGAAAAGATGGTGCGTGTTTCAACACCGTATTATGCACCAACTACCCATTAGGCGTGTAGGTCTCCACCATTAATGGCTAGTGAAGTTGAAGCAGGCGCGCTACAAACAAGGATCTTCGTAGGAGATTATGACTACCAATTTAAACTTAAGGACAAGTTTTTTTTAGTGGAATTGATGCAACCAAATGGCCACTATGCAAATCAGCAGCCAACTGTGACCAATGGGCCACAATCGACATCTAGAATATGGAGAACCAACAAGAAACAAATGAAAAGATGGTGCATGTTTCAACACTATATTATGCACCAATTACCCGTTAGGTGTGTAGGCCTCCACCACCAACGGCCAGCGAAGTTGAAGAAGGCACGCTACAAACAAGGATCTTCGTAGGAGATTATAAGTACCAATTTAACCTTAAGTTTTTTTTCGAAGTCAGGTGGAATTGATGAAACCAAATGACCACACAAGTCGATTGATCAAGATTTGAAGAAAATGCCCGCATCTCACACATGCATGCTCCGCGCGTGTGCACAAGAAAAATATGCCCACTTTACCTTTTTAAGCCATCCCTACTTCCATTTTTAGAAAATCTATACATTAGGAAATATCTTTACTTTCCATTTCTTTTAAATCTCTACATTAGGTAGTTTCCTTTGATATCTTTCTATTAGGCAAGAAGTAATCTTAGATTCTTCTTATTTAAGTACTCTCTTATTTAAGTGGTTTCTTATTTAGGTAGTTTCCCATTTTTCATATCTCTGCTAGCTAGGAATTCTATTTTTAAATTCCAAAGTTTTTATTGCATATTGTAAGGACTAATTATAAATAAAGCCTCAGCCCATGGAATAAGATAGGTTGATTGATATTTTCTTTGAGTGATTCTCATCTTTCTCTACGGTAGTTGTTGAAGCAGGGAAAGTGATCTCTAGTTCAAGACTAGAGGACTATTGAGCATGCTCACAGTCTTGCATTCGTGGTCTTTAGCATTCAGTTAGAGGATTGTTGGGTCATTTCCCACAATCTCTTTCTTCTTTTCTTTGATCCATTTGCTTCCCCTTTTGGGGTTTGCATTAGTTGGGTTCAATAGAGTTTATTGGTGCAAATAACTCAAATAACTCTAGGTTAGAGCTTCTTTATATGCATACATAGTTTTCTAGATGACATATGGCTTGGGTGAATAAAGAAAGCAAGCCTATTTGAGAGAAGAAATTCTCTTGAAGAAGAAGTAAACCCTAAAATCAATTTCTTTGAATTGTGAGGTGTAAATCTTATTCTTTCTTTTCTTCTTTTTCTTCCTACAACTTCTCATCCACTCTAAATCAAATTGGTATCAAAGCCAAGTTAATTTGTGGGCTTGTTTTGGAGATCCCTATGGCAAACAAAAAGAGAAACATCTTGGAAAAATGGATTGGGAGGGCGAGATAGATGGGAAGAGGCTCCACAAGAGATCTTAAATATACTGGCTATGTTGACACCATCTAGACAACATCACGTAAAGCCTCCTCGTACGTGGGAAAGTGGTAAGATTGTGGAGTCCAACAATAGCTATTCCAATGGCATTCCATTCAATCATCCCATGGTAGGAGTGGCGACCACATGGAGGATCATGATGATTACACTGATGGTGTAAACATCAAGATGCCCAAGTTCTACAAAGATATGCAAACAAGAAAGCCCTTCGATTGGTTAGTTCATGTAAAGCAATTATCTGAATGGAAGAAGATGCTAGAATAAGAAGGTTAAGATCGTAATGACCCAATAATGGAGTCATGCACTTCCGTGATGGACCCAACTCCAAAGAATTGCAAGTGTGTCAACTCAAGAGTCAAAAGAAGATAAAGGATGTAGCACGACAAAAGCCTGGGACCTCGAACAAGGTATTTGATAACAGTAACGATGGTCGTAATGACCATCATGGCCATTAAAAAAACATAATCGGCCTGTAATAGGCAATTACGGGCCATTTTTCCGTAATGCGTAACAATCCGAGCCGTTATTTGCACACCATGCCCTCAAATGATGACAAGAGCTCCATTAGAAGTTCAGTTGCTTCAAACAAAATGATCTGATAATTAAAGCTTATATAGTAGTTGGATCCTTCTAACTAGGTGCCACTCCTGCTTCAAATCACGCTTCAAACTCCCACTCCTACTCCTATCTCCCAATTGTTTGTACTTGATATCAATTTAAAGAAGACACTTCCCGCTCCTGCACCCAAATACATTGATGCTTCACTTTACACTTTGCGTAACTATATAGTTCTACCACCTCATATTCCGGAATGACATGGGAGAATCGACATATCAATCAATAACAAACAGATGTTGGATTACAAGACCTAACGAATAGTTTTGATTAGGGCTAGTTTCCTAGACCAGGCCTATCGACACATGTTGAAAGACAGAGCACCGAAGGAAGGAGGATGTGGGTAACTAAAACTCCTCTCACAACTTTGCTACATTACAAAGCAGCAGCAACATGCTATAATATGTGCTACAATAACACATACAATAATTATCTACAGTATTTTTTATTTTTCTAGGATAATCGGTGGTTGGGATCTAATAGGATTAGTTAAAATACCTTGAGAGAGAGAGAGAGAGAGAGAGAGAGAGATTAGTTGTTGAAATTAAGGGTCTGCTTGGTAGTATAATGCAAAATATATTGTGGTATGAACATCTATTGCAAAAGTGCAATTATGATGCCACTAAGGTAGCATTAAGATTTTAGATACGGTGCCAACAATTGACAGGACTTCCGATTCCAAGACAAAAAGGTATAGTTTGTGTTTTGAGGCAGTTTGGAAAATAAAGCCGGATTAAGCGCTATCCATTCTCAGATCACAAGCAACAGTATGACAGATGTGAAGGTCACAAATATTATCTCACCTGCATTCTTGCGATGGTAGATCATGTTGACCTTGGTGATTGAGAACTTCCAAACATGCTCTAAATATTTTCTTCATTCTGCATCCATTGTTTAAGTGTGATTTGGTGGGCTATGCAAGCTTGTGTTTGAATACACAAGGGAGTTGAATTGAGAATCAGTCTGTCAGTAGAAAATGCAAATGATAATGACGATCTTTCTTAGTGTTCATAATAAATAAAAAAAGTAGCTTTTAGATAGCAATTATATTTCTTTCAACTCCAAGTAGTAGGATTAGATGATTAGGGTGGAAGAAGAGGAGAGAAGAAAGGGAAGAAGAGGAGAGAGAGTGAGAGAGAGTCTTAGGGTGAATGTTGTGTGTGTGTGCCACATGCCCACCACACAAAGCTTTATTAGAATAAGCATATAGTACACTGTAGGAGAAGAGAAAAGATGTGCACATGCACTTACAATAAAAGAGCCACATACTAACACACATATATATACTAATTTCTCTAGACAAGTTAAGAGCAGCATAATCACAATCTAGAATCCAAACCCACAATATCAATGCTAACAATTCAAGATCACCTTGAGAGCAACAGAATTGCAATTTGGAGCCCAGACCCTCAATATGAATGCTAAGGAAGAATACGAACCCATGAAAAAACATATGCAAATTAGTAATTTCTTTAGTGGTTAAATGAGTAATGTGGGATTCAAACCCACCACCAAATTTATCCAAATTGGTTATTTCCCTAATATTATACTAATAATTTCAATCCAATGTGATCATACATTGACTGGCCTTAGTGTGCAACACACCCCGTTGCTTTCCAATATTTCAAACTGTTATTGAAGATAAAAGGGAAATAATAGATTTCAAACAAGAATCACAACTCCATAAAAAAACAAAAGAACTATGATCAAACAAGCACAAATATCCACATATTACAGAACGAAAGAGGGCAAAGGGGGAGATAGAGAGAGAACAATCGGAAACAGACCTGAAACCTAATCTTAATAACATCGAGGGGCGACGTCACCGTCCGAGAAATACCGCCCGAGAACGCCCCTGCCGTAGCATCTATAAACGCACGTTTCAGCTGCCCAGGCTCTTCCATTTACCAAAACCAAGAAAGAAAAAGAAAAATATTCACTTCCTTTCAAAACCTACAGCATAGACACCAAAACCACACCCCAAATAAACATCATCACATAGATGATAGAAAATCAACGGAACCAATTTGGCAAAATAAAAAGAGGGAAGAACAGGTGGTTCTAACTTACGCAGGGAGTGTTAAAGTGCTTAACCTACGCATACTGAAAACGATGCCTAAAAGTACTCGTTCACATATTTCTCGTTACAAGATTGAAATAAAAACGAAAAAGGGATTTAAAAATTTAAAAAAAAAAAAAAAAAACAGAGAAATCGGCAGAACAGTGGGTTCACGAGATTTAGATGGAGAGAGAAAAAGAGTACCTGAAACGTGAGAGAAAGAGAGAGAAGCGAGCCGCCATTGGAGAGAGAGTTTTAAGCGGAAAAAATCTATTTTAAGGCGAGTCGGGCGGGGAGTAGAAGGTTTTTATGTCGGCTTCCGACGAAGATTTTCCTATTTTTTACTGCAGAGGGCGCCTGATTAATGAAAGGGAAAGAAAAGGGGGGAGACCATTTGGCGCCACTAGGTCTAGTTTGGCAATCGGTCGTTGGTGTCTTGGACGCCGTTTTGGTCAAAAGATAAAAAGATGGGACCCACTCTTTCGAATGGGTCACTGCCGGGAAACGGACGGTGATTGGACTGGGCTCGTCTCTTCACGGGCCGGGCCGGGCCGGGTTAGAAAGTCTACATCGTTGTATGTGGGCAATGATCTGGAGAGGACCTGGGCCCCAACGTCGGCTCTACCTTGGACGGTTCACCGTTAGGCGTTAGGGTCGGACTTCGACAAGGGGTCGATGGTCAAGCCAGGGCATCGATGTATACGCCCATGTCGCACACAAGTCACAGATTGTTGGTCGCGAATCGGGCCACGAGGAACATATGCAAGGCTTGTGGGTGTGCCCTGAACCGATTGGTCCGATCCAGGGGCTTTTGAAGGTACAGCAATTGAATGGAAAAGAGGGCGGAAGATGGGACAATGGACAAAAAAAAAAAAAAGAGACGTGCCTTACCACTTGTAGACACTCACATTCGGCTACAAGGCTCGTTAAAATAGCTAAATGAATAGAGGTCCATATCACCAAATCCTATATCCAAAATCAGCTAAACTCACCCTTGCAAGCCTCAATTCATAGCCCAACTCAAGCCTGAACCCAGTCAACTCACCCTTAACATCAACTCGGAAACCCCACCCCTAATAAGAAAAACTAGTAAAAAAATCCTTAAAAAGTCAAACTTGGTGAGTTAACCAGCTAAGTCAAATCACCAGGTCAGTCCAGCCCTCGCACCCAGTCAACCCACCTTATCAGTTCATCTTTCAAACCCAGTTAACTCACCTAATTCCAAACCACAGCTTCGTAGCAACTCCGAACCTCGAACCTATAGCTTTTTTGCTTCAAGTTCGGAGGTCGTACGCTCCGAAGCTGGAGAGAGGCGTCCGGGGCAGCCCAAAAATATTTACGGGATTTGCCACTTTCCGCAGTTATAAATACCCCCGCTCCCTCTCATTTACAGCATCCACTTCCCCTCTCTCCAACCCAAGAGTTCCGAGTTCATCTCTACCCATTTAGCACATTCATCCACTAAGGAGAGCCCGAGTGAGAAGAGTTTAACCCTGGTCCAAGCCTCTCAAGCTATCTAAGTCCAAATTTTAGCCGCTTGAAGTCAATCCTTGTGATACCTCCATCCATCCAACTACTCTTATACTAGCATCATCTCATTCGCATCTAGCATAGTGCAGCATTTATTATTCTTCCAACCCCCCTACTTATCATTCTACCACGAGCACTTGATCAAGTCATGACGTATGCTCTGAGGCTTGCCGGTTCACCCGGAACTTACTTATCAAAAACTTTAACCGATCAAACACACATCATGTATCTCGCATAAAGCACCTGTCAGTTCAAGTGTATGCTCTGCGCTTGCCTATCTGATCGGAACCTACTCATCAGAAACTCTTACTGTTCAGACCCATATTTATGCACCATATTATTCATGAGAGTGTACGAGGAATAATTCAGACTTTCAAGTATTAGTTAGATTCTGTGAAGTAAAAATCGTACTTCGGTATGGGAAGAGTGGGTGCCTAACACCCAGTGTTTGCATTATCTCTGATATTATCGAAATATCCCCGATATTATCTCTATTTCTAGCTCAGCGATACCGATAACACCGGTAGCGATACCATTAACACTAGTAGTATAAAAATTATAAGTATCAGCGATGTATCACTAAATATCGCCAATGTATCGATATTGTAAATATTTTCAATTATATAAATTTCAAGCGTCGTTTGTATTGTCAATGCATTGATACCGCCGATGTATCACCAATATTTTTTACTGTGTAAATTCCAAGCGTTGCTTGTATCGTCGATGTATCTGCAAATATTTCGATAATATCGTCAATGTATCGATACGCCAAAAATCTGCATGTTAAAAAATTTCCATTTCATATTTTTTATGAGCACATGGCTGTATGCAACGTTCAATTTGTCGACGATAATATTGATAATATCACGATATTATCATTATCGGAACATGGCAATAACGAGACCACAGTCTTTATTTTCTTTTTCAATTGTTAATGATTTGTTTGAAAATATCATGTGTTGCCGATATTCTGAAATATCAATGAATGTTTGGATGGAAGGTCAGATGTTGGATGGATAGATGGGATGGATGAGATGGTTGGACTGATTTTTTACAGCAGCGCATGCTTGTAGGCCCCCATTAAATAGAAACCTATTATGTATGCATTCTTTTTACAATTTTTTTATTCATAAATATGCAAATATGTGTATTTTATCATCCCCTGAGATTTCACTGCAAAATTCCACCATTTTTCCCATTTTTCCCGCATTTTCGGTTATCAGCGATATTATTGGCAATATCGATATTGTTTCTGTATCCCTGTCTAGCGAAACTTGTAGTGATACCGAAACTTCAAACACTACTAACACCTTCCCACCCTGTAACCGTGATCCTTTACCTTAAATTTCTGACCGCAGATAAAAAATAGTCATTTTAGAGGAATGAATCTTCGGATTTCCTTCTCTAACGTTTCTACGAGGTCTAGCTGACTGTAGATTCGAATTAATTGGCTAGTGGTGACTCTGGTCTTATACAAACTTATCCAAATATATCCAATTTAACCCAACGATAACACAACAACTGAAAAAAGCCCTCAAGAAAGAGGCGAGTCAATGGCAACGACGATTCGCGCAACTCCTTTTCGAAAGGAGGGTTGGGAGCGCGGAAATGCGAGCGTCCACACTACTACATTAAGATCACTGGCCTGGTTGAGAGTAGTAGGGTGCCTTTGCAAGCAGCGTGCTAATGAGCAAGGCAAGGGCAATGTCGGGAATTACAACTACAGTCGGCCCAGCATACGAGCATAGGCGGACGAATTCCTAAGCTAAGGTCCTCATTCAGATCCAACTCACAAAGCGCAAATGGAAGGAAGTTACAACTACTTGTTACAGCTAAGAGTCGGTCCAACGTACGGGCAAGGATAGACTGTAACGTCCTACAAATTCACCTACAGGGGGTGACGTCGTAAGGACTGTACGTATAGTTGTGCTTAGCCTCGTACCCATCTATTATCTGACTCTACGACCCCATGGTGGGGCCCTGAGCATGCCAATACCTTAGCCTTAGTGGGCTTGCCAACCCATGCGGACGATAAACCAAATCGAGGGGCTAAATCCCTTGATTTGTGTTTCGATGTGTGGTGCACATGTGTTGTGCAAATGTCTAAGTCTAGGGGTTCTGTGTATGCTATTTGAGTCATGGTCCACAGAAGGGATTTAGAACCGTTGAAACGCTGTGAGATTTAGGCCCCCTACCACCAATAAATCCATAAGCCATTACGTAGGACCGCTCATCCGATTGTGGCCCGACTACCGTTAAATCACGTATCGCACTGGGGCGGTCGATCGCCATGTTTGGTCCAAGAGATAGGTCGGCCCAGGGTAGATCTCCACCTAACCGATCTTATGAACGGTTGGGCTTGGATTGTGTGGAACCCAGTGGGACCTACTTAGCATAACAGCCCTCCAAGGGACCGTACTCCAAATATTACAAGTCATGGGGCCATCCAATTCTTGCTGGACTTATATATAGGAATGTTGAGGCATTTCCCTTCAACATTCACTCACCCTTGTGGTTGGAGAGAGGTCTTGGGAGCTAGGTCACATAGGAGAAGTGAGATTCGAAGTGGTGGGGTTGAGCTAGGGTTTGAGACTCAAGAATCCAACCTGCTACTCATCGGCGCTATTGCGTTGAGCCGCCAACGATTGCTGCAACCACCGGTCGAGTGTCGGTAAGTATAAATCTTCGTCTCTCAGGTCCTGATAAGTGTAAATGGTGGTGGTCGATCCTAACCTCGACGTATTCATGCTCACAGCTGCGGGATACGCCGACCCTAACCTTGTGTTGTGAGATCATACGAAAACCCGAAACCCTAAGGTGCGGGATTATGTTTCTAGGTTTGCATTTATCAAATGCTGTCAGTTTAGGATTGATGTGAATGCTAGAGTTTGGTCGATTTGTAGCTGAACCACTTGGGTTAGGTTTATTGCAAGAATATACTGATTATAAAATTTGTGCAGTCCATATGTTTGATAAAATGCTTGAATGAATTCACTGAATGTATGACTGCCTTGTTGTGACCTCCTATTGTGGAACATGCTCACATGTGTTGTATATTAAGTAAGCACACACATTCAAGTATTATTATGTCACTGTGTAGATTTTTCCATCAAGTGTAGGTTGGGTTATGATATGAATTCTTTGGCCAAATCCTCTGAGACGGGTAACCCAAGTGGTGGGTCGCCCGAGGCGTACCCGATTTCACAGGGAATATGGATGGCTGGCGGTAGTTCGCTACACGGGTTTCGGATGCCCACGTCAGACCAAACGGAGACCCGTGTGTCAATCGGTTATGCCTCAAACCGGCAACGTGGATGACTGATGGTTGTGCAACAGAGTCCTACGAATTCAGGGTACCTAGGGGCCTAAGATGTGTTTGGTCCATTGAGAGTTGGATGTGCAATGATATCCCGACAAGTCTCTTGGGCCGGTCATGGCGGTATGGGACATTGTGGCCGAGTCGTCGGCCTATGCTGGGGTGGTTCACCTTCCCATAGTGTCCTTGGAGCAAACCGGAGAATGCCCACTGCCTCGGTATGATCGAGACAATGGGAGGACTCCGTGCTAATCAGTAAGAAGGGAACCATACATTGTGTGTTGAAGAAAAAGGGATACGTGGGCCACCGACGATGATTGACGACGCACCGTCGGAGCCGGGTGGCTCAGTGATTGGACAAGTGATTGCACCCGGTACCTTGAATTCACCAATTGGCTGTTTGAAAAGAGGACTAAATTATAATACCAGCTTAAACTCATGCATGCATGTCACGGATCACCCAGGTAACTGTCCTACTGTTAAAGGCCAGGATACCTGAGGATGAATCACTCTCATTCCCACATTAGAGGTTCTGGGGTGCCCGGTTGCTTGATGTGGCGCCAGGCTATCTCGTGTTCCTCGTTGTCATCCGGAACATTCATCATATGTGAACTCATGTCATTCATGCACTAACTCACTAGACTAGGAGTTCCTTGTTTTGCTTGCGATCAATGCCTACTCTGCTTTATTTGATAACATGTTAAACTTAGAACTATAGTCCTCACTGAATTGATCACTCACACCCGCACCTGGGGTGGTGTTATGACACGCCCCCAGATGAACTTACCATAGATGCAGGTCTAGTGGAGGAGGAGACGCTGCAGGACGAATTCGAGGATTTTGTCGAGTCCTCCTACTTTCAGCTAGCTGATGATAAGATCTAGGTGGGGAGTCTGGCCTAGCCGGCCTCATTTTGGGGAGCAGTGGCTCCGGATTGTACAGGATATTGTGATATGAGATACTTTTCCTTTTGAGTTAGGCGAGGTCGCCCGAGATGTGGGTGCCTCATATTTTGGACAATGATGATATGTAGTTGAAGTAGTATCCTATTAACATCTACTTGTTATTATGCATTGCCTATGGTTGATTCTACATTAGCATACTGTCGCCAAGAATGTTATACGAACAGCACGCTTCCGCATGGCAACTGTAATACCCGAGATACCAAGGCCTGACGTCATAATCAGGTCTTGAGATTTGGGGCGTTACAAACTTGGTATCAAAGCGCTAGTCTAGAACTAACTGGGCCGTGGGTATGGACATGTAGTAAGCTTCCGCTGGCACAACTATGACTGTGAGGTCATGCCTTTAAGCTTTAGGAGAAAGCACCTGAGAAGGGTAGATGTGAGAACATCGACCTATAAGCTCAATCGTTGGGCCACTGGTCTTTGTGTTGGTACCCCTTAATACATCGTAGAGACGAGTAGACGGGGTAGCCGAGTCAAACGCCACAAGAAAGCGAGTATAGATTCTGAGACTTCATTAGGTCCAAATCTCCAATGGGTGGGTGTAAGACTTAGACGTGTCCGCCAAATTGGCGGATCAGCCAAAGCTTCAAAACGGGATGGTCCTGAGTGAGACGGTGAAGCGGGAGTGTACGAAGAGCAAGGGGAGGTCGTTTTCCTACACCTCCTCTCGATTCCTAAGGTGGAATTTTGGGTGGTTGGAAGGTCAGCAACAACCGGCCGACCGGCTGACCGGTTGTCGCTGGACATCGGATCAAGAAATCAAAAGGAAATTGATTTTTGTGAAGGAATGATGAAACAGGGCCAACCGGCCGACCGGATTCATAACCGGCCGACCGGATTTGCAACCGGCCGACCGGATGAACCACCGGCCGACCGGATAGACTGTGGGGAACCTCACTTGCCCAACGGAATGGTCCAGTAACAACCGGCCGACCGGATTCATAACCGGCCGACCGGATTCGTAACCGGCCGACCGGATGATCAACCGGCCGACCGGATAGACTGTGAAAACTGTGGGCTGGACAGGGGCAACCGGCCGACCGGTTGTGCAGCCGGTCGCCCAGATGGGTGCTTTTAAGGTGAAATGTGGTCTTTTGAGAGACCAAAACCCATCTTTCCTTTGCCTTTTCTTCTCCCATGCCATTTCCTACCCCATTCCACCCAACCTAAGCTCCTAAAACTCTTGAAAAACCTTCAAAATCTCCTACACCCTACAAGAAATAGAGATTTTGTTCCCTCTCTACCACAAGAGAGGGACTCAATAGGGAATCAAGCAATGGGGTTTCTTGCTTCTCTTGTCACTACGTGGGTGATGACGCCGCTGATGGTTGCTCTAATGGCAAAGAGGCGTCCCACCAAGGGAGAAGAAGGACGGCTTAGGGAAGGACGTACCAAGCGAGGAGAAGATGCAAGGGCAGGTACTTCTACCTCTACCCCCACCCAAAACCAAAGAGCCCCAAAACGTGGCCGTGGGAGTTCATCCACGTCGCGTGACGTGCTGGTGTTGCCACCCCCGACGGTGGCTGAACAGACCATGACTGTGTTTTTGGGGAGGTTCGCGGGCCGTCTGGTGTGTTTCGAGCGTTATGTAGAAGGGGACCTGATTGCCGATCAGCCCATCCTTGCGGGGCTCACGGCCCTAGGTTGGGATCCAGTGTTTACCCCCTATGATGATGCAGATGAGGAGATGGTGCGTCGATTTTTCGCATCCATCCGAAACCCCCGCCAACAAC
Source organism: Liriodendron chinense (assembly GCA_003013855.2). Taxonomy (NCBI): domain Eukaryota; kingdom Viridiplantae; phylum Streptophyta; class Magnoliopsida; order Magnoliales; family Magnoliaceae; genus Liriodendron; species Liriodendron chinense. The sequence goes on along the minus strand of ML058469.1, from coordinate 7,238,433 downwards.
CGTTGGGTTTTGACATTGCAATTGGAGATGGCCTAAGACATGTGGACGTCGACGTTGTGGCAAGGATTTCTGGGGTTCCGAAGGGTGGCATTAGGGTTCGAGAAAAGGAGCCGAAGCGTCGAGGTTTTCGTGATGAGAGGACGATACTGGTTTGTGGTGAACTTAAGACATGGGAGCAGAAAAACAGTTGCTTGAAGGTCTCCAAAATGCGTCGGGAATTCAGGATGCTTCACCACATTTTCATCACCAACTTGTACCCAAGAGTGGGAAATCATTCTCAGGTATCTCAGTACATGTTGGAGATTCTCTATCTGATTGGGAAAGAGGAGCTGGTGTGCTTCCCCTCTATGGTGATACAACACATCTTGGGCGCTGCGGCCCCCACCAATAACACCAAGTCATTGCCATTTGGCCGTCTAGTTTGTAAGATGGCTCGAGACTTCGGCCTCCGAAGCCGCCCGGATGCCAAGTTGGTGCCGCATGCAAGGATTGGCATGAGTACGTTTGGCCGGATGGGGCTGGCTGACTCGACACCAGGATCAGAGGAAGACGCTGAGGAAGAAAGAGGGCAGAGCGAAGATCAAGCAGAAGATGAGATATTAGAGGAATTTACGGCACCTCTTGACCTAGCAGAGCGCCTGGACAGGATGCAGGAAGGGTTGGATAGGGTGGAAAAGAAGACGGACAAGGTGTACCGAATGGTCAAGAGTATCTTGTGTTGTCTGCAGGATAAGGGGGGCGCCGTCCCCTTCGTCAGACTCTTAGTGTTGTTAGACCTTACCTATGTATTGTCGTTTGCGTAACAATATGTTTGTTATAACGGTTAGTAGTAGTCTATGTACGGTTGGAGCGGTGACATGCTTGATGAATTGTTGCCCATTTTGGGGGTTGTATTTTGAAAACTTTCAATCGTTGGAACAATGTTTGTGCTTTAATTATATTGCTGAGTAGGTGCAGTTTTAATACCCTAATGGGACGGTTTGGAATGTGTGACTTATTGCTCAAGGTTGTGCATGAATGCGATGTATGTTTTATCTTTCTTCTACAGGACATGCCACCCAAGGGCAATCCAACTTACGTCCGGCTTGCGCATGGCGGATTGGTTGAGGTCCCGGACCTTTCCGGGATCGGCGGCCAAAGCCGGCCTCAAGAAGGGCATGGGGTTGAGGTGGAACCTCCGACGACAGGGGTAGACAATGGACCTAACGTGGATCCTTCCCCCATTGGAGACCACGAGATGCTACCACCCCCACCGCCTCTTCCTCAGCTAGCGCCCGGTACTGATGTGATGGGCCATATTTTGTTGCTTATGCAACAACAACAGCAACAGGCTGCTCAGCAGCATCAAGAGACGCTTGCAGCCCTTATAGGGGCGATCACACAAAGGCCCAGCTCTTCGGGTTCACTCAATGGACCCGGGCATGTGGCCTCTGGGTCGAGAGAGGGACCGTTCGAGCGATTCCAAAAACTACGTCCCCCAACGTTTGCCGGGTCACACAATCCAGCAGAGGCGGATTATTGGCTGAGCCGCATGCTCAAATTGGTCCGACAAATGAACTGCTCGGAAGCTGAACAAGTCAATCTAGTTACCTTTATGCTGGAAAAGGAGGCGGACATATGGTGGGATGGCGTCAGAAAGTCAGTCGCCGATAACTACGTGTGGACGTGGGATGCCTTCGAAGCCAAATTCCACGACAAGTATTACCCCCACACGTATCGCCACCAGCGCGAGAATCAATTCCTCTGCCTCCAGCAGGGAAACATGTCGGTTGGGGAATATGAGAGCAGATTTACAGAACTCTCGAAGTACGCGCCGACCATTGTAAAGGAGGAGGAAACGAAGATGCGTCGTTTCAAGCAGGGACTTCGTGCGGACATCCACACCAAGATGTGTTGTGCGGATATCTCCACGTATGCGAAAATGGTGGAAAAGGCTTTGGAATCTGAGCAAGATGGAATTAGGGTAGCTAAGGCCCGATTGCAAATGGGCCAACGGACGACGCCGAGCTTTCCGCAGCAAGAAACGGTGGCCAAGCGGCCTCGTATTGGGGCAACCCCAACAGTAACAGCCCCGTCGGTTCCCCCAGCTGCTCCTACACCTCGGATGGACCGATATTGCAGGTATTGCCGCAAGCCAGGACATACGGAACAGTACTGCTTTGTCCGTATGAAGGACAATGGCATCACGCCACCTCGTCGGGCTTCCAGTCGTCCACAACAGCCTGCTTCAATACCGCCTCTGCAGGCTATCCGTCCTCCTCAGCAACTGAATCGATCGAGTCAACGACCGGCGCCTCCACCACAGAATCGGGCGCAGCCGACCCGTGTACATGCGATGGTTGTCGCAGACCCTGAAGAAGTCCGTCTTGTGCCGCAAGCATTTGAAGGTACGGCCGTAGTAAACGGGGTTCCTTTGTACGTTCTAATCGACACTGGGTCCACTCACTCACTTGTAAATCCTTCCGTGGTGAAACGCCAAGGATTGGCGACGACAGCCATACCCGAACTCACAGTCACCACTGCATTAGGGCATTCCTCTAGCACCTCTAGAGCCTGCGCCGGTTGCCCGGTTGTATTGGGGGGCAATGTATTCTTGATAAACCTGATTGTGTCAAAAATTCACCATTTTGACCTCATTCTTGGCATAGACTGGTTGACTGCGGCAAAGGCTGTGATAGACTGCAAAACCCGAAGGGTGACCGCTCAAGGACCTGATGGGATGTTTGTCTCCTTTCCCATTAAGGTTAGTTACTCGCGTCAAGTTATATCATTTGCCATGCCTGACGAAGTCTCTGAGGAACCGTTATTAATAAACACTCCCGTAGTGAACGAATTCGAGAGTACATTTGGGGCAATAACCGGGCCTCCCCCGCATCGAGAAATAGAGTTTGTGATCGATCTGATTCCGGGTGCATCTCCCATCGCATTGTCAGCCTATCGGTTGGCTCCATGCGAAATGGAGGAACTAAGGACCCAAATAGATGACCTCTTGGACCGTGGGCTAATTCGGCCGAGCGTGTCGCCATGGGGTGCCCCGACCCTGTTTGTAATGAAGAAGGATGGGTCGAGGCGCCTCTGTATTGATTATCGGCGACTGAACAAACTAACGATCAGGAACAAGTATCCTTTACCAAGGATCGATGATCTATTTGATCAACTCCAAGGTGCAAAGTTCTTCTCCAAGATAGATTTGCAATCGGGTTATCATCAACTCCGAATAAGGGAGGAGGATGTGTCAAAGACGGCCTTCAAAACCCACTTCGGGCACTACGAGTTCCTCGTCATGCCTTTCGGTCTTACGAATGCCCCGGCCGCGTTCATGGATCTTATGAACCGGGTCTTTAGACCATTCCTTTTCCGGTTTGTGGTAGTGTTCATCGACGACATCCTGATTTACTCCCAGAACCGGGAGGATCACGGACGTCATTTGAGAGCCGTGCTTGAAACTCTGTCAGAGCACCAGTTGTTCGGACAGTTTAAGAAGTGTGCCTTCTGGAAGGAAGAGATTAAATTCCTCGAGCACGTTATTTCAGCACGGGGTATTGCTGTGGACCTTGCGAAAGTGGCGACTGTGCAAGATTGGGAACAACCTGCATCCGTTACGGAAGTGAGAAGCTTCCTGGGATTGGCGAGATATTACCGTCGGTTCATTAAGGATTTTTCCAAAATTGCTAAGCCCCTCTCTCAGCTCACTCGCCGGGATATCAAATTTGCTTGGGACGATAAGGCCGAAGTAGCCTTCCAAGAACTGAAGGAAAAGCTGACGTCAGCTCCAATACTAGTACTGCCTGAGCAGGGTGTCAGGTACACGATCTATACAGATGCATCCCACGTGGGGCTAGGATGCGTGTTGATGCAGGAAGGCAGGGTGATTGCGTATGCCTCTAGACAACTAAAGAAGCATGAAGAAAACTACCCCACTCACGATCTGGAGTTGGCGGCAGTGATCTTCGCTCTTAAGATGTGGAGGCACTATTTGTATGGAGAAGAGTTCGAGTTGTTTTGCGACCACAAAAGTCTCAAGTACATCTTTTCCCAAAAGGATTTAAATATGCGACAACGCCGATGGATGGAGACTATGAAGGATTTCAATTTTGAAGTGTCCTACCACCCGGGGCGGGCAAACCTAGTTGCGGATGCACTGAGCCGCAAGAGAGCCCATGTATTCGCCGCCCCCCTTATGATAAGGGAATGGCACATGTTAGCATTTGTAAGCGCCTTCAATGGACAGCTCACCCTTTCAGAAACCGAGGGGAAGGTATCGCGTGTCCAAGTAGAACCAGACGTACGGAGCCGAATAATAGAGGCCCAGAAGCACGACCCAGCGTTGATGAGGATGAGAGACAAGACGAATGATTGTACGGATGAGAATTGGCACGTCGATGCCGATGACGGTTTAAGATTCCAGGAGCGTTTATGCATTCCTAACTCGCCTGCTCTAAAACAAGAAATAATGGACGATGCACATCGGTCTAAACTGGCGATCCACCCTGGAAGTACGAAAATGTACCAGGATATGAAACGAACGTATTGGTGGGACAATATGAAGAGAGAAATTGCGGAATTTGTTTCAAAATGCCTTACGTGCCAACAGGTCAAGGCTGAACACAGGAGGCCACCAGGGCTCCTTCAACCTATGCCGATTGCCGAATGGAAATGGGATTCCATATCTATGGACTTCATTTCCGGCTTGCCAAAGACCAAAAAGGGGCACGACTCAATATGGGTAATAGTGGACAGGTTGACGAAATCCGCTCATTTCTTACCTGTTAAGGTGACTACCCCAACCGAAGATCTAGCGAAGTTGTACATTAAGGAAATCGTGCGGTTGCATGGAATACCGAGAGAGATAGTGTCGGATCGGGATACTCGATTTACATCAATTTTCTGGACCAAAATACAACAAGCCTTGGGGGCCAAATTGAAGTACAGTACCGCCTTCCACCCCCAGACTGATGGGCAAACGGAGAGGGTAAATCAGATCCTGGAAGATATGTTACGAGCCTGTGCTCTGGACTTCAAGGATAGCTGGGATGAGAGCCTACAGTACGCCGAGTTCGCATATAACAATAGCTTCCAAGCGAGTATTGGTATGGCGCCTTATGAAGCGCTCTATGGGCGGCCCTGTCGCGCTCCCCATTGTTGGGTGGAGGTTGGTGAGAGGCAGGTTATTGGACCGGATCTTGTTCAGCAAACGTCGGAGAAAATTGATATCATTAGGAAGCGACTCCTCACGGCTCAAAGTCGACAGAAAAGCTATGCCGACAAGCGAAGGAGGGACTTGGAGTTCGCAGAGGGTGACCACGTGTTCTTGAAGGTGTCACCTATGAAGGGACTTCTAAGGTTCGGGAAGAAAGGAAAGTTGGCACCTCGGTTCATCGGTCCGTTCCAAGTCTTAGCACGAATCGGCGCCGTTGCTTACCGCATAGCATTACCCACCCCCCTATCGGGTGTGCATAATGTTTTTCACGTCTCCATGTTGAAGAAATATGTGCCCGATCCACTACACATCATCAGCTGGGAACAGGTGGAACTCAGCGAGAGTGCGACCTACGTTTTGCGGCCAACCAAGATCCTCGACCGGAAAGAGCAAGTGCTCAGGAACAAGGTGATTCCTTTAGTCAAGGTTTTATGGACGCATCACACGGAAGAGGAAGCGTCTTGGGAAACGGAAGCAGAAGTTCGCAAGAACTACCCACAAATCCTCGATGAATATGAGAAGGTAAATTTCGAGGACGAAATTTCTTTTAAAGGGGGGTAGATTGTAACGTCCTACAAATTCACCTACAGGGGGTGACGTCGTAAGGACTGTACGTATAGTTGTGCTTAGCCTCGTACCCATCTATTATCTGACTCTACGACCCCATGGTGGGGCCCTGAGCATGCCAATACCTTAGCCTTAGTGGGCTTGCCAACCCATGCGGACGATAAACCAAATCGAGGGGCTAAATCCCTTGATTTGTGTTTCGATGTGTGGTGCACATGTGTTGTGCAAATGTCTAAGTCTAGGGGTTCTGTGTATGCTATTTGAGTCATGGTCCACAGAAGGGATTTAGAACCGTTGAAACGCTGTGAGATTTAGGCCCCCTACCACCAATAAATCCATAAGCCATTACGTAGGACCGCTCATCCGATTGTGGCCCGACTACCGTTAAATCACGTATCGCACTGGGGCGGTCGATCGCCATGTTTGGTCCAAGAGATAGGTCGGCCCAGGGTAGATCTCCACCTAACCGATCTTATGAACGGTTGGGCTTGGATTGTGTGGAACCCAGTGGGACCTACTTAGCATAACAGCCCTCCAAGGGACCGTACTCCAAATATTACAAGTCATGGGGCCATCCAATTCTTGCTGGACTTATATATAGGAATGTTGAGGCATTTCCCTTCAACATTCACTCACCCTTGTGGTTGGAGAGAGGTCTTGGGAGCTAGGTCACATAGGAGAAGTGAGATTCGAAGTGGTGGGGTTGAGCTAGGGTTTGAGACTCAAGAATCCAACCTGCTACTCATCGGCGCTATTGCGTTGAGCCGCCAACGATTGCTGCAACCACCGGTCGAGTGTCGGTAAGTATAAATCTTCGTCTCTCAGGTCCTGATAAGTGTAAATGGTGGTGGTCGATCCTAACCTCGACGTATTCATGCTCACAGCTGCGGGATACGCCGACCCTAACCTTGTGTTGTGAGATCATACGAAAACCCGAAACCCTAAGGTGCGGGATTATGTTTCTAGGTTTGCATTTATCAAATGCTGTCAGTTTAGGATTGATGTGAATGCTAGAGTTTGGTCGATTTGTAGCTGAACCACTTGGGTTAGGTTTATTGCAAGAATATACTGATTATAAAATTTGTGCAGTCCATATGTTTGATAAAATGCTTGAATGAATTCACTGAATGTATGACTGCCTTGTTGTGACCTCCTATTGTGGAACATGCTCACATGTGTTGTATATTAAGTAAGCACACACATTCAAGTATTATTATGTCACTGTGTAGATTTTTCCATCAAGTGTAGGTTGGGTTATGATATGAATTCTTTGGCCAAATCCTCTGAGACGGGTAACCCAAGTGGTGGGTCGCCCGAGGCGTACCCGATTTCACAGGGAATATGGATGGCTGGCGGTAGTTCGCTACACGGGTTTCGGATGCCCACGTCAGACCAAACGGAGACCCGTGTGTCAATCGGTTATGCCTCAAACCGGCAACGTGGATGACTGATGGTTGTGCAACAGAGTCCTACGAATTCAGGGTACCTAGGGGCCTAAGATGTGTTTGGTCCATTGAGAGTTGGATGTGCAATGATATCCCGACAAGTCTCTTGGGCCGGTCATGGCGGTATGGGACATTGTGGCCGAGTCGTCGGCCTATGCTGGGGTGGTTCACCTTCCCATAGTGTCCTTGGAGCAAACCGGAGAATGCCCACTGCCTCGGTATGATCGAGACAATGGGAGGACTCCGTGCTAATCAGTAAGAAGGGAACCATACATTGTGTGTTGAAGAAAAAGGGATACGTGGGCCACCGACGATGATTGACGACGCACCGTCGGAGCCGGGTGGCTCAGTGATTGGACAAGTGATTGCACCCGGTACCTTGAATTCACCAATTGGCTGTTTGAAAAGAGGACTAAATTATAATACCAGCTTAAACTCATGCATGCATGTCACGGATCACCCAGGTAACTGTCCTACTGTTAAAGGCCAGGATACCTGAGGATGAATCACTCTCATTCCCACATTAGAGGTTCTGGGGTGCCCGGTTGCTTGATGTGGCGCCAGGCTATCTCGTGTTCCTCGTTGTCATCCGGAACATTCATCATATGTGAACTCATGTCATTCATGCACTAACTCACTAGACTAGGAGTTCCTTGTTTTGCTTGCGATCAATGCCTACTCTGCTTTATTTGATAACATGTTAAACTTAGAACTATAGCCCTCACTGAATTGATCACTCACACCCGCACCTGGGGTGGTGTTATGACACGCCCCCAGATGAACTTACCATAGATGCAGGTCTAGTGGAGGAGGAGACGCTGTAGGACGAATTCGAGGATTTTGTCGAGTCCTCCTACTTTCAGCTAGCTGATGATAAGATCTAGGTGGGGAGTCTGGCCTAGCCGGCCTCATTTTGGGGAGCAGTGGCTCCGGATTGTACAGGATATTGCGATATGAGATACTTTTCCTTTTGAGTTAGGCGAGGTCGCCCGAGATGTGGGTGCCTCATATTTTGGACAATGATGATATGTAGTTGAAGTAGTATCCTATTAACATCTACTTGTTATTATGCATTGCCTATGGTTGATTCTACATTAGCATACTGTCGCCAAGAATGTTATACGAACAGCACGCTTCCGCATGGCAACTGTAATACCCGAGATACCAAGGCCTGACGTCATAATCAGGTCTTGAGATTTGGGGCGTTACATAGACTATAACTAAACCTACCTTGAGGGTCTGCTGCTATCAAGTAGGGGACGGCTAGACCTAGATACACAACATTGCGCTAAATAGATACTTTGATAATCTGGTGTTTGATATGTTCGGGGAGTGTTCAAGAGACCTTCCTTGTTTTTGCTTCTATTACTTATAATCTTTCAGGGATGATAGGAGAACAACCGTTGTGTCCACATGGTTCCTTCGCGTGCAACCAACTAAGGAAAAGGTGGTTACATTTCATCGATCATGATTTTATCTTCGATGTATGCTTAGAACATGCTTTACGGTTGACGTGGTTGTAACAGCTACTTGCCTCTATTAGGAGAAAACTAAAATGTCGAAAATACCCTAAAAAAGACAAGCTGGACTTTAAATCCTTGAAGTGTGCTTCTTAAGTATCTTCTAAGGTGCATGGCTAAATTTGCACCATTTATCTAGTTCGCACGAATTTTAATATAAACAAAGATCCATGCCATCCATCTTAGGTCCCCGTGTAGATACTTGGCCCAAAAGCCAAGGAGGCCCATCATTTTAGAAACAAATGAACAACTGAGAAAAACTTGGTCATTTTTCTCTGCCATCCATTTTCTCTGAAGATCATGGCCCACCTGTAGACACCTCACCCAGGGGCCAATAAGCTAATCAAAGCACCCAGCCACACCTAGTTAAACCTGGTTAAACCCAGTCAACTCAGTCCAACCCAATTAAATTAGCCTTAGGTCCATTATAGTTTAGGATCACAATAATGCAGAACTAATGAAAGCAGGGGTGATACACCACCCCAAGAGCTCACCTACGAAAAATGGAGGGATTCCAAGTGGCAATTCTCTAACTTCGCGAGGGAGTTAGTTGGAGTGGTAATGTCAGCTGGACTCCTTGGCAAACGCACTAAAGGGGGAAAAGACAACGCTACCTTCACCCTTAACCAAAATTACACCTTTTAACATCAATCCAACCGCCTGAATTGTGCCACATGGCACATCCGATCTAAGCCCTTAAGAGCTCTTTCACCCCTAAACTTCCCAACAATAAATTAAAAAAAAAAAACAGTCTAAAAAGCTATAAATAGCCCACTCATCTCCCATTATAAGCATTAAAAAATCTCTTCCAAGAATCCAAAGATTTTATCTCTTCCAAGAATCCAAAGATTTTCTATCTTCCTATCCATCTTAACCCCATCTCATCCCTCCACTAAGGAGAAGTGAGAGTTGAAGGAGAGGAATCCAACCTAAGTTAGCCTAGCCTAGCCCAACCTTAAATCGCCTGAATAACCAGAAACACCAATCCACATCACTCGACCCAACCATTGTGATAAAATTGTTCACCATTTCATCCAACTTTGATTAGCTTCGTTTATTCTCGCATCACGATCGTACAATACTCATTCCCTACTCAAAACCCCCACTCACTCAACATCAAATATTGCATGCATTGCATCTAAGTACCTAGTCTATTCAAGTGTATACTTTGTAGTTTGCTGAAATATTGAATTTTGCGCATCAAAACTCGAATTGATTGGTTATTCGACCGTTTCATCCAGTGGGTGAGTTAGGGTAGATTTGTTTGACCGGGGCCATCACTTGTCACAACCATCGCATTATCACAACACATTATACACGCACTTACAATCACCAGTGTGTGCGAGCTAACTCGATCCCTAAAAGTTTGTTTAGTTTTGTGAAGTAGAAACCGTACAGTTGTACGGCAGAGAGTGTGCCTAACACCTTTTTTCTTATAACTGTGGTCCCTTATTTAGAATTTTAAGTCCCAAATCAAAGAGTCATTTTAATATAATAAATAACTGTGGTCCCTTAGAATTTTAAGTCCCACATTAAGGAGTCATTTTAATATAATAAATTCAATGATTCTTTCTCCTAAGGTTTTTATAAGGTCTAGCCAACTATGAAAATTTGAATAATTGGCTAGTGGCGAGTCAAATATAATACCCCCTTACGCCCCAAACACAACAGCAAAAGCCCTTAAAAAAGCACTTGTGAGCTCGATCCACCCGCGATCTAACATCTACACCACCTAAATTGCTAATTGGCACATTTTCATGATAGAGCACATGGGACCTAGCCAAGGGTGGCTAGGATCATGTTCGCACATGTTTTGGGAGGCAGCAAATCAATAGGTGATTTTTCTTCCAAATGGGGATAGAATGGCCTTTTACTTTTCTATTCATTGGTAGGTCCACTTCTGTCAGTCATTCCACTCTTATTTTTTCTTTTTCCTTTTTTATTTTTTAAATTACAACGAAAAGCAAAATTCAAAATGTAAACAAAAAAAAAAAAATTGATTAGCATATACTGAACTATCATAATGTAGGAGGTACACTCACACCATAAACATGCCGGGCTTGATTTCCCAGTCTTTGGGTTGGATTTGATTTTCCTAGCCCCCCGTGGGAGAATATATTACCGAGGCATATTTGCTACTCCCAAGATTCGAACACTTGACCTTCCAATCTAATACTACATAAAACAACCACATGATCTAAAAGATCGAGCTAGAGTTGGACACGAGCCAAGCTAGTTCGGTTCATTCGCTTGGCTCGGCTCAAATAAGCTCGACTCGAAAGCTGGGTGATTTGGGCCAAGCAGAGCTGATTTTTTGAGCTCGGAAGAATTTTGAGCTGAACGCGACTTGACTCAACTCAAGCTTGGCCTGAACTAGGCTTGGCTCGGCTCAGGTCAAGTAATAACTTAAATTATATAATATTATATTTATATATATAACTTAATTAATATATTATATATAATATAAAAAAAGTTTGCGCGTATAAAAACTAAAAGAAAATGCCCAAAATCAACTCAATTTGAAATCTCAAGCTTAAACTTGGCTCAAAAGCTCGAGTTCAACTTGGCTCGAATTGAGCTCGAGCTTGCCTGAGCTATTGACCAAACCGAGCCAAGCTGGCTAATCAAGCTCAAGAATCAAGCAAAAGTGAACTTGAGCTGGCTGGCTGAACCGAGCCAAGCTTAACTCGATTCAGCTCAACATCCAGCTTTAGGTCGAGCCGCTACATGATGGCACAACAATGTATATCAATAAACTTTAACAAGCAGCAACGTTTTCACTCTCATAATATACCCCTAACCTTTACCAGAGGATTTCTCATGTCAAACGAATATAAGAATCCCTAAAAACTAATTGTGAGGGCAAAAATGTCCAAAGCTTATAGCACTATATATAGTATAAATCTAAGTCATGCAAATGCACTGCTAATCAAAGAAAAAGTATCCGGGCGGAGAAGGGCTTAGGGCGAGTGAAACTTTGATGGTTGGATGACGTTAGCCGGTGAGATTAAAACCATCCGTCAAATAAAAGCCATATTTTCATAAAATACAGGAAAGTTTAATGAAAGGTGCTAAAAAAATCAGGCCGCCACTCACTAGGCTGATTTTCCAGGTCAATTTTAGGTTTTAGGTTATTAGCCCAACACCGAAGCAGATGCCATCCTTACAGGAAATAGTAGTGATTGAATGCCCCACCATTAAAAACTTCCTAGAGCCTGTTGTAATGTTTCCATAATATTTATCTGCCATCCAACCCATTGATAAGATCACAAAAACCTGGATGAAGGGGTTAAAAAATATCAAATTGATCCAAATTTTTTGTGGCTTATAAGAAGTTTTTAATGGTTAATCAAAACTCTTTACGAGGTATGGTCCACCTGATATTTGTATCTGCTTCATTTTTAGGCTCATAACCTAAATTGATCTGGCAAGACGGATGGATGGCATGGATAAAGAATACATACATCAAGGTGAGCCAAACAGTAAGGACCGCACCTAATACGCTCCCTCTTTAATTCTTTATATTATCAATGCTTTTGGTGCTAATAAAATTTACAAGGTAAGACAAACAGAGACGAAACCCTGGATAACTCACACGCACCACAGTGCCCTCTGCCAGCTCATCTAACGAGCCGGAGGCTGTACATAATTATATCTGCTTCCCAGTTTTGCTCCGGAAAACGTGCTGTACGTGAATAAATTCAGTTACACTTTCTTTTCTTGAAAAAATCGTACGAATATCTTGAGGATCGGCCGACATGCACTTGCAACGTAAAAGACCACAGTATTCGTCCGGTACCGCAGTCCAGTTACCATATGATATTCTCTCGCCTCCGTCGTCAATCAGATGATCTGAAACGTCCATGAGAAGCTTACACTTGATGGATGATTGTGACCATCCCCATCCGATGAATATGGAAAATGAAAAGAATTTCAATGGGTCAAAGGGTTGGAACCATTGGTGAATATTTAGATTCGGAATAATAGCTCATTTGGGGCAGCAATTGGAATAGGAAAAGTTTCAGTTCAAAGGACCTCAACATGTGGTCCCCAGTGGGTGGCCACAAGGAGGATCCATAGATGCGATGGAGGCAAAACGGATCCTTCTCATGAAAATTCATCTGTGATTGTAATCTGGTATCTGGGGCATTCAACGTGCAGCACTGTTCATTTCCAATAAGCAATCGTCCACTGATCAGATGGCCAGGATTGCATGGCTTCCACCACTATGCGTGCAATATTGTTCTTTAGCTTGGAGATGGTCCCGGCATCATGCATTATCTCAATGGGTTCAGGCACTATTCATCCCCTCACCAATAATCAGGGAATACCAATCGCTGCAGCTCGTCAACCGTATAAGTGACACTCGTGCACCAATCTAGACGGTCCAAAACAACAGGGCCTTATTTTAATAGTTCATTCCTTCACAGAATGGCCAACAAAACGGACAGCAGTCCAGTCAATTTGATTTTGGAGACAATGCTGCTCCATGGATGCTGGGGCACACTATCCGGACAGTCCACTTTCGCATGCGTCTACCTAAACCTTGCATGCCAGTACCAGATCTTCAATGGCGGAAGAACAGGGCCAAGAGAAAGACGGGGTTGAATGCCACGTGTTACAAGCCAAACAAGTTAATAAAAAAGGAAAACTAAGCTATTCATAGATCTGCTCTCGCCAAGCCTCACAATTTCGACCACGCAACCATGGCCCACACCAAAACCTACACTGATCATACGGGTGGACAAAAAAGGTGGTGAAATCCCACTGTAAAACCCTTGGAGGGATCCACCTCCAAGGATACCAAAAAGAAAAAATAAAAAAAGAAAAAAGGGGGAAAAAGTGCCCACTTGCAATTTGACACCAATCAATGTGGAGCACCTTTTCCTGGACCTTACACGGCCACAACATCAGATGCGAAATGATACATTCCCTCCTCACACTCAATGCGTGTTTTAGTAGACCCCACTGCATCAGGACCCTTGACATTTCACGATTCTCAATTTCAGTACACCCACCAAAAATTACTTTGGATTACTCCTAGCCCAACCCTAGACACTCTAAGATCTGTTTGCGAATATGCATTGAAGGAAGATAAAGAGCCTTTCATTTGGGGGGACACATCTGAATCTGAAAAAATCAGAAAATGAATACAAGGGAGAAAAACACATAAATCGACTGGCTAAGAAGCAGCGAGCGGAGCTTGAAAAGCGAAGCGAGCCAGAGTCGCGCGAGCGCCCTATTAGTGACGGCGCGCAACTCTTCCTTGATGAGCGAGACTCTATCTTCCGTCCGTCAGCCGTGACAAGCTTTCACCAAAGGCGGTTATGTGTATTTTCCTTTGATACCCATCTGGGCAAAAAGGGTTGATTTCTTGATGAATCGTGAGATAAAAAAGATCTTTCTTATCAATTATTTGATAATCATTAGTACCAGTCTTAGTATTTTTATTAATGTTGGTCTCAGTATCTATATCGATCCAGGTCTCAATATCGATATTCTTTCTAGACCCTATTGGTTCAACCAACGGCTTGCTGCTCACCTGAGTACGCTAGTGCGATTATTGATTGGTGGAATCCTCAACACCCGAGGGCCAATCTTGAAACCCTAATCTCTCAAAGAAAGAGGAAGAAACACACGAATTTCTATTTCATTCAATAATAACGAATTAGGGTTTCTCAAAAAGTATATATAAGCCACGAAAATAAAAAGTGAACTAAAGTGCCTGAAAATAAAAAAAATTAACATAAAAACGCCTAAACCAAGCAATGACAGTAAAATGCCTAGAAATAAGAAAATAAACAGAAAAGCGCCTAAAAGTAAATTCGCTCCATGGTCCTGCAGTCATGATGCTCCTGCGCGATCCTGCAACTCGCGTACTCGTAATGCGTAAGAAAATGGGCTCAATGGGCCTGACGTCCATCCACATCAGCTCATTTGCTCCAACACTTGATCTGCGACTGTCGCCTCCTCTAGTACACTCTAAAGGGTGTACCACCGATGTCCACATCACCTGGACTTCTCTGTCACTAAATCACAAGTTGTAGCTCATGCATACATCTCATCTCAGTGTTTGTTAGCTTCTTTAAAATGATAAATGGCTGATTGTCGAGGGCTTTCTACTTATTATTGTTACCAATTAGCATTACTTCTCCAAATCCTTAAACGGCCTCCCTCAGTTATTTTTACATTGTCTTACTATATTCTTTCTTTTGTGATGTAGAATGGTTATAATTTGGATATTAATTAACCATGTTGTTTTGGTCACATTTTCTTCTCTTATAGTATGTTATGGTTGCAATTATCTATAAAGATCTGATATCAGTCATCTGAATGGTGATGTCAAATAGAACCAAGTGAATATCAAGCCTTAAAGCATACTAGTCAAGCTGAATCGTGTCAAGTATGATCAAGGCTGGAATCTTGAACAGTGTTTCTCTGGGTACTTCTCAATATATCAACATTTTATGGACCTGGGTATTTTTATGGAGCATTAGACTATGCTCTGAAAATATCAACTTGTTTATGGACCCGGATATTTGTATGTGGCATTAGACTATGCTCTGAATTTGATTGAAGGAATCTTGCAAAACTGCAATCTTCACGAGATGTACCACTGTAAATGCTTTCTTGTGCTTGATAAACATGACAGCACAATTTGTGAGCAGTGTCTTAACTTTCCGCATGCGTGTAAATACTCAAATGTTTTTGGAAAGTTCTGAATGCTTTTGGCTAGCTTTTTGGGTGCTTATTATGAATATCCCAGTGAGTTGCCAATCCACTTAAACGAAAAAGGTTCCAATCCGCTTGCTGGTGACAAAGGTAGAGTCGCTGTTTTGTTTGTGATGCGCCATGGACTAATTTTTAAGTCATTTGGGTCAAGCATCAACATTTTTATATATTCCCTATCATTAAAGTATAACCCGGTATTGTTCCCCAATTAGAATAAAAGGAAGAGAAACTACAAAAATAAAACAAAAGATGTTGTTATTGAATGTAGAAGATTGAGCATGCTAGTCTGGTGTATAGTCGATGTTCTGAGTTCTTTGGTTCATTTTACTAGTTTGGCTAGGTGCTAACCCACACTTCTTTGCAGGGGCCTCGGAAACTGTTGTTCTCAACATGTCCACGCTGGTTTGGTCAGTCGTAACCACGGTCCAAGGACGTGTGCCTCTTACTAGTGAGGTATATTGCATCTGTTTTAGTTTGCAGTTATTGCAAGAGGTGTAATGATAAAAGTGCAAACCTATGACATTGGGATGTACAAATAGGCCAAATTTCTTTCCTTATTGTGGGCCACAAAAGTGGCCAGGTCTTTGGATCAAGCTGATGTTGGTGTGGGCCACAAAAGTGGCCACAAAAGTGACCAGGTCTTTGGATCAAGCTGATATTGGTGTGGGCCACAAAAGTGACCAGGTCAAAATTTCTTGTGGCCCCTAAGAAGTTTTTAATGGTGGGCATTCAATCATCACTGCTTCTTGTGGTGTGGTGAACCTAAGATTTGGATCTTCTTCGTTTTTTGGATTATGCTGTAAAATCAGCTATCAAAATGGATGGACAGTGTGGATGTAAGGCACATACATCACTGTGGGCCCCACAGTAAGGTATAAACCCAAGGCGGGCCCATAAAATCAGTGGGGCCCGCCTGAGTTTTTTTTATCAGGATAGTTTTTGTATCTACTCTTCATCTCGGTGATTCAGGCCTAATTAACAGGTTTGATGAGAGATACACTGTAAGACCCGTACCCTTATTTGCCCTTCGTAAGCTTAATTTCCGGTGCCGGTACGTCTCAGATGGACCAGATTAGCGAGCCTTGATTGCGACCCTATTTTAGTACCGCATCGACCCAAGACCTATACCCCAGCGACCGCGTAGGCGTTGCGATTCCAACGCCGCGCGGCACGCCCCATTGCGATACCCGGTGTGATAGTTGTGTCATTTGCGTAATCTGATGTGGGCCGCGCAACGCTCGTGTGGCGTGGGCTCCACTTGCACAAATCCCAAGAATATGTCAAATCCATCACCATCACCCTCACCCATACCCCTCTCATTACCCTACTTTACACACCCCATACCCACCCCATCACTCTCCCACCCCAAAGTCAACTAAGGGCCATACCTCTCATACCCCTCTCTCATGCTAACCACCACCACCACCACCACCACCCCCCATGATTATTCCCCCCCCCCCCCCCCCCCCAATACAAGTCCATACGTAGGGGGGAGAGGAGGCCTTCTCACTCCCATTTGCAAGAAGAGAAAGGAGAGAGAAAGAAAGAGAGATTTGAGAGAAGAGAGAGAAGTAGAGAGAGATTTAGGAGATCAAGAGAGAGATTAGAGAGTTTGAGGGTGGAGATCAAGCTTGGAGGGCCCCAACCACCGTTCGGATCGTCCGATCATCAACCCGATCCAATCCAACCGTCCATCCTTCGAGGTGAGTACCAAGGGGCCATAAACCCCTCCATTTTCTTAATTTCCTTCCATTTTCCTTTTTCTTTTGGGCCCATCTTGTGTGGACAATCAGATGGATGGACTGGATCATCCATGTATGGCCCCACTTGCTAATATATATATAAAAAAAAAAAGGGAGAAGGAGAGTGGCCGCTGGACAGTCAGCATCCAGAGGACGCTGCTGCCTAGCACCACGTGGGCTACACCCCTTTTAGGCGTTGGGCAGGTCCCCACTCGTGAGACCCACCTTGATGTATGAGTTGATCCACACCGTCCATCTGTTTCTCCAGCCCATTTTAGGGCAGGGCACCAAAACTGAAGAAGATCCAGATCTCAGGTGGACCACACCATAGCAAACAGTAGAGATAAGGACGTCCACTATTGAAACTTTCGTGGTTCACTGTGATGTTTGTGGATCAAATCACCTACCCAATATTGGGCTTATTGGGATCCCCTCATGAGATGGGGAACCTGATGGACGGATTGAATCACACATATGTGAGCCCCACTTGAAATGAGCGCAAAAAAAAAAAAAGAAAGAAGAAGAAGTGAGGACGCTGGACGTTCACTGGAACAGTCCAGCATCACTTGGACGCCGTAATGGGTCCCCACTCGTGGGACCCACCTTAATGTTTTTATTCTATCCACGCCGTCCATTTGCTTTCCCAGATCATTTTATGGCCAGACCCCAAATATGAAGCCTGATCCAAATCTTCATGTGGACCTGCACCACATAAAACAGTGAAAACAATGATTTCTACTATCAGAAATCCTTTGGCCCACCTTAATGTTTCTAGACCGAATCATATGCCCAATATTGGGCTCATTGGGTCCCTCCGTGAGCCGAAGAACCTGATAGACGGATTGGATCACCCTTATGTGGGACCTCGCTCGATAAAAACTACGGAAGAAGAAAAAAAAAAAAGGGAAAGAAGGGCAGCAGCGTCGATGACGCTGGGCGTACCAGCGTCCAGGACGCTGGCTCGTGCCAGCTGGTGGCCACTCGTGGGTCCCACCATGATGCATGTGCTGTATCCACACTGTCCATCCATTTGGGGAGATCTTTTTAGGGCATGATCCCAAGAATGAGTCAGATCCAAGTCTGAAGGGGCCCCACCACAGAAAACAGTGGGGACAGTGACCCTACTGTTGAAATCTTCCTACGGCCCACCATGATGTATATTTGAGATCCAACCTGTTCATAAGTTCACACATGCAGGGGAGAAGGGAAAACAAAAATATCAGCTTGATCGGAAACTTCTGTGGGCCCCACTTGTTGAGAGAAAAAAATAATAATAAAAAAATAAAAAATTAAAACAAGAACGTTGGCGCTGGACAGACAGCGTCTAGGGGACGCTGCTGCCAGCAGCGTAGCCTCTTTGGGCTTGACAATGGGCCCCACTCGTTGGGCTCACCAAGATTGTATGTGCCTTATCTATTACGTTCATATGTTTTTCCAGCTCATTTTAGTGGCTGAGCCCAAAATTTAAGCATATCCTAATGGCAAGTGGGCCATGCCATGAGACAACAGTGGGAATAATGATCTCCACCGTCGAAACCTTCCCAGTCCCTATCGTGATATTTAATTGTCACCCAACCTATTCATAAGTGGCTGGGCCCAAAATTTAAGCATATCCTAAAGTCAAGTGGACCATGCCACAGTGGAAATGATGATTTCCAACTTTGAAACCTTTCAAGGTTATGCAGTGATGTTTATTTGCCATCCAACCTGTTCATAAGATCACATGGATATGGATGAAGGAGAAAACACAAATATATGCTTGATTCAAAACTTTTTGGAACCAGCTAGGGTACCACGATGCCCAGTAGGTGGCCCACCCTATGGGTCCCAACGTGATGTATTTATTAGCTCCACCATGATGTATCTGTTCTATTCATGCTGCCCATCTATGTTTCCACATTATTTTAGGATATGGCCCCAACAATGAGGCAAATCCAGATGTTAGATGGACCACACCTACAGGGAATAGTGGTCATTAATGCCCGCCATTGGAAACTTCCTTGGGGCCACTCGATTTTCCATCCAACCAAAGGTTTGGGCCCATATTTGGGTTCCACCTTAATGGAGGTATTGTATACCATGCCACCCGTCTTGATCGACGTGTGGGGACTCGATTTGAATAGGCTTCACTTAGAAAATGGTGGTGCTTGAATACCTACCACTGAAGCTTCCTAAGACTGGTGATGTATGTTTGCTATCCGACCAGTGGGCGTGGCCCACCTTGGTCATTCTTTTGATACATATGTTTTATCCATGCCGTACACCTATTTTGTTGGCTTATCTTGTATGTGCAGGCCCAAGTATGGGCCGATGTGATCTCAAGTGGGCTATGCCACGAAGACCTTTACATTTCCAATGGGATCCCCAGTTCGGGTCCCACTCTCTCTATATATATTGGGCCTTTTAAGGCTAATGTTACATGATACGTTTGGGTAACATGCTAGTATGCTTAGTTTGATATGTCACACTGATAACATGCTTAGTATAACGAATACCTATGCTCATTCATATGCCCATACGCATCATTTGTATGCCTGTTATGGATCGTGATTAACCATAGCATATGCTAGTTGGCTTGTTATACTTAGGGGACCCGTGCGAGACAGGGTCGCCCCACATGATTGCGCAGTATGCGTAAGTTTGGTGCATGATTTGGATTGTATGACTCGTGCATTTCGCATTATGTATGTCACGATCGCTTTCACACCCTAGCAGCATCGGGGTGGTGGCCACCATAGTCACATCATGGTTGGCAGTATTGGACACCGGAAACTTGTTATAGTACGTGGGCGCTATGGATGTTCTTCGATGAAAGTCCCTAAACCCTGTGGATACCAGTAGGATGCTCCAACGTCGAGACCGAGTAGGATAACATGAGCGCCCGTGTGCCAAATACCAGTAGGTCGCGTCTCCCACTATGTCGAGGTCGGTTGGAAAGGGGTGTGACTTTTTCCGCCCGGGTGGAGTGGGCTGTAAGCTAGGTCGAGTCTGACCAGCTCATGGAATGGGTCCGCTATCGGCGAGCCGGGTGGGCATTGGCATACCACTGACGAGGCGGATAGTGAAGTCTTTTCTACTCGCTTGGTTATGCGCGCGATGTGCGGCGGCCAGTATTAGAGTATACTAGACCCCGGTGATGTCTAAGATGAGAACTATTTTGATATGTGGATCAGTTGAGGATTAACGTGTTTGCATTGCATCTCTAGCATGTAACACTCGGCTATGTAGGCCCTTGCATCGCATAGCCTTGGGATGGTTGATAGCATTCATAAACTTGGTAACTTAGCACCATACTACTTTCGCTTACTCTGATATCTGTATACTTGTCATATGCATCACACGCGCACACACGCACTCTACTGAGCTTCATAGGAAGCTCATGCGCGTTTGTTTACACTGCAGGTACTAAGGCATATCAGCAACGTTGAGTGCGGTTCATGTACCTGATATGTTGGGCTTCTGCTACATTTTGTATTTCCCTTTCCAGCACTGTACTCAACAACTTTATAGTGGATATTTGATGATGTTTTATGGTTTTGATTATGCTCCTGTACAAAAAAAAATTTACCCTGAAAATTCTCCGGGTAGGATCCCAGGATCGGAACCTGGCGTGAGAGCTAAGAGCGGAGAATGGGGTACTATGGAGGCTGTTGGCACCAAGGTCGGCGATCGACAATTTAGTGAGCTCGGTACCCGAGTTTGGGGCGTGACATACACCACATAGTGCCCCACACACAAACTTATGGACAGCATTTCATTTCCATTGTTCATGTGTTTGTGGCTCATTGAGATGCAAATCTAGCTGAGTTTTAACCTAAAGATTTAAATATGAGAATAGAACCTGATGGATGGAGTGGATTTTACATCTTACAAAATGGTGGACCCATAAAATTGGGTGTTTAACTCACTGCTTAAAATAGTTGTATCAGTGGATTTGGGTCCCTTTTGGTTAGACCATGCACTTAAAGAGCTGAACCGGTGGTGCCACCTGTCTTGGCTGGATATTATATTTAGGCCATATCTTCCACAAATAGCAGCCGATGGTCTCGGCCCACCCTTTCCGAAGTACCCATGGTTTGATGGCTTCCACGGCATAATATACCAAAAATCACAATAAGATGATGTCGGCAACCATTTGATTTTTCAACTAAAATTTAGACCACAAGTCATTTTATTTTTATTTGGATGGTAAGGGTCGTTCGATCATCACCATCATTTTCGGGCTATCTCAATCCTTGATGTGCCCTAGCATTTGGATGGCGGGGATCTCATATGTGTGCCACATGCCACGATGATGAGCCCCCACTATATTAATGATTCTTGAAAATCCAAGCGCAAGTAGAAATCCCAAAATTGCAAATTATTTAAGGATTTTCACCTTTAAAATTCATCAATATTTCTAATTTTACCAAATAATCGCGTGCAAGCCATCTGATGAATCGATTGGCCAGATTTTTAGTTCTATATCATGGACGTTGGATGTGATGCACATACCATGCAGGCTCCGCCAAGTGGGCCTCACAATAAGGGAATACAAGGTTATTTTGATCATTTTATCGATGAGATAAGCAGGAAATTCTATATCCCCAGGCTTTATTTGGTAAAATCAGAATTTTAGAGTGCATATGATTGCATGTGGGATTGTTCTAATGTCTTTTTTGGTGTGCTTTACCTGACATTTAAGTCATCCACAGTAGCCTGTCCAGAATGTACATCAATCAGACCATACACATCATCGGCCCCATTGTGGATTGACTGTAGACCGAAAATCTCATGATAAACCTAACAAGCTTCATTTCCTATTTTTGACTGAACGTTTCTTCAACCTTCCATTCAATAGCCGTCAATCGACCGGTTATCATTGTCCAATCAGCTGCCTATTGTCCATACAATATGGGCCATGATTTGGATGGACTGGATCCACGTGCATCAGTGCATGTGTGTAAAGTGTGCTGTGGATCATCTGGCAAGTGATGGTGAGCACACACCATGGCCTAATCCGTCCATCAGGTGCAACCACCGTTCGAACCGTAAGTTCCCAAAGACAAGCTCGATTAAACACTCCCTTGGGCCCCACCAATAGGAAACAGGGTTCTTGGTCAAAATAGCATTGGCAGTTTGTAAATAAATGAAAATAGCCCCTGCCTTCAATCTCAATAATTGAAGCCCCCGATACCATTTTAAAGTTTCTTTAGACCACCATATATGCCAACGAGTTTCTTGAAATTTAAAGCACCACGTGTCTTATCAATGAGCCATGTGTCTCATCGGAGAGCCATATGTATTATTAAAGTACCATGTGTCTCATCGGAGAGCCATGTATATTATTAAAGTGTCATGTGTCTCATTAAAGTATCATAAGACTGTCTCGTGGGAGAGTCATATGTCTCATCAGAGAGCCACATGTATCATCAAAGTGTCATGTGTCTAATCGGAGAGCCATGTGTCTCATTAGAGTGCCATGAGACTATCTCATGGGAGAGCCATGTATCTCATTGAAGAGCCATGTGTACCATCGAAGTGCCATGTGTCTCATGGGAGCCCTGCTTAGATCAAGGGGTAAAATGGTCTGAAGAAAGGTCAAGGGGCTACAATTATTGGGATTGAGAGTATGGGCTAATTTTGTTATTTCACAAGAGGTTAGTGCTATTTTGACCGAAAACTCATAGAAAACATGTAGAATTAGGGCGCCCTTGGATCCTTAGATCCACCGAGGCGGGTGGATCCCTCATTGTGAGGCCCGGCCACCTTGATGTATGTTCCTTATATCTGGGTTTTGACAGCTTGTTTTATGGCATTATCACAAAACTGAAGCAGATCCAAATCTCAGTTGGACCATACCATAGGAAACAGTGGTGATTGAATCCCCACCATTAGAAAATGTTTCCTATGGTACGGTCCAACTACGATTTGGATTTGCTTCATTTTGGATCACGTCGTAAAATGAGTTGTCAAAATGGTTGGACGGTATGAATGTAAGGGACATACATCAAGGTGGGCCCCATAGTTGGGGATCCCACCCACCTTGGTGGATCCGGGGATCCACTGAAGCCACAACCCTAGAATTACTCCAACGCTGCTAGGTTCATAAGTTCATATGGTGTGGCCTGCCCGACTTTTTCATTGGGATGATTTTTATACCTTCTCTTCATCACGGTGATTTAGGCCTAATTAACATGGTAGCCTTGTACACAAAATTATGGATGGCATTTCATTTTCATTGTTCCATATGTTGTGGCTCATTTGAATTGAGGATTTAAGGTATGACCTCATAATCTAAATTTGAGAAGAGAACTTAATGGAAGTAGTGGATTTTACATTTACAATATGGTAGGCTCATTGCCACACCCCAATCTTGAGCACCCAAGTAATGGGACTCAAATCTTGAGTTTGGATTGTGAACTTTAATTAGAAACGCATGTGGGGGCATTACTCTTGTGCCCGAGTAGTCAATTTAGTGACTAACTTGTAATGAAAAATCAAAGTCACATGTATCAAAACCGTAGTAACAACAGGTGGGCAAAGATAACTAAATCAGAGAGTGTCAAATAGAGCTTGGTTAAGCAAGATTGAAATGGTACGGGTCTACTTCTGCATTATTAGAAATCCACAGGCGTTTCTTTGAACAAGGAAATGAACAACACGTTAAGTTATGGCATTTAAAATATAGATCTAAAATTTAAAAATTATAAATTTAACTAATAACAATCTTATAACACTTGTATTAAATTAAGGCTTGTTATAAATCTTAATATGCTAAGCACAAGTTAAACATGTTGATTTATGTATTCAATAGGTATAATCAACTCAAGTACAAACTAAGCATGTTTCAACTCATTTAAATGATTAAGCGTGCTATTAACATAAACCATTTAACAATAATAATTAAAATAGAAATTATTACTCAACCAACAAATGGGTGGAAAGCCCAAGGAAAGGAATCATCACCTTCTCAAGTAAAAATGAATGGACTTGAATGTATCAAGAGTCCTAAGGATGGTGCAATCCTAAATTCCTAATGAGCAGATTTGATGTCTGATTCAGATTCAATTCCCCAACTAGATCAATATGATGAACCTGGGATGAATTTCAATCCACCAGATAGGCTTTTGGTTTGGGGGAAACCAGCAAGTTGGACGTTCCAACGGCTGAGATTGCTACTTGAAATGACCCACGACGATGCCTATAATGCCTGCACCACGGCGATGGCTGGCCCGACTGGATTTTGGAAGCGTGAACAACACCCCACTCGGTTTGCTTCTACCCAGCAACTAGGCCCAACGGCTGGCCCAAAGCTTACTAGAACCACAACAGATGGAGGGAGGTTCCTTCCCTGGAATTGGGGCCAAACAACCCACACACAATCACTCCCCTCCAATCTCTCTCTCCTCTCTCTCTCTCTCTCTCTCCCCACACTCCTTCCAGTTTGGGAAGAGGTGCCCTCTCTCTATTATTCTCTTCTCTTCCCCCACACTCCTTCCTGTTTGGGCAGAGGTGGCTGGAGAATATTCCTAGCCTTAACATATGCACCCCAACTTTCTGAGATTACTATGTATTAGAAGTGCGCTTACTTTGAACAACTTTTCATGCAATCCTAAGTCATAGATCTGTATTTTTAAATTAATATCATCATTTACAATGGGTCATAGACCTATCTCCTGTTTATTAACAGGTAAGACACTTGAGCAGTGCGCATGTTTCAAGCAATATCGAGAAACGCTTCGATTCTTAAGATGATGATTCCTCCCCTTGAGCTTTCCGCTACCATATTAATTAAGTAATAGTTTTAATCATTTATAATTGATAATTTTACTCTGTCTCATGATTACCTCTATTGTTTGATTTTTCATAAATTATATGTTTAATTTTGCAATATGTGAATCTCCTTATAGCTGTAAATTATTTACGAATTTTGGAATTGTCATTTTCACTCCTCTTGTTTGGAATATGAAAGTGGAATGTGAATTTGGATGGTTGCGATCACCTATATTTGATGGGACCTTAAACTGGTGGCCTTTGGAAGCGATATATTTGAAAGATTCCTAATGGTGTCCTTAGATGGACTTGTTGGACTAAATGTTAAATGAGATGAAATCTTGATTATGTCCCTAGCTGGACTAGTATGAAAATATTTTTTATAATGTCCTTATATGAACTTGTTGGACTGAAAGTCCTATTGAGATGAGTTGTTGGGATTCCTGATGGACTTGATGGACCAAGGGTCCTGTGAGATAAATTATTGATTATGTCCCTAGTTGGACTTGTGTGGAAATATTTTGGAGAATTATTGTGATGAAAGGCCACTAGTTGTAAGGGAATGTCATAATTGGTTTGGTTGTAAATTAGAATAATAATGGTTGGTTTAATCATGCATATCATAGCACAGATGAGACGTGTGATGACGAGCCATATTACCGTCGGGTGGTCTGGTTGCTGAGAGCACGTACCCTCGAGGTATTTTCGCTGGCTCTAGACCACCATAGAGTGCGTCATTCACTGAGAGCACATACCTTTGGTATTTTCACTGGTGATTATCACTCGTGATATTGTGGGGATGATGTGTGTCCTTAGTGACTTCCAGACTACTGGGTGAGGCCGATGTGTGTCCTTAGTGACTTCCAGATCACGAATTGATGGATTTTTATTGTGGGACTGATGTGTGTCCTTAGTGACTTCCAGACCACATTTTCCAGCTAGATGTACATCCCCAGACTGAGGGACATGTACATGCATTCATGCATTTAAGAAAGATTGCATCATGGATGTTTTGTACATTTTTTTTTATCCTTGATTAATGTGTTGGTGTGTAAACTTGAGGGGACCTCACACTGAGTTGGTCACTCATGCTGTTAAATTTCAACCGTACAGTTGGTGTAGATGATTTGAATGTACCGGTTATACTGGAATGGAACAGGATGCTCAAGTTATACTGATGTCATTGACAACAAATAAGCACTAGGTAAATTCATCTAGAAATTGACTTACGATTGTTTAATTTGTGAGATGGCTTTATAATTTTGAACATCTTGTAAACCTCCGAGGGTAGATACTTGTAAATTCTTGTATATATTTAGGTAAACGTTATAATCCGGTCCATTTAACTAATTGGACTTATTTTAAGATCCAAATCCGGTCCATTTAACTAATCGGACCTATTTTAAGATCCAAATCTGCATTATACGGATTCGGAGCGAATCGGATCTCGGATATGACCTGCTCCATTGAGAGCCCTACCTGTACAAGTTGGGCCCGTGGTTCGGCAATCCAGGCCACTGATCTACTGGGCCCCATCATGGATAAAGGGTTCACAGAATCTACCATACAGGTGGAAAATCCAAACTCAAAACAGACGGTAAAGAATATACACACAAGCTCGTAAAAAGTGGTTTTTGGGGCGGGCAAAAGATTGGACGGATAAGATCTTCCAATATGGAATTCTTTTGGGTAACATCCATTCAATTGAGAGGGGCTATCATATCAACGGTCTGGATCACAAAACCATGTGCCCCATTTCTACAGGTTGGGCTCATCATTCATGAGGACCCCCACTAATTTCACAATAAAGTAATTAGAATTTTAACACTTCCAACAATTAGATGGTCACAAAACAACAATCCTCATTAAAAGAGGGAGTTATTTAATACTCTGGCAGCGTATGACGATCAATACGCAGGCGCTCAGAAATTATATACCAGACATGCATTAAATTAAATTACACTAGCAAAATTGCGAACCCACTGTGGCTGAGTCAAAGTCCCAAAACCAGATTGGTCAAGCAATCCTAGCCTCTGGTTTATGGACTCTTCTTTGTTGAAATAGACCCATACCGTCCAATTAATGTCCAGTAATTTGATGGTAAGATAATAAAACATTCTTAATTTTTAGTTCATGATACATCTAAGACCCATAATTTGGACACTTTAATTTGAATTACTCGAAGAGCTAAGTATGTAATTTCTCAGTGCCCGCATATCATCCATCACCCTCACCTGGAGTATCAAAGTTCTTCTACCTTATAAAAAAAAAAAAAATAGAATGATCACATACAATCATGGCCTGTTTTCTCACCAACATTTCATATCTGCAGAGTATCTGATCCTTGAAAAAAGGTTGTAACCATCAAGGCGATCATGTGACCGAAGAATCATCCTAATCCAGTTGTCATCTGGCCACACCAACAAAATCAATGGCCCAAATAATTGGATCGGTCTGACTTTCGTGGTAGATGATCTTTGTGATGGGGCCCACCGTTTGCATGGCTAGGATGTCCAACACATGTTACTAATTTGCAGTAAAATAGATATAGCAGCCATGGTTGCATGTGATCATTCCTTGAATACAAATAACTAAAATCCAATGGTGCAGTGTTTGAAAAGCACATCTAATTAACCATATGCAGTCACATCCGTCAATCAGCATAACCCAGATAATAGGATCTTACATTAACGCTGGAGATTGATTGAATTTAGCAGCCCGAGAGAGTGGGAACGGTAGGAATGGGATATTGAGCAATTTGGTCTGTTTGCTTGTGGCCATGACGACGATGGCTGTAACGGTAGAAGCGAACAGCAAGAGCCTCAATCCAAGATCAACCACAAAAAGATTGATGGGAGATGGGCCATCGGGCAGCGACTTGGACTTGGGAGCTGACTCGACGGATTCGCTCGTTGGCTTATCGGTGGACGCCATGATCGACGGTCTGGGCTTAAGCTTGTGTGGTTGGCTGCTGGAGAGAGGGAGAGGGGGAGGAAGCTGAGTTATATAGACCGAGTCATGAACTCAACGACAAGGTGTGGTTCCTTCGGAGTAAGGGACCCGCCTGAGTTTTTTAAAATTAGAAATGTTGAGGAGGCTCGCTACTTAGAGACTCGCCCATTCTGCCCCACCAACTGATGATCTGTACCGTTCATCTAGAATGCCCAACTGTATTTTGGTTGCTTGGAAAAAATCTCACTGCTCAGGATTCTAACGTTCAACAAACATGACTTAGAAATAACCGCATAGAAAGGCAGTTTTGGGCACACTTTTTTTTAATGGACGGTGGGATCTCTATTGTTGATACCCATTAGTGGGGAAATTCTAGATTAACGGCTTGGATCATCACTTGGTGCGGGCGAACAGCATGGGCGAGCCTTCTTAGTTTCTGGCTTTGAGTGGGCGATCCTAATGTTGTGATAATGAACATATATATGTTTATTGAATTCAGAGCATGGAATAGCCGTCCATTATATACCAACCAATCGAGCATTTAGAAATATATTTTAGAGAAATATTATCTTTATGAACCACTTAAAATGGAATCCACACATTCAACGGCTGGTTTTGAGTTATGTTGATATGATGTAGAAAATGGAATCCACACATTCAACGGTTGGTTCAGAGTATGGAATCTCTTACACGGAGCTTTTTCCACTCTAGGATAGGGTTCGGAGGCCGGAAATATGAGGCCCTTACCAGTAGAACGGAAATAATTTCCTTGTTCGCCAGTTTGTGAGATGGCTTTATAATGACCTGATAAATGGTAGGTAATTTCAATCGATTATTTGTAATCAACTTACAATTAAACTTTTCATGAAAAACCTGAGTTTTTTAAATTAGGGTTTGTCATTAATATACTTTACGGCATTTGTTATAAGTAAATTTAAGGCTTAGTATAATACACGGTGTAATCAATCCTATAATTTATAAATTATTGATCAATATATATTTATATTATTATCTTAAGTGTATATGAATACATATAAAATATATATTTTTATATAGACAATAATTGTATTATAGTTATAATTTTTAACTATATATGACTAATTATTTAAATGATTATTATAATTTAAATATTACGACTAGTCACAAACATGTATATGAATTATAGCATTAACTGATATATGTATTCATATCCTATAATTCCTATAAATGTATATTATAGGTATTAATTTATAAATCCTATATATTATAATCAAAACTGACATGTTTAACTCTAAACCCTATAATTAAGTATTAATAACTCGTATTACAATTTCGACCATGCAACCATGGCCCACACCAAAACCTACACTGATCATACGGGTGGACAAAAAAGCTAGTGAAATCCCACTGTAAAACCCTCGGAGGTGGATCCTCCAAGGATACCAAAAAGATAAAATAAAAAAAGAAAAAGGCGGGAAAAAGTGCCCACTTGAAATTTGACACCGATCAATGTGGAGCACCTTTTCCTGGACCTTACAGGGCCACAAGATCATATGCGAAATGATACATTCCCTCCTCACACTCAATGCGTGTTTTAGTAGACCCCACTGCATCAGGACCCTTGACATTTCACGATTCTCAATTTCAGTACACCCACCAACAATTACTTTGGATTACTCCCACAAATATTCCTCTCCATACAACAAATTCCGGGGTACAATATATTATAAAAAAAAAAAAGTAACTAAAAACAGCTGAGACACTTGTATAGGTGTACCTGATACTACCGACTATGATCAGGCCAGAAGCTTCATGGCTTCCACACCAACCGAAAGACAAATCTCTTATTTCCATCACTAGAAAGAACAAAGGAGAAATCAAAATAAAATGACTCAAAAGAGAAAAAAGAAAAAAAAGAAGGAAATGGCAAGTTGTTGGAAATAACAGTAAGGGATACAGCCGATGCAACCGGGCTCAAGAACTTTTAGGCATCTTCCCTCTGGTTAGGTGGAGTTCCCGCAAGCCAACCCCATACACCGCCCGAGTTCTGCTTCCGTCTTAGGGCCGCCTGTTCTTCAGAAGCAGCTCTTTGGCGTTGAAGCAGCTCGAGTTCCTTTTGTAGTGTCTCCATGGTTTGTAGCTTCTGTCGTAGCTCCGCAACATCAACCTGTTCCAAAGAGAGAATCAAGTGCTTTGTCTGAGACCTCATTTAACTCATTAAGACAGAAGGCTGTGTTTGGTTGTCCCAAAAATTGAATCCTAAAGCTTTACGTATATTTCTGTTGTCATCACCACCATTTTGGGTAGGCTTTTAGATTAGCAATTGGGATCAGGGCTGCCTGACACCTTCCTCTTTTACCAAGGCTCTAGGAACCAGCCATGGAAGGGGCTCATGGTGACACCATTCACATGCCAGCAGTCTTGCCCAATACTGACCTCCAGCTCAACTATTGTAGGCAGGGCTGAAGGGGTGAAAGCAAGCAAACTAGGGTCGTGGAAGGACAGTCACAGGGCAAACCACTAAGCATGAAGCAGCAGCTCACCTAACGCATCATGCTCAAGTTGGTTCGCTGCAGAAAATACATGGGAACCCATCGGCACATTGGATGAGCATCCACAGGGGCCATCACAATGCTTTTCTTTAACTAAAAAGTCAGATGCTTCAACTACCCAAACGATGACATAATGAATTTGAACTTCACTCATAATTGCTACAAAAAGACTATTCACAAATTTCATTGAGAGAGAGAGAGAGAGAGAGAGAGAGAGAGAGAGAGAGAGAGAGAGAGAGCACTTTATGAAAAGCCAGATATCTACCTAGAGAGAGAGAGAGAGAGAGAGAGAGAGATCACTTTATGAAAAGCCAGATATCTACCTATATGAGTAAAAACAAAAGATTCTTTTACTAAATCCTAAGTTCCTAACACGGTGAGGTGGCACTGAATATATGCTAGATTGCATTTCCATTTGCCAGAGAATGCAAAGTGTTCAATCGAATCAAATGCCTGAAAGCAGGCAGGGATCAAACCAGTGGTAACCAGGGATTATGGGCAAATACCTCAAGTTTGAAACACCGTGACTGTTCAGCAGCAAGCTGACCACGTACAGATTGGAGCTCCTACAAAATCCACCATATAATCAAGTTTAGCATTTGGCAGAAATGTTAGTGGTTGTTTTGTGGTCTTTGCCTATCTATGAAAGTGCCATCTAGACATTCGATCAAACATGTTATAAATGCCCCAAGCACTGATGCGAGATAAGCTCCAGAGGTAGGTTTGGCTTTTCCCAAGTGAAATATAATTGCCAAACTTACATAAGTTTTGGGGTAAAACAGACCGTAAAACAACTACTATAATGGTTTCAAAGAATATTAATCAATTGCTCTTAGTTAAAAGTATGCATCTATGAACTCATCCTTTATTTGCTCTTAGTTAAAAGTATGCATCTATGAACTTATCCTTTATTTGTGATTATGTTGTGAAGAGTTCCCTTGAACGGAAGTCCCCATTTGTTGTAATTATATTAGAAAAAAAAAAATCCCTTTTCAGTAAATCCCCAAAATACTAATAATGCTTGCCTTTGTAAGGTCCGCATTTCGTGTCCCAGCTTCAGCTAGCTCCTGCTTTAGCTGGAGAGACTGCAACTGCTCCTTGGTGAGTGCTGCTTCCAATTCTTCTTTCTCTGCTTTGAGGGATGCCAGAAGCCGTTCACTAGTTTCCTCACTTTTGGTATTCTGAAGAAGGAATTCATCAGATATGAGCATAAAGGTGGCTATGTATCATCTAATGAATGAAAATTTATTCCAGTAGATTTGAAAGAAATGAAAATAGCAAGAGAGCATGGGTTCTATGCAGGTCGAATTATTAATTGTCTGTGTATGTATTTACGAAGTTATACAGGTAAGCTATGCCTGCATGCATGGAAGTCCATGAGGTATCATCTTCAGTGGTTTTTGTCCTATTGTAACAGATCTGTGTTTAAGCATGCATCTGTGAGTATGCTTCCACGCATGTCTTGGCACGTAAGAAAATCTAGGCAACAATTCCTGCAATCAGTATGGATGGATGGATGACATCTCTAACTTTTCTACCCATATTACTCATGGCTGAGTTCCTAATGAACAGTGTTTTAGGTCTAAAGACATCATGTTTCATGTTAATATTTCTGCTATGATGAGTGGAATCCTCTTCATTAGGAGTGATGAGTCCATTTGCGGTCTCTCTCTCTCTCTCTCTCTCTCTCTCTCTCTCTCTCTCTCTCTTCCAGCACTCATCTTTCCTTCTAAATCTGTCAACAAAATAACAAATTCCAGATACACCCAGTTTGGGATGTCAATGAAATAATTGATCTGTCGATCTCAAAAGCAACAAAATCCAACATCTACCACCCCAAAGATTCCTTACTCCTCTAGCTAAGGAAGGTGTTCCCAGATCTTTTCATCATTCAAAACTAAATACCTTTAACTGATTGGCTTGTCTTTCTCTCTTCTACTGAACGATAAATTTTCTGTCGCCAATCAAAAACACATGGTTGAAGAAACCAAGATTTGAGAAGCTGGGCACCACATAACAGGGAAAATGATATGATGATGTTGATGATGACTTTTTGGAATGATGATGATGATGACAATGATGAAAAAGATGAAAATTACTGATGCGGGCCCATTCAAGAGTTCGAATAAGACCAATTTCACAATCAAGTCCATCTAAGGGTTCAGATTGCATAAAAGGCCTATCCAACCGTCCATATTGAAGAGATTGGGAATCTGAATCAAATGAAGAGTTTGATGACAGTCTAGACCAAATCAACAGTCATGTTGAATGAGGACCCACAGATCCAATCAGATGGACCATCTAGTGAACAAATTAACCTGTGGGGCCGATGAGAGCAACCAAGTGTTATTAGACACTTTGCCTTTTATAAAAGTGCATATGGATTGTGCACAACATCTGATTGCAAGTTTGAGGTGCAGCATTATTCAGACTTTTCCTCTTTAGTTCTTTATATGGTTGGTCTCCATTACTGATTTGAGATAATAAAGGTAGGTAAATGTGAGGGCAAATAGGCTTTTAACCTTGGTTTCTTTATTTTCAAGTAACATTTGTGGAAGGCTATATATAAACTGTATGTGTGATGGTATGAGACTTCTGAATAATGTAAAGGTCTCAGGAGACGATTCAACAAAAACACTTATTTAGTTTCCTGTGATGGGATTCAAGCCTTTGGCAATATTCTTGTAGAATCTAGTGGTGAGATCCATCTAGATCCATTTGTGTGGCTCCTTAGGGTTTTCTTTGTGGTGTGGCTTACCCATTTCATCCTTATTCCTTCTTCTTTTTTTGGCAAGTGAAGAGATCATCAATTTTATGGCATAATCATGGAGGTATGGATCTTCTAATTGTTAAGTACCCTATCCTAGTTCAATAATTTCAAGTTGTGTTACATAAATTACCGCAGGTCCTGAGTTAACATTGTCCATGACAATTTCCCTTATCTTTCCATCTTGAACCGTTTCCAGCTCAGACCCCACATCTCTAGTAGCATTTGTTGTGGGATGCAGGCCAGCAACACTATCAGACACAGGCATCTCCATCATCTTCTCTTTTAAGGTTGATTTGTGGCTTGGTTTAAGAACATGAACCTGGTCAGCAGGAAAGAAAGATTAGGAACTAAAACGACAGTTAGAAGATGTGGTCCAGAATAGAATCATAATATTGCTACTAACCTCATTGTTGTATCGCCCATTGTACCCTCCAAAAGACACAAGAATGTCTTCCCCATTATAGGAGCTCACAACCAAACTCAAACCCTGCACTAAGACAACTTCAAACATTGGCTACCAATCAAAAGTAAAATGGTTACTAATTTTTAGCAAACAAGGTTCAGTAATCACTATCTTTCAAAAAGAAAAAGAAAAAAGCAGGTAGTAGTTTCTTGCAAAGTCAAGTTAAGTTGATCATATGACAATGCAAGAGTGACAGTTCAAGTTTTAGCACAACTACAAGAGAAATTCTCATCTTGAGTCAGTAAAAAAAAAGTGAAATTTCTCATTTTATCATTTAGGATACATCTAGCAATTTCTATTTGGTTATTCAAGCATCAAAGCCAATTGCCTGTGGTCACTTAGACACTTTTCATGAAACCAGATTCATGAAGCATAATTTAGGGAACCATAGACCTCAGAAATATTATAGAAAATGCTACCATGAACTCAAGATTGTTGTCTTACAAATATGGAATGATATAGTGGTAACTATTTTGCAATTTGATGAATATAAAAACTACTGTATTTTCTTCTTGCAAAAAGATTTTATTTATAATGCTTGTGAAGCTAGTCAAAGACTATTTATCTAACCATCTACCTCTTTCTTACTGTAAATATTTTGTATTCCATCCAAAAAAAAAAAAAAATTCCCGAATCTTCCTAAAAAGGAGAGAAATTTGGCCTATTTGTACATCCCAATGTCATAGGTTTGCACTTTTATCATTACACCTCTTGCAATAACTGCAAACTAAAACAGATGCAATATACCTCACTAGCAAGAGGCACACGTCCTTGGACCGTGGTTACGACTGACCAAACCAGCGTGGACATGTTGAGAACAACAGTTTCCGAGGCCCCTGCAAAGAAGTGTGGGTTAGTACCTAGCCAAAGTAGTAAAATGAACCAAAGAACTCAGAACATCGACTATACACCAGACTAGCATGCTCAATCTTCTACATTCAATAACAACATCTTTTGTTTTATTTTTGTAGTTTCTCTTCCTTTTATTCTAATTGGGGAACAATACCGGGTTATACTTTAATGATAGGGAATATATAAAAATGTTGATGCTTGACCCAAATGACTTGAAAATTAGTCCATGGCGCATCACAAACAAAACAGCGACTCTTACCTTTGTCACCAGCAAGCGGATTGGAACCTTTTTCGTTTAAGTGGATTGGCAACTCACTGGGATATTCATAATAAGCACCCAAAAAGCTAGCCAAAAGCATTCAGAACTTTCCAAAAACATTGAGTATTTACACGCATGCGGAAAGTTAAGACACTGCTCACAAATTGTGCTGTCATGTTTATCAAGCACAAGAAAGCATTTATAGTGGTACATCTCGTGAAGATTGCAGTTTTGCAAGATTCCTTCAATCAAATTCAGAGCATAGTCTAATGCCACATACAAATATCCAGGTCCATAAACAAGTTGATATTTTCAGAGCATAGTCTAATGCTCCATAAAAATACCCAGGTCCATAAAATGTTGATATATTGAGAAGTACCCAGAGAAAAACTGTTCAAGATTCCAGCCTTGATCATACTTGACACGATTCAGCTTGACTAGTATGCTTTAAGGCTTGATATTCACTTGGTTCTATTTAACATCACCATTCAGATGACTAATATCAGATCTTTATAGATAATTGCAACTATAACATACTATAAGAGAAGAAAATGTGACCAAAATAAGATGGTTAATTAATATCCAAATTATAACCATTCTACATCACAAAAGAAAGAATATAGTAAGACAATGTAAAAATAACTGAGGGAGGCTGTTTAAGGATTTGGAGAAGTAATGCTAATTGGTAACAATAATAAGTAGAAAGCCCTTGACAATCAGCCATTTATCATTTTAAAGAAGCTAACAAACACTGAGATGAGATGTATGCATGAGCTACAACTTGTGATTTAGTGACAGAGAAGTCCAGGTGATGCGGACATCGGTGGTACACCCTTTAGAGTGTACCAGAGGAGGCGACGTCGCAGATCGAGTGTTGGAGCAAATGAGCTGATGTGGATGGACGTCGGGCCCATTGAGCCCATTTTCTGACGCATTACGAGTACGCGAGTTGCAGGATCGCGCAGGAGCATCATGATCGCAAGACCATGGAGCGGATTTACTTTTAGACGCTTTTCTGTTTATTTTCTTATTTCTAGGCAGTTTTACTGTCATTGTTTAGTTTATGCGTTTTTATGTTAATTTTTTTGTTTTCAGGCACTTTAGTTCACTTTTTATTTTCGTGGCTTATATATACTTTGTGAGAAACCCTAATTCGTTATTATTGAATGAAATAGAAATTCGTGTGTTTCTTCCTCTTTCTTTGAGAGATTAGGGTTTCAAGATTGGCCCTCGGGTGTTGAGGATTCCACCCCGGAGTTCCACGTTTCCCTTTCTTAGATCTTCAAGGTGCGAGGGACAGTAAGACTCATCATCTTCCTTATTCGTTTTTTCTCTTTCTTGAAGCCCTGTTTTCCCGATTTCGTTCTTCTTTCTTTAAACTTCCCCTTTAGCACGATTGGTGAAAACGAGATTGCTAGCCAAGAAAGCTTGATTTAGACTTGAATGTGGATTGGCCTATGCTAGGTTTAGGAATATCCTCATATTCCTAAGTCCCCTTTTTTACTTGTTTATGTGCGTTTATGCTAGGGTATGATCCATACGGATTTTCATCATCACTTTGTTGAATTTGCCCAATCTCTTAACTGATGGTAGATAGTTATATGATTTCATAACTCAAATGTCTTCTTATTGATCTCACATACATCTAGAATAGGTCATCGCATACCCTTGCATCACCAGGGAATAATCATGTTATAGAAATGTGCATATTTACAGCTATTATCATGCACCAACATACTCATATTTAGAAAGCATACCACTCTTGTTGTCACCCCCTCCAACAATAAACCAGTTTTCACCTACTGTCACACTAGCATGCCCAGCTCGTGGAGTTGGAATATCACCTTGTTGCGTTGGTCTCGACCATTCCATCTGCAACAAAATCATATCCAACAAAAAATTAGAATTTTTTCTCCTAAACTATTGCCAGACAATATGGGGAACAGATGGTGACTCTCTTACACTCTGCAAGTCAAGGACATGCAGATCATTGAAGCATGTAGCATGTGAACCCCCACCAAAAATTAGAAGGTACCGCTCAGCATGTACTGCAGCAGCATGATCAGATCTTGGAGAAGGAGGCACCCCCCTACACAACAATGAAGAACAATAAGATGCAAGTGACAGTCACAACAAAATTTGAAAGAAACCCATTAATAACCACCCCCTCTCAAAGTATCAAAACACCATTCTAATTCCCTTCCAGGTTTAAATCATGAAAGACACGCTCTAACGAATTTAACTATGAGAAATATATGACTGGCTCTGGTTTTCCTCCTCAAAGGTCTTACTGAATATAGGGAAGTATTTTCAAGAGAGAGAAGGAATCAATGGCTAGATCACCAGCATCAAGCTAGTTAAGGAAGTGACTGCAGGGATCATCCCACATCTACTCCACGGAAGTAAGCATGCATGATTTACATCAAATTCCAACCATAAAAAAAATCAAGGGAATTTATTGTTCAAAGAGAGCTTGGGGGGTTGAGGCTCTTGGTTAAGTGCCATAAAAATTTCAGTGTTCCTCAACTGTACTCGCCCAACCGGAAACTAAAAGAGGAGGATGGTATGTATTCTTCCACAGGATGCTTAACAATTTCCAAAATTTCCTCTTACACAGCATCAATTTCATCCCAGGTCATGGTTTCCAAGTCAAGAATGTGCAAGTCATTCAGGAGAGATCTCTTCGCATCCTGGCCACCAAACATCACTAAACTTGTTCCAACAAGGGTCACCGACTGACCTCCACGTGAGACCTGCAAGAGAAAATCAACATCAGACAAGAAAATTTACAACACAAAAAATGATTCCAAACATACCCTTTGGTATTTAGGTGGCCAAAATATCTATGGTAATGCCTCAAATACTGAAAGTGACAAATGCAATAAATAGCTCCTTGAAATTATATCTATCATGTTCTGAATCTCTCTTCAGGACAATAAACTTTAGTAACAGGAATGTGAATTGCAGTACCTGCATATCTTTTACAATTCTAAATAAGAGTATTTCAAAATATAGAAAAATTAAATCAGAGAAGATATTGGATGGTTGAAAAGAGGCAACATACACATTTCCGAATATCTGATTATATAGAAAGGCCTTGGTGCAAATGTAAGTTCATCACTATTTTTTTAGAAGCTAAAAGTCACAAGTTAACTTCATGCACAGGCAAAACAGCAGGGAAGCAAGGGAATTTGTTAATTAGAGAAGACAAATAAGTTGGCGTAGTTGACATTATTTGTAAGATAATGTGGTAGAAGATCTTCTGTAAAATTCCAGGAACTGACATAATAAGCACCATATGGCAGAAAACAGCACTTCTGTAGTGTCCTGTAATCATCAGTGCTTCCAGTAGTGTCCTAATGTTTAATCATCATAAGTATTCAGATACTAATTAATCATGGGTATTTGACTATATTTACAAATCTAAATGGTGTCTATAATTTTTCTTAAAGTGTAAAATACAATGATTATTTTGGTGATATCCTCAAAGGAACAATGAATTACATACCGGCCCTTTCCCATAAGTCTTTAAGTTTGACCAAGTAAAAGTTTGGAGATCAAATTCCTTCACTGCCACAAGAAAATATAAAAGACAACTTTTAAGAAGCTGCTTGGGATGACAGTAAATGAGCTAAAAGTCATAAAAGGAGAAAACAAGAAAAAAGAAATAAGCTCAACCTGTAACAGTCTCAGAAGGATCTTTTGTATGTCCAGCAATAGAAAGAAGCTTATTTCCCCATGTTATCTGCAAGGGAAAAAACAAACCACATTATCATATAACCCCACACAAAACTGGAAACTGATACAATGCACAAAGATGCACAGTATCACTCATGACTGAATTAGTTCATTGCAGAACAAACTCAATGCAATCCAGATATCAAAAGCAGAAATCATTCTATACCCACCAAGGAATGACCAGCACAGGGAGCCAATGTGACAGGGGAAGACGATTCCAAAGACCCTGTTGCTGCCTTCATATCTAACTTTGACCATGTCAAACTTTTCAAATCGAGCACCTGCAATGCTCCAAAGGAAAAAGTAGTGTGTATAACCACTTGCATGCCATAACTACAATTTAGTAGAACTTGTTATTGATCCTTAAAAGATAAAGTAAACATGCAAAACATGGATAGTATAATACCTGTAATAATATCGTTCAAAATACAAAATTTATTATACCAAAATTTGGTAAAAAAATCAAAATTAACCTGAAACTCGTGTATGATATCTTTGGAAGGAATAACTATTTGATTTCCATCATATTCATATACAAACTTTCAAGTTTCTAAATATCTAACTGTTTGCTGATAGGTCAGAGATTCTGTAACCAATACAAAACAATCAATAAGAATCTGCAAGACAACATACCTGAAGATCATTAAGGTAACGGCCATTGTGGTTTCCCCCAAAGACATACATTTTTTCTTGAATGAGTGCTGCTCCATGCTGCAAGATTGAGAAGACTTGATATTGATGTATGTCAACAAATAAGGTATTCCACATTGAGGAATATATCAACCCACCACTCAGAGTAACAGGAAGGAATTGATACCTCATACCGGGTCTTGGGGCGTTGGCCAGATACTGAAGGTGCAACCCACTGGTCATAGATACCCACCGAACCCAGGCCCTCTGAGACAACATCTTTATCCTGGGTCTCTATTAGGCTCCCATTTTCAGTGGAGATAACCTTTGGCTCTGGAAAAGAGTCTCCATTTGGAGTGACCGACTCCATTTTTGGATTCTGAGACAAGCCAGAAGCGAAGTATTATAAAAAAGAGCTATAATTTATAAAAATGGACAGATCATAAAAGCAATTCAAATGGAAATATTTAATGGAAAGCATTATTTTCATCTTTAATAAGGTCTATGACTCTCACAGTAGATTCGTTTGCATTCTTTGGCAAGATTATTTGTATACCATGTGGTATTGTGGCATTTATATCCATGTGATGTGAGTGCATAATAATGCAGACATATTTCCATCCTCCTTTTCTTCTTAAACACCTATGTGAATCTTATGATCTCTTTTTGTGAAATGTGCCAACATTACCTGGATCATGGGTTGCTTTGGTACATGGGGTATGGGAATGGAGACGCGGTACACTACTTTCTCCAGGACATGTTACACTAGGAGTAGGATCACGTCGGTCGCTCCAACACATAAAACAAAGTATGCAATATAGTTATAGATACAAACTGATATTGTAATTTATATATGGAATAATATATATTATTATCATGGATCCTACATGAATGATATTATTTTGTA
This sequence comes from Liriodendron chinense, assembly GCA_003013855.2. Taxonomy (NCBI): domain Eukaryota; kingdom Viridiplantae; phylum Streptophyta; class Magnoliopsida; order Magnoliales; family Magnoliaceae; genus Liriodendron; species Liriodendron chinense. The sequence continues at coordinate 7,198,370 of ML058469.1, read as the reverse complement.
AACGGTAATACCAGTGTTCGAAATATCGGTATCACATTACGTATCGCACCCTTAGGATACGGATACTGTATCGGTTATCACATAGGATATATTGGTTGCATCGCGTAATGTATCGTTATTGTTGGAAACATTGGGAAATTGGTTGAATTTTTCAATGAAACTTTAGTGATTGTCAAAAAAGACATCAATACACACTTATAAATCAATACATTACAAAAAACAAATGCACATAATAGGTTTTCTTTGTATGGGGTCCTAATCTATGCGCTGTCTAACTGAATTGATGCAAGTATATTTAAAGTCCATTCCTATAATTTATAAATGTACGAAGACATGTGGAAACCCAAGCAATACATTCAAAAGCAAAAGAAGAATCACTAGATCAGGTTACATATATGTTTGATTTTATGTTTGGACACAAAGATTGCAACCAATTTGCAAGAAATTGGAAATTTTTTATTTTTTTCAATTTTCTGCAACTCAGCCCATCTCCTCAAAATCTCAAAATTGAAGCTCCCGAATCCCAATTGATGATTTTTCATGCAAAATATGAAAAATCATGGATTTGTAACAATTTGACATTGATTTAAAATGATTTACGGGGAAAAAAGATTGAAAATCGAAAATGCTCACCATATCAAACATGTGGGATATAACGCACTAGTGCATTTCATATCGCACAGGTGGGATACAAGATATATTGTGGGATGTATCGACCGATATCGTTGATACTTAAAAAATAAGTCAAAGAACAGCTCTCTACAGTCTTAATATGCATTAGCATTTTTCGTAATCTCAATGTTAATTTACATTATGACTTAATCAATAATAAGAGTAGACAATCATAACTCCAGAACACTTAAAATAGTAATCCATATCGCGAAAGATCCATAATTGGGATCACATTATTTGGAACAGAAAATATATTCGGGTTGACAATCCATGTAACATATAAATTATCATCATTCAAGTTCCTATCAATTTGTAATAAAATATAGTGTTGTGATTGTTTTAAAGTTACCTTTATCCTATGGATTTGAGGGAGATAAAATGGGTCGTCAGTAACACACTGCAATATCCAGATCCCTTAAAGAAACTGTAGCAGTATCCCAGTTGGATGCCCGGATACCCAGATAAGGGATCCCCATTCCCCAATATCTAAGGCCCAAAATCTACTCCGACTTCGATTTCTAGAGTTGTTAGTTATTTGGTGAATTTTGAGTACATCAAACCAATTGGGCAATAAATTCAAATTGCGATAGTGCAAGGGAAGTAATTTAAGAAAGGTGTACCAATAATCACTTTACTCATACCATATGCATACTCAGGTAATGTAAGTAACATGGGATGATGAATTGCTTTTGAATATATGAATGCTACAAATGTTTTGGTTTAGTGCAACAAAGAAATGTCACAATTGATTGGAACTTGATGTGCAATGTTTGAATATAAATGATTTTACTATACCTTTTCTTATGACTGACGTCAACTTTCCTTTCACTATTTTTCTAAGAAATCAGAAAGGAAATTTGTAATTCAATTCAATTCTCACTCAGTCCCTTATGATTTACAGTCCTATTCATTTTTTAGAACATTATGTGTATCCATTTTATAGCATATGAACATACTTTATTATCTTTCTTTGAAGAGATTTATGACTTATTTCGATTCTCACCCAATCATACCTTATGATTTACAGTCCTATCCAATTTTTAGAATATCATTCGTGACCAATTTATAGCATGCGATCGCATGTAATTGCCTCAATGATACAGGGTACACAGACTAGGTATGTGATGGAAAAGGTTCAGAACCCAAACCCATGTCACTGATATTTAGATTTTCAATTTGCCCTGGTAAATACAGGTAAAGCAGGTAATAATGACTTCTTGGGAGTGTTTGATTGAGATGGAAATTGGTGAGCATTTCCACCTTGAAAACCAGTCTCTAAAGGGCGTGTTGAGTTTGACTTAAATTTGTGGGCTCCACCATGATGTATGTGACTTATACACACCATCCATCTGGTTTACCAGCACATTTTAGGGTATGATCCAAAAAACGAGGCAGGTCAAGTTCAAATGGACCACACTACAGGAAAAAGTGGCCCTAAAGACGTCCACTGTTGAAAGCTGTTTCCTTCATAGGGCCCGCATTGATGTTTATTTGTCATCCAACCTGTTCATAAGGTCACACAGACATGGATAAAGGAAAAACACAAATATCGGCTTGATCCAAAACTTCTGGGGCCCCCAAGAAGTTTTCAATGGTAGGCATACAATTTCCACTGTTTCCTGCTGTGTGGTCCGCTTGAGCTTTGGATCTGCCACATTTTTCAGCTCGGGACCTAAAATGGGTTGGTGGAAGGAATGGACGGGATGGGTAAGTCACATACATTACAGTGGGCCTCACAGTTTTTGTGCATTTCCACCTCGTGTTTAGAGACAATATGTTCAAATAGCCTGCCTGTCAATGTCACGTTGGGATGGGTGCAGGAATTACAAATGTAAACAATGATTATCCATTTACAATGAATTGCAAGGGGAATTACAAAATCAAACAGCCCCTTAGATATATGATTCTTTGATAGAAAGGGTCCAATAACATTTAAATTAAGCATGAAGTGCATTGACTGATACAAGATTAAATTCATACATGAAGGAAGAAATTAAGTTTGAGTGTCTACCAAAATTTCGTAAAACTCACATTCATTTCTACATCAACAACAGGCTCGACAACAAACTCTGATACCCTTGAATACCAAGCTGGATCTTCTTCCTATATAAAGAAATAAAACAGAAATAATAAGCTGATTATAGTATTGTTATAAATGCGAACAATATAAACTGAACTCTATGCTCACCTCCAAGATTTTCACAAAGAGGCGCATCGCTTCTGTTGAAGCTATGTTTCCAAGTCCATGCCAACTGTGGGAATAACAAGTATCATAGATGAGATAGGAAAAACGACAAAGATAACAACCAGACGCCGATAAAATAGATGCTGATGCTGTAATCAGGAAATAAAAATTAATTGGCAGTCTTTGATGGAAATCAAAAGAAACAAATCTTCAGAGATATTGCACGAAAAGATTCAAGAATGCAGCTCAACAAGGGAATAAAAGACTGTAAGAAGTAATCACGTCGTTTTTCAAGCTGAAAATTCATTTGGCAAATATTCAAGTATGTAATTCTCACCAAAACAATGAAATTCAACCAAACATTTACCTCAGCGAACAGATAGTTAGCCAAATTAAGCCTTTTGACATAGAGATTAATCAACATGCCTAAAAGGGAATGTTCCACTCTTGTTCCAGCTTCTTGGGGTCGCTGTACAGATTCTGTGTTGCAAAATCATTTCTATCTATGACCTTATCCTCAGCAAGCAACCAAGACTTTGTATCACTTCTCATCATCTAGATCCAAGTCCTTTAGGCATTCTCTCATCCTTCTTTAGGCCTTATCCACTTCAAAAACTAATCAACCTTTCCTCTGATGTGGATACCGGTAGTGAATCAAGCTAACCGAATCCTCAGTGACTAGAATTTCGTGCAAATTTACTGTGGAGAGAGAGAGAGAGAGAGAGAGAGAGAGAGAGAGAGAGAGAGAGAGAGAGAGAGAGAGAGAGAGACCACTCACTAAAAAAAGGTTAAGAAGGGGAGAATCCACTCACTAAAGAAATTCCATATTTAAGAGTACTCTAAAAATTAACTATATGTTATGGTCTTCCTCTTCATCTAGTAGAAATTATAATCAAACTCAACTACTAATAAAAGAACATAAATATACTAAACCCAAGACTTCTTTGTTTAACAAGCCAACCCAACTAAGACTTAACTTGTCTAACATGTCAAACCAATTAAGATATAAAATGTTAATCACGCTAAGATTATTGCAACTTTATTGTATTTTGTCGTATCAGGTACTAAATCCTGAACACGCTGTTGAAATTGATTGCATATCTGCTGCAGCGCATTGTTCCTGCTGGTTGAAAGAAACTCATCCTTGAGTTTGAAACGGGGTCAGCTTTTGATCTTGATGCCCCAACATGGCTAGTCTTCTGTCTCTTTGGTGGAAGCTGATGATGAAGTCCTCCATTTCGACTAGGCATGTCATTGATCATATCAATATTCTTTTAAATCACAGCAACAACCTTTGTTCTATTGTGTTGCTATGAGGATCATCTTCCATTGTTTCCTCCCCCCCCAATCGATTTGGCCATCGACCTCTTGGTTGATCCATTGACAGGTTCCTCAATCACGCCATTTGGGGATTTACCACACAATTCAAAGATGGATTCTTTGTGCTTATCATCGTGAATCATGCCAATCTCTTCACAAACTTTCTCCCTCAGATTATCTAATTCAACAGATTGAGATTCAATATGACCTTTTCTTTTGTTTTGACACATGATATTCATCAATTCTTGGTTTAATATGTGTATTTCTTGTAAGTCTTCTTTGGATTCTCTTATTATTTGAATTTCCTTATCAATTGCTTTATCTCCCTGCACTTCTCACTCATACTCTGCTAATTGCTTCAATCAGCCATATAATCTTTTTGCTACTAGTCAATGTCTCTTTATTACCCATGGTTCTGAATGACGGAATTGGCCGCCGTATCGGCCCCGCAGAAAAATGGTATGATACAGCGACATGTATCGGAATCGGGCCCGTATCGGCCTGTATCGGTCCGTATCGATCATAATTTTTTTTAAGCAAAAAAATATGAAAAAATATCAGCAAAATAGAATAAAATGAGACATTCGCAAATCTATCATTTTTGTATTTTGACTATGTATTCAATGGTGTATTAGACCATTCTTTGGTAAGAACGTTGTCCTGATGGGTTGACTTACTGTAAGTTCTGGTGTTCATTTTTTCTTTATATAAGCTGTTGATATATATCATCAATTAATATCATATATTGCTAATAGTCTATAATGTCCAATAAGTATCACTACTCAGTCTGCACAAGCCACAAAGCCACAAACACCACAAACAATATAGAAATGTATTATCAATTTGCATCATCAAGACATCAACTAAGAAACTAAGTATATGAAATTAAAGGCTTGAAGCAACCAAGAAATTTACATCCACCTAGAGTGAGAGCTAGACATGCATTACTTTCAAGTTTCAACATATTTAAAATAAAAAAAAAATTTAAAAATAGACACTAGACATAATAATTGAAAAATGGTGACCAACCTATTCAAATCTGATAAAAAAAACCCCAAAACAACAAAGTTAGACCCCCCCCCCCAAAAGCAATATATTTCAAATAAATAAAAAAAGCATTTTTTGGAATTTCCAAAAATCTTAAAATTCCGAAAAAAACTTCATTTTATACTAGATCTGATAAAAAAAAATGCATGGCCTTCCCATATTTGTGATCAGAAACATCATATTAAAAAATAATCTGGAATTTGCACATTTTTCGACAGATTTAATAAAAATAAATAAACTTTCTTTTTCTATCAGATCTACATAGATCTAATCAGGAATTGCCGGCGACTATAGATCTGAGATTAGATTTTTTTTTTTTTTAAAAATAGATTTAAAAAAAAAGGCTTAAATGCCCCAAAAAATTTAGAAAAAAAAACAAAAAACAAAAAAAAGCTCAAATCAATCTTCAAACATAAAAAATGCTTCAATCTTTTTTGTAGATCTAGGGGTCTAACAAACATAAAAAATATATTAGAAGGATCGACAGCAAAAAATGGAATTTTTTTTTACCTTTAAGAAAAAAAGAAAAAAAAAGGGACCCAAAATGCTTCAATCCTTCAAATCGGCTGAAATTGGATGTTTTAATCCTCCAAGTTGCGGTTAATGGCATCAAAAATCACTTAGGATTGATTTATTAGAGGTATTCCAGAGATTGGTGGAGAACACTTAGGATTGATTTATTCTAAGGTGCAGTGAGAAGAGCATCAGACCAGAAAGTCTTTGGGACATTCATACCAAATAGCAATGCTCTTGTCACTTCCAAGAGGTGACGGTTCTTTTGCTCTGCCACTCCATTTTATACTGGTGTACCAACACAAGTAGTCTGATGTTCAATCCCATGATCACACAAATATCACTTAAGAGCCTTCAGATCAAGTTTTGTGCGTGATTATTTATGAATATGGACAAAATACACGCAACCAAAGACTCTAGGAGGGATTGGAAATAACAAACGGCCCTGGATAAGGACCTAAAAGGGAGATTTAAAGCCAAGAACACGAGAAGGCGTGCGATATATGAGGAAAGTTGTAGTGAGAAAAGCATCAAACTAAAAGGTCTTTGGAACATTTATACCAAATAACAATGCTTTGGTCACTTCCAGGAGGTGATAGTTCTTTCGCTCTGTCCCTCCATTTTGTTCTGGTGTACCAACACAAGTAGTCTGATGTTCAATCCCATGATCATACAAATATTATTTAAGTACCCCCGCCCCCCCAAGTACAAATCATCTTATGAAAATTTTATAAGATGGAAAAACTTCTTTAGATTTAATAAAATAAACCCATGGGCTATGGGTGCAATCATAAACAAAAGAAACAAAATACCGATAACTAGTAAGAAAAGTAGTGGGAGAGGGTCCCCAGACATCAGAATGAATCAATAGAAAAAGGAGCAATGCTTTGATTAAAACTCTTTTTCCCCACTGTTAATACACCCACCCCCCACTGTTAATCACACCGCAATGTTAACCACCCCCCACTTGGGAATCGAAACCAAGACCTCAACTTTTATTAAAACTCAATGGATAAGAACTACAAGTCTACAACAATGATTTGCAAGTTCACACACTTCACATTATAACTCAATAGAACTATAACTAAATAATTCAAGAAACATTTTTTTTAGATATGAAAAGGTTAAATGTCCGAAATGAAAGTGCCAACGAAACATCTATCTTTATTACTACTACTATAACTACTATTAGCAATGTAGGATTGATGCGCCCTAGGCTGAGCTGACAGAGTCTCAAGAAGGTATAAGCCATTAGATTCCTACACACTCCCAATTGTCTTCCTCAAATGTAGATCCCGAAACACATAATGAGTGGGAAAAAAAGGTTACACTACAAATCAAGGATTTTGTGATACTAATAATGGACAACAAGTTAGAGGTAACATTTGGGACATGTAACATGGAAGAAAGGAAAAAATTGGGATAAGCGGACATTTCTATTTTCAGCAATAGAAGAAAGAAAGTAAACCATTAGCAACATTATTTTTTCTTTTCTAGAACAAATAGAGTAACCAGAAAAAGAAAAAAAAAACGAAGAAGAAGAAGAAGAAGAAGAAGATAGACATGTCATGTGATCTAAGGCGCCGGAATCAATGATCCATGACAAAGAAGTGGAGAAAGAAAATGCATCAGTGTGGAATGCAGATGCACGTATACCTGTGTAAGCATAAGCTGAGGTAGATGGATTTTCCAACTGTGATACTTTATGGCGCAGTTGCTCCAACTCATTTTTGACATGTAACCATCCTAGGTGAGGGATTAACCCCCAGGGGGTTTCAATAGGAGAAAATGTGAGCTAGGAGCCTAGGAGTGGTGATGCCAATGGATGTGGACCCTTCTGTAGTAGACACTATGTTGGCTACAGATGTACCCCTCTTACGATTGTATTTGGGTGGCCAACCTATAATTTCCAAACAATGCTATATGCCATGCCTAGTCTTTCCATAGTGTGTACATTTCAAATCATTTCTCCTCAATAGGCTTCTTAGCACCTCCCTTACCTGCCTTATAGAAACAAGCACTCAATGCAAGGGCTGATTTCTCTATAGTCGAATTATTATATTGTCATGATCAAGCCAACCTACTCTCCTCACTCTGGATGTGTGCATATACTTGACTCAAAGAGGGCAACTCATCTCGTCAAAGTAATTATACTCTAATCAATTCGAATTCCGAATTCATACCAGCCAAAAAATCAATAATGTGATACCTCTCTACCTTCTTCTTATACATCACAACTTCAGTGCACACTAGTTCATATGAATCATAGAAATCCAACTCTTCCCACATACGCCTCAAAGTTGCAAAGTAGGCTCCCAAAGTTTTCTCCCCTTGTCAAAGATGCGCGATGTCTTACCGTAGTTTATAAATCTAAACAAAGTTTTGCACCTAAGAATAAGTTTGGGCTGCGGTATCCCAAATATCTCTGGCAGTTTTCAAAAACACAAACCCACTACTCACATCTGGCTCCATAGAATTGACCAAAAAAGCCATAATCGGCAAATTCTCTGCTTACCACTTATCATGAGAGGGGTCAATGATTGCTGGTTCCCTTGTTTTTCCTATCAGATATTCAAGTTTGCCTTGTCCCCCAATAAACATCTTCACGGCCTGTGACCATCCTTGCAAATGAACAACGTCAATTCCAACTGACAAAAAAGATTTATTTACCTCAAATGATGCGTATGGGCTCTTCTCAGGCTTAGGTACACACTAATTGGCCCCCAAAAATTACTCTAGAAGACAACTAAGGGGTGTTCACACAATCAGATACTCCAAAAAACTGTCAAATTAATGTGAAAGTAGAGCAAATATTATCTGACATGTTCCATACGCCTCCAACAAAAAATGCTCAATCTCTAGGGTAGAAAAAATAGTGATTTCTCTCTCCACAATGATCCAATCAATGTGAGACCACTTCCAATCAACTCCAATAAAAAAATTTGAACTAAACAATACTAACCTTGATTCTAATAATCACCTTGTAGGATCGCAGCCACCCAATTTGTTTTGAAACCTATGTTTGTTTTTCATTCTCTTTTTCTTTTTCTTTTTTTTTGGACCGGCTTTAAACACCATCAAATCAAATGGCTTCAAAAGAATCTGGAAAAAAAAATCACCAAAAACTATGATAAATCAAAATGATCCAAGCAGTAGTGGTTTTGCTCCAATCTGACAACTTAACGATATGACTACTAATGTCAGCAGTACGGTTAGATGACGTCAACACCTACGAACAATGCTTTGCCTTTGATCCTCCTTGTTAAACACCAAAGATGATCTTGATTCTCTCACACCAAGATGAAAGATTACAAACTTTGAAAGAATGAATGGAAAGATAAGAAGAAGAAAATGAAGAGAATGGGAAAAATGAAAAAAACATGAATACTCTCTCACGTCTCCCTCTTATTTTATTAGAAATGTCTTATCGTAAGAAAATGACATAAATACCCTCACACACATCTACAAGTACTAACTTAAACAAATACACCCAAAATACCCTTACAGCACAACACAATTATCTCTTTGGAAAGCTACTGGGCTTCATCCCCACATGAACCAACATGTGAAGGAGAGACCTATTTGCATTTGCATAGTTTAGAAAACATGTGGAAGCCAATCAACTAGTTGCATTAGAAGAAACAACAAGGCATCAACAACAATAAAAGGCATTTCAAGTGTAAAGGATACCCAATCCAGTGCCACCTCAACAGCTCAACCCAACTGTCAACAGCAGAGACGTAGTTAACATCTACATAAAGCTTTCCTTGTACATCTATTGTAATCTTTAAATATTCAAAATACAATACAATCACCAATGTATGCATTTTTACACAATTCAAAATACAGCTTTTTCATCGTATCATGGATCTAACAGTATTTTTTTAATTCTTCGATCCCTTCTTGGCATCCACCCCAATTAACGATGACTTAATCAACAACCATCTCTTCTCACCCGATTGTGTCTCTTACCGCTATGACCACGCCAGTCTCCCCATTGGTCAGTACCAATGTTGCTTCCCAACTTCCGCTGAAACTCAACCAATCTAATTACATGTTATGAATTGCACAGTTCTTGCCTCTGTTGCGTGGTCACAAACTGTTAGGGCATGTAGATGGTACCCATTTGGCTCCACCTCACTTCCTTCCCTCGAGTACATCCTCCACCTCTGACTTGAATTCCGCTTTCGATATGTGGGAACAACAAGATCAATTGATCATCGGCTGGATCATTTCTTCTCTCACTAAGGGCGTTCTTACACATGTCGTTAGTGCGCCATCTCCCATGAGGCTTGGACAACCCTTACATGAACATTTGCTCCTACGTCTTACACCTGGGTTGTGCTTGAGGGACCTTCTGGCTACAATTAAGAAATGTTCTTCCACGATAGTAGATTGTCTACAATTTGTTCACACTATCGTTGACTCCCTAGCAGCCATTGACAAACCGGTTAGTGAGGAGGACCTTATCATCGTCGTTCTGCATGGTCTTGGTCTTGATTATATCGACCTCCGTTCGCACACGTGTTGGTCATGTCTCCTTTGATGATCTCTTTGGCTTAATCCTTAGTCGGGAGGCCTATTTGGATGATTTTAATGATCAAGTTGATCTACCCATCCACTCTGCACATGCAACATCCCACACCTCTGTTGAGTCCTCAACTTGTCCCCGGAACAACAAACACAACAACAATCGTGGCAATTGTCGCCATTGGAATCGAAATCGTTCACCATCCTCCACACAAACTCATCCCGCTAGATTTCCTTCTTTTACTAATCAACATCAACCCACATGTCAGATCTGCACTCAAGACGATCACTCTGCTGCTCATTGCCCGGAGTGTTTTAATCATGCCTTTTTGGGTGCTCGTTCCTCTTATGTTGTTAATTCTCAAAATTCACGTTTACTTGACTCTGGCTTGAACAATCATTTGGCCGCAAATATGTCGAATTTGGTTATTCATTCTGAGTATTTCAGGCCTGATCAAATCGTGGTTGGTGTCTTGGTGATGGCCAAGGTTTGGATATATCTAACATTGGGTCCTCTTATTTTGTTTCTCAGAATAATGCTTTCTTGATGCAAGATATTCTTCACGTTCCTACTATTTATTATCGATCAGTCAATTTGCCCGAGATAACCATGTTATTTTTTTAGTTTCATCCTTCTCATTTTCTTATTAAGGATCAAGGGACAAGGCCAGTTCTTCTGCGTAGCCCGAGTGGAAATGGACTGTACCAGCTTGACTTAGTAAGGAATAAAGAACCGGTTCGGTCAGCTTTGGTTGGTGAATGCGTCTCCATAGATGGCTAGCATCAACATCTCCATCAAACATGTTCTCTCTAGCTTTGCCTTACCCTTTGCTCATAAGGTGGATTTGACATGTGATCCATGTCGACGTTCCAAAAGCCACCGTCTACCTTTTATACCTTCAGATTCATTGAGTGATGTAACTCTAGATCTCATTCATTCAAATGTATGGGGACACGCCCCATTTCCTCCTATTGATGGATTCAGATTTTATGTGTTATTCATGAATGATTTTGGTAAATATTGCTGGATATTTTCTATTGCAAGCAAATATGAATTTCTCAATGTTTTTACTCGCTTCAAAATTTGGTAGAGACATACTTTGGTAGACGGATTAAGGCTCTCCCATCAGATGGAGGGGGTGAGTTTACTAAGCTCTCCCCATTCTTGGGTGAAAAAGGCATTACCCAACATACTTCGTGTCCCCACATGCCAGAAGAAAATGGTACGTCTGAGTGCAAGCACAAACACATAGTTGAGACCGGGCTTGCCATGCTTACTCATGCTCGTCTTCCCACCGTATTTTGGTCCTTTGCTTTTCAAAAGGCGTTTTATTTGATCAACCGATTGCCAAAATCTCGGTCCTCGGAAATATGTGTTATCTTACAAAATTGTTTGGGTCATCACTAGTGTACTCCTCCCTGCGCGTGTTTGGGTGTTTATGCTATCTGTGGTTACAGCCTCATGGTATACATAAACTTGATCATCACTCTAAACCTTGTCTGTTTCTTGGTTACTCAACCGTCACAGAGGGTTCAAATGCTTTGATCCCTCTAGAAAGATATACATCTCTCAGCATGTTTATTTTGAAGAGAAGGTGTTTCCATTTGTAGGTGCTACTAGGCCCACAATGATGCACTCTTCATTTGCAGCCAATGAGAGGAATACTTCACCTCTTCTGATTGCCCAATGCCACATGTCACCCTCCTCAATCCTTTGATCATTCTTGCATTAACGCAGTACTGCCAGTCATTGTACCAGGCCCATCTCGACCAACTTCAACTATGAGCCTAGTTGCCTCCACGCTACAGCCCTAGCAGTCTGTCCCACCTGTAGTTGACCTTTCCAAGGCTCCATCTCAAGATCTTATTAAATTAGGTAGCCCATCTTTAGCTGCCCCATTAACAATTACTCCTCAACTAAACACAGTTCCCAACCAGCCTGATTTGAGTTCTTTTGAGGTGTCTCCAATTATTGATGTAAGGCCCACTCATGACCTGGTTGCAAATTTGTCAGGCTCACAACTTGATTCTTCTAAAGCTACTATATACCCAATCTAGCATGTGCTCCGCCAGAATGCTCTCTTTCCATGCTCACTCGATCACGTGCGGGTGCTCTCAAGCCGCCATGATTTACCCTCACTGCCGCTAAACATCCTATACTTGATCCAATTGAACCTATGCATTACTCTCTAGCTGTGCAGCATCTCAAATAGTGCACTGGTATGCAAGAAGAATTTAATGCTCGTCTGTGATGCTACATGGGTCTTGATTCCACCTTACTCCAATCCAAATATAATGGTTTGCAAATGGGTCTTCAAAATCAAACGCAAGCTAGATGGAGCAATTGATCAGTGCAAAGCATGGTTGGTGGCAAAGGGATTTAATCAACGTGCCGGAATTGACTAGAAGGAGACCTTTAGTCTGGTTGTTAAACCCACAACCATAAGGATTGTTCTCTCTATTGTGATGGCAAAAGGATGGCCGATCAAGCAACTCGAAGTACAGAATTCGTTTCTCCATGGCAACCTTGATGAACAAATCTACATGATTCAACCACCAGGCTTTGTGGACCCCTCCAAACCTAATCATATTTGTCTTCTCAAGAATCGATGGTCTCAAACATGGTATCCTAAAACGGTTACGATACGGCCGTATCGGCCGATACGTATAGGAAACGGTGGTGGCCGTTACGCGTTATGGGGTCGTAACGGCCGTTACAGAAAAAACAAGCCGTTACGGGACCGTTATGGCCCCGTAACGGACTGTTACCGCCCCGTAACGGTCCTGTAACGGTCATGTAACTGTTTTTTTCAGAAAATAAAAAGGGGTCGTATCGGCCGATACGGGGTCCGTAACGGCCATTACAGCCCGTATCATAACAGTGACGGTGGTGGCCGTTACAGCCACCGTTACCGTTATGGAACACCTTGGTCTCAAACAGGCACCTTGTGCCTGGTATCAATGCTTGAGTTGCTTTCTTCTTGGCCACAGATTTGTTTCCTCAAAGACTGACACATCCTTGTTTCTTTATCAGATATATGGTGTGGTCATTTGTTTTCTGATCTACATTCATGATCTATTGATCACTGGGAATGTTTCTGCAACCATTTCATCTCTCATTTGTGCTCTTTCAACTGCCTTTGCTCTTAAAGACCTTGGTGATATCCATTTTTTTCTTGGAATTGAGGGTATTTGCACAACATACAGACTATTTCTCAATCAACGCAAATATATAACCGATCTTCTTCAAAAGTGCGATATGGCTGGTGCTAAACCAATCACAACCCTTATTACCACTACACCCACTTTGTCGCTTCATTATGGGGAACCACTCTATGATGGGACTGAATATCATAGTGTCATTGGTGCATTATAGTACTTAATGTTGACGCACTCGGACATTGCTTTCGTTATAAATAAAGTTTCACAATTCATGCATCAACCTACATCGGAGCATTGGAGCACAGTCAAGCGCATCCTTCGACACTTGCTTTTGATCTTTTGTTTCAACGATCATCATCATTGAATTTGACTGGCTACTCAGGTGCTTACTGAGCTGGCTCCCCGGATGACCACAAGTAGTTACACAAATTTCCTCAATCCCAATTTGGTGTCTTGGAGCTCTTGCAAACAATGCACAAACGCGCGTTCCTCAATGGAAGCCACATATCAGGCCATTGCAACATCAGTGATTGAGATTGCCTAGGTCCAATCATTACTTCAAGACTTGGGATTTTTTACATAAGCCACCATTGATTTGGTGCGATAATATTGGCGCCGCCTATAGGACAGCCAATCCAATATTTCACTCACGGACGAAGTATATTGAAATTAATTTTCACTTCATCCGTGACAAGGTGGCATCCGAGAATCTTGTGGTTTGTTATATGTCAACCATTGATCAGTTGGCTGATCTGTCAGCAAAAGGGTTATCTCATCAACGGTTTATGTTACTTAGATCCATGATCAACGTTCATGATCGAACATATCTCTTGTAGGGGCATGTAAAGGATACCCAATCCAATGCCACCTCAACCCAGCTGTCAACAGCAAAGACGTAGTTAATGTCCATATAAAGCCTTCCTTGAATTTCTATTGTAATATTTATATATTCAATACAATACAATCACCAATGTGTGCATTTTGACACTACTCAAATGCATTTTTATCATCAGGAAATCTCAAACAAGTTCCCTAGCAATATTGTTAGTTGACTCACTAATCTCTCGAGGTACATTCAGAAACTCTCACCAGATAAGATTTTTCTCATTATGATATACAAGCGTCCATTATTCTTAGCTACAAAATAGATGATTTCTGAAAGTTCATCTAATTCTACTCCATCCTACACAGCTTCGAGAGATCAACAGAAAAAAAGTAAAAGAAAGAGCTACAAAACCAATCCCCATTCTTGTTATGTGAATTCTAGCTATGTGCGTGCATGGCATTATTCCAAAATTTGAACAGCATACCTTGTCCATTTGCTGTGCTCAACGGGATTCCATGCCCGGGGTTTCGGAATAGTGCAGGGTCCTACTGTCGCCTGCAACCACATACCAGAGCATCAGAAGCCATTCCAATCAAAAGAAAAAAGAAAAAAAAAATTAATGACATCTCTGAATCCTCTCCGTGAGACAAATGTCTCAATATTTCCATTAAATCACCCCAAATCGACATTCCCAATTGCCCCACCATTGCAACATTCCACTAAATCATCCCACTTCGATATGCAATCGAATATTTTCACCACATTTCAAGCAAAAGCCACAAACTCAGACATCACAGCTTCCTGATCTACATTCCCTTCCTCAAGATCGCAATCTCCAAACCCAGATCTACCTCAATTTCTAAAAAATCAACCAGAAAATCCAAAACTCCGAGATCTCAACCAAAAACGCCACAAAAAGAACCTACAAAAAGCAAATCCGCGGGAAAGAAAAGCAGATCCGGGGGAGACATCAAACGAAAAACACATAAATTTTACAAGCTTACTTGCTGATACAATCCATAGAGCAGGAGCGCCACATCGTTCTGGAATTTCGAGATCGCGCCCTTGGAAGAGGAGTTCGGAGATCCTCCGCCGAATCCAGCGTAGGAAGCCGCGGCGTAGAATCTATCTGGATATGCGAGGCCAGAGCTTGTCCTCGCCATTTCTTGCATACGAGAAAGAGGGGGGAAATCAGATCTCAGACGAATGGAAGGGTATTTTATAGAGGCGGGGTTGCGTACGGACACGTTGTAGTGTGTTTTTTTCGGGCGTTGTTTTTCTCTTTCCCGGGCAATGAAGTTGAGGTGCTTGCGGACGAAATAAAACTGCGCGGGGTGCGTAGTGCGCTCGACGTGAGGGACGGTGATTTGCGAGGGCGAGTCTCCTTTCCGGTTGCGTGGAAGGAGAAAAGCAAGAGAGATATAGGAGATGGGGCCATCCTGCCGTGAGCGGATCAGGTGTTCCCGGGTAACGAGAGCGGATCAGGCTGAGACCCCGGCCGCACCAAAGACGGTGCGGCGCTTACCATGGGTTAGGGTGGGGCCCACCTTGATGTATATATTATGTATCCACGCCGTCCATATGTTTTTTAAAGATCATTTTAGGACAACATCCCAATGAACCATATCCAACAATCAGGTGGACCATAACTTAAGAAAAGTGGAAATTAACCATTAATGGGCCACAAAAGTTTTGGATCAAGCTTATATTTGTTTTTTCACTTCATCCAGGATTATGTGACCTTATCAGTGGATTGGATGGTAAATAAACACTACATAAACATTATGATGCATCCTAAGAAGTTTTTAATGGTAGGACAGTCAATCACCACTGTTTCTTATGGTATGGTCCACCTTATAGTTAGATCTACTTCATTTTTGGGATAATTCCCTAAAATGATCTTTAAAAACGGATGGATGGGGTGGATGCATAATACATAAATCAGTGTGGGCCCCACGGTAACCACACGGTAAGGGCCACACCGTCTTGCGTGAGGCCGGGTGTGTGGCCGGGATCTCACCTAATCCGCTCTCCCGGGTAACACCGTAGTGGGTATTTCCCTGACCGTGGGACCCATCTTGATTTATGTGTTTTATATCCACACCGTCCATCAGTTGTTCAAGATCATTTAAGGGCATGATCCAAAAAATGAAGCAGACCCAATTCTCAAGTGGACCACACCATATGAAACACTAGTCATTGACCATTAAAAATTTCTTGTGGGCCACAAAAGTTTTGTATCAAGATGATATTTTTGTTTTCCCTTCATTCAGGCTTTTATGACCTTACCAATGGGTTGGATGGCAAATAAACAATATGGAGGGTCCTTAAAAAGTTTTTAATGGTGAGCATTCAATGAACACTATTTTATGTGGCGCGGTCTACTTAAGATTGGATTTGCTTCATTTTTTGGTTAATGACCTAAAAAGATCTTTAATAACTTATGGACGGCTTGGATGTACAGATAACCAAGTTGCTGCACCAGGCAAGAGATGAGCGGTCCAACTATTAAAACCGCCACATTCATGAAATCTTAGGTAAACGAGCCACGTTAGGAATTTTAAATGGGATAAAATATGTGCGTGTATATATACGTATGTCAATGAATCTACAAAGTTAAGTATCACCACTTGACTGGGGGCAGATTACGTGCTACCCGGGTAGCTTGTTACTGGGGTATTTCTCTGAGGGGCCATGCTGATGCATGTTTCGCCTGTCCATGTCTTCCGTAAGTTTTTTTAAGCCCATTTTAAAGCATTCTCTTAAAAATAAAGCATATACAAATGCCAAATGGACTGCACTACACGAAATAATATTGCTTTTTGAACATTCAAAACTTTTGTTCATTTGCCATCAACTTGATAAGGTCACAAAGGTTTGGGTGAAGGGAAGACACAAATATCAGTTTGATTCAAAACTTTTGTGGCTTTCAAAAAGTTTTAATGATGGGCATTCGGTCCCTATTGTGGTCCACTTGAGTTATAGATTTGCTTCATTTTTTGACCCTTGCTCTAAAATGTGCTGGAAGAACCTACAGACAATATAGATATACAACACATGCATCAAGGTGTGCTCCATGGAAACACATTGACTGTTAGCGAATAATCCATTCCTGTCATGACTATGGGTAAGTAATTTGTGGTGGTGATAAGAATATGTGGACCACATTAGGTGGGGACTTAGGCTAGATCTAATCCTCAATGAATGTAACGCAAACTCATTTTTTAGAGAGAGAGAGAGAGAGAGAGAGAGAGAGAGAGAAACTTTGGTACTTTTGTCGAAAAGATAATTTAATACTTGAGCAGAATGGATTAAATGTGCATACATGCTATACAAGCAGATTAAATTAAAATGTCTAAGTTATGGATCAAAGTTTAGATGTATTATCAAATCAAAAGACTATGCTTCTTTTGTTAGTTGATTATATAATTGTAAACATTTAGGGCCTATTTGGTTTTTCAAATTTTTATGAAATGTAAAATAAATGAGTCATCATTATCATTTTCAAGTATTTGTTTAAATAGGAAATATAACTTGTAAATCAAGAGTCAAATACACTTGTAAAAAAAGCAGGTAAAGTAAATAGCAATCAACATAATTTCACATTATAAAGACATCATTTTTACAGTGATTTGTTGGTTAAACAAGCAATGAAGCAAAATCATCATTGTAGTAAAATTTAAGGTATCACCAAACAATTACAAGACTAAATAATCATTGCACATTTACAACCATTTCCTAGGTGTAATTGAAAACCAAACAAGCCCTTTATTGAATGGCTTAAAAGTAAGAACACTCATTGGCCCTATACAAATAAATATCTTATAATTAAAGTCTTGAATTACCCAGCCATTTTAATTTTCTAACCATTGACTTGAAAAGAATGGATTCCATAATTTGGTCAATTTACTTAAGGGTGGATCATTTGGATGCCCGTAACATTTTCGAGTAGTAATTCAATTATAGGTAATCAAATTACATGGGTTGTTTGGACGAGTATATTTACCTATGACAGGATTACAGGTTGTAATTTGATTATAACCTTTAGTTGTAATATAAAACATGGTAAAATGACATGTTTCATATTATAAGTAAACAGATTGTAAATAAACAAATAAAAAAAATTTGATGCACAGAGAATTGTGGTGCGACTTTGACATTCCTATCCTCCCCTTCTTACAACGATTAGATCTATGGTTCAGTGATACAGATCATCATATATTTGTGGCACGTTATAGTAGCGCCTTACCATACACATGGGGCTCACTATATCCTCTCTATGTGTATCATTCATTTATGTTCAAAGAATTAATGATCATGATCGGGCCGAACAAGTCATCCATTATGTCCGTTGTATGCATAATCATATATCATGTATGGCCTACTTTCTAATTCATCTTTGTACCTCTACTTGTATCGTATATTTTTTTTTTTTATATATTATGTATGACCTGTTGTACGCGTGAGTTGATCATGTATGTATGTTTAACTGTACATGTGACTGGCATACGTGAGAGCTATTGTACATGTGGAGCATACTATACACGCCGATATACACTACATATGCATGTAAATTAATATCTAATTATTTATATTCAATAGTTTATCATCATAAAAGTAATTTAAATCAACCCACTTTTGTGGCCCTCCAAATGATTAGCTTAGCATAAAGATTAACTACAAGTTTTATTGAGTTGGGCTTATCCCAATAATTCATCTTAAATTAAGACTTTATAATTCATTTGATGATTTTTAAATGATTTACTACTCTTAAGTTCTAGTATATGTGAATACCTAATTACAGACCATAGACAATTTATGGGCTATCCAACAAATACAAATAATTATTTACTTGAAAACATATTACAACTTAAAATTAAATAAAATGAGATGTAAATATTTTGCAGTCTGTAATCAGATTACAACTTTAAATTTTTACAAGCATTCAAACAATCTCTTAAGTAATGTAACGTAAAACATGTACAATTACTGAGGGTCTTTTAATTAACCATCATATACAGACAAAAGCATTAAATAACTCCACATTTATATGCTCCTGAGGCCACTCCTAAAGCACAAGTCCTACCTATGTGTTTCTTACAATTAGTATGGGCAACGAGTGTAGTAAAAAAAATATGGGGCCTACTTAGATATCTTCGTGACTTTCAATCTGTCCATCAATTTCACCCATTATGTTAGGACGTGGACCAAAAATAGGCAAATCCAAGACTTATAGTGGCCACATCAAACGAAATTGTGAGGAGGCTCATCTTAGGATCACATTGAACTTTATATGCCATTTGACTTATTCATAAGCTAAGTCCCACTAGAGTGAGGGTAAACAAAAATGCAAGCCTATCCAAAACTTAGGTGGGCCATAAAAAGGTTCCATAGGTGGCTGCCTTATTCTTAAAATTCTTTGTTTATCTCCCAAGCTTCATATCTACCTAATTTTTAGGTTCACACCCTAACATGAGCTAACTTAGGCAAATAGATTAAGTGAATGTCACATATAGGGTGGCCCCACAAAGTCCTTTGTTACGTGAGCTCTTATAACAACTGTTGTCTAAAATTTGCGTCATTGGATTCTTAAACCAATGGCAAACATGTTTTCTCTACATACACTCACACACCCATCCTCACCACATGGTCACTTGATATCATTATCTCAGTATTGAAATAGAGTTTGTTTATCACTGAGCTATAGAGCCAGACCTTGAAATTGCGTTGGGGGGATACCATGCACTGCGTGCGAAAGCTTAGAGTGGAGCTTAGAACTATTATGGCTAAGTCCTAGAGGGGGGAGGGGAGGATTATGACTGTTTTAAAATCCTTTTAAAAACCCCTTGCCTAATTAAACTAGTTAAGCAAGATCATTTAGCTTCCAAACATAAGTAAGTCCAATCACAAAGGCTACAAAAGATAATGCAATTAAGCAAACTAGCCTAAGCACATAGATTATAATGATGCAACATATTAAGTTTCTAATCAATGTGCAATCATCTACACTATAAAAGATATAACTACCTAAGCAACTAGTATAGAGAATTAAGTAGACAATATGAGATTCATCTTATCGAGCATATGTCTATAAGCCTAGTAAACATACATCTTGTGTATGAATACATATCTAAAACATGGCATTTAACTCGTTCAAACATTTATATAATTAAGCAATTAAAAGACAATGCATGAATAGAAGAGTGCTCAAATGACAATCACAAACACAAGCATGTATAGTGGTTCGGTTTCCCTACTCCATTCCCAGTTACCGTACTCACCCCTTTAGCACATCGGTATTCATTAAGGCCGTGTTTGTTTTGAGGAATTCCCAGTAAGTACAGGCAAAAGAGTAATTATTACTCTTTTACCTGTTTGAAAATCCATCCCATTTCTAGCCTTGAAAACCGGTCCAAAATGGTAGTTAAAATTTGTGGGCCCCACCGTAATGTATATGATATATCCACTCGATCCAAAAGTTTTAACATAATGTTTTTAAGCTTTAGCTGAAAAATGACACAGGCCCAACACTTAAGGAGTCCACACCAAACAAAAGAGTAATTCCAAGAAGATTTTAACGATAGGTGTTTATTTTCTTTTTTCATTCTGTGTGGTCCAATTGAGCTTTGGCTATGCCTTAGTTTTTAGATTATACCATAAATTTAAGTGACATAATGAATGAACGGTGTGGATTTGTGACATAATATACGGTGGGACCAACAAAATTTTGTAGCGTCCTCTGTTTTAAAGGGGCGGTCAAATCATAGCTTTGGGAATGATGCGGTAAATCCCGGGGGAATCATAATTACAGATTTGCCTATATTTACTATGACTTTAACAAATCAAACAGGCCCTAAGGAAGTTTAAGTCAGGTTCCTCCCAACCTAGGTATTTTAAATCGGTTCCAATTCACTCAGGAGTTTAACAATGTTCCTCCCAACCTATGATGAAGATTTTAATAGGTTCATCTCTCAACTTAGATGTTTACGGGTTCTATCCAACTTAGGAGTTTGACAAGGTTCCTCCCAATCCTTCGATCATACTGAAGAACTTAGCATACACTTCCGCCGAAGGCTCCCATTTGATACTTGGTCGAGTTTGATTCTAAACTCTCATCCTCAATCCTTCACAAGGAAATAGTGTAATTGAACTTTTCTACTTGACAACTTAATTGTCGAATTGAGCCCTTTATTCAGTGCTGCTTGAGTTGCTTGATCTTCTCTCTCTCATGCTTCAATTAGCTCTCATTTTCTCTCCCGATCTTGTTGCCGATGCTTTGCCAAGGCCTTAGTTCCAACGATCAGCTGTCTTATATTCGATGCTTCAAGAGATGCCCAAGGTACCAGGAGGTGGTGGTGAATTCTCTGCATCTAGTAGGATTTGCTTGCCTAGATGAATGCCACCTAATTGGATCTCTAGAGAGGTTTAGAATAAGGATACACTTATGGTGAAAAATGTCTAAAACATTCAGAGATTAAGAGAGAGCAAGTTCATCTTCATATGAGCTTTGAATACTCTATCTCGTGATGAATCACAAGGAAGATGACTTTAGAATGGTAGGATTAGAGCCTAATAATGTAGGCAATGCGCGTGACTTCTAATGCTCTAAAACCTCTCTACTGACCCTAAAAATCGTGCCACATCTTTATATAAAATAAAGCTTTAACGGATAAAAAATGACAGCAAATAGTTAATTATCGACCGATCGCACCTCAACTGCGACCGGTTGCACGAGGTCGTCGACCGATCACATGGATGCAACAACTGATCTAATTAAGACCTATGACTGTTGTTCGCTTGTTGTCTCAACGTGGCCACGTGCGATCGGTCTCACCAAGACTGTCGACCAATCATATGGACTAGTGGACTGGTCTCAGTAGACCAGCGACAGGCCAAATTAGGCTCGGGTTCTAGCTATACTTGCTGACCCATCTGGGCGGGTCGACCCGCGACCAGTCTCCAGACTCATGAGTTTTATTGTTTGTGTGGTTTATTTATAATGGCTCATGCAACTTCTACTACCTCTTTTAGGGGGTCTTTGGGACACCTAAGGCTATTCTAAGATGACTAAAATTTTACCTATTAGGTCATGTCATCTAGAAGATTGGTTTTGGTTTAGGTTCAAGGGTTTTGACACACCAAGGGATATCTGATTTACTTGTATCTTTTTCCTTGATGCAATTGTTCTCTTGAGTCTTCAGTATTCATCTTCTTTGGGCTCAACCAACACTTAGACTCACTGACCTACGTAATTGAC
This sequence comes from Liriodendron chinense, assembly GCA_003013855.2. Classification (NCBI taxonomy): domain Eukaryota; kingdom Viridiplantae; phylum Streptophyta; class Magnoliopsida; order Magnoliales; family Magnoliaceae; genus Liriodendron; species Liriodendron chinense. Next base: position 7,175,858 of record ML058469.1, on the reverse strand, counting down.
AAATAAGGTGTATTATATGCCACAAAAAATGCACTAGCAATCTCCCCTTTTGTCAATTACGCAACAAAAATCTAACCTACCAAAACAAAATAAATAAATATGATTGCATTTATATTCAAATGAAATACAGACTCTTGACATGTATAAACTAATCAAAGCTCCTCTTCAGTTGCTCCTTCATAATCCGTCGATCATTGCAACATAAAACATAACAAAGCTCTTCTTTAATTGTTAACAATTGACAGACTACTATCTCCTCCTTAATGATACATTAATTAAGAAAAGGGAGGTAAAGGTCAGAGTGTTTCATATTTAACTATAAAAGCATGCTAATTAGGAGAGTATAAGGGTGCATGAATACTAAAACATAGAGCATGCATGAAACATGATCAATAAGAAAATATTTATATCCAAGCACAGGTGATCATGCATAATTGGTCATATTAAGATAAGCACGAAAGCATAATAACCAAGATAAAGATTAACATATAATCAAACACATAATTTAGCAAGATTATGCTAATATAAGCAGAATGATAGTCTAACATTAAAAGATACTAAATAAGCAACAAATGCTAAACTATCAAAGGCTAATGAGGCTTGAATCCTCTAGTATGCCTATATGTACAGAAATAAGACTAAAATTCTCAAATTTACTTACAGTATCCAATTCTAGCTACCCTTACTAGGTTCTTCAAGATAGCTTAATTTCTACGACTCCCTCGTAAAATTCAGCAAATGATAAGGGGTTATAAACTCCTTATTCTCCTAGAAGGGATAATGGCCGAGATCCTCTCTTAGATTAGGGAAAAGAGGTAGTGGTGCAGGCTATGAGAATTCTCATTGATTTTTTGTCCCCATCACCAGTGGAATTACTAGATTCAGATTTTAACTCTTTTGTGTCATCTCATGTTGTTATCATAGCCTTCTTGCCCTTTTTTTAGGTTTTCCTTGACATTCATTGGCAACATGACTATATTCATCACAGTTGTAACAATGGACGAATTTGAATTTGAATGATTTTCCTTTAAATTTCTCACAATTTTTGTCATTCTTGTTATAACTTTTCCCTCTATTGAATTTGAAAAATCTCTTAAATTTCTTATTTAATTCTTCCTCCTCCTCATCATCATCACTATCTTTAGAAAACTCACTTTCAATATTCTTTTTCTATGTGAATGCCTATGTGATGTCTTCAAAGCAATGTTTTTTTTCTTACAGGGGACCTTAAAGTGTAGTCCATGAGTTTGTAGGAAACCTAAAAGTTATTCTAGTTTCATATTGTCTATATCTCTAAACTCTTCTGAGGTAATGACTTTGGAGTTAAGTCTCTTCGAGAGGGACCTGAGGATTCTTCTACAAATTCTCTCATTCGGAATCCTCTCTCCTAAGCCACACATGAAATTACAAGTATGATTCAGATTAGCATAAAATTTCATTAAAGTTTCATCCTCACTCATTTAAATATTTTCAAATTGTGTGGTGAAGAATTGTAATTTGAAACACTTGACAGTAGACGTCCCTTCATGTGTTGTCATTGGGATCTCTCAAGATGATTTGCTAGTCTCACAATTACATATACGATTAAATTCATTGGATGAGATAACAGAAAAAATTACATTGAGACCCTTGGCATTGTAGCCACAAAAAGACATTTCTCGGATACTCCAATTATCCATTAGTTTAAATTGGGTGATCGCAACTCTATCTCGTTCCACTGTTTTCATTGGTGCGGTCCAGCCTTGTACAACCGTGTGTCAGACCGAAGGGTCTAAGGACATTAAAAATATCTACAACCAGGCATTCCAATAAGCATAATTTGACCTAAAAAATATAGTGGACGAGGGATAACTACTCCCCTCTTAGGTAGACATAGTGCTCAAGCACCGATATCGGATCTTTTTCTGGACGGTTAAGTCCTTGAAGAGCAACCCGCTCTGATACTAATTGAAATAACGTCGAGGGTATATCCTATACTACACGAGGAAGCTTAAAGTGGAGCTTAATTAGAACTATGACTAAGTCCTGAGGAGGTGATTATGACCGTTTTAAAATTCTTTTAAAAACCTCTTGCCTAATTAAACTAATCAGAAATTAAATTAGTTAAGCAAGATGTAGACACCCCACCTTCAGCTACAAAACAGGTTGAGATAGCTGAATGGATGAAGGTCCATACCCCCAAACCCTATATTTAAACCCAGTCAAACTCACCCTTGTAAGCCCAATCCATAGCCCAACTCAGGCTTAAACCCAGTCAACTCACCCCTAAACATCAACCCGAAAAATCATCCATAGGAAAAAAGTACAAAAATCTTAAAAAAGTCAACTTGGTGAGTCAACCTGCTGAGTTAAATCATCGAGTCAACTCACTGGGTCAGCCCGGTCCTTGCACCTAGTTGACTCACCTTGTCAAACCCATATTTCAAAATCAATTGACTCACTTAATTCTGAGCCGTAGCTTTGGAGCAGCTCCGAACCTCGAACATGAGGCTTTTTTGTTTCAGGTTCGGAGGCCGTACGCTTCGAAGCTGGAGCAACGTAGCCGTACGAGTGGCCCTTTGAGGGCCGCCCGCCCCTATTTACGAGAGCTGCTACTTTTCGCACTTATAAATACCCCATCTCCCCTTCATTTTTTTCATCCCTCAACATCCCAAAAAATCCGTCAATTTCTAATCCATCTTCACCTCCCTTAGCCCATTCCTCTACCAAGGAGAGCCCGAGTGAGTGAAGAGTCTAGCCCTGGTCCAGCCCAACCTGACCTTAGCCTAAGCCTCTCAAGCTACCTAAGTCTCGATCTTAACTGCTCGAAGCAAACCCTTGCGATACCTCTGTCCATCCATCTACTCTTATATTAGCATCATCTTATTCACATATAACATAAGTGCAACATTTATTATTCTTCCAACCCTCCTGCTTATCATTCTACTACAAGCACTTGATCAGGTCGTAGCAGATGCTCTGAGACTTGCCGGTTCGCCCGGAACTTACTCCATCAGAAACTCTGACAGATCAAACACACATCATGCATTTCGCATAAAGCACTTATCAGTTCGAGCGTATGCTCTGGGCTTACCGGTCTGATCGGAACCTGCCCATAGAAACTCTTACTGTTCGGACCCATATTTTTGCATTATATCATTCATAAGAATGCATGAAAAATAATTCAGACTTTTAAGTATTAGTTTGATTCTGTGAAGTAAAGACCGTACTTCGGTAAGGGTAGAGTGGGTGCCTAACATCTTCCCACCCTGTAACTGTGATCCCCTACCTCGAATCTTTGGCCGTAGATAAAAAAAGTCATTTTAGAAAAATGAATATTTGAATTCCCTTCTCTAACGTTTCTACGGGGTCTAGCCGACTGTAGATTTGAAGTAATTGGCTAGTGGCGACTCTGGTCTTATATGAACTCATCCAAACATATCCAGTTTAATCTAACGATAACACGACAACTGAAAAAGCCATCGAGAAAGAGGTGAGACAGTGACAAATGACGATTCGACTCTGCTAGGGATAGATTTGTGTTAGTCTCACTAGCCATGATTCAACTTGAAAAACGAAATCCCTCTTGTACTTGAAAGTCAATAGTCGTCATACAATCTCATTTGCATAACATTTCATTAATAAACCAAAAAAATAGAGAATCTCAAAACTCAAAAAATATAAAATCACAAAACCAAAAAAGAGTAAAACATATTCCTCACCATTGCGCCTCCTCGGGCTCAACGTCCTCCGAAACAGCTTCGTTACCACAACATAATCCGCACCAGAGCTCAGCAAGCCATGTCAGACCATGAAGAGAAAGGTCACCAGGCAAAAGCAAAGCGCGAGCGGCTTAAAATGTGGCAGTATGGTGATATCCAATTTGATGAGGAAGACTCAGCCCCACCCATGAGGAAAGTTGGAGGACGCCGGTAGGCAACGTGAGTGTGAAAAATGACCCGACACATCAGGGGTGAGTTATAATTTATAGTTTGTTTAGCATATATTTAGCAAAGAAGCTGAGGCTGTAAAAAACAATCACAGGAGAGTTATTTTTAATTATTTTTTTTTCCTTTAAACGGTAAAGAAACATTTGTTAGTCATATCTTTAAATAAAGCAAATCCCACCAGTCTCCTCCGTGGTCAGGCCTGAATGACTGCAGAGGCTGAAAGCTTTTAAGTTTTGTAGCATTAGCATTTCCCTTGAGTTTGAAGACATTTTTTTTTCTTCTTGTACGTCACGAATCCTCCTAAGGATATTTATTAAAGATGTTTTGTAATCCCACAGCACATCGGCGAACATGGAACACGCTTGATTGTAATCCCACAACACATGGGCGAGATTGTAATCCCACAACACATGGGCGAGCATGGAACATGTCTGAGAGATCCTGTTTGCTCATCGATCCATTATGGGTGTGCCCTGGTCATCCGCGTGGGTCCACATTCGGGGATATGTTCCCCACTTCACATTTGACCTACCTTTTTTTTTTTTTTATCCAAGGCATGCTTAATTTCGCCTGCGCCCTTCTTAGAAAATCTTCCCGTTGCTCGTTTGTTTTATTTTGATATTAGGCATAAGAGAGGTGTTTGGGTATTATTGGTGTTGTAATTTATAGTGTATGCATGACATGGACATCAATCTGCTGGGCATTGTATTTGGGAGATAGTGCGTCAACATTCTTCGGCACCAGCCCTACACACCGAGGGGTGTGAACTATTTCAAAGAAAACAACCACATACACACTACAACCCCATGACAATAACCCCATGACAATTTAAATCTTAATCGCTTCAATTGTTGTTGCCAAATTGACCTTCAATATAAGTGTGGAGTTTCATAAATTTTGCATTTCATTATGGATATTTTCCCATATCTACTGTTTATGATTCAACACTCTGTTTCCTTTCCTCTAGAAGACCAGTTAGGTGGTATTATCTCCCTCTTCCTTCCCTCCCTAGGGATCAACACACCTTATGACCATTTTTCATTTTCTCTATTGGTATACTCCTCGTTTTCTTACTAAAATCATTTTTTGCCGCCTTGGAATCAGACAGATCCAAGCCGCTCATTAGTGATTACTGGATGCAACGAGATGACAACTTCTTCCTTGTTAGATAGAAGAAAAGGGAACTTGTTTGATATTCAGGCAAAGAGTGATGGTTGATGAACACACTATGTGGAGCACATCGTGATGTGTTTTTTTTTTTTTTTCCTTTGCCTCATCATCATGTGTAAAGTAAATCTATTCTACCCATTCATCTCTGTTTGACACATCATTTGACTAGATTGGAAGGCATGTGCACCCAGTAGCAATTTGGAATTTAATGGTGGGCATCCCATTTAGGCCTATATTTAACTCCATTCAAAATATTGATTTTACCGGGCTTAAGAGGGCCCTCCTGAGATACGGATTGGCCTTACTTTTGGGGCCAAAGAGAACACGAGGGGCACATGGCTCATTTGGATGTCATTTAGACATTGAAGTGGATAGTGCATGCCACCTAATGTATAAGCACCCAAGAAACACATCATGATATGGACTAAACTATGGAACTCACAGTTGACTCTTAAATTCAGATTTCTTGAGCAACCTCAACCTTTCTCCATGAAATCTTGTTTGTGGAAATAAAGCCATTGGATATTTTCAACTCCTAACCATACAATATCATAATTAAATCTGCACATTTTGAATTAGTGAACCCCATTTTTATAAAAATGTCCCACTAGAAAAATCCTTTAGCTAAAGGATTGGCTCAAGGCTTTATAATGATGAGAAAAAGGGTGGTTATGGGCAATTTAATTATATTTTCCTTCTAAAAATTTGTTGCAATTTACAAGAAAACGACTAGTAACTTTGTGTGCGTGTGGCCCACTGATGAATGTGGTCCCATGGACCACCTTTCATTTGAATTAGTGGACTCACAACTATGCGCTCACCTGATGAATGATTTAAAATATAGGTTTAATGATTTACCACAATGCATGCGTCGAAGTAAGGCCCAACGGTGGATCTAGGGTCCCAGCAAGTTAGGACCAAGATGGTCACCTGGCACTCAATACAGGCTCATTGGATTCTCAAACAGGCCACAACATCAAAATCAATGGACAGCAGATGGTATGACTCAACACACTGGTATGGTCAACCAAATGCCTGATTTGAATACCCCCGCCAGGATTTTCAAAATCAATGGGCAGCAGATGGTATGACTCCGCGCACTGGCGTAAATATGTGAGCAAGTTCATATACATCAGCCAAATCTGATCCATGGTATGGACTGATCACAGTGGGACCCGTAACACCAACGGCCTGGATCACCGAACAATCGGCACCCACTTGTAAAGACCTAAATCTCGCGACTGTACAACCCCTACCCCCAAAGGAAACGAAATAGAAAAATCATAAAAAAGAAATAAAAAAGCACATTCACAAAATAAAAATATATAAAAGAAAGAAAAAAAACAAAATAAGAGACGCCGTTGATCAGATAATTGTAGTCTGAATTTTGAGTCGACATAGATATATTCCGTGAACAATTATCATCACATCAAGGACAAAAATGAGAAAAAAAAAGAATTAAAAAGGGCAAAATAGGAAAAGTAAAAGAAAGGGCATTGGAAGGGCTCAGAAGGATCCATTGGTTTCTATAATCATAAGGGAAGCATTCGCTTCTTCTCTCAGAAAATAGGTAGTTTTGGTACATCACAGCCTCCAAATCTTTCGAAAAAAAAAAAAAGAGAAAAAAAAGACAAAAATGACCCCTCCCATGCGAAAAACTGACAAAAATGACCCTCCCACGCTTCGCTCTTTTCTGCTGTAATTTGCAAAGGGTGTTAGGGTTTATAGCCTTTTATAGATAGAAAGAAGAAGATACTGGAGCGAGAGGGGTAGGGCTAGGGTGCTGTAGACTAGTATTTTAGTTATGCGCCATTTATAAAATGGTGGTGATTCTTCAACCGTACATATGATATAGTTTTATACCAATCCTGACCGTCCATATCGTTTTATTGGAAGAAAATATCAGTCCTTCAAATTTGTACAGCTCGAGAGTTCTCTTTTAACTGTCGATTTTAAAGAAATTAACGCAATGGCTAGGATTGCTTGGTCAATGTGATTTTAGACATATGCACCATTCAAAATCAGACCCGGATTATGGATGGTTTGGATAGCTCTACGTCAGTTCCACATTTGAGTAGGCTAAGTTAACACCATTCCAAAATGGTGATAAATTAACATAAGTGTCAACGTAGGGTTAGGGTTTCAATCCAAAAGAGTTGCTCCTGGAGCTTTAATTCACAAAAATGCCCTTGATTTATGCAGGACTCGGATTCCCCTCGACTACCCCACCATGATTTATGTGTTTTATCCACGCCGTCCATCAAATTTTCCATATCATTTTAGAGCTTGAGACAAAAAATGAGACATATTTAAATCTCAGGTGGACCACACCATAGGAAACAGTGGTGATTGAATGCCCACCATTAAAAACTTCCCGAGGGCCACAAAGTTTTGGATCAAGCTGATGCTGGTGTTTTACCTTTATCCATGTCTTGTCACCTATTCAATAAGTTGGATGAAAAATGAACAATACAGTGGGCTTTAGGAAGGTTTTAATGGTGTGCATTCAAACACCACTGTTTCCTGTGGTGTGGTCCATCTGAGATTTGGGTCCGTCTCATTTTTTAGCCCATGCCCTAAAATGAGCTGCAAAAATGGATGGACGGCGTGGATAAAAGACATAGATCATGCTGGCTATCCGAGGGGTCACTACAGAATCGGAGTACATTGGAGCATAGCCCAAGACTCAGATTGATGGATCAGTCTGAGTCTTGGATGGTGATCGTTAAAAACAAAAGGGTCAGTAGTACAAATTCAACGGTCATAATTGGATGGTTAAGATTGTCCGTTCAGTGTTATTTTGGTGCAAGCTCCATCCAACGGCTAGGATATGATATAGTTGCCGCCGATCTATGCTCCATCCACAACGAGGCACGTGATTTGATCAGGCGTGCAAGTATGTGATGGGTGCATTAATAGACGGTGCTGGACACAACACGGTCCATCAGTTTCGTAGGTCTCTGCACTTGTGTTTCATACGTGGAAACCATGAACAAGATCTGAACCGTTAACCGTTTGAGCTGGTTGGCCCTACCATTAATGGGCCGTAGCTCAAAATTGATTGGCTTACACAGTGTGGCCCACCGATGAAGTACTCGATCTGGCCCCGTTTATACTCAATCCCTACCGTCCAAATTCTAAGCCTCGACTACTGTCCCCTTTTGCCTTTAGCCGTCCATATGATGCCACCTGTAATGCTGGGTCGAGCTCTATGATCCCACAATTGGACAGTCTGGATGTGTCCCAAAGATGAGTGTGCTATTATTTTAGTTTAGACACCAAGCAAAAGGGCCATTGGGCCTCTATGGTGGGCAAGGGCTCACGATCAATAGAGGGCTCAAACCTGATAAAGCATATCAGGCCTAAGGTGGGCCCACTTGCACCCCTCAAATCATGCAGATGAATAGGTTTTGCACACTGAAGCATGACTTTTTTAACATTTGGGCTGAGCATCTGGGTGATGGGCCAGGACCATCCAACGGCCCAGATCTATGAGCAAATGCATGGAGTGTGTGATAGAAGGGCACACACAGTTTAGCAGCAGAATGCATGGTGATATTTGTTTCTCAAAGGGCGAATAAGCCAAATCTGGACCATCTAATTGATGGGCCCACTTGTTGGATGGATGATGGCCCAGTAGTCCCATTTTTGGATGTTAAAGTGGGTCCACAAAAAACTTTTGGATATTCAGAAAAGGTCCCAAGAAGAGTCAGGGCATCTAACCCTTGTGAATTTGGATCTGAGTTTTATCCAATACATGTATTGGACGGTTTGGATGGTACAAAATGGCCCTAGTATATATGAAACGAGTAAAAGTGATGAGTGGACGTGTATTCCTCTTCGGGTGCGGATTCAGTCAGGTCATGACCGTGGGTGTGGCGGTGTATGTGTTGTACATCCATGCCGTCCATCTGTTTTTCCAGCTAATTTTATGCATGGGCCAAAAAATGAAGCAGATCCAAATTTTCAGTGGACCACACTACAGGAAACAGTGATCGTTGACCATTAAAACTTTTTGTGGGCCACAAGTTTTGGATCAAGCTGATATTTTAGGATTAGGGTCTTGTATCTACCTCAAGGCCCAGTTTGTGGCCCAAGTTGATCCAACTACCTATGGACCGAAGTCCAACTTCGGGGTTCCAGATTGCAAGCTAAGGGACTGGGTTATGGCCATGCCAGCTACAGATTCAACCCACCTTGTTGCATGAGTTGGTCTGGGCTAGGCCGACCAGGCTTTTAAGCTGCATTGAGCCCAAGTTCAAATTGAAAAGTTATTAGGCTGAAAATTCGGGCCTTGGCCCAACCTAGAGTTCTCTCGGATGATCTCAAGTAGATCTGTCAATGGGCTCCGCCTACCCTCAGGCCCTTGGGCCAAGCTCACCATTCCATGTTCAATTTTAGACCCGTGGTAGGGGCTGGGCCTATTTGAGGGCCCAGAAAATGAGCAAACCCCTGTATCTGCCAAGTGCTAGGTATTGACCTAAATTTCAGGCCGATGGGAGTGCTGAACACACAAACACGCGATTAAAAAAAAAAAAAAAAAAAAAAAAAAAAAAAAAAAAAAAAAAAAACCTCATGTTTTAACCGTCCACTTTCATGCACTAGTTGTATGATTAAGATGTTTCATTTTCTTTTAGCTATGCATCCTATTGCGTCGTAGACGCGGTGAGGATGATCATCGTCTTCCTCACGGGATAACTACCTTGAATCCGCAAGGCTTTGGGGACTCTTCGGACTTTCTCAAATCCATGAGGGAAATAAGAAAACAGAAATAATTCCTATGAAATTCGAAATAAATTCATTGATTATAAAAAAATGAGATTACAACTATTTAAATAAAGAACTCAAACTTAAGACGGAGTTTTAGACTTATACTCTAACTCAAACACCTTAAAAAGGTAAGTTACTATAAATTGTAAACTAACTATTATAGATGAGCACTATTCCTACTAAACTTCATGGTTTTCAACAAAAAATAGTAAGTGTCCAATCCGGCCCCACCATGTTATTCTACTAACTTATCTATGCCCAAGAACTTACTACTTATAATAAAAATGAAAATAAACTAGACTTTCGATATGATGAAATCTCATAAATTTGGCATGGGCAACCTGACGTAGTAGGGTTGGTTGGCTTAAGTGGCTTCTTCTACCCTAAAATCATATATTATATGTTGAATAACTCATTCCGGTTTGTGAGATACGACCAATTTAAGGTTATGATGGTTCAGATTGTTTCTGTCTCCTATCAGGCTTTCTTTGGTCCATCTTCACCATAAATGTATCGGTGAACCGCTCTACATCACATCCATGTTAGGCTCGCTAGATTAAAGGCCTGATCGTCAAGGTGGGCTTGCACTAAAGATTAAGCAAATTGTGGCCTTAATATTTCATATTCTCACAGGTTGATGAATCGGTGCACTCATCTGATACCATTCACTTAAAGTTCAAACCATTGGTTGGTGCGCATGGTGAAGGATCCTGAACCATCCAACATTGCTCTAATCGAATTATGTAACAATCGAATAACACCTATTTTGAATGGCCAGAAAAGCTCGAGATCAGAGAAAATCTTTTGAATGAAATGATTGCTATCATCTATTAAATGGTTCTGATGTTTACTGGATATGCTTTTAAAGTCAATTTAAGATAAGAAGAAATTTGTAATCTCTTACTTAATCAAACTTACCTCACTAAAAAAAGTTAATTAGTATGTATGGGGCTCATGATTTGGTGATCCAAACCATTGAGTTTGTGTCACAAAAAATGGATGGACCATGCTCTAAGGATCTCTTCAATCGGATAACTCTACCTTTTCAATTTCTGCATGCAAATACATGGTTAAGAAGAAACGTATCCACAATCCACATTCGTTGGATAAAAAAAGCCATATATAGGGCTGTTTGGATCTTCCAATTTGGGAGATTTTGAGGGCATGATCCATCTGTGATAGGAGACATGGGATTAGTTAATTGGATAAAGCAACAATGGCCTTATGAATGAAGTTAGTGAGCACCATAAGTTATAGTGCTCCTTGTTGCATTAACAGACAGTGCGATTGATGGATCTGGACCGTCCATTAAGTGTATGAAAATTTTCATGGTCCATAATGAGAAAATCATACCAATCAGATGATCTGATCCTTTCGTAAATTACCTTTATCTTTATAACCATCCATTTTCCAAGACATGGATGGGATGATTAGAATTGCCTGATTGTTTGGCTCAGAATTCGGTTGTAGGCAGGCTTATGTGATGTTGAGCTTGCTAGAGCCTAATGTAGCTTAAGCTGAACTTAACACCTTTCACCCCAGGCACCAAGATAGATAGATAGATTATGGATGTGTTGAATGAAGCCTTCAATCTGGATAATTTTAGGGGTCATAGGTCGATCAATTGATCGAAAATACCCCAGATATAACAGATTGATCTCCAGATAATTTTGGACAAGTTTGGTCGATTGAATTTGGAATATCGATTGATAAAAAATGACTTGTTTATGTTGCTAACTCTCTGGACACTTTTTGGCATGTTCGATCGCTCGAACATGCGGTTGTCAATCAATTGAGGATTGCTTGATCAATGTTGATCGATCGAGGCTTAAATTGACAGTTTGCACGGTTTTGCATAAGTGCACAGTTTTAGTTTCCTATTCTGAGTGTATCACTATATATGTGAGGGTAATGCGGGATTAGGGTATTCTAAGGAGACCTAAGTCGATTCTAAGGTTTAGAGAGGAGAAAGCTAGGGTTTATCGCATCTTCTATAAATTGAATTCATCTCTTGTACATCATTTTTATAGTGTATACTTTGTCGCTTTGTGTCATAGTTTTTTTTTGCAATTTACACGTAGAATCCGTATGTTCTCTGATTTACTTTGATTGCTTTTGTTTTTCGTTGTATGATTCTACTTAGTGTTTGTTGTCCTGGCTCTCAACAGGATGATTGTCTATGACCAAGAACTTAGTAGTTTGACCATTCATTCAACCACCGGTAATATAAACTAGGCAATTTTCGAAAGAGAGGGTTCGTCTTTCTAATGAGTTCTTTTTACTTTTCAGTCGGAATGACTTCTTTCTCATCGTGATAACAAAGATTGATTGATTAAAATAGTGTGAGAGTAAAAGGAAAGGAATTACATTTATAGATGATAAAGACATACAAAAGAGAAATCATCAACGATCCAGCAACTACGTCGTAGATGACGAGATTCTAAAATTTAGGACTTCCTTGGTCTAGCGACTTGGGCGTAGACTAAGGGAATTACGTTAAAAAGATAAAAGAAAAAAAGTCTTCATTGGTTTAACGATGTGGGTGTAGACGAAGTAAATTACACTATTCCTAAGCTAAAGCTGGTCCAATGTAATAATGTAAATAGACTGGATTAAACTAAAAGTTAAGCTAAATTAAGAACTAAACTAGGATAAATAATGTTACGCTATAGAGTTGTGTTGTCTCAAGTTGGTAGGGGCCTAGAGCTCTTTGATCTTTTTCCCACTTATAAAAATTTTAGGTGGTAGATGGAGAGAGATCTTCATAGTCACTTCTCACATTTACTGATATGAAAATAATTGTCTATACTTGTAAATGATTGTGGCTTATTATGCAATGCCACATGCGTTAATCGTTTGTCATGGGTTGGCCATTAGTTGCACGCATGTCTTAAACTCACTATAGGGATGAGAGTTCTTCTCATGACACCACGATGGATGATCGTTATCCTTTTTTTCGTTCGAATCTATATTGTGCATCATAAATATCGACCAACTTGGCATTGCCTTTATGTTGCTTTTATAGCTCCTTAAGTGTTTTTAGTCGTTAAGGGTTTCTTTTGTGTGATGTTATGACGTATCAGCTGAATTCGTCACTAGCCATGAACGTATTTCAGTCGATATTTATTATCGGTCATGAGGTCACTATGGTGAATAATCAACTCTGTCATGTGAGTGAGACGTGTGACACGCGTCTCATAATAATAGTTAGTTGAACTTGCCCCCTTTGGACTACTAGTGACTTTTTAAATTCTGATAAAATTTGACCATCAGAGTAGCCGTAAAAGATATTTCGTTTTTCTTATTGAGATTTTGCTATCTTGAGGCATCATCTAAGTCTCTAGATTAGACACGATTAGATTGGGTATAAACATTGCTCCCCACATCTCTTCATATTCGACTAAAATGTGAAGAGTCGTATCGACGCCTTCCTCATGGTAGTGTTCGGCTGATTTGTAATTTGTATTAATAGCTTTTGTTTAAAAAATTTGACTTGCATCATTATCTGTATTTATGCAGATATGATAGAATTGTCACATATATCTCCTTTAAAAACTCAATAAAATCAACTTGATTTACATTTTAATGTCTATTCGCTCATCTACGCTTCTTGTTCTTCTCGAAGAGGATTTTTGTTATATCTTTGTCATTCATTATTTTCAATTTCATCAGCTTAATGGGTCTCACGAAAACTCCTGCGTCAGTGATCAAATCTACTACTCCGATTATCTCTCTGCTTAAGTTGTTGAAAAGTCTTTTCTATAATCAAATACTATTTTCTTCCGAACTTTCTACATTTGGTTCAGATTTAATTATCGTGTTGACTTTTTCTCTGACTTCTCTTCTCTTTCCCCTTACTTGCCGTCGTATGAAGGAAAAACTTTCCTTTTGGATTCTGATGAACTTAACTGGTCATTATGGAGTCGAATAAACAACTCAAAACTTGGCTAAGGCTTCATAACGAGTGGTTGAATTGATTTAACTAGGTCATGGTCCATTTTAGAGCCTTTGGAAACATGTGGGCATTCACAAATACTTCGTCTTTTTTGCCATGAATATTCTCCTTCTTGCATCAGCTAATTACTTCTAGGGTTGATCGACAAATGCCTTTCATTTTTGTTGTAGAGTTATGAGTCCCACCATCCTTAACCTTTGTATTTTCATTAATGATCCTCTCTGCTTGTGATGATGTAATTTACCAGGTTTTGCAGTTAAGGCTCCGATTTTTTTGACAATGAAAATGCCTATGTTTCATATATATGGCTTATCCCTTAAGAAAGAAGCCAAAATTGACGGGCCAGTTTCTAATTAGGAACATTGTGCTCTTTTACTTACGTGGATATGTTGAAACCTTTTCGACATTCTGGTCAAACAAATGACTAAAGAATATACTTGTCTAGCCGATGCTTTGACTTCTGGTCAGATGTTGGCCTTAACTCCTTATGTCCTTTCACATCTATATCGAGGCTTGCAAGATGTTTTCACTAAAGGATTCTAAGTAGTTAGCAGTCCCTTATGAATCCTACAACTCTAGCTTTATGCATATTTCTTTAATTACTTCCATCGACTGCTGGCCACCTTTTCAGGTTCTTTTATTTCTTATGACCATTATGTGTTATCAATCGTTCCTATTTACTGTTTTTTTTCTGATTATTTATCATTCTCTAGACCTTGAATATTGATTGTTTGGATGATAAATTTTTCCAATTTAGAAATAGAGAATCCAAACCTGATTGTTTTGCCGATGAAGCTTTAATTCTACAGTTCCCGAGTCTATCTATTGAAGGGAGAATGTTTGGGTTAGCTATCTTTTGGCCCATGATATTCCTTTTGGTTTCACCCTCGTCTTTAAGGGACTTAATGCCAAGTTAGGGGTTGAAATGTGTTCTCCAAACCTCTGTGCTCAACAATTCGACTTAAGTCAATTAATTCATTGGTCGTCTTGTCACCTTATTAAGAATCAACACCCCATTAATCACCTCATTGTTAATTCAGCTGACAAGTATGTATCATTGGCAATTCATTATAGAGCTAATGTCTCAAACTTTCTTCGTTGAATATGCCAAATCGATCGTCGTCGACTCCTTTGTTTAGATCATGGTGGTTGTCTTATTATAATAAAAAGTGGACCATTTTGCTTGATAAACTAATTCAATGGTTGGCTCCTCCAAATCCTTTTTTAAAGACGCCATCTTCATAGATTGTCTCAAAATGATCTAAAAAGAAGAAAATGACAACCTCCCTTTCTAGAACTATTCTTTCTTCCAGTAAGATTTTTAGATCTGAGCATAATTCGAACGAAGGAAAAGAAAGTGCTAACTAATGCCCATAAAAAAAGCAATTCTTAAAAGTATTGTATATTATATTTGAACTATTAGAAAATTTGAGAGGTTTTATAACATAAAATGGAATCCAGATACACCCCTAGCTGATTTTGAGTTGAACTAAGTGGAGCCTATACAAAGCATAAGGAAGCACATATTGAAAAGTGCTTATGCCATTGAAGACCGGATAAGAGAAAATATGGAGACAGAATCCTAGATAATCCCGCTTCATATTTAACTCCCGTCAATAAACTGATTCCTCCAATAAACAAACCTCCAAACTAGCTTTGGCTGACCTTTAAACTGACTTTAGCCGACCTTTTTGACCCTCTTCTCAAACGCCCAAATCATGGAGTTGAATTTACTGCCTTTTACGCAAACAATAGAGAAATGAACGTCATAGAATTGCTTTTATGAAACAGGTGTAGATCGACCATTTTCTCTTCTTTATGTTATTATGACATTTTTTTAATAACGTCATCTTTATTTACAACTCATACTGTTCCCCTTCCTCAGCCCCCTATAAAGGAGGAATCCAAAGAAGAAGAGGAAGTCAATAGTGAGCCACTATCGACTAGGGAAAAAGGAAGGGCGTTGTGAAGACTTCTTCGATCTTTGTCCAACAATCTTCTAGCTTAAATAAATTTAGCTGACTTACATGGTCGTCCACTGAATGATAAGCGATGCGAAAATCTTCTCAATTCATCACTTAAGATGTCAGAGTGACCATCCATTTGACTGAGATTAATAGTCCTATGCGGTCGACAATATCAACATAAAGTACTAGTCAGCTGGAAAGGTTGAGAAACATTTCTTTCCTATCCAGCCCTGTGACTGTTTTGATTACCCATTAATTTTTATTATGTCCAACCGAACTGATCGATCAGACATTCCAAGGACTGATTTTGGTGTTTGGTCTTTTGAATGTCTTTATCCTTCTCCCATAAAATCCCTTCAAGTTGAGGATTTGTCAGGCATAACATCTTCCTCCAAACGGTTGTTGTTTGTGGAAATGGAGGAAAAATGTCTTGTCTTTCAGTGCCGTCGAAGACCTAGACTTTGTCTTCGAAACCTAAATGCAAATGCTCAATACTAATGGAATAAAACTTAAGGTTAATCCTTCAGCCACTGTTGACATTCAAATTTAGAATGAAGCTGAGTATGTGAAAAGCCAACTGCGGGATCTCTTTAATCAAGGATGGTTGATCTGATCTCTTCTAGCAAATATTATCATGTTTATTGATCGCATTCATTATATTGTTGGTGCTAACATTGATTTGCAGAAAAAACTTTGGTAATTGGACGACATTATTGTGGTCAAATTGAGTACGAGGAAGCAAAAAGGTAGGCTGATCAAGCTGGTAACTTCTTGAGCTGGTAAGGGAGTTATAAGAAGGTAAGCAGAAATATATGATTGATGAGAATTTTGATGGACGATTGATCTTATGAATTAGACACTGCGATTGATCATGTATGATTCAACTAGGTTGAAAAATTATTGGTTAAGTAATTTTCATCATGATCAGACTCCTATAAATAAGTTTTCTGAATATTAGTGTTGGGTAGGAACATGCACACCATAGAAACTTAATATGATCAAGATGTGTTTGTAAAAACTGGATTTCGATTTTAACGGCGTAAAAAATTCATTAGTGCCTTAAAATTTGGATGAAAGATTCAGAGTTGTTGATGAACGATTACATAGCCTAAATTGGATCCTTTGTCTATTTCATAATGATGTGATGATCCAAAATTAAAAGTGAATATTTAGATAGCTTAATTTGTACATAAAGAGTATCATCAACGGTTGGATTAATGAATGATCAAGTGTGTTGAGATATATAAACTTGAGATGTATGCGAGTGTATGCAAGTATCTCTAAGCAAATAATCCTTAAATAATTTTTTTTTTATAAAAAAAATACATGAGTTATTATATATTCGCTCACTCTAGGTTGGAATTCACTCACTCAAATATAAAAAGACTTACTCGCTCTCAAAGATGATAAAAAGATCTCACAAAAAATAAAAAATACACCAATGCATTTTCTCAACTTACAAAACTATATTTATATGGAGATAATGGAGATTAAATGGGGTGGGTAGGAGAAGAGTATTGAATGGGGAAGGGCCCAAGGTGATAGTTGGTATATTCAAAGCTACGCTTAAGTATGTTATGATGCTTCTTGGTGTACTAAGGGCATCAAGTCTTCTTTAGTCTAGCAACATACATTGAAAAGAAAATGGAAAAAAAGGTCTTCCTTGGTCTAGCATATGGGTGTAGATGAAATTAAGGAATTACACTATTCCTAAGCTAAAGTTAGTCGAGTGTCACAACGTAAACGGATTGAATTACACTAAAATCTACGCTAAGCTAGAAGCTAAACTAAGATCAACAATGTTGGCATTGTAGTGTTGTGTTGGGTTAGCAAGGGCCCGGAGCTCTTCAAACTTCTTGCTATTTATAGACATTTTAGGCGGTAGTTGGAGAAAGATCTTCGTAGACACTCATATTTATTGATGTGGAAATAACTGTGTGGGTTGTAGCTTGTTATGCAACGCCATATGCGCTAGTTGTTTGTTGAGGGTTGGTCATTAATTGCGCGCACGTCCTGCACTCACTACGTGGACGTGGGTTTTTTTCATAGCTCTATGTGTAGATCATTATCCTTTTCTTTGCTTGAACGTGTGTTGTGCGTCGTAAAAATTAGTCAACTTGATGTTGCCTTTGTGTTGTTTCACAACTCCCTAAGCGGTTTTAGCTGTAAGGGTTTCTTCTATGCGATGTTATGACACATTGGCTGAATCAGTTACTAGCTATGACTGTATTTCGATCAATACCCACTATTGGTCATGAGGCCACTACTGTGAAGCCGACTCAATCATGGACACACGCTCCCATGATAGTAGCTAGCTAGTTAAGCTTAATTTTTTTAGCTACTCGTTACTTTTCAGATTTTTGATTAAATTTCAATGTTAGAGTGGCTAAAATGAAATTTCTTTTGTCTCTTAAAGGGATCTTGCTATACCACATGACATCATTTGAGTTTGATCAAATTTCACCATTAGAGCGGCTAAAAAGATCTTTCTTTTGTGTCTTATCAACATCTTGCTACGGCATGACATCAACTGAATTGTTAAATATTATTGGCGTTCACATTGATAAAACATTCTCTTTAAAACCATAAGAAATCCATCACATAGAAGGCTGAAAATTGTTGATTGGACCTATTTCTCCCTAAATAATCTTAAATAACAATCCATTGATAGGATGGTTGGAATCGTCCAATCAGTGTGACCTTTGCATAATAGCTCATCAGACCTCTGCAGGAGCTAATGAACAGCCTAGCTTGACCGATCGGCCCAAGTGTCCCAGTCCTGAAACTTACAGTGGACAGCTTGATTATGTCTCGATAGAATCTCAATTACCTTAAAATTGAGATTAAAAAGCATGAAAAAGACTAAAATGCCCCTCAGGAAAACAGTATTTTTCAACCACCAGCGACTTGAACTGAAGAGCATTTCCCTTGATGGGCAAAATACCTTGTTGACTAAAATGCCATCAACCTCAGCAATTTCTCACAAAACGGTCCTCCTTTTTGACTGTTTTACAATAAGATGGGACATGAGAGTCCTAACCAAACAGAGCCTAGTTTTTCAGTGTCTCACTCTTTAGCAAGACACTCTGCGGCCTATATTATCAGTGGAAAGAGGAATGGTAGGGTCCTGATCCTCAGGAAATGTACGGTTTGATGATGCTCTCCCAGTTCCATACGGTAGGGTTCATGCTATCTATTGATCCAAACCATTCATTTAAAGGAACCCATGATGGATGCGGAAGGTGCCTAACAAAAGTTCAAGATTGTACGATCCTCACCAATCAATTTTTTCTTTTTTTACCTTTTCTTCCCTGCAAGGTGAAGGCCGTTATGGATTTTTGGGGCACCCCCATCCATGGTGGGACTTATCAGATCAACGGTCTGGATCTATGAAAAATGGCTACACATATTTGAAATTTGAACCCTCACCAAACTGTACTGTACAGTCCGTGAGGATGAGGACCTTATAATTCCTCTCTGAGAGAGAGAGAGAGAGAGAAAGAGAGAGAGCTGAATTTCCTCAAACATCCCACATATGTTTCTCCAATGCAGCAGCTTGCCCATGAGAGAGCTGCTGCTGCTGCTGCTGCTGCTGTTGAAACTGGTGCAAGCTTTGCAACCTCTGCTGGCCAACTGCTTCAAACTCCATCCCTTGCTGCTGCTGCTGCTCATGCAAGTTCACTGATCTTGACCCTCCAAGACCCAAGAAATCCACAGTCATCATGTCCCCACCGCCCCCGCCGCCAGGACCACCTCCAAACCTGGACGTGGCGACATCCCGACTGCCTATCATGGAGTTCACGCTCCTCCCATGCAGCAGACTAGTACTACCACTGCTCTCATTCTCCATGTTCTTCAAGAACCCATGATGGTTCTGATCACCACCGCCACCCATGAACAGCCCCGGCGAGAACATGCCCATGTCATTCATCGCCGAGCTCTCGCCTGCTGATGTGTCAAAGAACTGAGACGATATGTCTTGGGTACCCTTCGGCAAAAACTGGCTGGCGAATCCCCCACTGTCAATCCCAACCAGATGAGCCTGGTCCGCCACTGGCGACTGCATATGATCGTACGACGTCTGCTGCTGCTGCTGCTGCTGCTGCATTGCACTGTATGATCGCATGCCCGAGAGCTGATCAGGCCCTGCCATGCCCGCCACAAATCCGCGTTGCATCATCGGAGGATTGATGTTGCTACTTGCAGTTGCACCCATCTGGGCTGCTTTCTGTAACAACGCGGTTGCCGACATGTGGGCCGTTCCGGCCATCTGTCGACCCGCCTTGCTGTCGCCAAGGCCGTCGAAACTCGGTGAGCTGCTGCCACTGAGCTGGAGGCAGGACGAACCGGAGGAGATACTTCTGGGGCCGAAGAGGGTGCCGGAGCTGCTTGAGAACATGCCACTCGCCATGTTCAAGGACTTCAACTGCATCGGCATGAGGTCGTGGGAGAGTGACTTGAGCGGGTTCTTGGTGTCGTGATTGAAATCGGAGATGCCCATGGACGGATTGGATGTGTTGTTTATGGGCATGGATGACATTAAATCGGAGACTGGCCCCTGTAAATTCCCTCCAATCGTGGCCATTAATCCCTGGTTTACTTTGTTATTTTCTTCAGCTAATGCATCACAGAATGCTCTGTGGGTGATAAAGCTATCTCTCCTGCGACCGAGTTAAGAAGGCGAAGAAAAATCAGGTAATGATGATTATGTTTGCTATCTTAGTGCTAGTGGTTCACATCCAAGCCGTTAATCAAGTGGGTCGTACCGTGTAGATTAGCTGCGTATGGGAATTGGGTCGATCCAATTATCAGGTGGGCCTCACATGTACATTGAATGAGAATCATCCAAAAGGGCATAGTTGAAAAAAGCAAAAACTCTCTGATCAATGTACATGTGTGGTCCACCACTGGTGCTTGCCTTTTCTGCGGATTGGATGTGAGACACGTATGTCACATTGGCATGTGCGGCAGCATGTTGGGCAGGCATGGAGATGTGCTTGCAATACAGACCCCAAATTGGAGAAAGGAATGCCCAAGTACACTGGCATGAGTTGTACTCAACTTTTAGTTCCCACCTTTGATACTCTGCAGTGTGATGCATGATATGCAGGCACCTTGGAAATTACTTAGAAATTTCCTATGTGACATACAGATAATTCAAATTAAACTTTACAAATCATAGGTCCCAATTCAGACTCATTAGGAATTAAGGTTAGTGGATTGGTGGACATTTATTGGACGGTTAGGATGAAATGTACCCAATGGTCCTGTTTCAACAAACATGTGTCCAATAATCAGAGGTTGGGATTGCTCAAACACTCTAATTATATGACCGGGTCTTAGCAACATTGGCTCCCACAATTTACTACGTTTAGTTTGAGTTAATGCATGCAACTTACGAAATTGTGCTTGCACATCAAACATCATACTCTGCCGGAGTAGCAAATAACTCCCTGTGCTCTTAAATATGGGGACAGTACAGACATGAATCCGGACTGTACATTAGTGTTAGCAGACTCCTGGTGGGCCACTATGAAAAGTCACTGTCTATCTTGTCTTTTTTTCTAAACATACATTCTCCAAGCCGTAGATAGGATGGTTACGATTGTCTGATCAATGTTTTCTCCACCGACATCACTTATTGACGATGGTTGCTACCAAATAATGTTTTTCTCTCTCTCACCTTTTTTTTTTTTTTTAACACACACCACATGGGTACTCTGGACCCCGTGGCCTCAATGTTGAAACCCATAGGGCCTGGCACAGAGCCATGAGTAAGGACCCCTACCCAAATAATAGCTGGATTGATGTTTGGACCAGATTTTGTAGTAAATTAAATGATCCAAACCATCTACTATATATATATATATATATATATATATAATTGTTTTATTTATTTATTTATTTTTTACACATACCCACTTACACCACAGTTGGATTTTACCACAACGGTACTCGAGCCCATGACCGGACGATGAACTCTTGTGAGCCTACAGGCTATACAACCGAGGCATACGGAAGGACCCACCAAACCATCTACTTTTTTGGGCCATTGATATTGATGAAGATAATTGCCTCATATATAGTAATATCTATTTATGATATTTTAAGTGGTCCACATTAGAGCTGTATGAAGTGGAGGTGGCCTACATACATGTGCCCTAGGACATAGAAAACACGGGTCACACAGGCTTCTCTCGTGTCTTTTCCCAAGCATATGGATAAGAGAAAGGCCGCCATTCAATGAGAGCCCCTCATGTAAGGGGCGGATAACATATCAGATATCTAGGCAGATGTCACGTAGGCCAGTGATCCAGGCCATTCATCAGGTACTGTCAAACCAAGAAAGGAGGTGTTATATTTACCGAGTCACCTACACATCTATATTGAGTTTGAATGGTTGGGCTAGCTTTTTATTAGTCATCGATTCTGTGTACAATTTTGATCCCGCCTTACTAGCAAACCAACATTATTTTGGATCCGTGTCATCTTTAAAAATTGTTTGTTTCATTCACAATGGTAGAAACATATAAAATAGGTATAAGATTTGTATACCCGCACACTTTTGGGACAGTGGTAGACTGAGTGAAAATAACCTTGTTTTCAACACTGAGGTCTTGGTATCTATTCCCAAAGTGGGGGTTGGCTAACGTTGAAGGGTGATCAACAATGTGGGTGTGTACTAACAGTGGGATGTGTGTACTAACCCAAAAAAATAAAAGATTTCTATATATCCATAGAGATTTTAATAGATCATAATCTATTTAAATACATGCTTATAGTAAGTATTCTATAGTCTCACATTCCTTCTCAAATTTGAAGTACTCTCAATAGTTTGAGTTTGAAAAATAGGTGAACATTTACTTTAAAAGAAGAAAAATTCAACAAAAATGAGTGGACGGTGAGATTTTTTGACTTTTGGGGTGTGAACTATTTGCAATTTTAATGACGGGTGAATAATCTAATGGTTAGAAATTCAACTATTGCTCTTTCAATGTATACACACCTTTAGTGGCTGAGAATTCAACCTTTGCTCTTTAACTTTTAGTCCTCCGGCAACAAAGAAAAAAATATACAGACATAAAGCCCGTATGGGGTGTGAGGTCTGGTCCATGAGCCCAACACAATACAAGTCCAGTCCAAAACAAATAAAAAATACATCTTGTTAAAAAGCCGAGTAATAGGAAGATGAATACATGGAACATGAATCAAATTCATCGACGGAGCAACAAAAACAAAAGAGAGAGGTTGGAAGTGCATGAAATTGGGTGTATTCTCAGAGCACCATAATAAAAGAAACGAATAAGACAAAGAAGAGAAAGGCATGATTGAACTCTTCTTCTCCTCTTTAATGGCTATCCCAATGCCAATGATGATCGACTACCTCCAATGGATGGCCAATAGACGGCAACAATTAATAATGGCAGCAATGGTAATGGATTTAAGGGGATTTGAAGGTGGGTTGCAAGCACACGGTGATGCACATCGACCACAAGTGGAAATGGTGCAACCTGCAAGGGCGAAAATGGGCTGAAAATATTGGTTGTTGTAAGAGAAGATACCGAAGGGGTCGTTGCAGAGGCGGAGTTGATCAGACAGTGGCTGAAATCTGATAATTGGCAAGGAAACGTGAAGATTTAGTAGGTTGTTAGGAGGGGAAATGGTTGAATGATGATGATAGATTCGAAAATAATGGTATTGCTGGTCGTGACAGGAAAACCTGGAAAATCTGGTTTGTGCCTGATTGAAGAAGAGGATATATAGAGATTTGCTTGAGATGATGGATATGTCGACCGGGGTAGTGAATGGCAAGTAAAGCCATTAGTAGGGGGAGCTGCCAACAGTGATGACGGTTTCAGTTGTTTGCTATACTCGAATCAATGGCGAGCATCGGGTACTGATGATTTGATGCGTAGTGCCCAAATTTGATGCTATAGACATGGGGCTGGGAGCATCAACAGCAGAATGCTGTGGTGGTGCAACAACAAGTGGTTGGTTGTGATGCTTCAATGGTAACTAAGGTCAGGGTTGTGACAAAGACAATGATGGCGTGACCGGCCGCCGAAAGACAGGAGAAGATGAACCATCGGATTTAGTATTACATGACTCTAATACCATGTTAAAACACAAGATACTAGATTATGAAAAATATAACTTATTTATTTTATCGACAATAATAAAAATATATAAAAGAAGTGAGAGATTCCCAAAGACAATAAGAGATTTGTAGAAATCCTAATAAATATATAAGAACTCATCTAAATACCAAATTATAGTTTCCTATACTCAAATAGTAAGTACATTTTTAAGTAATTAATGGTTGATAACGTGAGTGGACCACATGGAAGATGCCTTAGCGTTTAAACAGCAGGTCTCAGGTTTAAATGCTAAGGAGACACACTAACAACACTGGTGGGTGCATAGTGTGACCAACGGTTTGGGTGTGTAGCCCAACTAACAGGGTGGGTGTGTCTTCTACCCCATGGAAGGGCTCCCCAACTATTGGCCTCTTCTAACCCACCCTGCCATGATGATCCACAACATTCCTTTAGGTCCCGTACAATATGGCCCGCATGGAAATATCTCACTGGTAGAAATATTCACGGGGCCGTACTAGGAGAAATCGAAACGGCTTTTTAAACCTTTGTTTCTAGTTCACTTTGTTTGGAATATGAGAGTTGGGATGAGAGAGAAGCTTTTGGCATGGATTATCTACAGTTAGCACCTTTAGATGATCTTTCTGGATTGTCACATGGTGGGGCAAAAGGGACAGCAAAAGGTTGCCTTCTCAACGAACATTAATCAAAATCTGTCACCTAAGGGTGCAAATGGGTTCAGTCGGATCAAGGAGTTAATGATAGGGCCCCATATCTCACTCATTAAAATTCGAATAGGTCAAGTTGAAGTAAGAATAAAAATAAATAAAAAAATTAATACGCTAATCCTCCTATGCGAGGCTCATGCATTGTTCTCATGGGTTGGATGTAGGTCCCATTGCCAGACCCGAGTCGGTTCTGAGTATAATGCTCCAAATATGTTAATTCCATCGAGGTTTAAGTCAATGAGCTCCAAGAGCGCATGACTCAAATGCTGTTTTAGACAAACATGAGAAGAATTTAAGAAAAATCTAACTATGCATTGTTTCCAATAAACTAATTCTACACATCTGGTAAAAAAAAAAACCATGAGCAAAACTCCTATTCCTCTTTCCGTCTTATAAGATGGATTTAATATTGACTATTGGATGTCATTCAAGTTCCTAATTGTCCACTTACCTTAGGTACTATTAATTAATCAATCAAACTTTAGACTTTCCCATACTTATATTAATCAACTACTGCTTTAATTTCTTGGTTTGAGTAGGGTCTGAGCTTGGGTTAGATCCATTTTAGGGTGGTCCACATTTGATACATTTAAAAATCCGGTTTGGGTAGGGTCGTGTCTGGAATATTTTTGAGAGGTTTCACACCCAACCCATTTAATAATTTAGTTGAACTTTGGATCCGGACTCTGCTCCATGGGTAGATGTGGGAACCTTGTGCCCCACTTCCCACGGCACATGGGTCATTGAGCGGCTAACCCAGTGCCTTGGCTCCTAGGATAGGTGGACCTCACCTGAAAGACATTATGCTAAGGTTGACCGTGCAGGTGAAATTATTTGAGGTTTGCCTTGATGACGTGTGCAATGTACTTGCAATTTCAGTGTGTCCAAGTGGGACTCATGATTCAATGATCCGGACCATTGGTTTTATAGGTCCCACCTTGGACTGACTATGGCCTTGTGAATCTCCTTGATCAGACAATGTTAACCATCCAATTCATGGCATGCAAATAGAAGGGTTAAGAAGATAATATAGCTAGAGCTATACATGAGTCGAGTCGAATCGAGCATCACCTTGCTCGGCGCTCGATTCGAACCCACCTACCCCTGCTCGTTACTCGGCTTTATTCGCCGAGTCGAGCAAGCCCCTGGTCGATCAGCAGAGCGAGCGAATTCGAGTCGATTTCGAGTTTTTGATCCGAGTCCAAGTTCGATTCTTTTGAGCTGAGTTCGAGTTGTGTTTTCAAGCAAGGTTTGTTAAGTTGAGTTCAAAGTACTAATTTTCTACAAATACAATCACAATCATTCATTCAAATTACTAATTCAATCACGATCAGAATTATTTATTCTAAGCGGGTGTCGTGCGAGCAGAGCAATGGTGGCCAGCGACGAGTGGGCAGGGTGAGGGTGGTTGGCGGAATGAGCGAGCAGAGTGACGGGGGCCAGCATCGAGCGGTAGAGTGAGGGTTGCCGACGTGGAGTGGACGGCTGGGCAGAGATTGGAGAGGGTGGGTTAAGGTTTGAAAAGGGGGGCGCTCGGGCGGGTAAAAGATAAATGAATTAGCGTTAAAAAAATAACTTATATAGCATGGCTTCGAGTTGAGTCGAGTCGAATAAAATCGAGCCGAGTTTGAGTTTATAAACGAGTCAAGCCAAATCGAGCAGGGCTATGATTGAAGCTCGCTCGAACACATTCGAACATCAGAAATTTGACTTTGCTCGGCGCAAACTCACATTTAATCTGAGCCGAGTCGAGCATTTTCTGAGCGAGTCGAGCGAGTTTTCAAACTTACTCGACTCGTGTACAGCTCTAAATATAACAACTGAAGGCGCTATTATTGGTGGCTAGGATCATCCAATCTAGTGACATTGGAGGCATGGTCCGTCCATAGTGGCCGACAAGACCAAATTGTCTGGAACGGCACAAACCTGAAAACTCACTCTACAGTGCATATACTGATAATAGTTTAAGAAGACCCCACACCACCTAACTACATTTCACCAAACTCGACAAAATTGGATAAACTTGAGAGACAGCCCCGATGGATGGGCCAGTAGGATCTGATCTACGTGATCTTAGGACCTTCACAAAAGTTGAAGATAAATGGTACATGAGATCACCAAACGGATTGATGATGTCCTCATGTCCTCATCTCTCCAGAACAGCAAAGAGATTAAGATATCACCGGAATATAATACTAGTTACCAAATCTATCATTTTCCTACCCGCTTTTTCTGTCGTAGATAACCATACGATAGAGAGGGGGGGAGAGAGAGAGAGAGAGAGACTATTGACTGCTGAAATCTACGGTCTTTTTGAGTCGTACTGAGTTGTAATAAATATAAAGTAAATGTCATAAATCTACGACCTTTTTGAGTCTTTTGATCGATCACACTCAAAAGTTTTTGGAACAGGCTCAAAAGCTGAGCTGAGCTGAGCCTAAACTCATCTCAGTCTCAAAAACACAAAAATATGATGCTAAAACTCCACCTCCTAGTACATTAAGGAGTCCACTACGTGTTGGGTTACGTTCTTTCCTCCTTAATATTTTTTTTAGTCTTAATTTCTTTATTCTCTTCTTTATTTCAATTTGGACCTCTTCTATCAGGGTGTTAGGTGAACATGAGGGAGCACGGCGTCCAGAAACTTACGCGGAAGGTCAGCCTGACGTGACGTATAAAGAAGCTCGTGAACAGCGTAAAGGTGAAGAAGAGCGGTACGAACGCCGTCTTCACGAAGAACTAAGGCCAGTCCAGTGGTTCCCGGGCCGACCCCACCACCACGTGTGTACAAAAGAGTCCCGTATGCATGTGGGAGAAGGATTGGAGCCACGAACAGGAAACGGACTCAAAGGTACCTTCCAATACCGGAGCGGCCACGTTGACCTCCAAAACCAGGGAAACCTTAGGGAACAACGTCTAGAGTGTGTGTTTTGCCAAGCACCGGTACTCTCAAC